>CM039087.1:55464772-56849772 GCA_022113865.1 Chimonanthus praecox | reverse complement strand
GATTGTATTTCTGATTTTAAAATAATTTTATTTTCAGAAAATAGTATTTAAATCCGCCCGTCAAAACCCTGAAAGGGAGAAATAATTATTTTAAATGATTTTGGAAATGAGATAAATTTCGAAACTAGTATTTTATGTTAGACCATTTTAATTATGGTCTAGTTATTCTTTGATACTCCAAAAATGAGGTTTCTAAGTTGTTTTATTTAACATTTGTTTAATTAAGTAAATAGTGTTAAATGATGGTTTTATTTTAAATAAATGGTTTTTAGTGAGAGTTAAATCTCCAAATTTTTATGGTGATCAACGTTTTTAAAACCCAACTATCTGTAAGGTTGGATTAAGATTTTGAGTTCTTAAAATCAAGCTTTTAGTTAAAAATCAAGTTTTTATCAAATCAGGGGCCTTTTTGCAAAACCAGAAAGTTTGAAGGACTTATTTGCAACCAAACCAGTGAATAATGATTTCACTGTATGGGACGTCAGCTCCAGCTGCATGCACAAGCATGCAGTGGCCGGATGGCCCCCTTTCTCGGCCAGATTTCTATAAGTACGGCCCTCAGTCTGCTGGTTTAACTCCCACACTTTCTTCTCTTCTCTCTCAGTCTCTGTTCTCTGGTTTTTCCAGCCGACCCTTGCCTTTGTCCTTCCCTGTTTCCTCAGTTTAGCTTAACCGTAGCTTAAGAGGAAAGATTTTCAAAAGACCGGATTTTAGACCAAGAACTCTATTGAAGGTAAGCACTATGTTCCTTTTCAAAATTTAGGTTGTTTAGAATCAAGAAAAACCGATTTTGGTTTAGTATGGAGTGTGTAAAACCATTTCAAAGCTTAAGGAAAAACCCGGTTTTCAGTGTACCAGTGAGGTTTCAGTGTTAAAATCGGATGGCTTGCCAAGCTTCAAAGCTCCCAAACCATTCTCTATGGAAAGAGGACTCCCAGAGGAGTCCATCGGACCGGCTAGAGGTGGAAACCGAATTCGGGAAACCCACTGTTTCCGGATTCGTATTTCATAGTGTATCTGCCGAGGAAGACGACTCTCGGACGGTCCGAGAGTCGATCTTCGGATGGTCTGAGGGTCACGCCCTTCGGACAGTCCGAGAGGACCCCTCGGACGTTCCGAGCTTCACCCGAAGTCCAGTTACGCCCGAGTCTAGCTTGACCCACTCGAACGATCCGAGCAGAACTCTGAAGAATTGAGCCTCACTCGGACGTTCCGAGCCTCCCTTCGGATGTTTCGAAGTGCACAGATCCACCGAGACTTGTTTTCTCTGTTTTTTTATTGGGATGGACTTCGGATGATCCAAGACCCGATCTTTGGACGATCCGAAGTCAGACCCAAGATCCGAGGTCAGTGACTAGTGTAGGTAGTCGTTTGGATGATCCGAAGTCAAAGTACCTGGTTCCGAGGCATGTTCCGAGGGACCTAGTTTTTGAAGTGTAAAATGTAATTATTTGTGATTGATTGCATGTGATGTTAGTACCCCATTGATAACTTAAAAATGTACAAACTCTCTTTTCTTATTA
The DNA here is from genome assembly GCA_022113865.1 of Chimonanthus praecox. Lineage (NCBI taxonomy): Eukaryota > Viridiplantae > Streptophyta > Magnoliopsida > Laurales > Calycanthaceae > Chimonanthus > Chimonanthus praecox. The sequence continues at coordinate 56,848,249 of CM039087.1, read as the reverse complement.
TTATAGTGTATCTACTATTGTATTCACTTCCAGGCCGACCCTATTCGTCAGGCACTGAGTGATCTCATTTCTAGGCCGACGCTATATTTTTTCGGGCACTGAGTGACCTTGAGGCCTTACTCAACATGTCAGATCTGGTCCTATATAGAAGACAACCGAGAAGTGACCTGAGAATCTAGACCTAATTAAATAAGTCAATCTGGTCAATGTCTAGAATAACAATATGAGTTTTGGACTGAGCACCCTTTTTATTTACTATCTTGTGGATTATTGTAATTTAAAAAGGTTGGAAACCAAATAGGAGACTTAACTCCATGTACCGTGGATATTTTAGAGAAAACAAGTATGATTTCGAAATACTATTTGTGTGTATATGTTGGTACTATGTATATTGACATGATAATGATTGTGCACTTGTTTGTTGTTTGAACAGAGACCGCGACGCCACACAGTTACGGTGAGGGAACTTAACTTTGTAGTTAAAATGTAAACAGGTTTTGTCATTTGAGATGAGTCTTGAGCAATGGGTGGTTTCAGATTTGATGAACCCATTCATGTGCCTAGATATGACGCACTATGGTAAGAGTGCTTATGGTACTGATAAATGCTATGATATTGATCATATGAATTGTGAAATACTGTTTCCACGTACCTTTTACTATTGAACTATCGTCGAGCTGAGTGTGTCGGTTACGTCTACTGGATCATGGGTGTTGACAGTTGCTGAGGGTGTCAGTATCGGCTCTTGGAGAGCCGGAGATGTATTTGAAAGGAGGTATTTTGATCGTGTCGGGACTTAATACTATTGGTGTCAGTATAATATCTAGGGGTTACGGTGGATGACAACAGTAATGGGAAGGATGACGAGATGATGGAAATGATAATGAGATTTTACTTGATATTGTGAATGTTATTATCAAGCATGAGATATTATATTGGAACTGTTGATTATATACTAACCTGTTGTTTACTTAAGACTGCACTGTTATATTTCATTCACTAGGCTAGTTAGCTCACCCCACTCACCTTTCAGGAGATGAACCCGAGGAGGAGAACCCTTTATATGAAGCTTAGAGTGGATAAGCTGCGGCGTTGTTTTGGGATTCCCATTGAGGAGAATACCCTTGTATTTGTGCTTTCTGGTTCTTGGAACCATTTTCTTTTGTAAAGTACCGACTGTGGTACTTAGTGTGTGTTAATGTGATGTACTAGAACTATTATGTTTCTGTAGTTACTCTGATGTGATTTTTGAAATAATAATTCGACGGTTGGATTTATGTGATCATAATATGTGCTATTATTGTGTCTTTGTTGGGTAGTTTTATGGTATATGTTTGAGTTTATATGTTAGGATCATGTGTGACCTTTGGGTCCAACTGTTGATCTGGTTCAGTTAGAATGCTTGAGTGTTGTCTTAGCTTTAAAAAAAAAAAAAAAATCAGTCGCGTTCCGGCCCACCTTTCGGGTCAGGGTGTGACAGCCTACTTAAAAAAATATGAGTGTTTTTTTCTCTCCATATGATGCCTAGTTCAAAGTAGATATTTTTCATTTTCAATGATAAGTCTCACACATGATAAGTTTATTATTCTCGATCTTCAATGTAATTTATCATGTAGTTTTAGTTGCGCTTTTTTTCAAAACTTTTAATATCATATTAAATTTAATGTTAAATTAAAAGTTAGAATCATGAGGTAGAATCCAAAGACAAAGTTATATTAAATATGATAAAATCATGGTGGAGTTGGTAAGTTCTTATTATTGCAATCATTATATTGTAAATTCAAGACAAAATGTGAAAGGTGGTTGGTGAATAAGTGTTAACTTTAAATAGAAGAAATAAATCACTTTAATGATGATAATGATTTTGATAATGAACTAAGTTTTTTACAAGATACAGTTTTATATACTCAATTAGTTTATTGTAGAAAATTATAGAAAATACAAGAAGGTCAAATATTTTATTAGTTTAATTTAAAATAATATAAAATTTATGTTCAAAATCTGTTATTTAGTGAATCAACAGAACCCATTCAGAATGCAGAATTACTTAAACATTTTAAAATTAAATTTTCAACAATAAAAAATTATTAGTAGTCATTTTATATGAATGTTTTGAAATAAGTACTTATACAATATTGAGAAATATTAAAGCGTAGGAAAGATGGGTATAGTCATGCACTAAATCATTTATTAAATGGAGGCATTCAGATTTTTTTTATAAATGAGTATTCCCACCTCATATTGGAGATAAGACTAATCCTAACGAATATATGTAAACTTCAGAATCCACACACACTATATAAGTCGATGAGGAGTAACTCCATACAAAATAACTGAGAAATTTGAACATGAATCAAGTTCAAAATCACTTTAAAATGAAAGGTTTTTGAAAACCCTACAGACGTCCACATGGGGCCCAAAGAGAACAATCTCATCCTTGGGTGGGGTCGGGTCAGGTCCTCATAATTTATTTATATTAGAAAAAATATATATTTGTTATGAAATGAATTTAATATTATCGAGTAGAATAAATAAAGTATTTAATAAATGATATAACTGAAAGAAAAAAACTCTTCAACATGACTAGATGGGCTATAAAATAATGGTTTTATTATATATACATTTTTAGAATTTAAAACTATAAGATCAACACAATTGGATGAGATTTAAATTTTATACAATCAATTGTTCTTATTATTCACTATATATTCCATCATAAGATATATGACCCATCTCAATATCTAAAAATTCAGGTAAGACTTCAAAGGTTTCTTTACCGTGTTCGCATTTTTTTAAGGTAGTGATTTTTTCACCATGAGGTGAACAAGTTTAAAGAAATTCTAATTTTGTCCTTACTTTTGACAAAGAGAAAAAAATAAAAAAGAGAAGAAAGGAAATAATAGGGATTCAACTCGGGTCGTGCGGGTTGGGTTTCTTAAAACCCAACCCGACCCGAGTTGATATATATGAAACCCGACCCGAATTCTCAACCCAAACTTCACAACTCGACCCGACCCGAATCAACCCGAATTTTGACCTGACCTACATTCTAGTCGGGTCGGGTTGGGTTGGATCGGATCGGTTTAACTTGTAAAATCCTCAATCCGACCCGACCCTAATTTCATGGAGTTTTTTATCTTCTTAACTAGACCCGACCCGTTGATCCAAAATTCTCGACCCGACCCGCATGATTTCTCGGGTCGGGTCATAAGGGTCGGGCCAAAACCCGACCCGAATTGCAGCCAAGGAAATAAGGACAAAATTATAATTTCTTTAAATTTGATACAAGATGAGAAAAACTAACGCTACAAAATCCCATTTTTAATTCTTCACCTGAAGGAATATACTTTTTTTCAACGAGAGGGATCGGCGCCGTCAGTGAGAGTGAGGAGTTCACGAGGCTGCATACAGCATAAGTTGGCTGGAGGATAACATCTAGTGAGAAGAACAGCTCTTGTAAGTGGCAGGAATTTATTCTAGTGAATGGAAGTTCTATGCCCGCAAGTGATTGATTATCTTAACATCCAGTAAATGCCATTTTCTTCCTCTTGGATGACAAAAGGAGACAGCAAAGAGCGGTGAATCCAATAAAGTTAGCGGCCTAAACGAAGCTTCCACTCTACTTTATGTTTCTTCTCTACTCACACTCACCTCTCCCATCACACTTCCTCTCCCCACACATGGAAATGGTAAGCTATTATCACATAACCACAACCCATTCATGAATTTTCTTTTTGAGCTCCTTTCATTTTACAAATGAGCAGAATGAATTGGGCTGGCTAAACTTTGGGTCGGGTCTAAATTCATCCAACCATTTCATTCTCACTTGTTGGAGTTGCGAATGAGTCACATATTAGATGTGTAGAGGAAGATTTAGGAAGTTATAAAGGACTTGGGTCGCTCCACCTAAAAGGCTAGTCTTTTTGGTTGGATACTCAGGTTCTAACAAGTGTTTTTAAAATCACGTCTCAATCTATCCCATGTGGACTTACGAGATTCCCTAGGCGGACAGGATGGCTGGTCTCGTTTAAGGGGGGATTGTTAGAGTTGTAAACGAGTCCCACATTGGAAGTGTAAAGGGAGATCTAGGAATTTATAAAGGTGTTCGATTACACCACTTAACAGACTGGCGTTTTGGGCTAGATACCCAAGTCCTAACATCACTCAATCCTAAAATCAAAGGGACCCTCATTCTGTGTCCACACAGACTTTTTATGATTTTTATCTCTCTATCTCTAATCGATTGAACATGCAGGATCGATACAAGGAAGCTTCTGAAACAGGATTAAAAACACATTACAAATGGAACCCAAGGCAAGGTGGATTTAGAGCTACCATGTTTCTTTTTGGTGAGTCCAGTCCACTCTCTATAGTCCCTTTACTGTATGTAAAGAGAAAAGATACATTACAAATAAGAAAGAAAACTTCTAAAACTTGGCTTCATTAATTTAAGAACCAAAGAATGGAGACAAAGAAGATAAACAAGTGGTGGACTCGTTGAACAACTTGCTGATTTCTTTCGTTATAAGATTCACTGATCATTTTCTTGTTTCTTTTTAATTTTCCAGTCATGTCCGGGCTCGACAACATGGCTTTTGTAGCTAACATGACGAGCTTGGTCATATACTTTATGGTAGTGATGCACTTTGATGTTTCTGGAGCTGCAACCACCGCCACTAACTTCATGGGCGGGACATTCTTGCTTACACTTCTGGGAGGTTTCATCTCAGACACTTACCTCACCAGGCTTAATACTTGCCTTACTTTTGGAGCAATTGGACTATTGGTAATTTCTCCCTCCCATAATTTAAATAAAAGATAATTGGATCCCGTTAGGTGGTGAAACTTGGGTCGGGTGATATGATCCAACCCAAAAAATCAAGTGAGTTGGGTTTTATATTTTTAAAATTGGAGTCGGTTTTGGTTGAAGAAAGAAAAATCCGAATTGAATTCAGATCGGATTGAGTCAAACCTTTTTAAAATTGACTCCACTCGACCCAAATTGACCTAACTCGGCCTATTAAAAAAAAATTAATATAGCATTCGGTTGAGTCTTGCCAGCCGTTCGGGCCATCACTCAAGTTGAGTTGGGTCACTAATTCGGGTCCAATTGGGTTGAGCAATTCGGGTCAGCAATTCAAGTCGGATAGAGTCAGGTTCAATAATTTTTTACATGCATTGCGTTGGGTTTATTAAAACCCGGCTCTACCGACCTGACTTTCTAAGAAGTAAGAATATTCTCTTTACACTTGACTAAGTTTTTGGCAGAACCAGCCCCTGAGTATAAGCGGTCTATGCCGCCGCCTAGAGCCACAGTAAAAAAGGCTCCCTAAAATCTCACTCCGCCTAAGCCCCTTGAGATTTTAGAAGATCTCAGGACCGGCCTTGACTGTTGGATGCATATGACGGTTTGGATTAAAGCTACTCTTTCCTGCTATTCTTGTGAGATATTTTAAATGTTATATGTTGTGAACTTGTATTGTTATTTTTGCTGTTTGGGTGATAGGGTTATATGATGCTCACGATTCAAGCTCATTATCCAAAGCTTCATCCGGCGATAGAATGTGAAAAGAATTGCTTGAAAGGTGGTGATAAAATTCTATTTTATACTTCGCTGTTGTTTCTGGCATTGGGTGCAGGTGGGGTTAGAGGAGCATTTCCAGCTCTGGGTGCCGATCAATTTGACCAGACTGATCCAAAGGAAAGGAAGCAGATGGCAAGTTTCTTCAACTTCCTCCTACTTAGCGTAACTGTTGGTGCCACTATAGGAGTGACGGTGATTGTGTATGTTAGTACCCAAAAATCATGGGATCAAGGTTTCTTCATTTCCTTGCTGGCTGCCTTTGTGAGTCTTGTAGTTCTCGCATTTGGGAAGCCTTTCTACCGCCCTCGATTGCCAGGTGACAGCCCCCTCATTAGGGTTCTTCAGGTGGTGCTCTCTCTCTCTCTAGTTTATAACTTGTGTCTGTTTGATAATGAAAGCACACAAATAATAATAATAAAAAAAAGCCTATAGATCAAACACACATAAATAGATAGAGATTTTACGTGATTCTCTTTCTCTACGTCCATAGATTCAAACTAGATCTACTATAATCAAAAGCAAAAAAAAACGAAGAAGTGATAGCCAATCCTTGTTAAAAATTTTACTTATCTATTCTCTCGCACGAAAAGAGATATTATATATTGTCCTGATTAGAGTTTATATATATATATATATATATGATAATCAAGTTCCATATAACCTAATAAAGTCCAATACATCATTGTCATTATTTAGAACAAGTATTAAAATAAAAAAAATGTTCAATGATTTAGATTTTATGTTCATAAGTTGATCTGAAGAATATTATGATTCCTTATTTATCCATCCATTTATCCATTTCAAGAGCATTGAGTGGACCTCTTTGTAATTAATTATATAATTGCATTCGTCTCTTTCTACAAATGTACATAAATATAAGCTAAAATTTCTATATGTTAGGTATACTTTTTTTTTTTATCATAAATTATGTTGGGGCTTACATTCTATATTGACCCCATTTTGAATTAGAATGCATGTGAAACTTACCTTATTTTGACATTTGATCTTTAGATTCTTCAATTATGACCTTCTAAATCGAATGGACTCAATTTTTCATAATAAAAGTTATTCTGAAAATGCAGCTCTCCATAGTGTTACTTTGTGTGTAGAGAGAGATTTGTATATACTCCAAGAATTAGTCAGTGCTTTAAGAGACTTAGATTCCTTGGTCTTAAAAAAAAATTGTCTTAAAAATATCTTTCAAATGTATCCATCCACAATATATTAGTGTCCACTCTTATAGACTCCTCAACATGGATTAAAAATTCGGTGTGCTGATACGGTGGGCCATTACACCCGTATCGGTGCTGATACATATGGGCGAATTCTCTCATTACGTTTCTCTCTCTTCCAAATTTATCACCCAGGCGAAATAGATGGTTATATACCATTCTCTTAAAACTCAATGAATATATAGATAAACAAATAAAGACATATAAATTCATGCATAAATGAATATAAGAGAACAAAATTGACATTATTTGTGACAATTTTCAGGTTGTAATAGCTGCTTTTCGGAACCGAAATTTGACACTACCAGAGGACTCTGGTGAACTATACGAAATTCATGACAAAGAAGCATACCTTGATGGAGGAAAAATTTTACATACCAACCAATTTAGGTGATGTTCACATTGCTGTCATCTTTTAACCTTTCTGCCACTGCAAACTGCAACCGCAGCAAGAAATTCTTTTATTGCATTGTAAAAACTTATGATATATAATATTTTTTTAATTTCAACAATTTTGCTAAGTAAAAAGTGACCCTCCTTAGGAACCCGAGGGGGTTGGAGTGATGGTCGGGAATTTGCTTAAGAAAGTGGGAGTCGTGAGTTCAATTTCCATTCCATCCCAAAATACCACTCCTCGTAGGCTTACCTAATGTGTAGGTAGAGAAGCATGTACATGTCCTAAAAATTAGTCAGGTTCTCTAAAGCTGCGTTTGGATGAGGAGTAAATTTTACAGGGTTACCTAGGGTTAGCTTTGATCAAGGGTTACCCTTGAACATAGGTTACTCTTATGTACGTGTTACCCTTATCTTATTTGATAATTATAAGGGTAAAGTCAAAACCTATCCTGTGAGGAAAAAAAATCTTATTTGGTAAATGTAAATAAGGATAAACTGACATATAAACAACTTTATGATAATTAATATTTTTTATAAATTCATATAATATAAAAGATAAAAATAGAATTTATGAAATATAATTATTACATAATATTAATCAATTAAAAAATATTTTAATATATTTTTGCTCTATAGATGCAAAGAGGGACAAGGGTTCCTCAAAACCCTCATGCTCTAAAGGGTTTTCAAAAAGTGAGGAGAGGGATAAGAATTTGAATTTTAACCCTCACCCCTCCATTACGAAACAAGAGTAATGGGGTAATATCCTGTTACCCCTTACCCCATCCAAACGCAGCCTAAGAAGCCTGACCCTGTTTACATTAATTATATATTAAAATTTAATTTATTTAAAATTTCGAACCACCTGATATAATAGAATAAAATTGATGGTCTATATTACTTTTTTAATTCACTATCATCTTTTGTATTCAGATCAAATAATTAGAAGATTTAGCTGAATTAATTATAATGTTTGAATAATCTAAATATTATCCATTTGTATTTAGAATAATTAGTATAATCCATAAATATACAATATATTATACATTTATAATGCCACATTAGAAATTCCATTTGCTTTTTCAATAATAGACGGTCCTCTCCAATATTTTGATACAATAATTTTTTTAGAGAACCTCCATGCACAAACTACATTATTAAAATGTTGTTAATAGGTCATTATTTCACCACTTGCTGCAATATTTTTGGTTAATTTGTAAAAATCCCAGAGTTTTTATAAGTTCTTTGTGAAAATAGTTTTCCTTGAATTCATCACATGCTAAACAATTTTAATCTATTAATTTCAAAATTAAAGTCAGACATAATTGTTAGTTTTATCTAAATATTAAAAATTAAAGTAGACATCTAGATTAGCTAAGATATCAAAATTTTAGTTCCATAAAATATTTTTAGCGTGGTTTGAATTTTACATTTTGTCAAATTTAAGTTTTAACTTCAGTTTGTATTTTACAATGAAAGGTCGTATTCAAATGAAAATTTTGAAAATAATAAATTAAAATTTATGAATCATGTGTTAAATTCGATATAGTTTTGTCTTGGTCTAAATGTAGTAAACTAAAATGTACCTACAAGGGTGTAGCTCAATTGGTTACATCCCGTTTGAAGAAGCGGGAGGTTGTTTTTTATTTATTTTCTTTAGTTTTTTCAGATATTTTTTACTCTTTTTAATACTAATATGACAAAAAGATAGATCAAAAGTTCAAACTTACCAATCAAATTTAACTTCATTTTTTTCCCATTTCTATCCATGCTTTATCATTCCTTTCATTTTTGTACTTAAAAGGGTCAACTAAATGAACGGCGTGTAATGGTGTATGCATAGACCATAATTTAAGCATTCTCTTTTTTCAGATCATTCGTGTAGTTTTAAATTTTGAACATTTAGAAAATATAAACAACTGAAGAAATTTGTAAGTTTCTTGTTATGCAATTTTATTCCAACCTAACATATATTATTGCTAAAGTTTTAAATTTTTAAATTTTTTGCCACCAAAAAAAGTTCAAGTTTCATACATAGTTTTTTAAGTCTTTGTTTTGGTTTAAATATTTTAGAAAAAACACAGAAATATATTAATTTTATATAATGATTTAGTCAATTTTTCTCTCTAAATCTTTTGCATATGAAATATCCTACTCATATACATCCATTTTGGACTTATTGGTGTATTTACATTTTTATCTTGGAAGTTTTAATTGTATCTTTTAATAAAGACTAAATTATATATGAATTATTTTCTTCCTTATTTAAAGAGATGCATAAAATTAAATTAAATAATTAAAATGAATGAATGGCAAGCAGGTTGTTGGACAGAGCTGCCGTTGTTGGCGAAGGTATGAAAACAGAGAAATGGAGACTCTGCACCGTGACCCAAGTAGAAGAAATGAAGATCTTAGTGAGAATGATTCCCATCTTGGCCAGCACCATTATAATGAACACATGCTTAGCTCAATTGCAGACACTCTCAGTGGAACAAGGCAATTCGATGGATCTCCACCTCGGCTCCACCGGTTTTAAGGTGCCGGCGCCGTCGATCCCCGTAATCCCGCTCGTCTTCATGTCCATCCTCATTCCCATCTACGAGTTCTTATTTGTTCCTTTCGCGAGGAAGATCACCAAACATCCTACCGGCATAACCCACCTTCAGAGAGTCGGAGTGGGCCTTGTCCTCTCTGCCATTTCCATGGCCGTGGCCGGCTTCGTGGAAGTAAAGAGGAAGAACTCCATGAACAGAGATGGGAAGCAAATAAGCATCTTCTGGCTGTCCTTCCAGTTCGGCATATTCGGGATCGCCGACATGTTCACCCTCGTCGGCCTCATGGAGTTCTTCTACAGCGAGGCTCCGGCTGGCATGCGATCTCTTTCCACTTCTTTCTCCTTTCTATCGCTGTCTCTCGGATTCTTCCTCAGCAGTGCCTTTGTGGGCGCCATAAATTGTGTGACAAAGAGGCTTGCTAAGAGTAGGAAAGGATGGTTGCATGGAGATAACTTCAACGACAACCATTTGGATCTCTTCTATTGGTTCTTGGCTGTTCTTAGTGTGATCAACTTCGCTAATTACCTCTTTTGGGCCTCGTGGTACAAGTACAGAAGAGTTGAGAAGGATGCAGGCGGCGACAGTGGCAGTCCTATCGACAAGGAAGAGGCTGCTCAACCCTGTGTTTTAAATAAAATTGAAAGCGAAGAAGAGAGCCATGGCAACTCATGAATGATGGATGGTCACCATGGATAGGCTTTCTTCTTTTGTTTTGAATTTGTTTGGTAAGCTCTGAATGAATGTCTTGTCAAAATAATTTTTCAGTGTATTTCTTTATACGAATGTTCCCTTATATAACTTATACAAGGGAACTATTACAGTAATACATAGCAGTTATACAATCAGTTTCCTATATAATAGATAACTGTCCCTATAATTATGGTATCTAATTACAAATTGACAACTAATGTCAATACCCTCCCTCAAGTTGGTGCGTGGATATCGCTCATACCCAACTTGACAAGAGAGTTGAGAAACACCTTGCTAGCCACAGCTTTAGTGAGGACATCTGCCAGTTGGTCTTCGGACTTCATGAATGGAAAAATAATGATTCCGGTTTCAAGTTTCTCTTTGATAAAATGTCTGTCAATCTCCACATGCTTAGTCCGATCATGTTGATCAGGATTATGAGCAATGTCTATAGTTGACTTGTTGTCACAGTATAGTTTCATTGCCATTCTTGGTTTGATGCTTTAGTCATTAAGTAAATTTCTTAACCAGAGTAACTTACATACCCCAAGTGTCATACCTCTTTACTCAGCTTCAGTACTTGATCTTGATACTACTTGTTGCTTTTTATGTAACACCCTGGAATTTCAAAGTTATCATTTTATATGAAAATATTCATATTTACGGAATTGCCATTGTGATAAAATTGATTTGAATTTAAATGGGTCAATGGCTCAATCAAGACCCAAAGGATGGTAGTTTGTTTACAAAACAAATAAATGGATAAGTTGAATTTAAACGGGTCAAGAATCATATTTGGGTCAAATTTTGATAAATGGGTCAAAATGGCTAGATGGGACCCAATGGGTCGTGAATGGCATGATTAACCATGGATTGAGTTCAAGCTTAGTCAATTTAAGTTTATTAATTACTTGAGTTTGGTTTGAGTTGAAATGAATGGTGGGTTAAGTTGAGTTGAATTTATTAGTTAAGTTAAATTAAATGAATGACTTAGGTTGGGTGAGTTGAATAAATGAGTTGGATGAATATGTATTTTTATTGTGAAGTGTGTGAATGAGAGGGGAAGTGTTTTAAATTCCAATTTTGAGCAAGGAAAAATGTTGGTGCATGGGGAGACATTACCATGCATGTAACCCCCATTTAGGTGATGAATAAAATGGGAGTTACATTTTGAATGGGAGTTACTTTTTGAAGTCACAAGGGTTGCTAGGGACGTTGGCTGCATGCATGAGCAATTTCATGCATGTAACGGCTACCATGGAGATATGAGAGTGATGGCTTTGAGAGTTACAAATGCATGAATGAAGGAGGGAATGCAAACAATTCACAAGGATATGCATAGGCCGTTGGGTACCCTTGGAGGTTCATCTCAAAGATGAAACCCCCAAGGAAGGTATTAAAAAATAATGGTTACATAAAGGTTTTATATTTAAAATGGTTACATGCATTGGAACCATGAGGATTAACTACCTTAGATGGAAGGTCAAGGGTTAAAAAAAAAAACGTTGGAGGGTTTCATCTCAAGGATGAAACCCCCAAAGGAAATAAGAGTTAAAGATAAATGCATTAGGAGTTACAATTTTTGGGTACCAAAGAGATCACATGGGCTGATTGAAAGTTAGCCAAAGATGTTTCAGTTTTTCTCTCCCTATCTCTCTCTCTTGGTCGTTTTTATCTTCCCAAACACTAAGAGCAGCAGCTGGTTAGTGATATGAAATCAGTCCTTGATTGATTTGTTTCACCAAGACAAAAGCATAACTTGAGCAAAAGTGTTGGCCTCAAGGTATTCCATTCAAAGTCAAAAATTCTATCTCTTTCTCTCTTTGCCGTTTTCTACCAAGAACAACAGCTGGTTGTTTAAATCAGTCCCTGATCATCAAGGAATCAAGAAGAAGGAGAGGCTAAGAAAGGACAAGGAATAAGCCGGAGGGAAGATCAAGTGGAGGAGTCGCGGAAACGGTAGGTGTTCGATAAACTGTTTTTTTTAATTAAGAATTATGATCCGGCTATTGGATGGCTGAATCTAACAAGGGTTAAATATTGGTTAGAAGTACATGAAGGAGATCAAAAGAGGGACCATAGGGTTCGGCCCCATTGGATGGCCAAACCCCATGGAAATAATTGGTTTATTTGGATGGTTTTTGGAAATTAAAACCATACAAATTTGGGACTGTTTTTAGTTGATTTTAAGTGTGTGTTTTAAAAAGGTTAAAACATAAATAAGGAATTTTGTTTTGGACATAGATGAATGATGAAGAAATTCAAAACCAAAGGTTATAGGGTTCGGCCACCATGGAGGGCCGAACCCCATGCAAATAGTCGTTTGTTTTGATGATATTTGGAACAAATAAACCATGAAGTTGGTGGACTGTTTTGGGTTATTATTTTAAGATGTACATACATGTTTTAGAATGGTTTAAAAACATGGATTTGGGTGCTGGTTTCAGACCTAAGATGAAGGACTAAGTGTTCAAAATTAATCTCATGGTGTTCGGCCAATGAGCATGGCCGAACCCTATGAAATTGGGCTAATTTTGGATGGTTGTTTGAAGGTTAAAAACCTGATTTAGATATACAGTTATTACCTGGTTAATTGAGGTTTAAAAACAGTAAACGTAATCATTGGGTTCAGCCATAATAGAGGGCCGAACCCCATGTAAAATGATATTGGTTTTCATGTTGAGAATCCCATGGAAACCATGGAAACCATGAAAACCCATGGACTGTTTTGTGGAATAATTGGGTTAAGTTTATGATGAACATTAGGTATTATAAATATGCTTTGATATAAGAATAATATATGTTGTTTATGGAGTTAGTATGGGTAAGTAATCGGCCAATATGAATCATGGAAATTGAGCATAAAAGCACATTGGTGAGGTTCGGCCATGTGTATGGCCGAACCCCACTAATGGTAATTGTGGGACATAATGGTTGGTTTATATGAAGATATGGAAGGTTTAGAAGGATCAAATTAAGTGGTGAGGTTCAGCCGTGTGTATGGCCGAACCCCACTAAAGATGGTTTTATGTTTGATGATGAAAGTTAGATAATTTAAAGCAAAGGTTGGTCTTAATGGCACAATCGTAATTATGGCTGAAATGATTAAAAATAAAATGATCATATGATTGGATAAATGATTAACTTGCTGCCATGTACATAGGGTATTCGGATTTTTAGAACGGTGAGCGAGCCGTGATCGGAAGACGGTCCAAAGGAAGGGTCGAACAAAGTAAACTATTGTAGGTTTCCTACCTTGTTGTAACCACATAACTTATTTGCTGTTTTATGTTTATTTGAATAAGTTATTTGAATCAAATGTTATATTTACAAATGGCATGTTTGCATAGACATCTCATGCATAGCATGGGATGATGGGGAAGTAACCGGAGGCCACACTCCGTCGGGGCGTCCGAAAGACCATTGTGGGGTACCCTGATGATGAGAATCCCATCAGGAGGAATCCGGAGGCCACACTCCGTCGGGGCGTCCGAAAGACCACTGTGGGTTACCTTGACGATGAGAATCCCGTCAAGTGATGGCTATTTGAATGGTGATGGGTGGGACTCATTACATGTTCATTTCATACATAGCATATTTTTACAGAATTTTGTCACACATGTATAACTATTATCCTATTTGCATGTTTTTGACTAACCATGTGGTAGCCCTATTCGGAAACACTACTGGGCGCGTTGATCTAACGCCCTATCTATATCTTTAGTGGATGATGCAGGGAAAGGAAAGAACGTGGTTGGAGAAGATGACCAAGTACGAAAACTTGGGCGATTTGAATGATTGCAATGGACTATGAATGGATTATTTATGGACTTGTTAGTTGATTTATTTGGAACAATGTAATTTGTTAAATTAGATGTTGGCATGTAATAAGTAGTTAAGTAGATGCTATGGTTGGATTTATTTGAATGGTTTGGAATGAATAGTAGACTAAGGTTATATAATAATTTTGGAGAATAAATAAGGTACTTTGCTATCTAAAAATGGAAATTGGATTAATTATAGGTTCTATTATAACCTCAGTTAGATCTAGACTAAGTTGATTCCGCTAGATATATATGTACCATGTGCGGATCAGTTTTATGGACTTAGTTCATACGCACATGGGCTTGGCCAGTTAAGGGTCGGATTTAGAGATCCGAACTTAACTCGCGTCGTGACATTCCGCCCCGATCACTTATTGATTATTAGTATTTAAAAAAAAAAAAAATAAACTCTGAAAATTTAGAGTGAAAAGGGCGGGGTGTTACAGTTGGTATCAGAGCGAAACGGGAAGTTGAATCTTCCGAAGTAAGATTAAGACGGTTTCATGTCTCACTGACGGATAAGAATCCCAACTGACCGACTCTTCGGAGTCCGCTGTCTGGGGGCCGGATTAATTTACTTCGTGGACTCAGACTGAACAAATCAATCTGAGAACAACAGTGAAAGATAGCAAAAGTACATTATTATAATTCATCTATCAAACGTAGCAAAATAGGATATACATTCCCCAATACTCCCCAATTGAGAAAAACAAACATAGGAAATTTAGAGACTCTCCCCTCAAAAACAAATAGAAAACCAAGTTTGCTTATTTGGAAATCTCCCCAAAATTGTGAAAAAAAAAAAAAATACAAACTGTATGAGGAAACTAAGTCAATAATGTTTTATGACTTAGGGAAATGGCTCCAAAGAAAAGGATCCCTCAGAATCAGAAAGGGAAGGAAAAGGTGTTGCAAATCACGCAACATGAGAAAGTGTTATCACAACACGAAAAATCTGTGCATGAGAAGGAGCCATCTATACATGAGAAAGAGGTAACCCAACCTGATGAGGAGCGATCTGTTCATGAAAAGTCTCACAATGCGGAAGAATCACAGCACTCATGGAGGGAAGAAAAGGGGAGTGAGAATGCATCACAGAAGGAGGGAGAAGGGAACAGTGGTGTACATATACCACATGTGCTACCTGAACTTCAGGGCTTAGTCCAAGCAGTGGTAACCTCAGTACTCCAGCAACATATGAATGGGAGTGAAAGTTCCAGGGATGCCAGTGACCGTAGTATGGCACGAGAATTTCAACAACAGCGTCCTCCCTACTTCAAAGGGAAAGAGGGGGCTGTCGGAGCTGAGCATTGGCTGAAGAAGATCACTCAGATCTTAAAATTACTTAAGATCTCGAGTCATGCTGACAGGATTTTACTGGCTACTTCACAATTGATAGAAGATGCCGGTAAATGGTGGGAGGTGGTGGAGAAGCAGAGGGAACTCATACCAGCTAGGGAGAGGACGGCCATGACATGGAATGAGTTTTCAGCAACCTTTCTGGAACATTACTTTCCGGAGGAGGAGAAGGAGCGACAGACGGAACTTTTTCTGTCCTTGGTACAGGGCTCTGTGACGGTGGCAGAATATCACCGTGAATTTCTCAGTCTATCCATTTATGCATTCTATATGGTGGACACAGAACTTCGCAAGGCAAGAAAGTTTGAGAGGGGTCTACGGCCAAACATCAAGGCCAAAGTGACCATATTTAAGTGCACAACATTGGCTGAGGTGGTCAGCAAGGCCACAATAGCAGAACAGGAGTTGAATGCAATAGTGCGGTTTGACAATCGTCGAGCTCCAAGTGGGAGGGGTGGGTTTCAGCCCAACAAGAGGTTCCGTCCGAACTTCAGTAGACCCTCACCATCTACTGGGTCCGCAGGGAGCTTTCGTCCCAACCAGCCCTCCCCATCTGCATCAGTCACCCAGTCATTCAAAGGGGTGAACAACTGTTTCCACTGTAATCAGCCGGGTCACTTCAAGAGAGACTGTCCAAAGCTCAATAGGCTCTCATATTCCAGAGGATCTTTCCGTCCACCAGCTAGGCCAGCTAACTCCCGAGGAGGCAGGACATATAATCAGGCGGGACGGGCGCCTACTCCTATCGGATCTGGACGACTATTTGCTCTGGAACCTCCTGAGGATGTGGATCATTCTGTGATTCAAGGTATGGCCGTTGTCAATAGTTCTTATGCTTATGCATTGTTTGATTCTGGAGCATCGTACTCTTTTATATCTGCATCCTTTATAACTGCTACTGGAACACTAGTACAAAAGCTGTCCACCACACTCACAGTAGTATCCCCTGTCGGAGACACGTCTTTGGGACTCATATGCACGGCCATAAATACAGAACTCGCTGGACTCAGATTTGAGTTCAATTATTTGGTACTCGACATGACTGAGTACGATATTATATTTGGCATGGACTGGTTGGCTAGTTATGAAGCCAATATTGATTGTTATCGCCGAAGAGTGACATTTTGGTCACCCGAGGGAAAGCAGTATATAGTTCGTGCCGACAAGCAAAGCAGATTGCAGGAAGGGTTGCATCACTTGGTGTTGAACAATATTGTCATCAACAAAGCACCAGTCACTGAACTTCCAGCAATTGTGAAAGAATTTGTTGATGTTTTTCCAAAAGAACTTCCTGGTATACCGCCTATGAGGGAGCTCAATTTTGAGATCAAGCTATATCCTGGTACCTCACCAGTGTCTCTACCCCCATTATCGAATGGCACCAGCAAAATGTCCGAGTTGAAGAAGCAGCTTGATGAATTACTCAGACTGGGTTGCATTCGGAACAGCACATCGTCATGGGGAGCTCCAGTGTTGTTCGTGAAGAAGGATGGTTCACTTAGAATGTGTGTGGACTACCGGAAGTTAAATCAGCTAACTGTCCGGAACAAGTATCCTCTACCCAGGATCGATGATTTATTCGATCAGTT
The DNA here is from genome assembly GCA_022113865.1 of Chimonanthus praecox. Lineage (NCBI taxonomy): Eukaryota > Viridiplantae > Streptophyta > Magnoliopsida > Laurales > Calycanthaceae > Chimonanthus > Chimonanthus praecox. The sequence continues at coordinate 56,831,020 of CM039087.1, read as the reverse complement.
GAGGGGATCCAGTCATTTTTCCAAGATTGATCTGATGTCCGGTTATCATCAAATCCGGGTCAAGGAGGAAGACATCGAGAAAACAGCTTTCAGAACACGGTATGGACTATTTGAATTTGTAGTTATGCCATTTGGGCTTACCAACGCACCGGCTGTGTTTATGGACTTAATGAACAGAATATTCCGTCCATATTTGGATCGGTTTGTTATAGTGTTCATCGACGATATCCTGATCTATTCCAAGAGTCAGGAAGATCATGCTGAGCATCTTCGAATAGTATTGAACACTTTGAGACAGAACCAGTTGTATGCCAAAGCAAGCAAATGTGAATTTTGGCTACCTGAGGTCAAATTCTTAGGGCATGTTATAACAGCAGATGGTATAGCCGTTGATCCGACTAAGGTGGCAGCAGTAAGTGAGTGGAAAGCACCAAAGAATGTCACTGAAATCCGTAGTTTTCTGGGTTTGGCTGGATATTATAGGAAGTTTATCATGGACTTCTCCAAAATTGCATCCCCATTGACTCGACTCACGCAGAAAGGAGTCAAATATGAATGGTCAGAGCTGTGCAATCAGAGATTTGAGGAGCTGAAGGAGAGACTTACAACTGCTCCTATTCTAATTTTGCCGGAAAGGGGCAAAGGTTATGAAGTACAATGTGATGCATCAGGAGAGGGACTGGGATGTTCACTCATGCAACGTGATCGGGTGGTGGCATATGGTTCAAGACAACTAAAGATACATGAACGCCTCTACCCCACACATGATCTGGAATTAGCTGCGGTGGTTTTGCTCTCAAAAGCTGGAGACACTATCTATATGGGGAGAAGTTTGAAGTATTTTCAGATCACAAGAGCTTGAAGTATTTATTTGATCAGAAAGAGCTCAACCTGAGGCAGCGCAGATGGATGGAATATCTGGCGGAATATGAATTTGCGCTCCGATATCACCCGGGAAAGGCCAACAAAGTGGCGGATGCTCTCAGCCGCATGTCTCATGCATCAGTGGCATGTTTGATCAGGACTGAATGGGAGATGTTGAATTCCATTCGTGAGTTTAATCTATACATCACAAACCATGGGAGTATGTACAATTTGATCATACGATCCAACATGGTTACAAAGATTGAACAGGAGCAACAAACAGATCCGGAAATGGCAGAGACATGGGCCAAGATGTCCATTGGCGAGGTTGTACCGGATTGGGAATTACGACCAGGACAGGGTCTTATGTTCCGGGGTAGAATTTATGTGCCAAGAAGCTGCAGAAAAGAATTATTGATAGAGGCACATCAGAGCAAGTTGTCCATTCATCCGGGTAGCACAAAAATGTATCATGACTTAAAAAGACACTATTGGTGGCATGGACTCAAGAAGGATGTTGCAGACTACGTGGCTCATTGTTTAACTTGTCAGCAGGTTAAGACGGAACATCAGAAGCCACCAGGGTTACTCAAACCCTTAGCAGTGCCAGAATGGAAATGGGAGCACATTTCCATGGACTTTGTGACGGGGTTGCCAAGGTCCTCGAAGGGCAATGACGCTATATGGGTTGTGGTAGACCGATTGACCAAGTCCGCGCATTTTATTCCTATTAAGATGACAGATTCATCAGAGACATTGGGTCGGAGATATATCAAAGATATCATCAGATTACATGGTATTCCACAGACTATAGTGTCTGATAGAGATGGCCGATTCACCGGCAGGGTATGGCAGAGCATGCAGTCGGCCATGGGAACCGATCTACTTATTAGCACAGCATTCCATCCACAGACCGATGGACAATCGGAAAGAACAATACAAACGCTGGAGGACATGTTGAGGTGCATGCTAGACTTCAAAGGTGGATGGGAGGATCATTTGCCATTGGTGGAATTTTCTTATAACAATAGCTACCAAGCAAGCCTCCAGATGGCACCATTCGAAGCTTTGTATGGTAGACCATGCAGGTCACCAGTGTGCTGAACCGAGGTCGGCGAACCTGCACTGATAGGACCTGAGTTGGTTGCAGAAACTACTGCACAGATCCAGTTGATACGTCAACATTTGTTGACCGCACAGAGTCGGCAAAAGAGTTATGCTGATAAAAGGAGGAGGTTTCTCGAATTTGAAGTGGGAGACATGGTATTCTTGAAGGTCTCGCCACGAAAAGGGCACATGAGATTTGGGAAGAAAGGAAAATTGTCGCCAAGATATGTGGGACCGTTTTCAATTATCAGAAGGATGGGAGATGTAGCCTATCAGTTGGCACTTCCTTCGCAATTGGCGTCTCTACATGATGTGTTCCATGTGTCGATGCTGAGGAAGTACAACCCTGATCCGTCTCATGTTTTGGATGTGCAAGATATAGATGTGCAAAGCGATGTCACTTATGTCGAGAAGCCGGTCAGAATATTGGAGAGTGAGCAAAGGGTGTTGCGTAACCGAGCGATTCAGTTCGTCAAGGTGGTTTGGGATCGACATGGTGTTGAGGAGGCCACTTGGGAATTGGAATCGGAGATGAGAACATCTCACCCTGAATTGTTTGTGTGAATTACTTTGAAATCCTACTTCGTTCGATTTTCGGGACGAAAATTATAAAAAGAGTATTGTATTGTAACACCCTGGAATTTCAAAGTTATCATTTTATATGAAAATATTCATATTTACGGAATTGCCATTGTGATAAAATTGATTTGAATTTAAATGGGTCAATGGCTCAATCAAGACCCAAAGGATGGTAGTTTGTTTACAAAACAAATAAATGGATAAGTTGAATTTAAACGGGTCAAGAATCATATTTGGGTCAAATTTTGATAAATGGGTCAAAATGGCTAGATGGGACCCAATGGGTCGTGAATGGCATGATTAACCATGGATTGAGTTCAAGCTTAGTCAATTTAAGTTTATTAATTACTTGAGTTTGGTTTGAGTTGAAATGAATGGTGGGTTAAGTTGAGTTGAATTTATTAGTTAAGTTAAATTAAATGAATGACTTAGGTTGGGTGAGTTGAATAAATGAGTTGGATGAATATGTATTTTTATTGTGAAGTGTGTGAATGAGAGGGGAAGTGTTTTAAATTCCAATTTTGAGCAAGGAAAAATGTTGGTGCATGGGGAGACATTACCATGCATGTAACCCCCATTTAGGTGATGAATAAAATGGGAGTTCCATTTTGAATGGGAGTTACTTTTTGAAGTCACAAGGGTTGCTAGGGACGTTGGCTGCATGCATGAGCAATTTCATGCATGTAACGGCTACCATGGAGATATGAGAGTGATGGCTTTGAGAGTTACAAATGCATGAATGAAGGAGGGAATGCAAACAATTCACAAGGATATGCATAGGCCGTTGGGTACCCTTGGAGGTTCATCTCAAAGATGAAACCCCCAAGGAAGGTATTAAAAAATAATGGTTACATAAAGGTTTTATATTTAAAATGGTTACATGCATTGGAACCATGAGGATTAACTACCTTAGATGGAAGGTCAAGGGTTAAAAAAAAACGTTGGAGGGTTTCATCTCAAGGATGAAACCCCCAAAGGAAATAAGAGTTAAAGATAAATGCATTAGGAGTTACAATTTTTGGGTACCAAAGAGATCACATGGGCTGATTGAAAGTTAGCCAAAGATGTTTCAGTTTTTCTCTCCCTATCTCTCTCTCTTGGTCGTTTTTATCTTCCCAAACACTAAGAGCAGCTGGTTAGTGATATGAAATCAGTCCTTGATTGATTTGTTTCACCAAGACAAAAGCATAACTTGAGCAAAAGTGTTGGCCTCAAGGTATTCCATTCAAAGTCAAAAATTCTATCTCTTTCTCTCTTTGCCGTTTTCTACCAAGAACAACAGCTGGTTGTTTAAATCAGTCCCTGATCATCAAGGAATCAAGAAGAAGGAGAGGCTAAGAAAGGACAAGGAATAAGCCGGAGGGAAGATCAAGTGGAGGAGTCGCGGAAACGGTAGGTGTTCGATAAACTGTTTTTTTTAATTAAGAATTATGATCCGGCTATTGGATGGCTGAATCTAACAAGGGTTAAATATTGGTTAGAAGTACATGAAGGAGATCAAAAGAGGGACCATAGGGTTCGGCCCCATTGGATGGCCAAACCCCATGGAAATAATTGGTTTATTTGGATGGTTTTTGGAAATTAAAACCATACAAATTTGGGACTGTTTTTAGTTGATTTTAAGTGTGTGTTTTAAAAAGGTTAAAACATAAATAAGGAATTTTGTTTTGGACATAGATGAATGATGAAGAAATTCAAAACCAAAGGTTATAGGGTTCGGCCACCATGGAGGGCCGAACCCCATGCAAATAGTCGTTTGTTTTGATGATATTTGGAACAAATAAACCATGAAGTTGGTGGACTGTTTTGGGTTATTATTTTAAGATGTACATACATGTTTTAGAATGGTTTAAAAACATGGATTTGGGTGCTGGTTTCAGACCTAAGATGAAGGACTAAGTGTTCAAAATTAATCTCATGGTGTTCGGCCAATGAGCATGGCCGAACCCTATGAAATTGGGCTAATTTTGGATGGTTGTTTGAAGGTTAAAAACCTGATTTAGATATACAGTTATTACCTGGTTAATTGAGGTTTAAAAACAGTAAACGTAATCATTGGGTTCAGCCATAATAGAGGGCCGAACCCCATGTAAAATGATATTGGTTTTCATGTTGAGAATCCCATGGAAACCATGGAAACCATGAAAACCCATGGACTGTTTTGTGGAATAATTGGGTTAAGTTTATGATGAACATTAGGTATTATAAATATGCTTTGATATAAGAATAATATATGTTGTTTATGGAGTTAGTATGGGTAAGTAATCGGCCAATATGAATCATGGAAATTGAGCATAAAAGCACATTGGTGAGGTTCGGCCATGTGTATGGCCGAACCCCACTAATGGTAATTGTGGGACATAATGGTTGGTTTATATGAAGATATGGAAGGTTTAGAAGGATCAAATTAAGTGGTGAGGTTCAGCCGTGTGTATGGCCGAACCCCACTAAAGATGGTTTTATGTTTGATGATGAAAGTTAGATAATTTAAAGCAAAGGTTGGTCTTAATGGCACAATCGTAATTATGGCTGAAATGATTAAAAATAAAATGATCATATGATTGGATAAATGATTAACTTGCTGCCATGTACATAGGGTATTCGGATTTTTAGAACGGTGAGCGAGCCGTGATCGGAAGACGGTCCAAAGGAAGGGTCGAACAAAGTAAACTATTGTAGGTTTCCTACCTTGTTGTAACCACATAACTTATTTGCTGTTTTATGTTTATTTGAATAAGTTATTTGAATCAAATGTTATATTTACAAATGGCATGTTTGCATAGACATCTCATGCATAGCATGGGATGATGGGGAAGTAACCGGAGGCCACACTCCGTCGGGGCTCCGAAAGACCATTGTGGGGTACCCTGATGATGAGAATCCCATCAGAGGAATCCGGAGGCCACACTCCCGTCGGGGCGTCCGAAAGACCACTGTGGGTTACCTTGACGATGAGAATCCCGTCAAGTGATGGCTATTTGAATGGTGATGGGTGGACTCATTACATGTTCATTTCATACATAGCATATTTTTACAGAATTTTGTCACACATGTATAACTATTATCCTATTTGCATGTTTTTGACTAACCATGTGGTAGCCCTATTCGGAAACACTACTGGGCGCGTTGATCTAACGCCCTATCTATATCTTTAGTGGATGATGCAGGGAAAGGAAAGAACGTGGTTGGAGAAGATGACCAAGTACGAAAACTTGGGCGATTTGAATGATTGCAATGGACTACGAATGGATTATTTATGGACTTGTTAGTTGATTTATTTGGAACAATGTAATTTGTTAAATTAGATGTTGGCATGTAATAAGTAGTTAAGTAGATGCTATAGTTGGATTTATTTGAATGGTTTGGAATGAATAGTAGACTAAGGTTATATAATAATTTTGGAGAATAAATAAGGTACTTTGCTATCTAAAAATGGAAATTGGATTAATCATAGGTTCTATTATAACCTCAGTTAGATCTAGACTAAGTTGATTCCGCTAGATATATATGTACCATGTGCGGATCAGTTTTATGGACTTAGTTCATACGCACATGGGCTTGGCCAGTTAAGGGTCGGATTTAGAGATCCGAACTTAACTCGCGTCGTGACATTCCGCCCCGATCACTTATTGATTATTAGTATTTAAAAAAAATAAAATAAATAAACTCTGAAAATTTAGAGTGAAAAGGGCGGGGTGTTACATTTTACTTCTCCAAGTCACAAGGTTCCCACCTACAAAGGTGAAGTATCTTGAGGTAGATCTTCTGTCATTAGCTGAACCTGTCCAATCGGCATTGGCATAGCCTTCAACCTTTAGGTGTCTATGATTTGAGAACAATAAACCTTTACCCGGAGCAAACTTTAAATATCTCAATATGCGTTCTACAGCATCCATGTGAGGTTTAAGTGGGTCGTGCATGAACTGACTTACCACACTTACTGCATACGCAATATCTGGCATGGTATGAGATAAATAAATTAGTTTTCCAACAAGCCTCTGGTATCTCCCTTTATCGGTAGGAGATGCACTCCAATACTCAAAGAGTTTATGATTCTGCTCAATGGGAGAATTAACTGGCTTACATCCTAACATTCCTGTTTCAGATAATAAATCAAGGATATATTTTCATTGGCATAAGAAAATACCAAGCTTTGATCACGTCACCTCAATCCCAAGAAAGTATTTAAGATCTCCAAGCTGCTTTATTTCAAACTCAGATGCTAAATATTGTTGTAACCTTGAAATCTCCTCATGATCATCACCTATCATTACCATTCAAGATAGATAATTAGGGCAATAGTTTTACCTCTTTTGTGATTTAAAAACAAAGTGTGATCTGAGTTACTTTGTTTGTAGCCAAAATTCCTCATAGACTTGGTGAACCTGCCAAACCAAGCCCTTGGAGACTGCTTCAACCCATACAGTGCCTTTTTTAGTTTGCACACCATTGTTGTATCTGCATATTTTGGTATACCTGGAGGAGGATTTATATATACTTCTTCAGTAAGGTCTCCATGGAAGAAAGCATTTTTTACATCAAACTGAAGTAGTGGGCAGTCTTGATTAGTTGCTAACGACAAAAGTACTCTTACAGTATTAAGTTTGACAACTGGTGCAAACGTTTCTTGATAATCTACACCATAAGACTGTGTATATCCTTTTGCAACTAGCCGAGCTTTGTATCTCTCAATCGTCTCATCTGCTTTGTGTTTGACCGTAAACACCTATCTGCATCCCACGGTCTTCTTTCCCCTTGGTAAGTGCACGAGTTTCCAAGTGGCATTTTTGTCCAATGCTATCATTTCCTCTGCCATAGCCTTGGTCCATCTAGAATCTGCTATAGCTTCCTGCAATTTACTAGGAATAAAGACAGGATAATTGAAGTACATAAGATGCATATGTCTCAAACAACTTGTGGAAGGACACATGGTTACTTATTGGATATTTAACTTTAGCTTTTGGGTCAGGCTCATATCTAGTTGCTGGTTGACCACGATTAAATTGGGGTGGAAGATGATATTGGGATGGTTCAGATGTAGGTTCAGTTATACTAACAATATCATGGATATTAGAGTCAACAGGAATAGGATCAGGGAATACCTCTAAGGAGTCCTATAGAGACGATTGGGTCAGTGGGATTGTAGACGTAGGAGACATTGTATTATCATGGACTTGACATTCACGCCCTTCAACTGAGTGCTCAATGGATGATGATTTAGGTGTTTCGGCTTCAATATTAGATGACCTCATTATTTCAAAGAACCTTATTTCATCCTGATTCTGTACTTCATCACTAGTCTCCCCCGGAAGTGAAGAATCTGGTATTGCTTTGGGATAAAAAAACATGCTTTCTGAGTGAAGCCATACCCGACAAACACACACTTCAATGTACGTGGTTCTAGCTTGGTGCCTTGATTGGAATGTAAGTGAACATACACTACACATCCGAAGACACGAGGTGCCAAATGAACAACGGAGGGAAGCGTACAGTGGTCAGATAGTACATCCAAAGGCCTTCTGAATCCAAGAACATTAGATGGTATACAATCAAGTAGACAGCGGAACTCAAAGCTTCACCCCATAGATGCGATGGAACATGACCTCTAATTAAGAGAGAACGAGTGACCTCCAAAAGGTGCCAGTTTTTCCGTTCAGCAATCCCATTCTATTGAGGAGTCTGAGAGCAAGATGTTTAATGGATAGTACCAACTGAATGCAGAAAATCAGTCAATTCATTGTTAAAATATTCACCCCCATTATCAGAACGAATATATCTGATAGAAATGCCAAATTGTGTTAACACTATTTATGGAAAAGGCAATACACAGTACAAACATCGCTCTTGTGTCGCAGCAAATAAACCCATTTCATCCTGGTAGAATCATCAGCAAATGTAATGAACCACCTCATGCCATGGTTTGTAGAAAGTGAGGCAGGACTCCAGACATCCGAGTGAACTAAAGCAAAAGATGTTGCAGTCTTATTATCATTCGAATGAAAAACAGAACGATGGCTTTTCACCAGTACACAAGTTTCGCAAACAAAATCTGAAATATTAGAACTAGTAAATAGTGAGGGAAATAATCTCCTAAGGTAACCAAATGAGGAATGCCAATCGTGCATGCCATAACCAAATCTCCTCCTGCCTTTTAAATACGTTGGCGTCCATAACGTGAATAAGTGCTCCATCATCTGATCGGTGTAACCCATCGTCCAGATAGTACAAGCCTCCACGTTGTTTACCACTGCCAATCTTCTCCTTGGTATGGAAGTTCTGAAAAAGACATTAAATAGGAAAAAAAGTGGCAACACAGTAATGAGATTCGGATAACTTAGTAACAGAAATAAGGTTACAATTTAGTGAAGGGACCAATAAAACATTAATGAGAGATAAAGATGGTGACAGAGTTACTGTACCGACACCGATAACTGGGGAAGACACGCCATTGGCATTAGTAATGGCTGATTTGGGACAAGTAGAAGAAAAATGGCTAAACCGAGTTTTATTATAAGTCATATGGTCCGTAGTACCTGTGTCAATTATCCAAGCATTATTTCGAGTAAAATGAGTAATAGCAGAATTAGTGATACCTGACTTGGCAACAAAGCCGGAAGCAGTGACGATGTGGCTCTTGCGAACGGAATCCACTGCCGTGGGATTAAAAGACCTGGGAGAGGCAATCTTACCCTTCGGATGTCAATCAGGGTAGCCATGGAGCTTAAAGCATGTATCTATCACATGATTAACCCCATTACAATGAGTACACTTACGAATACCTTTCTTCGAGTCCGGACGAGTACCAGATTTTTGAATCGTCATAATAGCTCCTCATTAGATGGCGTGCCAAGTATAACATCTTGGCGATTTGCCTCGACACAAATGATAGCATAAGCAACCTGTAGAGTTGGAAGTGGTGTAGTCGCAAGAACACGACCACGAACCCCATCCAAATGGGAATCGAGACCAGCTAGGAAAACGTACAGTCGTTGAGAATTGACCATAGTGGTATACCTCTCAAGATCCTGGGTACATTCCATAGTGCAAGGCTCAATACCATCAAGCTCCTGCCATAATAGTTGTAGTTTGCCAAAGTAAGAAATAACAGAACCTCCATTTTGGCGGATAGAAATGATCGCACAATATATTTGATATGCCTTGGAGGCATCTTGGCTGATAGAATAAGTTGCTTTGGCAGCGTCCCAGATCGCCTTGGCAGTAGATAGGCGTAGAAAAAGTGACCTGATGTCCTTAGTCATGGAGTCAAGTAGCCAAGATTTGACCATACAGTTCTCATCCTCTCATGTTTCATATTCCTCAGAATTGGTTGCTTTGGGGGCCTTCTTACTACCAGAGATAAAGCCCCAACGCTTCCTATCCCTGATCTTATTCTGAGCATTCAAGGACCACTCAATGTAGTTGGTACCATCGAGTTGTTCTGGAGTGATCAAGGATGACATATCTTGTAGGTGGAATGGAGGCAAGACAGCGAGATCAACCTTTTTTTTCCCTTTCTGGGAATCTAGGGTACGAGAGGAGGAATCAGTCATGATAGAAGGTTGAAGGGGTCGAAACCTCTATTGATTCCAAAATTGTAGACTCCCTGCCGTTCGCAGAAGCACCCGAGCAGAAATGCATACAGCAGCGAGCGTGACCCAGCCGAGCGCAGATCCAAATGAAATACGCTGTGTGAGCAGCACTGTTCAGAAGGACTGCCAATCGACATGGAGGCCGAGGCAGCAGCGGTGAGCAGATTTGTGCTTCCGGCACAGCCAGTTGTGCACAAAGATGTGTGTGGATGAGGGATTGGCGCACGGCACCATGGCTGTGTCGGGAGCTCAGATCTGCCCGGTCGTCTTCTCAAGTGTCTCTCTTTGTGGTTGCAAGTGGTAGATCTGGGCTGGGAGGACCGATCAGCCGGGCTAAGGTGTTTGAGAAAACCAGATCTGGGTTTCTCTCGGACAGAAATCGAACTCAGATCTGGTCTTCCGCTGTCAGAGATGATCGGCGGCAGAGCAAGAGGGTTCTACTCGGTCGGTGCTCAGTCTGCAGTAATGATTCTCACCGATCTAAATCAGATCTCACAGATCGGGTGCTTTCTCCCTCAAAACTGAGAGAGAACTGTCTTCTCTGCAACACCGAAATGGGGCTACCGAACAAGAAGAGCAGATCTGGACGACGCAGAGGGCAACAAATCTGGGAATGAAATAGGTTTCCTGTTGGCAAGAGGGGTTGTCGACGATATTGCGGAAAGAAAAAAATCTTAGATCCGACGAGAACAACAAGGATGTCGGAGCTGTAGCCGATAGATGCCAGACGTGGACAGCCAGGGAAGCCGAAGTGCTCGGAGAGATCAGCAAAGAGGGGTCTGATCCGAGAGATCGAAAGCGGAGCAGCAGAAGAGGGCAAAAGATCTCTGCAAATAGATTTTATGCCCGTGAGGGTAACAGAGCAGGAGCAGCCAGACCTGGATTTGGAACCAGATCGGAGAAAAAAACGCCGTGCACTGAGTGGTAGAGCCAGCAGCGGAATGTCTCTTCGCTCTCCCTCGACCGATGAAGAGATCTGGGTAGTGACTACGCTGTGAGATCCCGTGGATAAAAGGTTGGCGGTAGAGAAGGGAAATACTGTGTAGAAGCACAACAGACAAGAGAAAAAAAATTCGATTTCTATGAAAAGAGATCGAACTTGGCTCTGATACCATGTCAACATAATTTCTTAGTGTATTTCTTTATACGAATGTCCCCTTATATAACTTATATAAGGGAACTATTACAGGAATACACAACAGTTATACAATCAGTTTCCTATACAATAGGTAACTGTCCCTATAATTATGGTATCTAATTACAAATTGACAACTAATGTCAACATGTCTGAAAGGTTTCGATTTACAAATTTTTGTTTCTCATGACTAATTTACTTTTCTATTATCACATGAAGGATAGGCCCGAGGATCAGGTGTTGGATTCGATTCATGCTCAAACCTCTTTAGACCACTTTTCATAGGATTATTTCTCATCGCTTGAACCCAGTATGTGTATATAGAGAGGTGTGCAGATGTTTCAGAGAATATTCGTGTATTTACAATTATGTAATAGCTTGTGTCATTGTGATTCAAGCAATTCTATACAATCTCAAACACCAAAGATAGATGATGAGTGCAAAATAATTACATATTTTATTCCTAAATTTATAATTGTTAGTATCTCATTTTATTTAATTTTATTTAATTAGTATAATTTTGTGTTTTACAGGTTTAAAAGTGAGGATGACAGAAAAAATGCTTAAATATAAAGTCTGGGCCCATTATGAGTTATTTTGGACCTCAAGCCCAATTATTAAGCCCATTAAGAAAAGCCTATGAAGAAATCCACATGTGTGAATACTATTTTTATTATCTCAAGAGGAAATTCGAAATTTAGAAGTCAATATAAGAGGATTTTCGAATTTGGCAAGTGGATTAAGGAAAGAGAAAGAAAATAAGAAAGGGAGAAAAATAAGGAAGGTTTAACACATGTTCAGTATTTTAGTCATAAATTTCCACTCTGATGTCCGATTGCTTTGATTATTTTTGTGTTGGAAATAAGACTTCAAGGGCTACAACTTTGTAGTTTACAACTTTTCCTGATTCGGACGTTAAAAAGGTCAAAACTGAGCTGTAAGATGGTATATGTGTAAAAAACGGGATTCTGCACCCACTTTCCTTATACGAATTTAGCTCCTTGCCTCCTTTAAGTCATTCCATATTTAGTACAAATCATATCCACCCTCCATGTGTCCCTTGCTTTATTTAAATCTTTAAATCCAATCCATTCATTCCACCTCCTTTCATCTATAAATACTGGCCCTCTCCCATTGAGAAAACTGAAGTTGGGCATTGAAGAAAAGGAGAGGAGAGGAAGAAGAGAAGGAGAAAGACTGTGGGATTTTCAATCCACATTGGGTTCTAAGGTAGGTGGATTTTGATTTTCATTGTATTTCTTTTTCTTTAAAATTCCATTGATATGTAAGTCTAAATTCATGTTTCATAAATAAAATTGAGGTGTGATGAAATATTTAGTGTATGGTTTTCCAATTATTCAATTTATGTATGATGATTATTTGATTTTATTTTTATTCTTTAATTAAGTTTATGTGTGGATTTATTTTAATTATTTTAAATTAAATGTGATGAAAATTTAGATTGAATAGACTTCCTTCTTCGATCTAAGGCTCTTATTTTAAGAGTGCGATAAAATATTTTAGATTTGAAGATAAAGTTTAAATTTTATTCATTCTAAGGTTTAATTTGAGATTTTTAATTTAATGAAATCCATGGATTTAATTTTTAGAATATTTATCGATGAAAAATTTGAATGCATGATTGGTGATTTACGTGAGCTCCATATTCTAAGCCTTTGTTTTATTATTAAAATATGGAAAATAATGCCTCCTTGATTCTTTGAGCCAGTTCCACTGTAAATATGTACAGATGTAATTTAGATGTCTTTAATTTTTATTTTTGTTTATGAAAACTCAAATATTTGAAATTGATGAACTAGGTTGGAAATAATTTAATTGCATCTTAATTTTGTTTTCTAAATTAGATTAAGATTGTTTATATTTTTATATTAATTCCACCATCTTAATTAAAATTAGTTAAATTGTTAGATTCTATGTTTAAATCTAGAATGTTTCTAAATTAAGATTAAAATTCATAGATTAGATTAATAATTCCACGTTCATGATTTATCTCCATATTTCTCAAAGTTCTTAAAATACGTGATTCAATGGTGTATTTTCATGAATATATTTTCCTAAGTTTCGATGGGTTCGACCTCGCACTTAATCGCTATACTATGTAAATGATTCGTGCGCTTGCGAGTTATAAATTTAAAATTTGCACAACAAGTTTTTTTCAAATAAAATAATAACATTGTGTATTTATAATTATATAACAGCTTGCGTCGTTGTGATTCAATGAAAAAAATAATTGTTTATGAATAGTCTAAAAAGAAATACCTTGGAAAGATAAAATAAAACTGAGACCATGGGCATAGATTAAAAACCCACTTGATTTGGACGTGTTTCGACTTGTAAAAAACATAATAACTCGTTCAAAACTTAAGTAGACATTGAGTTTTAGGAAGACTTAAATCATGAGACTCGCGAATCCTCCCTCGATTCAGTCTCGTTGGCAATTAGTAAAACAAATTGTTGTCAAGCAAGTTAGTTTTACCATCAATTTGGTTTCTATGGACTACTAAGATCACACAAAACCATACGCACAACTTGAACACAAGAATGAGATAAAAATGAAACTTACACCAAAGTTTCAGCAAACACAATCTGACCTTATATTGATTAACATAATGAGAAGAATAAGGTCTGAATCATTTTGCAAGCACTCACACTCTCACACAATTGAAGCTATCTAACAAGCTTCACACTTGGGAAGCTCAACTCTTTCCCAAGCACACCTTTCTTCTCTAGCTTGACTCATTCCTCAAGCATATGAGGTCTTATGGATGTTGTTTTTGCAAATGAGCTCTCCACCTCCTTTTATAGTTGAGACTTTGAGCTTGAATGACTCAGATTGTGTCAAGTGTCACCAATCTAACAATTCCCTACAAAATATCTTACGTATTTTTACATACTCCTAGACACTCTAGAACACTGTAAAAATCTCTAGACTCCTATACAATTCTAGACTCTCTTTAGACTACTACTTCTATAAATTTCTACAACATTCCACACAACTCTTTAGACTTCTACGCACTTACACAACGTTCTGCAAGACTCTATACTCTTCTACACTACGTTAGAGAACTCTATATTATTCTAAAGAACTCCACATGATTTTAGTACCTCGAAGAGTCTTCTTGAATCATCTGAAACCTTCGACGACATTCCAGATTCTTCTCAACGGTTCCAGGTCATTCTTGAGCATTTCAGAAATCTTTACACATCTAGAACCTCAATTCTTAGACTTTAGTTTTACCTCGTGCACAATTTTGACACCAAAGCCGACCATCACGTATTCTAGTCTTGTCACGGAGTCTTACCCATGAAAAAATGAATTCAATATTCTCATTTGTTAGTGGCTGGATACAAAAGTCATATGGAAACCTTGAGAATTGAGATAGGAACCATTACTTCTAATGTCCTAGAAGTGAGAGGAATGGGGAGAGAAGCAAGAAAAGCACGAGAATGGGAGATTTTCTTATTTTACATTTCACTTCTTCTTATTCTTCTATTATATTTCTTTATTTGGAGAAAAATTCAATATTGTTTAATTCCTTCATTGCCTTTTCCTTTTATTCTCTCAAAGTAGACATGAAAGGCTCACAAATCAAGAGCAATTTAGTGTTTTTATTTTAATCAAGAGGTGATAAAAAGGAGGTAGAATATAATGAGGAGATAATATAGCTAAATTGCCTTTTCTTGAAAGTTAGGAGAAATGGGTGAACCCATTGAGGTAGAGTTTATCAAAGTCAAAGGTCTATCGCATAATAAAACCCTTAAGCGTAGGATGTTTGTGTACAAAAGTATAGATAGAAGTTGGGCGATCTTTTATTTTCATCCAATCATTTAAGTCGTATTTTTGTCTTTAAAGTATGAATAAGGGTCAAAGTCGTTTCTTCTTTGACTTTTTGCATTTAAACATAGTTGATCTGGGTTAAAATTGTGCATGTACTGAAATAGAACCACGTAAATCTCAGTGTTATGATTTGACTTGACTTTCTCCTTTCTGTTTTTATTTTCTTCAATATTGTTGTTTTTCGTGTGGTAAGAAATGTTTTTCCACTCACATTGGTGAATGTTATTTTTTAATACAATGGCAAATCCAAGCAAACAATTAAAAAAACAAGAAAATTAGAAAATAAATGGAAGAGTTCTCATTCTCCTCTATCTTATACAATTCAACTAGAGAGAGGAACTCAATTTGTATTTGGATGGGTGAAGATAGGTGGAGAACCTTATCCTTCTCTTGCTTGGAGAAAGAGGCCACCCAAAGTAAAAGTTCTTCACATCTAGGAAAACATGGCATTTCATATTCCTCTTAGAGTGATTACCATCTTCTCCAACTCCATTTGTTGGAGGAAAGAATAATTCATAGGTGCACTTCACACATAGTTATTTTCTTTATTTGGGATTTGGGTGAAAACCTACACAATGGAATGAAAATTTTCTTAATAAATTTGACCAAATTTAATTTTAGTCACGCAATTTTAGTGTTCGAAATAACCAGGTGTCCTTTTTTCTATAAAGACTTTTGGTGATTTCAAGTTTTCAACTATTAAGATCAAGTAGTTATATTTGAGTTTTAGAAAAAAAAAATTACTCTCAATGTAGTTCATCAAATGAAATTTCAATGTCATTTGTTAGTTTTCATTGAAATTACAATTTTTTAAAAGAAAAAAAAAGCTTAGGTGTGACCTATTTGGCCTTATGATTAATTTCTCATCACTAATTAAATTATTCACCTAACAGACACCCAATCATGGTGACCTAAAAAAGGGTGGCCATTTAGACACGGGATTTTTCTTTCAATAGACACGGGTTTTCAAATTTTTATTGGAAATTACCATTTTGCCCTTCCTTGTCAGCATAGTCTGGACGGGAGATAAGAACATTTTTCATTTGTTTGGACCATCAGATCGTTCAAACCATTATTCACGTGTAAATCCCATCGTCCGAATGCATGAACACACACACACACACACACACATATATATATATAACCTAAACCTAATTTCCCCCTCCCTCTTTCGTTCAAAGTTCCTTCTCCCTTCCTCCAAATGAAAAATTGATCTCCCCCAACGTTCGAACGCACATTTCAATGTAAAATGCAGCTTTTCGAAAGCATGACGTAAATGATCTTAACTGAAAGTTTGACTGTAATATGAAGAATAAAACTCTAAACTTCGGTTGACGTCTGAGATATGCGTATGTGTATATAAAATCATAATATGAAGAATAGCTGGAGATAAGTTTCTCAATCCTTTTTCTCATTGCTTCTCCTTTTGCTCTACCTCCCTATTATAGAAATTAAACCTAGCCTTTTAAGATCTAAAGTCTAAATGAATGCAAATGAGTAGTTACCCACTCATTCTTTACTGTAAGGTGGCTGATTCTTTGAATTTAGAGAAGGTCCAGCTACTAGCGTTGTTGTGTATGTGGCTCAGATTCACAATGGAGCCTATGTTTAGTGTCCTAATACAATAGGCCTCTTAATTAGCAGCTACATCAGAGAGCATCGGGAAAGTGGGAGTCTTAATTGACAAGAATCCTAAATTGAGAATACTTCTAATATGTGAAGGACAATACATATGAACTGCTTGAGAGTCCAACGTGGACTGTAATGCATGGGAATAGAAGTCTACTCTAATCAGATAAGGAAACTACGTGGGTATTCTATTATGCGCATCACAGCATCTATATATACAGTCGTGTATTAAGGGCTGGAGGAAGAGAGACTTGCTGTATCGAGAAGAGCAAACAACAAGCGGTGTACTGTTTGTTGATACAGCAGAGGAGGCTTCTCTGGTTTACAGAGTAAAGTAGAGGCTGCCAACGTGACTGACAGGCAGACACAATTTTGGGCAACTTCTTACCACCGAAAGGCAGAGAGGCTGCTTGTTTGAGGAAGAGAGATTCAGCACAGAGGGCTGAATCCCATCTCTTTGGCAGATCTGTCTGGTAGAGAGAGTTGCGAGGCAGCAGAGTCACTTACAAGCAGATTGGCGTGATCGGGATTTCACGCGTGTTCGGTTTGGGTTATATTTAACTCAATAAATATATCTCTTGTATCTGTATTCTCTTTTATTCTCTTCTCTTAATAAAAGGATTTACTCGCTCCGTGGACGTAGGCCAAAGGTGGCCGAACCACGTAAATACTGTGTTGTGCTTGTGTGATTTTATTCCGATATTTTTGGGTGTGTTTATTATTTCCGCTAATAAACGCTAACAAGCGTTTCATCTCTTTTATCTTCATTATTTAGAGAAAGGTAGGGTAGTTTGGGATTTGAAAAGTGAAAGCCATATATATTTGAATAAATGGTTCATTAAATATGCTCAAATGAGCGCTCCTCCCCAATGCCCAATCCCACTTGCATGCAGGCATTGAAACTAAGGAGTCTACATGCAAGCCTGCATGTCATGCAGTTGGAATTTGAAAAGGCTTTCATGCAGCCTTTTTTTCAACGATATATATGAAGCCTTTCCAATGGCATGCAAGCCTGTGTAGCCTCCGTTAATGTAGTTGGAATTGAGAAAGGTTTGCATGCAACTCTCAATAAATATGCTCAAATGAGCTCGCCAACACTCAATTCCACTTGCATGTAGGCATTGAAACAAGGAGTCTGCATGCAAGCTTGCACGGTCTGCATGCATGCAATTGGAATTTGGAAAGGCTTTCATGCAACCTCTTTTTCAATGGTACATATGAAGCCTTTCCAAGGGCATCTAATGTAGTTGGAATTTGGAAAGGCTTGTATATAATTCTCTCATTCAAATGCCTTTCCAACGGCATGCAAACCATTGGAAAAAGGATTTTGCATGGATACTATTGCAAGCCAAGTTCCATTCAATATAAGATTCAAAACCTTTGAATTTCTTAAGTCTAAACACGCATGGACTACTACAAATTTACAATAACTCACCCTTTTATGATTTTCTCTTATAAGTTGTTAGCATTATAACGGTTCAGGCAATTGACAATGGGAGATAATGGCCACAACAAAATTCAAGTTACTTGTTCCTTTCCTACTACATGGTTTTTACTAGGACGTAACGTGAGTCACAGGAAAAATACATGCTTCTATTAAAATTAAGACTTTTTTTTTAAATTTCATAAAAACGACAATGGATAGTGAAAAGATAACAGATTAGCACTAATTTTGGTTCTTTTTTCCTTTTAAAATCCAAATCCAGACAATTAAAATTTAAATCCAAAGTTGTCTATCACTATATTTTTCCTTCTAAAATATCAATTAAATAGAACAACCGTTGTTGGAAATTTAAAATATGAAAAATGGGTCATGTTTTGGAAAAACATATTGGTCAGTTTTTCTTCTTTATTTATTCTTTTTACAATTTTTTATCTAAATATCTACCATTTTTATTTTTAAATAATATAGTAGAATATTAGATCGTTCGAACATTCTTGATGGTCCGGATGATCTTATATATATTTATCTATTCTTTAGTTTGGACGATAGAATTTACGCATGAAAAATGGTCTGAACAATCTGATGGTCCAAACGATTGGATGGTCCGACCGAATGAAAAATGTTCTTATCTCACGTCTGGACCATGCTGTCACGAAAGGACAAAATGATAATTTTCTGTAAAAATTTAAAAACTCGTGTCTGTTGAAAGAAAAATCCTGTGTCTAAATGGCCACCCCTAAAAAAGTAGAACTTTAAATAGGAAATGTCAAAAGAAATTTTAATAGTGGAGATTTTGCTAAGTCCCTTTTAAAAAATCTCCTAATTTAAGTTTTCCTCATCAAAACGTACCTATAAAGTTGACAATATCCTCCGCATAAAATTGAGTATTAAGATTCTTATGAGTATGTAAATTGGTAAGTCTCATGTTGCTAAAATTTTAATAGAGATACTTTAATAATTTACTACATATATTTTATCAAAAATGATTTTTCAAGTTAAATATCAGTGATTTACCAACATAGTAGCACACCATGTCAAAACCCTATGACAACAAATCAAGACTATACAGAGTAATCTTTGGCTAAAAGCCTTTAGTTAAATAGTTTTTTCCTTTTAATTTTAGTTCTACAAAAATAGACAATTTTATCATCATCATTTAAGTAATTTATCCTATCAATTTAGAGTTGGCCTTCATATTTTAATTTTAGCAAACTGTTTTTAGGGTAGCCATCTCCCACGGGTGTATTGTGTAACCAAATCGAGATTTAGGATATTGCCCATTTTACCCTTCCACTACGATATAAATCGGTTCACTGACCGGCTCACTGACTGAATCACTGACCCTTCCACTGTACTATAAATCGGCTAACAGAAATGATAGATTCGACTTCAGCAAGCCGAAATGGCAAATTCGGATGGTAGATTCATTTTCGGCTAAGCTGAAATGGCATTCTGTTAGTGCCTCGGCTTGGCCAAGACCTTATGTTTGTCAATTCCATGACTCAAACAAAAATACTTGCTGGAAGTTTGAAGACCCAATGTGATCAAGAATAAAGATAACGCTCCACCGGATTGAAGCTCATCGTTATGACAATCACAAAACAGGTAATATGGCTATAGATGACTTTAGGTGGTACCCACACCTGAGAGATGACTATCCCTAGGCTTAGAGAAACAAATGGTTAAATCATAAAAGCCTAGAGAGGATGCTTGACGGTGAATTGGAACCCAACTTGAAAATATGTATTTGGTTTCACTGTTAGCATGACCAGTCTATCTCAACGACCCCTCGGTGTAGTCAGGATAGACCCATCGTGGTCAAGGATTGGTTGGCCAGAATGACATTAGGTTCTAGAACATTAAACTGTCATTCTGGGTTTGCCTCTGATCGAGAATCTCGTATGCACCAACCCCTAGCTGAAAGGCTGAAACGACCCCTCGTGATCAACGACTCCTCGATCAAAGATCTAGAGTTTTGAAATCCTTGAACTCATGTGAACTCTCGAAGAATCAGACATATCGGCAATTAAAGACCGATCAAGAGTACCAGGACCAACCCATTGGTAAAGGGCGATAGGTCGTTCTGGGTAACAGATTTCAAGAGTGGAAACTACTGTCAAGCATGTTTTGCACCAGAACGAGCCTCTCATATGGACCGACCTCTCGGTAATATAAGTGTCGACCCATCGACGACAACGACATGTCGACCAAGAAAGAATATTACCGTTGGGAGTGCATTTATTGCACAATGATCGAAATTGTAATGGTAATATTTCTAGTCACTGACCCCTAGGTGCGACCGACATGTCGATACATTACCGTTACTTCAACTGGTTGCCTTCGCTATATAAAAGAATCTTTATGCAACCAGTTGGTATCCTTCGGAAGGATCACTTGGACCCTCATCATTATCAGTGCGCTTAAATAAGGGCTAACAGAAGGATCACTCTCTCACTCGTGCTTACACTTGGGGAATCAAATACAACCAATCATATGGATTGAATTGTGAGAGAGAGAGGAGGAAAGTAAACTCATAAACAACCAATCTATTGATTGAGTTTGTCAGAGAGAAAGAGAGGGGAAAGAAAAGCCAGAAACAATCAATCTATTGATTGAGTTTGTAAGGGAAGAAAAGAGAAAGAAAAAAAAAAGGAAGCCTTTGGTATAACTAGTTTCCTTATCGGCCTTGATTGTGATTGTTTTGCGACGACTACAAGGAGGAGAGTCGACACCAGCACACATTGGGTGGATCTTGAAGAAGCACACATCAAGAGAAAGAGTTTCAAAGGCAAGTGTTCCGAAAGTGGATTAAAGAAGTTTGGTTCCGGAACCACTATAAAAAATCTGGAGCGGCGTCTCCGGCACATGTGGTGGGTGAAATTCCCAACCAAATGGATAGATGGAATTCCTATTCTATTGTGGTGAGTGAAATTCTCAGCCGATTAAGTTAGGTGGAAATCGTACTCTAATGATGAGGGTGTAAGTCCCCACTTAGTGGATTTAGATGATAGCTCAAGGTTGAACGAGTCCTAACAGTGGATGTAGGTTGGCTAATCGAACCACTTTAAATTGGTCTTATGGTGTTTGATCTTTGTATGTTTATATTTACTACTTAAGTACTCTTCTCAACAAATATCACTTTTCATATTGATTATCTTATTTTAAACATTGTGTACAAGCATTGATAATCAAGCATTATGTAAAAGGTCATAATTTTAGTGTGATCACTTAGAGAATTTATCATACTAAACAAATCTCTTGATGAATGTTCTACTGCACTCAAATCATTTAAGAAGTTTGTAAACACCATGAAACATGGGATTGACCTATTCAAACACCCCCCCCCCCCCCCTTAGTGGATTTAGATGATAGCTCAAGGTTGAGCGAGTCCTAACAGTGGATGTAGGTTGGCTAATCGAACCACTTTAAATTGGTCTTATGGTGTTTGATCTTTGTGTGTTTATATTTACTACTTAAGTACTCTTCTCAACACATATCACTTTTCATATTGATTATCTTATTTTAAACATTGTGTACAAGCATTGATAATCAAGCATTATGTAAAAGGTCATAATTTTAGTGTGATCACTTAGAGAATTTATCATACTAAACAAATCTCTTGATGAATGTTCTACTGCACTTAAATCATTTAAGAAATTTGTAAACACCATGAAACATGGGATTGACCTATTCAAAACCCCCCCCCCCCCCCCCCCCCCCCCCCCCCCCCAACCCCAACCCACCCACACACATCTAGTGTCAATCATGTTGTTCTAGCACTATGGATAATGGGACTTTCACATTCTTTTTTCTTCGGTACGGCAGTGGAAGGGTAAAATCGAGAATACCTTAAAACCTATATCTGGTTACACAAAACACCTGTGGGAGAATTGTTACCCTTGTTTTCATGATCCAACTCCATATTTGATACTCATGAAATTTGAACCCGCAACCTCTAACTATAAGTTTTTACAATGTTGTGCTACATGTTCTTAAATAGATACAATCTTATAGATAGATAAATTTAAAAGTTTAAATGATTTGACAAAGCATTTAAAAAACTAGACCCCACTTTTATGATGAGAATTTTAGATAATCAAATAGTCTAAATAAACTATTAAATTGTCAAAAATAAAAGTCAATAAATCATTTTGATATTATTCTTAAGATTGAAATAAATTATTAAATCAATACTTCAAGATAATATTCAATTAATAATAAAAAGTGGGACAACAAACTAACAACTAGGGGTGTTAAAAATGGCCATGCCAAGATCTTGGCCGATATTGCATATCGGCAAGATATCGGTTTCGGTCGAGATCTCGGCCGAAAACTTTCTCTCTCCACAACGTTTTTTTTTTAAAAAAAAAATTCTAAAAAATTTATATAAGCTTCAGAATATTATGACCTTCATGGATATGCAAATTTTTCATTAAATATCTGTCATTTACATGTTAAAATATTATTTTGAAGTTTCGATATCGAGAATTTAAAAACTATTAATAAAATGATAATAAATTACACAAAGTGGTAGAAAAATCAGAAAAATTATACAAATATTCTGTTAACTTATTGACTTAGCTAATCAGTGAAATGATCGAAAATGATAAATTATTAGTTTATAACCATTAATCCCAATCCCATTAAATTATTATTGTCATCATGTTGTATAATGATTCATGATATATAATGAAACATAGATAACAAAGTATTAGCATATGTAAGTGTTGTTCAGAGATGTTTCGATGTATTATGAGTTTGTGATAGGGCAATAAGATATTAATATTCTTTGATATTTTATAAATTTGTTAGAAATAAAAATGTAATAATATATTAAATTTTTATTCCAACCTTGTTCTTGATGGTTAGCTATCTATTTATAGCTATATATTTCAAACTATTTTCTAATATTTAATTAATAAAATTTGATTTTTAAATTCTATTTTTTTAATCAATCCTATCTATAATGTTTTTAAATTAAATCTCACAATCATAATTAAAGGATTGAATTTTATATAACATTATATATGGCAATAAAATAATAAATTACATCTCCATAATGTAAAAAAAGTAGTAATAATTGTCCTTAATTTCAAACAGTCTCAAATCTCCTTTTCTTCAAAAATATTAACTTCTTGTATTTGTGCATCTCTTTTTCTTAAAAAAATTATTAACTTCTTGCATTTGTGCATCTCTTTTTCTTAAAAAAATTATTAACTTCTTGCATGTGTTTACCTTGGGAATTCTAGTTCTAAAGTAAACATTCAAAATTTCAAATAAAATATCTTCAGATATGATGGCCGAATCTCCATAATGTCAAAAAAGTAGTAGTAATTGTCCTTAATTTCAAACGGTCTCAGATCTCTTTTTCTTCAAAAATATTAACTTCTTGCATGTATTCATCTCTTTTTCTTAAAAAAAAAAATTAACTTCTTGCATGTGTGCATCTCTTTTCCTTAAAAAAATTATTAACTTCTTGCATGTATTCATCTCTTTTTCTTAAAAAAAAACATTAACTTCTTGCATGTGTGCATCTCTTTTTCTTAAAAAAATTATAAACTTCTTGCATGTGTTTACCGTGGGAATTCTAGTTCTAAAGTATAACATTCAAAATTTCAAATAAAATACCTTCAGATGTGATGGCCAAATCTCCATAATGTCAAAAAAGTAGTAATAATTGTCCTGAATTTCAAACGGTCTCAAATCTCTTTTTCTTCAAAAATATTAACTTCTTGCATGTATTCATCTCTTTTTCTTAAGAAAAACATTAACTTCTTCCATGTGTGCATCTTTTTTTCTTAAAAAAAACATTAACTTCTTGCATGTGTGCATCTTTGTTTCTTAAAAATATTATTAACTTCTTGCATGTGTTCATCTCTTTTCTTAAAAAAAATATTAACTTCTTGCATGTGTGCATCTCTTTTTCTTAAAAAAATTATTAACTTCTTGCATGTGTTTACCGTGGGAATTCTAGTTCTAAAGTATAACATTCAAAATTTCAAATAAAATACCTTCAGATATGATGGCCGAATCTTTTAATTTTTTTTTTTCCATTTTTTTAAATGGACTGACCGAGATCTCGGCTAATATTAGGACCGAGATCTCGGCCGAAATCTCAGTGATATCGGCCAAGATTTGGTTCGTACGGCCGATACAATGTGTTTCGGCTGAGATTTTAACCCCGGCTAACAACACTAGTAGCCATGGAGTTTTTGGCAACTTCTTGGGCCTTGTTTGATCTTTGTATGATTCTTTTGTAAGTAGTGTTTGTGTAACTTTTTGATTTCTTGACCTGCCTTTGAGATCTCGTCGATATCGACTGATATGATTGAGATTTGACAAAAAAAAAAAAGAGAGAAAGAAATATCGCTTGATATCGGCCGAGATATCAGGCGATATTTGTGGGTCCGAGATCTCGTTATGGCCCTCCACTTCTATTCCTCTCTTTTTGGGAGTTTTTTCCCTCTTTGAATGACACTTACCTAACATTCAAAAATAATAATAATAATAAGTGAGTTATGTCTATGAGACTTTGCTCGAACTTTTTGACGCTTTGTCCTATAAAATGAAATATGAAAAATATAAATGAATGTATTTGATAAGTGATCATATGAATATAAAGTGTATAAAATTTCACTATCTATTGATAATTCAAACAATGTAATCGTGAGATTTAAATTTTGATAAATATGAACTTTTAATTTTTAATAAGTTAAAATAAAAAAATAAGATAATAAAATAGAGATGAAATCTCATGTACAATTTATTCAAATGAACATTTTTACATCACATCTACCTTTATGTATTATAAAATATATTTAATAAAAATTCTCATTAAAGAGTCTCTTAGATAAAGAATGGCTTCATCGATTTTTTTAACTGAAAATGAATTTAGAGGCACGATGAGCCCACGTAAGCCCGTACTCATACGGCGGATAGGCCGGCGGTTGTTTCGTAGATTCGCTGAAACGGAGAAACGGATAAAACACCGGTTGAGAGATAGAATCGAGGGGAAAAATATCATAAGAGAGGACGACATTAGCGACAGTGTGGGCCCTGCATACGTAAAGAGCAGAGACGAGAAATAGTTTTCCGCCAACCCCCCAACCCCCGTCATTCTTTTCCATAAGTACAGCAACATGTCCTGTTTTATTTGTATCACTGTTACTATTACTATATAATAATTACTATAAATTATATTTATGTCTAATTGAATCTTGTTCGGGGTTTTGGCTGCAACTCAAGGCAAGAACCATCTGTAATTTTATTCCCTGCATTTTGATAGACAGGCAGTGAGGGAGAAAGGAAATGAGAATGAAGCTGTTGTGGGTTTTGTTTATTCTTGGGTTTGGTGTGATGATGAGATGTGTTGTTCTTTGTTTGGAGGATTTAAATTTGAGTGAGGTTTCTTATGTTGATGCGAATGTGGATCCAGAAAAGCCTTTGATGGTTCCTCTCACTCTCATCCAAGGAGCTGATGCTAAAGGAGCTGGTTCGCTCTCTCTCTCTCTCTCTCTCTCTCTATCTGTATTTTGTCACTGCTACTGATTTTGGTTGATGCTATTGCTCTTTTACGCAATCTTTGATTTAATTGAACTTACCCATTTTTTGTTACAATTTATCATAACTGGATTATACCCTCTTTTCCCTTTGATTGTTTTTTAAACAAAAGACATATGGGTCTTCTGAGCAATGCGTTGAATGTCTTTGGATGTTTAATATGATTTCTTTTTTCTGAAGACCAAGGTGTCCAGGCCTAAGCACCTGACTAATCCTTGGGTACGTGCAAGACTCCCTACCCACACACACCTGGTAACTCTAGGGGAAGTGGCCCTTTGGAGTGGAGTGAGAATCGAACTTAAGACTCCTGCTTCTTGAGGCAGGTTCTTGTCCATCATTCCAACCCCTTTGGGTTGTTTAATATGATTTCTTAAGTTGCCTCTCCATATTGAAACTGTTTAATATGATTTCTTAAGTTGCCTCTCCATATTGAAACTTGGTTTTTCTAGATCAATCATAGAATTCAACATTTTGGATTCCTTAGGTTCAAAGAATATGGTTGCTTTTCCCTGCTACTTTCATTTCCTTGTTTTTCCTTTTTCTTTTTATCCGCTCAAATTGAGAAACACCTTCTCTAGACTTGTTTTTCTCTGCTTAGACACCATGTTAAGGCAATATATAAATATATCTTGTTAGAGTTGTGGTGATAAGTAGGAGTCAAAAGGCTAAACCTAAATAGGTAATATAAATGGCTTTGCTTATGATGATGATGATTAACTACACTAGAATTTGTCTAGTTGGGTATTTGATTCATTGAAAGACCAAAGTGTGAACTAATATGGTGGTACAAAAGTCACAAGATTGAGTCTTCCATATAGTATTCCCATTGCAGGTTCTATTACCTTATTACATGGCAACAAATGCCACACTTCTTCTTTCCCCTCCTCCCGGCATTTTAGGTATGTTTTGTATAGCTAACAAATCATCTTTCTGTTTATGGATATTGTGGGATGAGTTTAAATATCTGACAGGACAACATTTTGAATGTTGTACTCTCTCTCTCTCTCTCTCTCTTAATGAGCTTGAATCATTGACCTGTGAAATGCAGAGTGTCTAATCATTTATTTTTCCTTCTTTTTTTAACATTTTGGTTTTATACAGTCTGTTTGGATGGAACATTACCAGCTTACCATCTGCATAGAGGATATGGATCAGGGGCAAACAGTTGGCTCATACAATTGGAGGTGAGATGACCATCTATGATCCCTTTATGTTTATAGTTTACACCTCTGTTCAGCATAAAATGGAGACTTTCTAAGGACCAAGTTTATTTATCCATGGGTGGTTTACAATTTAAATTTTTATATTTGTATGATTTTTAAAATCTCTCCTGTGAACGTTCCTTATGATTTGCACTCTTAACTTGAAACTGTGGAAAAGTGATCCCCGTAGAGGGTGTTCCATTTGATAAATGGGACATGTTATGAATTGATTGCATAGAATATTTGATAAATGGGTCTTCTTAGTTGAGCTTCTTAATGATTGCTAACAACAAGTTAATAAGTTTAATAGATGGCCAAACATGTATAGGTGGGTCAATCAATTTAATAAATGTGCAGAGTTGGAGTCAAGTCGGCTTGTTTATCTAATATTGACTATATTAGATTGGGTAAACTTGCTTATGGTTTGTTCGGTTAAGTAGGGTATTGGTTAGGTCATCTATTTGAGATTGTTGATTTAGTTGGAATGGTTTTGATATGCTTCCAAGCAACTTTGAAATATTATCATGTATTTTATAGTTGGTTAGGACCATAATTGTAAAATCTCTTTCATCCTCTTTTGATGTTCAATTTTTTATCTGCACTTCAGTTATTAATTAAAAATTCTCTGCTACACAAATGATGCTTTCATGTTAGTAATCTTGCACCATGTGTGTAGCATGTCTAAAGATTAGTGATTGCATTGCAGTTTGCATCATATCTCATACAAAGTTCAAAACCTCATTGGCTTGCTTACAATCTCATAGGGAGGAGGTTGGTGCAATAACATCAGAACCTGCGTTTATCGCAAGACAACTCGTCGCGGTTCTTCCAACTACATGGAGAAGCAAATACTATTTACTGGAATTTTGAGCAATAAACCTGAAGAAAATCCTGGTTCTTCCCCTCTTGAAGCACATTCCTAGCCTACTATAGTTTTGCTTCAACTACTTTCATTTTCCCTTTTAAAGCAGTTATTTTTTATAGTATGTGTGGATTTTGCTCTCATTTTATATGTACTTCTTTTCAGACTTTTTCAATTGGAACAGAGTGAAGCTTCGCTATTGCGATGGTGCATCTTTCAGTGGAGAAGGTCAAAATGAGGTTGGGACCAATTTCTATGTACCAAAAAATATTTACCTAATGAGATCCATTTATAATTTGAAGGCTCAATGTGACTGAAGTGAATATTTGATATGTGGATGCTATGTATAAAAGTCTTTTGTCATCATTGGCAAGCAAATTAATCTGGGTCGGGACTATCAAATCAACACTTTCTAGTCAACTGTGTCTTTTACTTTTATTCTGATGTTTGATTCTTTAACCTTCACCATTTTTAACGTCAGGATCTACACAATCTCACATCTTGAGTTCAGAAGTATTGGAGATCCAAAGCGTCAAACCCACGTAATTAAGTTGGATCTATCAATTACAAAAGATAGTTGGGCCTTACTAACCAAAGTGGCCAGGATCATAAAAAAGAAAGGCGATTTTTGGGTGGGGGCACTTAGTAATGATGCAGATTGTTATAGAAGTAACGATTGATTGAGTTCTCCCACTTTACAATTTGAATGGGTCACAATGGATCATTCATTCTATGATAGATCTGTAAGAGTGGGCCCAACAGCTTAAGAACCAGCTAGGAAAAGAATATAATGGACAACGAGGGAACAAAAATGAAAAGAAGAGAGAGAGAGAGAGAGTTGCAATGTGGATCTATGGAACTACGGGTGCAGTTTTGAGAGAGAGAGAGTTGCAATGTGGATCTATGGAACTACGGGTGCAGTTTTGCAGAACCTCACATGTGATTCTTCTATTTCTTGGTGGGATTTCTTCCTTCCCTTTCCTCTTTTTCTTGCATCCCTTGGGGAGACTTGGCACTACAAATACCCCAAACTTGGGGCATTAGAGGAAGACAAAAAAGAGAACTTGGTGGATTTGGTGAGTGCAAAGCATCCAAACCATGTGAATTCATTGGGTTGTGTTGGAACACTTATTAAGGAAATCAAAGGGACTTAGAACATCTCTGAGGAGTGAGAACTTGAACACTTCTTCCTTGGGAATGTCCTTGTGATCTTGGAAGAATTTCTACGTACTTCATATCCCTTTTGGACCTTTGGAGTTATCCACACACTTGAGGTCCCCTCTTGGACATCTGAAGCATTTCTACACACTTACGAGATCTCCCTCTTGAGATCCTTGGTGTTATGTAACTAAGTGCTTGTTAAGCAGTAGAGACGGAGCGAGTATGTCAAAAAAGTAGGAGATTTTGAGCTAATTAGGGCCATGTATAAGTAGATCTCCATCTCCTGAGCTTGCATATTTAGTTAAGAGCTCTCTCATATCCTCACAAACCTTTTCCATTTTGACAATAACCAATCTCCTTGTAATGAGAGTCAAAGAGCAACATTTTAATTTGAATATATTTTCTCATAATCTCTTAAATCTACGTGTCACCAAACACACCCTAATCTCTGTAAAGATCTTTGGTGTTTCATAAATTCTTGAGGTCCCCTCCTGAGCCTTTGAATTATTCCACACTCTAGGGATCTTCCTTTTTAGATCTTTGGAATGATTCCCATCAAAGAAAACTTGTGTTTGCTTAGATACTATTCTTTTAGCAATCACAAGTTAGAATCTCCATAATAGAGAAAGAAGTTATTTGACTCTATTTTTCATGGAAACATTGGTCATTCTTCTTCAGAACTGGAGCAAGTTTTGAAAGATCCAACTGGAGGAAATTGCGACATCATTGACATGGACAAGAACACTTGAAATTTCCTCGACTTTATAGTTTTTAGATTGGACCTTTTCAATTGTAACTATCATTTTGAGTTGAAAAACACCAAATTGTAACACTGAAATTATAAATGTGTGCACTTTTTCTCCACCTTTTAAAAAGAGGCTGTTGAGCAGGTCTATTGAGGAGGCACTGTTGCTCCAATACTAAGAACTGTTGGAACTCTGACATTGAACATCAATTCAAATTTGTAGACATACTTGAAATTTGTGCAAGAACTCTCTTCAGATGTAGACTCATCTCTATATTGAGGTGTTACATTTTGATGTTTGGCTACTGAGAGATTTAATTGGGATAGTTTAATGTCTGGTTTATGCCTTGGTTGCTATAAGCATTGAACAGCAAGACAAAGGTACGGACAAGTCATATACTTGCAAATATTACTTAAATCAGAGCATTTGCCTAATGAGCAGGTTACCATACTAGAAGGGATTTTCGAGAGACTAAGTGAACCATCAACTTGAAAATAATGACCCATAAATATGGCTTGTTATCATAGCTAATCTTGAACTTCAGTAAATCCCCTGCCTTCTCCTCTACTATTGCATATCAGAATGCCAGTAACATTATTATGTACTCACTGTATCCACTTTCTCAAATAAATGTCATTCATTCATTGGAATTCAGAAGCAAGTTAAAGATAGTTTTTGTCATGTTCCAGTCATGCCTTCAAATTGAGGTAAAAGCCAATTCATTAACTTGGTGATTCATAGATACACCTCTGCTCCATATTTTTTCTGAACTTGTGTACTACCTCATTCCAATGCTGGTTGTGCACGAAAAGTTGTTTGATGAGGAAGCATCACCCATCAAGTTATTGATGTACTCATGGTCATTCACTGTGATGATTTTGAAAATGACATGGCCTCAGTATTGCTCCTTTACTTAGATTTATCTTTTTTTTTTTTTTCCGAATGACCAATGTGTCCAGGCTTCTTAGAGCACCTGACTAATCCCCGGGGCATGCGCAAGCCTCCTACCCACACATACCGGATAACTCTATGAGGAATGACCCTTTAGAGTGGAGTGAGATCGAACTCAAGACTCCCGCTTCCTGAGGCGGGCTCGTGGCAATCATTGCAACCCTTTTGAGTTTACTTAGATTTGTCTTTGGGAAACAAAGTAACTTATTAACATAGTAAGTAGGAGGCTCAATTACCACAGTTTTTTCTAGCTTCCAAGTCATTGCAGTTTTCCATACCATTCATTTTACGTTTTCTTTGAAATGCATTGCCTCAGTTGCTTGAAAAAAAAAACACCAGTCCATCAAAACCAGGTTTGCAATATGTTTTGTCAATTCTCCCTGTGGATGAAGCCATCTAGTCCAACATCCGAGTTCCTCTTACTCTCTTTTCAGCCTCGCAATTCAATTATTTTTTCCCCAAAGATTGGAGTGGGGTAAATTTTGGGCTCTCCTTTGGCTTTGGGCTTCTGTCGAGCTTCACAGGTTTATGGGGCTCAAGTTTGATCACATCTATCAAGCTAGTACTGGGCTTTGGTTTGGGCTCGGGCTTCAGATTATTATATTGGACTTGGACTTGGTAGAATACAGGCTCAACCTAAACCCATCCTATTTCTAATTCAATTGACACCCATGTAGGAATGGAAGTTGGGTAAGCGAAGCTTGAACCTACTTGGCCCAACTTGACATGGGTTTATCTTGGCCCACACAATAGAACTGACTGGTCTCATCGTACTTGGCACCATGGTTTAAAACGGGCCACGTCTATGTTGACCATAATTTAATTATAGAACTGGTTGTTCTTGTCCTACTTGGCACCGTGGTTTTGAAAAAATTAGCTAAATTGAGGTTGACTCATATTAACCATATTTTAGTGGGTCCCTATCCTATTTAGGAGTAGAGAATAGGGGGTCCGTTTCGGTAGAGGCAAAGAAAGAAACTAGGAGATTCCCCTCCTTCCACTGTTTGGTATTTATAAACAAGGAAAACGTGGGCTCCACTTTTTCCCTATTTCCCTCCCAAAAAAATTGTTTCCCTTAGCGAGGGAGTAGAAAGCATGGTCTCCTCTCCTTCCTTGCCCTTCTCTTTTCTTCTTTTCTCCTCGTACCCTTTCACGTGTGATTTTTTTTTTTTTGAGTAGAGGTAGAAAATGATTTTTTATTAAAATTAAAAAGTACAATAGCATTCCAGAGTCTTGCATAAGAGAGATATACAAGACTATAGAATACTAAAAGATACCAAATCACAATGAAACAAACACAAAGCAACAGCCCTCCCAATACATCCTATCCCATCGATGTAGATTCGGAAGAATTCCAATCTTTGAAGGTGGATACGACTGGCACCCTTTTATGAACTCCAATCTTTGACAAGAAGTCATTAACAACGTTCCCTAAATGGCGGATATGTCTAAAGTGAATATCTTTGTTCAGGCACATCTTTCTAATCTCCCTTACAGTGTTCACCAATTTCCAAGGTAGATCCTTGCTACCACAAGCCCAGACAATAACATTTAGAATCACCTTCAACAATGAGTTTGCCATTCCCATGCCTATCCCAAAGGTAAATCACTCTTCGAATCGTTAATAGCTCCGTTTTATTTGACTCCATAATTCCTATGGACTCCGAGAATGCTAATAACATTCTCCACCTATCATCATGTAGTACCTCCATACCAACTGGGCCTGGTTTTTCTTTAACAACACCATCCACATTAAACTTGTAAAACCTAGTTCAGGTTTCTCCCACATAACTACTCCCTTCTTTTTCTTCATGTTCCCTATCATGCAACCCTCCCATGACAGGTAGAAGTCCTCCGGGGAATATCATATAAATTCCTTACAGAGAGAAAGCCAACATATTAGACTCTACTCCGCCTTTTCGAACACCTCCCCTAAATCTCTAAAAACCCTATTGTTTCTTTCCTTCCATACTGACCAGAAAATCTCCAAAACACTCAATTCTTCCCTACAAAAGGACCATTCACCCATTCAATCGTAACACATTCCCCACCTTCCGATTCAAAACCCAAGAACAGTCCATCAGACTCAAGAAACTATTCAAAACACCCCTACTAAAGTTGCACATACCCATTAAATGGTCGACAAATTCCTCATGTTGCCCACATAAAGCACAAGTTGATGAGGCCCCATCAGCCACCAAACCCCTATTCCTCAAATTACATTTCATTGAAATCCTACACTTACTAGTAGCTCACGTGAACACTTGAACTCTCGGTGGAATTTTATTATTCCATGCCAATGTGATTACCAAACAAGATACAAGAGAATCCCTTAGCAAGAGACTCCCCTACTTGGGGGAATCTCCTACCTAGGGGATCCTTGAAAGCTCTCTTCACCTGAATGCAGTCTAGGATTCCATTCTATTATGGGAATTGCCAAATTAACCAGCTCAGTTGAGTATTAGCCTAATCAATTCAGTCTGCCTTCACCAGTAAACAGTTGCACAATTAGGATTTTAAAGTGGTCAGTCTACTTCATTTCCTCCTTATGAAGGAAGGAAGTGATTTGTGAGTACTTTTTATTTTGAAGAGAATTTAAAATGATTTTTTTTTTTACTTTAGTCATGAGATTAAATTCTAGTTAGCTATTTTGATGAATGTTGTTGAATATATCTATGTATTTGGCTATAGATCAGATCAATAGAACTACAGAATTTATTTTTTGAATTATTTTCTATATGAAAATTATAAAAGATAGATTGCAAATGCTTCCAAATGTTCACATTTGCATATTAAATATAAAACACATTGATTCCTAAAATTTAAACTCAAATAGATATGCTCTATATTTTTCTTTTTATTTATGAATTCCATGTTCTTCACTGCTAAAATGTTTTTTATTTGAGTATTATTAATATCTGGTGATTGTGTCTCTAGGCTGCAAATCTTGTCTTTCGAGGACAACGGATTTGGTTAGCTGCCATGGAAGATCTAATGTCAAAGGGAATGCGTAATGCAAACCAGGTTTTTGGTTTTACTATGCTCATTTCTTTGTCCTCATTTTCACTTCTGTAGTTATTGCATGCTATTGTGTTTCAGGCTCTTCTTTCTGGATGCTCTGCTGGGGGTTTAGCTTCTATATTGCACTGTGATGAGTTCCGGGAAATTTTCCCAAGTGAGACTAAAGTCAAGTGCCTTGGTGATGCTGGATTATTTCTTGATGCGTATGACTTGCTTTATGAAAAATTCTTGACTGATATTTTCTTCATATCATCTTTCGTTTCTTCATGAACTATGATACAACTGGCACATTGTTTTAAAGTATATCCTTGGGAATTGTAGGATTGATGTATCTGGTGGTCGCACACTAAGATCCATGTTTGGAGGCGTAGTAAACTTACAGGTTTTTAAATCAATTTAATTTTTTAGCTGATCTCATTTATGTTAATCTATCTACTACCAAATGTCAAATGCGAAAATATCAGAACTTTGCCAAAATGTCTTGTTTACATACTTTGGAAATAAGCAGGATCCTTTGCATGGTATGCAAAAAGAAGAAGTCTGTCAAATCAGATTCCAACTTGGACATTGGAACTGTGGGCCACGGTGGATATGAACTGTCCCAAAGAGAGGTTGGTTGAGTGGTTCCGACCAACCAAAATTATTTGACCAAGTTCAATCTACTGTTGGGTCTTTCTGATAAAAGTTCTACAATCCCCTGTACCATGTTACAGTTTGCTTGTACTGTTCACAATTATTTCAATTTTCATTTTCATATCCACTTTCTCTGTGATTATCTTAAGATTTTAAAATATTGGGTCCCATCTTTTGGTCTAATTGTATAAGTGTCAATATTTTGATTATTGTAATTTTGCCCCTGACATTTCAAAAATTGTTGCAGTGAGGCCCCTAATATGCAATAAACTGGTTGTGTTCTTGGATGATGGATTGGTGACTTTCATAGGGCCACCTGTTCATGCCAGTGCACAAGGATTGGTGGGATGTGTTACATACCCACATGAATAGGGTTCGGTGATTTTCCATTCTCAACCAATCATTGATAATTTGATCCTTGAAAATTGAACTGAATGATCTAACAAGGTTAGGAATGATCGGATAGAGGTGAAACTTCACCCATTTCCTATCTATGTTATTTGCTACACATCATATCCATCCTGCATATTGGCATGGAAGGGCCTAATTAAAATCTTTAAATATCAAAGACGAATTTACAATAACAAAAACTTTGGAGACTTGTTACTACTAGTGCAAAACATAGGCATTACAGAGCTTCAGGAAATAATCGCAGAGTGAAGGTGGTCGTGAAATACTTTACCATGAAAATTGTCTCATTGAAATTGTAGAGGGAAACTTATTTGTAATATTTATCTTGAAAAACATTTTGATAACATTGAAAGTGCCAAAATGCTGATACTCTTGAAGCCTATTAAGGAAGGGTAATTAACTTTCTGATCTGTTCCAGCTTTACTTGATAACATTCCTTTGCAATGAATTGCAAATTTGCTTTATGGATTCTTTTGCCTACCGCAACTTCGTCCTTTTGATTTCTGGATCTCTGGGATTCTGTCAAGTATCTCAAGTTTTCATTTACTTGTTGAAGCTGCAACTTGTATCTTCTATATGCTTTTTAGCATACGAAGTCCAGTGTATGAGGTAGTTTAGTTGGCGCGTTTCATTTGGCTGCTGATTCTCAGACTTGATGTTATGCATGAGCAGATAGCTAACATCCGCCCTAAGCATTGGATTTCCTCTTTCTGCCTGATCTGGAGAGGTAGTACAATAAGTGACCTTTATCAGTCATTAACCTTGTGGTACCAGTTGTGGTCCAGTTGATGAGCTTGATAATGCTAATGCTGGTGTTCCTCTCATCATTTTGATTTGTCGTATAACAGCAGAGTCCCCGCTAGGAGAGTTGATGATAGGATGGGGTAAAGGGTTTTGGATGATTGTTAGAACTGGAGGGATTAACTTTATGGTAGTGAATCTAGATGCAGAAGGTTTTGAAAGGGTGAAAGAGATGGAAGCTGGGACAACACACTCCTTTTTCTCTTTTCAAATGATTGACGCTGGAAATAATGTTGTATAGAAGGAAAACTTTGTACAAATTTATCATGACTATCTTGATCACTGGATAGTTCAAGGTTGACTTGGATTTGGGGAATGCTGAGGTGAAGAGGCCCAAGGAAAACTTGTATATATGTATATAAGGTGATGATTCTCTGCACCCCTCCTTAAGCAGCACTCTTTGTGAGCCACTTAGTGTAGCCCATCCACGGTGATGGTGATGGGTTCATTGGAAAGGCCTAAAGATTGAATGCATGGTCCACCAAAAATCATATTGATTAGATTGATCAAGCCATGTTTTTTGAACTTCCAAAAAAAAATTATCACTTGCTCAAAACCTAAATTTTTATAGTTTTAAAAATCATGGCTTTATAGATCCAATCAAGATGATTTTTGTTGGGTTAAAAGTTCAAATTTAGACCTTTCAAATGGACTTATCACCATGACAATAGGTGGGCCCCACATAGGCAGGCTCACAAAGAGTGCCAGCTTAAGGAGAGTGTAAAGGATCATCATCTTTTACACACACACACACACACATGGCACATGGGACCTCATGGGCGACATTGCCCATGAGTGACAAACCCCATGTGGGGCTCACCTGGGCCCCATTTACACCCAATAGGCGCACACCCTACGCTACACAGTGAATCGGATTCCTACCCATTTTGACTTGATCTTGTAGTTGGATTAAATCCAAGCAAAACCCTTATTTTTACCGTTGGTTTTTTTCCTTAAAAATCATGGCTTTTGAAATCCAATGGACCTGATTCTTAATAAGAAGCATCATCCAGAAAATATGTTTGAAAGGACCCCACCCATGTGGGCCCCACAGGGCCACTAGGTGTTGTTGAGCATGCATGATGTTGCCTAGATGGACCTATGTGTGTCTTGTAATATGTATATATAAGTTTGGTGCAAATGGCCTAAAGGCTCCACCTAACCCCACATAGAAGGGTGAATTTGAGAGGCCTTGGTTTGTACATAGTACCTATAAAATTCTATCGTGATTGGATAAATAAATCCATGTTGTTTAAAGCCCTCAAAATTTCAACTTTATTTGGTGGTGGAAAGTCATCGGGTTAAATCAATGGGTTTTTAGTGTCAAATCGGGTACGGGTTCAATTCACGGGAGTTAGGTGAGTGTGAGAGGTGGAATGAAGGGTCCATTGTGGGCCCTACAAACCAATGCTTATACCAAACTTCGTGCGAACTTGTTTATGGATGATCCTTGTTATATACACACACATATAATGAATGAGAGAGAGAGAGAGAGAGAGAGATTTTCTCCCCAGCAAAAATCTCACTGTATGCGAATTACAGAATTGTGTTCTATTGGTTCCGTACTATTTAAATACTTTTTCCAAATTCCAATCATATCCTGTCCATCTTTCTTCCAAATTCCATCAATGTCCCATCTCCCCAATGATGCAATGTCAAACCCTCTTATATGTGATTCCGTCCATCTTTCACTTATCTTCGCCAACTGGGTTCGGTATCCATCTTTGCTGCTTATTTTCTTAATGGATGTAACAAGAATTACTTCCATCTTTCTTTCTCCTCAACTCCCTCTCTACTATACCATTTCCTTTTCCCTCTTTCTTTCTTTTGCCAATGAAACCTGCTAAATGAATGGATGCCACCCCATGGCTGCTGCTGCTAAATTCCCCTTTTGTTTCAATCTCAGGCAATGTCTAAGACCTTCACCCCTTTAATCTCCCTTCTCTAGCAAATTCAACCCACCACTTATCAAAGCATGGGCTCCACCGACTTCAATCCCACATCTCTTCTTTGATTTTCTGCTATAATTCAGCTTTTTTATGAAGCCACCTCTGCCAAGATGATGTTGAAAATGAAAACCCTTACAACTGTTCTGCAGGTGGTGGAATAAAGAAGAAAATACAAGGGTTTTGTTGTAAGGATTTGGGCCAAATGGAGGAGATTTGTATGGCGTTTTGTTGTTGGGGGTGGCATAATTGATAATTATAGTGAGGAGCTGGATGGATATGGCTGACAGAAGTGAGGGAGAAATCCATCGAGGAGGTAAAAATTGGTAGCCAGAGAAGAATGTAGAATATGAAAATGGGTTTTAACCTTCTCACATACGGACCTACTCAAATTTTGTTTTGCACATAAAAGGGTTTTTCACAGGCAAGTGTGTTTTTTGTTGGAGAGAATCTCATATATGGTAAAAATTCTAATAAACCTAGGGTGGTCAACAACCCATTCCACATCATACAAAAAGACAAATTACCTTGTAAAGGTGATAGCATCCATGTGATGCAAATAACATGTATATAAAGGTTTAAAGGTAAAGAAAACATTTCATCTGACCCGTAGAATGTTCAACATTCATCTCTCATCTGAACTAGGAATTTCATATTTCGTTCTTCTTTTCTGGTTTTCATTCTTCTCTTGACTGACCACATTATTCCACACAGGGGGTGGGACAGAATTTGGCACCATCTTGTACTGATCACATGGATCCAACTTCGGTAATTTTCTATTTGTTCTTCTCCATCATTATTACTCAATTGTGGAATTTTGAGTGCAATTGATACTAAATCATGGGTGCTGGTTTTTGCAGTGTTTCTTTCCACAGAATCTGGTGGCCAATATTAGAACTCCACTTTTTCTTTTAAATGCAGCATATGACATATGGCAGGTAAATTTTCACTTATTTCTGAAAAAGAAAAACTTGATATTTAGGAATAATACCCGTAATAAAAATACAAACTCTTATGACGGGGTAAATTCAATTACTGGGTTGACAGTCATCCATACCATTATGCAATGGGATTGTGAAAATTAGAAATCACATAAGCTGAGATGTAGTTTTCTCCCTCGTCTGCCCTAGGAAATTCTAATCAATTCCTATTGAAAGGTACTGATTTGGTTAGAGAGGTTGGAAAAAATTATATATCTTGTAATTTCCAATTTCTATGCCCCCGTTCTGCTTCTTGTAAGCAATGAAGTATTCCGGAAACTTTAGCAAACCTTTTGAACATCTTTTCCTCTTTATAGCTCCAAGAAAGCCTAGCTCCAGCTTCAGCTGATCCTCTTAGTTATTGGAGTGCATGCAAATCAAACTATATGTCTTGTAATGCATCGCAGATACAATTTCTTCAAGGTGCATGTCTCGATTTTTCTTTCCCCTGGTTTTAAAATATATACAGTGTTATCATCTTTAGTCTTATTAACGTTGTTGCCATTTGGTGTCAAGCAGGCTTTAGGGATGAAATGCTTGATGCTGTTAAAGACTTTTCAATGTCCAGGCAAAATGGTTTATTTATAAATTCATGTTTTGCTCATTGTCAAACGGAAAGGCAGGACACATGGTTTGCAAATGATTCTCCCAATATCAATAACAGGGTATGGCTAATTTATCTTTGTGGCACTCAGTCCGAGGCACTCTTGCACACTTTCATGTTGGAAATTTAAACTCAAACAACTCTTTGATCCTACAACAACTCAAAAAGTAAATAAATGAGAAAAAAAAAAATCATCCATCTTTTTGATAATCAATCCTGGAACTCACCTAAAACCCCTATTGTAATGAAATCCTTTTTAATTAACCATTTTTGGTGGAAAGGGAGAATTTAACCTCTTTGAGTCTTAACAGAAATCAATATATATATTTGTTATAAGAAAACAAAATTTAAATCTTGTACTGCCAATGAAGGCACTTTAAGTTGCAACTTGTTGCTGCAGATTCTAGTCATAGCTTACCAAAACTAATGATGATGATGATATGTTGCAAGACAGGTGCACAGATGTTTGATCTGGCAAAAAAGTGGTTTTTTTTTAATAAGTTGGGCCTTGAAATGTTTAGCAGGCTGTATTACCTAGTGATTGAGATGGTTTATCTGGTTGAATTCATCACTTAATAGTCTTTTCAAATCATCATTGCAACTACAGAATTTTGATATGAAATCATGGATTTTACTTTGTGAGTGGAAAATCAGCTAAGCTGTCCATTTTCAGGCCAAATATTGGTATGTAAAAACCCAACTATTTTTTTTATTAGTGTAAAAACCCAAGTATTCTTTTGATATTTTACGAACCAAACAAGAAGAAAGAACAAAGAGAACTAATATGACTTAAGATAAATCCATTTCATAGAAATCACTTGATAATGGTTTATTTTGAGCTCGAACCTCCCCCTCCCATTTTTCTTCTTGATTTAAAATGTGCTTATTACATCTTCAAACTGATCATTGGATGCAGGGAATTGCAGAGTCTGTCGGAGATTGGTATTTCGAGAGGTCTGTAGTTAAAGAGATTGACTGTCCATATCCTTGTGACAAGTCATGTCACAATCTTGTGTTTAGATCATAGACTGGTAATTGTTTCCCATTCAATGATTTATCTCCGAAAAAATTACATTGAATGATTCAAACAAAGCTGATCAGACAATAAGAGCTAGAGCTTGTGGAGAAGGGGCCAATGAAGCTACTACTCACTCGCTAATGCTGTCGTGCACATGCAATTTTTGTGCCATTTCTGTGTCTTCTACATTTTATAACTTTGCTATAACATTAATTTCTGAAAATTTATGGCAGCTAATTTCAGTTTGTTTGGACTATATAGACCACACACACAGCATTCCTGTGTTTTACAACCTTGTGAGATGGTTTTAGAGCATTTTAATTGCTTGCTAGCAGCCTAGCACAGTCCACGATAATTTATATTTGTCAATTTGACTGAGCCATGTTTTTAAACTCTTAAATTTTGATCAATTAAATTATTAGTTTAATTGTGAAACTTTGTGCACTTTAATAGCACGTGGGACCCACAAAAATCACCATGATTGAGAATTTCTATGCTTAAATATGAGGTCTAACAAAGGAAGAACCTTGATCATGTTTTTAAATCTCTTTGAACTTTGATTAGTTCAAATTATTTTGTTTATTTTCTAGAGCTTTCATCCCAACTTGGATCCAGTTTGGTTCCATGTGATGGTTCAATTTTGATGAGATGGCGACGATGTACTGGATAATAAAAATGAAAGAGTGGAGGGTGGAATTCAGATATTTGATGTAGAGAAGTTTCGTACTTCTTGGGCAGAGCAGTTCTCTTGAGGATTACTCATCAACTGCAGTGTTATGATGTTATCAGATCAGGCTAGAGATTTCATTTCAGCTTCGTTGTAGGCCTACTAAAAGCTGTTGCCAATTTTCCAGTTGCTATGTTGGCCCACTTAGAGCCCATTTTGGAAACACACACGTTCTGTCCATTTCAATTTTGTTTTGAGCACCTATGGCGGTTCAACCTACCTCGGTCCGGGTCACGATTTCGATCTTGGGCCGAATCTGCTCATACAAT
Source organism: Chimonanthus praecox (assembly GCA_022113865.1). NCBI lineage: Eukaryota > Viridiplantae > Streptophyta > Magnoliopsida > Laurales > Calycanthaceae > Chimonanthus > Chimonanthus praecox. Next base: position 56,789,922 of record CM039087.1, on the reverse strand, counting down.
ACCACCATATAATAATCTTGAAGCACCAAGTGGACAACCTCGTCAACTTTCTGCCAATCTTCAAAACAATTTCAACCTGGCTCTTAGAAAACTAAGATTTAATAATATTTTTTAAGTAGAATTCACTCTCAAAACTTGATATTTGAGAGGAGGGTGTCTCAAGTGTTATATGGAGTCATTGATTTTTTTAATTAACCGATGTTGGACTTTGAAGTGGAACTCACTTTCAAAAGTTAGCTTTTGAGAAGAGGTTGTCTCAAGTGAAATAGAGAGTCATTGGTTTCTTAAATTAATTAATGAGGGACTTTTGTCACTTCACACCCGCCACATATGTAGCTGCATTCTGTGGCTGCACGTGAAAACTTCAGACCTGCCCTCACGGGCACTGGACATGCAAAACCTGCTCTGATACCATATTAGAAAACAATGACTTGATAACATTCTTGATATACAACTCACTTTCAAAAGTTAGCTTTTGAGAGAAAGGTACCTCGAGTGTTATATAGAATCATTAGTTTTTTTAATTAACTGATGTAAAACTTATGTCAATTCACACTAGCCTCCCTCAGGATCCACCTTAACTCAAAAGCTTCCATCTCCATTGACTTGGTTGCCTATACTGTGGCACTCCAGTTGCACTATCTTTATACACGGTTTAATGGGACTTCAAAACTTTAATGATTCTGTATGAGGTAGTTCAAATGTTTCCTTGTGTGGATTATATAATAATAAATTGCGAGAAGATACTTATTCATCATAAATTGTGAAATTCTTTTTTTTCTCTTTGCTGTCTCGATTTGCCGTTTGGCTCTCTCCATTAAATGTCTTAAATTTGTATCGAGAAATCCTACTTTAGAAAAATGGTAACTTCATTAATTGGTGTCTTAAATTTATAACTTCATTAAACTCTATTAGAAAATTGGTTATAACTTCATCAATTGGTGTTAAAATTGTAGAATCTTGGGCTCTTAGATAAGTAATTGAGTAACCTGACCAGTGAATTCAATTCCATGTCATTCAGATTTCATAATACATAAAAAATATGACCATAAATAAAAGTCATGAAAATAGACAGATATTTATTCAAAATCTAAGTATCTAATCCAAAGGAGTTAGAGTGGTGGCCATGAACCTATTTTAGGAAGCAGGAGTCTTGAGTTCGATATGAACTCATCCCAAAAAGCTACTTCCTGTAAATTTGTCCCGTGTATGTGGGTAGAAAGGCTTGCATATGTCTTGAAAATTAGTCAAGTGCTCTAAGAAGTTTGAACACTTAAATCATAAAAAAATTCCAAGTAATCTAAAAATTACGCAGACTAGTGAACCATGATAGTGTTGGGGTTGCTGATAACGAGTCCGACATTAGAAGTGTAGAGGGAGATTTAGGGGTTTATAAAGAACTTGGGTCACTCCACCTAACAAACTAGTCTTTTGGGCTGGAAGTTTAGGTCCTAACAAGTCGTATCAAAGACAGGTCTGAGACTATTTCATGTGAGCTCAGGAGATCTTCCAAATGAATAGGATGGTCGGCATCGCTCTCTCCGCCGGATGGCCTCGTTTGAGGGGGAGGTTGTTGGGACTGCTGCGAACGAGTTCCACATTGAAAGTGTAGAGGGAAATGTAGAGATTTATAAAGGACTTGAGTCACTTCATCTAATAGGCTAGTCTTTTGGGCTGGAAGTCCAAGTCCTAACATGTAATGCTTGCATCAGTATACCCTTTCTACCAGAAATATCTCTGCAATTGTTAGAACACATATAGCAGATTCTGAGTGGTTTTATTATCATTACTAATAGAGATATAGTGCTAACATTATTTTGCTATGCTCTTAACCAATCAAGCGCTAGTGGAATACTCTCACAATGGTATATGGAGATTAGCACGACACAATTCAGGAGCTCTCTTGCCACGTGTGAACGGATCTTTATTGTTTCTCATTAGCGCTTATGTTTATTTGTCTATGCGGATACAAGTTCTCTTTGTAGGATTCTAACACTTACATTTATTGAAGTTTCGAGTTTTCAGTCTGTGTTAGTCTAATGAGACTTGAGACTCTTTTTATTAAAATCTTTTACCACAATTAAGTTTTATAATTCACTTGCTTTTTCACTGCCATCATTATCAACCAATCTTCTATATTTCTTGACTTTATTAGATTATTCAATGATCTTGTCTTCATAAAATACTATATTCTTACTTCTTTGGAGTCTTTTTTTAATTTTTTTTGTCCCATAACATGTGACCAAATTCATCAACACCCTAACTTAGGAACATGTGCACTATCATTTTATCACCAAAATTTGCCCATTGCTCTCGAAGCACATGGACACAAGCTTTGCACCCAAAAACCTACAAAAGAGCATTGGAAACGTTTTTAATGGTCTACACCCATAGTGATCCTACTCATAGTAGCGGATATGTTATTGAATAGAGTTAGCTTATAAAAAACTTTTATTTGTTTGAATTGATGTATCATATTTTTAATTAAAATTATTTTGGTAAACAAATAGAGATTTAGAATTTTAATTAAATTAGTTCTCTAGTGCACGCACATCCTCCTCAATTAGATTACACAATTTAATATTTATGTTGATTTTATAAATTTAAATTAGAAAGAGAAAATTACATTAAGACTTCAAATTGTATAAAATACAAAAAGAATTTTTATTTCTCTTGATTTTGAAAAGGAACAATTGTCAATCTCTGTTGTTTCGAAAATTTAATTTGAAAAGAGAAAAGCGGTTTGCAAAAGAAGTGAATTTTTTAGAAAATTCTCTGGAGAAAAACCAATTACAAATTATGTTTTACCTTGGACGAATCTTAGTTTTATTTTCAAAATTCAAGTTAAAAATGGTTTGAGAAATTAATTCATGAAAAGACTATTTTACCCATGTTTTAAATTGAAATAAATTAAGAACCCAAGTTTTTAGGAGTGTGGTCCGATTTACATTGACAAAACATTTCCACATGTTTTGATTTTCTAAGGATAGTAATCGTTGAAATATGAATTTTATTCCTTGATTGATAAAACCAATGTTTTAAAACCCGGCCCGTAGAGCAACTCGTCTTTTAGGAAGGGTGGGTTAAATAAGGTCCAACCGGATTGACCCATAGTCAAACTTGGTCAAATCCGTGCAATTAATATAATATTATAAATAATATTAAATTATTAACTAAGATTATATTTCATAAAAATAAATACTTACTCTCACAAACACAACTGTAAATACTTTAATAATCCAAAATTCCTGTTCTAATATCATTTCAACAAAATATCATCCAACAACTCGTTGTTAATTAATATCCAAAACACATCAAGAACTCAATATTAGTTATATCCAAAAAATAATATTTAAAACACATCAAGAACTCAATGTTAGTTATATCCAAAAAATAATATTTAAATTCTAAAGTCATCATCATTCCTAAAAGAACCAATATCTTCATCTTCATTTTGATAATGTAAAGAAACCAAGTTTTCAGTTGCATCTCCATCATCCCTCTCCGTCAAATTCACTGAAATTGAAGAATATACATGTATGATATTATTATATATGCAACTTCATATTATATAATCTAAAATTCAAGTACTATAGTATAGACAATGATTATAATTTAAAAGTCATACCTAAATCAATTGCTTCAAATTGAATCATAACACTTGTAGGTTGTGTCGTTCCCTCCCAAGTTTATAGTTCCTCCTCATTTAATAGGAGTGGCTGACTCAATTATCCAATCTTCTACTACGTCGATATTTTCTAAAGATATTGATCAAAACAAATCTTTTTCTTCGAATTTCTATCAAAATAAAAATATTACACAAATATCAATTAATGCTTTGATAACTTTATCAAAGAATAAAGATAAATATGTAACAAAACAATATGTTGTTGACTATACTTTAGAAATAAAAGGCAAAAGCATCCATCTTTTTATTTTTTTGTCCAATGCCAAGTAAGTTCTAAAGAATTCAACCCGTCTAAATAATTCTTACTTTTGTAACAAGCGCAAGTTGTAATGGATGTACACAAATCATTCAACCTAGTATGTTCTAATCGATTCTTTCTTTTTGTGTGTATACGTTCAAATACACTCCAATTGCGTTCACATCCAAAAGAAGTACAAGTTTGGCTTAAAATGCGAATTGTCATCTTTTACAAATTTGCAGTGGAACCTCCATAATTCATCCACTAAATAGCTGTAAAAGGCAATGAAGCACAAGCATATGAAAAGACATCAAGATTCCAACTTAATTAAAGTAAATGAATACTTAAATGAAAAAAAAATATACTTGTAATCATTTTTTCGTGATCTCTAATGGCCAAATTATGCCCAAAGTCTCCGTTGCTTCCCTGTAAAGATTAAGTTTATTGCTAATGAGTTGTTACATTGCAATATCATTATAGTATAATGTCTCAATGCAATCAAGAATTTCACTAAGAACACGAGAAACATTGATAATATTATAAAACCATGATGGATTAAGCCAATGCCCAACCGCATGAAGTGGACGATGCAGTTGATGATCCCAACGAGTATCTATGATGTTCAAATAAGGAATAACTTCACTAAACATTCTTGATGATGACACTGTTGATGTTGAATCATTTGTCATTCTCTTTTTTAATGTATTTCTTATGGCTTCTTTAGCTTTATACATAGCCTGATAAATATAACCCATTGTCGGCTTATCATCACTATCAACCATGTGTAGCACTTTTACAAGAGGCTCAAATGCCCTCACAACAACCTCATATTTAGACCAAAAAGAGGAGCTCAAGATCAACTCATTCATGGCTTTGGCCTTCTGATATTTAGTAGCCCATTTACTAGCAATCCATTTTTTTGTTAACTATCATACCTTGCAATCCACCTTTATTTTTTAAAATACTTTGTAACGTTAGAATATGAGTTGCGAAACGCGTGACTGTAAGACGGACAATCTCACTTCCACCAATATACTTCCTCATTAATGTTAATACAAAAACATGATTGTATATAAATGTAGTGAGAGACCTTACCCGTTCAATAACACTCTTCACCCTTTCTATCTTGGAAATATTTTCAAGCATGAAATCAATGCAATGAGCAGCACATGGTGTCCAATATATAGTTTTAAAATGAGTGGTTATCAACTTACACGCGCTTGAATAATTGGGTACGTTATCTGTCACAATTTGAACCACATTTTCTGGACCAATTTCTTCAACAACTTCTTTAAAAAGCATAAACAATATCTCTCTAGTATTTAAATGAGCACTTGCATCAACAGATTTTTTTTAAAAAAAAAATCCCCTTTGTCGAATACACTAGAAAATTGATTAATGTCCTACTTCGCCCATCTGTCCATCCATTTGCCATTAGTGTGCATCCGTAGTCTTTCCATATACTTTTTAAAGATTTTACTGCACTTTCAACTTCAACAACATTTCTTTTTAAAAAATATCCATGAAGATCATGATAAGAAAGGGCTTTATATCCAGCACCAATACTTGCAATAGAATCGAACATTTTTTGGAAATAAACAGAATTAACGACATTGAATGGGATACATGCATCATAGAACCACCTAGAAACAGCCATATGTGCAACATCAATGGCATCTTTGCTTGCCATTACACTTTTAATGGTGGGTTGAGCCCCTTTTGTGGTTAGAGGAGGAAATAAGGTTTTTTCACCCTTCGCCCTCCCTCATTTATGACTATACCTTTATTCTTATCACCATGACCTAGTCTCAGAATTTCTTGGATTTCATTTTCTTCAGATAATTGACTTAATTCAAGATAAGTTGGAAGTTGACTCCTTTCACCTTATGAACAAGTTTTTTGTTTTTTATTTATCTTTTGAGAAGCAATCTCATCCAAACTTTGTATCATTAAGAAACTAACATGTGGTGGAACCTGTTTACATGGTTCAACTCCTTTACCTTTAACTTGTGCTAAATGAAATTTCATTCTATTGATCCCTCCACGTTTAACATTTTTATCACAATAAACACATTGGAACTGATTACCAATTAGTTTCACATGATTCAATGTTAAATCAGTCTTTCCATGAGTTGAGCGAGGCTCTTTACTTTGGATATGAGATGGGGGACCAGAATCATACTCCTAAAAAATTTGATATTGATAATCATACAACTTGTAAACTAACAAAAATATATGATAAATTAGCAATAATAAATTTGATACAAATACAAAATTGTGAATTAATTCCATTTTTTAAGTCATGCATAATTACATACACATGAAATGCATGTAAACCTGAAAACTAGCAATCTTGATTTGACAAATGGAGTCCTCGGTATATTTTCTGATAACAGGGGATTTCCATCATGCCTCATTATTTCTTGGGGCTGAAAGCAAACATTGCCTTCATGTACTGAAAATCTGAATAAACTTAAAAAGTAAAGGTTGATCTCATATATGATCTTTTGTAGTTTTGTTTATTTATTTTATTTTATTTTTGAAAAATGGTATTTTTATGTTTATCATGTATATTTTTTTTTAATGAAGGTTTATTACTTTATTTCATCTAAAAGAAGAAGAAAAAAAAAAGAATATAACCTACTAAGTAGATGTTCCATACTCCCATGGCTGGAATTCTTCATGTATTGGCAAAGAGGGAAAACAAAATGGCTGAAATTGTAGTAGAAATGCAGAAAAAAAAAATCATTTCCAAACGGGTTTTATTATTTCCATTTACATACCATATAACAAGAGGAAAAGGAGAAAGGCCAACAGGGTGCTCTCGTTTTGGAGAGAAGGTAATGAACAACAAAAGGCGTGGGAAACACTGAGAATGGAGGATGGCAGAGAGACTTGAGAGAAGAAGAAACGAGAAAATCCAACTATCCAACAATCGAAAACCCTCCCTTCTTTGTCGTTCTGCACTTTGGAGCCATTTTGCACTAGGGACTTTTGGAGTTTGAAAAGGAAATCTTGTCGTTCTACAGTTTGAAACTTTTGGAATTTGAAGTTTGGAAAGGGAGGCCCAGCACTTTGAAACTTTTGGAATTTAGAGTTTGGAAAGGAAGCCTCCATTGTTGCCGTTCTTCTGGGATTTGACTCCCATCAGAGTCATATCCAATTGTCTCATCTATTCAGCCGTTCCATGCTTCCAAAGTTCCATGTGTTTTTTTTTTAAAAAACACGGGTATTCTTTACAAACGGGTCGTGGGTTTAATATTAAAAACTGGGTCGAACCACGGGCTAGAGAGGGTTTTTACTGGTTTTAAACCCACCCGACCCTTTAAGTTGACCGGCACGGTTGACCTACCTGTTCAACCACAGGTAGGGTCAGGTTTAATAACATTGGATAAAACAAAAAATCTTTATAAGAAAAAAAATAAAAAATCCTAAATTTTCTAGTGACACAATTTCTCTTTTGAAAATGGGATTTTGAAAATAGATAGGGTTTACACAATTCATGTAAGTCTTGGACAATGGAGTGTAACTGGCATCAAAATTTTATCTTAGAAGACTCCCATCTAAGATAGGAGACCAAATTAGAAATAACTAAAAGGCCTCCTATCCTGTAGGAGTCTCGACCGACCTCTCTTATAATTAATTGAAGAGTGCATGCACATAGCCCCTTTGCAAACCAACGAAAGTCTTCATTCTCTTCTCGTTGGACGAACAAGAAATTCCTCCTCTTAAAGTTTTGGTTTTCCTTTAAGTTCACATCTTCTCTAAAGTATGTATTTTATTTTCCTTTAAGTTCACATCTTCTTTAACGTATGTATTTTATTTTCCTTGCAATGATTTTATTTCTTCTCCTTTTCATTGTTCTTCGACCATGGTTACTTCAATTAAATGGCTGACTTGTTGTTTAAGATGTCTTATTTAGATCTTAGGTTCGAATTAGAAAAAACCCCAACTTTGTGCACAATTGTAAAATTCGGATTTTAGAGCTGGTTTATTATTTTTGCGCGTCTTCGCGAGAAAAATCCTAACTTGAGTTCCTGAGCGTATTTTTCGATGAAATTTGTTAGGTTGAAAGTTATGATGATAGATCTAATTGTCTTCCGAATTTGACATCAAAATTTGATGATTTGTTATCCCAAATTAGTCTGTAACTCGGACCAAATTTCTATGAAGAACTGTAGGACACTTTTGTTGTTGTTTGGTAAATAAATCATAACTTGATCTCTGAGTATTGAAATGATGCGAACTTTATGTCCAAATTGATTAGAACAAGTAGATCTATGTCCAGAAAATATATGAAGGTCAAATTTGATGATTTGATGGTTCGAATTAGACCTGCAATAGGACCATACTACATGAGATTATGTTGCATGTGGTTGTGCAAATTTTAAATTTATAACTCGCAAACGCACGACCCATTTAGATAATATAGCGATTAAGTGCGAGGTCGAATCCATCGGAACTTAGGAAAATATATCCATGAAAATACACCATTGAATTACGTATTTTAAGAACTTTGAGAAATATGGAGAAAAATCATAAATATGGAATAATTTATCTAATCTTTGAGTTTTAATCTTAATTTAGAAACATTCTAGATTTAAACATAAAATCTAACAATTTAACTAATTTTAATTAAGATGGTGGATTTAACCTAAAAATATAAACAATGTTAATCTAATTTAAAATACAAAATTAAGATGCAATTAAATTATTTCCAACCTAATTCATCAATTTCAAAGATTTGAGTTTTTATAAACAAAATAAAACATAAATAACATCTAAATTACCTATATACATATTTACAATTGAACTAGATCAAAGAATCAATGAGGCATTATCATCCAAATTTTAATGATAAAATAACGGCCTATAACTTGGAGCTCACATAAATTATTTAACATGCATTGAAATCTCAAATTCATTAAAATTTTAAATATGAAATCTATGAAATCCATTTAAGAAAATTCAATTCCGGCCTTAGGCTTAGGTAAAATTTATACTTGTAATTCCGAATCTAAAATAATTTCACTCTTAAAAAGAACCTTAGATTGGAAAAATCAAATTCGACCAATCCTAAAATAATCTCGCTTTCCTTGAATTTCTTAAAAAAATAAACAACATAAAATCATTAAGAGAATGTAAGTAAAATTGAAATTTTCATTACACATGAAAGAACAATTGGAAAACCATAATTCTAATTCTCACATTCTCTTATTGATTAAAACATGGAATTAAAAATTACAAATCAATTGAAATCTTGGAGTAAAGGCACAAGAAAAATACAATGGAAATCAAAATCCACCAACCTTAGAACTCAATGTGGATTGAAAATCCCACAGTCTTTCTCCTTCTCTTCTTCCTCTCCTCTCCTTTGCACAACATTTTCTTCAATGTCTAAGTTCAATTTTCTCAATGGGAGAGAGCTAGTATTTATAGATGAAAGGAGGTGGAATGAATGGATTGGATTCAAAGATTTAAATAAAGCAAGGGACATATGGAGGGCGGATATGATTTGTGCTAAATATGGAATGACTTAAAGAAGGCAAGGAGCTAAATTCATTCAAGGAAAGTGGGTGCAGAATTCCGTTCTTTACACATGCACCATCTTATAGCTCAGTTTTGACCCTTTTAACTTCCGAATCAGAAAAATTTGTAAACTACAAAGTTGTAGCCCTTGAAGTTTTCTTTCTAACGCAAAAAGAATCAAAGAAATCGGACATTGGAATGAAATTTTATGACCAAAATATCGAACATATGTCAAACCTTCCTTATTTTTCTTCTTTTCTTATTTTCTTTCTCTTTCCTTAATCCACTTGCCAAATTCGAAAATCCTCTTATATTGACTTCTAAATTTCAAATTTACTCTTGAGATGATGAAAATAGTATTCACACATGTGGATTTCTTCATGGGCTTAATAATTGGGCTTTTCAAATATGGAAAATCTAATAATTAATTTTACCACTTACAATCAATTCTAAAAATGTGCTAAATTAATCCAAACTCTCATAAATGGATTTGAATTAATAAGTTTACAAATAAAACCCCTAAAATTGTGGTAAAATAATTATTAAAAATTTCAACTTTCCAAAATATAAACTTATGCCCATAAATTGCAAAATTGTCCTTTTTACTTCTCATATCTTGCATTTTCCTATAAATCCTGTAAAACATCCAAAATCTCATTAAACATATTATAAAACACACAAAACAAGGGGCTAACTAGTCCAAATAAAAGGGTAAAATATTCATTTTCCTATGCTTATCACATGTGATATTCCCGTGCTAATAGGGTTCTGCAGGTGATAATTGTTCTGGGTTGTTTAACCTGAACTTAACCAGTGGATGGTAAAGGTAACTTTATTGTTAATTTTGGTGGAAAGGATATATAGAGATATGTATTTACTCCATGTTTATGGAAATATATAAGTGATATAGTGTGCATTATCACACACGTGTTGTAAAGGTTGAGCTCTTGCATGATGCTGCATTTTATATAACTACGAGCCTAATGCATCCAAGGATGAGTGGAATTCCTTTCCAGAGGGTTGAGTGGGATACCTTGAAAGACCTGTCGACGTTGAGTGTGATACCTCAAGGGGCTGAGTGGGATACCCTAGTGTGTCACAGAGTTAAATAATACACTTTGATAGAAATGATCATGTCACATATTCATATTTTATTAACATGCATTGTACATTGTGTTAAATTCATATTTATGAATATTGTGTATTGTTGAGCTCTTTTCACTGGCTAGGATCTCACCTCCCTTACAATGCAAGACATGGACTGGTAGAGAGAGCTGATGATCCCTTCATGATGAATTAGAAGTTGAATCTCAGAAGTGACAGAAGTTAGTGCTAGAATAGTTTATTTCTAAGTTCAATGTTTTGAATATTTTGGGCTTATGTATATTTTGGTTTTAGAGCTATGTATGGCCTTATGACTCTTAGAACAAATCACTTGTATATTTATGGTGTTTAGCAATAATATTTAACCTTTGAGGTGTGTTTGTGAAATTCGTATGTCAAACTGGAATTTTCCAAAGCTTATAAACTTATGTTTTTCTTGGAATTTTGATTTCCAAAAACTTGGATTTTTTTTGGTTAAAAAAAAAAAAATTAGGTAGCGTTTAGGGCCCACTTCTCAGGTCAGAGCGTGACATTCTGAATCCCTATTTGATGGACCAGAACACCTATGATCTTAAGACATAAATTATTTTAATAAAATAATAAGGAATAGATTCTCTAGTAGTTTGGAAATTTAGGCGAATGGTTAACATAAATTTTTATTGGTTTTTGTTATGATTATTTTATTTTAGCAAACTTTGGATCCTAATCACTAGGTGAGTTTCGATATTTTAGTTTTTGCACTTCACGAACTTTTAGGTGAGGAGAACAATTCACTTACATGTTTTGGTTTAAATATGCGTTATGTTCAAAATTTATGTTGTATGTTGTGTTATTTGACATATGAATACTAGACCTAGAAAATAGACTGGGTTATCGTGAGAATAATGGATGGAATCTGGTACAAAAACTCACGGTAGTGTAAATAGAAATTTAGGGCCAAAGTGTTCAAATAGCCTATGAGGAAACTCAGTCCACCCGGATTGTGGAGACCAACCACTAATCTTGTTGAAAGGTCCAACACTTGTATTTGGTTGGATGTGGTCAAGATGACATATGGTGTTGTGTATTTTGCTATGAAAGATGAATTTTTGTGAGACAGTATATTTATTGGTATTGGGATTGTTATTGGCATGCTATGTGAATGAGAATATTAGTAGCTTAATTGTGATAATCTTGTGTTATGATGCAATTATACCTATGTTGCGTTGTTGAAATCCTATGCATGTTGTGGTGATGAAGAATATGATATTTATGTTATTGAACATGAATTTATGTTATGGATCATGCTTAGAACAAGTTATACTTCTTAGAGCATGTGGTTAGAGATTATGGCATATTAGTAGAGATTAATGTGTGTTAGGCATTTCATTGAGCATGTCATTCTTATATTCATTAGAGTTGGGTATGAGAATGGAGTTGTTGGAGCGACAGGCCGGTCAAATCGTGATTGTTGGGCCATGTGCCACGGGGGTGGACAGGCCGGTCAGATTGTGACTACTGGGTCCTGTTCCATTGGAGCAACAGGCCGGGTCAGATTGTGTCTGCTAGGTCCTGGTCAATTGAAGTGACAGGCCGGTCAGATCATGGTTGTTGGGTTCTGATTGCAGTTTGGCCACATTGGTGATGACGCACAATTATGTACCATGATTTTGTCAGGGTGGCCACTCAATCGAAGCTGAGTCATTTTGGCAAATCATGAGGTTATTACATGGTGATAAAGGAAATGTAAATGGGTTGAGTTGCATTGTGCATTGTGCATTGTGCAGTGTCCATTGAGCATTGATATATAGTGTTGAGAATAGGGTGGTTGGTAATATGTATTGGATTGTAAATAGACTTATTTATTTTGGAAATTATATTGAATGATGTGAGTTTTGAATAATGAGAATATGCTTAGTGAAATTTGAAAATATATGTTTGTGTTGTTGTTTTCTTCACTGGCCATGTAGATCATATCCCTTACATTGTAGGAAATTATGTGGACTTACGTATTGATGAAAATCAAGAACAGAATTAAAGAACAAGGAGCCACTTAGAAGTAGAGTGCACTTTGATTTTATGTTTAGTTATATTGGTTTGAGACTCTTGAGAGGTTTATTATCTTTTTGTGGTGAGACTTGATAAATTCGAGTATAGTGTAATTGAGAATTTTATTTTAATTATGGTATGGGTTTGTGAGAAAACAGTGAGGTAGATTGCTCATGTTTAGACTGATTTATCCTTAAAGTTATGTGGAATGGAATTTTAGCTTCTATGTAGCTTAGTTGAATGGTGGGCATGAAGAATTCGCCGATTTGCAATCATTTGTGATTTATTTGTTTGAGAAAAATTTTCTAGCCACAAATTTATAATGTAAAACCCGTTCAGATAAACAATTTAGTTTAGATTATATAGTCAGATCATGCCCGTTTAGGTGTTGGAATGACAACACCCTATTTGGAATGTCACCTTTCAAATGGAATGACAGAACTATTAATTAGATGGAATGCAGTGCAAAATTACTTGGAAAGTTTAGCAAAATATAACATTAAAGAGTACTACTGGAGATTGTTTTTTAGCAATACATTAAAGGGTTCTTAAACGCAACTCTTCGTCGCTTCTTCAATCTTTCACTCGCAGACTGGGTGTTAAATTTGAAATCAAAGACCATGGCACTCTCTAATACTTCTTAGGCTGCAAGGTGACTCCTCACTCCAAAAGGTTATATTTGTCTCAAACCAAATATACCATTGACATTCTTGGCCACAGTCGAATGCTCGACTACAAACCCTGTTCAACCTCATTGTTGCATATTCTTTTTACCCTCTTGATATAGGTCCTTAAAGGTCACATTCCAATCTCTACCACCTCCTACCGTATAGCTTATAAACCTTATGAATTAAATTGCCTCTTCAAGAATATCTTTGTGTCAAATATCTTACATGCATGGAAAGAATGTACTAACCTTACTTTAGCTTATTTCGGTTTGTTGTGTGGCTATCTATTTGCCTCTCCTGTGGGCGGTTTCTTTCCTATTTTTTCTGTTATTGGTTTTGTTTGTTATCTGCTCTGTATTTGTACCTCTAATGCCTTTTATATATTAATAAATGAACTTATTTAAAAAAATTGCCTCTTGTCATCTACAAACATCCAAACAATGCAGGTAATCTTACTAGACTACCCACACAGGACTTGTGCTGGTTTTGCCGGCGGAGCTTGTCAAGTCTTGAAATATACAAACATAAAATCATTAATCATCCCAGTCTTTCATTGTCTTCAACTCAGAAGATTTTATTCCAATAGATGAATAACAACTAAATAGCAGAGATCCATGTCATGCTCCTCATCTATTTTTTAAAATCCGACCCTAGTGTATGGACATTTCCCTCTACTTTAGATCTCTTCCCATCAAAAGAAAGATAGGCAAATATTTCAAGAAAATACTTGAGGATTGTGAAATAAACTTTCTGCTTCCATTTCCGTGAATATGTGCACCCAAATGGCTCTTTTTGTATTTCTGTCGATCTCGACGGATTTCCATGAATCTAAACGAGCCCTCATATTCAACACGAAATCATATTGGAGTCGCAGAATTTTCGAAAACATTGAGGAAAGATTAATTAAAAAAAAATTGTTCGCCCACTCAGTCTAAAATCCTATTAAGTTGAGTTGACTTGGACTTCTATCTCTAATTTTTAAATAAAAGTCATACTCAATTTTTAAATTTGAAAGTGAAAATAAAATTTCCAAAATATCAGAAAAGCGCGTAAGGTTTTGAGTGATTTTTTAAATTTGAAAAAGAAATCAAATCATACTAAAAGATCCAGATCCATACTATTGACAATAGGGTGAAATGTGTGTGAATTGTCAAAGGTTTGCCATGTATCTTTTAGAATCAAATCACGAAATCAAAACAATCACACAATCAAGAAAAAGAACACACACAAATATCTGATTCAATAAAATTACCTACATTCATGGACAGTGATGAATTTAATATGAAGAGAACATTACAAGGATTGCAACCTTGAACTCTCCTTTCTCTCCGTTGTTCTTCTCTTCCTACCTCTCAAACCCATGAGAAAACTGCATAGCTCCTTCAACTAAATCCTAAAATAGAAAGAGAATATATATAGGTGAGCTTAAGTTGCATAGACTGGGTCTACTGGGTCTTACAGACAGTCCAGCGCAATAAAGGCCTTTTGAGCGAAAAAACCAACAATTTGGAACAAGAGTTAAAAATTCGGGTTGAGTGATACCAATATATCGATCGATGTTTTTCTCTCTTCTGATTTTTATTTTTTTTAAAAAAATCAAAAAATAAAGAAAATTATGGGCTTCATGGACATGTAATTTTTTTAATTAAATATCAGTCATTTATATTTTCAAATAATTTATTTAAGTTACAAACTCGAGAATTAAAATAATATCTAGCATTTTATTGGAAACACCAATTTTACATACTAAAGTAAAAATTGTTGATATATCTATTATAAAATAAATTTATTTAAATTAACATTTGAGATGGGCCTGTGTTTCATCTATCTACTTTATTTTGTACAAATCAAGTGGCTATAATATTAAACAAGACTAATTTCTTTAAATCTTTACATCAATAATAATTTCATAGATTTTGTAGGATTGATAGACTTTACCTTATAGTCAAATATCATATAGAATAAACTGAGTCACGAGCTCAACTACAAAATTGGGCTAAAATTCAAAATTTTGACCAAAATTTATCAACATTGTTAGGATAAACCATAAATATTGATAATGTTAGTAATCTTTTGAACTTTTGATAAATTTTAGTTCGCATTGCTAATATGGCAAAAATAGTTCATTTACAAGTTTTGGGTTGAAATTGTAGGCCAAATTTTTTGGTCCGACTAATGACTTAGGTCACTATTTTTTCTCAAAATATTGATAATTTCATTAAATATCGACCAATTTTATAACTTTTTTTTTATTTTTTATAGATTAAAAAAATCAAATATCGACTGATTTTATTGCTTTCTAATTTTTTGTAAGTTTAAAAAAATCAAATATCGACTGAGTTTTAACCGATATATGATATGAATAGGCTCATATTTTTAATTATAAAACTATGGAGCTAGCTGGCCATATGGCCACCGTGCATGTGTGGTGTGGGGATGGCTAAATGTGGGGCCCACATTATTTATGGCTAAATGGATGGCTACAGGTAGCAACCATGTAGCCAGCCATGCCATTCTCTCTCTCCTCTTTATATATATATATATAACTTGTATATAGTTTTTGATTTTTTTTATTTTCTCTTTTTATTTATTTATTTGATTATTTTGGATTTTTTGTTTTGTTTTTGGATATAATTTGTATATTAGGGCAAATAATTATTTTTTTCTTTACTTTATTGTTTTATTTTTTATAAAAAAAATAAAAAATAACTCTTTACCTTTTGATTTTTTTTTCCTTTACATTTGTAAACAAAATATATGAGAAACAAAAAATTAAAATTATTCTGTAAAAAAAATTAAAATTATTCTGTAAAAAAATTAAAATTATAGCTATTGAGAAACAAAAATATTAAAAATAATATTTTATTCATCACAAACAATATGAAAAATTACATTTCTAAAAATTACATTGCACAACAAAATGCAATAAATAAATTAACTCAAGGTGGCGATCATATGTAATGTATTTTTATTTATACTAGAGTATGTAATGTTTTTTTAATTTATTTATTTCCAGCATCACAAATATGTATGTCTTTTTAATATATTTAATTTCTTGTGAGAGAATATGTATGTTTTTTAATTTATTTAATTACTTGTGAGAAAATATATATGTTTTGTTAATTTATTTAATTACTTGTGAAAAAATATGTAATGTCTTTATATTTTTTTTTTAAATTTGTTAAAAAAATGTACATAAAAAAAATAATAAAATATTAAAAAGTATCCATTCTAGTTAACACTATACCGTATGACGAGGCTGGCTAAAAATTATAGCCAGCCATGTCATCAAAAAAAATACTATTTAATTATATGACTGGCTATATTTAGTGACATAGCCAGCCATATATAGCCATCCCACACCACTTGCCCTTAGGACCTAGTCCTTCTCCTAATCTCTTGAGTTGAATAGAAAATAAAATAAAAAAATGAGAGGAGAGAGAGACATGCGACAGAGGCATGAAAAGGACAGAAAAGCGAGGAGAGAGACGGACGAAATTGGAAAGAGAGTGCATCATCATTTCTATTGTGCGTATAATTTTTTTTGTGTATGTGTATTTTGTTTAATTTGATATGATTTTTATTGTATTATTTATTTTATCTTTTAAATTAGCTCACCAAATTATTGACTGACTCACCGAATCACTGACCAGATTACTGACTCTTTCACTGTAGTATGAATCGGCTCACGACCAACTTATTAAAATTTATATAAATAAGACTATTTTTTCATAAAGAATAATAAATCGGATCACACTCTTTTTTCATAAAGAATAATAAATCGGATCATTGATCGGATCGCTGACCGGTTCACTGACCTGATCAATGAATTTTTTTTTAAATACTTTTGTACGATAATAGAAGAGTAAAATAGATAATATCTTAAATCCCGTATATCATTACACAAAACACACATAGGAGGATTGCTATCCTCTATTTTTTCATATATATATATATATATATATATACACAAAGATTTCTTCTTCTTCACCTGGATTTTTATCTTCTCCTTATGCTTCTCTTTTTTTCCCTTTTCTGTAAGGATTTTTGTTCCTCCTCCTCATCGTCACCGTCGAAATCCTTCATTTTGAGTTAGCAGAATTCTCTTCTCAGCTTATTCTCAATCCTCTGTTTCTTATTTATTTATTAACTCTTATTTCTTGTAGCCCTCTACTTCTTATTTTTCTTCTTTCTTCTTCTTATTTCGGTTGATTTAGCTTTGATTTATAAAGAAATGAGGTCTGTTTTTTCAGAAATCTTTTCTGTTTGATTTTCTCCTTTTTCTTTGGTATTACGCTGGATGTGCAGTGAATCAAATTGTTGAAATGATTTTATTGCAATTTTTTCTTATGTCATCATTTGATTCTTTTTTTCTTTTTTTGTGATTTTTATATGTGATTTGTATGCTGATATTAAGACTAGTATTATAATATAATTAAATTTGTTGAAATTTCAACAAAAAGCCCTATATGTGATTTGGTTTGTTCATGAGTCAAGTTCACTTGCGACTTTTTGTAAAAAGAGTTTGAGCTCGTTCATATTTATAA
Source organism: Chimonanthus praecox (assembly GCA_022113865.1). Classification (NCBI taxonomy): domain Eukaryota; kingdom Viridiplantae; phylum Streptophyta; class Magnoliopsida; order Laurales; family Calycanthaceae; genus Chimonanthus; species Chimonanthus praecox. The sequence goes on along the minus strand of CM039087.1, from coordinate 56,772,120 downwards.
AAGTCCGAGTTCATTTTTAAAGTTAAAGTCCATTTAAAGTCCATTTATTTTGTACTTAATACTATTTTTTAGTTTTTTTTAAATTATGTTTTGTAATTTTAATTTTAATTGTTATTATAAATTAAAATTTCAGTCTAAATTTTAATTTTTAAGCCGTTAATTTTTATAGTCAAAGTTGATGAATATCTTTAAAAAGATGATGTCGGATGATTTTGACGGTTAAGATTGAATGGTTGGTTATTGATCTTTTAAATAAAATATTAATAGACAATTGATTTTTAAATTTTTTTCAATATGTACAATTATATTTTTAATTTATAAAATAAAGAATATAAAAATAAATTGGTATAAAAACCTATAAAAACCCAACAAACCTATGTTAGCTTTAAATAAAAGCCCGAGTCGGACTAAAATCTTATCGAAGCATATTTATTTAAATCTGAGCAGAGACCGAGTTGAGACAAATAAACACTTTACTTCGAATTAACTCATTAAGCTCACTGAAGTGGTTAGAGGAACTGGGTGGGTTTGGCCCTTTCGAGTTTTGATATCCTGAGGTCGACTGTCGACGCCCTTCTCTGTCAGAATATCAGTCTATCTCCGACTCTCGCCGGCATCGCTGCTCTTCTCTTTCTTCGTATCCGACGCTAGCCAGTTTCTACTGCTCTGTCTTGAGTCTCGACAATCGACATAGGTGCCTGTTTTCCCTTTGTTTCTCTCCTCTCTTTTCTCTTTTACCCAAAACATTAAACCTTCCTATTCCTCTCCCACAATCTTTCTTCTTCTCTTCTCTTTTCTTTCTTTTCTTCTTCAATTTGAATCGCAAAACTCCTTTTCTCTTTTCTTCTTCAATACAAACCCTAAACCCTTTCTCTTCGATTTCTTTTCAGTGTTGTACGACATCTTTCTCTGGTTTGCTGCTGCTACTACTCATACATCACCATTTACTAGTCTATTGCATCGACGACTCGGCTTGCTGCCCCTCTACCTGATCTGAGTTTCTGAAATTTCAAAATTTGAGGTATGTTTCTGGTTTTTTTAATTAGTTATTTTAAAAGACCTTTTCAATAGTTTTGAAGAAATTTCTGCAATGATTTCGTAGGACATTTATAAAACTTTATTTTAATAAATTATTTGTTGTGAATTGATTTACTATGAATTGGACGACTATTACATTGTTAGTTGCTTCAATCATCATTATATCATTTGCTTGTTTATTTTGTTCGAAAATTTATATTAAATTATATCAAATTAGGTTTTGTTGGTGGATGATACTGTTTTTTTTTTTTTTGATATTTGATGACTTTGATGATGGTAGCAATAAACTTATGTGAAATTGTGTGATTTTTTTTTCTCAAGAAATGTTAGATGAGAAATATTTATTTATTTATATTCTATTAATTTTAAATGTTTATATTTTTCGCGAGATTCCTCTGGTAATTTTCTTGTTGATATCCAAGACACTGGAAATACCGTAATATTGCTAGTAGCTCTTTATATCCTGAGAACGTATTTGTGACATAGAACTATAAGCTATTTTCATTGAACCTAGATGGTCGTGCAACTAAAGTGGGATGAAAATCGAAGTATGTGGTCACAACCATTGATTTGTGTAGAGATAGAGACTGTGAGCTCTCTCTCTTGGTTTCTTTGAATTGGGTGGAGATTATGGAGAACCCCAACGTGTCTCTCTCTGTTATACTTAAGTTTGCACTTTTGTAACATTTTTAGAGAAGGGTTACCCATTCCGTTCTTCATGTAGTCCCGAGAAATGCTGTAACAGATCGATATGCTTTTGCATGTGCTGAACAAGTTTTGTTGGAGTCCCATGTTTATTTTATAATTGATATGCATTGAAGGTAAACATTTTGTGATTCAAAGTATGAAGAGAGTCATACCCCCGTTGAAGGTGAGACTAATCTCATGGGTACATGAAACCATCTCATGTATTAGGTGACCCCGGAAGAACTCAAATGCAAGATTTCTAGTCTAATCCTAAAAGCTTTGACCAAGCTACCTGTGCAGGTTCCCAATACAGGACTTTTAAGTACACATTTTTTTGCTATATGAGGATGTTCCCATTTTACAATTTTATAGCGAATAATTGAAACTTCAAAACCAATTAAGTCCTAATGATTATTATTACAGTTTTATATCAGATAATTGAAACTTCAAAATAAATTAAATCTTAATATTCTAATAAATTTAGAAATATGAGCAAAATGGTAATGTGTTATTTTTTATTTCAACCATAAAAAATCTGGATTTGATTGATGATGATAACCATGTAATTAAGGCCCAAAGAATTAATGAATGAGAGGGATAAATGCAGGTCGGCACAGAGAAAGAAGCAGCTGCAAAATGCAGCTAAAGTGCTGAAGCAAATAGTAAAAGCCACGGAAGAATTTTAATTTCCACCTATTTGTCATTTGGAGTTGGTTGGAAGCATAAGTATAGGTGGTGGGAAATGTCGTTGAGGCGCTTCTTTGGATTCTCTGATGGAGAGCTCATGAGATCAGATGCCAAACCCTGTTCCAGACTCACGAGGCACACAGCTGGGATTTTCTCTGTTGGGGGAGGACTTGCTTTTTGGGTTCTCTGTAGACTACACTACGGTCTGTCTACAATTATTATCATATCTACATGCTTTTATATCTCCTCCTCTTTGTTACTTGTTCTTTTTGGGTTGCTTTTTCAATTTCTGGTTACTTTGTTGGGCTTTCATCTTCTTCTTTTTTCCCTGGAAGGGAGTGGGGTTTGGGGGAAATATAGTGCTTTTTCATCTAAATCCTATTGCCTTTTATGGATTTATCTTCATTTTCATGTTTTTTTGAGGTGATGTACACAATGATCCTTAAGCTTTTCAACGACATTTTTTGTCCTTGTAAGACTACTGATTTCTCACTCTTCTGATTGGGAAACAATATTATGACCACTTTTGATGTGATTTGGGTTTGAAAAAGAATAATCCTCAACATCTCATCTGTGCTGTTTCTGGTTTTCACAGTTACCCTAAACACAAAAAAGTGGTCAGACTGCTTGTGATCTGCAAAGCATCCAAATCCTTGCTCTCTGATTGAAAATGATAGGTATGCTAGCTTCCCTAGTGAGCAAAATCCAACTTTTTGCTGCTTTAGGTATATGAACACATCCAAAGTAGCTCATTCGTCACTTATGCAGTCCCGAAAAATGCAATGAAAAATTCTAGGAGTGTTGTATCATGGGCTTATGAACACAGCCAAAGTAGCTAGTTTATCACATGTGCCTTTTTCTTGGGGGGTTCTCTCTCTTCTCGATTTTTTAATATGCATGGATATTCTGAAATTCTTGATCTTAAAGTACTTTTTAAGTGTAATTACAATCTTGAACTAGTAATCCTTTTAAAAAAACTGTTATTTGTTTTGTCCAAGAAATCTTGATCCGAAGGATCTTTATTTTAAACAAGGAATTGATAGAACCACAAATCAAATTCTGTTCCAGTTCTTTAGATTTTCATCAGGTACAAAAGATCTTCATGATGGATGCCTTATTTTTCCATCTATGGTTAACTTTTTGGAATCTATTTTTTCACTCATCCCAATGAAAATCATATTCTCTACACTCCACAATTGAGTGTGTTCCTTCTTAATCCTCATTCTAAATTTTTATTGGTCTCACCATCTCCTTGTTCAATGTTCTTGTAATCCTTTGAGATATTATACTAGGGTTGTTTCTAGCATTTTGTCTATGTGCCCAAACTATTTCAGACAGATTCCTTGACATTTTTTTTTCTATTTTCCTTTTTCCTTCCTTTTTTGGGAGGTATAGTGCAGCACCTTTAGCACTCATTCGTATTCATCATCATCATCATCATCATCATAGCCAACTTCCCATCAATTTGGGATCGTCTTTTTGAGTTTTGCTTCTCAATTTGACCTTATCATAAACCATACAATCAATCACTCCACTATCCCCCCATGTATTTCTTAATCCCTTCCCTCCACGTTTTCAGTGGTCTACCCTCCTCTTTGTGCTTGTAACTTGTAGTCTCTCAACCGTACATACTGGAGTTGTCTTTAGTCTTCTACTTACATTTCTAGATCACCTCAAGCGAGTTTCTCTCAGTTTTTCTATTGAGGTTATTTAAATTGTCTCTACTACAATAATTTCTAACTCTATCCTTAACATTAATGCACTCATCCAATGTAACATGTGCATCTTCACCACTCCAACTTTGTCTACTTACCTTTTCTCCATTGTCCGGCAGTTAGAGCATTGTGGTCTAAGAATTGTTTGATAAAACTGTCCCTTTAAATGGTGTCTGACTCGTTTATCATATAAGGCTCGCTTAGCTTGGCTACAATTAGCCGACCCACCATCATCTCATTAGCTATTAAATCCAATCCTCCAAGAGATTCAACCATAGAACCTAAGTATCTAAACTTATTATAGTGTGCTCACTAAATCATTACCAATTTTCATTGAATTACTCTCTTCCATTCCACTAAAGTTGCACTCCATGTGTTATGTTTTATTTGTACTTCATTTTTAAGCCATTTGTCTCAAAATTTCTCCTCCAAGATTCCACTAATAAGTTATTTTTTGAAATTACTAATTAAAACTATATCACCTGCAAAAAGAATGCACCACGACACTTCGTCTTGAATTTTTGCTGTTTAAGTTATCCGTGATTGATGCAAATAGACATGGGCTTAATTCAGATCCTTGGTGGAGTCTCACAGTGATTAGAAACTATGCGGTTTATCTACAGATGGCTCTAATGTTGGTAGTTGCTCCATCATATATGTCCTAAATGATCTCTACATGGTCATTAGGAATACATTTGTCTTCCAATGTTCTCCAGATCAGTTCCTTGGAACTCTGCCATAAGCTTTTTGTAGGTCAATAAAAATTATGTATAGGTCCTTTTTCTTCTTCATAGGTTTTTCTATTAGTTGTCTTATTAGAAAGGAAGCTTTCTTAGTGCTCATTCTTACTTCTATCAAAACCTAGATGCACATATTTCTGAAAATTCAAATTTCGATCACATATATCTTATTTTCTTACCATTTCTTCATTTGCCCAAACCCAACTTTGAACTCTCTATTCATTTCAGGTGTAGTTCTGCATTATAGAACTGCCCCTTCAAATGATTAACCACTCAACACTCCACTAGCTTGTCTCCACGTGCCACTCCAGGCTAATCCATTCACAACATCCAAATCAAATGCCCTGTGCGGTTCTGTATTCCCAAAACTTCATAGACATAATATAAAATCAGTACCCACCATCAGTTGCTACTTCTTAAAGGATGAGAAACTGGATCATAGATTTTGCATTTGTACAGACACTGCTAGCCTTTTAGTGTATTTTACATTTGCATAGTCATCGCCGTCATCATTCATCAAGTTTGCATGTTGTGCAGGTCCAAGAATAACGGTTCCCAGGAGTCTAAGGTGGGCTTCTTGTGGAGCAGTGACCATGAGTTCTACTTCAGCTCTGTTGGTCCGCCTGTTTAGTCCACAGTGTGAACCTCAGAATATAGCTGCTTTTGACAAGATCAAATGAAAACTTCTCTTATGACTTCCTTTTCATCAGTTCAGTTTTCAGTTTGTCATTGAATTGTTTTTTGGCAACAAGAGTGGCTTCTTAAACACTTACCAATGTCCTTGATACAAAGTATTGTAGTTCAGATTTCTTTGCCCAAGTTTCTATCCTGATGTGGATCAGAAGTGTCTTGAGTAATTTATGCTTGTTTAAGTGATTATTTTAGTTTGGAATGTCTTCTGCAAGAGATCATCTCTTCTACAAAGACAAATACCACATGAACTGTATTTTGATTTGCATCATGAACTTCATTCTTCATGTATGATTGAGGTGGCTTAGATCATCTTGTATTTGATTTCTTTATAGAACTAACAATTCTCAAGATCTAAAAAATTAGGTTTGGGTTGACATGGGCTCATGTGGCTCATTTCTTGGCCTGAAGGTGAAGAAGCTTTCCTCATTAAGGAAGCCTGAATGTGAATTCGATTCACATTCAAACTCCTCTGGGTATGTAGGAAGGTATGCACATGCTCTGAAAAGATTAGTCGGATAAAAGCCCCCTATGAGTGAGATGCCTTGACATCTTCGGTCATAAAAAAAATTAGGATATGAGGGAGAACTTGTGTCAGGCTTAGCTTAGCGAGTAAAAGCCTGAGTTTGGCATGAAAGCTTGAATTTAAGCCAGATTCTATAAAGTTTACTTTTCTTTAATTGATATTGTAAAAAAATATAAAATTGTTGTAATATAAGTCATATTTTATAGAACAAGACAACAGAAATTTCATTTTAGTCCAAAGAAGTTCGAGCTCAAATAAATTGATTATGCATTTTGAATTTGAAATAGTGATTCAATTCTATAAATTTGAGCTAACCTTATTTTTTTATTAATTCAAGTTTATCTAGGTTGAGATTCTTTAATTGCAATTTGGATCTAGGCTTATAGTAGAGAGATTAAAAGGTTGATATATTGTTATGATATTGTATCATGTTTAAAAGTGAAGCTGTACTAGTCTTTAACAACTTTTTTTCCTTGTGCATTTTAACGATTTAGACTGATAGGAAGTATTCTTTGTTGAATATGTTAATAAAATTGACTCTCAATCCAAAATTTAGCCCAGAGAACTGGATAGGATTGTGTCTGAGTTTTTCATATGTAAATCCAAAAAAAAGTTGACTCTTAATCAAATTTAGCTGACATTTTAGTTTACAAACTTCACATAAATGATGCAATGGGAGAGAGAGAGAGAGAGCTTAAATTTTGTACAACCAACTTAACTTTTTCTTTAGTTACACTTGCTTTGCATCTAAAAGGCCTTTATCAAATAATGTCCTCAAGAAGGTTCTAATAGTTTTTAAATTTATTGATGATTTTATGTTTATAAAATGGTGGTGCACGAGAAAATTTGGTTGAAGCCTATACTTGTAAATCACCTTGTTCACCACCTCCATTAACATATATGCAAAACTTGCAATGAAAAAATTTATCACCATCATTACCATTTCATTCACTGATGTCTCTAGCATAATATTCATAATAGAATTTAGCTCTAACAAAGTCCATTCATGGCAATCAGTTCTTCCATTGAAACTTTCTCATGCTTAAGATGGCTTTGTTGAATTCTCTTAGTATCGAACTTAACAAAGCCATTTGTATAAACAGAGATAACTCTGTCTTCAACCTAACAAAGCATTACTAAGATTTAAATATTTGATTGCTTAGTTCTTGAAGAAAAACAGAAACAAAGGAAGGACAATGGGGGACTTTAGAAAGTATCTTTATTTCAATTCCCATTGAAATTAGTGTGGGCAATGAATGCATTCACATCTACTTTTTTTAATATTCACATGAAAATCTAGTAACCAAAATCGACTATATACATTTTTAAATGATGAAAATTACACAAATAAATAATTCTATATCCTTGAATGAATAAAAATATTTGTTCAAATTCCTTCATCCCTTATTCATTTTTTCTTTAACTGTTGCATACATCTCTCTAACACCTTCACCCATTCAAATTCTTAAAAGTGTTAAAAGAAAAAAAATTGAAATGGTTAGAGTCATGTAAAACCACTCAACCAGTAAAAATAGATGAAGTTCAAGTGTCTTAGAAAACTTTAATTTGACCCAAATATGTCACTCAGTCACCCAATATATGAAATGTCACAATTTTAAGCCTTGTAAAATAATTTGATTGTGTAGAATGGGTTTGAGAATGATTTTGGAATCATCTAAATCGCTCAAAAGAGTCATAGGAGACATATTTCAAATGTTTGAATTGAAATGGAACTGACTTTGACTGGATTGAATTTTAAATTAACTCATTGATTAACATTATTGAGTGAATTTAAAACTGAACCGAGTCATAAGTCAGTTTCATTATTTTCTCACTTGTTTTCTTCATTTTCCATGAAAATACATCTATAGGTTGTGTGAGATGACATTGAGTTTGGTGAAGTAAATTTCACTCTCTAATTTGTTAATAGTCACTTATGCTTGACCCGTTTAATAAATGGATAAAAGCATTCAAGTTCCAATTTACAAGTTTAAATTTTTAGAGAAATTTTAATTTATTTTCATTTATCTATTAAAAGGAAATGTAATTAAACTCATCAATAAAAGGCAACAATCAGCCATGTAATGTCTCTACAAGCAAGCCAAGAATGAATACTTACTGGATGGGTCTAATGTTCTAAGCACTGAAAATGAAAGAAATCTAAACATGAGATTTAAAAGATCAGTAGCAGACTTTTACAACTCATGCCTTGAACCTAAAATTGAAGAAAGAGGAACCCAAGAACCAGAATGATGAACTGTGGTGCACCCACAATGTAAGGAATCCTAGTTCTTGGAAGAGCAGCATTCGGCTGAGGTGGTGGAGGAGCATTGGTGGGTGGCGACGATGCATCGTGACCCAACACTTTGATGATCAACTTCTGCCCCTTCTCACAGTGGCCTGAAACTCCACTCATGAAATAAAACAGCCCCGGCCGGTCGAGGTTGTACATTGTGTTGCCGTTGTTGGCGAAGAAGATAGGATGGGTAGAATTGCACTGGTTGTAGTCATCCTCCGTCACTGCCATGACCGAATCCTTCTTGTACTTGAAAACTGAAACATGTACAAAAATTAAATGCTCATGTTTCCAATATGTGTGGATAGAAAAGTTTGCACATGCTCCGATAACTAGTTAGATGCTATTAAGAATGACGTTCTATTTTCCTCAGGATATTGATTTTCGTAAGAGTGATGCTTCACAACAAATAAGTATAAGAAGTAAAATATGAAGTTCTAGTTTTAATGCCTAAGCTTGATTAGATGCATGAAATTTCACTTAATCAAAACTAAGAGATGGTTTTCTTTTTTCCTTGTAAATACACTCACCGATGGTGTCGCCGACTAGGAACCTCTTCTTTGATGCCCATTCATTGTAGAATCGATCATCGCCGGAAGGAGGAATGACCCAACCTTCGCTTTCGCCGCCGACTTCATACTGTAAAGAGGCCATACTGAGAAGGTGAAGGCAGGAGAAAAGGGTCAAGAACAGGAAGAATTTCCAAGAACTGATCCACATAGTGACCATATAGAGCTAGTTAAGGAGTCTTTGAGCAGTGTTCTTTGAGAGGAGAAAGGAAGGAAAAATGGGAGCTTTAAGAGAGATTGAGATATTTGGATTGCTGAGATTTGATTTTGACAGTGGAATTATGGAGTTGTTAAAGAGTTAGTTTCCATCGCAGCAAATTGTGGAGATCATGGGGGAAGTGTATAGCATTTGACTTGGTCAAGCCACATTCAAAAAGAGTACAAGATAAGCTTGATGAGTTTGGAAATGTTTTTTTATTTTTAAATGCAAAATGGTTGAATGGTATTCGAGATTTTCATATTTAAAGGGTTTAGCTTAATTTCTGATGTTTAGAACAAAGTTAAGTTGGTTCGGATTTTTAATACTGAATATTTAAGCATATTAAGACCCAAGCATTAAACAGGTTGAAAGCAATATGGTTTTTAAATATGGTGTCTTCGAATTAAAGCATATTAAAATAGTTTTTAATGTTGTTGTTACAATAAATTTGAATTTTATATCAATGATTAAAATGAAAGAACAAGCATGACACGTTAAATATAATTTCTTTCAAAATTAAGGATATCCTATCTTTGAAACTAATCTTTTTGAAATTAAAATTATTGAAGATATTAAGGGTTGTTTGTCTTCTTTTTTTTATGACATAAAAACCCAAAACCCTTACTTCTCCTCGAGTAGTGGGCATTAAGTAAAACTCCAGATGTATACAATCTCCTACAAGTTACATGCTCGAGTGACTACGGGGCTTGAACTTGAAATCTCTCATTCTTAAGCCAAAGTGCCTTCATTTGAACTACCATATAAAAGGTTGTTTGTAAATAATGAAGAGCATGAAAATAGAGTTTTTCTTGTTGGGTTTGGCTCAAAAGGCCAACATTAAGTTGGGCCCAATAGGCCCAAGTCTTGTAAGCCCAGTACTTATAAGGGCTATTTTCTCTCTAGGGTTTTCTCAGGTTGAGGTTTTTTCTCAAGAGAGAGAAGAGGAGAGGCTATGAAAGTTGTAGCACCCATTTCATCTTCATCATAGTGGATTGAGCGAAACGTTGTGTAAACGTAGCCTTCGGGCAATTGTGTGTTTTGCATTTTACCCTAACATTTCTCTGGTCTTCATCGGCGCTTTTACAAAAATAAAAAAATGAGACATCTACTCAATGCTATAATATGAGAAAAGACCCACATCTAGGTCGAGCAATGGAAGCTATATGGTGAGAACCTAAAACAAAGTGAACCAATGGATCAGAAAGTTTAGCCCAAAGCAGGGGTAAAAAAAACGGCCTATCTGAGATCTCGAACCCGCCAAATATCGGCCGATATTTCTTTCTCTTTCCTTTTTTTTATAAAGCTCGGCCGTATCGGCCGATATTGGCTAGATCTCGGTTATATCGGCCAAGATTTTGCCCATACAGCCGATACATCTCATATCGGCCGAGATATCTCAGATGTCCAAAACCTGAGATATCTAGGCCAATACGAGATGAATCGGCCGAGATTTTGACCCTGGCCCAAAGCAAGCTGGACTAGGAATGGGCCTGGCCTAGTTGGTGTGGCCTCTGTCTAATCCAGGGGTCGAAATCTCGGCCGATATGCATAGTATCAGCCAGAGACAAAAAAGTTCGACCGATTTTTATTTTTTATTTAAAAAAAACAAATATCGACGTGGGCCTAGTTGATATCTCGGCCGATATTTATATTTTTAATTTTTTTAAAAAAAACAGCTTTTTATTTTTTTAAATGATTTTTTTCAAAAAAAAAAAAACCACTGAGATTTAAAAAAAAAAATGAGCAGAGAGAAAAATCTTGGCCAGAGCCGAATTTTCGACACCTAGTCTAATCTCATATTTGCTACTTAAAGCTATCCTCCAACTTTTCTTCAGATTTAAAGATTGAATTGAACTTAGCTCTCTCTAGAGTAACATTCCATGATGAGTTCCAATTACTAATACAAGATCCCTATCATTGCCCACCATTGAGAGTCCAAGGTAGTGATCTTTGACTTTCTTACTTGCCACAGTCATCTTTTATGTCCTGACTTTGAGGCACTTATAAGAATGGTTGACCATGTGAGTTCAGTGCAAACAATTTGCAAACTGGCCTCATTTCATGGAAGCCTACTTGGGAAGCAACTGATTTTATGTTTTGACTTCAAAAAGGGATACTATAGACAGTTTAATCAACATAAAATCAGTATCCTAGTGTTAAGTGGGAAACGAAAGAAAAGGTCAGATTGTTTTTCTAAAGGTGACTTGGAATTTAAGAAATGCAGATCTTCTTAAATTCCAAGAGAAATCTGTTAGTCTCAATTACCATGGAATTGGCCTTCTGAAATCCTTCATCTCAGCAAAATCCTCTAACATCAGAAAGATTTCAAATCCTCCAAGGCACATGTTATTTCAAAAGTGACATCTGTCTACATTTCTGTAATTAGAGGAAGCCCAAAAGCTTTCCAAACAAAATACAATTTTTCATATGGAAATGACAATCCTACTTTTATGTCTGAATAATACATTTTATTCCTTCCATTTTCATATGCTAGTTTAATTGATATTTTTTTTTGGAAGATAGATGATAAGCTCATTGAAACAATGAAACTAGAGGCAGGGCAGGCCCTGGCTATAGACGGCGTAAGCCACCACCTCAGACTCTCCAAAATAGGTCTAGAAAATAACTTACAGTAGAGCCCCTGAGATTTTAGGGCCTCTACAGTAAAGACCTATCTTAACAGTTTTACCTAGTTTTACCTATGGTCTCTAAGATTTTAAGGTATCTCAGGGCCGGCACTGACTAGAGAGTCTCAACTTCATCCATAGGATGATTGCTCCAACCTCAATAAACTGATCTTGAAGCTGTTTCATGTGATGGGTATGGGCTGATTGATGAGACTCTGGCCAAAGGAGTCAAAGTTGCTGTATGCAGTACATCAAATGAGAAGGCAGTAAACACAATAATGTCATGTATTAGATATTTCTTCCTCACTCTATTTTACATGAGTATGAAAAGAAGAATGGAATTGTTTTGACTAACAAAAATGTTGTTTGAGGGAATTAGAAGCATTTAAAATGGCACTAGACTGACCAGTTGGTAGAATCATCCACTTTCATGTCCATACATGCCATCCACATCATTGAAACTGTAGCTGCTACTGTAAAGCTCCTATTGCACAAAATTTAATTGGATTAGATAAATTTAATTTGATCCTGTATATTCTGTTTCACTTTGTTCTAAATTATTAATGTTTCAAGGGATTTTTAGTTCAAGCAGTGGAGTTGATATTGTGTTCTGTTTTTTCTATTACGAGCGTGTCAGTTTTTTTTTGACTTTCCTGTTTTTGTATTGTAATTGGCCTTTTCTGTTCATTGCAACTTTGATGTAGTTTTTTTATTATTTTCTCTGTCTCAAAATACTTGTCCTATTTCAGAATTTTTTATTTCTTGAGAATAAAGTAAATATAGCTTTGATTTAATGTAAAATAAAGAAATAGGTCAAGTAATTTTGGACAATTTCAAAATCCAAGACAAGTATTTTGGGCCAGAGGGACACAAAAGGCTTAAAAGTTTATAGATGGAGGTCTAAATGTGGTGTGGGCCTTGCACACGAGCCCTAGGACCCACCACAGCAGGTGGCTTTGGAGATTGTTTTAATGGATTCGCCCGACCGATTACACTAGTGTCCTATTACAACTCAGTCACATAAAGGGCACAAGGTTTCCTTGTGGTAACCAAATTGGCTTGGATGTCTAAGTCTACTTCTATATTTAAAGAAAATGTTTTAACTTTTAACTAAGAATCAATTAAAACTATGATGTACTGGTTCGTTCAATTCAATTTAAAGGTGGTTAATGATCCATCTAAACCTAAATGAATTCAAGTATTTGAATATGCTATGTAAATAGTTCACTCAAAATCTAGTTAAATCATCTACTCAAATCCACATTGACCCATTTAGAGGTCTGATCAAAATTAAAATAAACTTGTCTAATAAATTACTCAAATTTGATTTGACTATTCAAATAGGCCATTTAAACTCAAATGAATTACTTAAATGGTTCATCCAAGTTTAAACAAATTGATTTGGTTCACTTAAATTTAAACGATTCAATCAAATGATTCATTTTGGTGGTCTCACCAAATGAATCGTTTAAAAGTAAATTGATGAATTAGATGTTTCTGTCAAACCTAATTTAGTCATTTGTAGGATTCATTCATTTCAAAATTGATCCATTTAGACCGTGTTTAGATGAGAGATAAATTTTAAAGGGTTTTTAAAAGTGACAGTGAAAGAATAAACAAGAGTAACACCGCACTATTCTTAGATCTCTGGCATTTAAACGCAGCATTAAAAGTTCAATTAAATCAATTTAAACTTACCTAACAACGTATCATTTATGAACACTTCAAGTCAATGCCACATTATTATGTGACTGTAACTCAAATAAATATTCATTGTATATCAAGCATTTTTTTTAATATAAATTATATTAAATTACTTAAAATTTATTATCTTAAACACAGGAAGTTCTACCATCATTCTTAGTGGAATTTAAATTTAAATTTCTGACGACACGATAAAAAATATTATAAATTCAAAAGTAAAGATTACTTAAATGAATGAATAAGATACATAAAAAATTCATATTAACAAAGTTGAGATTCACTTTTACAATTATATAAAAATATTTATCGAAACAATCTTTTAAAAAGATAACCGTTTGAGTGGTGCAAAGAGTAGCGAATCCTGGCTCCTTACGTGGCGGCTGACTTAGGAAGGGAAAGCGAAGCAACGGTCCAATTCATAGCGGCCCCACTAGTTGGACAGTTTTAAACGTGCACTCATGCCAGAATGTCCCCCTACTTAATAGTTAATACGTGCATCAGTCGCTCACCCAATTCCTAATTCCAGAAAAGTCGTATCTCAATTTGTGAATCTCTATTTTTTTTTATTAGAGGGAACGTTGGATCATAAAAAAAAAAAATCCTAAAAAATAGAAATGAAATCATAAAGCTGTCTCTTTAACATCATTTCATGTTTAATTTAAAAATAATAATATATATGATGCGAATTTCAAAATCCTTAAATATCTAGTGTGAATTTCTACTCTTATAAGTTTAAGTGTCAAATCATAATTGATTGATTTTTTAGGAGGTGAAGGACTTGAGGAATAAAAGAATTATTTTATATCTCTTGTCTTAATTGTAGACACCTTCCTTTCCTATTAGTAATCTTTAAGATTAAAGTTTTCAGTCCATTTAGAGCATCGGATTAATCACATGTGATAATCTCTCTATTTACATACAATCATTATAGAGAGTGATTTTTTTTTTTTTCGATTGAAAGTGACTTGAATGAAAGACCTCACGTATCTCAAGCGAATTCTTGACCGCAGTTTACAAGTTGTAGAAGCCATCTATGTAGTTTTAATAATTGTAAAAGTTACTCTTATATTTTCTATTCAATTGTAAGCATTCCCTTTATTATCTTTTAAATGTAATATCCTTTATTAATTTAAGAGTTGTAATAACGAAAATCTCTTAGTGACACAATTTTTAAATACCTTATCTAAAATAAATGGTTTAATATAGTTGAATGAAATGTTTAGAGAGGTGTTCATTCGTCAAAACTCCGTTTGCTATCAGCGTGAACCCGACTTAAATAATTTATCCGACAGATTGTGCTTAGGCTTTTACTTAAAGCCGGTGTAGTCCCATTTATTTGTATACTATATACATATATCACAAGGTCTACCTGGTATTGTTTTTATTTTTTTAATTTTTATTATATAAACTGAAAATATAATCATACAGATTGAAAGAAAATGTAATAACTTACCACCGTTTAAAATTTTATTTCAAAAGTCAATTTCTAGTCCTTCGATCTTAATGGTCAAGATATCATACATTAAATTTTTTTAAAGACATCTGTCAACTTTGACTATTAAGATCAAGTTGAGTTTTGACTGAGAAATTAACGAGTGGTAAGTCTTTAAGTTTACTCTCAATCTATGCAATTATATTTTTAAGTTACAAATAAAAATAAAAAGATTTAGGTGCAATCTTTTGACCAGGGAGCAAAATTCGATATCGGCTGACATTATTCTATCTTCTCTCTTTTTTGAAAAAAGAAAAAAGAAAAGGGCCGATATCGACCAAGATATTGGCCAATACGAATCATATCGGCCAATATGATGCGGTTTCAAAATCGTATCATATCGTATCGGCCGATATTTGCACTCATGCTTTTGACCATGTGATCAATTACAAAATATATGAGATTTAAACGGCAGGGCAACATTTGGCTTTGAAAACCCGAGGGGCTTTGGACAGGCTCGAGCTTTTGCAGATATAAATGGGCTCAAGGTTTTTATAACAAATTCCAGCCTGAACCGGCCCATAAACAAGCCTAAACACATGAGTAAGAGGTGGGTCATATTTCACATACATTTATTTATGCTAACTATATAATTTTGGTTGTTAAAAAATCGAGGAACCTTGTATATTTTTATTGCCCATTCAAATGAAAAACTTAATATGACTAAAATTTTACCCATCTTCGATTTATGTAATATTAATATAATTTTATGAGTTTATATACTTTTTATAAATTATTATAATAGATCATTTTATTTAAATATTTTATTATTATTACTCTTTAATTATCACAAACCAGTTGGAGAAAAAAGAGAGTTTATAATTGTTACAAAAAGTGAAAATAATATTCACAATTTGATGCAAGCATCAAAATCGACGCGAACTCAATTGAAGACGAGTAGACCAATATGAGTAGATTGACGAAGTGGCTCTCCAAATTTATATAAGGATCGATGGAGGAAAGAGGGAGCCTGAACGTAACTCATTGGACCCAT
The DNA here is from genome assembly GCA_022113865.1 of Chimonanthus praecox. Lineage (NCBI taxonomy): Eukaryota > Viridiplantae > Streptophyta > Magnoliopsida > Laurales > Calycanthaceae > Chimonanthus > Chimonanthus praecox. The sequence goes on along the minus strand of CM039087.1, from coordinate 56,756,156 downwards.
TTGAATCCGAATATGGGCCTATTTACATCAATTTGGGTTTGGACAAGTCTAGGCGATTTTTGGGTCTCAAACTCCAATTAATCCAACCCGTTTATTTTTTTAGCGGGTCTACTTTAGTGGCTGACTCAACACTATGTGGACCCCATGTGGAGCACCTAGTTAGACGGAACAACTCGGTTCGAGTTTGGAACAACCCAGTCATGTAACCGTCCTCGTGCGTTGCTACCTCTTGTCAAATGAAGAGTAAGGAGAAAAGAGAGATTCCGAGTTTGTTTTTGTAGTAGACTGCAAAGAAGAAGGAAAACGGCAACAGGGACCTTATCGCAGAGAGAAATCTGACAGTTGACGGCTCTGATTTAAGCCATGGCCACCGCCTAGGGCCTTCCAATATAATAAATGGATTGTAAGACCTCCACTTACACTATTTTCAGAGCTCAGAATCCCTTCATCTAGGGGCCCTAGATAGGAAACATATCTTAGAGGGACAGGAGCGGGTGACAACCCATGATAACCCATCCACACTCCTCACACTTTTATTGGCAAAATCTCCTCCAATCGAAATCCTGTAAAAACGCCCATGACCCGCATCCGACTCAGTCAGAGAAGTAACACTGATGACTTAAATACTCAAAGAAACTTAGGTTCATACGATTCTAAGATAGGCTGACTTTGGATGGCAGGTAAGAAGGGGTAACCCCCATTACCCCTTGTTACCCTCATTTGGTAACAAGGAATGAGGATAAAAATTTAATTTTTTACCTCTCTCATCACTATTTTGAATATCTCCATGGGGCTTGGGGTATTCACTCTTGAATACCCCTCCTTACCCTCCGTTTTGCTATTTCATGAGATTTTTTTTTTTACATTTTATTTTTTATTTATTTTGGTGAGTACTTGACCCTTTTTTTTTTTTAAAAGTACTCTATTATTTCCATTTGATAAATTTCATATCACCAAACAACAAATTATATTTTTTTTATGTAGAGATATGTAGAATTTTTTATTCATTTATTGAAATTTAAAATAATAATAGTAGTTTTTATTTATTTTTTATTTTTTAAGGAAACTTTGCCCCTATTTACCCCGTGTCTTCCTCTATTTTCAATTATATATTATATAATTGAAAAATTAATAGATTTCAAATAATTAGCAAGTTATTTTTTATATTATATAGAGTTTCAAAATGATGCATTAGGATGAAGGGTAAATTTTTACAGGAGTTACCCTAGGTTACCTTTGAGTAGGGATAATTGTAAGTATTAACAATTTTAAAATAATTAATAATTTTAATTTAATCCATATAATATAAAAATAAAAATAAAATTTCTGAAACGTATTTGTCAAAATGTCATATTTTTAAGGGGTGATTCTGTCGAAATTTAGATAGGGTCTCAAAACTCTGAAAGAGTTTGAGGTTCATGATAATCTCTTTTAAGGTAATTAACAATTTATCTATTTAGAAGTTTATTTAAAAATGTGTCAACATTTTCAACGTGATGCATTTGGGTGAGGGGTAATTTTTTACAGGGATTACTTTTGAGTAGGGGCAACTGTAAGTAGGGGTAAACTGACATATTAACAATTTTATGAGAATTAATAATTTTATTAAATTTATATAATATAAAAATAAAAATAAAATTTTCTGAAATATATTTGTCAAAATATTCTATTTTTAAGAGGTGATTATGTCGAAATTTTGATAGAGTCTCAAATCTTCGAAAGAGTTTGAGGTTCATGGTAATCTCTTCAGGGTAATTAAAAATTTATTCTGTTAGAAGTTTATTTTGAAAATGTGTCAATATTTTCAACATGATGCATTTTGATGAGAGGTAAATTTTTACAGAGGTTACTCGGAATTACCCTTAAATAGGGATAACTGTAAGAAAGAGTAACCTTACTTATTAACAATTTTATGAGAATTAATAATTTTTATTAAATCTATATAATATAAAAAATAAAAATAAAATTTTATTAAACATATTTGTCAAAATGTCCTATGTTTACGGAGTTCAGCCCATGACAATTTTTAATATTAACTTTATATTTGTTGTTATTTATTAAACTATTATAATAGTTTATTATATTATATATTTCATGTTACCAATAAATAAATTATATTTTTTATGAAGTGATATGTTGATATTTTTTTTTTCATTTATTAGGATTTAAAATAATAATAACTATTTTTTCTTTATTTATTTTTTTACTGTTAGAATATAAGTGTTTATTTTAAATTATAGTTATAAAAAGGAATCTATAAAAATTAGATAATATTAGATTTATTTAATAAATATTATTTAATAATTATATTTTATAAAAATTCTCATAAAATTATTAATGTATCAGATTACCCCTAATAAGAGGTACCAAAAATTTCTTTTTACACTTATGGTAAATTTTTACTTTACTAGTATAACTACCGAATAAGATAAATGTGAACCCTTTTCAAAAGTGATCCGGTAATCCTTATAAAAATTACCCAATGCAAACGCAGCCATAACGTCCATACACCGTCCGTGTTTGAGTTCAATACGTAAGATCCATTACTCTTAACATCAAATTCATGATATCCATAGCAACATTTACAACAATATAAAAAGGGCTCTCATCCTCACCTCTGAGTTCTTTGGGACCCGACTCCAGCAAATGTTCTGCATCTGTGAGGGGTTATTATACAAGAAAGCATAATAACATATTATTCACTTGTAGTCAACATAATAATAATAATAATGTTATTCTAACTTATAGCATAAAAAAAAAAAATTCATAATTCTAGACCTCTAGTTTTTAATGGTGGGTCCTACATAAGATTAAAAAAACACATATACACTTGATTCCTATGTTAAGAAGAGGCGCGCCTTATAGATATCCAGGAAAATTGCCTCTACACACTCGTTTTCAGATTTTAGGGTGAAATTATCATTCTGCCTCTATATTTTCACTCATTCGAACGAATTATCAGTTCATTTTGGCATTTATTCAAATGAATCATTTATTCGAACGAATGGGCCATGTATAAATTCAATTTATTCGAATGAATTGAGTGAACGGTAACGCGGGCCGCTGTTCACTCCATTCGTTTGAATGAACTGATTGCTCGTTCAAATGACTATGCACAGTATTGATTATTTAAATAATAAATTTTTCTTTAAAACTTTGAAGTTATTTTTTAAACACTGTCTATTTTCAAAATTTCTCAAATTAAATATCTGGACTAATTTTGATAACTTGATAAAAATAATTTAAGACTTCAAGGTCTTTTGACACTCTCAAATGCTTAAAATATAGTATTTTATAAATAAGGGTATCCCAAGACTGTGCCGAAAACACATTTGCGAGTTTCAAAAGACCTTAAAGTCTTAAAGTATTTTTATCAAGTTATCGTAATTAGTCCGGATATTTAATTTGAAAAATTTTAGAAATATACAGTGTTTAAAAAATAACGGTCTATTTTTCATATGCTACAGTAATGCATATTGTAAATCTCCTTTAAAACTTTAAACTTATTTTTTAAATACGGTGTATTTCTAAAATTTCTCAAATTGAATATCCGGACTAATTACGATAACCTGATAAAAATACTTTAAGACTTAAAGGTCTTTTGACACTTCCAAATGTATTTTCGGCACAGCCTAAGGATACCTTTATTTGTAAAACGCTCTATTTTAAATATTTGGGAGTTTCAAAAGACCTTGAAGTCTTAAAGTATTTTTATCAGGTTATCATAATTAGTCCAGATATTTAATTTGAGAAATTTTAAAAATATACAGTACTTAAAAAATAACTTTAAAATTTAAAAAAAAAATTATTATTTAAATAATCAATACTGTTCACATTAGTTGGAATGAACAATCAGTTCATTCAAACGAATGGAGTGAACAGTAATTCGAACGCGCGTAATAAGATTATTGAAGTTTTTAAATAATCGCAAGATGTAAATTTTGATTTTATTTTAGAAAGAAAACTTAGAATATTTTTATATTATTAATTAAAGATAAAGACCAATTGTGTCGTTTCAAGATTAATTTTGATTTAAAATTATAATAATTAATTTTTGAAGTTATGGATAGGTTTTTATTATTTTTTATAAAAAATATCTTGAATAATTTTTATAGAATCATTAATCTAGTGAATTTAGAGTTTTATTCACTATGTATCTATTAGTTAATAATTTAATATTATTTATTACACGGCTTTAAGAGGGTTTGAATATGGTTGAATCTTATTTAACCCGACCTTCTATCGAGACAGTTTACTTCACAGGTCGACTTTTAAAACATTGTCCAAGTCTCTTCGAGCATGCAATTAATCTTTGAGACATGTGTAAACCTCTCTACTTATACACACCTACTAATTCTACAGGAAGTAACTCATACACTTAACTATGTATATTTTTTTTAAAAAAAAGAGTAGTAACATTTGATCATATTTTAAACAACCTGCAGTCAATATACCAAACACTCTTAACAAGTTTTTGCTTTCTCCCAAGCTTATAAATATTTTGGAATTTGGAGATTCCAAGTTTCCAACACTTTAAGTGAGAGAGGATTTATAAACTCTAGCAATTTTTTTCTTTCTAATTACTTGAAATTCCTTAGAACATTTGGGCTAAGTGATTGTGAGAGAGCATTTTCATTATAAGAGACGGGCAGCCAGACTTCCTCAAAGAAGTTCTCCTTTTGTATTCTTTCTTTTCTGTTTTATATCCCTCTCACTGAATTATCCAATTGATTACTTCTTCTAACTAGTGTAACAAATACTGACCCTAAATTCAATTTTATTGTGTGTTATTGAGAAAATACTATTATCACGATATTGTCAGATATTTATTGTTATTTTTGTTTTTATTAAAAAATTAGTTAAAATATGATACAAATGCAGTATTGTGGTATATTGCCGTTATTAACAATAGATTTTTTTTTTAATTTTTAACCAAAATGCTACTAGTGTTGTACATAAGATTACAATTGAGCTTCTAAGTTCTAAATTCCTAGTTTTTTTCTTTGTTCTCTTTTTACTTTGACTCTTCTCTTATTTTGACATGTGACGACTTCAATGATATGACATTAGATGATATTTATCGTCCAAGAAATGTTAGATGATGAATACTATCTTTTAGAAAATTATTAAAATAAATTATTTTCTATAGTACATTTGCACTTTAAATTAAAGGTTATTTCAAGTTTAAATGCCATTTTTATTATATATTTATTTGTTATGGATTTTCTTAGGTTTAAATATTTGTAACTTTCATGAGATTTTTTTTATAAAATCTCAAAAAATTGAAACTATTTTGATATTACTAATGGCCGATATTATCACGAGAGTGATATTTATAATGACCTCTTAGAACATCTGACTAATTTTTGGAACATATGCAAATCTCTATATCTATACATACTGAATAATACTATAAAGAATGATTTTTTTCCCCTAAAAGTGACTTGGCTCCAAAATCTCCCGCATCTTAAACTGTTTTAATCAGATTTTGATTTTGACGATTGACTAGTCCTCTGTTTGAAAGAATTATACTGGAAATCAGGGCCAGTCTTTTTTACTTAGAATTGGTCATTTGCTTTGACAACCAAAATAAATATGATGACTATAAAATATTAAAATAACAAATCTAATGTTGACATAAATTTGACAATCAATTCAACAATATTTCAGTTGAATATAGTGACAATAACTTCAATGGTTTCAGCTCATCTACTTTCAACTACCCATCCTCTCTATCTTCATGTTTTATTTTGATACTCTCCCATACTACCAAAACTTTTATTCCCATGCAAACGATCATAAAACACACACCTACTACCCATTTGTAATCCCAATTATCAAAAGAGATTTCAAACACTTTATGACTGGGATCCTAAGAAATTTAAGTGTATAGAGCCTTTTTTATCTAAGGGTCTTAGATGACAGCCTACGCTACTTATGTTTATGGCCGGCACTGTATCCTTACGAATCAAACATTTCTTCTTCTTATCAAAAGTGTTTTTCTATAGTATTACCTTTTTTTAATATACTCTTTAAAGCTTCATTACTTGTTTCTTTTAAAATATTTTACTAACTTTAAGATTGTCAACTCTTAATGCATAACTTCAGCCACTTTAATTCAAATTGCCTTTGCAAATTTCACAAAATGTTTCAATACAAATACCATTATCATTATATATACTAATTGTGGGTGATAGTTGGCTTAGGGCTCCATCTGAGATCCGACAGAGATTGAATTGACACCCTCTCTTTCTTATACTCATTTACTCTATGAATGGTATTTATATATTGAATTAAAAATTCATTATAACTTTTTAAATTCTCTAAATTCAAATTTTTATAAAAAAGTATTATTTTAAAAATATTTTTTAAACCCATCCATTCTCATAGACTCTGAGGTGCATGTCTCTTGTGGACAATGGCAATCAGAGAAAGTGATTCTGGTATTATATTATTTTATTTATAAGACTGATAACTTAAATGTTAAATTTTATTGATTAATTTGTATGCCTCTGGTTAATAAGATAAAAAATAAATAAATTCAATATTCTTTAGTATTAGATTTAGTAGAAGTTAAATACAAAATCTGAAAAAATAAGGTAGGTTGGTTTGAAAAAACTTTTCTTATTATTTTTTTAGACAAAAAGATCTTTGATTTCGATTACTACTCAAACTTGTCTGTAACACTCTTCGTAGGATTATTCCTGTCGTTAAAAAAACGATGACAGCCGTCCAATTATGCCATACGAATCGTAACATGCTCTGGCGGAGCACCGATGATATTTGAAGAGAGAGTCATAAAGACGCTCACCGGTGTCTTCCTAACCTATTTATTAAATACAAAAACCATTTACCCTTTCTCGTCCTTCTGATCTGTTTTCCGTCACTTTCCATGCTCAGCTTACTAAACGTCTAAACCCTCTTTTTCAAAAAAAAGATCTGATCTTTCCAATCAAAGCAATCACCTAATCGAGGACACAGAATTGGGTTTCTCTATTTAATCCCCCCAAACAAAACCCACTTCTTGGAACCAGCTCTCTCCCTCCCATTCGAGAGGAAAAACTATGGATTTATCCTGCATCCAGCACCTTAAAGATCAGCCCTTTTGGGTTCTCCTTCTCTCATTTTTTGGCTTCCTTTCTCTGTTTAAATTCTCACTCTCTTTCTTCAAATGGGTCTATGTCAGTTTCCTTAGACCTGCCAAGAATCTCAAGAAATATGGCTCTTGGGCTCTCATAACAGGTTGCACAGATGGCATTGGAAAAGGCTTTGCCTTCCAATTGGCAAGAAAAGGACTGAATTTGGTGTTGGTTGGCCGGAATCCGGACAAGCTGCGAGAGGTCTCAGAGGCAATCCACGCCAAATTCAGTAAGACCCAGATCAAGACTATCGTGGTGGACTTCTCCGGCGATCTCTCAGAGGGAATCCAGCGGATAAAGAATGAAATTGAAGGGCTGGATGTTGGGGTCTTGATCAATAACGTCGGTGTTTCCTACCCGTATGCGAGGTTCTTCCATGAGGTGGAGGAAGATTTGTTGAGGAATCTGATAAAGGTCAATGTGGAAGGAACGACGAAGGTCACACAGGCAGTCTTGCCGGGGATGCTTAAGAGGAAGAAGGGAGCGATTGTCAATATTGGTTCGGGGGCTGCTATTGTTATTCCATCAGATCCTCTCTATGCTGTCTATGCCGCCACTAAGGCGTAAGTGCTTAGAGTTAGTTTATTTTTATTTTATTGATTATTTCTAATTATGGATTCTTGGATGTTTAGAGTTAGTTTTTAGAGAAGTGATCAGAAAGGTTGAGATGAAGTCAGTGAAACTGCTGAGGGTGCTTATATAATCATGGAATGGGTATTCAACATATTCATAAAGCCATCCCAAGTAGATAGGGTAAGGTCCAAATAATAGCAATTATTACTATTATTTACTTAATTTTTTATTTTTTGAACTTTGGGCGATTAGAGACTTGCTTGCTGCATTTCATGAGGGAGATGGTTTTAGAGAGGTGATTAGAACTGGTTGAATTCAAGTAAGTTCAGACAGTTGAAAGTGCTTATTTAATCATGGAATAGATAGTCAATCAAACTCATCGAATAACCCTAACTATGGAGGATAAATTGTACTATTATTTATTATTATGCTAAAAATTTGAAAGTATTTATTTAAACTTTTTCATGGATGCGTCTTTCATTGCAATCTTGATGAATTAATGAGGTGGCTAGACAATTTGCTGTTTCAGTAGAGTTGATCATCATGTCCATCATACTGTGTGGCAGCTTTCTGATCGTTATCTGTCATATGATTGTTAAGTTTATGGATGATGGATGGTGGATGATCAACTATTTGCTAAATGAGTAATTATGTGATCTTCTGGCCATGTTTATGTATCATGCAATTGGTCCTTGTGTCAGGATTGTTTATCTGATGGCCCCATCATGGATGGATCATATCCCAATGCTTTATGGGATCAATTGATGCCAATGCACTGCAAATGGACAGGGACCAGAAAGATCAAGTAAGATGGGGCTACTTGATCAATGGTTTGGATAAAAGATGCTTGGCCTACTCATGTAAACTCAAAGCTGGAAGACAGTGGATTGAGTGTAATTTTATTCCTTTGACTGAGAACGTGGCTTCATATCTATAAAACTCCAGGCAGAAGGACATTGTATCCTTAGTTAAGGCTCATGTGATACATTTTATTGAATAATGGATTCTGGATATATTTATATAAGTTCAAACCTTTAGATGCTTCTGCCATGTTTGTTCAAGGCTCTAGTCATGTTCTCTGTTGTGTTTGTTTGCAGTTATATCGATCAGTTTTCAAGATCCCTCTACGTTGAGTACAAGAAGAGGGGGATTGATGTGCAGTGCCAGGTACTTTTTTTTTTTCTTTTCACTGTACTGTTGGGCTTCTAAAATATCTTACTATGAAGAAACTTGACAAAATGACACTCAAGTAACATTTAGAATGCTTGAAAGATTGATTTAGTAAAATTGAAAGAGGTTGCGATTGAGGCATTCCAAGTTTTGATAAAAGAAGGTATTCATTATACTTTTCACCATTTAAATTGCGATGTATGAAAAAAGACGAAAAGAATGCCTCCTGCCAAAATGGAAATGGCTGAGTCACTACCTTTATTTTATTTTTGTAAATGGATCATAACCATTAAAAGAAATAGCATAGGTAAATATTTCAAGTAAAATATCATTAGAGTTATATAAAAATATTTTGAACAGGACCCCTGTACCCCTGTATATGTTTCCTGTCTTGGATCCTAGAAAAATGGAGGGTTCCCTGATTATGTATCCATTTCTGTACTTGTATCTGCTCCTGTGCATCGCTGCTAGCGTATTGAGATATTCTATTCTGCAATTTCTTATTGTAATCTGCTAATTTTATTCGGTATGTTGTTTTTGTTATTATTTTTGCACAAGTTGCTGATGCAAGTTACATAAACTGAGATGATAACTCCTTTAAATTTAACTAGTACGTGAAACTGATGAGATGAATGTAGATATCGATTGGTTTTGGCATTGCAATTTATTGTTTTCTTTTAGATATGAAATGAATTATGTGAACCCAATGGTTTGGACTTTGGGGTTCGATTTTTTAGGTACTTAAGAAACTGTGTTTCACATAATCTATATAACATAGCAATATTAAACTTTTCAATAGCTTTATCTTAGAACAACAGTTTGGCAGGAAAGGAACTCTTTGGAGATTGCTGACTCAAGTCACCCTACCCTTAAAAGAAAGGGCTCTCCCTTGAGGGTGTCATTTATAGGAATCTGTAAGGGAATAAAGGTTATAAATTTCATAATCATGGTCTTAAGAAACCATCTTTTATGTCATTAATCTTCGTAAAATGGAAGCCAAGATTTTCCACTTTCTCTTGTGGAATTTATAAAGCCCCTGCTGCCATGGTTATTATGAAACTGCTAAAATTCTGTATCTAGTTAGGACTTGAATGAGCAGTTAAATGAACTGAACAACTAAGCTGAGGAACTAGAGGAAACTGTACTGACAATAAGAAGGGAGAAGAATAGATCATAGTATCCTCTTGCAGACCAAGTCCATGTAAAATCCCTAGATTGCTAACAATAGGCCCAAAACAAATTGTGCGTGGATTAAAGTTTGCCCCAATTCTATTACTTATTTGATGCCTTTTCTTGACATAGTGATAAGCTGAAGCTTCTATGGTTGACGAGGATAGGTGCTCTATGTTTCTTTCATATGGATAACTATTACCTATTTCCAAGACAATGAAGAAATTTAAAGTAAACAATGTAAAGCAGAAACATATTTCACTATTGCTTGAAAGGATTTTGGCAGAATGGTGTTTAATTCCAACATTGCATGCCATAATAATTATGTCCTGAACCAGTTTTAGTAATCAAGCCCAATTTGATTTGGGTGGAGGAAGAGAAAGTGTGTAAAAAATACTTATGGGTTTTTGTTCGTCACTGAAGTACTGTGAAATTGAAAACAACCCACTCTGGAAATTTTAGTCATTTGGAAATTTTGAATTTACTGTGATATCTACATGGGGTAAAAAGAAAAGAGAGCAGAAAAAAAAGATTTAAATGACTTGCTATCTGGGTGCATCCAAATGCATAAAGAAATATCAGGCTTATTTGCCAATTAAGCTCTCTATAGCCACCACTATCTGTAGATATTGCAGATGAAACCATTTATCTGTTCATTCTTACAGTCCATTGCTTCAAATTTTCATATGTTTGGATATTGGTTTCATTTGTGATCTTGAACTTTTTTTCATTTTAAAATTTAAACTTCCTTTGTTTTCACTTGGAACGTGTTGGATACAGGTTCCATTGTATGTGGCGACAAAGATGGCATCGATCAAGAGGTCATCTTTCTTTGTACCATCCTCAGATGCTTATGCCCGTGCTGCGCTCTGCTGGATAGGCTATGAACCGCGGTGCACTCCATACTGGCCACACTCGGCCCTGTGGTGTTTGCTCAACCAAATTCCAGAGGGTGCTATCGACAATTGGCGTTTGGGCTTCTGCCTTGGTATTCGGAAGAAAGGGCTACAGAAAGACTCCAGGAAGAAAGAATGAAAAACAGTCTGCTGTCATTTTTTGTGTTTATAAGTTGTTTCAATGATTGTCTAAATTGCAGAAAGTTAGACTTTAGATGCATCTGCTACGTTCCAGTCTCTGGTTTTCTCCCTTTCCATATTTGAATTTGGGTATTTGAGTCATCACGTTTCTTTGTTCATTTCCTTTTTGTTGGTCATGGTAGACATTTAGTTTGTTTCATTGGTAAGTAATTTGTGGATTTCAATTAGGCTGTCTACTTGCAGGTTCTTACCATTTCTTGGATTTCCCTCATTTCAAGCATATACTCTAAGAATTAGTCAGGTGCTCTAAGAGTTCTAGACACTTTAATCATAAAAAAAATATAAAAAAATCATCATATTGGATGGTTGATATCATATTTAAAAGTTGACTTCTAATAATATAGTAGAAATGTTACAAATTACAAGAAATTGTATTTTGGTATTAAGGTGAAAAATTGCAATTGATTAACTTTTTAAAAAGTAAAAAACATTTAATTAAAGAAGTTTTATATCAATAGTTAATAATGGAAGTACAACATAAATATTAGCCTGACCGTTCAGTTTCCACTACCCCACGGCCGTGCATTTTAAAGCTTGAATTATTTAACCGTAGCACTTAAAGGAAAATGTTAATTAAACCTAAAAATATATCATAACATGATACTTTAACATAAGAATTGTAGTCCATTTAAATTAGCAATAAAATGAAAATTAATTATTTAAAAGTTTCAATCACTGCATCTAAAGATCATAAATTAGATGCATATCAACCCACTCAAAGTGAGGTGAGCTAAAATTTTCAAAACTCATTAAATCCAATCTTGTGTATTTGGGTCAAAGAAAAACATTTCAATCTTCGAATGATTGGGGCCACCTATGGTTCAGAGTTTGTTATTAAAAGATGGTAGTGATTTTTGCACCACCATTTTTTTTCATAGTGCACCCTTGAAATGAAATTCCAAATTTGTCCTTACTTCCCTCGTTTCCTTTTTTTCCTCTCTATCAAAAAGGAGGACAAAATTGAAGACAAAATTGAAATTTTCTTTTAAAGGATGAGAGAATGATAGTGCAAAAATCGCTACCCCTTGTAAAATCAGTTAGAAAAATAAATTCTGGGTGTAAGTTTTCCTTCCAAGTCACTGGCAATAAACAAAGGCACACAGTCCATACAGTTGGCCACCACCCTACACTACCCAAGATGTTGCAGAATCAACAAAGAAGAATCACACCTGCAATTTTTTATCTCCAGACTCTACCACAAGTTCACGAGGAACTGATTTCCATTATTCTCTCAAAATACTATCCTATCATTGTTCAAAAAAAAGAAAAAAATATACTATCCTATCAAGTAGTGTAATTGCAACCACCTGTAACATGAAACTGATTTCTTGTAAATTCAATTGAACTCATTTCCATTTCATTGTAACTTGAAACATTTTCTTTCTCACTTGGTAAGGATTTAACGAAGTAAACTATAAAAAGAAGAAAATGGAATCATCAATAGCTTTGTTATACACTTTCAGAACCGTTTTGGATAACCAGTTGCACATCTTGGTCATCACTCCGTGTGCTTGTTCTACTTCCCAAGGACTTCTGACTAAATAAACGGCTTAGTCCGCTTCTTGTCCTTGTAGTTGACCGAGAACCACTCTTCTTCGCAAGCTCTTCAGAAAGGTAGCTAACAAGGCTATCCATTCGGCGTCTGACAGTTGGGTACCTTAAGGTGTACTTGATGATTCCTCGCAATCTTCACAAAATTGACAGGTGAGAGAACCAAAAGAATCGTGCAGACTCATGGACTTTAACTAGATAAATTATAACTGAGAAGTTAAATGGTTCGGTGGTCTAGGCCATTGAACTGAGTAACTAACTGGAATCATGCCCAAAAGATCTTTGAAGGGATGATTCAAACTGTTAGATAAACACTTACATGGCCTACAAAGGGATTGTAAGCTCACTCTGGCTTACATAGTGTTATTCTGTATGGGGCCAGCACAGTTAAAACTTAGCCACTGCAGTGGGACACAATGTGGACTTTTTAACCACCCTAAACAACCCAAGTTGATGATCATAGCATCTGATTGGAAATTGCAAAATGGCTCTCAAACCATCCTATATAAGCCCTGAAAAAGGGTCATACTTATCAAATGCCTGAGATGATCTAATCGCGGACGAATTTTAGGCCACATGTATACTTTGGAGGCAAAACCAACACTCCCTCCCTCTCCAGTCACCATGACAAACTAATGTGCAAACTACATCGTAGGTGGCCCCTGACCCACATGTAAACTCATATTCCATTAACCCACTTATGCATACATGAGGACAAAGGAGACCATGCATAACTTGCAGAATGAACTTCCATATTACCTTCTGGCAAGTGCATCAACTTCGGCTCGTCTACGCTCAGTTTCAGGTGGGGACCCAATGTTCCAATTCTTCAAACGTTCAGGATCATCATTGAACAACACCAATTTACGGAGATAATTTTCTTCATCTTCAGTTAGATTTTCAGCTTTGATCTGATCCTTTATTTATCATCAGTGGATCAAAGAACCACTGAAAGAAGACCTCTTTAGGCCTGTTTGTGGTAGTTATCTCAGTACGGTTGTCACCTGTAATGTTAAAAAAAGGTTAATAAATGAAATACTTTGATAAAAAGGAGGTAAAGTAATGACTAATGAAGATGCAGTAGAAGTACTTACTTAACAACAAACCACTAGAATTTGCCCTGGCAGAGCGCAGAAGTGCCTCAAGGAGGCAATATGTCGGTATACCTATGCTTACGATTGTCTTGCCACTTCTTTTATACTTGTAATCATCTACATCTTTAGAAGTTAGTAGCTCCTCGTGTATCAAATAATCAATGTGTCCCTTACATCCTTCAAATAGTATGTCAAGTAGCTGCATAAACACTTTCGTCTAAGTACACCAATAGGAGGCCATAGCTTCATGAATGGATATGGGGCACAAGTTCTACAACTACTGTGTGACATAAGCCTAACCAGCCATGTAGATGAATTAATCAGGCAGGCCCATCATCTACTCAGCTATACATGCATGTTGAATATGGAACTAGCACATCAACATACGTTACTCATCAGATGAGGTACATATATGATGGGACACACTTCTGCAAAGATTGGACTTTGGATCTCACATACCTAGTGTGGCAGCACATGAATGGGTTGGATTAAATGCATGCATGTGTTTACCACCTTTCCAAAATAGGTGCTTTATCTGTATGGCTCATTTTGTTTCAACAATCATGCATTGACAATAGCAGATAATTAATGAACGCATGGCTCCATCAATTGGCCACAACACATATATGATGGGATCAATCAGATGGATGGTTTGGATCTCACACACCAATTGTGGCTGTGCATGTACATAGGTTGAAACCTATAATCCATCCATTCAAGATCGATGAGCACTTGCTCTGTCATATGCACCTTAAGTGGTTCCCACAAAAATCAGATCTCATTCTTTAACTTCTAATACAGGTAAAAAGAATCATTTTGCAGATTTGAAAGACACAGGCTAGGCAAAGGAAACTTTCACAGAGAGCTAGCTCCGATTCTGAAAACCAAACACATACTGTATACCCATTTCAGCTACTCTGGATCTAAGCTACACTCGTGCCATATCTGAATATTTGAAGGACATTGCATGGTCGTATGAAATAAATGTTATCATCATCATTATCATCAACATAGCCAATAAGCCATCTATCCAGAGTTGGCTTTTCGAGTTCGACTCTTCCTTTCTACCTATCAAAACCCATATCCTTTGTTACCCTACAGTCATCATATCCTTCTTCACTCCATTAATCAAGGTTCTTGATGCTCCCCATCCTTGTTCCTTCTATGGAACCTTTCAAATTTTTGAACAGGGCCACTTCTAGCCTTCTAGGTACATGCTCCAACAACTTCAAATGGCTGTGTGTCATATTCTCATATATTTGGGCTATTTTCAAGGTCCCCCTAATGTGGCCCTGGTCCAATGTTGAAAAGCATATGTATGAGTTTGTATTTATATACACCTGTCAAATTTCCTACTTGATCTTGGAGTAATATGCTCTGCACCCTCTGAAATTGTCGAACATGTGGGACCTAAAATCTATGGTTTGATGATCCAATAGAACTGTTTCTAACAGGTGTCCCTTCGAACCCACCTAACTCCATGATTTAGCACCCATTCAGGCGGCCCCAAGGGTTCACAAATGTGATCACCCTACTATACTTCTACACAATGAGAATAATATTCTGTATGAAAGCATTACCTCGAGTGGATTATATTCAATGATAGTATTAGCAAAGGATGTTGAACGCGCAGGAGTAGTTTTTTCATCTGGCTTTTCCTTGTGGAATGAGGGCCTTGAGAAAGAGCTGGTTCGTGATGCCATTTTCTTTTTGTACACTGGCCTATCAATCAAAGAGAACAGCTTGTCAAGTTCCACTCATACAAGTTCAATAGATGATTTGAGAACAAAAAATCACCTAGGGAAGCAAGATCCCTCTTGCATGTCAAGAATGTCATTGCTATATTCATCATACATGGATAAGGAAGCAATAACATAGTTCAGTCCCATGCGAATTGATGACTCCTGCAATATCCAAATCACAACTCAGAAGAATTCAGAGTAAGATGCTTAGAATTTGCATTCTGGTTAGAAGCAGATGTATTTTTCAAAATATTTAAAAAGCATCAATCACATACTAAGGGCCTCTATCTTCACCGTTCATTTCAAAGATCCCATATTTTAAATTTTCAATATTCATCAACATGGATGGTGGAGATGAAGGGCCTGAAACTATTATCTTCAGGTCTCCTGTATGTGATCATTTCTCATATTTAAGAGGAACAAAGTTTCCTTTTTCTTTCAGGGAAGATTGATGAACAAGGTATCAGCAATTAATGAAAGGTATATATATATATACACACACACACAAATGGACTGTCTTGTGCATGTGCCAATTAATGAAATGAACCATACCTTGTATACAACAACAGCTGCATATGCACCTAAAAAGAAACTTGATATCACTGAAGCCAATACAGCTCCTATCACTGCTGATGGCCAGAGGAGAATAAACAAACCGGCAAATGGTACACAAGCAGTTTCCAAGAAAGGTCCTTCTCGACCAATAAGATCATGAAGCAACCGATGCCATCCCTTAAGAAGCATGTATGGGCTCTTGTACAGAGAAACCACCATTATCACTGGCACATCAACAATAATTCCAAGCACAGCAACAAGAAGTGCACCAGGAAGACGAGATAATCTGCAGATTCATGCAAGTATGATCTGGTTGACCAACTCTATTTTTCAAAACAAAGAGAGAGAGAGAGAGAGAGAGGAAGGCGAGATAATCTACGGAATCATGCAAGTATGTTCTGGTTGACCAACTCTGCTCTTCAAAACATGAGAGAGAGAGAGAGAGAGAGAGAGAGAGAGAGAGAGAGAGAGAGAGAGATCTATTGCCAATAATATCAATCAAACCGAATTATTCATAGGTACCTCAGCGACTCAAGGCTCTACGGCAAAATTCATTTTTGGGTGGGATGGGAGGCACCATGTAAATGTCAATTTGATGGGGTTACATATAATAATTTTCTTTGCTAGACAGGTTTTAAATTATGGAATATGGAGGCTCCAACCTCTTGATGATGGTAGAGGGACATTTTTCGCATTTCAGCTTTTTCCTTGTGACATATTTGGAAATATCACCAAAGTAATAAACAAAAAAAATTACATAGAAAAAATAAAATTCAATATACACACACAAACCAATTAAAAATTAAAATTAACAAAATTACATTGATTTTTAGTAAACCCCCTCACGAAAAGTATTCACATATACTTAGGGATATTTTAAGAATATTGTAATATTCTTGTGATATTCTATTTTGTAAAATTCTTGCCATAATATTCTCTCAGATTGATATATGTGGTAAAAACCTCCCAAGCGATCCTATAACATAATTGGGAGGCATATGTCGATGTAGGTATCTTGAGTGCACTATAACTCAAACAAGGCATCTTTGATGGTTTGGACACAGCAGCATCAAGAAAACTGATCCTCTGACATAAAAAACCCAATCATGAAATATCACGTTTCAATACAGAATCCAGATAAAATGGGCTGGTGGATGCATGATGGATTGAACTGGTTACCTTTTCAGAATTCAATTAAGTTACCATCCAATATCTAAAGCAATATTAATTTTTAAACTGACATTACTTTGTTGATTTTTAAAACTTGTGTTTACAACCCACTAAGTTGTAAATATTTATTTTTTCCACTGATACTTATTGCATTCTGTGGTTTGGAGGATACTTTAAGCAAACAGACTCCCCACCAATAACCACCATGGTATGTGTCCCCTACAGCAGGTCATCATTGTACACTAATTAGATAAGTGGTTTGGGAAAATTATTTGATTCTTAGCAGAATAGACTTATCTGGAACTAAGAGAATCATTAGTGATTGTGGCTAGTGTTCTGAGTTGCCTACATATGTTAGTTTTGAAAGAGGTAAAAGATGTTCAATTTGGCAGATTCCAAATTATAGAATTTCTTGATTCAGCACAATATTTGAATAAATTCAAAATAAAAATATTTTAATTAGGCCTGTTCATGGGCCGAGTGCATGCCAGGTTTTGTTAAAAAAAGTCCCAAGCACATTTATATCTATAAAAGCCTGAGCCAACAGTTTCTTTTTATTTTTTTATTTTCTTTATTTCATGTAATCTTCTTTTTAACATCAATAGTGAAAGAGATCTCTACTTTTGCTACAAAAAATGTATTGTTTTTGTGGTTTGGTTCCATGTTCATCTCCATCACCACCATCTATCACCATCATCTTCATCACCTTCCATCTCTTTAATAGTGTTAGTGCCCCAGCTTGCCGAGTCACCTATTTGTCAATTCCTTGACTTAGGTGAAGCATTGTCTCGGAAGATTGAAGCAAGAATACAAGACTCAAGTGGTGGTGAAGACTAAAAATCAAGTTGGATAATCAAGCATCACCATGTGTATGGCAATCACACAGGTAAAACTGGTCATAGATGACCTTAAGTGAAATCCACACCTTTAGTGGACCTTGCCTAGACTTGGGAATCATATTGGTAAAAATTATTCTAAAGTCTAAGTGGTACCTGGACAGTCACAGAACTAGATGGGATAAACATTGGAAATATGGTAATCTGTCAGGTCAACCCGTTGAGTCCACCAACCCATCGGTGAAGACAGGACAAACCCATCAAGGTCATCGACATGTCGCCCGGATTGACAAAGGTTCTAGACTGGAAGGATTGTCACTCAGGGCCACTCTCAGTTCGAGCATATCGTGTGCACCCACCCATCGGTGACATAGGACCGATCCATCGTAGTCATCGATATGTCGACTGGATTTTGGCAGTCTCTGGAAAGAACATATTGTAAATTTGGTTTGTTCTCTGATAATCAAGTTCGACCTGTCGGGGAACACGACATGTCGACCTCGGGGAGTTGAGTTCTGGACTTAGAACTCTGGGGTACTCTCAGACAGACACGTCGAGGTCATCGACCCATCGAGAGTACCAGGACCGACCCATCGATGGACAGACATGTCGATCAGTATTTTTAAGGTTCTGGATGAGCATACTCTGTATGTTTATGCTGCTCTCTGATAATCTGGACCGACCCATCAACAATATCGACATGTCGAACATAAGTCATGTCGACCAATAGAGGAGACCGACCCATCAGTAGTGACCGTTTTATGTCCGTTGAAAGTGCATTAAATGTTAACGATCACATTACAACGGATCTTTTTAAAATCACCAACCCATCGGTAAACTCGACCTATCGAGTTTGAGCTGATCCAAAAATCTTGTTTTGCCTATTTAAACTCCAAACCTGAAGAGTTTGGTTGGATACTTTGGACCTCCTCTCTAAGCACCTTACTTAGGAGAATCATTTGAAATCCAATCATCTTAATTGAGATTGAGAGAGAGAGAGAGAGAGAGAGAGAGAAAACCAAGCCTAGGATCAATTTACAAATCCACTCCTAGCAACCTCCCATAAATAGTGATTGCTCTACACATACCGCGCATCTTCGCCACAGAACGACATCACTTTGGGAGATCGATACAAGAAGCACACATCTTCAAGTTTGAGCTTTCAAAAGACAAGTGCTGCTTAGTGTTTGATTTTATTTTCATCGAACATCATGTGAAATGGACTAAGGCAAGGAAGCCATAAAAAATAGAGGGACAAGGATGTAGACTGGGGTTGGTCGAACCTTTCAAAACCTTAGGCGATTGGGTGAAATTCCCAATCAATCGAGATAGGTGGAATTCCTACTCTATTTGTGAGGGTGTAATTCCCCACATAGTGAATTGGGGTAGCCCAAGGTTGGGTGAGTCCATCAGTGGATGTAGGAGGGTTTACTCCGAACCACTATAAATCGGGTGTTTTGGTCTTTGCTTGTGTGATTGGATTTTCACCTTGTACACTCTTGAATCACACACTTGATTAATTTGTTAATCTGCTGCATAAATTGTTAATTAATCAAGTAAATTTTTAAAGACCAACAAATTAGGTGATTGCCCCTCCTCCTCCTCCTCCTCCTCCTCTAGGGTCAATTGTGTTCTAGCACACCGAGAACTTTCAATTAGTATTTTCATCCAATAGCCAAATGATGAACAACAGGTTGGACCCTCGATTCTCCACCATTTTCATCGTCTTTGATCTCCAAGTGTTTCACTAAAAAATCATGGCCACTTGACCATAACCCTGCACAGGCGTTTCATCTTTTTGGCTTGTTATTCCCTCACAGTTTGACTCTCCGTTTATGCCAGTATTTCAACAGGGGCACCATCACTTGCAACTAGGTCTTGACGTGGCCAATAGATTTTTAGTATAAACATGAATTGAAGTTTTTAGTGGCAAGATATGGTTTAAGGGGACATGAATATTGGAAGGAGAGAGAGCAGAAGGAAGCCTCATTAGTGGTGAGGGAAGCCTCATTAGTGGTGAGAGCACTTAATAAAATTGAAGCTGGTAAAAGAAAAGTCGGGAGGAAATTTAGAGAAGGGTTAAGATTCTTTGTGAGGAAGGATGAAAGATTTCTTTTGGAATGAGTCATGGGTGGGAAAAAAGAAGTTAAAAAGTCTTTCCAAGGTTGTTTATGGTGATGGTGAAAGGCTGAAGTGACAAATTTCTATGTGGTGATTAGAAGTTCCATTATGCAGTCAGTAATATTCAGAAGGGCTTCAAGGAACTCTAAAATTGGTGGCTATGAAAACTTAATGTAAGTCCTGAATGACTTGGATATTTGTAGAGAGGAACATAATAAATTATGGTGAGTGATAAATCTAGAGTTTACAAGGCTAATTCATGTCTTAAGGCATATATGTGACGAGCCATATGAAACCAACTTTCTTATGGCATGGAGAAGTAATGCGACCCCCCAAAAACCAAGTCTTTTGTTGGTTGCAATAAAAGGCAAGGTATTAAAAAAGAAGCGATTAAAAAGAAAGAAGATAATTCCAGATGACACAAAGACAACTTGTGCAATTTGCAGCAAGGAGGAGCAAGTGGACTATCTTGTTCCCAAATGTTCTTTTGACTGGATTTCTGATCTAGACTTTTGGCATTAAAGACTTGTTGATGGGTAACTTGAGATTTTAGGGTAATAACGAACGGTAGGGGCTAAGGGTCTTTCAAGGGGCAAGGGAGGGAAGTATGGAATACAATCAAAGGAGTCTTCTTGTGGTCCATTTGGAAGGAAATGAAAGCACTTGTCTTATGGCATGGAGAAGTAATGCGATCCCCCAAAAACCAAGTCTTTTGTTGGTTGCAATAAAGGCAAGGTATTAAAAAAGAAGTGACTAAAAAGAAAGAAGATAATTCCAGATGACACAAAGACAACTTGTGCAATGTGCGGCAAGGAGGAGGAGCAAGTGGACTATCTTGTTCCCAGATGTTCTTTTGAATCGATTTCTGATCTAGATTTTTGGCATTAATGACTTGTTGATGGGTAACTTGAGATTTTAGGGCAATAAGGAACAGTAGGGGCTAAGGGTCTTTCAAGGGGCAAGGAAGGGAAGCATGGCATACAATCGAAGGAGTAGTCTTGTGATCCATTTGGAAGGAAATGAATGCAAGAATTTTTCTTGAAAAGAAATGTTCGGTGGATGAGATCTTCGAAATGGCTGAGATGAGACTATTAACTTCAAATGGTTGGCGATATGCAATTTTTTTGATAGATACTCTATTAATGATTTCTCAAGAGAATATGAGTTTTGCATGCACCCTGTGGAGGGAGAAAATCAATGATATATAGAAAGCTCCTCCAGTACATATTTCTAAATTTAATATGGAAGGGACAATGGGGGAAAATGGGTCCAACATGCATAAAGGGAGTCTTGCATAATGATAGAGGTGTGATAAATATTTTTCTCAACTCCTATGGGAATCAAGGACTTGAACAAGTGTAAATAATGTGTAAGTTAGATCTGCTTCGGAGCTATGAAGGATCATGGAGAAGGATAATTAATTATTATAGGGGACCTTGCTAATGTGATGGTATAGGTTAAGGGAAGGAATAAGCATGATTACAAACTATATTCAATGACAGAGATAATTAGAATTTAGAAGGTCGTGTGGTAATAAGGATATAACGTTTAATGTGAGATGTTCAACAAATGGAGTGTCTAATTTCCTAGCAAAAGTGAGCATTCATAGACAAGATTCTTTTGCTGGTATCTTGTAATTGTATCGTAGTATACTCGTACACTCTATCTAGTCCTTTTTACACTGATGTTATTCTTTTTTGTACCTTATGTGATTAATACAATTTTCAGTTATTGTTTTTTTATAAAAAAAGAGCTTAGAGTTTCTAATTAAAAAAGAAAAAAGAAATGGAGATGTTACTAAATAAAATGTGCAAGTTGAACTTGATGCTCTTTGCAACAAGAAACTTGAGCCTCATGAGCACTACACTTTTAGCAAGCTTTTTATTGTCATTCAATAAGGATATGTTCATCCAGCAACGCTAGAATATTATTAAATTCATAACACTAACCTATGATCCATAAATACGAAAGTGGGAACAAACATAGATATAAAGAGGGAGAAGGCACTTCATTTTCTAAAATTTGAGGCATGGATATGGATATTGGTGACCTACATATCATGGGCAAATCCCACATGGTTGGATGGGACACATTGTAGACCATATGGGTAGCAGGAGAATGAATTTTGACCCCCATTCATCATCCTAGCCTTGTGATCTAAGCCATGACAAATCAATGGTTTATAATGGTCAAAATTTCAAGGACAAAATTAACTTTCAAAAAAAAAAAAATTCAAGGACCAAATTGAAAGCTAAGAAGAAAAGATGGGAGTGAAACTTCAATGACCCACTATCCATTGTGTCCCCGACACATCACGCCCAACCATATGGGGTTCTAATCCTTGTAGACAATATACATACCCATCTCTCAAAGGTTCACTAATTACTTAATTGTTGGCGGGTTTCTTTGTCTATGTCATCTGGAGAAAGGAGGTCTCGATGATTTTTTTATTTTTTTGAAATGGTTCATGTATATATTAATAGATAAAGAGCACCAATGGAGCAAATAAAGAACACAGAAAAACAAATGAAAGAGTTACGCGCAAAAATAGCGATAAAGAAATGGCCAATGAAATGACAATAAATTGGCCGAAAACCACTATGAGCTCATGCAAAATCGACACATTCTTTCCATGCACGCAAGATGTCTGACATAGAGATATTCTGGAATTCTTGAAGGGAGACAACCCACTGGACTCAATGATTATTTATGCGCTGAAATTGGAAATGAAGATTGTAGTCGATGGGGATCCCATAAAGACTTCTTTCAAGAAATGGGTCAGACCCAGCCATTTGTCAAGAACAATATCTAAAGGATGTGATACTACCACTTCATGTTGATGCTGACTATTTCTATAGCAATACCAATGATTTAGAGGAGATATCTCAAAAAGTATTTGCTGCGGCGCATACCCTCCCTTCCGTGTGTTTTTTTCGTGTGTTTTTTTTTTCTTTTATTTCAAATTGTTATTTCCATATTTTAAGTAAGGGTAATCTCGTAAGTTCTGCTTTATTTTATTTTAAGTAAGGGATAGTCTTGTATAAAGCCTTGTAGCCCTTGGGGCATGACACGGTGATATGAAATAAAATTGGGAATTCTTTCAAGCTTGCTTGTGTCGTGTTTGGTGAGAAACCACGGGAGAGAATCTCATCTTCCTCTTCTTCTCTCTTCTCTTCTCTTCTTCTTCTCCTCCTCTTCTTCTCTTTTCTTTTGTTTTCTGTAACCTTTTGGAACCCAAAACCTTTTCCACCGTTGCCATTACCTCTCCCTAAACCCTCCTCTTTGCTGTACAACTTTCGCCTACCCCTCAAACCCCTCCAATCAGTTTCGCCTCTCCCTAAATTCTTCCTAACACTTTCGCCCAGCCCCTAACTCCCTATTACAGCCATCATACTGCTGTCCCAAGGTCTCTGAATCCCTTCCTTAGACCATACAGCTTTGCTGTACCCGTTAATCCCATCTACTGTATGGATCCTTCCTACACCTTCTAATCTTCCCCACAGCCCTTCCCCCTTACCCAAAACTACTTTTTCCTTACTGCCATGTTTTCACTTAACCCCTTTTGAACCCAGATCTGCCACCAACAGCCCATACAGCCCCTAAACCGCGGCTGTCCTGCTTTTAGCCCTTTTAACCCTCCAATACACCTGTCCTGTGTTTCCAGACCTTACCTTAGCCTCTCCACCCTCTCCTATAGCCTTTCCTACTGCAGCCCATCCTTCTCAAGCCTCACACAGTCCTTACCACCTGTCATAAACCTTCATACAGTCCCTATCTTAGCCTTTCCTACCTGTCCTTCCCTTTTCCTTACTGCTGTCCCATAAATCCAGCCCTTTCTTAACCCCATTAACCCTTCCTAACACTGTCATATCCAGATTTCATCATAAATTTGAGACCAAACAACCAAACTTAGCCTTATTTGATGTGGAATCTATATGTTTGTGAGATATGACAATCCTCTATCTTGAGGGCCTTCTATTTTTGAACTACAACTTGATTTGGATTAAATATAATTGCTTATATTGAATTCCTAAATTTTCATGTTTGTCTGTAGTAGATTTTATTATTCTAATTGTTATTATTAATCTTAATTTTAATTTCAGCCTCATAATTTTTGTTTTACATTGGTTTCTTATTACATCATAATCGCATTTAGGCAGTCCTGCATCAGTATTTATTGCTCATTTTGATCCCTAGCACTGCTCTTTTTCATGTTACTTTGTGATTTTGTTTTTTTTTTAAAAGAAAACTAGAAACATTTTACCAAAGTTATATTTCTTTCACTACTTTCAAGCATGTGAGATGTCACAAGAGTGTCACAGAGTACATTAAAACCATTATGAAGTCAAATTATAAAAAACTTGGAAAAATGATTGGCTCCATATCTTACAAAGAAAGTAACAAGGTATCCATCACGGGTATGCATCCAACATGATTTGTAGAGTATGTACAAATGTTGGGCAACTGAGATACTAAATTTTCTCTAGATCCATTTTACCAATTGAATTTGGTAAAAATGTAAAATGAATCTAGAGAAAATTTACTCTTCAACACAAAAAGGTCAATTCTATGTAACAGAGGTAAGGGTTAGAAAAGGAACATTGGGGCAAATAACGAACCTAATCTCATATGGCTTCCCATTTGGAGGTTCTTGAAGGCAAAGGTCATCCATAATTGAGAAGTAGGAAGTGAAGCATACATCTGCCAAATCTCTGACCACAGTAAAGCTTCCTTTCACTGTACTCTTTGTTCCGTCCTGCGTATGTACGGGAACATCTCAAATCAGAAAAAAATTATGATAAATCACCAACTAAGGGTCCTCATGCATCAGGGATCATCTATAATGACCTTACATACTAATTCAGTACAGTCAAACCTCAGCTTAATGATCCATGATTGGTCTGATAGGCTCCACCATGTGGGGGAAACCCCAAAAGCCTCCAAATCAAAAGAGCTTATGCATCCCATCTCTAGCTCACAAGTGGGTAGCCAAGAAGGAGATAATATGGCAACTATTTGTAAAAACTAAAATGCAAAAGATTGGATTAACCCTACATCTGGGATGTTTTCTTTGTTTCGTGGAATACCCCACTCACTGCTGGTTCATGACATCAAAGGTCTGAATTTTTTGAAGAATTGACCCTTACTTAAACAAATAGGAACAGCAGGCAGTATAGATGTTCTGATGCATTGGGACACTAGTTCCTCATAAATATCAGAACAGATCTCTCCAAGTGCAGTTTCAGAAAATACCAAAATACAATGGTTAAATTGATCGGTCTTCCCTTCTCCAACAGCCTGAAATGTGGCAATCAATGGGGCTAATAGGCCATATCCAGCACCTCCTAAGATACTCGCAATAATACCAACCAATGGCCACAACACCAACAGAACAGAAATGCAGATACTGAGCATAATCTTCAGAAATGGGCCAAGAAGTTTGGCTCTGTCTTCAAAGAAATTCAAGATAATGAGCAACAAACATTAGGGGGTGGACAATTATCTCAACCAAAGCAATGAGATAATCCACATTTTAAAAAAGCAATGAGATAATCCATACAGGTCTATAAAATACCTTGCCAAACAATAGTAAGTCCATATTGCATGAGCAGTCCAAAGTCCCAAAATGACAGCAGAATTACCAATTGTCATGATCAGACATATTAATGGGCAGAAAATGACCCCTGAAAATAAAATGAACAAAATGAAAGATGGTGCTATGTAACCTGGACAGAATCACAGAAAGCACGTTGGTTTTCCAAATGGACATGATGTGGTGCCATAGTAGAAAAAGGGAATACTGAAAGCTAAAGACACTAGCATATTAGCAAACTCCTTTAAGAAACTAAATATTTAAGAATAATGAGATATAGTTCATAATACGTGACATTAGAAATTGCATTGACATAATTAATTGTACTTATGACCATAGTCACAGTGAAATATCAATGCTCGCATCGCTTTACATTGGTGAGTCAACCCAAGGTTGCTCTCAAAAGACCTTATGCTAGAAGGAGAGAAGTCCCAACTTATATACCTCAGCACTCCACACTCTCCAGGCGGTATGGGACAGAGAAACACACCCAACCTGCCTATTTCTTCTCTCCCATTCAGGCCCAACACAGGGGTATCACAAATAATATTTGAAGAATGTATCCCTTATGCTTTGTCAACATGTATCTAACACATTTTGTTACCAAAACATTTTTCCAGAGAATGGAGTACTGGGAGATCCTTATTATTTTATTAATATCTAAAGATAACTGTCTTGAAAGAAGCTAATCCAATAAACTCATAGATTTAAATGGTATTATAACACAACCAGTTTATTAGTCCTTGTGAGTTGCAGTCCTGGTGGATTGACCCAGTGTCCAATAGAACTACAGTCGACTGCATCCATTACTTGCGGAGTGAAGCCACCATACTATAAAAGAGAGGCCTTAGTCCATAGTCCTCAAGGGACACAATTTGCAAGGTTCACAAACCATTGTCCTTGTTTAAATTTTTTTTTTTAAAAAAAGCAGGAAATCATCAATTGGTGGCTAAGACAAAGAAAATACCGCAAAAGATTGACAAGAACACCATAAAGCAGAATTTTTTACGAAATTACCAATCACAAGATTATCAAATTATCAAACCTGTTAAAATACCGTGAAGCAGAATCCATTATCAAATTATCAATCACAATGCAATGCATGTCTGGTAGCAATTATGATGACAAGCCATGTAATTAACCAGCACAAGATCACATTACATGATCAAAGTAACATCACTGGCAAATAATTTAGAACCATGTGCCCATGTATTTCAATGGAACAATTGCACAAATACAAACTATAAATTCATTATATCCAAATCTCAATGAGGTTTCGACTTAGATATAACAAATAGGATAGGGGCGGGGTGAGCAAAATATAAACAAGCTAGTGGCATTTTTTGTGATAAAAGAGTCCCCCTTTACCTAAAAGGACATTTTTACAGCACAATTATTAAACCTGCAATGTTATATGGAGCAAAGTGTTGAGCGATAAAAAAAGACAAATAAACAAAGATAAGACGGTGGAAATGCACATGGTTCGTTGGATGAGTGGTTTAACCCTAAGGGATAAAGTTAGAAATGAACGCATTAGGAATAATTTAAAGATAACTCTAATACATGACAAATTGAGAGAAATTCGTTTAAGATGGTTTGGTCATATCAGTAGAAGACCAAACACAACCCAGGGCATAAAATTGGGAGACTACGGATCAAAGGCACTAGGAGGAGAGGGCAACCTTTGAAAATGTGGAGGGAAAGAATAAAAAAGGACATATTAGATTATAGAATGATTGAGGGTGTGGTTTATGACAGGGCCAATTGGAGGAGAAGAACTCATTAAGCTGACCCACCAGATAAATGGAATATTGGTTGATGGTGATGATGAAATGAGGGGTATTTCAGTTAGTTTCAGCATTTCTGTTTCGGTATGTGCTGGGAGCTGCATAGGGTCATGTTTTCCTACTTTTGTTTCCTAATTGTCATCACCCTGAATTCATAATCCAATCAGAGTGAATTTTGAATTTTAGAAATTGGCACCATAGCAATTTGGGCAGAAAAGGAAGAAAAATACTATCCTGACCAATGCAATTTCTGATTTCTAGGCCACCCAAATACTTGGTGGAAGGTGTGACTTCCATAATCACCATCATCCATCATTGCCAAAATCCCATGTATGTGGGATCTCGGCTTGTCGAGTTCCACTTCCCCACTTATCCCTATCATACGGTGGAACAAGGAATTTTTTTCTTCCAAAATAACCAAACTACATCAGTATTCATCTCAAAGCCACTAAAGAAACAAATAATAATAATAGAAATATTAATTCTCAAGCACTGAAATTCCAATTTTTGGCTAATGAGTAATTACCCCTTTGCCGTACAGCAATACACTGAGTTCCTTCAGAACAGACAGGGAACAAAAAAAAAAAGGCAAGGGGAAAGCGACCATATAGCAACCACTTCTAATAACACCCAAATAATGGCAATGATGATGATTATAATAGAGCATTTAAAAAATATATACAATAGGAAATGTGTATTATCCACTAATCTGAAATTTCAAGGTATATATATATATATAAAAAAAAAAAAGCAATAGAAAGAATAAATTGTTGCACCATATGGATTATTTCCTGGAAACTAACCATTTTTTTTAAATATTAGAAATGGATTTAAACATTTCTGGTTGAAATTTGGTTATTTTCCAAGTTCTTACCTATGAATCCAGACTATTCCTTTTTTACATAAAAATGATTAAGAGAAGAAACTAGAGACGGGTAGAATTTTTTTTTTTTCTTTATTGAAAAAGGGTAGACCTTTAATGATGCCCAGAAGCAGCAAGCCAAGGAAGAAGGGCAGAAAGTACAGAAAACTCCATAAAGAGGCCCAAAACCCCGTAGGAGGCTCCATTTCTTGTCAACAAGATCTCAAATCACTTCAAACCCAGATCAGCATCAATCCCATTTGCTGTAGAAAGCTATCAAAAATCCAGTTTCTCTTCAGTTGGAAAAGAAAGAAAAGTGAAATGCAGAGGAACTACAAGAAACCCGCATCAAATATGCCCAAAATCCCTGTTTCTTGCTTGTTCTTGTTGTCCTCCAATTAAGCCAAAGAAGACACCAAAGAAAGAGAAGAAAAAAAGAGACCTGGGTATCTCTAGTTCTACTTCAAAGTCCATTTGGTTAATCGGAAACAGTTAATTAACTGCCCTATACGGCTCTACGTGGAGAGGGAGAAGGGGAGAGAGAGAGGATGAGAAAGGAGCAAGTGGAAGCAACCAAATGGTGCTGACAGGAGAATATTTGAGTGTGATGGTTTTCTTTTATTACGAAGGTGTCTGGCTTTTTAATCAATTTTTTTATTTATAATTAAAATAAATATTTATAAGATTCAGACTTTCTAAGTGGATTAATATAGTTTTATGAAAATATAATTATTTTCTATCACTCTTATTAAATTTATTTTTAATATTCAAAATAAAAATATTGTGCTTATGAAAATTGTTTTTTACTTTAATAATAATGATGACATTAGAAGTGTTAATTTATTTATAAAAATAAGCATTCTATCCATCTCCATTTATTATATAATAAAAATTTATAGTAATAACTTATATATAAATTTCTCATAAACTTTCACTTATATTATTATAAATTAAAACTAAAATTCATCAACAAATTTTTAAACATTCTCTATACCTTGTTATAGGTAATAGTGTCACTAATATGTTATATTATAAACTTTTGACTGTTCATGTCAGCAAATAAAGTTCATTTATCAATATGTGAAATGAGTTAAATAATATGAAATTATGAGATAAAATGAGTTGCAATTACTCAACAAAGTCAAAAATTATTTGTCCTTTGTTAACTTTAATTATAGAAAAAAAAAAGAGGTAATTCGAAAGATATTTAAATTTATGAGTAAAGATTTAATGGAAGTAGTGAATAATGCCTCAGAAAAGTACTTTCTAATAAATATTGGTTAATTAATTTAATTACTATTTTGGCTTTTTAACGTCAAAAGCTATGATTATTGAGATTCTCAAACTCCATCACATGACCTGTGTAAGAAAAATTTAATAAAGAATCTTATTTTTATTTTCTAGAAATCTAATAAATCACAATTTTTACATGTCGTCGAGACCGGTAAATTTAAATATATAATTTTTTATATTTTAATTAAGATTTTAATCTAACAATACTCCGCGATAAATTTCAGATCGAAGATTCATTATTTATTGCAAAAAAAATTGGTCAAAATTTGAATATATCAACACTTTTTTAAAATATCACATGAAATTTTTAAAACTCATATTTTTAGTCTGGTATTATACATATTAGATTTTGGTCAATATTTCAGATTTTATCTAAAATTTGTAATTGAGGACATGAATGATGAGATGGGCATATTTTATATTAATATTTTGAATCAATTGTAGTATTTATAATCTATAATAAATGGTATATGATATATTACTTGATAACTTTGTATTGATAGTTGAATAATTCAACAAATAATTTAAGGAGAACTCCAAAGAGATTATCAAAATCTCTTATTTAGTGAGATTGTTCAGTAAAATTTGAAATGGGTCAAACATTCTTCACTGAGATATATATGAAGTAGTAAACTTTAAACTTCATTTGATCATTTTGCTTTCTAATTTTGGATTTTAATTTTTTTTAATTATTATAAGTTGTTGAATTTTAAAAAATTAACTCATTAAAACTGTATAACTAGTAAAACACCTGTGCAATGCATGGGATAAAAATTATAAAAATATGAAAAATTAAGTAATTTAATTATTATAAAATATAAATTTCATAGTCTATTATACAAATCATGAAAAACAATTGGAAAGTAGGGAAGTAAATAATAAAATAACTATAATAAAGTAGTAATTGTTTTAGAAATGATAATTAATGTTTTGAGCTACTAAAAAAAGAAAAGAAAAGAAGCTTCTAAAAAGAGAAAATAGTCAAATGATAATAAAAAGATTAATTGCATTAAAATTGGTGAAATTTAATAAATGTTTGATAATTAATTGGGAGAAATGTTTCTTCGTGGATAAAAGATTTAAGAAGTTCAATGAATAAATGAAAGTAAAAAATAATATAAACATGGTGGAAAATAGGGAAACATATATCAACCGATAAGTATCGTATCGACCGATATTTGCCGATATTGGGCGATATCCGATATATATCGCCGATATCGATGGTTTTAATTAAAAAAAATAAGAAAGAAATTTCTCAACCGATATTTGAATCTTGGTTGAGACCGAGATTTGAACCCCGGGTAGAAAGTGTACCATGCAGTACTTTAGGACCTCTCATACTATGTTATATGTTATGTATAATAAAAAAAAAAACTTATGCAAGGCAAGATATAACTAATGAAAATAAATGATAAATTGATAAGTACTAAAGAAAGAAAAATAACATAGAAGAATATATAAAATTTATATTAGAATTTAATTAATTATTTTAAATTACAATAGTTTATCATGAAACAAGAAAAGAACTTGTATTTATAAAGGAGACATGAAAACTAAAGAACTAAATTATAAATTATAAAAGACATAATCGATCACAAAATCTAATGCAAAAGGGAGAAAGTAAATAATCAAATAGTAAAAATTATTATTGAGAAATGGTAATAACTGTGGTGAGTTGTGGGGTAAGAAAGTAATGATAAAATCTTTTATCAACAAAAGAAGAATTGTCAAATAGAAAAATAAAAAAATTTATTACATGAGAAATTAATGAAATATTAATTTTTTTTAACAATTCTTTGATAATTTAATAGAAAATATTAATTTATGCTTTTAAGCATTTTTTATACTTTAGTATTTTCTTTGCAAATTATTCTTTTAAATTTTCAATAATAAAAAATTAGCTCTATTTTCTGTTTAAAATCAAGATCGTTGCCAAACGTAACTCAAGTTCTTATGAGTTCCCTCCATATTTCACAGTTACGCTTCCACGCCACTATGGCCGGACTTGGAGGAATTATCTGTTGCGAACTAGTTCTCAGCTAAAAAATATGAACTTCGATTTTGAGCCTTTAGATCCAACCTAGAGCCACATAAATGAGAAGAATTAAACGACTTGGGCAAAACCGATGAAATTATTCGTTCCTCTCCCAACCGCCATTGATGCTCTTCTCCTTCCCCCTCTCTCTCCTCTTTCTCTCTCATGCTCTCTTATCTCTCTCTCTCTCTTTTGGTTTTTTTTTTAAATATCAGATTTTTTTTCTGAATTAAAAAATAAATAAAAATAAAAACAGTCTTTTTTAAAAAAAATCTGAAAATCCAAATATCGACCAATATGCACACCCGATTTCGGTCGAGATATCACCCAGGCCCACACCGATATTCAATTTTTTTAAATCGCCGAAATTTATTCATATCAATGATATCATGGCCGATATCGCCGATGTGAATAGTATATGGCCGATACCTATTGTATCAGCCGAGATAACTCGATTTCAAAAACTCGAGATATCGTATTGGCCGAGATTTCATCTCCTGCTCTCTTATACTTTATTTTTTTTCCTCCCTACTTCTATTTTGCTTGTGATTTTTTTTGAAGATCAAGGTATCGAAGCCTATTAGAGCACTCCTTGGTACATATGCAAACCTCTTTATCCATACACACCGAGTGACACTATGAGAAGTGACCCTTTTATATTAAAAGTCATTTGATCTCAGAACCCTCCACCTCTCAAAGAAATTCTTAACCACAAAATCAACCATCACATGTTATTCTACTTGTGATTACAATTCAGTGCGCTCTTACAATTCAGTGCGCTCTTTTTTTAACAATTATTTTAATAAATTAACTTAAATAACTCAAAATAGTGAAAATTGTCGAAAATAACTCAAGTTTACAAAATAATTTAATAATTTACTTCTAAAACTTTTTAAAATCACGTCAACATAAAATTAATTGAAATAAACGAAGATTGAAACTGTCTTTCTTTTTCTTTTTTTAATTTTAAAAAATGTGCACTGTTTGTCGGCCAATAATAGAGTTGATAAAATCGATCTACAGCCACAGTGCTATGTATAGGCCGATATATTTCACCAGTCTATATGATACATATCAGCCAATATACAATATATTAATCGATATTAATATTAACAAATAATTTCTTAAACTGTAAGCATATAAAGACTTGTAATCTAACCCATAAACTAGTTATGACTTTACCTAACACATGACCCAAGATTGAGTCAGACTATGATTCATGACATAATTCATGACTCATCACATGACCCTTGACCTGTCCAAGCCAATGCAACCTTTGATTCAT
The DNA here is from genome assembly GCA_022113865.1 of Chimonanthus praecox. Lineage (NCBI taxonomy): Eukaryota > Viridiplantae > Streptophyta > Magnoliopsida > Laurales > Calycanthaceae > Chimonanthus > Chimonanthus praecox. The sequence continues at coordinate 56,723,083 of CM039087.1, read as the reverse complement.
GGCTTCACTGTTATGTTAGACCCATTATCTAATGCTAGCCAAAGTCCTATGCCCAATCCCACTCAGAATGGACCAACCTGATCACGATGAGTCAAGTCAAAATTTAACTTAATCATCCTTTTTTTCACATAATCTTGTTTTTTTAAGTAAAATATTAGTGTAATTAACTATATGAATTGTAAATTATGTATGTATTAATTTTATTTAAAGTAGAGGAGTAATTTTCCCCTGGGTGACTTGCCCATGGGCGACGTCCCCAGTAGGATTACAACTCAGATAGGTCCATAGGAGAGGAAAAGCCAAGGGAGGGCTGGCTGGGGCATGGACTCTCAAAATTTTAAAAAAGTCATTTACCGTTTACAAACTATCCCTCTGTTTTCCACGTGTTAATTCAAAAAAAAAATTGTGAACGACCCTTATAACATATAAAATTGGTATGTTATGTGTTGATTTTTCTCATATGGACAATACAGTAGTATTTTTTTTAAGTATTTTTTTTTATTATGTTCTTTTGAATTTTGCTAATTAGATATTTTATCTTAAACAAGAAAAAAACTTTTTTAGTGAGTATATAGAGATTATACATGATATATACACAAAGAAATAACCACCAATGTTAGATTAGTGTGTGGTGAGATGGCAAAATTTTCAGGAGTGAGACTCTCCTAAACATTTGTTTGTTGCAGTTTACTTATTTGCTTTAATCATGAACAACTCAACACTAAACAGTAGGCCTTTTATAACATCTCAATTCCAAATAAATGGTTATAGTCTAATGAAACTAAAATATATTTTCATTTATTTATTTATATAGTTGACTCTCAAAATCATAGTTTAAAAACTCAAAAAAACTCATTTAAATCGTTGCAAGTTGACTTGAATCAACAAGATTTTGAATCAATAGATTTTTTGAGTATTTTTATAAAAAAAATTCAAAAATTCAAGTGAATTTCTCGATTCAATTATTAATTACAATGGAAATGGTAGGGACAGAAGAGAACGTGTTCACTGGAATAAGAATTTTTATGTTGATGATGCAGACAAGAAGCCAATGGTTGTATTCTTTTATTCCTTACTCTCAGAAAGAGTGGCGAGTAGTCACCACCACAAATTCTGAGGGATAAATCTGTGCTGCGTTTGGAAGCGGGCTAAATTTTGCTTAGATTATTCCAAGTAATATGAAAACTCTTTAAAAAAAAGGATTTTAAAAAGTGAGAAAAGAAAGAGAAAAATTTAAATTTTTAATCTTACTCTTTGGTCATCAAACAAGGGTAACGAAGGATAACCCCATTATCCTTGCACCCTCCTCGTCTAAACGCAGCCCATGTAAGAGTGCAATTCACCCTAAGACCAATTCGAATATCAGACCTTAGACTGCTTTTGTTTGAGGGGTAAAGGGGAGAGATCGAGGGTAACCCTTATTGTTTTCTCATTTGGTAAAGAAAGGGTTAGAGTGTAAAATCTCCATTTTCCCTCCCTCCACGGATCCGAAAACCCCTTGATGGCAAGAGGTATCTGTAAAATCTCTCTTCTTACCTCTCGTATTCATCCCTTCCGTTTCCATCCTCAGACTCTCAAGACACTGGAAGAGAAGAGAGAGATGGGACAGACCTAGTTTGAAATGTGAGTGCAGTAGCCTAATTTATTTAAAATATGAGTTTAATCTGAGTTGAAAAGTTTGATTCATTTTTAATTTGAGTTGATTATGTTTTATTTATTTTGATTTGCTTAAATTACTTGATTTCATATTATATATCTCATAACACAATAAAAATATTTCTTCTATAGGAAGAGTTCTCATATCTTACTTGATTTCATATTATATATCTCATGACACAATAAAAATAATTCTTCTATAGGAAGAGTTCTCGTATCCTCGTGTAAATTTTGATGTTTGGAGCTCACAACCGAACTAATAGATTTGATTTCTCACTCACACCCACCTACCTTTCATGAATTGCACTTACCCAACGTGACACCAATTTGACTTTTAAAGTCTATTTTTTTTAATTCAATGAATTTTCATTATTAAATAAATTTAAAATTTTAAAGGCCTTTAAAAACGTGACTTCTTTTATTCAATCAAAATGAAATTTTATAGCCATCATACACAAGCCAAATTCATTGTTTGTCCAAGTGGCACCACTCCTTAATATTATATCTTTATTTGATGATTTTTTAGATTTAACTATTTAAGATGATTATATTTTAGTGGTGGGAATTTATTTTCATAGATTCTTCAAATAAATAATGATGTATATAGATTGACTTATCTATTTAATTACATGGGTGGACTTATAACTCAATTTAATCGAAACTAAATTGATTGATTTGAATTAAAAATAAATTGAATTATAAGTAGATTAGAAGAGGTCAAAATATGAAGTCAAAAAAAAAAAAAGAAGTAGATATCTAAAATTAATGCGAAAGATATTAATAGTAGGTTGTGAACCCAAACGGTCTTCTCACATTGCACCCTTATGGGATACAACCACAAACAAAAAAAAAAAAATTCTTCAACAAAAATCTGTCATGAGATTACCACATCTTAATCATAGATCAACAGTTTATCTTTATAAATACTATTGGACCAGCCAAAGTTTAAAATTTGAGAAGATCCATGCATATGATTATATGAAGAAGCCATAGTGAAGATCCTTGAAATAATTAGATATGCATGACACGACTTAATACAAAAATACAACAAGATGTTCAGGGCCGGCCCTGAGATTCCAGGGGCACTAGGCGAGTTTTAAGATGGGGCCTTTATATATTCATAAAAAATAAAATCATATAATTTTTTTACAATATGTGAAACTAAATAAAATATCATAATTAAATTTATAACAAAGTATAATTTAAAATTTATTCTTATTTTGAGATGCAAAATTACTAATTAAATTATTATATTCAAGTTTTTTTAACATTTATTTTTCAATAGATAAGATAGCTAATTTATTTAATATTTCTTATAACATTATAGACCGAAGATAAGATTTTATCAGTTTTAACTTTGAAAAACTTATTTCTGCATAGGTAACTGTAATTGATATAATCAATATTATTTTATAAGCAATTCATGCATTTGAAAAACAACAATTCATTCTTTTTATATAATTTGGGAATTCATTCTTTTGGTAGTGCATCTTTTATCATATGGAGTGTGACACTAATGCAAATTCTCATTTGAAACGAAGATATTATTATTATTTTAATTTTTCAATTTTTTTGTATTTTTAAAAAATTAAAAATTATCTTAATTATAATGATTTATACTTGTATATTAGTTCTAATAAAATCTACATTGATCAAATAAATAAAGCTATATTTTTTCATCTCTTCAAATTTTAAAAGCTTTAAATTATTTTTAATTCAAAATTATCAACTCAATATAGATTTCTCTTTCTCTTTATTTAGATGATAGATATATTTTAAAAGAGTCTTTATTAATTAAAATTATTTTATTATTATTATTAAACTCAATAAAATGAGAATTATAATAATTATTATTATGATTGTTACTATCATTATTTTAATTTTTTAAGAAACCTACGCTTTAAATTGAGTAGAAAAATTATAAATATATAAATTTTCAATTTTAAGTGTTCTAAATTCGAAATAATTAAAAATAGTCAAATTATTTCAACTAGTATTAATTTAAATTATTGTTATTTTTCATTATTATTATTAAATAACTTGATAAAAAAAATTACTATTATTATCAAGGCCCGGATTTGATCCCGGGCCTATATTTATAAAGAGAGAATTCTAACCAACCGGACAAGAATGAATGTATGATTTAATTATACATTATTAACTATTTAACATATAGTAAAGGAGCTTATGGACTTGGGGGCCTTTTTTATTCGGGGGGCCCTAGGCTACCGCCTACTTCGCCTATAGTCAGGGCCGGCCCTGAAGATGTTTATGAATCGACATGAAATGAAGATATATTAGTTTATAATTTAGATTGCGATTATATATATATTTTTTTTGAAATGGTTCATATATTAATAGATAAAAAACACCAAAGGTGCAAATACATAAAGAGCAAGCAGAGAAAAAGTAAAAAACTACATCAACGGGCAAATAAACGCTCCACAGAAAAAGGCTATAGACAGGCTAGAACACAAATGATGACGAACTTATGCAATGTCAACACATTCTTTCCGGACGCGTAATAAATCAGACATAGAGATGGATTGCGATTAGATTTGTTTAGATTGTGATTGATTAAGATCATATTATAATAGATTCTATAAGAGATCATGTAATCTCTCAATTAGGAAAGTAATATTTTGATGTACTCTATATATTTGGCTCTCATTTAGTGGAATAAACAGAGAAACTATTAATCCTTTTCTAGCACCAATCGAGATCCCAAGCCCTGGGAGAGAGGAATTAGGGATTTCAGGGCCGAGAAGTGTAGGTTGAAGATTCTTTGAATGTTGGCTGCACCCTACCCAGTATATGACTCGATTGTGCAAGAATGAGTCCAACTGTTCCAGCCTCAGCTGCCCCAGCTTTTCTTCTACCATAATATTTCTTGAATCTCAGTTCTCTTCAGTTTAAAATGTGAATTTAACTATGAAATAGGTGAAAAGAAAGGAATAGATAGATACTGAGAAACTAAAGAGAGAATGCAAGCACGACATAAATGCAGGGGTCATCTCATACCATGACATCCCCTCTTCTGTGTGCGTGTTTGCCGGAGAGAGAGAGAGAAGAGGAAGAAGAATATACATTTACTAATTAAAAAAGGAATTCTATAAAATTTAGTAACCACCAACAGTAAAGGCTCTATATATTTTTATGGCGGCAAGAAATCTCATGGATGTGATGAAAAAAAAAGATAACACAATTGTTCAAGATCACACGAACTGAAAGGTAGCATATTACGCATACCACACAAACCTAGAGTTTCTAGGTACTACTCCAAAATCCGGTTCCATCTACCCTATCGATGAACCTAAACTCTAGTCATCATCACATCTCTCTCTGTCTCATGCACAGTCCGAGAGAGAAGTCCGTAGTGCATATCAGTTCATTGCCTGAAGTCAAATTTCAAAACCAAAATATCTACTGCATTTGATTGATATAATTTATCTGTCCATAAATCATATAGATGACATTTCATGACAAACATGCCTAAGGGATGAAAACACAATAAAAGATAAATAACCCAGGATTTTACAAAGCCCAAGATAAAGGATAATATATTAGACCTTTTTCTGAAATGCAAAGATGTATTGGCCATTGTCATGTAATGAAACTCTCTTAATAACATAGCACAACAATGAAGGATCACAAGTATTTGGGTAATAATCAATTTTCTCAGCACAGTATCAGAGCAAAGACTCCAAGGCTAGAGGTATTTTTATAAGTTTCATCAATGTTTTGTTCATAGGGGGAAGCCAATTGGACTGTCGTTTATGCAGCCAGGACATATCAGAGGTGTTCTGGAAGATTTTTGAGCTGTTCGTTTGACTCTCGATTTCTTTGAACCTCGAGCCACCATTTTGGTTTTTTGGAGTTCCCAATGTGGCTACTGAGCTTTCCATTCTTCTTTGGGACTTGTCTGATGCTGGTTTTTCATTGTTTATTCGTTTGAAATGGTTATGTGACTGGGATCTATTTTCAAAGCTTGTTCCTTTCAACAATTGTGTTCTCTATTACCCTAGAATCTATTAAATCCTGTCTTACCAAGTCAATCCTTAACTCTCCCTTCTAATATCTTTTATTTGTAATCCTTCCACTTATCATACTGGTGGCACTATTTCTTGTTTTCTACAGATCTGCCAAAACATCTTAAACAACAGCCCCTCCTTTATTGATAAAACCTTTAGGCTTCCTCTGACACGCTCATTTCTAATTTTTTATTTATTGTTCCACTCGACACCATCTTAACATGCACATTTCCATTCTTTCATCTACCTGTTTATCACCCAATTCAGCTTCATATAGCATTATACATCTAAATCCATCTAATAAAAACATCCTGTTTTGATTGTTCCTTTGTTTCCCCAATTTGGTTCTTTTTCTTACACGGTTTTTGTCTGATGGGCCCAAAAAAATCCCTCCAGGGTGGGTTCAGTCCCCTTCCCAAAGAAAGGCCAAGCCTTGTGGAAAACAGTACCTTGGGCAATTGCTTGGTTTTTTAAGATAGAGAGGAGCCCAACAAGTATTTGAAGATAAACCATCGTCTGTATTAGTTTAACTGAGCACATCAAGCAGGATATCATTCAATGGGAGATGGCAAGTAATATTTTCTAGGGATTTGCAGATGATCAATTCAATGAGAGTTGGTCAAGGATTTCATAATTGGTATTTTTTTATTTTTTTGAGGTCCGGAGGTGTCTAGGTGTCGCACCCGACTAGTCCTCCGGGGTGTGTGAAAACCCCCCTATCCGCACACACCGGGTAAATCGATGGGACCTTACTATATACATATTTTCATGGGAAGTGGCCCTTCATTGGAGCTCCTATGATTTGAACCCAAGACCTCCCTCTAGAGATCTTTCTCCCAAACCAATTGGGATAACCCCTTAGGGTTGATTTCATAATTGGTATTGTTGGTGTATTCTTGCCTTTATGTTGGTTTCGATTTGTATTTCCTTTTGGTTAAGCTTACCTATTCTCTTTGATCTTAAGGTCTTCTTTCTACATTCTTCCTCTTTTCTTGTGTGACTAAAATATCTTTTGTTATCATAATAACTAAAAAAAAAGGAAGATTGACATGGCATCATAGTTTACTTATATTTCCCACCCCATGCCCCTCCAACTGGCTATATCCAAATCAGACACTCCAATTTGTTTTACAACTCCATCCAAGTATCAATTTTTTTCACAATATGGTCTCAAGTCAATTTAAAGCTAACAAGTTCATCCTCCCTACTCTTTATTCAACCTACATTTCAACTATTTTGTCTTTACCCTTATTTCCATACTATTTGCCTCAACAGCTTGCTTCCATCTTTCCATATTATTATCCAGTTGCTTTATAGTCTCTTTGATTAGCATTACCTACACATAAAAAGGAACTTCATCTTGGATTTTAATGTAAAGTTTGATAACCAAAGAAAATATATACCGCTTCAAAGCATACGATTGGTGAAGCTCCACTCCAACTAAATATTCTTTTTTACACCTGTTTTTGTCCCTTCATATATTGTTTCTATAATCTTGACATGCCCATCTCATGTGCATTTCTATCTCAAAGTTCGCCAAATAATTGCCTTGACTAGTGTCACGGGGGCGGTTCCCCATCACAAAATGACTAGCCAATGAAGGAGGTGTCACCCCCACTTTTAAACACCAAGACCATCCCAAGCATTTCCGATGTGGGACAATTTTGTCCCATGATAGGCTCCCCGGCCCAATCCCTAGTGCCCTCGTCAGGGAGACCCACATCTCTTTTGTGTAGGGTCCACGCGTCAGGGGGAGCCCCGGGACTCACACGAAAGTAGCCTGGGTTTGCTATGATACCAGTATAACGAGGACGGTTTAATCCCAAAATGACTAGCCAATGAGGGAGGTGCCAGCCCCACTTTTAAAACCCAAGACCATCCCAAGCATTTCCGATGTGGGACAATTTTGTCCCATGACACTAGGCTCTCTAAATCAATAAACACCACATATATGATCTCTGTAGCCACTTCAGATGGTCAACTTTCACTTTGTTAAATTTATATGGATTTCTAAATGCATTCTTGACTTGCTATTAAGATTTTCAGTACTTACATTTGATATGGTGCATTGTTTTCATGCTGATAGAATTATTTTCATGCTGATAGAATTGTCAACTGTCACAATTCATCTATTTCCTAAAGAACATGCTGGTCTTGAAAAAAAAAAAAAATCAAATATAAGTATTCAAGTCCCTTTGAAATGCATAGCTCTAAAACTCAAAATAGGCACCAAAATTAAGAGAATGCATAACCAAGGCATTTTGAAAACAGCTGAGCCGCAACAACCCATAGAGCAGTAGGCAAGGAGAAACAATACCCTACATATATAAGGGTGAGCTGGGCCAAAAAATGGATTGTTCCATCTGCAGTTTGACAGAAAACTGACAAACAAATATCCAGACTAACTTGTAAATGACGTACTGCAGCAAGTTGGCACTGCAGCTCAGGCAGCAGGAAGGCCCAGCAAACTGTGTTAGGTTGTACCAACCCTCAATGACTTGATGTTGTGCGAGCATACTCAACCAAACTCCAATTTTCAGCAAGCTTGCACCTGTCAGCATGCCTATAGAGAAAATTAGAGAATGCAGTAATCGAAGAGACTGTTTGTGTCACCAGTTGCAAATAAAGAATCTTCCAATGGTTAAAATTCCTCCCAAATTTTCAACTTACATATCAAGAATTTATTTTTTTTTAAAAAAAAGGCTAATGTGCTCTCTACGAACATCAGATTGTTATAATTGCATTCTAGTTCAGAAAATTAAATAGACATAAGTAGTCCCATCATTCAAGAATTCTGTTAAAGAACACCAATTTGAAAAATCTACTTCCTACTAACTCTACTAGGAATATTACATCAAGAACACTTAAAAGGGGTCTTGAATCTTGAGCATCAGGGAATGAACTTACAGCATAATGTCGGAAAGACCTACTGTATATTAGATAATGTAAAATAGCATCCACCTCAGGTCTTCAATCACACATAAATGACCATCCAACAAGAGAGATCATTAGTGAATCTCCATCCCCTTTGGATCTCATCAAACTCATCGGCTTGGACAAGCAACTGCGATCTGTAAGTTCCATGTTAATGGAACTGGGGTTTCAGATAATGTACACTTTCCCAAGGTTCATGCCCAGTTATCTCTTAACTAGTAGCTGCCCAAGATGACATGGTTAAAGAACACATCAGAGCAGTCTGATTGTGATGAACTGCTGAAATCTGGAGCTAATTGTGAAATGCTATTCAATTCCAACTTTAAAAAATTCAAGAAAATACGTTACGTGTTACCTTTCCAAAAGAATTTTTCAAACTTTAAAAAAGACAAAAACTGGGATTACAAGACAAAAGAAGATTTGATGAATCTACGATTTCAAGTAAATTCTGTTGTTACTGAAAAAAAAAATATTAATAAGACAACTTTGAAGTATGCTACAAAACAAACACTAATTGCAAATGTGAGTTGAGACTGTTTTCAATGATAAAAACCAAACAGATTTCAAATGTGGAAACAAAAAGATCACCAATAATAGATTTGCAATTTTCTTTATGAAAATGTACATATCCATCTGAAACAGATACCAAGAAAGCATAGTTTGGAACAAAAATTAAATTTCATCCAGTGCATTATGTTGACTGCATCTTATGATACTTCATTATTGGCTTTCTTGCGTTTTGTTTGCATAAATTTCATCAGTGTCAAAAGGTTTACTTCTCCTAGGGACATCTGCAAAATTACAGAACTCTGACAAGTCTTTTCTAGTCTTTACATTTCTTTTCTTGTCTGGAGGGCGAGGTCCCAAAGCATTCAAATCTATACTTGCACCAAGGCTTCGTGAGGACTGTATAACTGCATCATAAGCCTTGGAAGAAAGATGCAGACCCTCATTGTGAGCTCTCAAATACATTTCATATGCAAGTCTTGGTTTTTCATCTCTAGTAAGAGCTTCAATTAGCATCTCATATGTAATCTCGTTTGGCTTGATATTCTGAACTTTCATGCGGTGAAACCACTCGAATGCATCACTGCCCATGCCATTCTTTGCACACCCACTTATAATTGCATTGTAAGTGACAACTGATGGTTCAATTCCAGAGGAACTCATGTCATGAATTACTGAATCCACCATACCAGGCCGTCCTTGTCCAATGTGGACTGACACCAGAATTGTATATGCATGTAAGTTCGGCTTGACACCAACTTTACACATATGTTCCCACACTCTAAGTGCCTCGTCATACATCTTTCCTTTCTCAAGAGCACTAAGCAATGCACCGTATGAGAGAATTGTTGGTTTCTCACCTTGATCCACCATCCTCTTGAATACTTGAACTGCTGCCGAAGTCTCTGATGCCCTGGAACAGGCAACAAGAACTGCATTCCACTCCCTACTTCCTGGTTTTAGGCCTTTATCTTGCATTTTATTGATCAGCCTAACACCCCATCTCCAAATCCCCTTCCTACTGGCAGCGGACAGTAGGACGTTGAAATGAGAAACAATCAGCTCATAGGATAGATTATTGGGTTTAGGCCCCTTGTCCAACAAGTCCTCGTAAATCTCTAGAGCAGCCCACCATTTCTTGGCTTTACCCATCAACCATATCACATGGTTGCAAACCGATAAGCTAATGTCACCCACGTCTTCCCTTATCCTTCGGTACAAATCTTTAGCCACAACAAAATGTCTCTCTCTAGTGCATGCCCAAATAAGGCGCTCATAATCTGCACGGCTTGGATGGAGCCCTGCATTGTCCATACCAGAAAGAAGCTTCAACACATTGTCCGTCAAAAGATCTCCCTTCACAAGCCACCGACGCATCACCTGGTAGCAGATACGAATTACAAATTTCTCGAGCTTAACATACTCTTGCTCCAAATTTTCATCAGCATCCCTCAATTCCTTGTTCATATACTTATCCCTTACTTCAGTAAAGAACCTGAGAGCCCCATTTGCATCTTCCATTCTTCGATATGCCAGCAAGGCTGTCGAGTATGTCACAGGAGATGGTGACAATCCCTTCTTCTGAATTTCAGCCATAACATCAAGGGCCTCATTTGGATGACCCCGCTCTAAATATATTGACATCAGTGTGTTGTAAGTTACAACATTAGGAATAACCCCTTGCGCCACCATATCTTCCATGACTCTATCAACCATTCCAAATTGTTCAGACTGCTTCACAGCACCCAAAAGGCTGTTGTAGATGAAAAGATTTGGGCCAATAAAATCATGGGAATCTTTCCTTTTTCTCTTGAGCCATTCAACAAGAGCTATGGCAGAATCAAGTTTCTTCTCTCTACCAAACCCTCTAATAATAGATGAATATACTGGAAGAGGCAGTTCCTCCAAATTCTTAAGAACATCATCTATGTCGTCTGCAGTTCTAGCCGACCGTAAACTCAATGCCAATGCACGGACATCAATCTTCACGCTCTTCTCGTCACCTAATTTACTCCCATTGTCACAATTTTCTTCATCATCTATACCTACAATGTCCTCAAGATCTTTCACTTCACTGTTATCAAATTTCTCAGAAATCATGCAATTCGAATCAGGTACTTCAGCAGTCTCACTTCCAGACCCTTCTTGCTCCAATGCAAAAATCGAAGCAAATGGTGCCCCAATAAGACATTTCTTTTGCTCAAGAACGTGAAGATAGTTAAGTTTTGAACTATCAAAGAATCCTTTCTGTAAATCAAGAACTCTTCTATGGCTAAATCTGCAAAACTCCCTTGAATTACATGAAAGATTGCAGCCTTTTCTAAAGTCAAGAAAAGAACCCCATCTTTTCTTCCTTCTCCATTCTTTTGCAGTGCACGAAGTGGTGAGATCAGAATCTAAATAGGGTGCTGCCAAGAAATCCCTTTTCCAAGACCAGATGCTCAAAGCTTGCATTTTGGGTGAATTTATATGTGAAAACAAAAACTCAGATGAGAAAATTCCATTCAAGAAGGAAAAATCTCTCTCTCAAACTTTCCCTTCTCTCCAAACGAAAACCCGATGAAGAAAATTGCATTTAAGATGTGGTCTCTCTAAGGCCGCGTTTGGATGGGGTAAGATGGGCAACCCACCGTTACCCCTGGTTACCCGTTACCCTCGTTTGCTAACGAGGGATGAGGGTAAAAATTTAAACATTTATCCCTCTCATTTTATTTTTGAATACCCTTTTAGAGATTGGAGTATTCACAATACCCTACCCATCAATACCCCTTGCCTTCCTATCTTTATCAATTATATATTATAAAATTAAAACCTTTAAAAAAACATATTATATATTTAAAAAATAATATATTTCAAGTAATTAACAATTTAATTCTTTTTTAAATTTATTTTAAAGATGTGTCAATATTTTCCACATGATGCATTTAGATGAGGGGTAAATTTTACGTGGGTTATGTAACGGCCCAACCTCTAAACAAAGCTTGAGGCTTGATCCAAGCAATATACTGTCTGTTTTGGGCCCACACATGCACATACATGCACATCCGCGAGCCTACACGGTTTTTGGATCGGACCTGGCCCAAAACATGTCTTGTTGGAAGAGGAGAGCAAGACTACTTATAAACCCCCTCTCAAACTCCTCAACTTCCGATGTGGGACCTTTATTTTCCATCCTCAAGCACACAAACACACTCCCACTTCCACTTTCACTCCTTTGGGCCGGTCCTCATGGACTCGGTCGTCTGGGCTGGGTCAGGGTCTCACAATCCACCCTCCTAAGCCCAGAGTCGTCCCCGGCTTGACCCAATGAATCCAGTGGAAGGTAGTAAGCCCAAACAGTCCGAGTGTTGAACTCGGCTCAGATACCATTTGTAACAGCCCGACCCATAAACAGGGCTTGAGGTTCGACCCAGCAAGATACTGTTCGCTTTGGTCCTACATGTGCACACGTGTGAGTACGCACGGTTTTTGGATGGGACCCGGCTCAAGTCTGGACCCAAAACGCATCTTGCTCGAAGAGAAGGGCAATGCTACTTATAAACCCCCTCTCAAACTCCTCAAATTCCGATGTGAGACCATATTTTCCACCCTCAAGCACACAAACACACTCTCACTCCCACTTTCACTCCTTTGGACCGGCCCTCATGGACTCGGCCGCCTGGGCTGGGTCAAGGTCTCATAGGTTACCCTTGAGTAGGAGTAACTGTAAGTATGTGTAAATGACATATTAACAATTTTATGAGAATTAATATTTTTTATTAAATCTATCTAATATAAATAATAAAAATATTTTTTTATGAAACACAATTGTCAAAATATCCTATTTTTGAGGGGTGATTTTGTCGAAATTTCGACAAGGTCTCGAAAGTTCGAAAAAGTTTGAAGTTCATGATAATCTCTTTCGGAGTAAATAACAATTTATTTTGTCGGAAGTTTATTTTAAAAATGTTTTAACATGATGCATTTGAATGAGGGGTAAATTTTACGGGGGTTACCCTTGAGTAGGATAACTGTAAGCAGGGGTAATCTAACATATTAATAATTTTTATTAAATCTATATAATATAAAAATTAAAAATTAAATTTTATGAAACATAATTGTTAAAATGTCCTATTTTTAAGAGGTGATTTTGTTGAAATTTCGATAAGATCTCGAAACTCCGAAAGATTTTGAAGTTCATGGTAATCTCTTTCAGGATGATTAGCAATTGTTTTTGTTGAAAGTTTATTTTAAAAATATGTCGACATTTTCACCATGATGCATTTGGATGAAGGGGTAAATTTTATGGGGATTACACGAGGTTACCCTTGAGTAGGGGTAGCTGTAAGTAGGGGTAATCTGACATATTAACAATTTTATAAGAATTAATATTTTTTATTAAATTCATATAATATAAAAATTAAAAATAAAATTTTATGAAATCTTATTGTCAAAATGTCCTATTTTTAAGGGGTGATTCTGTCCAAATTTGGATAGAGTCTCGAAACTCCAAAAGAGTTTGATGTTCATGGTAATGTCTTTTGGGGTAATTAGCAATTTATTCTGTTAAAAGTTTATTTTAAAAATGTGTCAATATTTTCAACATGATGCATTTGGATAAAGGGTAAATTTTACGGGGATTACCCTTAAGTAGGGGTAACGGTAAGCAGTGGTAACATGACATATTAATAATTTTATGAGAATTAATATTTTTATTAAATTCATATAATATAAAAAAAATTATAAATTTTTATGAAGAGATATGTTGATATTTTTTATTCATTTATTGAGATTTAAAATAATAATATAAAAAAAATCTTTATTTATTTTTTTAATGTTAAAATGCAAGTGTTCATTTTAAATTATAATTATGAAAAATAATTTATAAAAATAGATAATATTATTAGAATTACTTCATAAATATTATTTAATAATTATATTTTATAAAAAAATAAAAAATATTAATATATCAGATTACGCTTACTTAGAGTTACCAAAAAAGATTTTTTACCCTTATAGTAAGCTTTTACTTTAACACTGGAATTACCAAATAAGATAAGGGTAATCTCAGTTCAAGAGTCACCTCCACTTAAGGGTAACCCCTACTCAGTGTAACCCCTCTAAAATTTATCCCTCATCCAAACACAGGCTAAGACGAGACGCTCAACGCTTGCATTTAGAGGAATTTAAATATGAAAACAACCCAGCTAAGAAGACTCCGAGGGGAGAAATATTGTTTTTCCTTCAGTTTAAGACCAGAAGTCCAAAGCATGCATTTTTGGGGGAATTCATACGTAAAAACAAACCCAGATTAGAAAAGTTCATCTTTTTTAATTCAAAAAATAAAAAAAAGTTCATTCTTTTTTCCATTCTCTCTGGAATCAATTTCCCTTGGTGCTGTGTACTGGATAAAAAGAAGAATAAGAAGAAAGAGCCTTCTTCTTATAACTGACTTTGTAATTTTGTGGAAGTAGGGAAAGAATCTTCTTACCTTTGATGATTGGCATGGGACCAAAGAAGAGCATTGAGGCTCGCTCTCTGATGAATTAGAAGAAGATTTTTCTCGTGGAAGTATCGGTGGAGCTCTGGCCATTCATTTGAAACTAATGTTATCAGAATCGGACCGTCTAACGAACCGTGTTTGAGGCATTTGGGTTCAATCGGGTTCAACCGTGGTAAAAACCGGTTAAAACCGGTCAATGAATAATATAATATAAATATTACAAATAATATTAAGTAAGACACCTTTTACAAATAAATTAATATTAATATTATAAATAAAATTCAAACTCTGAGTAATATACCAAAATGGTGAAAGGTATGAGATAGAAATGGTAAGAAACCTTTATATTTCAAATATATTTATTTTTTAATATTAATTTTTTTATATTTTGAAGAGGAAAATTAAAAAAAAAATTAAAAATTTGTGAGCCACGGTTCAAGGTTCACAGTTTTATCTTCAAAACCGTATAAAACCGCGGTTATGACCGATTTTATGCGGTTTTGACCAAAAATGGTTTTTACCGCTTGACCGAACCGTGGCCTTGCCGGTTCGACCGCAGTTCGGTTCGGTTTTGATAACATTGTTTGAAACAGAGGGATTCGAAGATGGGTACACTCGTGCTAGTGACCACACGTGCCAAATATAAACCCTTAATCGTCTGGACTACACCATTTACGGACAATGGTAATAATTTGCCACGAGATATGCTTTTAAGACAAATGATCTCCACTTAAGTATGGAGCCTATCAAATAGAGCCGTAGATGAGTCCATTAGAATGACATTTTTTTAATATATTTCAAGTTATCTTTTAAAAATTATAAAGTTTAGAGATTAAAAATAATTTAAAAATGATAAATTTTTAAAAGTTTTAAAAATATATTTTGATCAATTTGATTAAGATGATTTTTGGTGGATAAAATATTGAAGAAAGACCATTCCAACGGATCAATTTACCACTCTATTTGATGGACTTCATGTTTAAGTGCACACAATAATACTAGTGCACGAGTGAACATCTCATAAACTTCATATGGTAAACCTTACATATAGATGGATTTAACAATGATACAATCCACATTCAAATTAGGTTCATCAATATTTTTCAAAGAAAAAAAATGAATACTTAAGATATAACTAGTTTTAATGGATGCAATTCAAAAGTGAGCTTAAATTGGATTGGATTCAATAAGAATCAACGAGCCCCCATGAGGGTAAAAAGAGTGTTTGTGGAGCATCGTTGGGCTCAACAGAGGACTTAAAAAAGTGTCCTAATTGGACAACGGGCGCTACTATGAACATACATGATGCCTCACATATTTGGTGGGCTCCTCTTTGACACATGTGGATAAGTGGATTTTAAATTATTTTGATTTGTAAATAGTGTCTATAAAATTTTATTTTAATTAGATAAATGAAACTATTTTTAAGACCTCTAAAAATCCACATTTATCTAAAGTGAAAATTCATCATGAAGAGACATAGGAGATATACTAAAATGAGAGTGGATACTAGGTGCAAAATATGAAGATTAGGTTGACTTAAGGGGAGGAATGGATTCATTGAGTTCACTGTAAGCTTTACAAGCCCAAGGCCGCATGAGTCTTGCGAGTCCTCAGTCTCAATAGAGAATTTATTGTATGCTCCAAGATGCAATAAATCATCATGAGAGTTTATAACATATCACTATTACACCATTGAAAAGGAGCTTAAATTTCTTAAAGGATAGATTGAGGTACCCTTCTGTAATCTGAAATTTGTGTTCTGTTTGGGGAATCCAATATGGTCTACAATGGAACCTTACTGATATTATCCTAGAAATCGATTCTGAAAAGCTGTTAAACATCATCTATAAAAGCATGACAACCCAGGTTAGGAGGAGACCAATGAATGGGACTTAGCAGCACAGATACTTGAGCAGCTGGCTATCTAGGATGCTTACATTTGCCCTAGAAAGCCAACTCTGTTGCTCATCTTCTTGCCAGGATAAGACCTCCAACTCCTTGGAGGTTTGATATGGCGGATCAACTTGCAGAAAGTGTCAAGTAGGTAGTCATGAAGGAGCTTGGGAAGACACCTCAGGAAGACTCCATTTCTAACTCCAACTCAGAGTAGATGCAGGAGCGCATGCTTAGGGGTGTTGGGAGAAAAATAACATTTTAAGACACCACACAAACAGTAATATCAAAAAAGAGAAAAGAGAAATAAAGAAATAGAAACAAACCACAACGCAGAGATTTACGTGGTTCATTTTTTATACATCCATGGGGTTCAAACCGACCTACTGTACTCAAAGGCAAAATGAAGAAGAGGTGGCTCTAGTTATAGATGTTTTGCTCTCTCTTACAAAACAATATATATTATCCTAATTAGGGTTTACATAAGACTTCATGTGAAAAATACAATATTGTCCTAAAAAAAATTTAGGATTGGACCCTTAGATGGGGGCGCTGCCTCTTTGACCCCTGCGCGCTCAGCACGAAGCTCGATTCACGAATGGGTACACAGTACATCTCTAATGATCAGACTCTAAAGATCCTAATAAGGGGGATGTATTTTGGGGAATAGGTTTATGCTTTCTTTGTATTACTAATCTTTTGATCTATATCTCATAGGACATGTTTTATGATTTTATCAGTGAAAGGGGTTTACAGCTCTAGGAGAGCCTATGGTGTATATAGACTTTTGGTTTCTTACTACCACAGCTTCATGTAATTACCACCCAGTAATATAATATATGCTGTAAAAGAAAATGAGCTTAAATTTCAATGTTTTGAACTCCTTCATTGTTAATATTATTCGAAAAGACAACATGTCATGGCTTAATACAACTTTATATAGTGTAAATGTGTATAAGAATTTCCATATATAGAGGTTTCTTTTGATTCTTGGGTCCTTAAAAGCTAGAGTGCTCTAACATGTCATATCAAAGGGTAGATCTCATCCTATGATTCAAAAAACAGATGTATTGATAGATTGGGCTACCAATTTGCTAAGGGGATCCATTGAATCATCTAACCTAGTTAATTTTTTAAAAGTAAAAAACAAACCAATGGATAAATATATTTACCTATCATGATCGATCGAATAGTGAGGATGCATTTAATAGACATAAAAATTAGTTGAATCTATGCTTAAAAGGGAAAATAAAAATTTCAATGACTTAGATTTGAGCTCTTGTGCCCATGCATACAAAACACTAGAACATTTGCTAGTTTTTCCTATATAGGATGGACATGATAATTTGCCTTTTTCAGTACTAAGAACAATGATTTATCCCATAAAATTGAAATTTTAGTTTTTTTTTTTCAATTATGTGATAACGACATGTCATAAAATGTCACCATGGTTTAGTGTATCTTTGAGTATAGAAGTGTCATTCACATAAGTATTTAAGAGAAAAGTTTTATGTATGAGCGCCATAGTTTAGAAATTTAAAAAAACTTGGACAAGTTGATCCAATTTGACTCAACTCAATAAAATTTTGATTCCACACCACATTCTTCTTATGGGTTTTAAGAAAGAATGTTATATCAAGTGTATATTGAAGTAACATATTGGAAGCCCTTGATTTGGATAGCTTAAAAGGACTTAATTGCTAGGTGTGAAGAGATGTAGAAAATATTTAAGCAATTGATACCATTGCCAAGATATAAAGATAAATTGGCAGATCTTCAACCTCTCTGTGTAGAAAAAAATTAAAACAGAAAAACTAATTAAGCTGACAGAAGAGACTCAAAACTTTTAATGGGATAAGTTCATAAGCATTTTAATTCACTTGAGGAGAAATAATAATTGTTGGTGACCTGATGAAATATATTGAAGTGATATATGATAGGGGTTTGATGAAGTGCTTTTATATCATAGATTTGTTACAATGTAGAACTTGGAAGAAAACCTATGTTCCTGTTTGGATGTATGAGAAATGCTTGTGATCCAATTACTTCATTGATCATTATATTACTCAATTGTAGGCTTGAGTTTACAAGTGTTGGGAGAAAATCACTTTCTCAATCAAACACAAACAGTAATATTGGAAAACAAAAAAAGAGAAACTACAACACAAAGATTTATGTGGTTCCCTTTAGGTACGTCCACGGGGTTCAAACCAATCCACTATGCTCAAATGTAAAAGAAAGAAGATGCGGCTCTCGTTAGAGATGATCTCACAAAACGACCATATAAACTACCCATGATCGAATCGACAATATATCTTTAATGGTCAACTTTGACCTAACCCAACAACAAATATGTACAGAAAGGATGCAGAGCAGATGTTTCATGTGAAGAAAACAGAAACAGTGGCAAAGGCCTAGTATCTTCATATGCTTAGAGTGTCAGTGCAGCAACAATCACAAATGGCTAAGAGAGCATTTTAAACTTCTTCCACAAGTTGGAGGCGACTGAAGCTTGGAAAGGGGACTTGATCAGGTAATACAATACTCTTGACATAATGAAAGAACTTGGAATTCATCAAAGAGCACAACTGTGTTCATTCTCTATAGCCCCAATCATGAAAGAGACATAAGTAAGGCCGGCCCTGGCTATAGGCGGTATAGGCCACTGTAGTAGGGCTCCATCTTAACAGTTTTGCCTAGGGCCTTTGAGATTTTAAGGTATCTTGAGACCGACACTGAACATAAGCAACCAAATATGCAACAGAATATTGAAAGCATACAACACGGAGTCCTGCAACTGAGTCTTATTGCTCTTTCATGAAGCCAAGTTTGCTTCTTTTAGATTTTGCAATGGGATATATGATGGCTAATTTACAATGTTAATTCATCATTGAACATTGCACTCAACCATGCGAAGCTATCTTCCATTTTGGCTCTCTTTTATCTATTCTGTTTCGCTTCTGTATTTTTACTTAAGAAATTATTACTTCTAGTTAGTGGTTGACAGCAAATCCAACTCACCCCATTATTTTTAAAAAACTTATTTAATTTAGGAAAATTAATTATTGCTAAAAGAATGGAAACGAATCAATAAATCTACTTCTG
Organism: Chimonanthus praecox; assembly: GCA_022113865.1. Classification (NCBI taxonomy): domain Eukaryota; kingdom Viridiplantae; phylum Streptophyta; class Magnoliopsida; order Laurales; family Calycanthaceae; genus Chimonanthus; species Chimonanthus praecox. The sequence continues at coordinate 56,703,472 of CM039087.1, read as the reverse complement.
TAATTTAACATACTGAGAGAGAGAGAGAGGCTTTAGATGGTGGAAATGGGTAGAGATCCTAGGTGAATTATAAACTTGATTGTGATTGCTTACTTTTTTACAAGCGCTAAATTTTGTTGGGCTCAAAAGATCTGTATTGAGTTAGGTTGTGTTTATGTAAGGCTCAGAGGGCCCAATCTGTATTTTATGTAATATCCAATATATAAGGACTTTTCTCTCTAGAGTTTTAGTTCTAAGTTTTTTCTCACTCTGAGAGAGGAGAGAAAAGGAGCGACGGTGAAAAGTTGAAAATCCTTATGACTAGTTGTTCAGACTATTCTTCATAGTGAAATCATGCATCATGTTCCGTAGATGTAGTAAATTTTTGCAGAACCATTTAAATCTGTGTGTCATGTGATTGATCTATGGTTTTATTTGTTTTAATCTCCAACAAATTTCATATTCTGTAGCCAACATTAATACATCATTGAAGGGCAAAGGATTGACAGATGGTCATGTTAAAAGCATGAAACTGACATTCTCTAACACCGCTTACAGTCTATAAATATATATCATTTTTTGTATTGAAAGGTATATCTGAAGAGTTATGATTATGAGATTTGTGTTTCACTTCCTCATTGAAAAGTGTATGATAATTTATTAAATATATTATATCTATGAAAGGCTTGTCAGATTGAATGAAAAACAAGATAGAATGAAAGAATAAACTGGAAATCAACTTTATCTCATTCAATAAACAAAAAATACTGATTACAACTTCAAATAGAACCACAAATAAAACTGACCAAGAAAATAGGAACCCACTACTTCCATTAACCAACTATCTGTTCCATGACTCCCACTACTTCCATTAACCAACTATCTGTTCCATGACTCGACACTAGGAAAGACTCTAACTCCTATTAACCAATTTCCTAAGAAACAAGACTTGAATATAAACAAACTAATTCTTAACACCCTCCCTTAAACTGATATCTGCAGTAATCAGTTTAGGAATAAAGAACTTCAATAATCTTGCAATGCCCTCCCTTCAATAGCATCTTTTGAAGAGCATACTTCAAGCATACTTCAAAGTTTCATAAACACAGCAGGCTTGAGTGGCTTAGTCAAGATATCTGCAATTTGCCTTCACTCTTACAAAACACCAAATCAATAACTTCATCCTTACATAAATCACGTAAGAAGTGATATCTCACATCTTTATGCTTGCTCCTCCCATGTAGAACTGGATTTTTTGACAGCTTTATTGCAGAAATATTATCACAATAAATCAGAGTTGGACCTTGTTGTTGATTGTGTAGAACTTCAAGTAGCCTTCGTAACCAAATAGCTTGACATGAGCTTGATGCTGCAGCAACAAATTCAGCTTCATTAGTTGACAAAGTCACTATCTGTTGCTTCTTAGATGACCATGTGACAACTCCAGAATTCAATATGAATACAAATCCGGATGTACTCTTTCTATCATTCAATATCTCTAGCATAATCACTATCTGAAAAACCAATCAAACTTGAATTGCTACCACTTTTATACCAGATTCCAAAATCAGTAGTACCTTTCAAATAACGAAAAATTCTCTTGGCAGCTAAGAGATGAATTTCAGTTGGATTCTCCATGTACCTACTAATTAAACTGACGGCATGCATAATGTCAGGCCTTGTTGATGTCAAATACATAAGACTTCCAACAATTTGCTTATAAAGAGTGGCATCCACCTTCTTTCCTGTCCCATTCTTTGTGAGCTTCAAACCAAGTTCAGTTGGAGTCAAAACTGAGTTGCAATCCTTCATTTTAAACCTGTCCAAAATTTCGATAATATGTCTTTTCTGTGAAATAAAGACACCAGTAGATGATTGCACTACTTCAATGCCAAGGAAATAGCCCATCAACCCCAAATCTGTCATCAAATTCCTTCATCGTAGATTTCTTAAAACCAGCAGGCATTGCTATATCATTACTGGTATAAATAAGATCATCAACATATAAACACACAACAAGCATCTCCCCATCATCTCCAAATTTTGTTTAGAGTGTGTTCTCATATGGACATTTAAGAAAACCCATCTTAGAAAAATAAGCATCTATACGACTGTACCAAGCTCTTGGTGCTTGTTTCAGTCCGTATAATGCTTTCTTTAACTTAAATACCTGATTCTTATGACCTTGCTTGATATATCCAGGAGGTTGGTCAATGTAAACCTCTTCTTCCAATTCTCCATGCAAAAACGCTCATTTCATATCCAACTGATTGATAGGCCATGAATTCTGGGCAGCCAAGGATAACACCATTTGAATAGTGTTAAGTCTAGCAACTGGGGCAAACACCTCTTTGTAATCAACGCCAAATTCTTGTTTGTACCCCTTTGCAACAAGCCGAGCTTTGTACTTGTCAACTTCGCCATCTTTCTTTAACTTTGTTTTGTAAACCCATTGAACACTAATGGATTTTTTTTCTTTCGAAAGTTCTGACAGCTCCCATGTGTTGTTTTTCTCTATAGACCTGATCTCCTCATCCATAGCTATCTGCCATTTCGAATCTTTAACCGCTTCTTGGAATGTGATGGGATCACAATCTGATAAAAATGCATAATGAGCAAGAATATCATCTATATCAGATTGATCACCACTAACCTCATAATCCTCCATCCATGCTGGTCTCTTCCTGATTCGTTGAGATCGAGAGCTTTCACCTAATGTCTGGCCTTCATTGACAACTAGGGGTTGCTGCAGCTGCTGATTTGATTGCAACAATGGAATATCAACTGAAAGAGTTGGTTGCTCCTGCACTTCTGCTTCTTTTTCTTCAAAACTTATAGGTATTTGTTGCTGCCCAACACTTATTTGTTGTTGTCCAACACCTTTTTCAGCCCAATTCCACACGTTTTTCTCATCAAAAATAACATCTCGGCTGATTACAATCTTCTCCGTCATTGGATTGAACAATTTGTAGGCTTTTGATTGTTCGCTGATACCAAGAGAGACACATTTTTCGCCTTTATCATCTAGCTTCTTTCTCTTTTCATCTGGAATGTATGCATATGCAATGCACCCAAAGACTTTGAAGTGATCAACACATGGCTTACGTCCACTCCAAGCTTCTTCTGGTGTCATATTTTGAACAACAAATGTAGGACTCCGATTCAAAACATGAGTACTCCAATTTACAGCTTTTGGCCAAAAACTCTTCGGAATTCTGTCGATTGCCAACATGCTTTTCACCATATTTAGGATTGTCCGGTTCTTCCTCTCCGATACACCATTTTGCTGGGGTGTATAAGCTGCTGTTGGTTGCCGTCGAATTCCATGCTCATCACAAAAAATTTCAAATTCTTGTGACATATATTCTCCACCACGATCAGTACGGAGAATTTTGATAGGTCTCCCAACTTCATTCTCCACCCGTGCTTTGAAACTTTTAAAGGCAGTAAAAGCTTCAGACTTCTCCTGCAAAAAGTAGATCCATGTTTTCCGGCAAAAATCATCAATAAAAGAAATAACGTATTTCTTTCTTCCATTTGATAAGAGGTTTATGGGACCACATATATCAGAATGGATCAGCTCCAATGGTCTCTGCGCTCTCCATGACTTCCTTTTGGGAATTGTTCACGATGTTGCTTGCCCACAACACACTCTTCGCATACTTTTGAGGGAGGAATCATTTCAGGAAGGCCGATCACCATGTTCTTCTAATAAAGGGTCTTCAAACCATTGAAATTCAAATGGCCATAAAGCAAATGCCAAAGCCACGTTGAATCATTCACATTAGCCTTGAAACAGGTGTGGACACCCTTTACTCTCAGTGGAAACAATCTGTTTGGCGTCATCTTAACATAAGCAATTAGACCTCTTTTAGGATCATAGATTTCACAAGTGCTTTGTTTGATTGTAGCCACATAACCCTTCTCTTGCAGCTGTCCGACACTTAATAAATTGCTTTTCAAGTCAGGAATATAAAAGACATTTGATATAGTCTCAATATTGTCTTCTCTAGTCCTGATTTGAACATCACCCTTTCCCATAACATTTACTTTAGAATGATCACCAAAACTCACAGTAGTACGGAAATCTTCATTTAAATTTGCAAAGAATGACTTACTAGCACACATATGATTGCTGCAGCCAGTGTCTAGATACCATATGTCTGGTTCAAGCTTGTTCTCCTTGACATGGAATGCCATCAAAAATGTTTCTTGTTCCATTTTCTCTGCAAAATTGGACTGATCCTGTAATACCCTGACCTAGATTAGGCGTAGTTTAGCTTAATAATCTTACTTAGACCGGTTAATCTCGAAGATTACAGTTAGGGCTTTAAGAAAAGCCCAGGTGTGGCCCAATCTGAGCTCGAAAGCTCAGTGATCCAGCTCGTCTAGTTGGAAGGGCAAAATGGTAATTTACCGCTTATTGTTATTATAAATTGTGTTATTATGTGATTTTTTTATTGGATGATATTATTCTCCTTAGTCAATGATTTATATTTCTGATTTTAAAATAATTTTATTTTCAGAAAATAGTATTTAAATCCGCCCGTCAAAACCCCGAGAGGGAGTAATAATTATTTTAAATGGTTTTGGAAATGAGATAAATTTCGAAACAGGTATTTTATGTTAGACCATGTTAAGTATGGTCTAGTTATTCTTCGAACCCCAAAAATGAGGTTTCTAAATTGTTTTATTTAACATTTGTTTAATTAAGTAAATAATGTTAAATTGTGATTTTTATTTAAATCAATGGCTTTTAGTGAGTTTTAAATTCCAAAATTTTTATGGTGATTAAGGTTTTCAAAACCAACTTATCTGTAAGGTTGGATTAAATTTTTGAGCTTTTGAAATCATGTCTTTAGTTAAAAATCGGATTTTATCAAATCAGAGGACTTATTTGCAAAAAATGGAAGTTCGAAGGGACTGGATTGCAACCAGACTACCGAACAGTGGTCGGGACGTCAGCTTCGGCTATGTGCAGAAGCATGCAGTGGCCATTCGGCCACCTTTCCCGGCTGATTTCCTATAAAATGGCCCTCAGTTTGCTGGTTTAAACTCCCACTAAAGCTCTTCTCTCTCTCTGTCTCCTTCTCAGCTGTGAAATCCAGCAACCTTCCACCCATCCGATCCTCTATTTTACTATTTTTCAGTCACCCGTAGCTTAAGAGGAAAAGATTTTCAAAGATCGAATTTTCAGCCAGGAACTTCAGTGAAGGTTGTAATAGCCCGGAATTGTAATCAATGAATATGTGAATATGATTTATTTTAATGATGGAAATTGGAAAAATTGATGGAATAAATGGTAAATGGACCAAAATTTGGACAAAGGCCCAAGTATGGCCCAATAAACCATGGATTGGATTTTAAAATCATTTAAGTGGTTGATGATGGCCAATTGGGCCAAGGATGGTCAAATGGGGCCCAATACCCACTTGGGACCCAATGGATTAGGATAATGTAAGCCCTAAGATAAATGAGTATGGATAAATGTAATTGGGCCATGGGCCCAATGAGGGTCCAATTGGTTGGAATGGACTTAGTTAAAGCTAAATCACCTAAGTTGGTGATGGAATTAGACCAAGGTGATGTGGCCAATTGGGACCCACCTCCACCTCACCAAGTGAGGTGGCGTGTGGACCCAAGGTTTGATGGGGCCGGCCACCATGGTTGACTTGGTCAACCATGGGTGGATACATAGAGGGAAGTTAAGAAATGGAATTAAATTAGGTGGGAATTAATTAACCTAAGGTAATTAGTTAATTTATTAAATGATTAAAATAATCAAATGAGGGTCAAATGGTCAAAAAGAAGAAAAACCAAGAGAAAGAAGAAGAAAACTTGAAAGAAGAAGAGAAGAAAAGAGAGGGAAGTGCAAGGATAAGCCACTACATCAAGGTCTACTATCTTCTTTTCTCATCTCCATCCTCTTCCATCTCTCTCTCAAATCAAACCCTACTATGGCCAAACCCAAGTTTGGAGGTTGTCACCATTGATCAAGCATCTTAGCTGATTAAACAAGGAGAGGAAGAAGAAAGGAAGCCAAGGAAGCCGACGGGAGTGGCGGAAGTCGGAGGAGACGTCGGATTGTAAGTATTTTCTTAAACAAGAAATTTTGGATTTTTAGGGTTTAAGATTTGGGATTTATTTTGTAAATTTAATGGTTGCCAAATGATTTTATGCCATGGATTTTAAATCCATCAATTTGAAGGATGGAAAGTGGACAAAACCCTAATGGATAAATTAGGGTTAGTTTAAGGAAAAATAAATGGATTAAGGAATGTAATGTAATTAAGTTATTAAACATGGAATTATGTAGAATTGGAAGGTAATGTGTGATTTTCCTAGGGTTTTAAGGTATGGAGGACATTGTGTAATTTAATTATGTAAAAATGGAAGCATGGAGAATGTTTATGGTTTTAGGGTTCAATGATTAAATGTTGGTAAATTGTTTTAAAGGGATGTAAATGAAAAAATGCATGGGAGAAGTGCATGATGTTGATGGCCTTAACAATGGTAGATGATGGAGTATTTTATTAGGTTTTGTAAAAATGGTAGAGGGGGATGAACCCCATGGTAGATGATTGGGTTAATTATTAGGGTTTATAAGAATGGGAGACAATGAGGGTGGTTAATGATTTTAGGGTTTTAAAATGATTAAATGTAGGTAATTGAGGAAATTATAATGGGGTGTTTAAGGTTAAAATTATTGGATCATGAACCATGGGTTCGGCCATGGTGAATGGCCGAACCCTATGTTGGTGTAATGGTAGTTTAAATGAGTACAAAAAATGGGGAAAATGATGGTTTTATGATGGGTTCAAATGTATAAGTAGGCCAAAGAAAAAAAAATGGGAAAAGGACACCATGGGTTCGGCCATGGTGTATGGCCGAACCCATGGCCCAATTGTGAGCCTTTTGGTGGGTTAAATTGGATGGTGAATGATGTTTGTGGCCTCCAAAGGAAATGAGTGGGTAATGGACTCATTGTAGTTAAATGCATAAGGTAAACCCCATGGGAAGATTTGATGAATTGGGTATTTTGAACCCATGGCCCATTGGTGAACCATTTAAAGGGTTAAGTATGGGGTTTTGGATGGGTTTAAATGAATAAGGTTAGATTAATTAAATGGCTAATCTTAATGGTCATGTGACATAATTGAATGGATCATTAATGGACCTAAGTTAGGGATACAAGTTTATAATCAATTATGAACTTAGTTAGGCAAGGGTGAGTGGTTGATTAACCATGGAGAAGAGGTAGTGGCAAAACCGTAATTAATGGCCAAAATGAAGAACCCCATGGGAGAGGACCATGTATTTAGGGGCACTAAGTGATAAGTTTATGTATGGTTAAATAAAGTCTAGGAGGCTGATTTTAGACTCATGTACTTAAAAAATATATAATGGATTAAATGGGACCCGCAAAACCTAAATAGTGACTGATTTTCATATGGACTTGGAAATGTGAATGGACTTAGAAATAGTTAAAATGTGGACTGATTATGTGTATGTAATAGGGTATTGGGTATCACGAGCGGTACGCGTGTCGGTAGCTGGATTATCGGACGAAACCCCCGGATTAGGAGTATTTTACTTCGTTAATCGTATTTGACCAGTTGATCTCGACGTTTTCAGTCAGGGCTTTGAGGAAAGCCCAAGCGAGGCCCAATCCGGGCTCGTAAGCTCAGAGATCCAGCCCGTTCAGCTGGAGGGGTATTTTGGTAATTTGCCACTTGTTGTGTATATTTCTCTAAATTGTGTGATTTGGTGATTATTTTTGGTGAATAATACTCTCCTTAATGAAGGATTTGCATTTATTATTTCAAAATGATTTAGTTTTCAGAAAATAATATTTGTTTATCGACCGTCGGAACCCCGAAAGAGAGTTTTAATTATTTTTAAATAATTTCGGGAAAGAGATAAATTTTGAAAAAATTGGGTGTTAGACCATTTTAAGAGTGATCTAGATATCTCATTTCACTTGAAAATGAGGTCTATAAAATAGTTAATTTTACATTTGTTTAAATGAGTAATTATATATAAAATATGATTTTTGTTTAAATCAAGGGTTTTTAATAAGAGATAATTCATGAAATTTCTATGGTGACCTAAGTTTTAAAAACGCAACCCATCTGTAAGGTTGGATTAAGTTTTTGAGGTCTTAAATTAGTACTTTTAGTTTTAAAAATCAAAATTTCTTAAACAAGGCCCTTTCTGCAAATTAGAAAATAATTGGGGACTGATCTGCAAAAGCAGAGCAGCCTGCACACGCCATGCCGCGTGCACTGGCCGCTCGGCGGTGATGATTTCGTTCAGCCGTCCCGTCCCATCGGATTCAGCCGATTTTCCGGCCAGAGGAGCCTATAAATTCAAGGCCCCTTCTTCCGTTTCAATTCCCAGCACTTTCTTCTCTTGCTTTCCCTATCTGATCTCTGCAAATTCGGTCTGGTAGCCCTGGCTTAAGCTTCTGTTTTTCGATAACAGTAAGCTTGAGGAAAATTTTCCCAATCTCAGAATTTCAAACCAGGAACCTCAACCAAGGTATCCATTGCATTCCTCTCTGAATTCTAACCAATTTAGAATCAAGAAAATCAGATTTTGACCTTGTTTTCACTGAGAAAAACCAGTTTTAAATTTTAAGGAAAACCATGGGTTTCTTGTACCCGTGAGGAATTTACCTTAAAATCGGATGGCCCTTTGAGCTTTTGAGCTCCAAACCAATCCCTATGGAAAGAGGACTCCCAGAGGAGTCCATCAGACCAGACGGATGTGAAAAACGAATCCAGGAAGCCTTCCCTTTCTGGAATCGCATTTCACCCTGTCTTCCGCCGTGACTGTCTGCTGATGCAGACAGTTGGAGAAGACGACTCTCGGAAGGTCCGAGAGCCGATCTTCGGACGGTCCGAACCTTCGGACGGTCCGAGCAATGACCCTCGGACGTTCCGAGCTTCAACCCGAAGCCCAGTCCGCCCGAGGCGAGCCAGACCCTTTCGGAAGGACCGAGCCATCTCGGAAGGTCCGAACACCTTCGGAAGGTCCGAACCAGCCTTCGGACGTTCCGAGCTCTGCAGACCCATCAGACTTCTGTTTTCTGTTTTCTTCTTGTTCGGATGGACTTCGGACAGTCCGAGACCCAGTCTTCGGACGATCCGAAGTCACGCCTCAAGGTCTGAGGCCAGTGACTCACTTTTAGGTGGTTCGGATGATCCGAAGCCACTGACCCAAGTTCCGAAGTGATGTTCCGAGGGACCCGTTTTTGAAAATAATAAAATATTGTTTGATTACTGTTTTAATCTTGATTATTATTTGTTTAATGTGTTTAAACTATTTGTTACGATTTATACCCCCCTGTTAATTAAAAAAATGTACTAACACTTTTTCCTCTTATTATTTATAGTCTAAATACTATCGTATACGCTTTCAGTCCGACACTAGTCGGGAGCTGAGTGATTCACTTTCAGGACGACACTATAGTCGGGCACTGAGTGACCTCGAGGCCTACTCAAAATGTCAGCTCTGGTCCTATCCAGAAGACAACCGAGAAGTGACCCGAGGATCTAGACCTTACTCAATAAGTCAATCTGGTCAATGCCCAGAAGACAATATGAGTTTGGACTGAGCCCCTTATGTTTATTATATTATTATCTTGTGGATGAATTAAAAAGGGATAGAAACCAAGTAGGAGACTCATTTCCATTAAACCCGGATATTTTGTGGGAAAAATGCATGATTTCCAAATTCTACGTATATGTACGTATCTGATATGTATATTGATTGCGCACTTGTATGTTGTTTGACAGAGACCGCGAAACCACACGATCACGGTGAGGGAACTTAACTCTGCAGATTTTGTGAACATGTGTTATATTGAGCAATGAGTGGTTTCGATTTTTATGAACCCACTCATGTGCCTATACATGATGCACTATGGTAAGAGTGCTGTGATGATTTGATATTACGGTGTTGACCGTATGTGTATGTAAGACTGCTTCCACGTACCTGGGCTATTGAACCAATATCGGCCATATGAGAGATGGTTTATGTCTACTGGACCATGGGCGGACCATGCTGTCGTCAGTTGCTGACTCGAGGGTGTCAGTACCGGCTACGTTTAAGAGCCGGAGATGTACTTGCAAGGATGTATTTTGACCGTGTCGGGACTTAATACTGGTCTCAGTGTAGTCGGCAGGCGTTACGGTGGATAATGGCCGAAATTGATAGTTGATGATGTTATTATCTTATTTGAGATTATGCTTACTGTTATCAAGCATGTGATATTAACTGTTGTTAACCTGTTTTACTATTTACTTAATGTGCATTGTTAATTATCCTTCACTGGGCTAGATTGCTCACACCACTCACCTTTCAGGCAATGAACTCGAGGAGGAGGACCCTCTCTTTCAGGCTTAGGGCGTTTGAGCTAAAACAGTGTTTTGGGATCCCCCGGAGCGGAATGCCCTGATCTCTTTCAGTTGGTTCTTGGAACCATTGTTTTTGTATTAAGTACCGGATGTGGTACTTAATTTGTATTTGACCATTGTAACCGGCTCTGTTGCCTTTTGAGAATATTATGATTGATTAATCAATGTTAATATCTGTTTGATCATATATTGAGTGGATGTAAGTATTGTGTTGTATTACTTTGTTTTTGGGACAGGCTTATGGTACATGTTTGAGTCCACTCAACGGGCTGACGTGTAACCGCTGGGCCTAACTGTTGATCCGGCCCAGTCAGAGTGCTTGTGGTTTAGTGTACTTACCTTATCTTTCAAAAAAAAAAAAAATCAGTCGCGTTCCGGGCCCACTGGTCGGGTCGGGGCGTGACAGCTTGGTATCAGAGCGTAGGCTCAACTCTAGGACTGTGATGGGTTACTACCTAGTTAGAATTGTTTTGCCCTAGTGTTGCTATTGTTTTGACATTTTCTTATTTGGTGATACAGATATGTCAAGCAATAATACCGAGTATTTCCAAGGGACACCTAGCGACCCTATCGTCATAGATTCTGGAGACGACTCCGGTGCGCCAAGTTTTGATGAGGTTGCACCAGGAGAGGAGATAGTAGTAGCATCCCCAGAGTACCACGTGGGTGCTGAACCTGAAGAGGAAGAGGGAGGTATCCCAATTCCTGAGGAGTCGATGGGGGAGAACGGATCACCCGAGTATATTCCGGCTACTCCGCCATTGGACGAGTATCAAGATGAGATGTACGAGCTCTGCAATCATGCAGGGCACAATTTCATCTATTGCCCCTATCCACCCAGTGTCATTTGCCCTGTTTGCGGACTCCGCGGACACGGGAGTGCCAGAACCAATTGTCCTTATGTAGGAGGACCGGGGATCATACCTTGTTTGACTTGTGGGGTGTTCGGGCACAAGTCTGAGGCCTGCCCGGACAACTTTTATTACTTTGGTGGTGAGGAAAGATCTTTTTCAGGGAATTAGATCAGTGTTTGTTAGGGGGCATCGGGGAATTGTCTTGTAAGGGTTAAGTTTTATTGTTTTGAAGGGTTTTTACACCCTACTAACCTTTGTACTTGTATTGAAAATGTTGAATGAATTCTAATTAAGATTGTTGCAACTTGTGTCTTCTACTTTGGTAAAAATCTTAAAATTGGTTAATGATATTTACAAGTATAAATAACAGATGTCAGGACCCAACGCAAACCGAGCCAACTTTCGTGGGAGGAGGACTGGTCTTCCGCCCCGTAACCTACCTAACGAGGCGATTAGAGCGGCAGTAGAAGCATTTCAGCAGATAGCTGAAAATATGCGACGTCCGCCAGTCCAAACACCAGGGGAAAGAGCCACCTCGGCTCTAAAGGAGTTCAAACGTCTGAACCCGACTAGCTTTTCGGGAACAGAGGACCCCAGCGCTGTAAGGAACTGGCTAACCCAGATTAGCCGAATCCTCAATACCCTAGCAATCGCCGATGACTTACGTGTGACCTTGGCGACTTATCAGCTTGAAGGGAACGCCTACGAATGGTGGGAGGCGAATAGCTTGGTTCGTAATCACGAGCCAATGACTTGGGAGGAGTTTTCTGCAGCCTTTTTGGCCCGCTATTTTCCAAAGACGGTGAAGGAGGCGCGGAAGAGAGAGTTCCTCAACATTCAGCAGGGTTCAGATACCGTGGCACAGTATGCCATGCGCTACATCGACTTGATGCAGTTTGTGCCGTGGATTGCAGCCAATGAAGAGGAGAAAATCCAGCATTTCGAGAATGGACTCAGACCCTTCCTGCAGCGGCAAGTGGCCGGCCTAGTGTTCAACACTTTGGAGGAGATCATCGATCGAGCTTCGAAGGTGGAAGCAGTTGACTCTATCAACCGGAGCACTGACAACTCTCAGAAACCTTCTTCTAACAAGAAGGCAAGGTTCAATCAGCAGAAGAGGCCTTTCTTCAGGAAGAGCCAACCTAGTGTGGGCCAGTCCAGTCGGTCTGACTCTCGGCCAATCGTGTGCTACACCTGTAATCAGCCAGGGCATACTTCTAGATTTTGTCAATCCAAGGGAGAAAGAGCTTGCTTTCACTGCAAGCAGACCGGGCACCTGTTCAAGGATTGTCCTTTTTCTGGTAAAGCGGCACCTTCACAAGGCGCAGGAGTTTCCTACTCTGTGGCGCAGCCATCTGTCGGCAGAGGTTCTCAGCAGGCTTCCAGAGGATCAGCGGCACCGAGGAACGGACCACCTCGGAGCGATCAGGGGAGAGGACGAGGGCGTCCTCAAGGGAGAGTCTACTCTTTAGGGACTCAGAAGGAGGAACCGATGGAGAACACGGTGATGGAAGGTACCCTTAATCTTTTCAGTCTTTTGGCTCGAGTGTTGTTTGATACCGGTGCTTCGCATTCCTTTATCTCTAGAACTTGTTGTGTTAGATTGGGTTTGAAACCGGTAGAAGTAGTTAACCCGCTAATGGTAGTTTCACCTTTGGGTAAGAAGGCTTTGGCAAACCAAGAGTGTAGATCTTGTGTCTTGAAGATTAGCGGAGTGGAGTTGTCCTATGATTTTCTAGTTCTGGAAATGACGGACTTTGACATCATCCTTGGTATGGATTGGTTGTCTGTTTTTGAAGTCTGGTTAGACTGCTATCAGAGGAGAATTCGTGGGGTCTCCTTAACCGGTGAGAGGTTTATGGATAAGTTGGTACCCTATGAAAGGATGAGAGTCACTTTCTCTGGCCTTAGGGCGTATCCCGGTAGTGTGGTGGCAAGCATGGGTTGGGAAGATGTAGGTGGTGTAGGGTCTGTTGCTCCTCGGGTGGTGTGTGAGTTTATGGATGTTTTTCCTGACCAGTTGGCTGGGCTACCTCCACGCCGAGAGATAGAGTTTGTTATAGACCTACAGCCAGGAACATCCCCAATTTCCATGGCACCTTATCGGATGGCGCCGGCAGAGCAGAGAGAGCTAGCTACGCAGGTAGAAGAGCTTCTTAGTCTTGGCTTTATCCGTCAGAGCAACTCGCAGTGGGGCGCACCTGCTCTCTTTGTGAAAAAGAAGGATGGATCGATGAGGATGTGTATAGATTACCGGCGGCTTAACCAGGTAACTATTAAGAATAAGTATCCGTTGCTTAGAATAGACGACCTCTTTGATCTTTTGAGGGGATCGAAGTGTTTTTCGAAAATCGATTTGAGATCGGGTTACCATCAGTTGCGGATTCGAGAGGAGGACGTTCCAAAGACTGCTTTTCGGACGCAGTATGGCTTGTACGAGTTTGTTGTGATGCCTTTCGGTTTGACGAACGCACCAGCCATGTTCATGGACTTGATGAATAGGGTGTTTCGACCGTATCTGCGAGAGTTCGTGATAGTCTTCATCGACGATATCTTGATCTTTTCGTCATCAGAAGAGGAGCATGAGCGTCATCTGCGGATTGTTCTTCAGACTCTTCGGGAGCATCAGCTGTTCGCTAAGCTGAGCAAGTGTGAGTTTTGGCTGACTCAAGTGCAATTTCTGGGACATGTGGTGTCTCCAGGAGGAATCTCGGTAGATCCAGCAAAGGTAGAGACCGTGAAGACTTGGGAGAGTCCCAAGAGCGTGTTCGAGATCCGGAGCTTTCTGGGATTAGCAGGATATTACCGAAAGTTTATTCCGCACTTCTCTCAGATCGCGGTACCGATGACTCGGCTAACGAGGAAGAACGTCAAGTTCGAGTGGAGCGAAGCTTGTGAGAAAGCATTCCAGGAGCTGAAGGAGAAGTTGACGACGTCTCCAGTGTTGGTGATACCCGAGCAAGGACGAGGTTACGATGTTTATTGCGACACGTCCAAGTTTGGTTTGGGTTGTGTTCTGATGCAAGAGGGGAAGGTAGTAGCTTATGGTTCCAGGCAATTGAAGGGACATGAGCAGAACTACCCGACTCATGATTTGGAGTTGGCAGCCGTTGTATTCTCGTTGAAATTGTGGAGACATTACTTATATGGTGAGAAGTTCAATGTGTTTTCTGACCACCATAGTCTCAAGTATATCTTCACTCAGAAAGACTTGAATATGAGGCAGCGTAGGTGGATGGAGTACTTGGGAGATTATGACTTCAGTCTCTCCTATCACCCGGGGAAAGCCAACGTGGTGGCCGATGCCTTGAGCCGGAAGTCTCACAGCGACGTGGCAAGGATGGCATCCCTGCAGTGGAAGATGCTCGAAGTTCTGTCCGAGTACGATCTGGAGCTGATCGAAGGAAGCGGGTCAGCAAGAATCCATAGTTTGGTTCTGCAACCCGAGGTAGTTGGATTGGTGTTGGAAGGACAACAGAGCGACCCAGAAGCGAAGGAGTTGGCAACTCAGCTTTCAGGAGGAGCAACTTTAGAGGATTGGAAGATCAAAGCGGACGGAAGTCTTACTTTCAAGGATAGACTGTTTGTGCCAAAGTCGGACGAGTGCAGGAGAAAGGTGCTTGATCACTTTCATCGATCTCGCTTTGCGGTGCATCCCGGTGGTACGAAGATGTATCGTGACTTGCGGCGACTTTTCTGGTGGAAAGGTATGAAGCGCGAGGTAGCAGATTTTGTGTCCAAGTGGCTAACTTGTCAACAAGTGAAGGAGGAACACCAACGACCTGGCGGAAAGATGCAACCTTTGGAAGTGGCTGAATGGAAGTGGGAGCATATCACGATGGATTTTGTAACTGGTTTTCCTAAGTCTCCTAAAAAGAACGACGCTATTTGGGTAATAGTCGATCGATTGACGAAGTCAGCTCACTTTCTACCGATCAAGAAGACGGATTCTTTGGCTACTCTAAGCAGATTATATTTGAAGGAGATAGTCAGATTGCATGGAGTACCTGTATCCATTGTATCTGATAGAGACCCGAGATTCGAATCAAGGTTTTGGCAAGGATTGCAAGAAGAGTTGGGGACTAAGCTGTGCTTCAGCACTGCTTTTCACCCCTCAGACGGATGGTCAGTCAGAGAGAACCATTCAAACCTTAGAGGATATGCTAAGAGCTTGTGTGATGGATATGCAGGGAAGTTGGGAAGATCATTTACCTTTAATCGAGTTCGTCTACAACAACAGCTATCACTCCAGTGTGCAAATGGCACCCTACGAGGCTCTGTATGGCAGACCTTGCAGGTCACCTCTTTGTTGGACAGAGGTAGGAGACAAAGCGCTGCTAGGACCGGACCTAGTGCGTGAGACGTCAGAACAAGTTGAAGTAATCAGACAGCGTCTCAAGACAGCCCAGAGCAGACAGAAGAGTTATGCTGACAAAAGGCGACGACCTTTGGAGTTTGCAGTTGGCGACTGAGTTTTCTTACGTGTGGCACCACGTCATGGAGTGCAGCGGTTCGGGCGCAAGGGAAAACTATCACCTCGATATGTTGGACCCTTTGAGATCTTGAAGAGGATAGGTGAAGTAGCCTATCAATTGGATCTTCCTCAGGCTTTGGAGAGAGTGCATAGTACGTTCCACGTGTCTATGTTAAGGAAGTACGAGCCTGACCCATCGCATGTGATCAGTTTTGAAGATATTGAGGTATCAGAGGACTTAACGTTTGAAGAAGCGCCAGTCAAGATTCTAGAACGTCGGACTCAAGAGCTCAGGAGGAAGTCTATACCTCTACTGCGAGTGCTGTGGCAACATCGAGACGTGCAACATGAGACGTGGGAACCTGAATCGACGATGCAGAAGCTGTACCCTGGCTTGTTCACAGGCCAAGAAGGTAGAATTTGTCTTAAATTTCGGGACGAAATTTTCTTTTAGGAGGGTAGGATGTAATACCCTGCCCCGGATTAGGAGTATTTTACTTCGTTAATCGTATTTGACCAGTTGATCTCGACGTTTTCAGTCAGGGCTTTGAGGAAAGCCCAAGCGAGGCCCAATCCGGGCTCGTAAGCTCAGAGATCCAGCCCGTTCAGCTGGAGGGGTATTTTGGTAATTTGCCACTTGTTGTGTATATTTCTCTAAATTGTGTGATTTGGTGATTATTTTTGGTGAATAATACTCTCCTTAATGAAGGATTTGCATTTATTATTTCAAAATGATTTAGTTTTCAGAAAATAATATTTGTTTATCGACCGTCGGAACCCCGAAAGAGAGTTTTAATTATTTTTAAATAATTTCGGGAAAGAAATAAATTTTGAAAATGGTATTGGGTGTTAGACCATTTTAAGAGTGATCTAGATATCTCATTTCACTTGAAAATGAGGTCTATAAAATAGTTAATTTTACATTTGTTTAAATGAGTAATTATATATAAAATATGATTTTTGTTTAAATCAAGGGTTTTTAATAAGAGATAATTCATGAAATTTCTATGGTGACCTAAGTTTTAAAAACGCAACCCATCTGTAAGGTTGGATTAAGTTTTTGAGGTCTTAAATTAGTACTTTTAGTTTTAAAAATCAAAATTTCTTAAACAAGGCCCTTTCTGCAAATTAGAAAATAATTGGGGACTGATCTGCAAAAGCAGAGCAGCCTGCACACGCCATGCCGCGTGCACTGGCCGCTCGGCGGTGATGATTTCGTTCAGCCGTCCCGTCCCATCGGATTCAGCCGATTTTCCGGCCAGAGGAGCCTATAAATTCAAGGCCCCTTCTTCCGTTTCAATTCCCAGCACTTTCTTCTCTTGCTTTCCCTATCTGATCTCTGCAAATTCGGTCTGGTAGCCCTGGCTTAAGCTTCTGTTTTTCGATAACAGTAAGCTTGAGGAAAATTTTCCCAATCTCAGAATTTCAAACCAGGAACCTCAACCAAGGTATCCATTGCATTCCTCTCTGAATTCTAACCAATTTAGAATCAAGAAAATCAGATTTTGACCTTGTTTTCACTGAGAAAAACCAGTTTTAAATTTTAAGGAAAACCATGGGTTTCTTGTACCCGTGAGGAATTTACCTTAAAATCGGATGGCCCTTTGAGCTTTTGAGCTCCAAACCAATCCCTATGGAAAGAGGACTCCCAGAGGAGTCCATCAGACCAGACGGATGTGAAAAACGAATCCAGGAAGCCTTCCCTTTCTGGAATCGCATTTCACCCTGTCTTCCGCCGTGACTGTCTGCTGATGCAGACAGTTGGAGAAGACGACTCTCGGAAGGTCCGAGAGCCGATCTTCCGACGGTCCGAGCAATGACCCTCGGACGTTCCGAGCTTCAACCCGAAGCCCAGTCCGCCCGAGGCGAGCCAGACCCTTTCGGAAGGACCGAGCCATCTCGGAAGGTCCGAACACCTTCGGAAGGTCCGAACCAGCCTTCGGACGTTCCGAGCTCTGTAGACCCATCAGACTTCTGTTTTCTGTTTTCTTCTTGTTCGGATGGACTTCGGACAGTCCGAGACCCAGTCTTCGGACGATCCGAAGTCACGCCTCAAGGTCCGAGGCCAGTGACTCAGTTTTAGGTGGTTCGGATGATCCGAAGCCACTGACCCAAGTTCCGAAGTGATGTTCCGAGGGACCCGTTTTTGAAAATAATAAAATATTATTTGATTACTGTTTTAATCTTGATTATTATTTGTTTAATGTGTTTAAACTATTTGTTACGATTTATACCCCCCTGTTAATTAAAAAAATGTACTAACACTTTTTCCTCTTATTATTTATAGTCTAAATACTATCGTATACGCTGTCAGTCCGACACTAGTCGGGAACTGAGTGATTCACTTTCAGGACGACACTATAGTCGGGCACTGAGTGACCTCGAGGCCTACTCAAAATGTCAGCTCTGGTCCTATCCAGAAGACAACCGAGAAGTGACCCGAGGATCTAGACCTTACTCAATAAGTCAATCTGGTCAATGCCCAGAAGACAATATGAGTTTGGACTGAGCCCCTTATGTTTATTATATTATCTTGTGGATGAATTAAAAAGGGATAGAAACCAAGTAGGAGACTCATTTCCATTAAACCCGGATATTTTGTGGGAAAAATGCATGATTTCCAAATTCTACGTATATGTACGTATCTGATATGTATATTGATTGCGCACTTGTATGTTGTTTGACAGAGACCGCGAAACCACACGATCACGGTGAGGGAACTTAACTCTGCAGATTTTGTGAACATGTGTTATATTGAGCAATGAGTGGTTTCGGTTTTTATGAACCCACTCATGTGCCTATACATGATGCACTATGGTAAGAGTGCTGTGATGATTTGATATTACGGTGTTGACCGTATGTGTATGTAAGACTGCTTCCACGTACCTGGGCTATTGAATCAATATCGGCCATATGAGAGATGGTTTATGTCTACTGGACCATGGGCGGACCATGCTGTCGTCAGTTGCTGACTCGAGGGTGTCAGTACCGGCTACGTTTAAGAGCCGGAGATGTACTTGCAAGGATGTATTTTGACCGTGTCGGGACTTAATACTGGTCTCAGTGTAGTCGGCAGGCGTTACGGTGGATAATGGCCGAAATTGATAGTTGATGATGTTATTATCTTATTTGAGATTATGCTTACTGTTATCAAGCATGTGATATTAACTGTTGTTAACCTGTTTTACTATTTACTTAATGTGCATTGTTAATTATCCTTCACTGGGCTAGATTGCTCACACCACTCACCTTTCAGGCAATGAACTCGAGGAGGAGGACCCTCTCTTTCAGGCTTAGGGCGTTTGAGCTAAAACAGTGTTTTGGGATCCCCCCGGAGCGGAATGCCCTGATCTCTTTCAGTTGGTTCTTGGAACCATTGTTTTTGTATTAAGTACCGGATGTGGTACTTAATTTGTATTTGACCATTGTAACCAGCTCTGTTGCCTTTTGAGACAATATTATGATTGATTAATCAATGTTAATATCTGTTTGATCATATATTGAGTGGATGTAAGTATTGTGTTGTATTACTTTGTTTTTGGGACAAGCTTATGGTACATGTTTGAGTCCACTCAACGGGCTGACGTGTAACCGCTGGGCCTAACTGTTGATCCGGCCCAGTCAGAGTGCTTGTGGTTTAGTGTACTTACCTTATCTTTCAAAAAAAAAAAAAATCAGTCGCGTTCCGGGCCCACTGGTCGGGTCGCGGCGTGACAGGCAAAACCGTAATTAATGGCCAAAATGACGAACCCCATGGGAGAGGACCATGTATTTAGGGGCACTAAGTGATAAGTTTATGTATGATTAAATAAAGTCTAGGAGGCTGATTTTAGACTCATGTACTTAAAAAATATATAATGGATTAAATGGGACCCGCAAAACCTAAATAGTGACTGATTTTCATATGGACTTGGAAATGTGAATGGACTTAGAAATAGTTAAAATGTGGACTGATTATGTGTATGTAATAGGGTATTGGGTATCACGAGCGGTACGCGTGTCGGTAGCTGGATTATCGGACGAAACCGTAAAAGGATGCGAGTCGGTATTCGGTAGGATTCCTACCTATTTGTAAGCCATGGATTAGATGCTATGTGATTGGCTTATTGGTTTATTTTTAGTAATTATATTGATTGGTTGTATGATGGGTTTTAAGATTATGATATGTTTAAGATGGATTCTTATGGCTATGATTAAGTGTTATATGGAATATGGTTATGAATTATGTTTAAAGTTATGCATTATAAGTTTAGGCTATGTATGATATGTTAAGGTTATGAGTTATAAATATTACATAGCATAATGCATTACATCTCATGCATGGCATGGGCAGAAAAAAATAAACAAACCGGAGTCCATGCTCCGTCGAGGCGACCGAGAACAGACATGGGGATAGCTTGATAGGCTATAACTGGAGTCCATGCTCCGTCGGGGCGACCGAGAACAAGCATGGGGATAGCCTGATAGGCTATAACTGGAGTCCATGCTCCGTCGGGGCGACCGAGAATAGGCATGGGGATACCTTGACGAGATCTTGCCGTCAAGGGGGATATGACATCATGATGGTAGGGATGATGGGTGAGATTCATAACATAGGCACCCATGGCATGACATTCATTTTATAGTTTCATTATATGATGGTTTACCAGTTTTTATTGGGTTATATCTGTATGCTGTTATTACTAATCCATGTGCTAGCCCTACTCGGAGTCCTATTGGGCGCGTGGTCTAATGCCCTACTTCTACCCTAGCTGGTGACGCAGGAAATGCCGGAGCAGAAGGACGAGACGGGAGCCAAGCTTAGGAGCTTGGGAAGGCGGACTAGTTATTTTGTTTAAGTTTATTTTGGGAAATGTGTATTTGTATAGTTTAGCTTGTCGGAATGTAATATTTTAGACTTATTGCTATGTTTTGGATTTTATTGTAGACATATGGTGTTATGGTATTTTAGTAATTAAATGATGAAATCTTCCCTGCCTTCTGAAAACTGGTAGGATAGTCTTTATTACAATATTCCGCATTAAGTCATATTCCGCGAGCTCACGTCTACGTGTGAACCGTTCTCGTGGACTTCGTGCCACACGCACGTAGGGTTGGCCAGTTAAGGGCCGAGCTTTAAAAGCTCAGACTTAACTCACGTCGTGAAGTCCGCGTCTTTGTCACTCTTTTATTAAAAGAAAAAAAAAACACTCTGATTTTCAATGAAAGGGGGCGGGCGTTACAAAGGTAATCACTGTGTTCCTCTTTCGATTCCAGTCGGTTTAGAATCAAGAAAAACCAGTTTTGGCCTTGTTTTGAGTGTGTAAAATCAGTTTGAAGTCTAAGAAAAACCATGGGTTCTCTTATACCCGTGAGCTTTCAGTGTTAAAATTTAGTGGTCTGCTGAGCTTCAAAGCTCCAAACCATTCCCTTTGGAAAGAGGTCTCCCAAAGGAGTCCATCGAACTGGCTAGATGTGAAAACCGAATCCGGGAAACCCACTGTTTTCGGATTCGTATTTCACACAGTGTCTGCTGTCACTGTCTGCTAGTGCAGACAGTGAGGAAGACAACTCTCGGACAGTCCGAGAGGACCACTCTGACATTCCGAGCTTCACCCGAAGCCCAGAAGCACCCGAGGCTAGCTCGACTCAGTCGGATGTTCCGAGCAGAGTTCGGAAGGACCGAACCCTACTCAGACGATCCGAGCCCTACTTCTGATGTTCCGAGACACCAGACCAACCGAGACTTGTTTTTCAGATTTTTATCGGTTCAGAAGGACTTCGGATGATCCGAGACCCGATCTTCGGATGATCCGAAGTCAGACCCAAGATCCGAGGTCAGTGACTAGTGTAGGCAGTGGTTCGGATGATCCGAAGCCACAGTACCTGGTTCCAAGGCATGTTCCTAGGGACCCAGTTTTTGAAGTGTCAAAACTTATTTGATTGTTATTGATTACATGTGATGTTAGTACCCCTTTTGTTAATCTAAAAATGTACTAACCCTCTTCTCTTATTACTATAGTGTATCTACTATTGTATTCACTTCCAGGCCGACTCTATTGGTCGGGCACTAAGTGACTTCACTTCCAGACCGATGCTATATTTGTCGGGCACTGAGTGACCTTGAGGCCTTACTCAACATGTCACATCTGGTCCTATCTAGAAGACAATTGAGAAGTGACCTGAGAATTTAGACCTAACTCAATAAGTCAATCTGGTCAATGCACAGAAGACAATATGAGTTTTGGACTGAGCCCCTTTTTATTTACTATACTGTGGATTATTGTAATTTAAAAAGGATAGAAACCAAGTAGGAGACTCAATTCCATGTACCTTGGATATTTTTGGAAAAACAAGTATGATTTCGAAATACTACTTGTGTGTGTGTATATGATGCTATGTATGTGACTTATAATTGATTGTACACTTGTTTGTTTGTTTAAATAGAGACTGCGAAACCACACAGTTACGATGAGGGAACTTAACTTTGCAGAAAATGTAAACAGGTTTTATTATGAGATGAGTCTTGAGCAATGAGTGGTTTCAGAATTGATGAACTCACTCATGTGCCTAGACATGATGTACTATAGTAAGAGTGCTTATGATGCTTATGAATGCTTATGATGTTGATCATATGAAATGTGTAAAACTGCTTCCACGTGCCTTTGACTATTGAACCAATATCGGCCATATGAGAGATGGTTTACGTCTACTGGACCACGGGTGTCGACAGTTGCTGACTTGAGGGTGTCAGTATCGGCTATGGGAGAGCCTGAGATGTACTTGCAAGGATGTATTTCGACTGTGTCGGGACTTAATACAATGGTCTCAGTGTAGTCGGTAGGCCTTACGTTGGACGACAGCAGTAATGAAAAGATGATGATGAGATGATGGAAATGATAATGAGTTATTACTTGATATTGTGAATTTATTATCAAGCATGAGATATTATATTGCAACTGTTGATTTTATACTAACCTGTTGTTTACTTAAACTGCACTGTTATATTTCCTTCACTGGGCTAGTTAGTTCACCCCACTCACCTTTCAGGAGATGAACCCGAGGAGGAGAACCCTTTATATAAAGCTTAAGGTGGATAAGCTGAGGCGTTGCTTTGGGATTCCCACGGAGGGGAATACCCTTGTCTTTGATTTCTGGTTCTTGGAACCATTGGTTTTTGTAAAGTACCGGATGTGGTACTTGATTTGTATTAATGTGATGTACTAAGATTACTACGCTACTGTAGTTACTCTGATAATGATGATGCTTTAATGATATTCGATGTTTGGAATTATGTGTATTGATGTTGTTATTTGTATCTCTTGGGAGAGACTTATGGTATATGTTTGAGTCCACACGTTGGGATCATGTGTGACCTTTGTGCCTAACTGTTGATCCGGCCCAGTTAGAATGCTTGAGTGTGGTCTTAGCTTTCAAAAAAAAAAAAATCAGTCGCGTTTCGGGCCCACCCTTCGGGTCGGGGTGTGACAGATCCCCTTTGTTGGAATGAAAGTTTGTCGTGCATTCAGACTTATAATGACCATACTTGCGACAGCGATAACACTCGATGTTGGACTTATCAAACTTCAATTCATGATTAGACGAGCGCTGGTGATCATGTCCTCTGCCTCTGCCTCGAGAATCTGGTGTATAGCTACCTCTGCCTTTTCCTCGCTATCGTCCACGGCCTTGACCACGACCTCTACTTGAACCTCTTCCCGTAGAGATTTCACCATGAGTTGAAGCCTTCAAAGCTTGTTCCTCAGTTGAAACTGTTGTCATTTTCTATTCATGTACCAACAATGAACTTTTCAATTCGTCAATTGAAAGTTCATCTAGATCTTTTGACTCCTCAATAGAACAGATCACATAGGCAAATTTTGGAGCCATTGATCGAAGAATTTTCTCCACCACAGACACATCTTCAATTTTTTCACCATGAATGCGCATCTTGTTTACTATTGCCAACGTTCTTGAGAAATACTCATCAACAGACTCTCCTTGCTTCATGTGAAAATCTAGAATTCTTTTGAAGGGCTTGAAGCTGTTGTCGTTTCACCCTTGTTGTGCCTTGATATATTTTCTTCATGGAATCCCAAACCTGTTTGCAATTCTCTTTTTGGAGAATAGTCTCCAAAATTGCAAGATCAATTGCTTGAAACAGATAATTTTTCGCCTTGAGATCCTTCAGCTTTTGTTCTTCCAGTTTCTTTTGTTGAGCATCTGTCAACACAACTCCACTTGCTAGTTCAATTACATCAGTTTCCACGATTGTCCAATACTCCTTGGATCGCAGAAAATTCTCCATCAACATGCTCCAATGATCATAATGACCATCAAAGCGAGGAATTGCTGGTTGCACATAATTGTTGTCTGATGCCATCGATCTGCTGGCTGCTGCTGCAAATAGAAAAAAGATGTTTCTTTTTTTAACTCCAAACCCCCTCTATTGGCTCTGATACCAAATGTCAGATTGAATGAAAAACAAGGTTGAATGAAAGAATGAACTGGAAATCAATTTTATCTCATTCAACAAACAAAAAATACTGATTACAACTTCAAATAGAACCACAAATAAAACTGACCAAGAAAATAGGAACCCACTATTTCCATTAACCAACTATCTGTTTCATGACTCTCACTACTTCCATTAACCAACTATCTGTTCCATGACGCTTCTAACTCCTATTAACCAATTTCCTAAGAAACAAGACTTGAATATAAATAAACTAATTCTTAACAAGGCTGCCAAGAATGTTATTGTTAACACTATGCCGGGGTGAGTTCCACATTGGTACGTAATTATTTTGTCTTTTATTATATTTTGATATTGTCTGCTTTGACCTCATCTGAAGTAGTATGGTTTTACCTTCATTTTGTCTGCTTTGGGCCTCATCTGAAATAGTACAGTTTTACTTTTAAGTCTAGTCCAATAAGCTAGGCCCAAAAGGCCTCATAATGAAAGAGAGTTGTCATCTCTTTAAATCCCCTCATCACCCAGTTGCACTAAGCGATGTGGGACTTTCTCGCACCCAGCACACAGGGCTGGGTGTTTAAGTTACAAATAACTTTTATGTGAAGTCTTTTGAATTTTCTAGAATATGAATTGGTTACCTAAATATGACTTAGATACCTTTAATAATTCAAAGTTCCTTTTGTTTGAAGTGATGTATTGTGAGTAAGAGTTAACTAGTTCTAAGCTACATATGTCTTTACTGGATTTGAGTTTTGATCTATGAGGTGTGATGTTTAATCGTTCATTATTTACCATGAATTTGGAATTAGGGATGAATATTTGAACGATAATAACAGGTCAAAAAGATGGAGGGAAAATTTCACAACATCCAACTTATTTTCCAAAATTTTGATAGAAATTTTCCGTTGCATAAAACATAAACTGCAAAACTCTCTGTCGTGAGAATTGTGTCATATTATGAATGTAGCATAAGAGTATGAAAATGAGGGAAAAAATTAGATAGCGATCCTCCCACGAGCATCTTGTGTAACCTGACACGGGTTTTATTATATTACCCATTTTGCTCTTCGAACCGGTTCGCCGAATCCTTTGAATTGGCTCTCCGGATCACTGACCCTTTCACTGTAGTATAAATCGGCTCACAGACTGGCTCGCCGGATCACTGATCGGATCCCTAAAATTTATCTAAGTGAGACTATTTTTTTATACAAAACAGCAAATCGAATCACTGATCGGCTCATTGACCGGATCACTGAATTTTTTTTAAATGTTTTCGTACGGAAGTGGAAGGGTAAAATGAGCAATATCTTAAATCCCATGTCTCGTTACACAAAATGCACGTGGGATGATGGCTATCCAAAAAAAATTTCTTAAGTGATTTTACTTAAATCACTTGTCCGCGGGTCGGAGCGTGATAGATATAGTACCTTTATAGTACATTGATCCATCAAATAAAAAGACAAATGACTAATTAAAAACCAATATTTATCTCACCTGATATTTTTTTTATATGATAAAAATCTATGAACAAATAAACATTTGAAATTATAAACTCTTTTTTCTACCACCGATCCATTGAACGAGCTGTGAGATTCTATGAACCTCACAAGTGAAGTGAAAACTTATTATTTGGTATATCCTGTTTTTTTTTTTAAAAATAACTATTGGCCGATCCATTGAGGATTTCAGTTCTATGGTTGGGATGTCATTTGAGATTGGGAAAACTCTTTTTTCCGATTAGGGGAGATTTTGTCTGGTAAATAGATAACAAAATCAAATCATTGCAACCCCTGTATTTATCATGTTTTTATATAATTCATAAGATTTAATAAATAATTCCAAGTTTATCTCAAATCTTTAATCATAAACAAAGAAAGAGAATCAAAAGTTAAATAAAAAAAAGCCCATGCACCTCTACCTTTCAGAAGTACTATGTCCCCGTAATGTTCAATTGAACAAAACAAATATATGTTGTTTTAATCATTTCAAGAAGTTTAATAAGTATATAGATATAACATAAGTTCAAGTTTGTATAGTAGATATGTTAACTCAAGAGTATTGTGGAAGTGGATGACCTCTCTTTGCTATCTTTATTAAAAATTATTTAAACTATTTTTAATATATCTGATATTTAAATGATTTTTAATTAAAAACCAATAAAAAGGTTTATTTTAAAGTGCTCTAAAAAATTTTACTTCCAAAGAATCTTACTCGAGAAATATCTTTATAATTTCTTACTCAAGTCAAGTTTTTTTAAAATTGACCCGAATTGACCTGACTCACTCAAAAAAATTAATCTAGTACTTGGGTTGAGTCGGGCCAGCAATTCGGGTCAACACTCGATTTCTGTCAAGTCAACAATTTGGTTCAAGTTGAATTGAACAATTAGGATCACCAATTCTGATCAGGTCAGATCGGGATAAATAATTTTTTATATGGGTTGAATTGGGTTTATTAAAACCTGCCCAACCATCCTGAGTTTCAACCCTATGTTTAGAGATTTGAGATTAAAATTCCCAAAGAAAAATTTGTCATCATTTGCTCTCAAGATGTCTCTCTTGTTGTATTTAAATCCTTGCTTAAGTTTTAGATTTATTTTGCGCATTACCAATTGATTTTTGCATCTCGGTTCTTTTGTAACCTCCTTTTTTTATAATAATTTTAATTTTTAGAATTTTTTAATACTAGTAACTATTGTAGTTAAGATGAATCAATTGTAAGTCATAAAGAATTTTATTTTTTTGATAATACACTTGTTCATGTATATAATATGAGAACATCAGTTGCCAATATATTTTAGATTCTTGAATGATTATTGTAATATTTTGTAAATATTGATGCAATAAGAGCATAAATCACATATTTCAGAGTATCTAAATGAGTGTAATTAGCAAAATTAAACCCGTTCTTAAATATGCATTTTGTAGTTTAAATTTGAGGACTCCTTGGCGTTTTTATTGTACTTTGTGCTTTGATGTCAATGATTCAAGATTTTGCAAGTATCACGAATAGACTAGCCATGGGAGAAGCTTATGTAGGAAGTTGTGGCAAATAATTGAACAGAGTGACACTCATCTTTTGAGGCTGAAGAAAATTAATTTTGTAAATTTTTTTGGGAAACTTACTGTAAAATTTGGACTAAGTCAACTCATTTATTTAAACAATATAATAAATGGATTAGATCAAATCAAAAGGGTTAGATAAAAGGTTTAACTAGACTTAAAATTAGTTGAGTTTAATTAGGGCTTCATTTGTTTCACACGTAATGGAGGATAATGGAAGGTAATCCTGATTTATTTTCGTTTGGTAAACAAAAGATAGGGATAAAAAGTCTAAAATTTATCCATTCAATCTCACATTTGAAAATTCTTTTACAGCAAAGGGTATACTCATAAGAGTAACCCTTGGAAAAAAATAACCCCTAGTCAAGAGTAACTCCTGCAAATTTACCCCTCATCCAAATACAGTTTAGATTCATTACATCTCAAGATTGTGACATTTTAAAGCACTTCTTTTTTTAAAATAAACTAGGTTTAGATGTATATGTTTAATCCACTTAATTTTTATCTAAACAAAGATCTAAATTGTAAATTTGGTGTGGATGTCAATATATATTTAGATAGATAAAATTCATTATTTCTTTGTAATAATAATTAATAATAATAACAAGAATAACAATAATGTAGAATTCTAGTAACTCTTCAGACCCCAAAATCAATAATAACAAGAGTCTTTCAGAAGAAGATGCAAAAAGATTTGAGAAATGTTGATTACTTGATTAGTGGGTTGTGTTTTGAGTCTATTATATGTTAGCTTATGAGATTAAAATTTACATAATTTTATAGATGTAGTTAAGATAAGTTTTTCATCTTTGTTTCTTGTTAAAATTTGCAATTCATTCTCTTCTTACTGGTGGAAGTTTTAGTAGGTTGATTCTTAAGTTGCTTTCATTCTACTTTATGAGAAAAAACGTCCACAACTAAGAGTTCAGAATTAATGAAATAAAATAAAATATGTCATATTTATTTTAAGCTTATCTACTGATTTTTTAGTCAATTCGACATGTATCAATAATCATTTAAAAGTTTGAAAGACTGTCTAACAAGTATCAAACAAGATAATGAATATTAAACAATATTTTTCTTTAAAAAATATTAAAAAATATTTTAAAAAGTTATATACATCTCTATCATCCAATAAATGAATCTACGTGATGTAACATCCTAACACAAATTCTCCGATTATTTATAAGTATGGAAATAGACATGTAGATGCCATTTTTCATACGCTTCCATGTGTGGTTGTTTGAATTGAATGTTGATTCCAAACAATTTGCAACAAATGGCTTTTTTTTTTATGAACATTGAGCCTCTCTTCATCATCTCCATTATTAATAAATATTATTATTACTATTATTATTATTAAATGAGTCAAAGATAACACCTTATAGGCTTGTAGTAACATTAAGATAATTACAGTTTTTACTTTTGGAACTCACATAATTCTGACCCCGTCTTCTCCCTTTCGTACTCCCAGCACTCCCGTTTGTTGATGGAGTAAAACGGCAGGGCCGGCTCTATCCAAAGGTAACAAAAGCAGCCGCTTAAAGCCTCAAATAATGGAAGGCCTGAAATTATTGATAATCTTACTGAAAAATCCTATTAGGGAGGCCCAAATTTCGGCCTCGGGAGTGTTAAAAAAAAAGCCCAAAATTTTTTCAGATTCTTTTTTATTATATATAATTAAAATTTTAATTAAATACTACTTATAATAATATGTTAAATAAAAAAAAGGTCTCATTTAGATTTTTTACTTTAGACCTCAACTTATATCTAACCGGTCCTGTAAAATAGACGGGCCCCACCGGCAAGGACGTCGGACGGTGGGTTTTCCCAAAAACCTGCCTGACACTGGTGTCCTTTGGACCAACTGCTCCACCGTCTTCACCGAGCTCTTTGCCATTCCCCGATTGGCCGGTCCTTTTTCGCTTATCCATCAATATATTTAACATTTTAAATATAAATACTGTGATGTTCACGTAGTCTTGGAAAGTGTTTATTTTTATGAAGTGAGAGTCAAAATTTTAATATGAATAAAGTATATCTTAAAAATTTAAAACTTATTCTTAAAATTTGAAAAATGTCTATAAAAATTAAAAAAAAGGAGACCAATATGAAGAAACATTTAATATGAAATTTATTTCCTCTACTATTCCATAGAGGCATGTATCTTTTATTATAATTCATGAATTTTTTTCATAAGAAAAAATAAAATTCAAATAAATAGTAAAATATTAGAAAAACCATATAAACAACCTAAAAACTGTATCTATCATATTAAAAGCTCTTAAGTTAATTCAAATAAATTATATTAATTTTTCTCATAAGAAACTTCAAAATGAGAATTATCTTAGAAAACCCAACTTTTATTAATTTTTTAAAAAAATTTTAAAAGTCACAATGACACCCTACAAACTACATCAATCACATTAAGACATTTCCTTTCAATTCCAAAAGTACTAATATTATTTTATTAGATTATTTTTACAAAAAAACCCAAAATCAAGATAATCTTAGAGTAAAAATTCAAAAATGGATGAAAATAATTAAAAAAGTTTGAAATTGAGAAAGAAATATTTTATCCCCTACAATCAAGACTGTTCTACTCCGACTCCAAGCATTGCATCACAGAAATCATTGCAACCCTACAATGTTCATTAACCTGATAAGATCTGCTCCATGCCTCCATCCTACCCTTTGCTGTCATGCAACCATCTTCTCTATTAAATATGGACCGTCCATCTTTAGAGATAGATCGATAGAAGATAGATACTATTGTACCACAAATCATCGTTGAATCAACGCAATAAACCCATCATAGTTAAGATAAGATCGTGGATTATTCTACCATTAACAAAACTAAATTAAAATAATAGATAAGCATTTAAGATAAGAATAATTATCAGGAGGGTAACTTCTCTACTTAAGACTCTTAAGTGGGTCTTTTTGTAGCCTGAAATCTCTCTCCCTTTAGATTTAAATTTAGTTTGAGTTTATGTTAGGTTAGATAAAAAATTCATTAAAAAATAACTCTATTTTAACCGATAATTTTTTCAATCTGTTAAAAATTATGACTTTTTAAATTTAGTAAATTTGATTTCTAGTGAGAACCATTATTATGAAAATATCTTACTCACACATATTCATATATTGGACTCACTACTATTAGCCATCGAGGGCCTAAAAAGAACTACTGTTTATTAGGAGTGCAACTTGGATTAGAATCAACCGGTTATGACGTGTCGTAATTATCCAAATAATATATAATATAAATATGAATATAAATATGAATATAAATAAATGGGTAGCGATCCTTCCACGGGTATTTTATGTAACGAGATACGGAATTTAGGGTATTGTCCATTTTACCCTTCCACTGCCATATGAAAGCATTTAAAAAAAGAAAATCAGTGATCCGCTTATTGAGCCGGTCAGTGATCCGATTTGTTGTTCTTTATGAAAAAACAGTCTCACTTAGATAAACTTCAATGAGCCGGTCAGTGATCCAATTTGACGTTTTATATGAAAAAACAGTCTCACTTAGATAAATTTCAGTGAGCCGGTCAGTGATCCTATTTCAGTGATCCTATTTGTCGTTCTGTATGAATAAACAGTTTCACTTAGATAAATTTCAGTGAGCTGGTTTCAGTGATCTGATTTGCTGTTATTTATCAAAAAACAGTTTCACTTAAATAAATTTCAGTGAGCCGGTCAGTCGGGCATTGAGCCAATTTATACCGCGGTAGAAGGGTCAATGATCCGGTGAGCTGATTTGAAGGGTTTGACGAGCCATTTCGAAGAGCAAAATGAGCAATACAGTAAAACCGTGTCGGGTTATACAAAATGTCCGTGGGAAGATCACTACTCTAAATAAATATGTATTTATATATGAGTACACTCCTTAGTATGTATCATTATTTGTTAATTCTTTAAAATGAAGTCGTAATCTCATTGATGAAAGAAATCTTCTAAATCATGATGATATCGGATAGAATGACCCGCTCAACAAATAAGCAACGATATATTTGAGAAAGAGAGCGAAAGAGAAAGAGGTGTTACAGTGCTCCTGCAACGTATTGGAGAAATCTTTGTAACCTAAGATGATATATGAAAAGAAAAAAAAAATCAAATTCATCTGACCCGTTCATCAAGTGGACCCCATTTTAGGATTCGTCGGAACTCTTCTCTCTAGAACATCCACCTTTTTCGCAAGATAAGGAGTTGGAGGAGGAGGAGGAGGAGGAGGAGGAGGAGACATTGCGCTTCCGGAAGGCGACCTCTGTGTCCAACCCCAGCCCATCAACTCTCTTCACATGAACTACATCGGACGACTGAAAGAGAGCCACGAGGGATCCCACGTCATACAAATCATTGGCCGAGTACTTATCTCCCTTCCTCATAATAGCCACGTGGAGGACCGCCACGCCTCCTGGCCGTAAAGTCCTCTCAATCTCCCCCACGAACCGGTCAGGGTATAGAGCATGGTCGAACACGTTTGAGAACTCAAAGTCAAACGAATCGTTTTTGAAGGGAAGCCGGTGAAAATCACCCTCCACCACAAGCGGCGGGTGGGGGACGAGATCAACGCCGATGGAATCCGGCACGCCGATTTGCCGGAGCGCTGCCACCTCCTGGCCGACTCGGGCGCCGACGCTGAGAGCGCGGGAGGTGTTGGAGAGGAGGCCGACGCGTCGGTGTTCACGGAAGAATGCGGCGAATATGTCGACTTTGCGACCCCAGTCTGTGGTGGTCCAGACTTGGCGGAGGCGGGGGTTGAGGGTCTTTCGGAGCTGGCGTTGGATGTAGGCTTCGTAAGAGACAGAGCCGGGGCGGATTCGGAGGCCGGTGGGGGATGCTGGAGTGGAAATCAGGACGGTGCCGAAGCGAAGGGTGCGGATGGAGAGGCAGAGGAGGGAAGAGAGGCAGAGGCAGAGGAGGAAGGCTTTGAGAGCGGCGGAGGTGGCGAAGATGGTCTTCATGAGGACATGATGGGAATATCTGAAAATGATTGGGAGAAATTAAGAATCGAGCTTTTCTGGGGAGGAATTAGAGGTTGCACCTGTGCCGTTGGAACGGCAGTTTTGATTTATAAAGTGTTTGGTTTTCGTTGGCTTTTCTTGTTTTCTTTTTTTTGTCTGTTTCCCTTTTTGCCCTCTCTTTCTTTATTTCTTCCCTCCTTTGTAGGCTAGAGTGATGGGCCTCATTTATACGCTGCCTTGCTTTTGCCGTTGAACTGAGAGAGTTCAGTTGATCGTAGCCGTCGATGTAGTAGGAGGAGAGATCAAGGATTGAAAGAGAAAAAAAACTTGGAAGAAGGGAAGACCTTAATAGTATTTGTATAAATTAAAGTGGTTTTAAAAGATACGAAAGAGTGTAGTATGAAGAATATAATATGGGCGCAAATACAAAATGGAATGCATTTTTAGTGACCCACGCAACGGTCTCACGTGGACCCACTTAATATTAATTTATATATACCTTTTTATAATTTTTATTTGATGTATGATCACTATTAGATTAAATATAATAGGTTAAGATATTATTCAATTATCTATTTCATTCTTAAAAATCAAAAGTTAGCATGAATAAGTCTGCGTTTTAAAAGGTCAATATTACATGACTTGAATTATCAATTAATGATGAAACTTTATATACTTCATATTCAGATTAAACATCTATCAAACATACTCAATTATGTGAGACTTATGATCCATTTGATAGAAAGTCTTAATAAATAATCTCAATTAGAAAATCTTGTTAGCCTAACTCTTAAAATATAGAATTGACTATATATATATCCACTCTAGAATTTAAATCAATTTTACAAGGCTGAATTGACATCTAACTTTTGAATAAAGTCCCTTCAAAACTTAAAGGCTTTGATAAAAGTTAAAATATCAAGAATCATGATAATTGATGCAGACATCAGATCCATCAAACCCAACGAGGGCAAAGATGAGCTGTCCCAATCAGATCGAACTAATGAGTTTGTTCTTCAAATTTATCATCGGACAAACCGAGGAAAGCGGGGGCGTACAAATGCAGTGTATTAAGGCCCAATTGGGAGGTCTCTTAATGTCAGTGGACCAATCCACAAGCCCATGTCCACAAAGGCCACTTTCCTAGGCCAAGCCCAAACCCAATCTCCAAATTATCTCAAATTTTCATCTCATTTTCCATGTATGATATCTCAAATATCGGCTAATACATATCGTATTGGCTGATATATCAAGGTTTAAAGAATTGAGATTATATCAGCTGAAATTTAAATCCCTGACGTGATCATCCGCAATCATCCAAATTCATGGCATGCAAGAGTTTGAAAATAAATCCCATCTGATTAGTTGGCAAGCCTTGAACAAGTAGTACTCCTCCTTTGGACGTTGGTGGTGGAGATAGTAAGTAGTTAGCCATTAGCATTTGGTCTTTTAGTCATGTGTAATTTTTTTTTTATTATAGGCAGACTTTTATTAATTGAATTTTATCAAGCTTAGATCTTTTGTTCATCTCTAGGATGGTGAGTTGATTTATTCCTTTTGAGAAAGTTTGATTTGCTCATATGTGTTGAATTAGATTTGATTAAAGTGTCAATTGATTTTGCATAGTGAATATTTATTTCATGTCTTGCAATTATTACATGCTTAATTAAGTTTGATTTCCACATTCAAGTTAAATTTCATTAGAAGGTTTTCTGTGTTAGACCTTATTTAACCCGATAACAGTTCACCGAGTTCATACCACACTTGAGCCCGAGAACAACAATTTTGGATTTCTTCACTAAAATCAATGATTCGGCCTAAAACCCCAAATCAAAATTTATAATTGCAGATTTAACTGCATCATATAGGGTTAGCAAATTGGGTCAAGTTGGGCCGATAACTCGGGTTGGGTCAGACCAACAACTCAAGTCAGGTTAGATAGGACTAAATAATTTTTTTATACGAGTTAGATTGAATTTTTTAGAGTTTGAAATCCTTCTCAAGAAGTAATTCTCCATGGGATGGGACATGATAGAAATATCTGAAAATGATAGGGACAAGCGAACGGAAGGCAAATATAAAACCTTTGTCCCTCTGTAGCATGACCGTTGGAATGCTTTCCGTTGTCGTTGGGTTTGTTTTTTAATTTTTTTGTTTCTGCAATCTACCCTTTTTGACATTCTCCTCCAGAACTTTTTCCTCTTCGTCCTCTTTCTTCCCTCTTCCGTCCTCCTCCCTCATCATGCAGACCTTTTGGTTTTCTTGCTGTCGTGGGCAGCAGCCAATGATGGCTGCCGAGTGCCTGACTACTCTCTCTCGTGAAGATGGCGCCTTCTTGTTCTTGCCGTTTGCCAATAATTATAATAATGATGATGACATGGCCGTTGATCTAGTGGGCCTTTCCATCTCATCTTCTTTGGACGGTTGCTTTCTTCTTAACTGGCCTGTACATGCAAAAGCCAACAACTGATAAGTCACCATTCAGCACTTGACTGAATGTTCACGGGTAATTTCTGTTGGGCTCGGATTTTCTCAACTGAGCCCACCGGGAGATGGACCTCACGTGATTTTATGGGGAAGATGAATTAGTTGAAAATATTTTTATATAAAAGTTGTTTATAAAAAGGCTCGCCATGTAAACACCATATTTTTCTGTTTTTCGTTTTAGGTATGAAATTATTATTTTGTCCTTCCGTTTTTAATCGTGGAGGTGTCTTCCGACCGTTAAAAATAGAAGGGTAAAATTGTAATTTCAGGCCTAATAGAAGGGTAAAATTGTAATTTTAGGCTTAAAAATGAATAAAGGAATCTACTTGTAGGAAAGTGTGGTGTCTACATTGCCAGTCTTATAAAAATTGTTTTAATCTACGTAAAGTTATGCTTTTTAAAAAGTTGAATTTTATACAATAATGACAGTTTATGATGTTAGATAAATAGACATTTTAATTTGAATTTAAATCAAGTTTAGAAAAGAGTACCATATTCACTGGAGGAGATAAGTTTGACGGAAGAAGGGATATGACTAGATCCATGATAAGTCTCATTTGATTAATATTCTCCAATTACAATTTAAAGAATGCATCAATTTCATTATTAAGAATAAAGAAAATTTAATTATCAAAGTATAAGTTAGCCATGGCATGGCATACCATGTATTAAAGCTGAACCCTCTTCACTAACCAAAGGTAAAGCTTAAATTCACCTGTTAAAAAATATTTTCTTAATCTCAATTCAACTCATGCTAAAAGAATTTTCAATGTATTTTTTTTTTGAAGCTGAGATATAATTCTATGTACAAATGAGTTACAACTCTCAATTTCCTCAGTGCACGTGATATTTTTAGCCAATTGATTTTTTAATTTCAATCATTAATTTTAATCAATCTACTCTACAGGTCTACTTTAGTTTATAACATTTGGATAAGGCAAAAAAATTAATCTATGCTTAATTAGATTCCAACACTTCAACGAATCTAATCTATCATTTTCAAAAAATTAATTAGATATGATCGTGTACTGCATTTTAATATATGCTTATAAAATACAAAAATCCAAAAAGCATAAATTATTTTTAACCTTTTGAATTTTCAAATACACTGTTGTTATTTTATGCCTTGAATTAAAATTTTAATTTTTCATACCGCCTTTTTCGTAACGGAACGGAATGCCGGAGTGACTAGAATGCCGAAACATTCCACTTAAGAGTGAAAAATGGTATATGAATAGGATGGGAAGAGTTATGGGTATAAGTGGGGGCAAATAAACCTCATCTGAGTTTTGTTGCCCATGAGCGATGCTGCCGGTAGAAACCTGGGTATACATTAGATATATTGTACAAATAAATCAAGTATATTTTAATATTTTATTTAAAATTAAAAAGAGGATAATGTAAAAATAGGGCTGGCCCTGATATTTCAGAAGCTGTAGGCGAAATCTTAAGATGGGCCTTTTATACACTCACAAAAAATAAAATCATATATTTGTTTTACAAAGTGTGAAACATCCAAATAAAATATCATAATCAAATTTATAATAAAGTATTATTTAAAATTTATTCTTCCATGATTTTGAGATACAAATTACTAATTAAATTACTATATTCAAATTTTTTTAACATTTATTTTTCAATAGATAAGATAGCTAATCCAGTCAATATTTCTTTTGACATTATAGACCGAAGATAAAATTTTATCAGTTTTAACTTTGAAAAACTTCTTTCTGCAGAGGCAACTGTAACTGGTATAGTCAACATTATTCTATAAGCAATCCATGCATTTGGAAAATAATAATTTATTCTTTTTATATAATTTAGCACTTAATTGTTTCTTTTACTTTTTTGGTACTATATATTTTAACATATTCGAGTGCGACACTAATGTCAATTCTCATTTGAAACAAATATATTATTACTATTTTAATTTTTCAAATTTTCTGAATTTTTAAAAAATTTAAATTTATCTTAATTATAATAATATATACTTGTATATTACGTCTAATAAAATCTACATTCATCAAATGAATAAAGCTATGTTTTTTCATCTCTTCAAATTTTAAAAGCTTTAAATTATTTTTAATTCAAAATTAACAACTCAATATAAGTTTCTCTTTCACTCTATTTAGATGATAATATATTTTAAAAAAATCTTTATTAATTAAAATTATTGTTATTTTCATTATTATTATTATTAAACTCAATAAAAATGAGGATTATAATAATAATTATTATGATTGTTAGTATTATTATTTTAATTTTTTAAGAAATCCACAATTTAAATTGAGTAGATGATACAATAAAAATGAAGATTATAAAAATTATTATTATGATTGTTACTATAGAATTTGAACCCAAGTTCTCTAAATGGAAATAAACATCCAAACCAAACAAAACAACAATGGGATTGTGTTTTTGTACGCATATTAATTATTTAACATATAATGAAGGAGTTTGTGTACTTGGGGGCCCTAGGCGGTGGCTTACTTCGCCTATAGCCAAGGTCGGACCTGTGTAAAAACTGGAATCCGGTATAACGATCCTGGCCATCTGATTCCAACTGCGGAATGTAGACGGTTGTGATTATTGATGGCAACCCAACCCAATCCGATCGGTTTAGATGGTGAAGACATGCAATTGGTATTTCTTTTTCCCCTCAATAAAAGTATAGCCATTCATCCTAACACGGGCAAAATTTGTTAGAGACACGGGATAGAGTGAAATTCCCATTTTACCCCTATCGGTGTACCACTTATCAAATATCGATGTACCGATAATACGCCGCTCTACATGTATATGTTCTGCATGTCAGTACACCGCTATTTGATGAGCGGTACACCGATAGGAGTAAGATGGGAATTTCACTCCATCCCATGTCTCCTAACAAATTTTACCCGTGTTAAGATGCACATTTTAAAAATATAGAACCAATAATTTGGACTTTTGGACAGTATAGGCCTAGGTATATATTCCTGAATTGGTTATAGCTCTTAGGGCTCGAGGGTTATCCCATAAAAAAAACCTCCAAGTAATTTTTTTATTTAAATTCGTTAGAAAGGAATAAAATCATCTAATGGATGGATAGAATTTTAGTTAAAATTTAATTATTACAAATTATTAATTTTCTATAACTCGTATTATAATGTTAGATGGAGAGTTCCACATGCTAAATGTAGGAGCTATGAAAGATCTCCTCTCCTCTCTCGTTATTTTAATTGCAATCTTTAGAGATCTTTTTTATAAAAAAAAATTTCATATTTTTACGAGACTTTGGACTATACCCAGGGCCGGCCAAACTATAAGGCAAGTTAGGCGCCGGCCTTAGGCCCCCGGGTAAAAAGCCGCCCCACTCATAGTTACCGTAAAACCCTATAATAAAAACCCTAAAATTTCGGCCATGACTTACCGCATAACAGCCCTATCTTCTCTCTTTCTCGCCTCTCCTTTTCAGTTTTCCCCCATCTGCCTTCCTTTCATTTACTCTACAACGTGCTCTTGCTGCTTCTTTTCATTTACTCTGCAATGAAAACTAATTAATTTCATCCAAAGGTGCTGGGCTTCAATCCTTCTGAGAGATGGGGTCAGTGTGCTTGCTCTTCTAATGGTGTAATCTATGTTTATGGGGTGTCATTTGAAATTAATCAGTTTTCTTTTCATTCCAATTTGGTTAGAGTGGCCTTCTTCTTCTTTTTTCTATCGTTGTGAGCTCAGCAAATTTGCTTCTGTATATTATTTTCCTTAATGTCATATATTTCTTTTCTTGTTATTTTAATACTTGATTATGTGCTAACCTGTTGTTCTTTAATGTTTTGGAGACTTACTTCTTTTGTGTGTTATTTATGTTTTTCATTTGGGTTGTTACTCTTTACATGAATATTAAAATGGTCACATGGGCATCTCTGTCTTTCTTTCTTTCCTCTTAGTCTTGCCTTTTAATTTCCAGTCATAAGCCTAAATGACTGCTATTATGCAAGAATTTTTTATTTTCAATTATTCTCATCTGCTAATTGTATAGCTGTTTGTGGTGATGGTTTACTTGTGCTTAACTATATTTACCAGAGCTATTAGCTTTCTCCTTCTCTGTTGCCTTATTGCTTGGGGTGGGTTGGTGGTATGGATTGTGTATGGTCTTTTGACATAATCTCATAGCTATCCTGGAGATTAAGTTGCAAGATTTTTTTTAACTATGTTCTTTTTTGCTACATTAGTATGAATTAAGCTGAAGTTATGAAAATCTCTGTTTTCTTTTCTCATTCTTTCTGCTGGTTTATACTAAGATCCAGATGTTATGCCAATGTTCTTCTTCTGCTGTATTTTTGTTCATTGTTGCCTTCAATATTTTCTGTGAAAGTTGTTTAAAACTGATTACTAATTTCAGATGTTTTTTTATATCCACCCGCATATTTCACTTATCAAATTGTAGTACTGCACAATGACACATCAACAATTTCAGGTCTTCGGCATATTTTATTTTAGATATTAAAATACTAGAAGTTCATATAATTAAAATTTTAATTAAATATTATCTATAATAATATGTTAAATACTAAGAAGGTCTCATTTAGATTTTTTTGCTTTAGGCCTCAACTTGTTTCTAGCCGGCCCTGACTATACCATACATTCTTCTTGTGAGACTTGTATTTTAGAATGGGTTATATTAGTCCTATTTAAGCAAATAAATTATTAAATAAGGTATTACCTAATAAATTAGGGTAAAGTTGAGTTAAGTTTACATGTAGAGATTATTTTTAGTAAAAAAAAATACTTGCATCTGAATATCTCATATCAATGTTAATGGCCCTAATATCAACTTTCCATCAGAACTATTCATTATTTGATTAAGATACATCATAATGAATAATAGATAAAAGACTATTAGTGCCTCGGCTTGGCCAAGACCTTATATTTGTCAATTCTATGACTCAGAAAGAAGCACTTGCCGGAAGCTTGAAGACCCAAGATGATCAAGAGTAAAGATCATGCTCCACTGGATTAAAGCTCGTCGTTATGGCAATCACAAAACAGGTAATATGGCCGCTAGATGACTTTAGGTGGCACCCACACCTCAGAGAGGAATATCCCTAGGTTTAGAAAAACAAATGGTTAAAATCATCTTAAGCCTAGAGAGAATGATTGACAGTGAATTGGAACTCAACTTGGAAATATGTATTTGGTTTCACTGTCAGCACGACCATTCTATCTCATCGACCCCTTGGTGCAGTAAGGATCGGCACATCGTGGTCAAAGACTGGTCTGTCCGAATGACATTAGGTTCTGGAACATTAAATTGTCATTCTGGGTTTGCCTCTGGTCGAGAGTCTCGTATGCACCGACCCCTCGGTGAAAGCCTGAAACGACGCCTCATGGTCAACGACTTCTCGATCAAGATCTTGATTTCTGGAATCCTTGAACTCATGTGGACTCTAGAAGAAACATACATATTGGCAATCAAAGACCGTTAGAGAATACCAGGACCAACCCATCGGTAAAAGGCAACAGGCAGTTTTGGGTAACAAGTTTCAAGAGTTGAAACTACAGTCAAGTATTTTTTGCAGCAGAACAAACCTCTCGTATGGACCGACCTCTCGGTACTATAAGTGTCGATCCATCAGCGACAACGACATGTCGATCGGGAAAGAATATTACCGTTGGGAGTGCACTTAATGCACAATGGTCGGAAATGTAACTGTAATATTTCTAGTCACTGACTTCACGGTGCGACCGAAATGTCGGTACTTTACCGTTACTTTAGCTGGTTGCCTTCGATATATAAACCAATCTTTATGCAACCAGTTGGTATCCTTCAGACGGATCAGTTGCACTCTTATCTTTATCAATGAGCTTAACAAGGGCCAACAAAATGATCACTCTCTCTCTCTCGTGCTTACACTGAGGGAATCAAATACAACCAATCAAATGGATTGAGTTGTGAGAGAGAGAGGAAGGAAGAAAACTCATAAACAACCAAACTGAGGATTGAGTTTGAAAGTGAGAATGAGAGAACCATAAACTATGAAACCTTTGGTAGAACCAGTTTCCTTGACACCTTGGACTGTGATTGCTAAACGACGGCTACGAGGCGGAGCGTCGATATACATGGGTGGAATCTCGAAGAAGTACATATCAGAAGAGAGAGCTTCAAAGGCAAGTGCTTCTTGGTTTTAATTTTCTTTTAAAATATTTGTTCTGAAAGTGGATTAAGGAAACTTGGTTCCGGAACCACTATAAAAAATCTGGAGCAGCGTCTCCGGCACATGTGGTGGTAGAATTCTCAGCCAAATGAATAGGTGGAATTCCTATTCTACAATGGTGAGTGAAATTTACAGCCGGATGAGTAAGGTGAAATTCTACTCTAATTGTGAGGGTGTAAGTCCCCACTTAGTGGATTTAGGAGATAGTTCAAGGTCGAGTGCGTCCTAACAATGGGTGTAGGTTGGATAATCGAACCACTTTGAATTGGTCTTATGGTGTTTGATCTTTGTGTGTTTGTATTTATTATTTAAGTACTATTCTTAACACACATCACTTTGCGTATTTATTATCTTATTTTAAACATTATGTAAAAGCATTGATAATCAAGTATTATGTAAAGGGTCATAATCTTAGTTTGATCAGTTAAAGAAATTTTCACACGAAACAAATCTTTTTGATTAAAGTTTCTGCTGCACTTAAAACAATCAAGAAACTTGTAAACACCATGGAAAATGGGATTGACTTATTCAACCCCCCCCCCGGCCCTTCTCTTCCTCTCAGGCCAATTACGATGTTCTAGCACATTGAAAATAAGAACTTTCAATCCACTAAGAATTGACTCATGTGCTTAGTTGATCTTGATGTCCATTATTCATTACAATGGGATAAAGTACCATTTAAGATTTCATTGTTACCAATACGATAGATAACGGCTGTATTATTGATATCTCGGGCTCTATTACCGATATCTCGACGATATATATCAGTCAAATATCGGTTGATAGCCATAGAAAAAAAATCAGTTGTGGTCTTAGGTTGAGATATCAGCCAATATCGACAGATATCAGCCTTTGGATTTTTCAATTCCTAAAATAAGAAAATCAGCCACGTTCTAGTATTTTTAATTTGTTTAATCAGAAAAAATAAAAAAACCGACCAAAAATATATAAAATATAAGATATCTTGAGACTGCCGATTTTTGTACCCCCGGTGGACATTGTTTTTCTCTCATTTATCCATCTTTTGATTAATTTAAAACCACCTTCTTCTCTTTTAAGCGAATGTAGGCATCAATGATGAACCATGTTAAGTTTTGCCTCATGCTGTCTGGTGTGTGCACCTGGGTGGGTGTGTTGGTGGGGGAGGCATAACTATAATTTATTATGTCTATTACAACATATCATCTTTCTAATCCATGTAGCCTTCTATAATATAGGGATTCGCCCATGATCAATTGACACACTCTAGAGAAAATTACTTTTTCACCCTCTTTAGAGTTGCTCCTTTCTTTGGAATTTGAAATCATTTGGCAATACTTCATTTGGATTTAAATAAATTTAAGTTGAATTGGTCATTATTGATTTATTTGAACTTGCTCTTGAATTATGTCTAAGTTACTTATATTTAGAATATTTTTATTCTCTTAGATAATCAATTGTCTTTAAAAACTTAAAGAATAAATGCCTAGATCTAATATAATCATAGAGCTAAAAAACATAAGATAGATTATAAGTAATCATTTTCCAATTACATTTAGCAATTTGACATCTAATAATTTATATTGTATGATTTTTTTTTTTTAAATGTCATTTTGAACTTTTTCCGGAGATACTTCAATTATAGATGAATATATAACATGAGCATTTCATGTAAATATAGAATTTGTATTGTATAATTTGTAAATTGCTCATCAACCTTACCTTCTATTTATCCTTTTCCCTTTTTATGAGGAATATAGACATACACTTTAACAAATTCCCCTCTCTTGAGGCAATTCGTGAAGTTTTAAGATTGAAAGCTCAGAAAAGAAAAAGTGTTAGATATCTCATTGTACTCTATATTATTTCTAGTCCATTATAGGAAGGGTAATTCACAAAGACACTATACTTTTTGCCGTAGATGCAAAGATTACATTTTTGTAAAGATTTATTCAAGAGATACTCTTTCATCTAATTATCATAGCTTCATCAATCATGAAGATTAATGGTTTATAATAATCAAATTTTGAAATTTATGATCATACGGCTAAGATCTTAAAATGGAGTTAAAATTTTACCTATTTACTGTCATTGATATTTTCTACGTATTTTAACAAAAAAATGTTTAGTTCATCATTTCCTTAGTAAATTAGACTAAAAGAAATTTGATATATTTAGATTAATGTATTACTATATTTTTTTAATATTATAAGATCTTATTTTATAGCCAAATTTAAATATTTTTGTGACAACTAACTATTTATTTATATTATTAATCAAATTGCTAGATATATAATTTGATTTCTTTTGAATGCACTAAAATGCTTAAAAATGTATTATATTATTAACTACTTATATTTAAACAATAAAATTACCACAAAAATAATACCTTATTAGCATATGGTAAAACACATAAAACACACCAAAACATCCAAAAAATTGTATTATACACTTTTGTTTCTATTTTTTTAAATATTTGTATAATTTCTATATCTAATTTAAATAATAAGGCATAGAATCATTGAAGAAGGCTCAAAAAAAAAAAAAGGACTTATGAGAAGGATACGATTCCACAAAAAGACACAAAATTCTTAGAGAAATGATAACAAATGCAATCTCAGGTTGGGATATGGAGGTTGTATGGCTTGATTATGCAAGAATAACAGGCAAAGAGTATAAGGGATGATCACTACATTCCTTTCTTCAGTAATGAACATGCATCTTACAAATGGAACTACAACAGATATCACAGATGAACTGCAGGAATCAACAGTTAATCATGTAATTGCCCATTTTACAGTGAACCTGACAGAACGGATACCACAAATGGCTATGGATTGGAAGAACCTAAGCTTTCAATCCTTCGCAGTTCTCCTGGACTGTCTGAATTATCAATACTTCCTGTTAGTGATCTGGCTGAAGGATTAAACCATTTCAATTCGTGGTGGGATCGATTAGCACCCATCACTTGCAAATTAAATGTAAGCCATTCTTTATGTCAAGTTTCTTTTGTTGCACATAGTCTAGACATTGCTACTGTTTTCATCATGTTGGACTTTGCAGCGTCCAGAAGAGGATCTGCCTCTAAAGCCTTGTGAAAACAGCTCTTGGCATCTTCCCACATTCCCTCTGCAACAAAAACGAGCCCTAGGTTGTTGTGAGCAGGGGCATATCCAGGGTGCAGTTCGAGTGATTTTGCAAACATTGTTTTAGCATGTTCAAACCGTCTCTGCTGTCTGTAGAGATTTCCAAGGTTTGAGAGGATTGCATGTGCCTGTCGGGGAGTGGCCAATGAAAGTGCCCGCCTGTATACTTGTTCAGCCATCGACTGATCCTCAGATAGTTGCAAGGAGATACCTGGAAA
The DNA here is from genome assembly GCA_022113865.1 of Chimonanthus praecox. Classification (NCBI taxonomy): domain Eukaryota; kingdom Viridiplantae; phylum Streptophyta; class Magnoliopsida; order Laurales; family Calycanthaceae; genus Chimonanthus; species Chimonanthus praecox. Next base: position 56,659,227 of record CM039087.1, on the reverse strand, counting down.
TGCACATTACAATGAAAAAACAAATAGCAAAATATTCCCTTAAGCACACAAAAGCAAGTGAGCATGCAAACTTTACACAGACTCAATTCTCTCATTGTTTCTGTTAGTACACTAATCCATTGCCCTGGGTAGCAGGAATTTTGATTCACCAGTTTTACTTACCCAACAACTGGCTAGGGGTCATATTTGAATCATCCATACAGAAGAACCACCAATTGTTGATTAATGATTACTAAACATAGTTTGTTCATTTCTTATGATTGTACTCACCCAATTGATGGATTTGCTGCCCCTTAAAGTAATCCATAGTGTTTTTTTTTTTTTTCCTTTAATTGCAATCCTATTAGGCTGACAATTAAATATTGTGTTATCCACAGTGCTGGATGTCTACCATCCATCACTTAAACAAGGTGGGTGCATGGAACCTGATGAATGATGAAGAGAACGTAAGACCAGATGGAAGGAAGCACCAAATCTATTACTCCTCTTAACACTTGTTGACTAAAATCCAAGGAGGGAAAAATATTCAAGAAAAAAGAAGGATGAATTGACAATTTAATGGAGAAATGTTACGGTTGCAACTCGGATCAGGTTTTGGCCCGACCCGCATGACCCGACCCGAGAAATCATGCGGGTAGGGTCAAGAATTTCGGGTCAGCGGGTTGGGTCGGGTTGAGAAGATAAAAACCCGTATGAAATTCGGGTCGGGTCGGGTCGGGTTGAAGATTTACAAGTTTACCCGACCTGGTCCGGCTAAAATTAGACTAAAATTGGTTTAGAATGTGGGTCGGGTCAGAATTAGGGTTGATTCGGGTAAGAATTTGGGTCGGGTCGGGTTGTGAATTCGGGTCGGGTCGGTTTCCATATATATCAACTCGGGTCGGGTTGGGTTTTAAGGAACCCGACCCGCCCGAGTTGATATATATGGAAACCGACCCGACCTGAACTCACAACTTGAACCCGCCCGAGTTGATATATATGGAAACCGACCCGACCCGAATTCACAACTTGAACCCGACCCGCCCTACCCAAGTTGCAGCCCTGAATGTATTTCCATCAGAATGGACCAGAAAATCATGGCTGCCTGATTAAAGTATCAGGTTCCACTAGGGAACCCAGTCAAACTTAGAATCATAAAATGGGAGATTGCAGAGCACCTCATTCTTAATGGACCCTCCAATCCCTCCCCCCTCCCCCTCCCCCTCTCCCCTCCCCTTTTTGTCTTTTTCAGTGACAAATATATGTGTGCATGTGTATGTGTGTAGAGATATTCTTATGTAGTCCAAGATGTATTAAGCCATGCACAGAACCCACATGACGGGTTATTTTTTTTAGTAAATAGTGACGGTGATAGATTCTAAAAGTTGGATTTTTTTTACCTCTTTGAGTGAAGGATGTTACATATATATAGGAAAATGATCGGCCAAATACTAAAGTGCTCCCACAGTGGAAGCTCTATATGGAGCCCGCCTATAATCATGAGTTTGGGATGGTTTAAGAGATCATGTGTATCTAATGCTTACAAAAAATTAACTTTTGACAAAATGACTAACCATAAGATTAAACTTGATAAAATTGCACTCTTATTTATCATTGATTTGTGGGCCCTCCAGAACCATGGCTAGTGTTGTTTAATTAAATTGATCTTTTATAAGCATTATATACACACATAATCTTTCACACACCCCCAATCACATGATCACGGAGTAACCACTGTGGGAGCCCTTTATGGGGTGTGCAGCTGAACCCTACCCTATAGATATATTCAATGCATCCAAAGTTTAAAAGAGGAAATGCTAGACCAAAAATTGTTAGCTCAGCATAAGCTATCATATAATTACCAAGATTCGACCATGCATAGCTGCATTCTTTGCAGCATGCTACTGCAGCTTTGAGGTACTTTTGCGATGTCTTGAAGTGAAGGGTATAGAGATTGTGCAGGCCAAGTTGATTCCACTGCACCACATCATCTGGGTCCTCTTCAATTGCCTATTAAAAATATGTAATTAATAAGACACATCAGTAAACTGAAGACTCGTACACCAAGCTCACTGGGCACAATGCTGATTACAATGTTATATGATTCATTTAAAAGGAATAATGTCTCATCTTAATTGAGTTCAACTATCAAGTAGATAGAAAGAAGGTATGGATTGTAATGATAGGTTATAATACTAAAAAACTCCAAAGTAGTGCACATTTTCATATCCTGTGTGGTTTATATGTAAAATCTGTGTCCTTAATGTGCCTTGTCTGGCCATCTGGGAGGTAAACAATATGTAAGGGCATCCTGGTAGCACTAAAAGAGATTACCACCCAAGACTGCCGAAATAGAGCTCACCTATCATAAGAGTAGAAGAGATTTAGTTCATTTCACTACCACAGAACAGGTAAAACTATCATGGAAAACAGTGGAAAAAAGGAACTCTTAACTGATAAAAGGAATGGCATAATAGTATTTTTTGTCAATAGTAAAGAGAAAAAAATGTTCTAAGTAATTCATCTAGAATTTTCTCAATTTCATGAAAGCAAACCAATTAACATTTGGCATTGATAATATCTCACTGCCTTGGAGAATCATAAGTCTCATTTAAGGTGAAGACTGGAATCAGCCATGATTCTAAAAACTGAAACGCTACAAGTAGGAGAAGCCATTAAAAACTTTAAAGGGAAGGAAAAGAAAAAAGACATGGTAGAATGTGCAATGATAGAGGTTATGGTTTATTTATTTATTTTGATGACCGAAGGTGTCCAGGTGTCTCATCAGACTAGTCCTTCGGGGTATGTGGAAACCTCCCAATCCGCACATACCGAGTAAGTCTACACAGGTGTCTCATCCGACTAGTCCTTCGGGGCATGTGGAAACCTTCCAATCCGCACATACCGAGTAAGTCTACACTCTACAGGGAGTGGCCCTATGGTTTATGATGGGTTGGAATGGAAGAATAGAAGTCAAAAAGCCAACCCTAGGCAGATGGGAAACTGTAGGGGCTGCAACTTAGACGAGTTGAACCTGATGTTGAGCTTGCTTGAGCCCAAGCCAGAATTGCAATTAAAGGGACCAAGCTGAGTCTGAGCCCGAGCCCAAGTTAACCTAAATTACTGAAACCTGAGCCTAGCCCAAACTATATATGAAGGGCCCAAGCCCGAAATGTATATGTAGGCTTATCCAGGCTCAGGATTCTTTGGGCTTAAAATAAAATTTCTTTTCTATATTTCTATCAAATATTAATTGTATGTTAAATAAATTATATATTTATAAATAATCTCAATTAAAGATTATTTTTTTTTTTTATAATATGTGGCTCAAATAGGCCAAACTCGGGATTTCATGTAATAGGCCAGGCTCAGCCCAAATTCTAATTCGGGCCTGGTATTTTGGACCCAAAAATAAGCCCGACTCGAGATCGGATAAATCCAATACTAAATTCTTTTGGGTTTTTTCATGTAGGCTCGGGTGAGGCCCAACCCAAGTTGCACCCCTAGTAGAAGTGTTTTGCCTCCATAGTAAGTGAGCCTCTCTTGTGAGGGTTCAGCCCTTCTAAAAAAAGAAGATTGTAGATTTGTAATATTGTCAGCTCAAGGTGTATAATGCTTTCTAGGGTCCTTTGTTGGAAGGGATATGCCTCTCAAGTCCATGGTCCACTAAGAAGATACAATAACGTAAATGATGAATTGTTAGATGTTAAAATTATTTGAAATGTAGTCTTGAGTAGACCTGGCAAAAGTTGGGATGAACTAAGGCTAGCAAGCATTAGTGGCATCATTTAGAATGATGACAAATGTCAAGGAAATTTCCTCCAACTCATTATGCATTAAAAATAAGCTGAAACCAAGCTTTAAAAAATAATGGATGATTTAAAGATAATTGTGACCATTCCCCACACTAGGAATTTTATTATTAAGAGAGACTTAAAAAATGTGATTTCTTCGGTAAGGAAGATTAAGACAAGAGTATTATCAACAGTTGGGAATGGAAGTCTCAAGAAATTAGAAAGAGCATTGGCATCTTTTTGGAGTAGACACCATGTCCGGCAACACCAGTTTCATACAAGCCACAGTTCATGCATCATAAGTAATTGGAATGGGAAGGATAATCCTTGAAATTTTGCCTTCATTATGTCATTACCCAATCCTTGAAATTTTGCCTTCATTATGTCATTACCCAATACTTGTATATTCCCATATAATACTTGCCTTGACACTTTGCATGCTTTCTATTTAAACCTAACACCAACATCATGTACAATTTCTGGAAGATGTGGAGTAACATATGTAAAGTTGGTTTTATAGTAGCCACGTAACCTAAGAAGCACCGATACGGGTACGCGTATCGGACACGATACGTATTCGATACGGGGATACGGCAAATTTTGAAAAACTAGGATACGGGTGCGGCGGGATACGCCGAATTAAAAAATTATTATATATACATATAGACTAGAATTTAATAATCACTAGTTATTAAGTTGAAAAGTATAAAGCATTTCAATATACACATATAGACTAATATTTTCTAAATATATGAGTGGTCTATTATACATTATCATGGATTGAATCTTATAAATTCATTTTAGCTTTCAAATCCATTCTAATAACAATGTAATTAGTTATTATTTTTTTAAAGCCAAATCAAGAAAGCTACTTATCATAATATTCTAAGTTTTTAACTCTAAAATGAAATTTATTATAATAATTATGTTTTCTTTTATTTGAGAAAAGAAATTTTATTTTTCATTAATAATAATTAGATAAAATTATGAGCTATAGGTAATTATGTTACATTAAAATAATAAAAATAAAGAAGACCTTTTAATAATAATGATAATGGTAAAAATATTAGATGGTAAATATAATATTAAATTATTACAACAAGGTAAATAAAAGAAAACATTATAATTTTTACTTTCAACATAAGTAAATATTGTATTTAAAATAAAATTTTATTATTTTTCCTTTAAAATAATTTTTTGACAAAATATTAGAGTACGCACGTGAGCTCTTTAGTAAGCTACGGGTGTTCACTTACAAACCCTAATATCCTTCTTCTCTTTCCCTCTCTATTAAACCCTAGCCGCGGCCGTCCTCTGTATTTTTCCCATCAACGAAGAAGAAAAAGAAGCAGAGAAGAGAAAGGAAAGCAGGTGTAAGCGATTTTTTTTTCTTCAATCTTTTCTCCATATTTTCTTTTTTTCTCTTTCCATTCTCTCTTTCTTCAATCTTTTCCCCCTTTTTTACTTCCGCACGAGGCGTATCCCATGCCTCTTGTCTCGGCCGTGTCTCGGCCGTGTCCCAGCAGTATCCTCTTCATTTGTTGTCGTATCCTAACCCAGATACGCATATCCGGAAAGTATCCGTAATTAAAATATTTTTTAATTAATTGGATATGTATCCGGTACGTATCTAAGCCGTATCCGTGTCGGATACGTACCAGACACGGGTACTTCACTAATTTTGAAGTATCCGTGCTTCCTATCACGTAACAAGATATGTTCTATGATAAAGCCCAAACTTGTGAAGATTAATCTCATAGAAAGGTTAAAGTCAGCACCTATCACACAAATGAGAAAGTTTGTGGAAGGTAGCAGGGTAATAAGAAAATGGGAGAGGAGAGACCTAAAAGTTTCTAGGATTTTTTATGAAAAGCATCTTGAAGAAATTGAAGAGCATATTGTAAGCATGGACCTACATTATTATAATCAATTTGATGCCTCAAAGTTCACCAATTCAAAGGGCATCCAAAGGTAAAATGTGCATTAAAAATGACCTAGACCATTGGGCTATGGGTCCACATGAGTTTTTCACAAAAATGAATGTGGGACCAAGTCTAATTAGACCTAGAGAGTAGGGAGTGCTAGGAGTGACGAATTCACATGCTCTATCCCAAGAATATCACAAAGATCGACATGAAAGGAAGGAGATAAAAGTATGTAGCACAAGCCACTACATGAAGACGGAAGGTTGCTCCAAGCAAGGATGGGCAACCATGTTGTTGATTCTGTCTCTCCTATTTATTCTCTTTACACATTGTGGTGTCAACAAGGAGAGGTGTTTAGGAGTTACTTTTGTATTTTTATTTCTTATTCTCCACAAGTCACTTTGTAATTAGCAGAATAAAATTAGGGAAATGGTGTGTATAAATATGATTGGAGTGATGTGTAGGACTAATTCCTAGATCTAGATATAGCACTCAGTGTGGTATATAAGTGTAAATGGAGATAATTTCTGTAGAAATTCTAGGAATGCAGTAATATAAATAGAAGCCCCTTGGTGTGACTGGCATCATCCCAATTTTGAATCCCAGTTTGTGGGTTCTTCTTCTACTCTTTTGAGTACCCTCTGAGAATTCTTGTGTATTTTGTGTTCCAAAGTTCTCTTATTTATTCATTATGTGTTTTGATTTCCATAGAGCAAATCATTCATTCAAGGTGTTTTGGTAAGAGTATGGGTTTCTTCCAAAGAGAGAGAGATCATACTTGAGTTCTCTGTAGAAATTGGAGTTCCTAACTTAATTGAGTCCATTTTCCTCCACCCTATCTTCCAAGTAGATCTTGTAGAAGGTCTCCTAACCCTTTCCCATCGGAGATTTAAGGTCTGGTTACCTCAATTTTTATTTTCCGTAAGTGTAGATTTGCAGAAGTCTAGATTCTAAATTTTCAATATGGTTCTAAGGTTCTCTGCATTGAACCTAGGACAGTTACACTTTTTCATCACTCTTAAAAAAAAGAATATGTTGTTAAGCACAAAAGCAGGGGCTCTATTATCTCCTTTTCTAGGCCAATAGGAATCAAATACTTCCAAAAATGGGCAGAATTCTTGCCAATTATGGAAACATTGATTCTATTACTCAGGATTTTCAGGCATTCTATTGCTAAGAAAGATCCTTCTAGAAGCACACGTTTATTTTTGGAGATATATGGTCCAGGATGCATCAGCTGATGCAGGTCAATTCAGGCCTGTCTCGGCCTAGTTGGTGGTAACATATTTGTACGTTACTAAAAAATGAGATGCCATTTTATATTCTGGCTGTGATCTAATGCAACTAGGGGGGCCAGAAAACACCCAAAGGATACTCTGGTCAGAACCAAGTTGATTGAAAACAATTTTATATACATGAATATAGTTGCAGAGGAAGAAGCAGAAGATTTGTCCAGTACTAGTGTAGATAGAGATGATTTGTGGAGTGCTAGTAGGTGAGGTTCATCTTGTAAGTGGGTTCTTTGTGCTCTTACTTACAGTCTACAGTTTACTTCTGATACTGCATAGCTGCTTCTGCCGTACTTATAAGTTTGAAGTGAAGCATTTCTTAATGTGTGTCTGCTCATCTCATAATAAATTATTCGAGAATCACATAAGAATATCATTATTCCATAGAAAGATTGATGAAACTAAAGTTACGTGCATTAAGACATTTTTAGCCTGTCTTGACACCACTATTACAAATGTTCCCTTGGTTTGAAGACACTACCATGGAAACAAGCAGTTAATGGAATAGTCACAAGAATCAACTGGATTGGAAGATCATAACAGCCCAATAATTGTCCTTTTAAGACTGCTGATGAACCATTTCTTGACCATCAGTTTGTACACAAAAGATTGGTTTGCTGTGATCTTCTAATCAAGAAATTCAGGAGCACTTCCCATCCAAGGACCGCAAAATCAGTTGTTGGATAACTGAATCCTTGGTGCTAAATAATCAAATGGTACAACATAATACTATTCGATTATGATGCCCTAGGATTTAGCATCAAAACGGGAGGGATAAGTGGCAAACTGGTTTAGATTTAGTCATATTAGGTTACAAGTACAAAAAAGGAACACAATGAGCACCTGCTTTAGAGTGCAAATAGCCCGCTCTTCCAATTCAGACAAATCCTTATGTCCAGCTTCAAAAGATGATGCAATTTCATGCTGAGCCCTGTGAGCCATGGCTAACCCAGCCCATGCAATGCGAAGCTCAACTAAAGCTGGATCACCTTCTCTAAGTATTGAAGCCATTTCATTAGCAGCCCAGGAGAGTTGTTCTGTGGGATCTTGAAACCTTTCTGCATCTTTAATTCGATGAAGCGCAACAGAAAATCTGGTGGACATGCAATTGGGCTCCAACTTTGCTGCCTGCAGTACAAAAAGCCGTAACCAAACCATTTCAGTTTCTGGAAACCAACAATAGAAGAGTTTGTTCATGTAATGAAAGGCACTTCTTCCCATGAAATTGAAATCCTTAGACTACCTTCCTAGATAGGTTTTGATGCGACAATTAATAAATCATCCAAACTGCGATTTTGTAGTCTATAATTTGGACATGCTGAAAAATAAAAAGTCAAAAGCCAAAAACCAATTGAAACATCCAATATAAGGTAGAAAGAGGTTGTAAAGACTCAAATCCTCCATGGACCTGGGGGACCACCTTCTAAGATATTTGCACGATAACTTATTTTTAATTAAAAATAAAGACAATTTGTACATATGTACCGATTTGCAAGATAACTGAGTCATCCTCCCTATCTTCAGTTCCAATCATGTGATCTAAAACAGTAATCTAAGGTGAAGAAGGTTGTTGACAAAAAATGCATAGTAGATGTGTAACGACCCGTCCCTCTAGCACAACATTGCCCACTTTGGGCTCGAAAAACCCACACGGATTTGCTTTGGGTCCAAGGGGTTGGTTTGGCGGTCAAGAGCTCACCTGAGATGCTGGAGGTTTTGGGTTCAACTCACTCTCAACACAAAAGGGCCAACCCTGTAGTGTACCCGGTGTTTGTGGATAGGAAAGGTTTGCACATCACCCAAGGACTTGGAATTAGTGGTGAGGGAGCACCTCTCCCTTCTAGCACAAGGCCTTTTGGGCCCAAAGGTGACACTTGAACCCAAAACAAAGCCGTGAGGATTTTTCAAGACCAAAGCAGACAATATTGTGCTAGAAAGACAGGTCGTTACAAATGGTATCAGAGAACGGTTCAACTCTCTACCTGAGAGTGTGGGTGTGGTTATGTGACTCCTGTGTTGTGCGCAAAGCCGAGAGCTGCTCTAGCTTTAAGGGAGGTCGATTGTAATACCTCTGTTTTGAAAGGGGAGGGCGTGTGGGGAGAGAAAAAGTCGCTAGTGAGGGCCAAAACTTGTCCCACGTAACCTAGTGCCTGGAAATCCCTTTAGTATAAGTTGGAATCCCTCCTTCTAGCACAAGGCCTTTTGGGAGAAACTCTTGGGTTGGCTTGTCAATGCAAAGCCGTGAGGGTGTATGGGCCCCAAAGCGGACAATATTGTGTTGGAGGGTTGAGGCTCACAAGATGTAGTTGTTTACCTGGTTGTTCCCTCAATCATACCAACATGGGCATTGCTATGGCCTTGATCAAGAAGATGAAGATATCAACACATATCCTTTCTGCATCTCCTCTTGTCAAAGCTAGCATACTTAAGTTTGTTCTTCCAGCTATTCTAATCCAGGATGATTTTTTTATGGCCAACATTTCCTTCACCTTATCTAGAGTCCACAACAAGAGCAAATTACCTAGAAGAAAGATCCAGTCCTTTTCATGGTAGATCTCTTATTGTTTGACAATGACTAAGCATACGCTTCCAAGAGAAAACAAGGAACCCCTACCAAAAACTTTAATTCTCTAAAGTTCAAAACCAATTGGCCAAATTACCAAAAAGATTCTTCCTTGCTCAATTTCCTTTTGGAGTGCTTAGTTGATATTGATCCAACTTATCCCATTTTTTAGTGAACTTCAAAGTGCTTATCAATAGACACTCTTCATTGCATAGTGAAAACATGGAGGAAAGAGATAAATGACATGTTAGATTGTAGAGTGACTAATAGTTTGTGAAAGTTCCCTTTTTCAATGTGCTAGAACAACATGATTGGAGGAGGAGGAGGAGGAGAGGAGAGGGGGGGAGGGGGGGTGGCTTTGGTGGTGAATAGGTCAATCCCATTTTTAATGGTGTTTACATATTTCTTGATTAATTTGAGTGCACCGGAACATATATCAAGAGATTTGTTTAGTGTGATAATTTCATTAATTGATCACACTAAGATTATGACCCTTTACATAACGTTTGATCATCGATGCTTGTGCACAATGTATAAAATAAGATAATCAATATGCAAAGTGATGTGTGTTGAGAAGAGTACTTAAATAGTAAATGCAAACACACATAGATCAAACACCATAAGATCAATTTAAAGTGGTTCGGTTAGCCAACCTACATCCACTGTTAAGATTCGCTCAACCTTGAGTTATCCCCAAAATCCACTAAGTGGGGACTTACACCCTCACAATTAGAGTAGGAGTTCCACCTCACTCAATCGGGTGGAAATTTCACCCACCACTGTAGAATAGGAATTCCACCTATCCATTTGGCTAAGAATTCCACCCACCACTATGCCGAAGACTCCGCTCTAGATTTTTTATAGTGGTTCCGGAACCAATCTTCCTTAATCCACTTTCGGAACAAAGGTTTTAAACGAAAATTAAAGACAAGAAGCACTTGTCTTTGAAGCTTTTTCTCCTGATGTGTGCTTCTTCAAGATCCACCCAATGTGTGCTGGTGCCAACGCTCCTCCTTGAAGTCGTCGCAAAGCAATCACAACCCAGGGCGACAAGGAAACTAGTTGTACCGAAGGTTTCCTAGATTATGTTCTCATTTCCTCCCTTGCAAACTCAATCAATAGATTGGTTGTTTATGGCTTTACTTTCCTCCTCTTTCTCTCACAACTCAATTCACCTGATTGGTTGTATTTGATTCCCCAAGTATAAGCATGAGAGAGAAGGCAACCAATTGCAACAACGGTAATATACCGACAAGTCGAGCTCACCAAGGGGTCGGTGACTAGAAATGTTACCGTTCAACAACCCGACCGTTACGCAATAATGCACTCCAACGGTAATATTCTTTCTCGGTCGACATGTCGTCGCCGATGGGTCGATAGTAATGACACTGAGAGGTCGGTCCATACGAGAGGCTCGGTCTGCGGCAAAAGCATGCTGACAGTAGTTTCTACTTTAGAAACCTGTTACCCAGAACGACATGTCGCCCTTCACCGAAGGGTCGGTACTGGTTACTCTCGATTGGTCTTGAACTACCGATATGTCTGTTTTCTCGAGAGCCCACTTGAGTTTTAAGTTCCAGAACTGATAAATCTTGATCGAGGAGTCGTTGATCACGAAGGTCGTCTTAGCCTTTCACCGATGGGTCGGTACATACGAGACTCTCGATCAGAGGCTTTCCCAGAATAACAGTTCTATGATCCAGAACATGTCAATCTAGTCAACCAGTCTTTGACCACGATGGGTCGATCCTGTCTCCACTGAGGGGTCGATGAGGACGACTGGTTGAGATGACAATGAAACCAAATACATATTTCCAAGTTGGGTTCCAATTCACTGTCAAGCTTCCTCTCTAGGCTTTTCATGATTTAATCATTTGTTCCACTAAGCCTATGGATAGTCCTCTCTGAGGTGTTGGTACCACCTAAAGTCATCTATGGCCATATTACCTGTTTTGTGATTGCTCTAACAATGAGCTTCAATCCGGTGGAGCGTGATCTTCATTCTTGATCACATTGGGTCTTCAAGCTTCTAGTAAGTGTTTTTTTCCGAGTCATGGAATTGACAAAAATGGGGACTTGGCCAAGCCGAGGCACTAACAGTTTGGTTTATGATAGAGTTAATTGCAGAAGAACTCGTAAAGCCGACCCCAATAGATGGGATTCTGGCTAATGATGATGATTCAAAGTTCTTATCAATGGACAATCTCTTCATTGCACAATCGCAATCACTCTATAGAACTAGAAGATTTGGATTAAAATGCCCGCAAAAAGATTTGCCTTAGACTGGATGACTAAATCTTTGATGGGGTTGATTTTCAAAAGATGGAAATCCACCAACCTTGCTTGGGCTAGATAAGCAAGTGGACCTAAACTACTGGCATATTTCAAGTGACTCAGTTCAGTCATAGTTTTCTTTTCCAAAATATTACTTACAGTTCTACAACCTACTTGAACAGGATCTGCTCTATAGGATCATACTTTGTGCATCCTTAGGTGCTAAGTGATAAATGCCAAAAAAATGCATTTATATCTTAATATTATTGGGCATTCTCACATTTCTTTTATATTTAATATATGCATTTACACGTGAATTTTTGTGAGTTTTATTTAATATGACTTATTATGTGTATTTTCTTTATTTCAGGAAATTAACCCAGCCAATTTAATAAAGTTAGTCCCGAGTCAAAGCCCGAGTTAAATATCAAGTTCAAAGCCGAGTTGAGTGGATGCCGGGTCAAAACCGAGTTATGATCAAAACTGGCTATGTCTTTGGTCTGGGCGGATAGCTGGCCGCAGAAGACCGTTGGAGCATGGACAGTGCAAGCATAGAAGGAAAGCATGGGAGGAATAACAAAAGGATATTACCATTGCAGATTTGGAGTGACAAAAATGGAAAATCAAGAATATGGAAAGGGCCGAAACCCCATTGATGCAGGAAAGAGCCGTTGGAGCATAAGAGATTTCTTCTCTTACAAAAAGGGGATCTCTCTTGCTGGGACTAAGAAGAAAAGGAGCAGAAAAAAAAATCCATCTCTGCCTTGGGGAGAGCATCGACCCAGCAACCATTTCTTCTCTTTTCTTGTTCCATTGGCTTCTCTCTTTCTTCTGGCAGATCTTGGATTGTTAGAGAGGACGGGCGAGTGACACGCCTGGGCAGATCTGAGGATTGGAGTGTCGACGGCGGTGACAGCGTCGGAACAGAGAGAAGCATCAGAGGAGGAAGAGTGGCAGTAGCAGAATCTAGCAGCAGAGGCGGGCTGAAGAATGAGTCTGAGCTGCGTGACAGGCAGCTGAGTACGACTTGGAAGCAGAGGCGTGCACGGGCGAGTGACACGCTGGGCGCGGCCAGAAGCAGAGGTGGAGCGGCAACATCTTTGAGCAGCGCTGGACCTGGGGCAGCAAACTAGAATCAGAGCCTGGGCTTGGATCGGGCAGCAGCGTTTCAGCTGCTATCTTGTTCTCTCTTTCACTCTACTCTATCGGTTTCCAGGGAGTTCCTCTCTCTCTGTTTTGACACAGAATTTCTCTTTACTTTTGATTTATTCATGTTACTCTTTGTGAGGATTTTTAAGACATCATTTTAATTTTCTTTTGAAAATTTAATTGATTACTTTGAAGTTTCTTTTATCAATTGTCTGGTTGTTTAAATTAATTTTGAATGTTTAAATTAACTGGCTTAATATATTTATCATAATGTTTGGCTAAATTCCTAACTAAGGGAAAGGGTGAAGTTTAATTATTTACGGGGTTATTTTAAATCAACATCTATGATATTAATCTAAGTTTCATTTAATTGAATGGTTTAATATATCTCAAATATTTATTAAAAATCTAAGTAATTTTCTTTGATTCAGTATGATTTTCGAATACACTGAATGCTTGGATAATCTTATGATTTTTTGTGATAAATTATCAAGGACCTGTCAATGTCTATATATTTTCTTTGAATCATTGTAATTTCCGAATACACTGATTACTTAGAGAATCACTGTGACATGTGATCTATAATTAATTGTTTCTTAACCATCAATTATTTAAACAAATTAATTGAAAATTATTATTGAATTAAGTGTCCCATTTTCCGGTTTGTGAGAATCAACATTCACATCAAACTGAGACAAGTTGATGAGAAATAGCCCTATGAATTATTAAATGGATCCCTGAACCTTAGTGCATTTTTTTATTTGATTTAAATTCATCACCATCTTTGCTCCATACTTTGAGTGGAAGTAATCAAAATCCATGTTTTTATTCTTTTCTTTTTCAATAGTGTTCTTAATACCTTCAGTCCTTGTGGATTCGACCTCGGACTCACCAAGTAATTATTACTTCGCTACCTGCACTTGGGTTTACACTTTTAAAGTGGTAGCACTAAGGACATAGAACAGTACATCTGGTGGATGAATCATGACCATGTAATCAGTGTGTGATTAATGGTTAAGAATGGTTGAGGTATCTCTATCAAGTCCCCCCTCAGTAGTTGGGCATTTTATGGTTTTGGGATTTCGTGTATGATTTATTTTCTAGTTGGTTGTGCTCTTGTATAGCCCTCATATACAGAGCCTTTGTTTTTGCTTTGTTTTTGTTGAATTTGTACCTTTCTTTTCATATTAATTATAATATTTTGCTCGTCTCCATTTCAAAAAAAAGGCTCCCCACAGTAGAGGATCCTGTTCAGCAGGAAATAGCCATCTGGGGCAGTCACACAGTAGTCTAACAGACACAAAAATGTTATTTAGCATTCTAACAGTGTATCCAAGAATGCAGTAAACAAGGGGGAAAAAAAAAACTGGAAGAAATGTGAATGTTAGAAGAAAATATCTAGCTCCATTACTGCTCACAAGGTGAACTAGGAGTTGAGATCAAGAATGCAAAGATGTTTTGGTTTAAGCAACTAAAAGTACAAAATGACTGCAATAATGGCAATCCTTAATGTAAGAAACAAGGAGGCAATTAGAGGTTAACACCTGCTCCAAGCACCTGGCAGCACTTCTATGATCACCAGCCATATAATATGCATTAGCAAGATTCACCCATGTGTGTCCACATTTTGTATCTGTTTTTGCTGCAGCTGTCAAACATTCCTTTGCAACATTTGCAGCCATAATTTGACCTGCAGCAGACCCTTCACCTGCAATGGCCCCAGCTCCTGAAAATTGATGCATAAAACATGGTTACTAAGCAAGTTTGAGCAAAAGCTCAAGTACTTAAACATGGATACAATAACAATGCCACTAAAATAACCCAAAGAATTAATGAAATAATTTGGGCATACAATTTTCCAAGATGATTACAAAAGTACTTTTTATCACATTGTGGTATGAGGATGGCCCTAAGTCATAATTCCAATTATTTTTCACAGCACAAGAATAGTTCTCCATTACCTAAACCAGTTAATAAATCTTTGAGCAGCATCATCCATTTCATTTACGTCCCCACTCCATTGTAGCATTCATGATTCATATTGTATGATTCAATTTGAATCATAAAATGATTAAAAACAATAAGTGAACTGTACGTTCAAGAGAACCATACATATATTATCTTGCACTTCTAACGCTTAGCAAGTTACCTGCACTCCAAGTTTCATAGATGAGATAGAAAACCCATTCCAGTCTGTTTTTTTGGTTTTTTTTTACCTCTTCTGTTCTCTTTTAGATTTAAACTACTTAGTTCATTACGTGGTATGGAGTAACAATAAAAGGCAGAATTAGAATAGCTGCGCATCAAAGGATAGCTAGAAGTTGCCTGATAGAAGAAGAAGAGAAAAGGGAATGTCATTTAAGATGCTTAGGGAACACTCCTAGGAAACAAAGACCAGCCACAGTACGATGAAGGTTAAAAGTTTTTTTTGAAATGGAGTGAAGGTTAAAAGTTGAAGGTACAAGGAGAAGAGAGAGGCCATTAAAGATTAAGATTGAAGTTGTAACTAGTAAGAAAGGACACCATAGATTGTGGATTAATTCAGAAAATGATTTTTTAGATGGCTGATTGTAGAGTAACTGAGAACGCAGAGCATGACCCAACTAGATCAAATAAATGCTCTGCTGCAGGGTCATGGTACATGGGTCAACATCTGGTACTGGTAAGAGTGTCTGACTAGACCAATCCTAAAATATAACTTGTGGATCTAGCATCATTTTCTAATAAACTCTATATTTAACTTTTGAACAAAAACAAATGTAAAAATAACAATAACAGAAGATAAAATATATATCTTGCTCTCATCATCATCATCTAAGCCATTTATCCCATCAATCTGGGGTTGGCTTTTATATTTGGATTCGACAAATTATTTCCATGGACCGACTACCCTATCTGATGCTTATGGAACTTGAATCCACAACCTCTAGGCTAAGACAATGAGCCCAAACCAGTTGTACTACGGGTTCATGTCAAAATACAAATCTTTCTCTAAATTATCAAATTTAACAAACATTTATTTTGGTTAGGTTTCAAAGAAAGAAAAAAAAAGGTGAGATTAGTTTGTCATCTTGAAAACCATCTTAGAAAGTACTGGAAAAATTTATGCAACAAAGAATAAATGGTTTTGATTTTTTTTTTAATAGTAAAACTTAAAAGTTTTAATGACGATGATGAGAGTCGCTGACACTAAGTATGCTACGGTAGCTTTGGATCTGTCCATTTGGGGGAAGGAAACAAAGAGCGTGGGATTCCGTTCCGTCTGCTATTTATTGATCCTTATGGAAAGAAAGAAATTCAAGGATTTTTAAGAATGTGTCAAAGGGAGTGGATGAGCTTTTGAGGCAACACCGTGGCATTTGTGCTCTTGACTTTCGATAGGAAAAGACTTATGACGTAAGACAGAAGTGAAATGTGCCCTAAAATGAGGTAATGACATTCAAAAACCTAAACCTACGAATGTAATGAAGGAAAATAGGAAATTTAAATAATAACTACTGCCATATGCTCACAATACGCAATGAAAAGCTGATTTAAGAAATTAATATTCTATAATCAATGATTAAAAAACAAGATCAACACAAATAACATCACAAAATCAAAAGAACTAAAGAGATCTATAGCATGTAAGCATATTAAACCCTAGTAATCAGAAATCGATATTAGAGCTTCCAAATATCCTAAGGTCAGATTCAAGACGTCTAAAATCCCCCACACAAGAGAAAAAGTATAGATTCTCAATGAAAAATCAGTCCTACTTGAATCGAAACCCAAAAATGCTTGAAATAGGTCTAAGAAATGGGCTGTTTCAGGGGTTTTCTGCACAAAAAGCTTGGCTGCAAGGTAGGGAACCAAGTTAGGATGCAACAAAGGCCAAAACAGGGCAGAAATAACTCTGCAAAGTCCAAATCTGGGACTGGTTGGACTATATTTAGGTTTATTTGGGATTTTGGGTTGTTTAGGATTCCAAAATTGCGAGAAAATTGGGGGAAAGTTTGAGAAGAAAGAAAATGAGAAGAAGAAGATAGTTAGAGGAGGAGAAAGGATAGAAAGCACCTACTTAGAGTGCGGTCTTCACAAAAGAGTATGCAGATTTTTTTTTTCACTTTCATTCTATTATAAAATAATGAGTGTTTACAAGTATTTAAAAGAAAACCTAAGAAACAAGGAAGAGTGTGAACAATACAAACCATTTAAATTAACTTATTACATTCCCTAAAGTTGATAAATAAATAAAATAAAACAAACTTCCCAAGTCAACGACAATGACAACTCTGGATCCATTTAACGGTTCGGATCAAGCCAACCAAGATCCGACGGACCAAACAGCTCCCAAAACCCAATCCGATGAAACGAATAGTCAGATCAGGCCTTCCAAGCAATCTAATCTCGGATCTATACCCAATTTGGGCTATCCTTAGCTGGATCTACCTCTATCCATGGTCAGATATGTAGGGATTATGTAGAAATTCATTTTCCAACCATGATGTAGTAAAATCTAGATCCCATGTATCCTTTTTGCCGGCGTCCCAAAAAGAGTTCAAGAGAATTATTAATTTTTTTTTTTTGAAAGGTAATGTAATTTATTAAAAAGAGAAGAAAAAAATGTACACTACAAGAGTTTGACTGAAATGGCCACTCTAACAGAAAAGAACAAACAAACCCTCCCGAATTACAGTAGCCCATTCACAATTTCCATTGTTAGAGACGCCCCCCAAGCCAGGTCATCTGCAGCAGAGTTTGCTGACCAATTAGACCAAACAATCTGAAAATCATGGATAAAGGTAGTTTGCCAAATCTGCTCAATTTTATCAAAATAGAACCACGGGCACTATGAACCTCTAGCCCACCCCACAACAACCTTTAAATCTCCTTCAACAATACTCCCTTTAACCCCTAATTTTTCCAACTCTAAGATACCACTCCATAATGCAAATAACTCCACCTCTATGACAGAACCGTTTGGGAGAGGACCAGCAAAGAAAGGAAAGTATAGCACGAATCATTTCTAATTAGTCCTCCATAACCTGCAAGACCAATCTCACGTATATAGCTGCCGTCAAAATTTAATTTGAGTAACCCCACCGGTGGAGACCAAGGAATTGTAGGTCGAGAATCTGTCCACTGCGAAACATAGTCAACTGATGCCCAATCTCTACATAAATCTGACACGGAAATTCCCCTGAACTTCGACAACTCGACAATCCACCAAGCCACCCAAAGTTTGATAATGGCTAGGAGGTTCGATATGGAGCCTTCTTTTCCTTGAAACTCTTATTTCGCTCTAGCCAGATAGACCACACTATACTCAGCACTGTTGCAGTCCAAAGAGTTCACCGAAAAGAAGTTCCTGACATCACCACCTCTTCATTAAACAAGTTAAACCAAGAGTATTATTCTAGCTGAATTCTACTTATCGTAGGATGGATGTTCAAGAGATAATCCAAAAGCTAGGATTACGAGGAGAGTTTGGCAACCTCCCCTAGTAGAATGCTTTAAGTTCAATGTTGATGGGTCTGCTAGAGGCAAACCAAAGTCGGCAGGGTTAGGAGTAGTAGTGCGAAATTATAGTGAGAAGTGTTAGGTTTTTTATTGGAGTTAATGAGAGAGAGAGATTCGAATGAGGCCAAGTTGTTGGGCACTAGGACTCTCCTTTTTTGGTCAAGTCACATCTGGTAAAATGATTATCGAAGGTGATTCGATGAATGCAATTAGGTGGGCAAATAGAAGGAAGAAACTTCCATGGAGATTAATGTAATAGCCCAATGTAATACCCCCACCCATCTCAAATAAAGTCCCACATCGGTAGTGAGGTGGGTGGGTTGGGTGTTAATATGAGGGAAGCCCCTCTCTCCCATGTGTGAGGCATTTTGGGCCTGGCCATGTGGGTCAGGGCCCAAAGTAAAACCGTGAGGGCATAGTGGGCCCAGAGCGGACAATATCACACTGGGAAATTTGGATAGGGTCGTTACACCCAATCTTGAAGGGTGTATTCGGTGGCCAAGAATCCGAGCGATGAGTGCTTGAATTAGGATTGCCAGTGAAAGGAGGAGGAGAACTCCAGGGTGGTGTGGAATCAGAGAGAAAAAAATAGTCAGGGTGACACTAGTACAAGTCCCACATCGCCTGGACAACTTTCCTGACCCTAGGATTTAAGTAGGGCTCTCCCCTTCCCTAGCACAAGGCCTTTTGGGGTGCGTGTATGGGCTCACATACCGAAGTAAAGCCATGAAAGTTTGTCGTATCCAAAGCGGACAATATTGTGTTGGGTTGGGGCGGATCGTTACAATTAATCTCGACCACAAAGAAGATCAAGGAGCTGAGTATGCAGTTGAAGTTTCCTTTCGAATATGTTAGGAGGTCAGCTAATAAGGTGGCAGATTTCCTTGCGAAACTACGGTTGAAGGAGGCATAGGATCGATGGCTCTTTTGTAATGATAGACAGATTGTGTTTAACTGGGCCTTCATATTTGGTTTACTAGGAGCTGAGGGTTTTATAGATGTATTTATGTCTCACTAACTATGTGGGGTATAAGTTTCCTATACTGCCCCTCTTTAGTTGTATCTCTTTCTTATTTAATAATTTTTTTTGTTGCCTTTCAAAAAAAAGGGATAGCTTTGGATCTTTGGGAGAACATAAAAAACAACCGGACCAGCTTGAGTAGGCCTCCAATAAAAAATAAAAATGAAGGATTAGCTTATACAAAAAGGAGAAAAGGGATACAAAAAGACTTGAGTGTGTCTACATTTTGGATTGAGTTCGATAGTCACAAAGTTGATTGCCCTCAAGTTTGATAATCACAAAGCTTCTCTCTCTCTAAAAGAATTATGTGGACAAAAACATCTCTCTCTCTCTCTCTCTCTCTCTCTCTCTCTATATATATATATATATATATATATATATATATATATATATATATATATATTGTTGTGGGACCAAATGGGACCTGACTATGCCTATTTTGGCAAGTCAACTATATACGTGTAAAATTATGTGTAGATAAGTACTGATTATATTTTCATTTTTTGGCTACCTTAATTGGCTATCTTTCTCTTATTTATATTTGTACCCTCTAAGAGAAAAAATAGATCAATACAACTAAGAGAATAATTATTCTCTAATCTTCATCTCTTTCTTCCTTTCTTTCTTTTTTCCCTTGTTAAAAACAACATGGTATCAGCCAAGGAAGATCTCTGATTTTTTTTTTTCAGTTTCCAGTTCCTCTTTTTTGCAGTCCTTTTCTGGTGACGATCAGAGTTTCCAGCGAAGGTACTGCCGGCAGGGACCCATCTTCGCCTGCCGTTTTGACAGAGCTATCCATCTGTAAGGGTGAATTCCTGTTTTGGACTAGTTTACTAGGGTCTCTCTAAGCTCTCTCTCTCCACAGTTTTTTGAGATCCGGCAGTTCAGATCTGCATTTTTTCTTAGATCCGGTAGATCTGAGCTTGGTTTCCATCCAACTCTTCTCCACTGCTGTCGCCCCTGGCCAACCTCCTCACGCCTAAGGTGGACCACCCCTTTCGATCAACAGTGGGGCCCCCGTGTGCCCTTTTCTTCTACTGCTGCTGTACTGATCTACAACATAAAATATATATATATATATATATCTGGATTGCTCTATTCAGATCTGCTGCTTGGGACTCTTGTTCCTCTACTTCTGGTGCCTCTTACTTTCGCCCCTACATCAAGATCACATCAAACTTGGGTGTCCCACCTTTCATCTTAGGTGGACCCTAATTTTTCCTGTTTTAGGTGTTGCTGCTTGGAAGACTGCAACCAATTTTTTGGGCTTTACTGCCTTTGGCCTCTCTGTTGTTCTTCTCTTTGCATTTCTCCTGCTTGAAAGTTTCTTCTTGGGATAATGGCCGCATCTACGGACCCACTGAAGACCTCTGGGGAATCTTCTTACACAGATATGACTTCTTCTGGCACTCCGCATATTGGTAAGATCATCACTGTGTTATTGAATGAGACCAATTACTTCCAAACTCGGCTAAAATGTTTCTTACTGCCAAACAACTCTCTGCTTTTATTGATGGTACTGCCTCTGAACCAGAAAAGGAGGACTCCTCCTACCGTTCCTAGCAAGCTAAGAATTCTTTGGTGCAGTCTTGGCACCTTCATTCCATGGAAGATCATGTTCATGGGACTGTCTATACTCTTCCCACGGCTAAGGATGTTTGGGACACCATTAAGGCCTTATATTCGGACCGTGATAATTCTGCCTAGCTCTATGACCTCTATCCGACTGCTTCTCACCTTCGACAGAGGGAGCTCTCCCTCATTCAGTATTATTCAAAGATGCGGACCTGTTGGCTTGAATTTGATCAACATGAATCTGTTCAGTTTGTGGACCCTGCTGATGTTGTTCTCTATAACCAGCTTCTTAACCGACGACGGATCTTTGAGTTCTTGGTTGGCCTTAACCAAGACTTTGAGCCTATTTGGGCCCAACTGCTTGGCCAACGCCCTCTTCCCTCTCTGGAAGAGGTCTACTCTGCCTTAGTTCGAGATGATAGGCGCCGCCTGGTTATGACTCCTATGCCGGTCGAACGGTCTGCCTTGGTGACCACTCATCCTTCCATGCTTCCTCTCGCACGTGGGGCTTCTGGTTCTCATGGCAAGGCCCTTCTTCTGACATTCGTCGTGACACCAAGGTCTCCAAAAGAAAGGGTCTTGGTTCTGCACTTTTTGTAAGATGACGAACCATTATGTTGATTCCTGCTATAAATTGCATGGCCGTTCAAAGCAAGCTACTGTCTCCGTCACCTCGCCTGTTACCTCCTCTCCTGATGTAGTTAGCGACAGTGCCCCAGTCACTCGTCAAGACTTTAACATGTTGTTACAACGACTGGATCACCTTCAACACTCTGAGGTTTCCAATGTTGTCTCTTCTACTTCAGGTACTGAGTCCTTTGCCAATCATGCCTCTTCTCATTCCTGGATCATCGATTTTGGGGCCACTGATTATATAGCGGGTATGTCTAATCTTTTCTCTTCCATTTCTCCTCTCTCTTATGGTCAAGTTAAATTAGCGAATGGTTCATCCACTACCATCGCTGGAAAAGGGACCATCCCTCTCTCTTCCACCTTGCACCTTCCATCTGTGTTACATGTACCTCATTTATCTCGCAATTTGTTATCTGTTAGCGCACTCACTAAACAATTTCATTGCTTAGCTACCTTCTTTCCCTCTCATTGTGTCTTTCAGGATCTAACCACGAAGCAGGTGATTGGTGGTGGTCGTGAAGATGACGGCTTATATCTGCTGGATGGTCCTGTTGGTGCCTCTGCAACCTACCCTAGCTCCTCTTCGTCTGATATATGGCTTTGGCATTGCCGGCTAGGACATCCTTCTGACTCTGTCCTCAAGAAACTTGTTCCTTCTTTATCGTTTAACCAGTTTGAGTGTGCACCTTGTCAATATGGCAAAAATAAAATAACTTATTTTCCTTTTTCTATGAATAAACGTGCATCTTCTTTATTTTCTATTATTCATTCTGATGTTTGGCAATCACCCTCTATTTCTCGCACTGGTTTACGATACTTTGTGTCATTTATTGATGATTGTTCATGCATGACCTGGATTTATATCACGAAACATAAGTCTGGAGTGTTTGATCACTTTCACATATTTTATAATTGGGTTGCCACTCAATTTGGTTGTAAAATTAAAATTTTGCATAGCGATAATGGGGGAGAACATTTGTCTAATTGTTTTGTTCAATTTTTGCAAGAGCATGGTGTTGAATTCCAACTGTCTTTTCCATCTACACCACAACAAAATGGTGTAACTGAACGAAAAAACAGACATCTTCTTGAAGTCGCTCGATCTCTCATCTTTACCATGCATGTCCCACAGTCCTACTAGCCTGAGGTTGTCCTAACCTCATGCTACCTTATCAATCGCATGCCATCCCAGGTTTTGTTGGACAAATCACCCATTGATCTTCTCTCACTTCATAAACATATTCATCTTCTTCCCCTACATATTTTTAGATGTGACTGCTTTGTTCACCAATTTTTTGGTGATAAATTTTCCCCCCGTGCTGTACGATGTGTTTTTTTGGGATATTCCCCATTCCATAAAGGCTACAAGTGTCTTGATCCAGTTACTGACAAAACTTATGTATCTATGGATGTCACCTACTTCGAGACAATCCCTTACTTCTCTTCACCATCTGTCTCGTCTCCAGTTCCTCCTCTCCTCCCTCCTGCCCTAAGTCCTACTAGCTCTGACGTGCATCCCCCTAGCATTGACAAGCCAAGTCTGGTATATCACCGCAGGCAGAACAGGCCTCCGCTCCGCGAGAACACCACCACGTGATCTGTTCCTGGCCCAAATCCTTCCCTTACTGATGCATCTGATCTTCCCATTGCATTTCGAAAAGTTAAACGTACTTGTACCTCTCATCCCCTTGGCATTTTGTATCTTATCATGTTGTCTCTCCTGCCCATCACACTTTTCTTGCAGCTTTGGACAGCGTTAAGATACCCAAGCGGATTGACACCGCTCTCCGTGATCCCTTGTGGAAGGTGGCCATGGAAGAGGAACTCACGGCCCTTGAGAAGAATCACACATGGGACATGGTTCCCTTGCCTCAAGGAAAAATTCCAGTCGGGTGTAAATGAGTTTTTGCTTAAAAACATAATCCGGATGGCTCCATCGCTAGGTATAAAGCTCATCTCGTTGCCAAAGGATTCACACAAACTTATGGGGTGGATTATCAGGAAACCTACTCCCCCGTGGCCAAGATTACTTTTGTTCTCATCTTGATTTCCATTGCCACTACTTATGATTGGCCGCTGCATCAGTTAGATGCGAATAATGCCTTTCTTCATGGTGATCTCCATGATAAAATTTATATGCTTCCACCACCAGGGTTTGTTAATCAGGGGGAGCCTCACTCTGTCTGCAAACTCCAAAAAGCTCTATATGGCCTCAAGCAGTTTCCACGGGCGTGGTTTGAGAAGTTTAGCAGTGCACTGCTGCCTTATGGTTTCTCTAAATGGCAGGTGGATCACTCAGTTTTTATCTATTGTCTTCACTCTGTGGTCATGATTCTAGTGGTGTATGTTGATGACATTGTCCTTACCGGTAATGACGTTGTTGCCATATCTACCTTCAAGGAATATCTACAGCGCACATTTGCTATTAAAGATCTGGGGCCATTGCGTTATTTTTTGGGTATTGAAGTCGCTCGTTCTTCTCAAGGACTCTCTTTATCTCAGCGCAAGTATGCTCTTGACCTCCTTCAGGATGCTGGATACTCTGTGTGCAAACCTGCTGACACTCCATTAGATGTCAATACGAAGCTCGCTGCCGCAGACGAGACTCCTCTTGATAGTCCTTCATTCTATCAAAAGTTGGTGGGGAAATTGATTTATCTCACTATCACACGACCAGATCTCTCATATGCAGTTGGTGTGGTTAATCAGTTCATGCACGACCCACGGATTACCCATCTTCATGCTGTCTTCCGCATCCATCGCTATCTTAAAGCTCATCCTGGCAGGGTTTGTTCTTTGCACAAAAGTCTTCCCTCTCCGTTTGTGGATATTCCGATGCTCATTGGACCGACTCTCCTGATGATCGCCGCTCAACAACTGGCTTTTTGAGTTCTCATCTCGTCGGTTAGCGTATTAAGAAACAATCTGTTATTGCTCGCTCAAGTGCTGAAACTGAGTATCGTGCAATGGCCAATATTACGGCTGAGCTTCTTTGGATTCGCTAGTTTCTTCAGGAATTGGGTTTTGCTCCACGTGAACCGCTCATTATGTTTTGTAACAATCAGGCGGCTATCAACATCTCCTCTAATCCGGTCTTTCATGAGCGGACCAAGCACATTGAAATTGATTATCACTTCCTACGACAACACATTTCTGAAGGCCGACTTCTCACTCCATATGTGAAATCTAAAGACCAATTGGCGAATATCCTGACCAAGTCTGTTCCTCTTCACCAACTTACTTCGGTTATTAATGGGTTTGTTAGACATCTTCGAACCAACTTGAGGAGCAGTGTTGTGGGACCAAATCGGACCCGACTATGCCTATCTTGGCAAGTCAATTGTATAGGTGTAAAATTATGTGTAGATAAGTACTGATTGTATTTTCCTTTTTTGGCCACCTTAATTGGCTCTCTTTCTCTTATTTATATCTTTACCCTCTAAGAGGAAAAATAGATCAATACAACTAAGAGAATAATTATTCTCTGATCTTCATCTCTTTCTTCCTTTCTTTCTTTTTTCCCTTGTTAAAAACAACATATATATACCCCCTCCCTCCCTCCCTCTCTAAATATATATATATATATATAAGAATTATGTGGAATAAACATATATGAACAGTTCATCCTAAGTTTCCACTATCAAATTGTCCATAATTAGGGCAAATAAATAATACGGAAAAAAAAAAAAAAAAGCTTATAGTACTTCATTGGAATTCTGTACATATCTATGAGACCACAAATAGCTTTATGCCTTTAGAGTACAAAAATGTTGCATAACTATCCCAAAAAATTCAGTATATGATTGCAAAATGTAGATAAGATTGTAATTGTATTTAGTTGGAAATTTACTTCTTGAGAAGCATGAACAATGTATAAAGAAAAACCAGCTTTCCAGGACATATGAAAACATTTCTCTCTGCCACTCCATTTTCTTATGTTCTTTGCATTCCATGTGTCATATAAAATAGGACTCAAAAAGGTAACCCTTGGTGTAACCCTTATTCCATCGACAAACCTTGCATGATTTGCCTCCTTTAGTCCTTTTTTTTTGTTGATCTCATTATACTTAGTAGGGATACATTGCCTCTTCAATATCCACATTGTTGATGTTAAAATCTTACAATAGATTCACATTTTACAATTTGTAAGATATAGCCAAAGGAACAATTGCATTGATTTAGAAATCTTACAATTCCATGGATAGTATAATCACGGGAAACTTAAAATTTGGAACATGAAGCTTTTGGTTTCGACAATTTCTAAGGCTCGAGTTGTCCGCGTCCTGGACTCTTTGGATTCTCTCTTTTTTATTTTTTATTTTTATCTTTTGAAGTAGGATCGTTGGACTTTCATGGAGCTTTTTAGTTCATTGATAACATTTTACAACATTAATTGAAGTATATACTAGTATAAAACTTTTGGAAGTCGGAGCTTTCAAATTTGAACTCGAATGAAATGGTGAAATATTGCTTCACTTCATTTTGCAATCTAAACAAATATTCACTCAACATTGAAAGAAATTGGAGAATTGCTCATATTATTACTTTTTGGATTGCGTGCTTCTTATGTTATGAATTTTACGATTCTTGACTTACAAGTCACAATTTGCAATTCTAAATGATTTTATGATGCAATTTGATTTCATAAGAAACTATCTAAAGGAACCCTACTATGCGCCCATCTAAACCTAGAGAAAGCAATTATAGATGGAATAAAAGAAAATAAATGCACTCTAACAGAAAATTGATTAAGCTATTGTCATCATTATCATCATCATCAAAACCACTCATCCCATCAATTTGGGATTGGCATTTGAATTTGGATTTGACAAATTTTCTTTTCTTTTTTTTCGAGACGTAAAAAAAGATTTTATTTAAAAAAGAGAAAGTACAACAGCTGAAAGAAAGACGAAGGAGGTCTAAAAGGATTAGACCAAAGATCAAAAATCAATAAAACGAAGTACACTCTAGGTCCCAATCCTCAAAAGGCTCAAATACAAAAAAAAAACCCTCGAAGACCGGATTATTGATCCCATTTTTGGTAAGGAAATCAGCCACGCCATTTGCCGAACGCCTGACACGAGCAAAGGAGACATCCAATCCCGAACTAGGCCCCTAATTTCCCGCTCAATGGTGATCATTCTCCATGGAGGTCATTTAAGACACTTAGCCCTCTTAATTGTATTTGCTGAGTCCCCTTCAATTACTAGTGAGCCATGTTTGTAGATTTTCCAGATGGTCAAAGCTCTCCTAATGCTAAGGAGTTCCGCCTCGTTTGAGTCCTTAACCCCTTCAGACTCCATGAAAACCATAGATGAAACACCACAATGGTTCCTCAGTACATCTCCTATCCCTGCTGGACCTGATTTACCATTCAAAGCTCCGTCCACATTGAATTTCATGCTCTCTTGTTGAGGTGGGCACCATGAGACAACGGGTATGATGTTCCTATCTCCGTCTTTTAAGCAGCCCTCCCAAGACACCAGGAAATCAGTAGGGTTTAAGTCCCCTGAATTCTTTTCCCACTAACAACCACATGCTCAACCTCCATTTGGCCCTTTGCAAGAGATCACTATCCTCAGTGGATTTTCCTTCGAATAACCTAGAGTTCCTCTCTTTCCAAATGGTCCAGAATATTACAGTGGGAACCGTATACCAAGCCATCTTCCATCTAGGGTTGAGCCTCGATATAAACCATGAACCCACAACCCTGGCGCAAGTTCTATAAAAAACCCAAGGTGTATCAAAGAGGTTCAAAAACTTGAGCCATAAATGTCTCGCGGTGAGGCAATTAATGAAGAGGTGGTCCGCATCCTCCTCCGGGTAGTCACAAATAGGGCAATTGGAATCCCCCTTAGAACTCAGCATTCCTCGCCTTTTAAGAGCCATCCTTGTTAACACCTTTCCCCCAAGAGCACACCACATGAACGACTGGACCCTAGGTGGGGCAAGAGCTTTCCACGCAAAGGTTGGGATAGAGGCACTAGAGTCTGGTTGATTGAGAACCACGTCCACCATGGACTTGACTGAGTATATGCCCGACGAATCACCACTCCACACTAGTTCATCCGCCTCCCCAAGAGACAATGGGAATTCTCCTATGGGCCAAGAACCTATTTGATGCCCTTAAGACTTGAACCCACGACCTTGTGATTGCAACAATGAGCACTTACCAACTGTGCCAAAGGTTGTAATCAAACTAATTAAGCCATTGTATCATACAAAAAGTATCAAAAACTATAAGAAACAAACCATGATCAAGAAAAAAAAGAAATAACGCAAATTTTCAACTCACAAGAGAGACAAGTAATTTGGATAACTCCACACCTGGAATAATTGAACCATATTTGCACAGAAGAAAAGCAGCATAGTTGATTAGAGCTGCAGGATGATTTTGATCTTTTAAGATCAAATCTTGAAAACATTTTTGAGAAAGCTCCAAATCCCCACTGCAGAGAGGGAAAAAGGGTTAAGAAACAGTTTTTTCCCAATTGGTGACAAAGGCTTTTATTATAAAAGCAATAAGCATAATAGTTGATAGGGAGAGAGAGAGAGAAGACAAGAACATTCTTACCACTTTTAACACTCCAAAATGAATGCTTTTTTTTGAGTGATTTCAAAATGGATGTTCTTTAGTAGAATATCCAGAATTTTCTCAACACCAAGTCCAAAGAACAACTGGCTTTGACTTTACAGCACTTTCAAGGCTCAATTGCATTCCATCATTATTAAGTTGGAGAAATAGGATCTCTGTCCAAGTTTGAGGGGCATTCAAGAAAGCCGTTGCGTCCTTGTGTTTTCCCTTTGTCTCTATTTTAGTGTCATTAAAGCATAATATTTTTGCATGAAGGAGAAATCCCCTTTACAAGGATTTAGCTCCTCCCTTTGAATTAATCCCACTAAATAAAAAATATGGCCCACTCAAGGTGGGGCCATCATATCTAAGGTTGTTCATGGGCTTTAACCCAATCCAAGCCTGGCCCAAAACTAGCCTCAATAAATATGCTTGAACAAGTTAGTATGACCAATGGGCCAAGCTTGGCTCAACTTTTTCGCCCACTTATTAAAATAGGCAGGCTTGTGCTTTGTTATAAATGCCAACCAAATCCATCAAGCTTTCAGGCCCATTACGTTGGGTGTTTTCTAATGATAATCTATTGATGCTTTTATTTTTTGGGGTTTACTATATATCCACCCCTATATTATTGGTTAATTGCAAAAGAGTCCCTATATGTGCTATTTTCGTATGATGGCCCCTGACATTTTATCCACCTATCTAATTAAGTCCCTGCCATCAAAGAAGTCACAAGTCTAATGGCTAGAGGATTGATACTATTAAATCACTTCAATGACAAGAAACCTCATATATGGCATTTGTTCACTTGTCAAAGACACCGTTCTCCCAACCAAATATAAATTTAGACATAGGTTTCTCTATATATTTAGATATCTATAAATGGTATGTTGGTGGAATCCATTTCACTAAGACAAACAATATTAACCACATGATATAAGACAATGTTTAAAATATTGAACCTCAAACTCTTTTGGAGTTCCGGGATCCTATCGA
This sequence comes from Chimonanthus praecox, assembly GCA_022113865.1. Taxonomy (NCBI): domain Eukaryota; kingdom Viridiplantae; phylum Streptophyta; class Magnoliopsida; order Laurales; family Calycanthaceae; genus Chimonanthus; species Chimonanthus praecox. The sequence continues at coordinate 56,629,953 of CM039087.1, read as the reverse complement.
ATTTCGACATAATCACATTTTAAAAATAGGACATTTTGGCAATTTCCCTTTATCTAATGTCTAACTATTACATACATTTCTCATGCATTCACAAGCATTTCAAATAAAATATTAATAATTTTATCAAAATTAATAATTTTTATTAAATCCATATAATATAAAAAATAAAAATAAAATTTTATGAAACATAATTATTAAAAAAATATTTTAAAATATTTTTGCTCCATAGGTGCAGAGAAGGGGTAAAGAGGGGTAAAGAGGGCAAGGGTTTCCTGAAAACCCCCATGCTCCAAAGGGTTTCAAAAAAAGGAGGGGGAGAGGGGTAACAATTTGAATTTTAACCCCCAGCCCTCTATTACCAAACAAGGGTAACGGGGGGTAACCCCCCCTTACCCCCCATCCAAACGCAACCCTAAAACAAAACAGCAGCTATAGCTTTACAATCAAATCTTAAGAATCCTTTTTTCAATTTTTGGCCTATTTTCTTTTGCTTGCTAACATGGAAGCAAAACACAGCCACTTAATGAACGAACGGTCAAGACTCATTTGACAGTCACATTTAACTAACTCTTTTATATGAAGATAATGGACTTGGGTTTGGTATGGGGTACAGGAAAGCTCAGCCTGAATACAACAATTAAACAGCCATGATCATATAAATGGTTTGGATAACTTACACCTTGTTATACAAAGTGAAAACAAGAATGAACTGTTCATATTCTCATGCAATTGTTTTATAGCTCCTTTTAGCTAAAAAGAAGATGGCATGTAAATTTCTTAAGTACATTGCATGGAAACTTTCAAGAGTAGATGCACAGAATATAATAACACAACTAACCAACCTTTGAAGGTAAGCAACACCAAGGTTTGCTAGGGCATCCAAGTTGTCCGGGACAATTGCCAACAACGATGACAAAATAGAAATTGCACTCTAGAAAAGGAGAAATAACAAACATATCAGAACATAAAGAGGAAGAAGAATTTAGTGGAGTAAAACAATAATTCTGGAATATACTGCAAAGAAAATGGAAAACAAGAACATAAAATACATGTTAACCTAAGTTACATGAGTACGGGTACGAGTGTCGGTGTCTGACATGGACACAAGGTGTCGGACACGGCAAACCCAAAAAAGCAGGACACGGCACCATATTAAATAAAATTAAATCTATTAAATGAAAATAAGATGTGAAAATAACATCAATAGAAAAGCATATACTAGTTTTGCTCTAAACATTTAGGTGGCAAAGGTTTTAAGAGGGGAAATGTGTTGCAATATTTTAGTCATCTTAGAAAACAGTAAAGGCACTAAAATAATCCACGAAGAACAAGTACAAGTGTACAAGTGCCTATAGTATTGACACGGGTGCGAGTGTCTACAACTGTCCACAAAGGTACGTTACACATTTTTAATTGTCTATGCAACATAGATGTTCACCTGTGGGCGGCCAGTCCTAAGAAGAATCAAACCAAGTGTGTTCCAAACAGCCGCTTGTCTAATGTCTAATTGCAGCGACTCCTTCAACTTCAAAATTATGTCATCAAGTTCTTCAGATTCAAGCTCTTTATCTGAACTATCTGCAGCATTTCCTTGCAGAAGGCACTAAGGTCTAGAGTCAATCAGACTGTTCAATCCACTGGTATGTTGGAAATTAAAGAATAGTAAACATGCAGGACATCATAGACACATGGAAAAGCTAGAAGCACCTGTGCATGGTGAATCTGAATTAAAGAAAGCAACTCTGGTCTTCCAACTTCTTCCTCACATTGTAGTAAGAGCTCCAATGACTTTTCGAATGCTGAGAGTGCCTAGAAATAGATGAAGAGAGGGAAAAAATTCAATATATTGATAGTATTTAAAGAAAACAATGTCCAAAACAAATAGCAAAACAAGATTCAATGATTACCTTTTGTGGCTGATTCAACCTCTGATACATAAGGCCAAGTATAAAATGGGCATGGGCATTTTTAGGCATCTTCCGAGCAACATGTACCAAACCCTATAAGCATGTAACAAGGTGGTCAAAGCCCAGAAGTGAATAAGTTGCTTCTAATTCTAATGCTAATGTCTACGTAAATACAGGTACAAATATCACAAAGAAAGGATAATTAAAACAATCCTTAGGTAGTAGTGGGAAGCAAGATGAACTTGGATCAGGAATGGATCCTCACCAGCATGCCCTGGTGCAAGAAGGGTAAACTTTAGTTATTTGATAACAATACCATAAACTTCAGTTTCAAACAGAAAACCAACCACTGGTGATCATCATCCATGTCACAGTCAGCCATTTCCTCATCTATCTGGGGTCGACTTAGAAACAAAACACGAATGATATGATCAGTGATTTGGAGTTCACGAAAAAAGCAAAGAAGTTGGATTTTCTACCAATAGGGTAAAAAAATTCTAGGTGTATAAGAAATGAATCCATAGTGTCAAGCTTGTGAATTATGACTCAATCTGAATGGCTGAAAGATTTGATTATCATTTGCAACCACTTTAAGGATCTAATAAAAAATCCAGCTGTGAACGCTGTTTCTGGATCACATTCAAAAGTAACATCTGGATTCTAATCCATTTATCAGACAAAATTGCTCATCTGCATGAAATCAATGTAATTAACTACACATATACAGTTAATTTTTAATTTTACTTAATTAACATCATCATCATTGAAGCTGTTGCCTTTAAAATTCTACCTACTAATCCCTATTTAGGACCAAAATCCATTTCCAACCTATTACCACCACCCCCACCCCCCCACCCCCACCCCCAACTCTCCCTCTCTTCTCTCTCTCTCTGTCTTCCCCAACCAAATTCTTAATGCCTAGAATTACCTAAGACATGGTCAAGAAACTTTTTTTACTACTACTCTTCCTCTCCCTCCTATTTGTGGAAACGATGAATGTACCCCTTCCTAGTTGTGTCCTTGTATCCATCTTATCATATTGATCTCAAGCACATGCATCATCCTATCGCTTCTTGTTGCACAATATTCAGCTCCATATAACAATGCAAACTATGGCCAAACATGGATCTCAAGCACATGCATCATCCTATTGCTTCTTGTTGCACAATATGCAGCTCCATATAACAATGCAAACTATGGCTAAACATGGGGTTGAGAAAAGAGAAATTTTCTATGGTTTACTCGATATTAGGTCATATCAAACCATATGGTTTATTGTAGTTACAGGAAATTGCATCTTCGGATCTAAGAGGGCTTTTTCTCTCTTTTTTCCCCTCTAATTGTAACTAATCCAATGAATTGCTTTCGCAAAGATGATGTTGCCCATGCGTGACAAAGTCCCCTCAACCTTGTGGGGCCCATATGAGAAGGGTCCAATATACAAGGATGGGTGCGTTTGAAAGGTATTTCAAGATGATGTTTCTCATAAAAAAATCAGGTCCATTGGATTAGAAAAGCCATGTCTTTGAAGGGTCCAATGAGCAATGGTGAAACTGGGCCAACTTTTGATGGATTTTTAATCTAACGGTGAGATCAACCCAAAATGGGCTCCAGTTAGGTGTTTGTGAGGCCTTCGTGGGCCCTCCATGGGGCTCTAAATCCGACATTGCCCATGGGTGATGTCACCCAGGTGAAAAAAAAATCCTAATCCATTAAAGTTCTCCTATAGTATGCTAGTTGTACTAATTCTTTTCTTTTAAACAAATGATAAGGTTAACTAAATATCATCAAAATGACAAATAGGTCTGCTAACAAGCTGGGTTCAGCCCAAGGTTTTCTCTATGACAAATAAACCCGTTTCAAATATCTAAAAGTCAGAGCTAATCCACAACCCATTGGGCTTTTCAAGGTTAAAGCCCAAGGCCATCTATTTGATAACGTACCAAGCCCAAGCCAAACGTTTGAGACTATTAAAAATTCAACCATTCAACTTGCATGTAGACAGGAGCAGCTACAACTAGACCAAATTGAGCCCAAAACTCAATTTCTAGTCACTTGATCTTAGTGGTCAAAGTCACCAAATGTCTTTAAAACTCACCAAGGCAATGATTCCCAGTGACTTTGACCACTAAGCTCAAATGACTAAGATTGAATTTTAGACTCAAATGTAGTCCACTTGAAGCACATCATATCGACTTTCAATCCCAACGGTCGTTTTTCTAATGAATTATTTCAAAATAATTTAAAAAAAAAAAGGAAAATGGACCAGATGTACACATATAATGGCTAAACGGGCCAAAAGCCTAGAGGGCTTTCCTGGGCTTCTTGTAAAAGTCTGAGCCCTCCATTTAGATAAACAGGCTCAAAATTTTATCCCTAGCCCGAACCTGACCCGAAGAGTTGTTAGATGTGTTCAAACCAGTTCGTTTATGACAGGTTCAGGCAGGTTCCAAGTCAAGTTTGGGCTAAGGAACAAGCCTAACAGCAAATCCTAAAATAAAGAACAAGAAAGGGACAGCCCATAGGAATGAACTAGAAGCCCAAAACTCCATCTATGCTAACAACTAAGATACTTAGACTAGATTCAATAAGTAGCTAGTGGCAAAATTTTGGTTCCACTAATCATTTAAATTTGACAATCATGAATCAATCACGTTTGACCTTCTCATACTACTAAATTCAAAACTTTAAGATCTAGGAGAAGCTTGTGAATAGATAGAACAAATGCCCTGATCTCCCAAGGCGAGGAGGAAGGTGGAGAAAATTGAACCAAACTACCTGTGCTCTGACATGAGTCGAATCAATGCCACTAACCATGATCTCAATTTGTGAGCATCAACCAAGATGCTTTGAATGGCAACTAACAAAGATTATTACTTGATCTGCAAGGCGAAGGACCATGTATCCAAAGCGATTCCTATTACAGTCTATTGACAATACACCCAGTGATGGAGGCCTACGTTGGTTCCACACTTAACAGAGAGAGAAGGAGACTAAACACTCATAGGAAGGCAAGACAAGATAATGGGATTGACACCAACCACCAAAAATGAAGCATAGTATACCTATGAAATCCTCACTAGAACCCAGAAAATAATAATAAAATCTAATGTCCAATAGGATCTTCTTGCAAATTGTATTTCTACTGTTATGTTTGGAGTCAAGATGCCAAATGACACATGCCAATAAAAGTTTGAAGAGCATGACAAGAAGAGGTTGGTCAGGGAGAGAACTGAGAGTAGCCCCAATGACGTAATCCCAGCCTACTTTGAATGTATCCAGGGCTTCCAAATTGAAAATGTCATAGAAAAGATTGGAAAAAGGAAGGCAAGGGAATTCAAGGATGGATCACAATACTATAAAAAACAATCCGGGGTAGAATACGAATGACTGACTGATGTAGAATACGAATGACTCAAGCATATAGACTTAAAACCCCCAAGTTCACAAGCTTCAAAAACCTGTGTGATGATGGTACAACCTTCAAAAACCCACTATAATGGTTAAACACAAAATCTTCTCAAAATAAAAGACTATTATCACTTCTCTTCCCATTCTTATTAATAGATAACTTGCTTTAATACATAGGAAAGATATCCCATTCCTAAAACAACTAATCTTACCGATTACAAGAGGTTGATATCCCTATATAACTTGACTTTCTAAAATCATAAAAATGTTAAAATACTCTCCCCTATATGTTTCTTGTTCTAATTACAATCCAATAAACAAAAAATGATGTTCGTAATTAAAATATGCCTAAAATAGCACTATGCCTCAGCAATGCCAACTTTAGTTACTCAAAAATTTGTTGTGGACCATCTAAAACAAATTTAAGGCTTTTAACCCTCAAAGATTCAATTAGAAGATCCAGAAACTTGAGATCATTTGCGAGTCCCAAATGATCCAAACAATGTATACACTACTATGACGTTTGTTAAATGTAGTCTTCATCCAAGATTTCTTCCACATCATTCTCCCCTGTTATGGGACAAAACTTGATCTGATTTATCTTCTTCTACTCTCTTCGATTTCTTCTTATGCACTGTAGTTTGTCCACTACTAGCATTGCTTGATTCTTATCTATAATGGAAGGATAAATTAACAATCATCCTTCGCAATTGTGAATCCTTGATGGAATCTATGAATTGTTTCATACCATTACACTGCAATGGTTTGTGAGTAAAGGCCTCCCAAACAAGGATTAGCATATGCTTCATAGATGTCATTGACATTGATGTTCAAACCTTCTTTTACAAAATCTTTGTGAGAGATGAAGACTTGATAAAATGGTAATGATTCAATCAGATATCCACAATCTTCAACTTCCATAAGCAAACGATCCACTGTTTCTAATGATTGATCTTCAAATTCGATCCTTACAAGAAATGACTTTTGATGATCTTCAAATAGGATCCATAAGTCTCCAAAAAACAATCATATGATTTCCATGAAATGCTACTCTTTGCGTATTGTGATTTATTGGGACTACGCCTAGATCCTAACAAATCAATTGAGTACATCCAAATTCCTCAATAATGCCCTCTCTCCACTATTAACAAGATTGAATGTTGAAAGAAGCCTTGGCCAAAACAAAGATACAGAAATTGCAGAATAAGTGATTGAATAATTCAGATTTTAGACACTTGATTGAGATAAGATTTTTTATTTTGAGTCCACCATTAAAAAAATCCAGACCATAAAATATTGTTTTGGGATATGACCATGAAACCAAACAAGGTCAGCCCAATCAACAAGCTGATGGTTGATCCTAGCAAATAAATAGGCAGGCTTTATAGTGAATATGCCGTTTGGCTCGGCAGTCCAAAAAATCTGATTCTAAACATTAGCTAAGGGAATAGGAAAAGTAAACTCAAAATGCCAACCCCAGATAGACAAGGATAAATAGCTATGATGATACAATAATGAGAATGAATATTATGAATTTACATGTATAGCGTTAATCAAACACCAGAGATCCAGGACTATATTTATTTCTGTTCAATTGTATTGACCTATGCAATACTGATTTCTTACACAGAAGCCAATGATTTAGAACTGAATATAGAAACATAAAAAATAAAAAAGTGCCCATCAACTATCATTCAGAAATAGATCATCCCTGGGAATACCTAATAGTGTAAAGGAATCACATAAAAAATTAAAGAACTCACAGATTTAAGGCTGCTGACTTTTTCCTCACGAGATGTTGAAAGTCCTTGACACTGTTGATCAGCATCTGTACCAGGTAAAGGTTCAGTATATTCACCCTTAATTTGGGTATGGAGTTTTCCCAGTTCCATAAATCTTTTATCATCACCCTCTACAATATCAGTATCTTTATTTGTCAAGGTATTCTCCACCTGAATGCTTTCATCATTGATACTCCTGAATGAAATTTGCCATAGTTCTTGGTAAAAAACTAAACAGCATGCAAAAAGTTGCATCAAATTGGAAGCCAACAATATTTCAACTCAGCAATAAGGGAATTAAGAATGAGAAGCGGCAATGGATTGGTTCAACCACATATCATAAGTCAAAGGGCACACTGCATATCTTAAGTAAATAAAATCACAGTTACTCAAATATCTAAATTTGAAAAAAACACCTAGGTGAATCATAAATTCATAAGAAGAGGCACGAATGCATAAGTACACATCTATTTTTGTTTCATACCAAACCAAATGGTGGTACACAATGCTAAAAAATATCCCATAATTGCCCCAACACAGCCTTCACAATAAGCTAACACCATGTGTTTTCCACAATGCAACAGTTAGTGGCACCTCATCTGCCATGCATGCTGCATGTGTGAAAATGCATGAATCTGATTATTAAATTGCTCAGACGACGTAAGACAATCTTAGCCCTTCAACCAGTGAACCCATTCATATTCAGTGCCAACTGTTGTCCATACTCATTTCCGCTGTTCCAATTTCAGTCCCCCTCGGACAAAGAAATCATATATTTTGTTCCAAAATATTATTCAAAGATATCCCGGTTGCTTTATTAAAGTGAACAGAAAGTTTGCTTTACAATACACAACAAGTGGTGGGCAAGAGGGCTTGCCATATTCAAGAGGCAAATTTTGTCTGAAAAAGGAGTACCTGACCATGAAAATTCATTGCTTAAACTCATTTCAACCCATTAAATCCAACAATTTGAAATCAACGGGCGTTGAATTTCACCTCAACCAAGGATAGCATGGATCAGACAACTAGCAAGAACTGGCCCTATTTTGTAGTAGTTGGACAGGGAGAGAGAGGAAAATTCTTTCACTACTTCATTTTGTCCATTTTACATGCCCCCATGAGCAAAGTGAAATACATCGATGTCTGTGTGGTAGCATTGTTCTTAGAATTAAATGAAGGATGGGGAGATTAGTATAAAATAAACCTTGCGGATGAAGCGGGCGCAGAAGGGAGCGGGCAATCCTCGCCGTCACTTTCTGGTGGATCATCGTTGAGATCAGCGAGGACGGCAACCTTGGAAGGATTCTTCTTCTTTGAATCGGAAATGGAAATGGAATTGCAATTGGATAGCTCAGGCTCGATTTTGATGCTTGGGGTTTGTTGCTGCTGAAGTAGGGTTCGGATTTGGGCTTTTTGCTGCTGTTGGGATTCTGGCATTTTTTCATCTCCACTTCCTCCTTCGTCCGTCTATGTATATATAGTTTTCGGGTTTCAAAGACTCGGTAAAAAAATAAAAAATGCGTAATGAAGAAGAGTTTTGACAGAGTTAAATTTTGGCTGTAATTTCTATGAAACATGTCCCAAAGTCATCTTTTGAATTTTTTACTCTTTAATTTTTTATAAGCTGATTTAATTTTATTAAAAAAATTAATTATTTATCCTTTACCTTGTCATCTTTTGAATCGTTAAAAAAAAACTTTTTGAAACACTCAAGTCATATTCATTATTGTATTTAGTATATCATTATTGATTAATTAAAATTTTGAATCTTAAAATCAAGCATTAAAATTTTTAAATAGATCTCATACTTAACTAGTAAAATATCGAAGTAATTTTGTAACACTTTTTATATAACTTCCATAAATGATGGAAATACCTTCTAGAATAGCCCATAAAGAAAACAAGAATATCTTTTTTTTGGGTATAAGATAGATCCAATTTTTAAGTGAAAATCAAATTAAACTATTACCATCAACAAACATTAAATGGAAAACTATAGATCTAAAAAACTTGTCTTAATTTTATTAATAAAACAAAGAATTAAAATTATATAACTATGAAATTCTTAGAATAAGAAATTACAATGAGAATTTAAAACAACCTAAAACCCATTGTGGAATTTGAATTCCACACTGTGTTCCCTTCTTTCCTCCCTATGCTCCAAAAATCAGTAGCCCAAGTTCAATTTTCTCAACGGGAGAGGAATAGTATTTATAAACAAAAGGAGGATACAATAAAACATATATGGAATTTGGATTGAAGAATAAGGAGGCATTATTTTCAATATTTTAAAAATAAAATCAAAACCTAGAAGATGGAGCTCACATTTATTAATAATCATTTATTCAAAATTTCCATTCATAATTAATTTAATTAAGAAAAACATGAGTTTCATTAATCAATAAATAATCAAAATAAACCTTCGGCTTAAAGAGAATTCAACATAAAATTTTAAATCTAAATTCTTCACCTACTCTTAAAAAGAGCCTTAGAATGGAAAATTAAGGTACTAAATTTTTCCAAAAATTGGATGTTTAACATGAAAAATCTAAGATTTAAATAAAGCAAGGGACACTTGGAGGGTTGACATGGTTTGTGTTAAGCATGGAATGGCTTAAAGGAGACAAAGAGGTGAAAAAAATAGTAAAATTTGTATAAGAAAAATAGGTGCAAAATCACATTTTTTACACATATACCACATTTCAGCTCCGTTTTGACATAGTTAACGTCTGAATCACAAAAAATTGTAACTAAAAAGTTGTAGCTCCTGAAGCCTTCTTTCCAACGCAAAAATAATCAAAACAATCGAATATCGGAATAGAACGTTATGGCGAAAATACTTAAACTTTGTCAAACCTTCCTTCTTTTTCCACTTCTTATTTTGTTTCTTTTTCCTTACTCTACTTGCCAAATTCGGAAATCCTCTCATAATGACTTGTAAATTTTGAATTTCCTCATATGTTTCTTAAGATGATGAAAATAGACTTCACACATGTGGATTTCTTCATGGACTTTTCTTAATGGACTTAATAATTGAGCTTTTCAAATTATAAAAAATCTAATAAATAATTTTACCACTTACATTCAATTCTAAAAATAACTAAATTAATCGAAACTCTCGTAAATGGATTTGAATTAATTTATTTACAATAAAACCCCTAAAATTGTGGTAAAATAATTATTAAAAATTTCAACTTTTCAAAAATACCAACTTATGCCCATAAATTTTAAAATTCATTATTTAAATTCTCATATTTTGTATTTCTCTATAAATCCTGCAAAACTTCCAAAATTCCATTAAACATATCAAAAAACACGCAAAACAAAGGCTAACTAATCCGAAGGCAAGGATAAAACAGTCATTTTCCTGTGCTCATCACATGGCAAGGTTCACATAATGAAGAATTAAAGATAATATAGAACTTAAGAAAAATTCTCATATATCCTACCAATTCTTTTACCAAATAGCCCATAACGTTTTTTCATGAAATACCCTTCATATTGCTTGTTTAAACAAAATTTGACCATTTGTATGGATGTTACATACTCATTTCAAAGGTATAATGAGAAAGGAATGTAAATTGATATAAATTTGGTTAAGTTTATATTAACTCACTTTAAATAAAAATATTTTAATTTTTTATTATCAAATATTATTTTCTCATCTGTCATATCCTTATTTACTCCCTCTCGATCCAGGTATTTATTGGTCTTTCTCTTATCCTAAGTTATATATATATATATATATATATATATCAATTTTGTTTCTATCGTCTACAAATATGGCTGAATTATTAAAGGCACACCTTCTCCCATTATTTTTTCTTCGTATATTGGGACTATTTTTAAGGTTACTCTAATATAATTATTTCTAATTTTAACATTTAATGTAATCTCACTCATCCAATTCAACATACGTTTATAAGTTAGTTGTATTTTTTCTACATTTTTCATTGTCTAATACTAAGCTCCATATAGCATTGCTAGTCTCATTGTTATATTATAGGATCGATCATTCTTTTAATTTAACTGACACTCTCTTATCACATACAACCTCACTAGGTTGCCTTTGTTTCACCCACCCTTCACTCATTCTAATAGCTATAACCAAATTGGATCATTCACCCATCCTTTGTAACTGATTCCAATTATCTAAATCTATTGCAATGTTGTATTAGGTGATTATCAAATTAATTTTTTTTCCTCCTTATTCTCAATTCAACTGAAGTTGTATTCTATATATCCTGCAATTCTCTTACTAATTAAACAACATCTCTAAAATTTTCTTCCATAGTTGCAATAGATTATTTAGCCAACTTCTTGTTTTACTAGTAAGTGGTGCTGCAACTCGGGTCAGGTTTTGACCAGATCTACATGACCCAATCCAAAAAATCATTCAGGTCGGGTCGAGAATTTAGGATCAACGGGTCAGGTTAGGTTGAGAAGTTAAAAACCCGCATGAAATTCGGGTTGGATTAGGGTCGGATCGGGTCAGATTGAGGATTTTACAAGTTAACCCAACCCAACCCAATTGATCCGACCCGGCTAAAATTAGGTTAAAATGAATTCAGAATATGGATCAGGTCAGAATTCGGGTTGATTCGGATTAGAATTCGGGTCAGGTCGAGTTGTGAAGTTCGGATTGAGAATTCGAGTCCGATCAGATTGGGTTTTAAGGAACCTAACTTGCCCAATCTGAGTTGCAACCCTACTAGTAAGTATTACATCACATTGCAACCCTACTAGTAAGTATTATATCACATGCAATCATCATGCAATTTCATCTTTGATGATGTTAAATCACCCATGACTAAGACAAATAAGCAATATACCAATCATAAGTCTTGATGGAGTACCACTTCAATGGAAAAGTCTTTTCCTTTTGTCTTTGTTATGACCTTATTTTACATATTTTGTGTAATTTTTACATAATGGGGATTTTTCTTTCTTAGCAACTATGAAATTAATTTCTTCAATGTCCTATCGTAAGCTTTTTCTAAATTGGTAAAGAATATATCAATATTTTCTTCTTATAAGCTTTTTGTAAGTTGATAAAGACATTTATAAATATTTTTCTCCCTACCTTTTTTTATAAGTTGTCTTACTTAACAAAAACCAAAGTTAATTTTTTAATGATTTTGTAAATTAAGCCAAGATGTGCTTTAGTACTCTTAATTTCTCTAGAGTTTTATTCAATGGTCCTCCAAAGTAAAAAACTTGCTCTATCTTGAGGTCTCCTCAAGGAAGATCCTTTTATCACCATATATGTAAATCTTTTTGTGGAATCTCTCCCAATATTTCAATCATGCTATTGAGACGAAAGTTTAATTTCTCAAAAAAAATATCAAAGAAAACAATATGATGTAACCCTTTTTGTTAAAGCCAGTGAGAAAAATGTCAGATGGATTCAAGATTTGAGATAATCATCAAATAGTGAAAATTCAAAGCAATTGCTGCCCTCTGTGCAATTCTAGATGATGACAAGTAAGTTACTGTTGGAATAATTCACCATTTCTTTAGTGATGGTATCAGCCAGAATACGCTCTTACTGAGTGAGCCTAATTTGATCCTCTTCTTCTCTCCCTCCGCGGATGAGATACATCGGCAGAGGGAGTGATTGCCCTCAACGTTTCTACAAAGCCATCCCTAGTAGCTTTGAAATCTCCCTTTGCCCGTCATTCGGTGAAAGCTTACTATTTGTTTGAAGCAGATTTCTCTCAGATCTGCAGCGTCCTTCCTCTACTACATATCTGGAAGCATCAGTTTCCAAAAGAAAAAAAATAAACTCATATGTTTCCACTCCGTTTGGATCCTTCATCGTGTTTGTCTGCTTGTGCAATCGGAGACTTCACCGTCCCCTGCTGCCTCCTCCGCTACCTGCATTGTTGTGCTGCACAAGTCTTTGAAGTTTCTGTTATCTGGCGGAGGGAGGGGAGATCCTCATTACCAGATCTGTCAACCAGTCTTTCCCTGCTGGTTTGGATTGCATGTGCAACGGCATCTTCATCAGATCTTCATCAGTTTTATTGTTGCAGTTTCCACATTGGAGACCTGTGATCTGAGTTGCCTTGCTTCCACTGCTTGATGCCTTCTGCCCATTAGATCTACCTGCTGCCGCCGCGCTATCTGCTCCTCTCGCTTGAATCAAGAAGATCCGGGCTCCTTAATCCGTTGTTGCACCAGATCTCTTGCTTGAAAGCCCTTTGGGTTTTCGTTATGGCAATTCATTCTCGACCTTGATTTACTTCAGCACTGATTAAATTGACATCCCCTGCTATCTCTGTTAGTCGTTCTGCAGGCATCCCTGCTGTCACCGTTTCTGTAGTGCTGGCTTGCTCTCTAGACCAGTAATCTTCATAAGGAGGTAGCGATTCATCCACTTTCTTTGCACGATCTCTAATTTATCACTGGATATTGCCGGATCAAATTTGTTTCTCTGGTCACTTCTCCTTGTTGTTGTTCAATCTTGTAGTGGATTCTCTCAGAAATCCTATTTTATTTGTTAGCAGCCAAACTTTATTGGGGATTTATTTCCCGCAACATGTTGCAGAGGTGTTTTACATTCAAAAGCTTAAATCCTAAAGTTTCGAGGCATCATTTGATATATGTTGGGACAGGTGGTTATATCATGCGGCAAACCCGGCGTTACCAGGAGGAAAAGCTTGGTATTTGTTTTCCATCAAGATGCATTTTCTCCAATAGTTGAGCTCATGAATTCCTCACTTTTAGAAGTTGCAATATTGATGGGTCGACGCATTTTCTCTTCTAGAGTGTGGCAGTAATGAATCTGATGCACTTGTTATTTTGTCAAGGTTGGAAGGAATTAATGGGCCTAATAAACTTCCATGGACAGAGTCCTAGCCCTTTTTTCCGGTGTTTTGCTGATTCTTCTCGTCACAATCTGCGAAATCTGTACCAAGAAGAAAGGGGGAGAGTTGAAGTAAGGGATGCAACTTGTTTTTGCCTTTCTCATCCTACTTTGCTGCTGAAGAAAGGGATACAACTTGCCCTTCATTCTAGCACGCCTTGTTTTGTCGTTTCTTTAATATGAGACAACATTTTTGGACACATGTCCATTTGTTGTGGAATTTATCCACTCTTTTTATTTGGATGACTCTGATTTGTCCCCTTTATTTACTGGCCTTTTATTGCTATAGCCCTATTTGCAGGTCTTTATTACTTCAACCATTGTTTGCTGGACTTTTATGGCTAAAGCCCTATTTGTTGGTCTTTATGACTTCAGCCATTGGTTGCTGGGCTTTTATGGCTACAGCCATTATTTGCTGGCCTTTATGGCTTCAGCCTCCTTGTTTGCTGGCCTTTATGGCTTCAGCCTCCTTGTTTGCTGGCCTTCCGATCGGATTGATCGATGTGATGGTTTCAGCCTTTTTTGGCATGTATTATGCCCTTTGTTTTGCAGGTCATTCATTGCTTGTCTTTATCACATATTGCCATCGTTGTTTTGTCGAAAAATTGTTTTACAGTCACTGCCGTCGTCCGTGTCATTTTCTTTTATAGGCCGATATATGTATTCACCGCCTATCATTTTGCAACCAGTCAGTGTGCTGTCATTTCAACAACTTTTGCAGTCAATCAGTTTGCTGCTTCAACAAATCTTCGTGGCCAGTCAGTGTGCCACTATTGCAGTTCATCTGTTGTTTCTTCACGTTCCAAGCTTCTCGTTTATCCACGCTTCAGCTTGCGGGGGCGTGTTAGAATAATTGTGTTATTAGGATTCTAGTTTGGGTTTACCTCTAATTAAGATGTGTATTTGATTTATAATTAGTTAAGAGTTTCAGTTTGAATGTGATAGCCTTAGGGTCGACTAGAGGCTATAAATAAATGTAATAGCTTAGGTATTCAAATAATATTCAGATTATTCTTTTCTACAGTTTCCTAATAAACTCCATCAAACTTACTCGAGGGTTTGGTCTGATGGCCAAGAACCCACTTTAGAAAATGAGAGTCATATGTTCAATTCAAGTTCAACTCCAAAAGGTCACTTCCTGAGTTCCTGTAGTTTTATACTGTGTGTGCGGATTGAGACGTTTTCACATACCTAAAAGATTAGTCACTGTAAGATATCTGAATACCTTCGATCATAAAAAAAAAATAAACTCCTACACACTTAACTCCCAACAGAAAATTTTCTTTTGGAATAAAAAGCTGCAATTGGTGAATGATATCTGTAAGCCCAAATGTGGAGGAATGGGTCTAAGAAATCTTAAAGGAACAAAGTGAAGCTTTCAGCCTTCGATTACTATTGGAGTTCTTTGAGAGAGAGTTAGTCTTGGTGGGTTAAAATGCTTATGGCCAAATATTTACAAAGACTAGATTTCTTTGAAATGAATGCAATACAAAGATACTCCAATATGATAAACACCACTGAAAAATATTGATTACATCCTACCAAATCAAGCCTGGAATATAGGTAATGGTCAATCTATCGATATTCACCAAGATAGATAGGTTCCTAAATGACTGACAATGGTCGACTACGTCAACGGCTGAACTCCATACTGAGCCAATTTTTTTTTTTATGATTAAAAGTATCTAAGTGTCTTTTCTGACTAGTCTTTCGGAGCATGTGCACGCGTCTTCCCTACACACACATGTTAAGTTCAAATAGTGAGACCTTATTCTGTACATATCCGACGGAGAGTGGCCATTTATTGGAATTAATAAGAATTGAATCAAGACCTCAATCCTGAAGTCTTATATCTCAACCACTACGCCAAATGTTGAACGCCATCCTATCCTCCTGCTCTCCTTGCTTCGTACCTAATCTTGTCATAAGCAGAATGTCAAAAACAAATGTTCCCATCTCACCTTCACAAAAAAAAAATCACTTTTACCCTTAAAAAATTTCCATTGAACGTCCATATTTGCTAACCAACAATGAGTACATGCACTCAACTCGCCTTGACTAGCTCGAGTAACTCACCCATGTATCCAAGTCTCATGAAACTCGATGCCCAGTCAATTTCTGAACAAGTTACTTGTTTTATCAATGAATTGAATTGACTCAGCCGAGTTTATTGAGTCAAAAACGAGATTTTTAATTTATACATCTATCAAATCAGTTAAGTTCTCAATTTATTATTTCGCTTCTATTCAACTCATCATATAAAAATCTAACGAATAAATTTCAAAATAAAATAAGTTATATCTATCAAATTCTACCATCTAAAATAGTGAAATTAATTTTCAAGACAATGTAATGAGTTTACCTAATAGAGGAGAAAGATACATAATTAAGTTTTAAAAGTAAAAAATGACTAGAGAATTGATAGATGACTGAAATTAAGTTTGAAATGTATGTATAGGATTTAATTATGTGTGGAACTTGATATTTTTAATTTATCATGATATATTATAATATTAATTATGAAATATAAATATATATCAAATATCATAGGTCCAAAAGTTAACTCGGGCTTTAAGGCTAGGTCGAACTCCAAGAGTGTGTAGCCCAGGCCCACCCGAATTTAAATTGAGCCCTAATCTTTTGAATCTCAATTTAGACTTAGATACCTAATTGGGTAGAGTTCTAACTCTAAATTTTTCATGTTAGAACCTGAATTGCCACTGTTTGGACACAACCCAAGTTGCACTCCACAGGCATCACCCATCTTCAATTAATATAGAGTCAAATTACCCTATCACACCTACATGGGTGTAACTCAACTGATTGCCTCCCGCTTTAGGAAGTGGGAAGTCGCAGGTTTGAGCCCCATGACCTAATCTTGGTGTGCTCTAAGGGTAGTGAGCTCATATTTTGCAGTTTCCCACACATAAATTCAAAAAAAATTACCCTATCTAAAATTCAGATACCCAAAATTGGTCCCCATCTTCCATGGAATAGACTATGGAAACTAGGAATTTCAAAAATTAGACCGTTTGCATAACAACTTTATTTGACCATGAAGCGTCTATATATTTTCTTATGTTAAGACTTTGAAAAATGCTAAACTTATCTTGATGTTATACTCTTTTATATTCTTTGTTAAACTGGCAAATCATTTAATTGATATTTTAACTAATTCTTGAAAAGTCAACAAATTATAATTTATCATATAATCTTGAAGATATAAAATGATATAACTTAAGAGTAAATATTGCATTTCCCTAACACTCACGAACAAACTATTTTCGTAACAATAAACACTCTTATATATAAATAAGTGATATGCCTGATTAACATACAAAATAAAATGAAAAGCCAGTCTAACAGACATTGTACAGGTCAGGCTTGAAGGTATGCTTAATTGTAGAAAATTTGATGCTCAAGAAATTAGTCTGGCCCTAGCTTTCTTTGACATGGGAATCAGAGTGGAAAGATAACCCTTGAAGGAAATTGCATTCCAACCAAACACACCAAAGCTGCGGTGGGCTTGTCATGTGGAAGGGACGAGTTCAGCCAAGCCGTGGTCTAATGAGTGATATGAAGGTTCGGCCTGTGCCGTGTGTGAGGTGAGAGAGAAGAGAGGGACGATGGAACGGAAGATGAATGCGCTTGGGTTCTTCGGGAATCCGACCTCCTAGACTTTGGTTCAATTGGATAAAATTCTCATTAATTCCTCATCAAGATGCCAACGAGATTACATATAGAATCTACTCCTTAATCTACAGAGAGATTACGTATTCGAAATTCAAAACTACCAAGGATAACAGAAGATAATCTAATGAATCCTAACAAATATGGAAACTAAGAAGATGAGAGGCGTTGGACAACTCCTCCTTATTGCTAGACATTCAGTAATACTTCTTATCACATAGCTGGCTGGTTGAGATAAGGGGGACCATGTGGCCAGAGAGTTATGCACGTAACATCCCTCCCGGCTCGAATCCGACATCATCCTCGAGGAGGAAAGTCGGAAACTTGGCCTACAATTGGTGATACTCCTCCCACGTAGCATCAACAGGTCCAAGGCCTTTCCATTGAACCAAGTCCTTAGTGATGGCCCATCGCCGGTGTTTGGCCACTTTACGATCTAGTATTGTTTCTAGCTCTAGAACAATATCAACTTCAGGGTCAACTGCAGAGAGCACTGATTGCCACACGGCCCCGTCCCCAACCCGACGTTTGAGGCATGAGACATGGAAGATGGGATGAATTCGACATGAGTCGGAAAGATCCAACTTGTAGGCCACACTCCCAATTTTCTGAAGAACTTGATAAGGCCCGTAAAACTTGGGTGCTAACTTAACATTGCGCCGTAAACTTAGAGACTACTGGCGATAAGGTTGTAGCCACAGAAAGACCCAATCCCCGACCTCAAATGTTCGCTCAGTACAGGTCTGATCAGCAAAAAATTTCATACGATGTTGTGCCTGAGACAGATTATCCTTTAACAACTAGAGTATCAGGTCTCAACTGCCTCCACTCTAGTGGTACCGTGAACATATGAGAGTAACTTGGGCGGGGCATCAGGTGCTAAGCTGTTTGCCTTATCTGTGCCTCCTGTATTGAAACCGGCAATCACCTTCTCTCCTGCAACTTTGTTGACCTCATCTGGAGGGCTATCAGTAGGAAATTCAGTCTTTCTCCCTTTGAGGGCGGAATTTCGAAACATCTTACCAGGTTCATCCTTTCCTGCCACAACATCATTCATAAACTTGATGCCAGTCTTATTCTCCCCGCCATGATCTGGCACTATTGGTCTGAGCGTAACCAGAGAATCGTCCACAATGCCTACTCTTCTCATCTGAAGATTTTTAATAGGATCATCATGGACATCAGATATCGTATCCTCTTCACTATCTCTAATTGTGACCTATCTAATTTAGACGGGAACTTCTCGACCATTTGGAACCTCCCACCACCCGCACAGTCTCCCCCTGCGACTCCTAACGTCACTGCTCTACCTACAAAGCTCGCCTTGGGCTCTTCCTTTTCAAGGAGCTGAATGTGTTGGGAGCTTGCTACTCCAGCGACAACCTATCGGGGTTCTTTGCTACGCCCTTCTCCTCTGCCAATGGTAACCAGCACACTCATAGGATCTTCCAGAGGGTGCTATCTGTTTGTGCTTCTGATAATCTGCCGCTCCAACAAGTTCTCCTTCCTGACCTCGCATTCCGTCAACAAATTGCTAATCCCATCTCCTGCAGATGGGAGACTAAGGTCAATGCTTTTGCATTAAGGGATCTCCTTGCAACTTTCAATACTGTGATTGTTAGTATTGTTTCCAAGGAGGACCCTCTCTAGTCCATCCTCCTCAGCTGGATCACTGCTCACCCCCTGAACCAGTCTGCCTCCCGAAGTGAGGGTGTTTTATGTTTTTTGCACTAAATTGCTTTTTTGTATCTTGGCCTATTTTGGGCCATGTACATCCTTTTTTATCATGACCCATTCTTTGGGTCGATCATTTTTTTGTCAATCGAGCTATACATGTATATCTTTATAATTTTTTTCGGAGGTTTTTCCCTCTTGAATGAACTTACCCTTTCGTTCAAAAAAGGTTTCTTCATTGTTCTTGTAGATTGCCACGAGGTCTCTCACATAGAGCAACCCATGCATGGCCAAAAATTGCTCACAAGGCATTCCATGGGTAGATGACATTGTAATTTGCATATCTTAAATGTAGATACTATCAAGTATCACGTTTTTTTTTATTAATGACTCATCTTCCCAACAAACAAATCTTCATATAGCTTGGTTACTTCAACAAAGGATACCCATTTATATTAGATGATGGCTCCTTGATTGCTCTATTATTCTATCCCAAAGGTTTTTATAGCCTATTTGTGGATTTCACTTGAAGAATGCAAAGAGACCATTTGTGGATTTTACTTTTATTGAAATCCCCTTTCTTGTGTCTCTCTGCAAGCTCTTTGTGTAGTTTGAAGCCACTTCATTCAATTCATCTCTTGGCAACTCAAATTGGCACCCTGACCTTGTCGGTAAGATAAGGCCCATGTAGTCCATATTCATTTAATATTCTTCTGTAGTCTGGTACCTAGTTTTTTTAAAAGGAGGCCCAACTTGAGTTCCAACAATTTCCACTACATTGTTTTCTCATGCGTGGTTGTCTTTGAAGGTTTTGTATCTTCATTTCCTTGGTATGTTCCTTTGGGTGGCTGATGAACCTCGAGGGAGTGTCTTTGGACTATGAGGTTTTACAATTTTTTTCCCTCTCATCCTTGTGGTTCATGAGGCTCATTTTAGATTTCTTTAAATCAACTTGAGTTGGGCTTTTAGGAGAAGATTCAACTAAAGGATTTATTGGTTAAGATGATGGTGGCTTGGATGCACTTGTTTAAGGTTCTTTTACAATGATTTCAAATGGCATATTATGAAATCTTCTGTTTGGGGTTTAACATGTTCTTGTGGACTTGTGTCCATGATTCTTGAAAACTTCCTTCAGATTATTCACTTGGCTTCTAAATCCCAATCTTTGTTTCCACTATCTACTTTTATGCTCTCTTGGCTTGTGTTCCTTTACCTACTTCAAATTGTTACAGTTCTCGCTCGTTTTGAGCCATTGGTTGAGGTGATGGTGATGGACTTGATAGCAGCATTGATTCTAATTTTATGCCCATCTGTGGTCCCAACTCTGCTATGACATTATTTCTACACCTCCCAGAGTGATATGCTTATTATTTGAAAGTTAGAGGATGCCACCATCTTACTCATTTTTACAATTCACTTTTTGGTGGAACTAGAGAGATCTTTGCATTGCTTGATTAAGATCTTTGTGTTCGTACCTTAAACCCTACAATATATACAAAAGAATAGAAATTAACCAATCCATCTCAAGTTTGCAAGAAACTTGAGAGAACCCAAAACTCGATAATTTCCCAAATCTTGAGAAGTTTCTTAGGTTTTCCTTCCACTCCAATCACCAATTGAAAATTCACCCTACTAATATGAGCAACCGGAACCTCAATTGGATAATCAAAACCCCAATTTCTCAAAGAAAAGTGGGTCAATCATTTAATAAATTAATAGTCTTTGTTTGGTAAGTTAGAATTAGGTGTGATTGGTCACTTTTGTCGCACCTTGTTAATTTTCCTTTTCTTTAAAGTACTAACTTTTTACAAATTAATCATATGATGTAAAAGCATACTTGTAAGATATGATTAGACCAAAATTTAGTTATAAAATCAAAATTCAGCCACTTGATTTTAACGGTGGTGTATTTAATTTTTTTTTAAGGACGGTTGGTTATTTCAACTATTAATATCAAATGACTCAAATTTTATTTTAGAGATGAAATTTTGCCTAATTATAACTTATAAATCTACTTTTAATGAACATGGTTTAATTTATTTAGGATGCGATATACAGACTCGGATTTCCTGCCTCTACACTCATTTTTTAATTTTCGGGTGAAATTACTATTCTACCCCCGCGTTTTAACTCATCCGAATGAACTGGCAGTTCATTCTCAGTTCATTCAGATGAATACAGTCATCCGAACCGATACCTCAGTTTAAATTTAGTTCATTCGAAAGAGTGGGCAGAACATTGTTTATTCTTTCGAATGAACAGGTTGGTTCATTCAAACGAATTTATCTGAAAGGAATTGTTTTTTACAGTCGCTCACTCGAATGAACATTGTTGTACCCACTCATTTGAATGAACTAAAACTACACTGAGGCATTCATTCGGATGACTTTATTCATTCTAACGAATACTTCAGTGTAAATTTAGTTCATTCGAACGAGTGGGCAGAACAGTGTTCATTCGTTCGAATGAACAGGTTGGTTCATTCGAACGAATTTATCTGAGATGAACGCTTTTTTACAGTCGTTCACTCGAATGTCATTAGTTCGAATGGACCAACATGTTCATTATAACGAATAACATATATATGCTCATTCGTTCTAATGAACTAAGTTGTTCATTCGAACGAATGCGAACGTATATATCGATTCGATCCTTCACTCATTCGATCGATCGAACCCTTATTCCTCTCCCTCCTTTGAAGCTTTACCCAAACTCTAAATCAATCTCTCCCTCTCCCTCTCCTTCTCCTCTCCCTCGTTCACAGCTCTCCCTCTCCCTCGTGAAAAGCTCTCGTCTCCCTCTCCCTCTCCCTCATTCGACCAACCTCTCCCTTCCCATTCATTCGAACGTCCCCCTCTCCCTCTCCCCCATTCCTTCAAACCAAAGTGATTACCCCTTTCCATTCGAACTTTTCCATATCCTTCTCCCTCCTTCTTCCTCTCTTCTCCCATTTTTTGGTTTAAATGGCATCACAACAAAGGGGGGAAAAAACAAAGGAAGGACAAGGCATTCGACCCCAACCATCTCATATCTTTGGAAGCCACAACCCTGTACAGAGATGATTTCTTCACACGATCCTATATATTTGGTAAAATCATGCCTTTCCTTTTTCACACCTTTTGGATTGAAAATCGAATCTTATTTTGAAAAAATGGGTTGGAGATCTTTCTTGGCACTGAAACAGGATATGAAAAATTGTATTTTTGGGGAAATCAAATTTTTCATTCACGGGAAAGATTGGACGAAAAATTTGATTTCCCCAAAAATGCAATTTTAAAGTATGAAACTAGTACATGGCTTACTGATGTTGAAGGGTTCAATGTTTTGGTAGCCCTCGCCGAAATTTGTGGGAGGACTGATATTATAGAAAAGAAGACACCCATCTGAAGAATCTAATTTTGGAAGCACGAATTATCCATCACATAAATGTTCACTGTATTTTTCCTAGAAAAGGGCATATAAGTGTGACCTGGTTCGATGTCTTTCTCATTTGGTGTATCATGAATGGGAAACAAATCTCGCTCACCCATATCATCATAAATCACATGTGAGCCTGTCATAAGACAAGAAGATATAGTCTTCCCTACGGTATTTTTCTTTCTCTCTTCTTTGAAGAACGCGGAATCCCTTTTCACCCTAAAGATAAAGTATCTATAGACCGATATGATTACTTTAATTATTTTACTTTAAAGAAAATGAGATTCTACCTCGACACAGTTAACAACAAATGGCTTCCCAAAGTTGTGGATGCACCTCAAATTGAGGTTCAAAGTTCACCTGAGCCACCTGAGCCATCTGAGGCATGTAAGGCACGTGAGGCACGGACTCCTCCTCAAGAAAGACCTACTGGAATCAACATGCAGCAAATTCTTGATAGCATTTGGCTCAAGAGAAGAAAATTGATCGAATTTTCATCATCTTACTGAAAGGTGAATAATATACAGAATCAGATTGTAGATACTTTGAGGTTGGTAATGCTTTTAGCATAAGATGGTGGAATACGAGCAGTATTAGAAGTAAAACAAGATGGTAATTTACGAGAAAAAGGGTATCCAAAGAAGCAGCAGGAGAAACTTTTGACACCCCTGCTCGTCCGAGTGGATTAGCATCAGCTTATGGCACCCCTGCTCGTCCAAGTGGATTAGGAGTAGCTTTTGACACTCCAGCTCGTCCGAGTGGATTAGCAACAACTTCTGGCACCCCTACTTATCTGAGTGGATTAGCAGCAGCTTCTAGCACCCCTGCTCGTCTGACTGGATTAGCAACAACTTCTGGCACCCCTGCTAGTCCGATTGGATTAACACCAACTTCTAGCACCCCTGCTCGTCCTAGTGGGGTTGCAGGAGCTTCTGGAACCCTGCTCGTTCGAATGGATTAGCAGTAGCTTCTGGCCTCCCTGCTCGTCCGAGTGGATTCGCAGCACCTACTGGCCCCTGTTCTCGTCTGACTGGAGTTACAGCAGCTTCTGGCCCCGTTTTCATCTGACTAAAGTTGTAGGAGATTCTGGCCTCCGTTCTCGTCCAATTGTACTTATTTCATTAGAGCCACCTCAGTACGTTGCATCTGTACCTCCAGTTGACACACCTGCTTCACTTGTTTCTGCCTCTGCCTCCACGCCTCCTACTTTTGTACCAGTTGATGCACCTGCTGCATCTGCTTTTGCCTCTGACTCCACTCCTACTTATACACTTGTTGCTTCTGCACCTGTTGATGCACCTTCTTCTGTACCTTCTACATCTCCTCAAGATAGCTCTTCTATTTGATGATATTAAGAAGGTGGAGAAATTTTGTAATTTTGATATTTTTATATTGACATGTAAATAAATGTTGTAAATTTCATATTTTGAATGAACATATTATATTTGAAAGGATTTTGAGTGATTGTTACTGTATTAGTTGAGATTTGAGCACCTTAAACTGCTTTTTAAACATAAATTTTTGTTGTCTTTAAAAGCATACTATGGTCTCATTCATTTGATTTTCATACTCTCCATAATCACATTCAAATTGACAAATTGAAATCCGTTTATTAAATGAAATGGTTCCATTCATACTGTTTATTTGAAACAAAAATATAATTTTTTTAGAAGTCTATTATTCTTATAACAAAACTACATCTACAATGGACCCTCAACAACTGTTTTACCCTGCTATGATGAATTCTCCAATCGGATGCCGTTCAAGAGCATTCTTAACTTAAATATCAGAATAAATCTACTCCAATCGGAGGCCGTTCAAGAGCATTCCTAACTTAAATAGTAGAAACAACATACAAGAGAGTACATTGACTTCATATGGATATATTTTCATTAAAAATCGAAACAGAGTACATTTATATACTGAAATCATTACATTTCCACTCTTATCTTCATCAGAGCACATTTATACTGAAATCAATATATTTTCCACTTAAAATGAATACATATCCACTCCTATCTTTACTTCATTGATTCTATCAATCTTGGAAATCGTCATTATCTCTAACATCAACAGACCACTGCATAACATTTAAAAAAATCACATTAGAACATATAGGAGAGTTATATGTCGATTGGTCAATACATATCTATATCAATTAAGGAAAGAACTTACTTGGGTCATAACAGAAGAGTTATATGTCGAATCGTCACCAAAGTTTTAAGAACCAACACCCTGTGGAAAAAACATTGAGTTGTTAGTCTTTATTACCTTATTATGACTGTAAAAAATATATGAATATGCACTTATTTTGTCAAGTTGAGACAAATTCGCTGTTTGTAATTCATGGAAATCATCTACATTAGGAGTAAAATTTAAATCTACACTCGAAGATGCCTGTTTAATTATATTTAGAAATGTTCTAGAATTATGACCAGTATTTTTGCAAACCTTGCATTTTCTTCCATTCAGTTGATTCTCTACAATTTCAAATGCAAAAGGATTTCGATGTGTAGATGTTTGACCCTTTGATGAATTCTTTGAATCTGGATGACGTCCTCTAGAATATTGCATAATAAAGTGACTGGTTGGCTTATCATGAATAACAAGATTTTGAAGATGATTTCGAAGCACGTCTTGATCATACGAAGACAAAAGTCCATATTTGTTCTTAATGCCTTCAAAGTGAACGTCTAATACATCCCCAGGCTGATTCCTTTCAATATTCAAGTAGTCCAATGAGATCAAGTCGATTTTTCATTGTGGATGGATATCATCCAAATGTAACTTGTCCATCCATTGCATTTTGTGCCCACACGTTAGGCCTATTGAAACTGTAAATTCTTCTCTAAAAATGGGTGAAAATGAACTGTTTATAAGCAACGCATATTGGTTGTAAACCTTATTCAATGCGAATTGGGAAACTTTGCCGTTCAATTTATCAAAAAAAGGAATAGACAAACTATGAGCAAACCGAATATTTTCATCCTCAAGTTGAATCTTTAACTCTTCAAATTGATTTTCAATGACATGTGCTATCTTTTTTCGAACAACATCTAGGTTACCAGTAGATGTAGCTATGTAACGCCCCGCCCTTTCTATAGCTTAAACGGGTTATGGGCCACTTAACTGCAAACTGAACGGGCGTCACCCAACGCGTCACACATCTAACGGGCCTTACATCACGGATTTATGGATAGGAGAAATGAACATATATATATATATATATATATTAAGATTATGAATGAAATAACGAATTCATCAAATCCTTGAAGTCCATCTACACATTGCATGAATCATAATGTCATTGACAATATGAAATAAATAACATCTATCATTAACATCACATTTAATCTCACTACTCACATCCCATTCCATAAAATAAAATAAAATCAAATCAATATCTTCAAAGTTCTCAATTATTTCAAGCTAACCAATAAAATCTCTCAAAATATGTAATATCAAATAAAATAAACCAATCACATGAGTCCACGACTATACTAAGAAATTAAATATTCATCCTGGACAGTCTCTTAAAAATTAATAGTATCTTTCAATCCTAAATCCAGAGGATTACCTGCAATATAAGGGGTGTGATCTCCAAGCCCAGTGAAAGAATACAATAATTCATACCCAGCATATTATCACTATTATTCTCTATAAGTATGAACTTAAAATATAATTAAATAATATGCTTTTAATATTCATGCATTATGCCATGCAATGCACAATGCTTAATACAATGCTCAATGTGTCATTCCTCCACAACACACCCACTATATTTGGTGGTCATCCCGCCGAAACGACGCTCATAACTTACCACTGTGGTACTTCCCATATCAAATGAGGCCTATAAAACACAACTACTACCAAATATCAGTCTTCGTAATCTCTCATGGCCTAAGAACCAAACATACCACATGTGTGGTACTTCTCACTAAAAGCGAGGCTTGAATTACCACCGTCGTGGTCATCATAAAAGATCACGGCCAACATCTCCATACCCATCCCATGAATATGAAGATGCCATACTCAATGCCATATCTACTATACATCATTATGCCACATGTTATGAATCACATTAACATGTCATGAATAAAATCATTGCCGTCATACTCCAAACATGATTATAATCTCAATTTAACATAAACATCATGTAAATATTGCAAGCATCTAAACTAATTCCAATAACATCACACGTATAAAGGAATAAATTCTATTACAGCATTATCATTATGGCAACAATATTATAAATCAACCTCAAGAACATCACTTATCACATCATAATAATTAACAAAACATTCAACCAATTCCAACATAATTATTGGATCTTTTAATAAGATTAGTAGTTGATTTCCATTTATCCGGACAAACTGAGTCTCCTCACGGCCATTAAAACACTTAGACAAATCCCTTACATTACTGTGAGTGAGCACCGGACTACAACCACTATTCTAAAATATAACTCAGTCTATTTCCTAAATCCAATATTATATTCCAAATACATGTCATACAATATTCTTTTCTATTGCTCAATCATACAAATAACATAGAGAATTTCCATGCTCAGTAAAGGTACAAAGTAATATTTTCCCTCACCTAAAAAACTCGTTAGGTGTAAGTGATGAATGAAAGCGCATTCTTACTTGAAATCAATTAATAGAACGCCCGGGAAGTGCTTCACATTTATTTAAAGGTTCCAAGTACCATAACATATGAATTATTGAATCCCTCTAATAGTTCATATTAAATAAATGTGAAATATGTTGCTGTTTCAAGTATAATCTACGGTCATCCTAAGGTTCAAGGTTAAAAGTGAAAGTTGAATCTAAACATGGCATGGTCAACCATGCCTAATTTGACTTCATGCTAATAAGATAATTAAAATCTTGTCTAAGCAATAAGTAATTGTTCTTTTAAGTTACTAATATTTTTACTCAAAGTACCACTAAGTAAATGAATGGCAATAGTTACAAATTAGAAGTATTCAATAATTTGACTTAATAGAAAAGACCATATACTTAAAAATCTATTTTGCTTTCTCCCAATATCTATGTACATATGGATTTCTCGATCCTAATAATCATCACAATTAAAGAGATAAAAATAAATAAATAAAAGATTTAACTTAGGTGAGTAGATTCACAAATAGGGAAAAACTTTGAAAATTTTGAAAACAAGTATGACCACCTACTGTTTGCCAAAAATTTAAAATCAAGAATTCATTTAACAAAGTAAGTTAAAACAAAGGTATTAAAAGTATACCTAGTAAAATAATGTGGGTGAATAAAAACACTAAAATCCTGACTTAAATCAAAACAAATACAATTTTCTTTTATATAATAAAAGCAACAAAATAAGTAAATGAATTAGATTCTCTATAGAAAAATGAAATTATCTTCCTAAAGGGAAGATGATAGGTGAATGACAATAGAAAAGGACAGTTAGATGGATGTGATAAAACCATAGATACTATATAAGAATAAGTATCTACAAGTTAAGTTATTAAATAACTTAATTAGTAAAGTAAAACAAGACAAGCAAAAGGAAGAAATCTGTACAGGTTCCTTGTCCACATTGGTGGTCTATGACTTTGAATAAGAGAAGAAAAGTTTAGTGGATAAAAATCACTTAGATTTAAACCAATGAATAGATTATTGAAACTTAGAGTTTTACAAAAATTAGAGGTACTTGGATTTTCAAACAGTAATCCAACACAAAGTTTTAAATTTAATCTTAGCCATGATTGAGCCACTAATACAAGATACAATGAATATTACTAGTGGCAGACCAAGAAAGCTTGGTCATTGGGGCTTACCATGATATCAATATATTATTACTGTTATTATTATTATTCATTTTTGTAAGAGTACCACAAACCACAACTCCAACATGTAAATAACTGAGTAAAGGAAACAATGATCATAGACTCATTGTTTGGACGAAGGTGTGTGCTAGCTGAAAATAGCCAGGAGTCGATGGCTTTGGGATACTAGCAGTTTATGGTCTAGAAGCCTATTGTATTCATACCCACAACATATATAATAAAAAGGGTCAAGAGAAGGGTTTACCGTAGACAGATGTGTGGTAATAGATGGCACAACAGAAATTGGTTCTAAGGGCTATGGAGGTTTGTCCACCGCAATAAGGGTCCCCAAAATCTATTTGACGGCGACGCTGGTGTTGATGGGCGGTGATAGTTGCAGACGACAAGGTTGGTTTGTCGCTAGGTGGTGATCAAAAATAAGGAAAGGAATACCGTTGAAATCGCAAGATTTATAGGAAGTAACGTCGGTTGATTTCTTCCGAGGGAGATTCGGATTTAAAGGTGAGAGTTTCTGTTTTGAAGAAGGGAAAGAAAGATGGAGACAAAAGAGGTTTTAGGGAAAGTTTCCGATGGAGGGGGATTTTGGGGTTTCCATCTTGAAATAGGAAAAAGAGAGAGGAAGGGATCGAAATACCCTTTTTTTTTTTCTAATTTGGGTCAAACACCTTATACAAACATGGCAAAGAAGACTTCAGCACAAGAGGTGTGGGCCCTTAAATCTTAAGGTAAAAGATTTTTTATAAAACTAATTTCTATAATAGATTCAACCAAGGGACATGGGTCCCATGGGTTCACTCAAAATTATAAATTGTAAATTTTAATTGAATAATTCTAATTGAAATTCTAACTTTGGGAATTAAAATCTAATTTGCTAATTAAATTCCTCCATTCACTTAATTTCAACTTGAAAGGGACAAATTTGAAAATTCTAAATGAGGGAAAATGTGTGTGCATTGGAGAACTTAAATTAATTAAATTCTAGGTTTTTGTGTGTTTATTTATTTTATTTTAAACAATAAAATAAAAGAAAAATAACACATAATTTCACACAACACAATCAAGAGACCCATTTGCTATTTTAGTTTTACCCAATTCGATTGACCCGCTATTCCGGGTCGGATCATCACAAGCTATATAACTTTTCAACACAGAATGTGCACTTTCAACCCTTGAAGTAGCTCAATTCTGAAAATGTAAACACCAGCCAATCCATATATTGACGAATTATTTTTTTATGTGGGATCCACGTTCTTGTTAAATAGTTCACTGCCTTCGAATTATCTCTGAAATTTTGCTTAAATGCTTCAAACGTTATATTGATGCTCCTTCGGATTGGGATTCAATCAGGTCATTTCATTTGGTAAAAAATGCATTCCAGACTTCGATTTTCTTCAAGAGAGGCTTACAACAAGCAATAATATTCTTGTTGATGTACTAAGAACACAATATATGTACAGCATTAGGGAACTCCAAATCAATCATATTCTTTAACGCCAATTTCCTATTAGTCAAAAGAACTTATCGATCATGATGCATTTATAAGACATTTTTAAACATCTGTAATACCCATAAATAATCTTTAAATTTCTCATTTCTTAAAAATGAAAAGCATGAGCAGAAATTCTTACTAAAACTTGTCACACCAACTTTATGAAGCAATGCCATATGATATCTGTTGGTTTTATACGTGCAATCCATCAGAAAGACATTATGGTAGCTCTTATTAAGTAAAATTGACTTCGGATGTGCAAAAAAATAGATGAGACAGATTACCATCACTGTCATAGTCAAGAAAGTATTGGTAACTACCTTCTTGAAGATCTTCTATCAAAGCTTCAATTGTATTTTGACCCCTTAGTTGTTTTTTTCGAATCGAAGAACAAAAGATCTACAAATCACTCGCTGATACTCTAATATTTGTATTTTTATTTCTAACGGTCGTCAAAATTTGGCACGTTAGTATATTGCTACTCCTCATTTCAATGATCATTTTTTTCTCATTACTGAAAAACATTTTATACTTGGATGACCTAATAATAAATTTGATAGATCATGATTATGCTCCAAATTTTTTATGGTCAACTTCCATGACTCATCAACAATCTATTTCCTTCACTTCAAAAGAACAATTGCATTGGCGAGAGTATGCTTTTCTTTTTTTCTCATCATCTTCCAAGCTAACTGTACTGCTATATTTACCTCCTCTATCGTAGGGTTGAAACTCCGGTCGGGCGGGCCAGGTTTTGACAAACCCAGCCCTAACCCATCTTAAAAAAAATTGAACCCGACCCGAATTAAAAACCCGAGTATGTCAACGTAACCCGACCCGAATTGCTAATACTCTCAACCCGAGAGTTGACCCGACCCGACCCGAATTAGCCCGAGTTAGCCCGAGTTAGCCCAAGTGGGCCTTTCTTTCCTTATATGGTGGCATTTCTACAAGACAATCCCTCCATATTTTCACCAAAAGATGAAGATTATATTTCATTTTGAGAAATGATTATCTCCAGCACCAATATGTTAGATTATGGGAGCAAAATAAATGAATTAAATTCCTTAACCTGTTAACCATAAACAAGAACATACATATACATGATGCTAAGATGCTTGCTTAGTATGTCCACTTCCACATAGTCGTGTTTTGGCTGCATCATG
Source organism: Chimonanthus praecox (assembly GCA_022113865.1). NCBI lineage: Eukaryota > Viridiplantae > Streptophyta > Magnoliopsida > Laurales > Calycanthaceae > Chimonanthus > Chimonanthus praecox. The sequence continues at coordinate 56,598,723 of CM039087.1, read as the reverse complement.
TGTTTTCACTCTTTTCATGCCAATTAAAAGAATACAATCAGAGTTTTCAGTTACAAAATTATGTCAAAATCCAACGTGATGCATTGCCACCTGATAAGGGCTCCCTATTCTTGGACAGTTCATAGTTGGACTTGAACAAGAGAACCACTTGATGTGAAGGAAATGTCACAAACAACTAAACTAAAGGTGAGCAAAGTGGTAATAAGCAAGTGCAGTAAAATATAATATTACAACTCCCAAATATAAATTGTCATCTAAGGATCCTCTAAAAAACAAACAAAAAAATAATGACATCATCACTTTCGCAGCCACAACTCTTCATCCAATCACATCATCGCTTTTTTCAACTTCAGCGACACCTAAAAAAAAGTTTAAGAGTAATATCAGATTGCAATAATAGAAGAATAAAAAGAAATACTAAATAACTAAAAAAAAATATATCATTACCAAATTCAACCATAGCAGTATCATTTTCAAGATAATAAGCTTCAGCTTCTCCATCCACTTCATCATCAATTATGGTATCTTTTAACCAATCTTATGTACAAATCAATGCTTGCACGACTCCAGGGCTCAATGAACTTCGGTATTGGCTGATAACCCTACTTCCAGTACTAAATGCTGACTCTGATGCAACAGTTGATGCTTGAAATGCTAAAATATCTCGAGTCATCATTGAAAGTATAAGAAATTTAGAGATATTAACTTTCCACCAGCTCAAAATATCCAAATTAGGATCATCCGGAGAATTTTCTTCATCAAAATATTGGTCAAACTCTATCCTCAAATCCACATTTTTCTTTCCAGCCCCCATTCTAAAAAATACTTTTCGAAGAAGTGCTTTCTTAGAACTAGTTGAAGTATCATCCATTGTCTCTGATATATTATCATCAAAAGGGACTAATTGCTTTTGTAGCGGAGAAGAATATGAAGCATACTCATTGAAAAGTGCAACCATCTCATTTCGAATCAATTCAATATATTGATCAATATCAGATTTTGAATAAAGTTGTTTGTAATACCCTGCCGCAGATTAGGCGTGTTTTAGCTTAATAATTTTGTTTAACCGTTTAATCTCGAAGATTTTGGTTAGGGCTTTGAGGAAAGCCCAGGTTTGGCCCAATTTGAGCTCGAAAACTCAGTGATCCAGCTCGCCTTGCTGGAGGGGCATTTTGGTAATTTACCGTTTTGTGTTATTTTTTTTATAAATTATTGTTGTTATGTGTATAATATTGGTGGATAATATTCTCCTAAATAAAAGATTTGTATTTCAACTTTTAAAATGATTTATTTACAGAAAATGGTATTTAAATCCCACCTATCAAAACCCCGAAAAGGAGTATTAATTATTTTAGAGGGTTTTGAAAATGAAATAAATTTTGAAATTAGTATTTTATGGTAGACCATTTTAAGAATGATCTAGTTATTTCATTTCACCTCAAAATGATTTTTCTAAATTATTTATTTTAACAATTGTTTATTTAAGTAAATAGTGTAAATTTATGATTTTTATTTAAATAAATGGTTTTTAGTGAGAGTTAAATTCAAAATTTTTTATGGTGATTAAGATTTTTAAAACCAAACCTATCTGTAAGGTTGGATTAAATTTTTGAGCCCTTGAAATTATTTTTTTCATTAAAAATCCAGTTTTTGACAAAATGGGGCCCTTTTTGCAAAAATGAAAATATGGAGGACTGATCTGCAAAACCCAAAAATTTACTATAGCAGGCGTAAGCTGCCGCTGCATGCAGCGGCTGACCGACCCGAAATTCCCGCCATTTTTCCTATATATGGAACCCTCCTTTGCAGTTCCAAACTCCCTCAAAAAATTCTCTCTCTCTCAGTCTAGGATCTCTGATTTTCGAGCCCCTTTTCCCTTTGTTCTTCCCTGATTTTATTACCCGTAACTTTTAGGAAATTTTTTCAACAGACCAGATTTCAGCCCAGGAATTCAATTCAAGCTAACTACTGCATTCCCCTTTCAATTTCGATCAGTTTTGAATCAAGAAATTACGAATTTGGCTCTGTTTTCAGTGAGAAAAATCATTTCAAAGGTCTAAGGATTTCCATGGGTTTTTCATACCAGTGAGCTTCCGGTGCTAAGATCGGATGGCTTATTGAGTTTCAAAACTCCAAACCTCTCCCTATGGAAAGAGGACTCCCGGAGGAATCCATCGAACCGGTCAGATGTAAAAACCGAGTTCGAAAAATCTCCCATTTTCAAATCTGTTTTTCACTGTTTCCGGCCGTTCACTGTCCGTTACAGACAGTGAACGGGAGGAAGAAGAAAAAATATATATATATATATATATATATTTTTATTTGATATTATTATTGCTTGTAATTTTTAATGTTGGTTCCCATTGAAAAATAATAATAAATAAATGATTGAATAAATAAATATTTTATTTTATTCAAAAAAAAATTTAAAATTTTGTTAGATTATTTGATGTGATATTAGTACCCCATTTTGTTAATTAAAAGTGTACTAACCCCTTTTCTCTTATTATTTATAGTGTAAATACTATTTGTATCCGCTTCTAGGCCGACCCTATTGGTCGGGCACTAAGTGATTCACTTTCAGGCCGACAGTATATAGTCGGGCACTGGGTGACTTTGAGGTCTAACTCAAAATGTTAGGTCTGGTCCTATCCAGAAGACAGCCGAGAAGTGGCCCGAGGATCTAGACCTAACTCAATAAGTCAATCTGGTCAATATCTAGAAGACAATGTGAGTTTTGGACTGAGCCACTTTTTATTATTATATTGTGGATTATGATAATTTAAAAAGGATAGAAACCAAGTAGGAGACTCAATTCCATGAACCCTGGATATTTTGTGGGAAAAAGTATGATTTCCAAATCCAACGTATGTGTACGTATTTGTTATGTATACTGATTGTGCACTTGTGTGTTGTTTGAACAGAGACCGCGTAACCACAAATCACGGTGAGGGAACTTAACTCTGCAGATTTTGTAAACAGGTTTTATGATGAGATGAGTATTGAGCAATGAGTGGTTTCAATTTTGATGAACCCACTCATGTGTCTATACATGATACACTATGGTAAGAGTGCTGATGATGATTGTGATATTACGATGTTGATCGTATAAGTACGTAAGACTACTTCCACGTACCTGGGCTATTGAACCAATATCGGCCATATGAGAGATGGTTTATGTCTACTGGACCATGTGCGGACCATGCTGTCGTCAGTTGCTGACTTGAGCGTGTCAGTATCGGTTAAGTCAGAGCCGGATATGTACTTGCAAGGATGTATTTTGACCATGTCGGAACTTAATACTGGTCTCAGCGTAGTCGGCAGGCGTTACGGTGGATAATGGCAGTGTTTGATGATGTTGATGTATTACTTAAGATTATGCTTATTGTTATCAAGCATGTGATATTATTGAACTATTGTTAACCTGTTATGTTTTTACTTAAACTGCATTGTTATATTTCCTTCACTGGACTAGTTAGCTCACCCCACTCACCTTTCAGGCTATGAACCCAAGGAGGAGGACCCTCTTTATCAATCTTAGGGTAGATAAGCTGAAGCGGTGTTTCGGGATTCCCCCTCAGGGGAATGCCCTTATCTTTTCTTGTTGGTTCTTGGAACCATTTGCTTTTATTAAGTACCGGGTGTGGTACTTAATTTATTTCAATGTGATGTATTAAACTGTTTGCCTCTGTAGTGGCTTGAGACTATGTTTTGAATGTATGAATGAATGGTTGGAGTTGATTGTTCATGATATTATGTTGATGTTATAATTATGTCTCTTTTGTGGGGTAGACTTATGGTATGTGTTTGAGTCCACATGTTGGGATCATATGTGACCTTTGGGCTTAACCGTTGATTCGGCCCAGTTAGAGTGCTCGTATTAGTTTATCTTTCAAAAAAAAGAAAAATCAGTCGCGTTCCGGGCTCACCCTTCGGGTCGGGGCGTGACATTGTTGATACATAAATTCGACATATCTCAACTTGTAACGGGGATCCAATACCATAGCAATAGCAAACAATACATTGCATTTCTTCCAATATTTATCGAATTTCTCTTGCATCTTTTTTGCCATTGAAGAAATGCACCCATCATCATTGTTCACCATGTCAAGCAATTGAGCTTCAATCTTATACACTTCATGAAAATAGAGATTTGAAGTAGTATATTTTGTCCCCGATAAAACCTTTGTAGCACTATAAAAAACACGCAAAAACTTGCAAATTGTTTCAGCCTTTCTCCAATCATCACTTGTTGGAGCAACATCCTTCGCATAAATTGGATCACGCGTCTTCAAATGGAAAAATGCACTCTCATATACTAAGGCATAATCTAATATAAGATAGGTTGAATTCCACCTTTTACAAACATCTAAGCACAAACCTTTAGTGGATGCAATTCTTTCTTACAAGACGCAACTATCAAATTATTGCTTATGCGATTGCGATGACGGCGGCACATATTTCATTCATGTGCGAATAGCTTAAACTGATGATTTTATCTCATTTAAGCCATTTTGTACAATCAAATTAATGACATGTGCAGCACATCTTACATGAAAAAATTTACCCCGTTGTAACAAAATTCCCTTTCGAGAAAAAGTCTGAACGAGGTTATCAACGGCTGTCTTGTTGTTTGTTGCATTATCCAATGTGATTGTGCATATCTTTCTGATATCATATTCAACCAAACATCTCTTTATCATATCAGCAATTACTACCCCACAATGTGGGCTGGAACAATACGAAAACTAAGTATCTTCTTATGCAACTTCCAATTATTGTCAATAAAATGTGCCGTGAGACTTAAATATCCCAAAGTTTGGTTTGAAGTCCACAAATCAGCCGTTAAAGAAATATGTTTACAAGAAGTACTCAGAAATGCTTTCAACTTGTCCTTTTCCAAATGGTAGATTTTCAAAAATTCTTTTCTAACTGTGATACGAGAAATGAATTGAAATTTAGGATTGACTGATTTCACAAATCTCCGAAAGGGTGCACGATCAACAATAGAAAATAGAAGTTCAAGCATAACTATCATAATCGCCAATTCTCTTCATGCTTGTTTCATGTTAAAAGCATAAGGTAAAAGGCCCGCTCCCACTCCATCATCACCAACTTTTTTATCATTGTCAAATTTAAGGACCTTTTGACTCTTATCTTTCACCGCATAAGCAGTACATCGTTCTAAATGACGTTTGAGTGTACTAGTTCCATTTTTAGAAGTGGCTTTATAGCTTCCATGACAATATTTGCAAATTGCCCTTAAATCATCACCCTTAGTTTTAGGATCTCTAATAAAATGACCCCAAATAAATGACTTTATTATGTATCCTTTCCTTTGCTTACCACTAGCGGGAACTGAACAATCTCCTATATCCAAAATTTTGGTATTTTCATTCGTGGGAGCAATATTGATTCTAACACCTAATTAAACATTAAATACAATAATCAATCAACTATGATAAATATATAAACACATCTAAGAAAAAGGAATTAATAATAAAGAATTACTAATGAAAGAAAAAAAAACTTACTTCAAGATCAACATCAATGTTAACATCAGAGTTCTACGAAGCCATTAGACTATTTTTGCTAAGGCACTGTAAAAGTAAACAATAAAAAATCACTACATGTCTATATGTAAAAATTTAATCAATTAGAGTACAAAATCAATTAAATAAGTTTTCCAAAACCACTTGTAAATAGAAAATGATGTTGACACTTGATTGTTGTGTCCAAGTGTCAAAATCAATGTTTAAAAAAAAATTGATAATGTGATTGTTCCCACTCATTTAAAATTGATTGTGATTTTTCATTTTATTATATTAATTTTATGTCAATATGGATGATAGAATAATAGAGCCTAATGGTACTTCTGCATTATCTCTTGCTCATTGTTAGAAAATAGGATAAAACAATAAAATCCAATATAGTATTCTATTGAATAACATCCAAAGTTATATAATACATCAAAGGTTTACTCATGGTCCTATCTTCCTAACTGAATATAGAATAATATTGTGGTGTCTCCCTTAATAAAGGACAGACAATAACTAATTATATATCTTAACACTGAAAGATGTATATCATTTTTATTTCAAACGTATAATTTTCTTTTACATTACCAATTCAGAACAGCAATTGTAACTTCTGTTGCTTGCTTGCAGACAAGTGTAGATTGCAAATCTTTGGAAATTATTGAGATTGGCAAAATCCCTGAAAATATTAAGATGTTGGTGGAAGAGATGAACGAACTCCTCAATCATTTGCACATTTAGAAGCTCGATGGGAGTCTACTGAAAAACGAATTTCATATTGGTACCCTTTATAGTAGTAAAGTATGTTCATCATGGTTGAACAGAGAGGAGAGGGCAGCACGCTGAGTAGGGATTTCAAATAAATTACCAACATTTGTTGTCCCAAACAAATTTCAAATACAAACTACATCAAATGATGATAAGGAATTTCACTAGGGAGTCAAGGTTTTTATTTATCCAGATGGACAGGGTAAAATAGCAATCCCAAATAAAATAACAACTGAGGGAAAATAAAAAATAAATACAAAACACACATAAACAAATGTAAACTCATTTCATTTTAACCATTTTTTTACTCATTTCAGGCTATGTTTTGATTGTTTAATGATTCTTTATGCCGTTGGTGTGATGAATTTTGTTCTCGGAAAATATATATGTACACTCCAAATTCAGACTACAATTATCTGATCAACGACAGTTTAAAAAAAATACGGTTCAGAAAAAAAAAAAAAAAAAACAAATGTAAACTGATTTTGTACCGAACCTGTAATTAGGGGTAGACTTTGGCGTGCTACTGTGCAAGGGACAGATCTGGGGTGCGTCCTCGGATGAGCGATCGGTGACATGCAGATGAGCGATCGGTAGCAGCGATCAGTAGCGTGAATATCAAGTCGGAATCGCGGGAGATTTGATGTCCAGAGGGCAGAGGGTGGCAGCGTATGAGGTTCAAATAAAACAAGAAATCGCCGGAGATTCATGGGAGGAAGAAAATGCGGAAGGAGAAGTGGTTGAAGATCAAGTCGGAATCGCACAAGCTTGAGAAGAACTGGAACGGCTAAGGATCTGACTATGGAGTATACCATTAGGGTTAATCGATGAGTTTTATAATTGAAAGTGTAATACCCTGACTCGGATTAGGCGTGTTTTACCTCGTTAATCGTGTTTTAACCTGTTGATCTCAAGGTTTTCGGTCAGGGCTTTGAGGAAAGCCCAAGCGAGACCCAATCCGAGCTCGTGAGCTCAGAGATCCAGCCCGTTCAGCTGGAGGGGTATTTTGGTAATTTACCACTTGTTGTGTATATTTCTGTAAATTATGTGTTTTGGTGTAAATTATTGGTGAATAATGTTATCCTTAATGAAGGATTTGCACTTATTGTTTTAAAATAATTTAATTTTCTGAAAATGATATTTAAATATCGCCGTCGGAACCGCGAAAGGGTGTTTTAATTATTTTAAATAATTTCGGGAAAGAGATAAATTTTGAAAATCGTATCTGGTGTTAGACCATTCTAAGAATGATCTGGATATTTCATTTCACTTGAAAATGAGGTTTATAAAATAGTTATTTTTTACATTTGTTTAATTAAGTAATTATGAGATAAAATCTGAAATTTTTATGGTGACCTAAGTTTTAAAAACCCAATCCATCTGTAAAGTTGGATCGGATTTTTGAGTCTTTAATTTATCACTTTTAGTTTAAAAATCGGTTTTTATGAAAATCAGGACCTTTCTGCAATTTGTAAAGTGTTTGGGGACTGTTCTGCAAAACCAGAGCAGCCTGCACACGCCATGCAGCGTGCACTGGCCGCTCGGCCCGTTTTTCGGCGGTGATGATCTCCTACCGTTGTCTTGTCCCATCGGACTCAGCCGATTTTCCGGCTGAATTCCTATAAATTCAGCCGTCACCCGTCGATTTGAATTCCCCGCAAATCTTCTCTTCTTTGCTCTCTGTTTTAAACCCGGCCGAGACCCCCCTGCTGTGCTTCTGTTTTCCGTAACAGTAAGCTAAGTGGAAGATTTTTCAAAAACCCGATTTTCAACCCAAAAATCAAAACCAAGGTATCTAATGTATTCCTTTTGAAATTCTAACCAGTTTTGAATCAAACAAAACCGATTTTTGATTAGTATGGAGTGAGAAAAACCAGTTTTAAGTTTTAAGGAAAACCATGGGTTTCATGGACCCGTGAGGATTTGACCTTAAAATCGTATGGCCCTTTGAGCTTCTGAGCTCCAAACCAATCCCTATGAAAAGAGGACTCCCAGAGGAGTCCATCAGACCGGACGGATGTGAAAATCGAATCCGGGAAGCCCTCCCTTTCTGGAATCGCATGTCACCGTTTTTCTGCCGTGACTATCTGCTGTTGCAGACAGCTGGAGACGATGACTCTCGGAAGGTCCGAGAGCCAATCTTCGGACGGTCCGAGCCGTGACCCTCGGACGTTCCGAGCTTCAACCCGAAGCCCAGTCCGCCCGAGGCGAGCCCAACCTCTCTTAGATGCACCGAGCCAAGCTCGGAAAGACCGAGCCCAGCTCGGAAGGACCGAACCTGTTCGAAAGGTCCGAACCCAGTCTTCGGACGTTCCGAGCCTTATAGACTCACAGAGACTTCTGTTTTCTGTTTTCCCAGTTTGGATATACTTCGGAAGGTCCGAGACCCAGTCTTCGGACGATCCGAAGTCAGACCCCAGTTCCGAGGCCAGTGACCTAGTTTAGAGTGGTTCGGATGATCCGAAGCTACTGTACCAGTTCCGAAGTGATGTTCCGAGGAACACAGTTTTAAGTGATAAAAATATTGTTTGATTACTGTTTTAATCTTGATTATTATTTGTTTAATGTGTTTGATTATTTGTGTTGATTCTATACCCCCCTTGTTAATTAAAATTGTACTAACCCATTTTACCTCTTATTATTTATAGTGTAAATACTATTGTATATGCTTTCAGTCCGACACTAGTCGGGAACTGAGTGATTCACTTTCAGGCCGACACTATAGTCGGGCACTGAGTGACCTCGAGGCCTACTCAAAATATCAGCTCTCGTCCATGTCCAGAAGACAACCGAGAAGTGACCCGAGGATATAGACCTCACTCAATAAGTCAATCTTGTCAATGCCCAGAAGACAAAATGAGTTTGGACTGAGCCCCTTATGTTTATTATATTATTATCTTGTGGATAATTTAAAAAGGATAGAAACCAAGTAGGGGACTCATTTCCATTAACCTTGGATATTTTGTGGGAAAACGTGTGATTTCCAAATACTATGTATGTGTATGTATTTGTTATGTATATTGATTGAGCACTTGTATGTTGCTTGAACAGAGACCGCGAAACCATATCACGGTGAGGGAACTTAACTCTGCAGATTTTGTAAACAGGTGTCATATTAAGCAATGAGTGGTTTCGGTTTTGATGAACCCACTCATGTGCCTATATGGTGCACTATGGTAAGAGTGCTGTGATGATTATGGTATTACGATGTTGATCGTATGTGTATGTAAGACTGCTTCTACGTACCTGGGCTATTGAACCAATATCGGCCATATGAGAGATGGTTTATGTCTACTGGACCATGGACGGACCATGCTGTTGTCAGTTGCTGACTCGAGGGTGTCAGTATCGGCTAAGTTTAAGAGCCGGAGATGTACTTGTAAGGATGTATTTTGACCGTGTCGGGACTTAATACTGGTTTCAGTGTAGTCGGCAGGCGTTACGGTGGATAATGGCAGTGATTGATAGTTTGATGATGTTATTATCTTATTGAGATTATGCTTACTGTTATCAAGCATGTGATATTGAACTGTTGCTAACCTGTTTTACTATTTACTTAATGTGCATTGTTAATTATCCTTCACTGGGCTAGTTAGCTCACACCACTCACCTTTCAGGTAATGAACCTGAGGAGGAGGACCCTCTTTATCCGGCTTAGGTTGGATAAGCTGAAGCAGTGCTTTGGAATTCCCCCGGAGGGGAATGCCCTGATCTTTTCCTGTTGGTTCTTGGAACCGTTATCTTTTATTAAGTGCCGGATGTAGTACTTAATTTATGTTTATTTGATGTACTAGGCTATGTTGCCCTTTGTAATGGTTGAGACAATGTTTGATTTGTAATAATCAATGATGGTTGATTTCGTTTACGCAATGTGTTGTTTTTGCTTTGTCTATGGGGCAGGCATATGGTACATGTTTGAGTTCACTTAACGGGGTACTGAGTAACCGCTGGGCCTAACTGTTGATCCGGCCAGTAAGAATACTTGTGGTTCAGTTTATCTTTTAAAAAAAAATAGTCGCGTTCCTGGCCCACCGGTCGGGTCGGGGCGTGACAGAAAGAGGGAGAGAGGAAATCGAAGGAGTTTGAGAGAGGGAGAGGATGTCGAATGGGAATGGCCGAATGGGGTTTCGATTTTCGAAAGAGGGGAAGAGGTGGATATCGATTTTCGAAAGAGGGGAAACCGAAGAGGAAGAGGAAGAGGCAGATCGAAAGTAATGGTTTCAAATGTATTTAGGGTTTTAGTTAAGTAATAAATTCGGGTCGGGTCGGGTCGGGTTGAAATTTAAATTCTTCAGCCCAACCCGACCCGAATTTCAGTCGGGTTTTTTTTCCCCTAACCCAACCCGACCCGAGTTTACAATTTCTATAACCCAGCCCACACTATTTTCTGTTCGGGTCATTCGGGTCGGGCCAAAACCAAAACCCAAGTTTTACCCCTACTCTATCGCAGCCAATGACTAATTTATTTTCCTTATTAAATGACCTCTTGATAGTAAATAAAAATCCTTCTTCAAGAGCAATATTCTTAACATATTTTATAAGGTCCTCACGACTTGAAAAACATCTCTCAACAAACTCCATACAACTTGAAGATTCAAAACTACCTCTATCACTACAATAATAATGATTTTTAGAAAAAAATGAGATAAGAGAGTTACATTCGATTCGAAATAAGAGATTCAAATATTAGCTTAAGAAAGACACATTCAAAGTGAGATAAGAGATTGAGAGAGTGGAATGGAAAGAGGCTGAGATTCAGGTTAGGAAAGTGTATTTAAAGAAATGTTTAAGGGAGAAGGGATTGAAAAGAAACGTTTAAGGGAGAAGGGATTGAAAATGTGTTTAAGAGCTTTGGATTGAAAATGGGGTTGAAAATGGGGTTTAAGGGAGAAATGATTGAAAATGGTGGTTGAAAATGGGATTTAAGGGATAATGGATTGAGAAAGGAGTTTAAGGGAGAAGGGAGAGGAAGTGGGAAACGATGGTTTAGAATTTGAATGTAATAAAATGAGTGGAATTTCGTGGAGGATAACTTATATACGTTTGCATTTGTTCGAATGAACAACTTAGTTCATTCGAACAAATGACATTTTAGTGAATGACTGTAAAAATGTTCATCTCAGATAAATTCGTACGAATGAACCAACCTGTTCATTCGAACGAATGAATACTGTTCTGCCCAATCGTTCATATAAATAAAGTCATCCGAACGAATGCCTCAGTGTAGTTTTACTTCATTCGAACGAGTGGGGAGAACAATGTTCATTCGAGTGAACGACTGTAAAAAATCATTTCTCTCAGATAAATTTGTTCGAATGAACACTGTTTTGTCCACTCGTTCAAATGAACTAAATTTACATCGAGGTATTCGTTCGGATGACTGTTCATCATCGAACGAACTGAGAATGAACTGACAGTTTGTTCAGATGAATTAAAACGAAGGGGTAGAATGATAATTTCATCTGAAAATTCAAAAATGAGTGTGTAGAGGCAGGAAATCCAAGTGTTTGTATGTCACACATTTTTTAAGTAACAACAACAATAAAAAGGAAAAAGGAAAAAGCCAAATACAATCTTCCAACACTTTAAAATAATTATATACAAAAGAGTGTTGGAGAAATTTGGTGTCGTACTTATACTTTCTTTTATAGTTTCTCATAGAAAAATGATATTATTTTCCATTTTTTGTATTTTTAGTTACATATTATATGTTTTTGTGTTTTATTTATATATTTTTCATATTATAAAAATTAAATGCAAGTAAAAGACAAATGGTGATATGACTTGTTTTGATTGGTCAACATATTATTATGCATATAAAAAAATAAAATTACTACATATAGTTAATCCAAACTAGGGAGAGATGAATGAATAGTAGCATTAAAATTATATCGGTATCTCTTTCTTGCAAGTATGTAGTGATTTTAGGGCATCAATATATGAAAAATATATAAGCTAAAGTAAAATACACTACATCGCCATTTGTATTTTACTTTACAATTTATTATATAATATTTGTATTTTTTATTTTCTTTTATATATATTCTCTGCATAGTATACTTTTGTATTTTTTTTAGCTGTAAACTTTTGCATTTACTGTTATATTATTCTACACTTTCTAACAATTGCATAAACTAAAATACAAATGATAGAATTGTACATGTGACTTGATTTATATATTACTTCGGACAATGTAACAAGGACATTTAAACTGTTTTAAGCGAAATTGTAGAAAATAAGCTCAATTTCTTTTCTTTTTTTAAGGGTATTCTTTTATTATCTGACACTGTAGCAAAACCATATGCAGCCAAAATCACAAATCTACCAGACACTTGTAATATGAAAGGTCTCTAATTTATGATACTTATATATTTAAAAACATCTCAGCATGCCGTGTTTAAAACCATTTTTTCTCCAATTTTTGAAACAAGAACGAGCATGGTATCATCATTTGGGTGATTGGAAATCTGGAAAAAGATTTTGTCCATACTCTTTCCAACTCACTGGGAAAGATAAAAATTTAGCAACCCTTTTCTTGTTTTCCATCAGTAAAGGGGAAAACATAGAATCCCCAAACAAAGTGAGAAGTGGGTGTTGCAGAAAATGTCCACTCTTTTCTCTATTCAATCCCATCTCTTCTTCTCTCCACTTTTCGACCGCACCAGGCCTCCCAACCGGGTTCTTTATCGAACACCCGGTTTTTTCAAGCACAAGCAGTTGCTTAACAGTCCAAGCACTGCGATTGGTGGTTCTGTCCTGGTTCGGTCCGGTCTGAGCCCTTCATTTCCTGACCCGGAAGCCACACAGGGGCTGCTTCGGGAACTGTTGGGTCGAGCTGAGGGGCTTCTTTACACTATTGCTGATGCTGCTGTCACATCTTCTGATGCTGCCTCAGCGTCAAAGCAAAGTGGGGATTGGCTTTCTGGGATTACCAATTACTTGGAAAGCGTTCTCAAGGTAAAAGAAAACCATTTTCATGAATGAAAAAGGAAAGAATTTTCTTACAAATAATCATATATTAGAAAAAAATATTACACCCATTTCTTGGGGGCAGACCCAGAATTTTATGTTGGGAGGCTAAGGTAAGTTTTAAGACTTGAAATGCTTCTAAGCTACTCCTACACGAAAAGCCTCACATTGTAGATAATCATCATCACAATTTTTTGATTGTCGGTTCCAGTCTTATGTGAATAGATGGAAAAGTAGGCCCATTGAAGATTTTTTTTTTTTTAAATTCAATTACAAATGTGAAACATGGATAGATAAGATAAGTAATCTTTTAAGAAAACACACCGTATTAAATAAATAATTATTCAACTTTTTCCTCCCCATAAAAAATTCTTAAACTTCTCCAGCTTCTTCGTAACTGAAGATGGCATTTCGAAGAGAGACATAGAGTAGGTGCCTAGGTGGATAGATTTGCTGAAAGCTTTAATCAAGGTGATTTGACCATTGAAAGAAATATAGTTCTTCCAATTGGAGAAATTGTGCTCAAAGCTTTCAATTACTAGATCCAAAGTTCTTGGGTTCGAGAGACCAAGATATTTATGTGGAAGTTTGGTCAGATTGTATTTAAGGATATGAGCTAGAACATTTAGTTGGTCCTCTTCGAAATTAATGCCAATAATAGAGCTTTTTCTAGGTTCATCTTCAAGCTTGAAACTAATTCTATGTTTCTAAGAATATCCTTTTCACCCACCATTTCACTTTTGGGATCATTGCAAAAGAGAAGAGTATCAAAAGAACCACCTGAAATCCCTCAAGAATCCCCATACCTTTCGTCGTAGCATAAGTTTTTTAAGACCTTTGACAACCAAAGTAAAGATGAATGGAGAGAAAGGATTTTCCTGCCAAGGTCCGTTGAGGCATGAATAGGAAAATGAGATGACCCCATTGTGTTATAGTGAAGCTCTTTGCCATAGCTCCAAAAATGCCCCGATACCACCACTACACACAGACACACACTAATGAGAATAGAATAAGATTTAAACGCAAACCTTCATCCATCTCGCCTGTCCCCCAAACCCTTATCCATCATAAGCTTTTGGAGTGTCAATCTTCAAAAGCCCTCCACTTTATATTTCTTCTTTGCGTGGATTAACTCATATCACAATTAGGACTCCGTCCAAAATCTGACTATAATCAACAAAGGCACCTTGCATCTCACTGAAAATATTTAGCAAGGCCTATCTATGCTTATTAGAAAGAAGCTTACATAGGGCCTTCTAAATGCAGTCCACAAGGCTAATCGACCTATAATGAGATAAATCATTCGGTTTGTGACCTGACATCTTTGTGCTTTGGATGAATAACATTGTATTGTTGTGACGGGCTGAAAATAGTATCTAATTTAATGCCCTCTAGAAATATAAAGTTTGTGCCAAGGTTTGCATGGTAGGCTCCAAGACCCCTCGGCGTGATATGTCAATGTTATGTGCCTATCTATGGTAATAAATGAATGTTTCAACCTTACCATTTATGAAGTTTGTTGGTCAAGTTAGCCAAATATCTAGAATAGTCCTAGAGGGGGGTGAATAGGACTATTGGAGAATTTTAAAATCTATTTAAATATTGGGCACTTTAATGATTAATCAATACAATTTTGCTCAATTAATATTCTAAATGTGATTTACAAGCAAGATTAAGTTTAAGCAAATTATGTGTGCAATAAGATATGAGATAAAGCAAGTGCACAAAATAAGGTGAAGGAGATGAGAAGAGATGAAGAATTGTGACATAATGATTTTTACGTGGTTCGACAACCTTGCCTACATCCACGCCTCAAGTACATCACTTGAGGAATTCACTAACTTTCTCCTTCACGGGTGGAGAAGAAACCTATTACAAATCTTGATCTACTTCACAAGTGTAGATCGACCTAATTACCAAGAGAACACCTCTCTTGAAAGCCAATAGGGTTACACCAACCTTTTACAATATTTCACAAGTAATATAAAGAAGTTGTGCTTTGAAATATACCAAGAACTTAGTCTTGAGTTACTTGAAGTAGCTTGGGCTTGTTCTTGAATGTCCTCCTTTTCTTGGCTTGATGTAAATGCTCCAATGAAGTCCAACCAAGATGGTAGCAAAGAGGTCTAGGGTAGATTAAGGTTTTCCTATGAGGATTAAGACCCTAGAGAGAATCTTCACTTAACACATTCAACTTAGCGCATAAGATGCTCAAGATATGCCTGTGAGAGCTTTGAATGTGTTTTTGATTAAGATTAAAAGCTTAAAGTATTTTAACTATAGAGTTTGTAAGCTTTGGAAGTTGTTGTGAATATTGGAAGAGTGTATGGAAAAATTGGGCTCAAGTCATCAATCTTTTCCTCTCCAAAAAGCCTTACTTTTATAGGCTAGAAAAGTTCCAACGGATCTATCTTCGGACCTTCCGAAGATGGATCTCGAACCTTTCGAGGTTGCAACGGTTGGATTCCCAACGGTCATATTACAACAACTATTTTGACCCTGCAATGGATAGTTTGACTGATCCTCGGAACGCCTGAAGGTTTCTGCTTCGAATGTCCGAAGTTCCCTGGAATGCCGGGTTCGGAACGTTCGAACAACTCACACAGATCGTCCAAAGGAATATCCTTGGACGTTCCAAGACAATGTTCTCGGAAGCTCCGAGTTGCCTAGAAAATCCATTTTCCACTAAGTGTCGTAAACTTGAGATTTTGTGAAAAACGTGGACATGGTGGAGAGCTCATGAGTGTTTTCTACAATCAGTTAGATTTAACTATAATGAACATTTTAGATTGTAAGGACACAAGAAAATATAGAGATATTTGGTAGATCGCAAGAGCTCTCCACAGGGCAGAGAGTGGACTTAGAAACCTTGTTTGTATTATTCCAATTTTAACCAAAAAGGCTTCTAAGGCTTCTAGGTCAATCCTATGGTCCATATACCTGTGATGGTTGGCATTCAAAGAGTTCTTCCGATTTTGGTGCGAGCTTTTCAAACAACGTGTCTTCTGGAGCTTCAAGTTTGATTTGACTGTAGATGTCTTCCAGAGACGAGGTCTTAGACACGTAGACGGTTACGACTCAGTCAAAGAAATTGACAACTCAGGACTCAGTCGGACACAGTTATGGAATTGACAACTCATTCTGACTCAGGAGAGACAGATTTAACTTTTAGGCCAACAAAGTTAAAAAAACCTCAATGTTTGAATAAAAATGAAATATAATTGGTAATGAGTTTGAACATTGAAAGGGTGAATGCCTTCATGGTCAAATTCCTCCATCATGATTTTCAGTTCAATTTTGACTTGAGCTTGGTACTTGGTACCAAGAAATAATTCATTTTTTTGTAGCTTGGAGGATGACAGGCATGACCATTACTTTCCATATGATTGTTGTGGCATTTGCTATTTCTTCATGTTACCAATCCCTTGACCAGAAAAGCTAATTCATGAATCTCATTGATTAGTGTACTTGTGATCTTTGCTTCCATAAAATAGAGAACCAATTCATTTATGCTAGGTAGATCAACAACATAAACTATTTTTGTATTGAAAGTTCAAGAAGAAAAGTTTATATATGGTTTTGATCAACTTAATGGGGGTATTCAATCAGGATGATGTTCAATCGTTTCTAGTTTTAGCTACATGGATGTACTCAATTTTTTTCCTTCTACTTTTCTGCTTTTCTCATTTGACTACTTTTTAGGGTTTAAATCTTATAGACCATTTTTTGCAATAATGTACTTGTACTGGTTCTTTCTCTATTAATTTATTTAGTCTTTGTTACCGTTAAAAAAAAAAAAAAAAAATCAACTCAATAGGGGTTTGTGGTAGGAGCCGAAGTAAGGCGTTTAATTTGACAAACTTTGAAAAGAAATGCATTCCTTATGAATATGTCAAGATTGTATGAATGAGAAACAACTAGTGTAAGAACGATATGCAAAGAGATAACTTTTTCTTAAGTCTGCGGATCGGCTAACGGAGTTGCATACTTCTTTTCAAACACGGAATTCACTCAACACTCTAGTGCATTTTCTATCTGTGACTCATAGGGTGGTTGGCCTAGTTGGTTGTTTGTGTAGTTTTTAGGGGTTGGGCAGTTTGTTTTGTACTCATTGGAGTCATGGTTATTTTTGCCACATTTGCTATTGGGGCTGGGTTATATTGTATTTTTTGCTTTTTCTCTTTCTATCTCGGGTTTACATCTCTTAAACCCATTTTCCCCTTTTATGTTTCTTGTATTTTCATGTTTGTATAATGAAAGTAGCCCTCATAAATGAGAAGAAGGAAGTCCACTTACGATGTTTGGGCATGTGTTTAGAAGTTTGG
The DNA here is from genome assembly GCA_022113865.1 of Chimonanthus praecox. NCBI lineage: Eukaryota > Viridiplantae > Streptophyta > Magnoliopsida > Laurales > Calycanthaceae > Chimonanthus > Chimonanthus praecox. The sequence continues at coordinate 56,581,124 of CM039087.1, read as the reverse complement.
AAACAACCTCGATATATGGAATTGATTTTTACAATTAGAAAGTACAAGCAGAAGGGGAAAGTCATGGAAATAACTGTTAGAAGGATAACCCAAAGGCTTGGAGTGATGGGGAACCTGCCCCAGGAAGCGGGAGTCCTGAGTTCGATTCCCACTCCACCCCTAAGGGGCACTCCTTGTAGATTTATCCGGTGTGTGTGGGTAGGGAGGCTTGCACATGCCTCGAGGATTAGTCAGGTGCTCTAAGAGGCCTGGACACCTTGGTCAAAAAAAAAAAACTGTCTGAAGGATGTTTTTATTTTTGGTACATTATTAGGGATTGGATTAGTCTTTCTAGTAGTTTCATTAATTCTTTCATATTGAACCTATTCTGGCCTTTTTGTGAATCAAAAAATTTCCCTCCCTCCAAGTTCTTAAGTTTGTGAGCCACATTCAATTCGATGTCAACATGAATCTTGAGAATTCAAACTAGAGGAAGGGGTAAAAAAATATTTCTTGACTAAACAAAATGAAGAATTTAATAATAATTGGAATCTTCCTTAGTACCTGACCTTTGCACAATAGAATCTAGATGTATATGACGTATCATATATGTGTGGCTGCATGGATGTTTATCAAGAATGGAGGAGATGTAGATTTGGTTGGTAAAATTTCTCTTTGTCGAGGATAGGATATGTTTTTGATAACTGATATCTGTTCATGGTAAAGTATGATATTTTATAAACAGTTCAGTATGCTTGACCTCGATAAGTTATTGGTTGTCTTGTTCTTCTTTTTCTTCTCATTCCAAAACAAAAATGGTCATTAGTTACTTGGTAATGGAATGTCACCTAAAATAAATTTATATATGTATGACATTTGCATTTATTGAATTTGATTTAGGCTTCCATCCGTTGCAGGTTTTGAAGGATGCACTTTCTACTTTGCATGTACCATATTCATATGGTTTTGCAATCATTCTCCTTACTGTTCTTGTCAAGGCTGCCACATTTCCTTTAACAAAGAGACAGGTATCATGTTCAATGCTTTCACTCATAACATGATGTAAGTATTTCTCAAAAGAAACATGTAGTCCTGATGTGGTCTACCTTTTTCATCGAAGTGTACCATATGTATTTAGAGATAAGTTGTGACAGCAAGGTAATGATGTGATTAGTGATAAGGGTTGACTTTCTTGATGATTAGTGACAAGGTTTAACTTAGCTGGAGACAAGTATAGGCTTATTCTAATGAACCATTTCTATTAGACAAGTATAGGCCTAGTTGAACCATATCTCGAGATTCAACTTTAGTAAAATTAGTCCTCAATCATGAAAAGCCTCAAAATGGTTCATTAGAATCAAATGGTTTGAGAATTAGTAGAGTTAAAACAGAATAATGGAGTGTAGCTTTAGTGGGTTAGACGATAGTGAGGGTAACTCGGTAAAAATAGGAAACAACGTAGTTGTACATTGTGATAAGTTCATATACTTGGGCTCTATGGTAGAATTCCAATGAGGTTTCGACTTAGATATAACGAATATGGTAGGAGCGGGGTGGGCAAAATGTAGACAAGCTAGTGGGGTTTTGTGCGATAAAAGAGTCTCCCTTTGCCTAAAAGGACAGTTTTATAATACAATTATTAGATCTGCAATGCTTTAAGGATTATAGTGTTGGGCAATGAAAAAACGATTTTAAGGATTTCACCAAAATGGAGTTGTGAACAAAAGCTTGAAGAATTCATTCATAACCCTCATCCCTAAAAGGGTAGGTCCGTCCGAGTTATCTCATTATCGTTCGATTAGTCTCGTTGGTAGTGTCTACAAACTTTTGGCCGATAGGTTGAAGAAGGCTCTACCAAAGATTATCAGTGAATCACATGGGGCTTTTGTGGAAGACCAACATATTAGGGGGTTTTAATTGCCAATGAACTTGTCCATATGCGATGTAAAGAGAAGAACCAGGTCTTCTATTCAAGATTGATATGGAGAAGGCTTATGATTATCTGGATTGGTCCTTTATGGGTTACCTCTTTGATAGGATGGGTTTTGGGCGGTTATGGTGTTCGTGGATGAAAGCATGCATTGATGACCCAACATCTTTTGTCTTGGTCAATGGTTCCCCAGCTCCTATAAAAGCTAACATGGCTTGAGGCAGGAGATCCTTTGTCTCCCTTTATTTTTACCCTTGTAGGGTAAAGTTTAAACAAACTGGTGGAACAAGAAAGTGCCTTAGGAATTGTCAGAGGCTTTCATACATCGGCAAATGGGCCAATTGTTACTCATTTACAGTTTGCCAATGATACTATAATTTTTTGTTTACCAGATAAGAAGGAAATCTTGGGTTACAAAGCGATTCTTTGAAGTTTTGAGTTGGGTTCACGTCTCAAAATTAATCTTGGAAGAGCACTATAATTGGAATTGATATGGAGGGGGAATGCGTCAAGGAGTTTGCGAATGAAATAGGGTGTGGCACTGGGAAAATTCCCTTCATTTTTCTAGGGCTTCCTGTGGGAGGGTATCCAAGACGTAAAACTTTTTGGACTCCGGTGATAGAGAAGGTGGAAATGAGATTGATCGGTTGGGGTAGGAAATACCTATCTCTAGGAGGAAAGGTCACTCTTAATGAATCTCCCAATTTATTTCTTATCGCTCTTTGAAATGCCAAAAGGGGTAGTGGGAAAGATAGACCAAATATTCAAGAATTTTTTATGGTGTGATAATGACACAAAAAGGGAGGTTCATTTTGTGGCATGGTCGGAGGTTCTAAAATTTAAGTCCAAGGCGGGGTTGGGAATTGTTCCACTCCAATTGAGGAATCAAGCTTGCTGTGCAAGTGGGGCTAGCAATTTGGGAGAGAGGGATGCCTTGTGGGTTAGAGTTCTAACAGCTAGGTATGGTTTGGCAGAAAATAGTGCCTGGAACTTAGGAGATAATGTGGAGACAAGTGGTTTTGTGGTAGTTAGGGCTTAGTGGAAATTGAGTTGAGGTAGAGGAGTGGTGGGGAGCATTTATAGTGGAAAAACTAGACTCTTGGTAGGGAAAGGTGATATAACAAGTTTCTGGTTAGATTTGTTGTTAGGGGAGAGGCCTTTGAAGGAAATATACCCAAGGCTATACAAGATTTCAAGGAATAAAAGAGCCTTAGTAAAGGATTGTTACAAACTGGAGGGTACTGAAATATCATGGAACCTTGATTTTCGTCGGGAACTTCGCTCTTTTGAAGTTGGGAGTAGAGTTGATCTTCTAGCTCAACTACGGGAATTTCCTTTGTCATTAGAGGATGAGGATGAAGGTTTTTGGACGGGGGCGACTCATCAGGTGCCTACTCTGTCAAGTCAATGGTAGAATTAGTTCTTAAACTAAAATTTAATGATGAAACTTGCACCAACATGGCTTGGAAAGGGGTTGCACCTCCAAGGGTACAAATCTGTGAGTGGTTTGTATTAAAAGGGAGGGTGTTGACTAGAACAGAGTTGAAGAGGAGAGGGATGCTTAGAATTGAAGAAGATCTTTTATGTTCACTATGTGCTTTAGAGGAGGATTTACATCACCTATTTGTTAATTATCCACTTGCTCGGAGTTTATGGATGAACTTCGCCAAACTTTTAGATGTATCGTGGATTTTGGATAAAACTTGTGTGGGGTGCGTAGACTCGTTGTTATTGTTGGGATTGCAACCTAGGATGAAATTGGCCTGGAATACGATCTCGGGTATAGTTTTGTGGTCACTTTGGAAAGAGAGAAACTATAGAATCTTGGAAGGTAAATCATTGGATGTTAATGATCTCTTTCAGATAGCAAAGTGGAGACTCTGTGTTTGTTTCCTTTCTAGCACCGAGTTTAAGGGTCTGCAACCATTGGATCTTCTATTGCTTGGGAAGGGTGTATGAGCATTAATAGTTGGATATGGAGATCAGAGGAGAGCTGGGTTCCACTGGATCGGGGTGTTATGAAGTTTAATGTGGACGGGGTTCTAATGGGGAAACTAGGATTGACAGGAATAGGAGGAGTACTGAGGAATCATGTGGGTCGAACAATAATCATGTTTAATGAGTCGGTTGGTATTAGAGATTCAAATGAGGCGGAAATGTTTAGCATTAGGAGAGCTTTGGCCATATGGAAACTCCACGGGCAAGGTAAACTTGTGATTGAAAGGGATTCGACAAATGCAATCAAATGGGTTAAGGGACAAAGGCGTCCCCCTTGGAGATTGATCACTACAGTTAGGGAGATTAGAGCCTTGGTGACATGGCTTGATGTATTTTTGGTTCATATTAGCCGTATAAGCGTACAACTAATGGCATGACATACTATTTTGCTAAGTTGGGAATTGATAACCGATTCTCAGGAGTCTTTTTCCTTTGACATTAGAGGATGCCCATTTGATTGCATATCGGATTGAGGGGATGTTTGAGAACAACTATTCTATTTGTATTTCATGGATGCTCTTTATTTATATGTTCTCCTTTTTCATTTTGTTATTTTATTTTTAAGGTCTATCGCTTCTAGACCTATCTTATATTGATGTACTTGTACTTTTTCTATTATGAATGAATTATACTCCTTTCGTCCCATTTTAGTTGTCTCATTTGAAATATTTGTATTTTTTAATGAACTCTCTATATAAGACTAGCACTCCATGTGATCTCATCTATTTTCAACATACTTTATATTACTACAATATAAATGAGACAACTATTTTGGAACAATTCCAAAATCTATATAGGACAACTAATTTGGGACAGAGGGAGTATTTGTTAGTGCTTAAAAAAAAAAAACAAAGTGTGGACAACAAAAATGTGTATGTTACGTTGGATGAGTGGTTTTACCTTAAAGGATAGAGTTAGAAACGAATGCATTAGGGATAGTTTAAAGATAGCTCCGGTAGATGAGAAATTGAGGAAAACTCGTTTGAGATGGTATGATCATGTTAGTAGAAGACCAAGTACATCCCCGGTGTGTAAAGTGGAGAAGCTATAGATCGAAGGCACTAGGAGGAGATGGAGACCTTCGAAAACATGGAGGGAAGGGATAAGAACGGACATGATAGATTGTAGAGTGACTGATGGTATGATTATGATAGGGTGAAGTGGAGAAGAATAACTTATAAAGCTTACCCTAGATAAATGGGATTACTGGCTGATTATGACGATGATGAACAACCTCAAAATATTGTAGAATTACCACGAACTTTGCATTTGAGACATGTCTGTACACAAAATTAAACATTTCTGTCAACATATGTATGCATCTCTATCAAACAATACTCATTTGAGACCTGCATATCAGCTCACCTTCCTTGCTCTATTCAGAAACTTGCTAAATGCTTTAGCTACTTTGGTGAACAAAAATGGGGACAAGGTTTCTTGCAGAAGACTCACGGAACCCCAAATGAAACCTTGGGGGAAGCATCAACTACTTCAAGTAATATCCTGATGATACACATTTTGTATTCCATTTCCTTTGCTTCTTCCTATATCCCATCCAACACAAGTAGTTCAAACAATTTCCAATTTACCAGGTCATAAGCATTCTCGAATTCTAGCTTGCAAATTGTTTTGTTATTGTTTCAAATCAATGTATTTGTGAGCTATCAAGACAATATCTAGATTTACCTTTCTTACAATTGCTTCTTTGGTTGTCTGGAAACGACTGAGAAATAGCTATCACGCAACTAGCCAACACCACTTGAATATTTTTTTTTAACTAAAATGAATTAGATGTTATTCCATACTTGCATTGTAAGTTGATTGTTTAATTTCATTCTTTCCTTTTTTCCTTTCTTATTCTTCTTCTTCTCCTCTTTCTATGTCTCTCTCTTTTTGTGGAAATGGTAATATTAAATAAACCCAAAGTCCCTATATTTGCACAATAAACTAATAAATTTCTTTTGTATTTAAAGCTTAGTTCTGCCTAAGGAAATTCTTCCTCATCTAGAAGTGGTATTGGTCGCTAATGGAAGTTATTTTTGTATTTAGGTTGAATCTGCAATGGCAGTGCGGTCTTTGCAGCCTCAAATAAAGGCCATCCAACAACGCTATGCCGGAGATCAGGTGCTTTTACTATGTTTTTGTTGTTCTTGAACTTCCAATTCTAATGCTAGAAGTAGTCTTTCATTTTCTCAACATGCCAATTGTTGGTTGTGTGAATGCATTGAATCTCAGAGTAAGTCTACAATCAATCTCTGTGGAAGTTGAGCTTTGACTGAATTTGATTCATCTTAAAAGAAAAACTCATACTTCTTTCATTGTGAGGAAACTTCTGCACTTAGGGTGCAAGCGGTAAGGTTGATAAGAAAGGTGAATGGCTTTTTTGATTTTTTCTTGTGTTATTTGATGGGTTTCTGGAAATTGTTGTAAACCTGTACACTACTTTGATATAATTCTCCCAAGGATATTTTTGGGTGGCCTTTAATTTTCTTCTGTGATTTTGGGTGTATCGAGTTGTGGCTTTTTTTTTTTCTTGTTTTGTGTTGCTTCTGTATTTGCACCTCTAGTGCATCTTTTTAATATATTAACCATTCAATTTTTTTTTTTCTTCTTCTGTGATTTTGAGGTGAGGATTTGGGTGGGTGGGTCGGTCTTCCCCTCCCCCCAATCTTCAGTAATACACTGTGGCCTTTGGGCATGGTGCTGTTCTGCTCATGTGAATGTATGGTTTTTTTTTTGGAATGACATGGGTATCCCCACCCCACATGGGGTGAGATTAATCCACGGATACAAGAAACTGCCTGCAAGGTGAATTTATGGTTGTGATTTGATATTGAGTTTGTAAGTTCTGTTAGTTTTCAGTTCACTTCAAGGCAAGCCTCTATGGTCAGCCTTCCTTCTATATATTATTTTTTATGGAAATCAGAAAATTACTCCATTTTTCCCATTGTTCTACAATTTTTACACTACTGGTCAAGTGACAAATGTTGGCCAAGTTGAGATGGCGATTTTGTATCATCTTGCTTTGTTTTTGTGCCATGGGTTGGAAGCTCAATCTAAATTGGAAGATTCTCATTTATGATGCATGGACACGTGCGTAGCAACCACATTCACATGCAAAGACGGTATGGGGACCGACATTGCACGGGAATGCTGCAGACACATCTCCATTTTAGAAACCAAAACCCTAGAAGAGAGAGAGCCTGCAATAACCATCGAGCACGAGGGAGATGGACAACAAGCCTCTTGCAGAAGAGACGAAGGCAACATGGGCATAGCTTTCAGTCTTTTTCTCTCTCATTTCCTTTCTTTGCTTTCCCTTTATTGAGGGAGACTTGACTAATACAATTGCATGGGCAAAATGTAGGAGGAAACCTCCATGGAAGTTGATATTGATTTTTAGAGAGATCTGTAGGCTTTGTTCTGGCAAGGACATTGAGACTCAGACATGTTAGCAGATTTGTTAATGGAATGGTATACTTCTTTGCTAAAGTAGGAGTTGAGAGACCTAACACTTTTATTGGGTTCTTTTGAGATATCAATAAGAGTTTGATGTATAGGTGTTTAGTGAATTTTTGGTTTTGTCGTTTGATTTTTGTGGTCGGTACAAGTCTCATGTAAGTTTTTTTGTACATTTCCATTTTCTTAATAAAATTTCCTTGTTATTGTTAAAAAAAGAGGAAGACACTGTAACAAACAATTCTCTCGTGTCTTTTGTATGAACATGGTCATAGTTCAGTTGTGTTAGGAAGTATATGCATTAAAGTTGTATTTAAGATGTAAACTGAATTAAATGATTTATGGGTTTTTTCCCTTTTACCTTTTAAATGAAAGGAGTCATTTTGCTGCTTTCATTACAGGAAGCCAATTTAAATTAAGGCAATGCATGAGCAGGGACATCTCCTATAGACACCTGATATTTGTAGTTCTATTTATTTGCAGGAAAGAATACAACTTGAAACTGCTCGTTTATATAAGCTTGCAGGTGTAAACCCCTTGGCAGGTGATTAGCTTTAACTTCTTGTCACGTAATGCTATTATACATTTTTACTATTAGAAAAGTGATTATATCTCTATGCAATGTCTCCAATCTTTAATAAAGCAGCATTTCATATTTCTGCATAATCTATGTTCTGGATGCATATGAAATCTTGTTGTTTTTGTTCTTCCATCTTCTTCTTCCTCTTCTTCTTCTTATTCTTATTATTGTTGTTGTTGTTTTTGCTTCAGTTATAATTCTTGGACAATTAATTATATACAGTTTACATTTATTACCTACATTATCCTTTTTAGTCCTGATCACATGTGTCCCATTCACATTTAAGCTTAGATGAGGGATTGAATGACGATTATATCTATTTTAGGTAACATAGATATCAATCTAGTGGTTTGAGAATTTAGAACAATTCAATTGCATAGCGATGGTACTCTTGAAAATCTTATATTTGGGGAACTCAAAATTTATGCATCCCCTGAAGCTACTTTAGTGAATCAGCACTAGTACTTATGTGATAATAATACTATCGTTGCTTGATGGATTGAATGGTAAATTTCAGGCTGATGCTTTTACTCCTGTTTCTTATCCCACCTTATACCAATTGTATGTCAGAAGGCCTCATTTTCATGGTTATATAACTATGACTTGAGTCGATATTACATATGCTGTGTATGTGGTGTCATTCTGTCTGTTTTTGTTCCACATAAACTCACTTACTGTATAGCATCTTATTTTGCTGTCTCCATTGTTCTAATAGTGATGATTGTTCTATGCACTTCCTCTTAAATTAAGTGGGTATGCAAATGCTGGCTAGTTAGATATCTTGATTCTAGATCTACTATAAGGTGTGGCCTTTTTTTTCATCTTCTGTTATCTCTTGAAAATGTAATAACACTGTTTAAGAGCATTCTGCGGAAAGGATTGTCTAGGCAGCTAGCCCCAGGTGAAAACTTCTGGGTATGTCACTTGCAGGTGGGGTTGGCATCATGCCACAATGCCCTTGTATGCTGAAATCTGAGCAAATTCAAATTGTTTTGAATCCTGTTTCATATAAGCATATCAAATGCAGAGTGGTTGCTTGCTAGTTCATCAGGAACCACATTCCTTCCAGTCATATTGTTTTTTTTGCTTTCTCTTCACAGTTTTAGTGCCGGAAAATTACCCTTTTCCTATCTAGGCCTACCGGTGGGGGGGAACCCTAGACTTTAAGAATTTTTGGACTCCAGTGATTGAGAGGGTTGAAAGAAGGTTAGCAAGATGGAATAGGAAATATCTTTCATTGGGTGGCAGATTGACTGTTATCAAATCAGTGTTAGTCAACCTTCCGACGTACCTTTTGTCCTTATTCGAAATGCCGAAAGGAGTCTCCAAGAAATTGGAAATAGCTTTTTGAGGTTTTTGTGGGGAGACCAGGAGTCGAAGATGAAAGTTCATTTAGTAGCTTGGTCAAAGGTGACCAAACCAAAGTCGAACAGGGGCTTGGGAGTCACTCCATTTCTCATTAGGAACGAAGCTTTGTTATCTAAATGGGGGTGGCGGTTTGGTCGAGAGAGAGATGCCTTATAGGTGAGGGTATTGAGCGCCAGGTACAGAACTAATAATGCTAATGGGTGGAACTTAGGAGAGGAAGTGGAGAAAACTGGGTCAGTGACACTGAGAGTGTTGTGGAGGATTAGGTCATAGTGGCAGTTATAGTTGCAATAATGTTGATCATTTTTTTAGTGTTAGGGACATTTGGAGTTTCATATCTGATGGCACTTTTTTAGTTAGGGATAATAATGGGTAACTGTTATTCTGTATATTTGGATATTGAAAATCAAGTTTTTGAGATTGACAATGATAGTTCTTTTCTGAGTGAACTAGAAAGTCAGGGTAGAACAAGTGTGGGGAATCTCTTCAAAAGAAAGCTTAGATTTCTAGTGGGTAGAGGAGATTGGATTCTCTTTTGGAACTATTTGTGGTTAGGGGATAGACCGTTGCGGAACGTTTCCCAAGGTTATTTCGAGCTGTAAGAAACAAACAAGCTCTTGTCCAAGAAAACTATCGAATGGTTGGCCGTAACATTATTTGGAACGTTGAATGTAGAGAGAACTAAGGTCCTTTGAGAGGGAAAGCTTGGACAAGCTACTAGGTCAACTAGGTGAATTTCTGGTGGCACTGGGAGCGGAAGACGAGTTGGTGTGGAAATGTGTAACGACCCGTTCCGCTGCACAATATTGTCCGCTTTGGGCCCACACACACAAGCCTGCACGATTTTGCTTTGACGAGATAACCCACTGTTGCTCTCAAAAGGCCTTCTGTTACAAGGCGGAAGGCTACCACTTGTATACCAGGTAATTTCCAATGCAACTAGCAATGTGAGACTTTTTCTCCATACACACGCTCCACATTATAGGCCCCCTCTGGGCCGGGGTATTACAATCTACCCCCCTTAAAGCCAGAGCTGTCCCCGGCTTTGCACACACAACAACCAAGCCCACACCCTCAGGCAGAGAGTTGACCATTCTCTGATACCATTTCTAACGAGCCGTCCTGCTAGCACAATATTATCCGCTTTGGGCCCCCCCACACAAGCCCGCACGACTTTGCTTTAGCAAGCTAACCCACTGTTGCTCCCAAAAGGCCTTGTGCTAGAAGGAGGAAGATTACCACTTATATACCAGGGAATTTCCAATGCAACTAGCAATGTGGGACTTTTTCTCCATAGACACGCTCCACATTATAGGCCCCCTCTGGGGTGGGGTATTACAAAAGGTGACTCCTCGGGGGCTTACTCGATCAAATCAATGGTTGACCTAGTTTCTCAACGATTTAACGATTTGATGTTGCACCCCTGCTTAGTTTGGAAGAATCGGGCGCCTCCTAGGGTTCAGACCTTTGTCTGGTGTGTGTTGTAGTGAAAAGTTCTTACAAGATCAGACCTTAGGAGGAGAGGTATTGTTGTGGATCATGTTTTACATTTATTACTCGCAAGCGTACGAACCATTTCATAGTATAGCATATGAGTGCGAGGTCGAACCCAAAGGAAATCAACAAAATATATGTTCAATAAAATAAATCAATCATCAAAATAATGTGGTTTTAAGAAATAAGATTATAGAATTAAATCTAAACATGGAAAAAGTTCCTAAAACAAGAAATATATTTTTAATTTCTAAAATCCTATCTTTAGAAAATCATCATTTAAAAATAATCATCTAACTTTGGAATTTAACAAAATATAACATCTAACTCATGGACTTTATTTTAAAGTTATGAATTTAATATTTTATCAAAATGGTGGAGAAGATTTAAATAACCTTATCTAAATTTAAAATTACATAATTAAAAATATAAATAAAGCATTCCAACCTAGTTAAAGAATTGAAAGAATTTGATTGAATGAAATAAATACAACAGTTAAACAAATAAATAAAATAAACGAAATACAACACAATAAAATAAAATAAACAAGTAACTAAGTAGATAAAATCTTTTACAAGTGGATTGAATCAATCATAGCCATCGAACATCATACCCAATATAATTAATAAGCATCAGATCTAGGTAACGGAATTCATGTAAATAATCAAATTCAATTCATGCTTTTCATTAAAATTTAATTCTATATCCTCTAAATTAATCAAACAAACCTTGGATCTTAGATTCAGATAATTAAATTCAAGCTCTAAAATATATCATATGTTCCAAAGGAACCTTAGAACTGAATTTAAAGGAATCAAAAGTTCTAAAATATTTCAGATGTCCATTTAATTAATCAAAGAAGACAAACTTAAAAATTGAATCAAACAATCACCAAGGAAATTCGAAAATTGGACTTTCCATTAATCCTAAATGTTTACCTCAAATTTATTAAATTGAAATCAATACACGAAAAATACATCAGAAACAATAAAATAAAATTTACAATGGACAAGGCTCGCATGTAAAATTCGAATATGCTCCTTTGTCTTCTATGTATTCCAATTCTCAGATGGTGTTCTCTAGCTCATGATCCAGTTCGAAAATTACCATGCCTTAGTGCTCTATTTATAGGCCTCAGGTTAGAATGAATGGCTGAGATTTAATCTTGGTTAAGGTGTTGAGTGTATGGCTAAGATTAAATCATCTTGATTGTGAATGGCAAGGATTTAAAATGAAAAGGAGGCTTAGGGTTACAAGGGTTGGTTGACTGGAGTGGCTTGGGGATCAAGTTGACTTGGGATGCAAGCAGGGAATTTCGAATGGATTGGATTGAGATATGGGATTTAGGGTTTAATGCATGCAATGCATGAATGATGGATGAGATTAAATGTTATCATGAATGAATGGATGAGATGAGAGATGATGACATGGAGGGTTGACCTATGGAAAATTCGAATGGATTGAATGGGATCTTCAAAAATCATGTGAGGTGTTGTTTAGATAGGTGATGATGTGTACATGAGGTGTAAAAATCGAGTGGATGATCTTTGGGTTGCTTGGAATCCAAGTTGAACTAAATCTAGGGTTTCATGGATGAATGGCTTGGATTAAAAAGGGTTTAGATCTAATGTCTCTAAGATGGGTGGTTGAGATGGTTTATATAAAAGGTAAGATTTCATATGGAGGGTTAAGATGCAAGGGTTATTCTAGATGCATGATTAAATGAATGACCTAGATCTAATGTGCAGAATGTATGCAGTGGATTAAGAAAGGTGGCTCTAGGGTTTACCTAAGTTTCATGTATGAATGAATGGTTTGGATTAAAAGATGACTAAATGGATGGTGTGGATATATGGAGATGACAAGGAGAGGGACAAGGATAGGGGGCGTGTGGACTTGGGGATTTCACAGTGAAATTTGAACATAGGTACATGGATCTTAGGGTTTGAGCAATTGGGCCTCAAGTGGATTTGGAATTTGAGCACATGGACTTGAACTTGGCCCGTTGGACTTGGACTTGCAACTGGCTTGGCCCACTTGGAGAATGCGCATGGATTACTTGAGCATGGCCTAATGTCTGGCATGTGGAGCATAGCTTGGCCCAATGGGAGTGGATCTTTGGCCCATGTATTTGGAATTCAGACTCTGGCCTCTTGAATTGTAGCTTCTCTCTCCAGAATTAAAATAATTAACTCACCACTTAAAATCTAAAAATATTGAATTAATCTAGACTCTCATAATTGGATCCAGATTAATCAATTTACAATTAAAATCCTAAAAGTGGTTTGAAATTAATTATTAAAAATTCTGGGTCTTCCAATTTAACCACAAATCTTGCAATTTCCATTGATTTTTGATTGATTTCTTATACTTTCGAATTTTATCTACAAAACTGACAAACAACTTTAAATGCACCTAATATATACAAAATTGAAGGCAAACTAGTCCAATAATCAGGGGTAAAATAGTCATTTTCATGTCTTAACAGGTATGTTGGGACTTGATGAAGATCTTAGTTGTCCGCTTTGCGGGTTTCCGAAAGAAACCATTGACCATCTTTTTGTCTCATGCCCTTTTGCTTGGCACTTATGCGGTTGTTTCTGCAATTTAATGGGTTTGTGCTTAGCTCTTGGGTGGACACTTTGTGTTCGTGGTTCTCCCTTACCCCAACACCAGGTGGAGGTTGGCTTGGTTCACAATTTCGGCAGTTATCTGTTGGAACATATGGAAAGAAAGGAATTCAAGAGTCTTTAAAGCTAAGTCCACCGAGAAGTGCGAGTTCTTCCAAAAAGCCAAATGGAGATTTTGTGTTGGTTACTTTCAAACAAGGAGTTCTAGATTTCAAGGCCATTGACATTTATCTTCATGGGAGGGTTGTATGAACGGAAAATCTAGGAAACCCAAAGCTTTAGCAGATTGGTCACCTCCTCAGGATGGGGTCATAAAATTTAAGGTAGATGGGGCTGCTAGGGGAAAACTGGGGCCAGCCGTTATAGGTGTACTCATGGATCATTCCTGTCGAACTTTCGTGGTTTTTACAGAATCAATAGGGACTAGGGACTCTAATGAAGCCGAAGTTGTCAATATTAAGAGAGCTTTATCCATTTGAGTAGGTCTAGGTGGGGGAACAACAATCATTGAGGGAGATTCGGCAAATGTTATAAAATGGGTAAAAGGTGTGAAACGACCTTCTGGAGACTGATTACCACGGTTTGGGAGATCAGACCATTAGTCAGGGAACTTGAGGTCTCCTTTGTCACATCAGGAGATTAGCAAACAGGGTAGTGGAATTCTTTGCTAAGAACGGTGTCGATGGATATGTTTTAGGGGTCTTCTACCTTTGAAGATGAGGGACTTTTGGATCTTACATGATGGAGTGTTGTTTCTCTTGGAGTTTTTGTAGTTTTCTCTTTTTGATGTTTTTAGTATTCTCTCTTTGTTTGGTTGGGTTATGCCTTCTAGAACCCCTCTTTCTTGTATTGTTCTTTTCTCTTTAATAATATTCTCTCTTGGTTACCGCTCAAAAAAAATTGCCAACGAATTCTTCATTTACCTGCAACAGCCTCTGCTCTGGAAGAGCAATTGCCTGGAAACAAGGAAGTGGTTTCTTCTCCATTCTAGAATAAGGTATTTTCTCATAGATCTTCCTACCCCGCACTATGATCTTCTCCACTCGCTCCTCACCGTGTCTTCTGTTTTCTGGACCAAACTGAGTTCTATTTACTTGAATCTTCTTTCCATCGAACACCTTACCATCCAACATCTTGATGGCTCTCTCTGCTTCTACCTCTGTCTTGAATCTAACGAAAGCGAAGGTTTTCCTTTTACCAGTTCTTCTATCCGTCGGAATGAAGCTGTCGGAGACCAACCCCAACAACACCAAAAATATGGACAAAATCTTGCTCCCCATTCTGGTATGTTACCCATGGAAAGGGTGAAGCTCTGTCTCCACCACTCAATCATTCTTCTAAAAGAGGGCTTCATGTTTCAGTTGGATATACTTGTATTTGTACTCTTCACCTATCAGGGAAAGTCATATCATTCTTTTCTCAAAATAATCTCTCTTCTCCTAGATCTCTTCCACAATACTCTTCTTCTCCTTCTTCTTTCCTTCATCTTAGGAGAATGCGTAAAAAATGATAGGATTATGTGTATGTGTCCATTGTTTCAATATGTCTATGCAGTATTGTCTTTAGCAGGTAGTGTGCAGAATAATACTGCCTAGGAGTATGTCTATTTGTTTGTAGCTTTGTTGATCTTTTAATAATTTAGTGCTTTTTTTCTTGCGTTTGTGGTTTTTGAATGGGAATATTCTATATGCTTGTCTCAGGATGCCTCCCTACTCTGGCTACGATACCAGTTTGGATTGGATTGTATAGAGCCCTTTCAAATGTGGCAGATGAGGTAGCATCTCATGTACCTTTATGATTGACTGCAATTTACAAGTTTTGCTTATTTGTATATTTTCCTCTAATCTAATATCTTTTCATGTTATTGCTTCTAATTTCAAGGGACTCCTTACAGAAGGCTTTTTCTGGATACCATCTCTATCTGGTCCCACCACAATTGCTGCTCGACAGAATGGCAGTGGGATCTCTTGGCTTTTCCCTTTTGTGGTAAGTAGCATTTAACTTCTGGTTTTTTTTTTTTTCTGGCTAATGACTTTTGGATTGTTCTAGTATCTAACTCTAATTCATCAAATAATTGGATTTGTAGTGCCTGTTCTATTATGATTAAATCTTCACCAAACTCTGCATGCTACTTGAGCTGCATTCGTAAATATGAACTTGAATGATTCATTAAATATTAAAAAAAGAATATAATGAATAACTAAATGCCACACGAATTCCAAATGTCATGATTTTGATCTAGCTTATGAAATTTACCACTAGCTGTGGAAGGCTTCACACTATTTTTGGTTTTTAAGATTTTAATTCATTTATCTTCTTAATCATATAATTGATATAAACATTCGAAATATTGTAATTGATTAAAGGATAAAAATGTTAATTTAATCCATAATTAACATTTGTTAGTTTGGTTTGACTTGGTTAGATTAAGTTGACAGCAGGATTTTATACCAGTGGAACTATGTTGGGCTTAGCTAAGACTTAAAAAAAAAAATTTCTTGATCTATGTCTCATTCAATCCTGAATTTCTACTTTCTGGGCTTCCAAACATGGATACTAACCTGTGGTTGAGATGGATTACTCTATATCTAATATCCTAGAGGTGCAATATGCTCAGGGTATCTTGCTATTGTAATGTTATGTAGATCTACATATTTTTGCTGTAGATTTGGTTGCTCTTTATTTTAAAATCCACAAGCAATTCACCGTGGATGCTAAATTTTGTCACAGGATGGTCATCCACCGCTAGGATGGTCTGACACAGCGGCATATCTTGTCTTACCTGTACTGCTGGTTATCTCGCAATATATATCAGTTCAAATCATGCAGTCATCACAAGTTAGTTCATACATTTATTAGCATTCAGTACTTTCTGTTTAAAGTACTCCATCTAAGACTCTTGTTTTTTCTACCTCTTTCTGTGTTTTTTAGTCCGTTTTGAATATTTTTTTATTTTACTAGGGTGCATGAGCCTTTACAGGTGGATGCATGGTGACATGAGTTGTAATTCTTGATGTGAATTTAAGGGAAGAAAATAGAGAGGAGGATGAATGAAGAGAGAGAAATGAGAACATTGGTTGGTCCTGTGCTTTGGTTGACCAGACCATATTTATTAAAAGATCACACCACTTATAACAATTTCCTTCTGACGCACCCCCAACCCCCTCTTCCTAAAAAAACCCCACACAGAGGATTGGAAAAAACCCATTGCATGACCCGTATGCAGAATCATGCTCAACTTGGTTGATGAAGTTCTTGATTTCTGCAATAGCCAATAAGGTATTTAGCCAGGCTCAGACAAATGGGAAAGTGGTGATTGATGATTATTGATGATGATGAGTTCGTGAGTATTTGCTACTTGGTTCTCATATCTAATGTGAGTGGTAGAAATGGAATTGGATGTCACGTCCCTGATGACATGATAGTCTACTTTGGTTGTACATGAAAGACAAGATCTTGTATTGTCAATGCTTGCTACAAGAAATAGTTTCTTGCTTTTCTACATAACTAGGACCATAAACAAATTCATGATTGTGAGAAATGGACCTTTGATCAGTCCATTGTGTAAATCTCCATCTCCAAAGATTTTGACATCTTTAGTAACATTCCTGGAATAAATGATTCCTTTCCATAGATCTCTCAAAAAAAGGGTCTCCTTTTTGGATTTCTTTAAATATCTTCCAACTGGATTATCTCCATTCACTAATCCGATTTTCCAACTTCAAAAGAAAGCTGGTTCCCTTTCTAGCCCATTGCACAGAACTTAGAGAATCCCCATGGGCAATTGCAATCTTGCATACTAGCTTCACAACTCTCTGCACCAACTAGCTTAATCTTTAGCACTTGCAAATTCTGATGATACCATTGGCAACTGACTTCATGACTCTAATACCACCCACTAGCATAACTTGGTACTAGCATAACCTCAGCCTTGATTCTCATCTTCTTACTAGAATACTCTTGTTCCTTTTAAAGAAAAAGAAATAGAATATGCTTTTGTTGATTGTGACCATTTCAAGTAGTTTCTGCCATCATACTCAAGGAAGAAAAATTCCGGGATGCAGCTTCTCATCACCAAAACTCATTTTTCCCATAAAGTTGCATGTTACTGGGTGAACCAGACTAAGTTGTGGTCCATAATAAGGAAAAGATACAAAAATTATTTTGTTGTTTGAATGTTTAAGTGGTCTTTGAATCAATTTTAAAGGTTCTTGAGATTTTGAATTATTTATGAAGCACCTTTTAGACATGGAAATCTAATACAATTCAACATTCAGTAGAAGTCATCATAAATCCATGGATCATGTGTGGAATCCATGGTGGCTACCAATTTTCATTTTTTTATAACTTTTAGAATTTTAACATAAAATTTATATTTGATTAATTTTTTTTTGTTAGAACTTATAGCACAATTTGGAAGTGCTTTTTGTGCAATCTTAAGGGCATGCTTGTTTACTTAATATTTAATTTTTGATACTTAAGTTTCACAAAAAAAAGAAGAAGAAAGGTACAGTTTAAGTTAGGCGCAAAGCATGCCTGAGCATGCACCTTTCCATTTAAGCGTACTTGTGCTCCACCTAGCATAACTCGAGTGAAGAACCCTCTGGCACCTCAAAGTGTGCCTAGGTGTGCCTTTGACTACTATGTGTGGAACCATGACGCAAAAAAATAGAGAATAAAACTGTTATTTTTAATTAAAAACCTGAAGATACCCTTTTATGTTTAATTTTAAAGATGCTTCGAAGCCTGGTTTGAAAAATTATAGATTTAAGGAAAGCAAGTGAAAAAAAATTATCTGATGCCCTAAAAATCACAGCAAAGTCAAGATTACAAGTATTTGTTTATCTGTGCTTTCTACAAAGTTGCCTGATTTGTCTTCCTTATTTTTTTCCCAAATTGTTTTAATAATATTTTCCATTCTGGCAAGTCACAGTTGCTTGAATCAGTGAAAGTCACATACTGATGGTACACTTAAATGAGGGAAACGATCATATAATGACAACAGAACCCTAATTATGTTTGATCATCAGCTATTGAGTCATATGAGCCCCACTTTTCTCAAAACCAGAACCTTCATCAACCATCTTTTCCAAGAATTAGTCTATGATCTTTTGTTGCTTCCTATTTAACAACAAGTGATAATCACCTACACACTGGTGTGTGCAGTATTAGCTGGCACACCTAGGCATGGGGCCCACCAATTTGAAAGGTCTTTGAGTATGAGGCGCCCTAAAAAATACCTTGATTGGATCAATGAAGCCATGCTTTTGAAGGTCATAAAGTTAAAAAAAAAATAGTTTAAACTGATCAAATTTTAATGAGCTTAAAAACATGTCTTGATTGAATCAATTAAGGTGATTGTTGGTGCACCATATATTTATCAAAGATCTATCAAATGGACCTATCACTGCCTCCTTTGGTGGGTCCCACTCCTTGCTTTGCATGGTAATACCTTGTACACCAGTTGCAGGTGATCATTTCACTTACGTTATGAGCCCTATTTTTAGATGAATCACTTGAGTACATTGTGATGCGGAGCATACCAGTCCCTTTCCATGTTTCCTTTCTTTCTTATTATATGTTTTAGTTTATTGTTAGAACATGGTAGTTTAGTAATTATTTACTGTTTATTCTGTTTTAGTAAGTTCAAAGCTATATAAGCCTTGTAGCCCTTTGAGGCAAACATACGATTGAATGAATAAGAATATTAAAGTTTTTCGCAAGAACAGTGGAGAGAATCCATAGAACTTTGGTGAGATATCGGAGAGGCGAGAGGCCTTGGCGTGAGGCCACATCTTCTTTAGGTTTTCTTCTTCTACTTCATCTTCTTCTCTTCCTTCTCTTCTTCCTTCTTCACCTTCGTTTGTCTTTACCTGCTGCAACTGCAATCCCAGAACCCATTCGAAACCCTTTGTGGAACCCCTATAGTTTCCGCCCTTCCCCATTCTACTCCTGTCCCTTCCCAACCCCTTTTCTATGCCCCTTCCCAACCCCTTTTCTAAGCCCCTTCCCCTGCCATCGTAGGCCATTCCAGGCCCCAGATCTGTTGTCACCCTCCTCTAGACCTCTCTGCTGTCTTCGCCACACCCAAAACTCTCTTACTGCTGCTGTGACTTCCAAATACCCCTTCGTTTCCCTCCCAAGTCCTCCATCTTTCTGCACAATCCCTTTCCATCGCAGGTCTTCCGCTCTATTCACATCGCCAGTTATTTCCATTCGCACCCTTACCCTTTTCCTTTTATTTGGAAACCCAATACACCCACGTGCCTAAGTAATCACTTAATAACCACACCCTTTTCTCATTTATCCAACTTTACCCTTCCTTTATATATTATTTATCATATACCACCCATCTAGCCTATCATTACTCATTTAAATCATTTAACACATGAGATTCTTAGTATTTGCATGATTATGTGTGGTAAATTCTATATTAATTAATTGCATATATTAATTGTCATTTAATTTTAGTCTAGTTGATCTTTATGGTGCATTATTTTCATCCCCTTTTGATCTTTAGGGAACCGCATTAGGTATTTAGGGTTACCCTATCCTTTGTCCTGCGTCACATTCTTAGAATAAACTTTTATGATCTCATGACTAATCTATCCAAGGGTGAGGCCAATCGGAAGATCATAAACTAATTCATCGAGAGAATTATTGGTGGAGGATTTTATCATCATCATCATTATGAGCCGGTAATCCCATCTATCTTGCGTCGACTTTCTGAGTTCTTCTGCAGTTAACGCTTTCATAAACCATAACATCAGTCACTCCACAGTCTAACATGTCATGTTTTTATCTGTTCCTCCATGTTTTCAAAGGTCGTCCTCTCCTCCTACTGTCTTCGATTTGTAGTCTCTCACTCTACGCATTGGGGCTGTACTTGGTCTTCTACTGACCGAACTATCTCAAACGAGTTTCTCTTAGTTTGTTGTCTATTGGAGTTATCTTTAATATTGGTAAAGGATTTGGATTCACAAAAGATAAGAGTCCATACAGTTCTCGTCATATTATCATTTCCCCTAAAATAATTCCTTTGAAGTTGGTGTTTTTGTGTGGTTCTGTCTGATTATTTTGTTCTGCTTTCCTTCTTTGCTTTTTAACAATGTATTTGCTATAATTTCCCAGTGTGATTAGATTTAAGGTGTCCAGGTTATTTATTGCTCTATGCCTATGCAACTTTCAGGGAAATGATCCAAACCAGAAGACATCTCAAGCTCTAACTAATTTCCTTCCTTTAATGATTGGTTATTTTGCTCTTTCAGTTCCTTCCGGCCTAAGTCTTTATTGGTGAGCAGGTGTCTTCTCTTTTCTTTTATGATTTCTTGGATTTATGCCTTAACAACTGCCTTGTTCTGAACTTCAGGTGTCCATTCCTGTTGGGATTTTTTTTTTTGCTATATACTTTACAATGTTTTCTACTCTAGGTGTGATTCTATGTTGACGTTTTAGCTGGTTTGCATTCATATGTTTCTGAATTAAATTAACAATCACTATCACAATAAGGAGATAGACCTTGGTTTTGGTTCATTATTCATGCTTGCTTTTGTCAATTCTGGATCCTGACTTAGTTCTTCTTCTATTACCATTTTATTGTATAGTACCAAATTGTTATTAAAAACAAAAAATGCATCAAGATAGAGTGTAGGACTTTTGAACACCTACGTCTTACAGCATTTTTTTTGAATGAATAGCTAGCCATTTAACCAAAATCTCTACAAATAAGCAAAGTTAAATGTTTGCGTATTTGCTTGATTCATGAATCTTCTTTGGATATTAGGGCATGCTTGTGCGCTCAAAATTCATAGATTTAAAATTCTTAATGCTCGATGATATTGATTTCCTAATTTTCTGTAGTAGAAATTCATGAATTTTAAAATCTCTACAGATTACAAATTCTTAGATTTCCAACCTTACCTCTCTCCATAAAATTTATTAAATCTAGAATTGAATATCCTTTAGAATTAGTGATGAAAAATTGCCAATGAGTTCCGTGAATTGACCAACCCATGTTCGAATCCTAGTTCATACAAAAAAAGAAAAAAAAAATAAAAGCACTCATGGCCCTCTTTCCATTCTCATTGAATCTCTCTTCTTCTCCAATTGTCAAGTGAAACATTCCACTGTATGAAATTGATTAGACAATTTGTTTTTCCTATGGCTACATGTGTCCATCGGACATTGTAGGTTTAAAAATAGAAATTATATTTAACAAGTGATATAAAAATTATATACTTGTTTTATCTTGTTTTTAAGTTTAGCCTCCATTTTTTTTTAAAATAATTATGCCTAATGAAGTTGTGAAATGATATTTTTTATTTTTTGCATTTATTTTTATATAACATTTCAAGATATCTTATTTTAGTTGTCAAGCATAAGATGAATTTTTATCTCAAGTTAAAAAATCAAAAGAGTTTATATTGTGTCACCAAACATGGAATTCTCACCTGTCAGGATTTTAAATGCTTAAAGTTAATATTTTCAGAATTTGAAATCATCAAAGATTAAACATTCATGAATTTTGCCTTTGTACAAATGTGCCCTAAAAGGCAACTCTGCATGGCTTAGGAGCATTTGATAATTAGTAGAGATAGAAACGCACTAAGACTATATGGTTTATGATAGGTCAAATTTAGAAGTAGAATTTGAAAAGTCAACTTCAAATAGAGGATTATGGTGATGATGATGATGATGAAAAACCCACTTAAGACATTTCTTGGTGGCTTATTATATTTTCACTAGAAGTTACATAAGGAGGCCTGAATCAACGAGCTCTCCTTGCAGTTATAACCACCAGGTAGTCTGGCAATGCCTTTTTTTCGTGACACTATTCTCATCTTGAATGAGACTTCTACCCTAGAGTGGAGTTCCCTGGAGCAATTGTTGACTTCAACTTCCCAAATCCTAGAGTGGAAACTTCAATTTTTCATTTCTTTTTTACTTTTTTTTTTTTTTTGTATTGGTCTAAATTGCATATTATTTCTCTCCCAAAGTTCTAAAATCGTTTGAAGTTTCAATTTTTATTTATGTTTTGGAAGAGAACCAAAATGACAAGAAATGATTTGATGGGTTGGGGAGATTATTAGCCTTTTCCTTGATGTGATTTGGTTGGCACAAAATGAATCTTGGAGCCTAAACTATTTGGTAAAGCTTATAATCAAGTACACCAGTGTTATGATAGGTCACAGACAATGAATAACAGGCTCGTTAAGCTGGAATTCATGAATATAGTGGATCCACAACTTAGTTCTGCTTCAAAGGATTGGAAAATCGGTATAGAGTACTGCTTTGTAACCATAGCTGTTGCATCTTTCTTGTTCTTTAGTTTTGGCATTATGCTTTTGTGACAGAAATCCTCTCCTGTTTTAACCAGTTTATGTAGCTTTTTCATGACATGAAAATGTAAATTGTCATTTTGTAGCCTTGTCTTGCAATCAACCAAGTGCTTGATTGAGCTTCTATGATGCGGAGCACTCTTCTGCTTATTTCTGTGTTTTTTTTCTTCTGTGTTTTTTTTTCCTTCTTTATTATGTGGTCTAGTTTTAAGCTATTTTTAGATATGGGTAGTTAGTCTAATTTTGAGTTTCCTTAGTTAGGGGTGGTGTAATCATATAAAAGCCCTCTTGTAAGCTATTTTTGAAGTTAATGAATGAATAATATTTTGAGAACTTTCGCAAATACCTGTTCATGGTGCGATGATGACTTTCTTGGAGAATCCACAGAAACTTGGTGAGAAACCAAGAGGCGAGAAGCCAGGTACTTTCTTCTTCTATCTCTTTTCCTTTTCTTTTCTTCTACTGTTGCCGTGATCCCTCTTTGGAAACCATTACCTTTCACCATCCCCTAAAACCACCCTGATCTATCTCCCCACTTGCTGCCGCTGTCTCTTCTCTCCCCTGCTCTAGTTGCCGCCCTTCCTAACTCCTTTCTGAAGCCTTTCCTAGTCCCTTGCTGCCTTTGCAGGCCACTCCCAGTCCCATACAGCCCCCCCTACTGCAGCCTTTAACCATCTTGGACCTTTCCTAAGCCACTGTCCATTCCTTAAGCCCTATGTTTGTGTCGCTAGCCCAGACGTCCCCTTTAGATTCATCGTAAGACCAAAATTCCCCTTTCTTGTTCACCGTAAATCCCTATTTTATTCCCATGTGACTGTCGTGTCCCTCCTGGGCCCATTTTGCCTTGACCTTAGCCTTTCCTTAATTCCTTTTCCTGCCTTTGACCCCTTTATCTCCATATCTAGTCACCTACATTATAAAAACCCATCTACCTACTATCAAACAGTTTGAGTTAGTCCCTTTTGGTGATAGATCTACATATTTGTGGGAACTGACAAGCCCTTTTGTTTTGAGGGATCCCGCCGCATTTGGTAACTAGGCCTGGATTATTGCATAGTTGTTTACATTGAATTCTGAGAATTTAATTGAATTATTTTTCGCTTATTTATATTATTTAATTGCCATTATTAATTGATTGATTAACTTCAACTCATTTTAGATTTAAGGTGCATTATTTTCATCCCTTTTAATCTTTTCATAACCACATTAGTCATTTAGGGTTACTCTGTCCCCTGTCCTGCATCATTTTACTTAGGTGATAATCCTCTGTATAGTAGATTATTTTGTACCATTGGTGATGACATAGTTTCTTGGATGGATATTTCTTTCCATGTTTGTTTTTTGAGAAATCGTGCAATTATGTTTTTGCTAGTTTTTATTTTATTTTATTGAAAATAAACATGAAAAGAATTGCCCATTGATTTTGGTCAAAGATTGAAATATTAATCATATAACCATGGATCAATAGTTATATGATTGGTTAGTAGACCTTAGATGTATGAGACTCCAACAATAATTGGCTTTTATCAATTCATTTGAATAACTTCTTGAAGATGGTGACTGAATGGTTAGGAAAAAATTCATCAACATTCTAATAACTACCCTTTTCCTCTATCCACAAAAATCCAGTGAAATATGGGTTACGATTATCCAATCAGCATGCATGTTGGGTTGTAGTCCATCCTTGGTAAATCCAGCAGGATGAGCAATTTCGATGTAGGCTAGGACTAATAAATGTCGAAAACCCGATTTCTACGCGGAAGCTTATCACAACTTAAATAAATTGAATCACAAATTGAAGAAGGCAACCAAAACAACCCAAAGAACCAATGGGCTGAACTGCAAGAAATCCAGCCTCTATATCTCTTGCTTCTCAGAGAGTTGTTCTCTGTCTTTAATCCAGCAAGAAGCCGCCAACACATACATATACACAGCCGTATGCTGTGAATTTTCTGCCGTGTACACACCAGCACCCTCTCTGTCAAACAGATCTTGGAGTATGTACTGCCTCCTAGCAGTCTTATGCAATCAGTCCTCCTCTCTGAACAGCCACCTCTCTCAACAGGTGTCTCTAGGATTCACGCTGTATGTTGTAGTCTCCAAAACTCGGCCTGGGTTGTAGCAACCAATCTCAGCAAAACTCTGCAATCTGTTTGCAGCACTTGAATTTTCATACAACAGTCCTTCGTTTTGCACTTGAATCTTTACAAAACAGTCATTCGTTTTGCACTTGAATCCTCATAAAACAGTCCTTCGTTTTGCTAAACAAAATAACAATTTTATTGATCAAAATAATCTCCCCTCAAAACTGGCTATTACAGCTCCTTAAATAAAAACACCTACTAAATAAGAGTCTTATTTAATTAGGAACTTCTAATAATAAACACCTACTAAATAAGAGTCCTATCTAATTAGGAACTCCTAATAATAAACTCCTACTAAATAAAAATCCTATCTAATTAGGAACTCCTAATAATAAACACCTACTAAATAAGAGTCCTATGTCCGCATCATTCTCTCTCCTGGAAAGAACTCGTCCTCGAGTTTAGGAGGTGGAAAGATGAAGGGTGCGGTCGCATCATACTTTGTGTCTCGCGCCGCTACGAATGTTCATCTTGATATGTAGCCTATCTTTGTGAAATTGTTGCACTAGGAGGTATCGCCTCAGGACCTACCAACAAAGAAAGAATACTAGGTGTTGGAAACTGTCCCCCATAGCTCTCCCAAATAGGGTCAACATATGCCCGGATGGTGTGGTCTGAGTCCACAAGATGCCGATCATCTCCCACACCTAATGTTTGAACCCGTACCAATCGATCACTGTAATCGTTGTATGTAAAACCTTCATGTTGCTTTTCAATAGACTGTGACTCATGTTGGTGTTTGGGTGTATCAATCTCCAAAACTGGTTCACGTGCTCTTCCCACATGGGGTCCACATATGATCTAACATGGTTGTCCACCTGCTGCTATATCGCCATCTCAACTTCTTGTTCTATTGCCAAGAGTTGCACTTTCATAGAGTCTGTCTCCACGAACTTGTTGATCTCTTTCTTTGGAGTAACTATAGAGGGTTGGACCATGAGAAACTCTCCGGGCTCACCATAGTTTATCTCCCCCTCACTGAAGGAATTTGAGTCAACTGTTTCGAATTTTGCACCCGCAACTTCTGCTTCTGGGATTGACTTTGGCTCTTCTGACTCGGTTTCTACAACTGGGTCCTCAACTTGAGCCAAATTCACAGCTCGAGTAGGACACTCTGAAGCTATGTGCCCAAAACCACTGCACTTGAACCACTTTGGCTTGTTCTTTGCCTTGTACTCATGTGTGCTTGGCTTTGTTGAAGGCTGCTCTACAGTCTTGAATGAAGTACCATTATCTGGAGTACTTGAACTGCTTCCTCCATGCTTGCTAGAAGGAGCCTGATAGGATCTATTTTTCCGGCGCTCAATTCTCTCAAAGTGTATTGCCTTTTTGAAAGCGTCATAAAGAAAAAGAAGATCAAAGGCCATCACAACATCTCCTATGAAAGGTTGAAGCCCTTCAATGTATCGCTGGACCAACTGTTCCTCTGACTCATAGAGATTGTTCCGAGATACTAGGAGATTAAATTCCTCTGTGTACTCTGCTACGGTCTTGCTACCTTGTGTAAGGTTTTGCAACCTTGAAAACAATTCTTTTCTATAGTTGTTTGGTAGAAAGGTACTGAACAATAATTTCTTCATCTTATTCCAGTCTCGGATTTTTGACTTACCTTGATTCTGTTTGTCAGTCTTAATCCTTTACCACCATGATAAAGCTCTGTCTTTCAATTTACAAGAAACCAACTTAACTTTCATGTCATCAGAAACTTCCCTGTAATCAAAAGCATTCTTAATTGCCTCGATCCATTCTACGAACTCATCATGCTCGGTACTGCCTGAATGTCTGGAATGTCAACTCGAATGCCATATGAATCAAGATTTGCTTTATTGTTTCTTTCTGGACGTCTGCCTACATATCTGTGTTGACGTCTAGGAGGAGGAGGAGGAAAACGAGGTGGTGTCTCATCTGACGATGATGAATGACTGTTATGAACGGAAGGAATGCTAGGGGGACGCTGATTGCGTGGCCTCTTCAAATCTGCTATATCCTGTGCCATATTAGCCATCATCTAAATTATTTGATTCATATTTAAATTATTATTTTGAGTCGAACTTGGGTGACTACTGCTTGAAGAACTACCCATCGGATGAGTAGGGCCACTTTCTGGAGCACTTCTGACCTGAGGAACGGAATTTGTAGGGATCCCGCCATCCGTCCATGCTTTACGAGGGCGAAAATTATAACGCCGTGCCATAACTCAGTGGAAAGAATAAAAAGAGTCTTGCAGCAAATAATAGTAGTGATAAAATAAGCCACTCACATGTAAGATCGATGTCGGAGTCTCGATTAACTCAAAAGCTCTGATACCACTCTGATGTAGGCTGGGACGAATAAATGTCGAAAACCCGATTTCTACGCGGAAGCTTATCACAACTTAAATAAATTGAATCACAAATTGAAGAAGGCAACCAAAACAACCCAAAGAACCAATGGGCTGAACTACAAGAAAACCAGCCTCTATATTTCTTGCTTCTCAGAGAGTTGTTCTCTGTCTTTAATCCAGCAAGAAGCCGCCAACACATACATATACGCAGCCGTATGCTGTGAATTTTCTGCCGTGTACACACCAGCACCCTCTCTGTCAAACAGATCTTGGAGTATGTACTGCCTCCTAGCAGTCTTATGCAATCAGTCCTCCTCTCTGAGCAGCCACCTCTCTCAACAGGTGTCTCTAGGATTTACGCTGTATGTTGTAGTCTCCAAAACTGGGCCTGGGTTGTAGCAACCAATCTCAGCAAAACTCTGCAATCTGCTTGCAGCACTTGAATCTTCATAAAACAGTCCTTCGTTTTGCGCTTGAATCTTCACAAAACAGTCATTCATTTTGCACTTGAATCATCATAAAACAGTCCTTCGTTTTGCTAAACAAAATAACAATTTTATTGATCAAAATAATCTCCCCTCAAAACTGGCTATTACAGCTCCTTAAATAAAAACACCTACTAAATAAGAGTCTTATCTAATTAGGAACTTCTAATAATAAACACCTAGTAAATAAGAGTCCTATCTAATTATGAACTCCTAATAATAAACACCTATTAAATAAGAGTCCTATGTCCGCATCAAATTCACCTCTTACCCTGATGGTATGCGCATTGGAAAAGAATTGCTGATACTAGAATCAGGGTTAAGATTATAATCAGCATGAATGTTGGATATGGTTCATCTCTTGGTACATTATGGAGGATGAGCAATTCAATTTCGATCCTGATGGTGAAAAAATTGTCTTATACTACCATTCTTCTCCCTTTTTTTTTTTTCAGGTTTACAAATAACATTTTAAGTACAGCACAACAAGTATGGCTTCAAAAGTTAGGAGGTGTGAAGAGCCCAATTAAGCAATATACTGATGCAACCATGAAGTCAGAGACGCCTGATATCCTGAATTCTATACCCCAAGTTGACTCCAAAAAAGTTGAACCTATAAAAGAAGAAAAGGAGGCTTCATGGGGTTTGGGTCGTGGTGAAAGGTTCTTTTCTTTATCCTCCCAACTGGCATGTCTTTTTTTCATGTTGAACTTTCAACAGTTGTATTCTTCAACTGTGTCTTTTTCAGGTTTAAACAGATAAAGGAGCAAGAGGCAAGGAGAAGAAAACAAAGGGAAGAAGAAATGAGGAGAGCAGAAGAGGCAGCTAAAGGAACTGGCATAGTAAATGAGAAACTTAAGCAAGAAACTGAGTTGGTGACAACCGAAGATGGAAGGGGGCAGTCTGTGACCGTCACACATAATTCCACTGATGCTGGAGCCGCTTCAATCAACAGCATCAATCAACACAGTATGTGAAAGAAGACCAAACAGAGATAGTTGTGTCTAAGGTTACAAATGGTGAAGCTTCTTGTAGCAGTGGCACCACAGTGAAAGATGAACCGAGGTCCTCTGAACATCATAAAAAGGTACTGAGAACTGAATAATTAAGTTTTTGCTTTATTGGCTTTTATTTGGTGGCACAGATAACATTTGGATGGTGCTCACTGTTGCAACTGCAAAGGTTGCAGGTTCTAGTCTCATTCCATTCCACAAAAGAAGAAAGAAAGAAAAAGAAAAATCTTTTATGATGTTAATTATAGCACATGAATACATGTACACATATTTAACATTTATCTTCATCTAAATCAAGCAGATGCTTGGGATTTTTAAATTTGATATGATTTAACCTATCATGCTAGCATGATCTAATTCTCAATTAAAATAGTACTATGATCTAATCCTCAATCAAAACAGGGAAGCATGGTATTAACTCTAGCCTGCATTGTGACAGGTGTTAGTTATTTATTGATTTGAAATAATTATGAATAACTAAGAACTGTTAAAACTTGTGACAATTCTATAGCTCATGGGAGAATTTTTTTTGAATGATAAGCTATTTTATTCATTCAAGGAATAGGGAAACCTCCAAAAAAAAACAATACATGCCAAAAGAGGACAATATTGTGGCTGCATACTCTGATACCAGAACAAGGCTTTTTGGGAGCAAACCTTGGGTTGGTTCACCAATGCAAAGCCGTGTGAGCCTTTGTGGGCCCAAAGCGGAAAATATTGTGCTGGAAGGTTGGGGCGTTACAAATGGTATCAGAGAACGATTCAATTCTCTGCCTGAGGGTGTGAACTTGGTTGTGTGGACTGTGATGCTCCACCCACCTGGGCATGTGGAAAAAATCCCACATTTCCCAGAATGGATAAGGAGAGAAGAGTTATTAAAGAGGGGGAGCCCCTCAAGCATGAGGCCTTTTAGGCCTGGTCAAGTGGGCCGGGCCCAAAACAAAACCTTGAGGGTTGGCTCGGTCAGCAGAGTAATGGGTTGGACCAAGGGCCCAAAGAAGACAATATCATGCTTGGGAGTCAGGTCAGGGTCGTAACAAATGGTATCAGAGCAAGGTTCAACACTTGGACTGAGGGTGTGGGCGTGCAGTGTGTGTGTAGTTTGGCAAATAGAGCTAGGGACGGCTCACATCTCCAAGGTTAGGTAAGGAGAGAAGAGTTATTAGAGAGGGGGAGCTCTCCTCAAGCATGAGGCCTTTCGGGCCTGGTCAGGTGGGCTGGGCCCAAAGCAAAACCTTGAGGGTTGGCTCTGTCAGAAAAGTAATGGGTTAGACCGAGGGCCCAAAGACGACAATATCATGCTCGGGGTGTCGTGTCAGGGTTATTACAAATGGTATCAGATCACGATTCAATCGGGTTGAGGGTGTGGGCGTATAGTGTGTGTGGTCTAGTGGATAGAGCCGGGGACGGCTCTGGTCGTAAGGCCCCGCCCCAGAGGGGGCCCAACCTGAGGCCAAGAGCGTCCAAGGGAGAGAAATTTGCCAGGTGCAGGGGCTGGGCGTTTTTCTCCTTGTCCCACATCACCTAGAGCTTGAAAGCTCCTCTGGTATGTGTGTGGCTTCCTCTTTCTAGTACAAGGCCTTTTGGGAGCATGCCTAGGGTCTGTTCGCTAGAAACAAATCCGTACAGGCCCGTTTATGGGTCCAAAGCGGACAATATTGTATTTGAGGGTCGAGGTGTTACATGGACCCTTGTATTGTGCGCAGAGCCTGGGCCGGCTCTAGCTTTAAGGGAGGTAGGTTGTAATACCCTGCCCCAGAGAGGGGGCTAGTTGTGGGGACGTTACATGGAGAAAAAATCGCCAGGTAGGCGTCCAAAGTCCCACATCGCCTAGAGGAGTGGAGAGCCTCTTAGATATAAGTTGGAATCCTCCTTCCTTCTAGCACAAGGCCTCCTAGGTATAAACGGGCCACATACTAACAACAAAACCTTGAGGGTTGCAGGGGGGATTGGACCCGAGGGCCCAAAGAGGACAATATTGTGGCTGCGTACTCTGATACCAAAACAAAGCTTTTTAGGAGTAAACCTTGGGTTGGCTCACCAATGCAAAGCCTTGTGGGCCTCTGTCCCAAAGCGGACAATATTGTGCTGGGAGGTCAGGGCATAACATTGATACCCCACAATGGGGCATGAAGATAACTTCATTGGCATTGCTCTGAGGCAGAAAATCAACATAGGAGAAAATAACTTCTTACTATTGCAGATGAGGCCTCCAATAGCTCCCATCGAATCGAAGTTAAGTTCCTTGGACAATAATCTAACCACGCTAGTGTTTGCACTAATTTTTTTGCAAAATTGCACTGCAACTACATATTCAAGCTTTGAGGGTCGACCAAACATGGAAAGTTGAAATCCAATGTGGGCAACTGAAATCATCCGATATCCATGAAGGCTATAAGATAATCAATCAAAGGTGGGCCACAAGTTAGTCAAAACGAGGCTCTATGGCTTGATTGAGGACATATCTTAGCTTGAAGAATGCTCACAACTTACATATCAACGTTTGGATGTATAGAACAAAAGGTACAAGACATGGCCCACTTTATGATGGTCTAGTGACTGCAATTTTAAGTTTGATTTAAAAATCCATGTGAAAGCTATCTATTAGAACTCATGTGACAAATGGACGTGCAAATCAAAAGATAAAGGTGTGCTTGCTTGTCACAGTGCGACCATGACGATCACTGATCCAATGTGAAGATCCATGTGAAAGCTATCCATTGCAACTCTTGAGATAGTGAATGAGCATGTTTGTCAAAAGATACATGGTATGGCTTGCTTATCACAATGTGATCAAGTCGATCACTAGTTTGATGTGAAGATTTGTGTGAAAGGTATCGAATGCAATTCATCGATTGGTGAATAGACACATAAATCAAAGGATGCAAGGTCCTTATTGAAATGTGATCTCGACAATCACAGTCCAATTTCAAGATCCATGTGGAAAGGATCCATGTAGAAAGCCTAATATGGAAAGGATAATGCAGAAGGCCTGTTGCAGAAGGCTTGATGTGGAAAGGATAATGTGGAAGGCTTGATACAGAAAGCCTAATGAGAAAGGCCTAATGTGGAAGGTCTTATGTAGAAAGCCTAATGCGGAAGGCTTGTTGTAGAAAGGATAATGCGAAAGGTCTGATGAGGTGGAAGACCTACTGTAGAAAGGATAATGCAAATGGCTTGATGTGGAAGGCCTAATGTGGAAAGGATAATTTGGAAGGCCTAACGCAGAATAGGGAAAGCTTATTACAGAAAAAATAATGCAAAAGGCCTAATACGGGAAGGATAATGTGGAAGGCTTGATGCGGAAAGGACAATATTGTAGAAGGTTTTATGTGGAAAGGATAATGCGAAAGGCCCAAAGCGGAAAGCTTAATGTGGAAAGGCCTAGTGCAGAAGGCTTAGAAAGGATAATGCGGAAGGTTTAATATGGAATGGATAATGCACAAGGCCTAATGCGGAAAGGATAATATAGAAGGCTTGTTGCAGTAGGCTTGTGTAGAAAGGATGATATGAAAGGCTTAATGCAGAAGGCCTATTGTGGAAGGCCCGATGCAGAAGCTTTGGGGAAAAAAGGAAAATGTGGAAGGCCTAATGCAGAAAGGATGGTACCCAATGCGGAAGGTCTGATGTGGAAGGCCTAATGCAGAAAGGATGGTACCCAATGCGGAAGGTCTGATGTGGAAGGAAAATAAGAAAAGTCTATTGCAAAAAAGATATTTTAGAAGACTCGGTGTAGAAAGATAATGTAAAGGTCTTATGCAGAAAAGGATAATGTGGAAGGCCTGATGCGAAAAAGATAATGTGAGGCTTGATGCAGAAAGGATAAGGTAGAAGGCCTTGTGTGGCAAAAATAATGCAAAAGGTCTGTTGCACAAAGCTTTATGCGGAAAGGATAATGTGGAAGGCTTTTTGTGGAAAGGATCAAAGTTGTCAAAAACGTATCGTATCGTAAATCGGTCTGGAGCTGTGAATCGTTAATCCTAAATCATAAAATCGTAAGATTCATAACATTTTGTTCAATTCCTCATAATATATATGTAAACTGCAAACAATAATTAAAAAAAAGAATAAAAATATATTAATATGATATTTAAATATAAATACACAATAATATGATATTATGTAAATATTGTATAACAATATATTGTAATACAATATATAGTATATTGTAATACTGTACAACAGTATACAATATAGTTATACTGTATGGTGTACAATAATGTTGGGTATTTGTGTTAGGTCTGTGTAGCCTGATTGTTAGATAGTTACTGGTGATCCCATTCCCACTGGCCTTGTTTGGGGGTCGAGCTAGAAAGGGATTAGAGATGAAAAGAAGAATAAAAAGAGAATATTTTCAAAACAATAGATTAAGAAATAAGAAAAAGAACAAAAAAAACGAAAAAAAACAAAGGTTATATGAATTGTCCGAGATTGCGATTCGCACGATTAGAATCTTGTGATTCGCGAGTCAACAAAAAATCGCTGGTTTTTAAGGCTTTTTGATACATGATGTGACTTGAGTCGCATCACCAATCGATTCGATGCGAATCGTGCGATTTTGACAACCTTGGAAAGGATAATGTGGAAAGGCTGTTGTGGAAGGCTTAATGTGGAAATATTGTGCAAAAGGCCTGTTGTGGAAAGCCTAAGCCACAAAGCACTATAAATGCCCCTTACCTCCAAGTCAAGGAGGGGAGGACTTGAAAAATTCATACCACTTGAACTTTTGGGAGATACTGATGTAAACCAAGGTAGTGTTAAAAAACCTTCCTTGATTCACACATGCAATTCAGACCCAACGATCTTCTGGTCGTTGGAGTTCCAGAACCAAATTGAGCTCCTCAAAATGGTTCCTTACCAAAAGACATCTCTAATAGCAGTCTTTGGTGAACAAGTTTCCAAAGAACTCTAGTTTCTTGTGGATTGAATTAAATTAAAGAATACGATTCCCAAATTAGAAAATTAAAAGAAAAAATGCTAAAGTAATTGGAAATGCAATTAAATAACTTAATTCAAAACAACATTGGAAACATGGCTTCAATTGGAGAACAAACTTGATAATTGGGACTTATCCCAAGCTTGAGGATTTGCCTTTTCCTTTACTTCCTTTGAAGTTACAAACAAACTCAAGTGTGATTTTGGGGAGACCCCAAGGCACTTATTATTACAAGGATTTGGCATAACCATGCCTAAACCAACCTTGGTTGGTGACTTACCTAGTCCGCATGCATGGGAGACCTAAAAGATTACAAATCTATCCTTGTCACCTAAGCTAATCAATGAGAAAATTACACAATCCAATGAGAAAAAGGAAAAATAAACTCTAAACCAACTAAGACTCTTTCATTCCAAGGGTGCTTGCACTCGTTGGGATGGAGTGCAGAGTTGCACTTGAATCACCCAATGAGGAGTCGTCATGGTGGATTGTGATATTTCATTGACCAATGAGAAACCTCCATTGTTCCATGCGCATGAGTGTCCCAACTCACTTTGGATTAGGGTCCAAGCCTTCATGGAGTGTGAATACTTGAAGTGGACGACCATGGAGGAATTGCGGCCAAAGAGTCCTTGGATGCAGGTGAAGATGTTTTCCAAGGTGAGATTAGGGTTTGGGCGTGTGAGGATCAAATGGGGCCCATGGTGGTCCCAAATGAGTCCTGGGTCCGCATGGGTGGTCAATTTGCATTAACCCTACCAATGGAAAGCTCTCATTCCTTTGCCTTGATCAAAATGTTACATGAAGTCCAAGGCAATGTCACCAATCCTGTCGATCTCTTCCGGCATGATGTCCCCATCACATACACTTTGAATCTTCTTTTTCATGGAGATTTGGAGGTCTCCAACACACTTTAAATCTAACCTTGTGTAGATTTGGATTATATTAGACACTTTGAATCTTCCTCTTGCGCGAAGATTTGGATTTCTTGAATACACTTTGAGTGTTTCCCTATAGATCCCCTAGTATATTAGACACTCTGAATCTTCCTTTTGAACAAAGATTTGGAGTCTTGAACACACTTCAAGATCATCTTGTTGTGTATTTGGAGATTTACAGATGTTCTAAATAAGCAAACTAAGATGTCAAGACGGAATATTGCAAAATTCCAAAGATATCCTAGCTAAGTGGATTGAGTCCATTAAGACCCCAATGGGATGTCACATCATTGGGAACAAGAAACTTGGAACAAAAAGAGGGGTTGGCATGAGGGGAGCGGTCAAGAAGCTCCCCTCATGAAGGGAGGTCTTGGATTCGATTCATGCTGAAATCCCTCTGGGCCACTCCTCATGGGGTTACTCCTCATCGACTTACCAATGTGTGTGGATTAGGAGGTTTACACATGCTCGTGGGATTAGTTTCACCTCCAATGTGGGGTGGGGATACCCATATCACAAAAAAAAAATGCTATTGAGTATTAAAACAATGGAACTATGGGAGTGTACTAAAGAAATAGACAATTAAAACAGGGTGAGCAAAAATAATGAGAAAACATAGAAGACATTATACTTGAAAAGCACTTAGATTTTTTTTTCCTTCTAGTTTTCTGGTGGTCCTTGACAATTCTTGAACTGGCTTTGAAACTTATTGTTTGGATGGAACTTAGAAGATCTAAGTGGCTATAATAACGAGCTTTTGTGTAAGAAATGGCTGTATAATTTGATACAATGTAGCATTAACATGTTGCAATTAAGAAGTGTGTTTCCGTCCAAAAAGATGAAGTATGTTCACATAAAAAATGGTGCGGCCCACAAAGTGAAGAAATAAAGGTCACAAGATTTCTGCAGTGGTAGAGGTTAGATGCCAAACCAAACCCACCCCACACCACCCCCCCCCCCCCCCCCCCCCCCACCTCTCTTTTCTTCCCCCCGCCTCCAACCCGTGTTTTTTTTTTTTTTTTTGAGTAGATGCCGATGTTTAGTGCCAGTACAAGACTGAGCGAGAGTGGGCTGAACTTATGGAGTTCCAACCAAGAGAAAGGAGGTGGTTGAAGTACTCATTGTTTCTGATGACTGAAGATATGGAATGTCTTGATTGCTACCTTGATGTCTGAAGAACATCTATTTTCTTCTCTCATTAAAGAATGAGATCTTCAAAGTGGACTATGTAAATACTTTCGATGCACAACATATGCTCATTTTGGTGTGGAAAATGCACTCATTAACTGCAAGGTAGATGTTTAATGTGGAAAATACCTACTTGTAACCATGACTTGCCATGGGTCCTTCGTTTGAGAGAGAACGATTGACTTGCCAATTAATTCCTTGAGCATTTGTAAGGCATGATGAAGTTGCTTAATTGTGCATGGTAGATATTCCTTTTTTTTTTTCTTCTTTTTTCTGGCACAGATGCATTGGATGAATGATGGGTTAACAGACAAGGTTGACTTGGGCAGAGATTCAATGAGGACATCAGGGTAGTAATGAGTAGATGTAGGACTGGGACAAGAAGTTGGTTAGACTCCCTTAATTTGATGCCATCAATATGAGCAGGCTTCATTGTGACAGATACTGTGGATATACCATAAGAGGGTCCAACGATTTAAAGCTTTCAGAGCCATTCATTCAATAGACGCAAGTTCACAAGGAATGTTGGATATTGTCAAGTGAATGAAAGTCATCCACATCTGAATCAAGTCTGGCGCTTCAAATTTTGAACCAATTATGAATTTGTTACTTCCCTGCTTTAGATTGTTAAATAAATGTTTCTAAAAAGTGCCATACAGCATGATATATCAGGTCATCGTCTGAGAAAAACCTTTTTGAGTGGCTTTGAGTGAACCTAACAGGAGTGGATCATTCTTCTCCATTTAGTTTATTTTTGTTTCACTTGTTCAGCTCAGGGGTGGAAATATCGTTATCGGCCGATATCTCAGCCAAGAAATTTCTCTCCCCTACTTTTTTTTTAAATAAAAAAAGCCACCTTTATCAGCCGATATAGGCGATAAATATCGCTGATATATATCGGATATCGGCCGTTAAAGGTAATCTCGGCCGAGATTATTACCCCTGGTTCAGGTGCTAGTTGAACAAGTTTATGGAGGATTTGGAAAAATGAGTTGTTCAATCCTGCTGCACTTATATACCCAGATATGATTGATTATTGCATACAGTACTAGTACTTTTGGAGGATTGGGAAAAGGCAGAGTGGAAATGTTTAAGGAAAGAGAATTTTTATGATAATGGACTTTAATCATTCTTGTCAAAAATCGTACAATTTAATTTAATTCTTGAAAAAACTTCTTGAATCTAAGAATTTTTTTTGGTATTACTAGCTATTTCGGACAATATATAATTCAAAAGAATTGGGCTGAAATTTTGAATGAAACGGATTGAACAGTTCCCTCATTTCAGCTGAAACTTTGGTCTGATCAGAGTAATTTCAGATTTCTTTAGAAATTCTAAAAAATATCAATATTTTCATGCTGGGGCCTAAATTTTATGTTGAAGTCTCAATTTTTTGTACCCTGCAAAATTTGTGAAATTTCTACACTTCTTATTTGAGTTTTACTACTCAAATTGTTCCTCCTGACGAAGACCATAGACATGATTTTTTCGTGCCCTTATGGAATTGATTTATTTATCTTTTCATTGCATCCCTTTTTTCAAAATTTCGGGCCAAAGTAAGATATGAATGGCGTTCAAAATTTTAGCTCACTGTGATGGTTATTATGATTCTACTCTATGTAGCTTCTATTAGATGCTCCTAAATATTTTGATATCATTAGTTTCATATTAGTACTAAGCAAACTGAACCACTTTCAACTTAGTAGATTGCAAGTGTTTGATTATAACATTGCATTCACTAAGATGGCATTGCTGATAATCTGTCCGATATATTTTTCAGGAATCAGTTGAGGTTTACAGTAACCGTGACAAGGGATCTGTTGAACAGGCTGCTCTTGACAGAAGAGAAGAGGCAAGTGAGAAGGATGAAGTTTAAATACTTACTATTTGACATTGGATTTGTCTTCGAGATTGCCATGGTGTGGTTAAGTTTGGCCATTTTACGACGAGAAGGTTTATATCCATCAAGTTTCAGAATCACACTGGTATATTCGAGAACAGGTTGTCCCCAGTATACCTGGTAAGATGTGGGGACCAATAGGTGCGAGTGTACATTACAATAAAATTTTCATATCGAGTCTGAGGAATGTATGGTGCTTTTTATATTGATCAACTATCGATGCAGATTTCAATAAGAGCATCATTTTTATTTGTAACCCTCTTGCCTCTACATCTTACAAAGCAGATTTCTAAGCATTTTTCCTTTTAGCAAGAGCAGCATTTTCATATCAACTAGTGTGGTGCATGACAATCTATTCTTTCTTTTGCGTGGAGTTAGCTGTAATGTCCAGCCTGAGACTCTCTCTCTCTCTCTCTCCCTCCATGCCTGGTGTACCAGCCATTGATATGATGGGCCACACTTAAGATGGCAAACACCCAGGAATATGGAGAAGGGTAGTACTTGACTCTTGCTGATGGTTTTCACTTTCTATGTGAAGGACTGCTGAATATATCCAGTACAATTTTGGGCAGGCTCAACTTGACAGGATATTGAGTGCGAGAGACTTGGCTGAGTCTAGGTGGTTCAAACTTAGTTGAAAATTTGACATGATTGAAGTCTGAGTTATGCCCTCGTTTTGAATTTTTTAACTACCGGGTGGAGACTGTAAACTGATGACTGTCATGGTGATACAATATGAAACAAATGAAGGGTTGAAAGAAACATAATGGCTTGATTTTATGGTCTGGTGATAGTGTGATAATATACAACTATAGATGGTTCCAATAATGTATCCATGGCGAGTATTAATTATCAGTAGGTGACCTTTATGCGAACTCACCAATAATTTGGACTCATGGTTGCGAAGGAAAAGGATGAGTAATTGTTGCCAATGTTTTGCAAGACTAAGAATGAGGAAGTGGCACCAATGCTGAGAAGTACAAGAACCAATTGCTGTCAATGTTGTGGAGGTACAGGAGGGAATTCTGCTGTGTGTTCTTCTACTTTTAGATAGAAGAAAAATGATATACGAGAGAGATGAAATATTAACTTTAAATAAAAC
Source organism: Chimonanthus praecox (assembly GCA_022113865.1). Classification (NCBI taxonomy): domain Eukaryota; kingdom Viridiplantae; phylum Streptophyta; class Magnoliopsida; order Laurales; family Calycanthaceae; genus Chimonanthus; species Chimonanthus praecox. The sequence continues at coordinate 56,542,319 of CM039087.1, read as the reverse complement.
ATTTCAATATGCATAAAGTATTAAAATGGATCAACAGTATTGGACAGTTCCTATTCGTGCAACATTTGCTATCAATATTTATGTTTACCATAAATTCTAAAAAGGATAAATTCAATGTTAAAAAGGCAAGCGGGCTTTAGACCATCACTGTGATAATATGTTAGGTGCATCACATGTGCAAGCCTCTCTATCTACACATATCGGATAACTCCTTTCGATTCTTGAAGCAGGTTTCTAGCCATCACTCACCTTACTGATTCCATCATGGTATTATCCTCAAAAGCTCAAAAGTTATGGGCGTATGATTCTATTGAGTCTCTATGGTATGGTCATATTTAGTAATAAGGCGTGTGGGTACTAGATTTTACTTTTGTGCCACCACCTCCCAATTGAAATGGAGTAGAAATTATTAGAAACATATCCATGTTAGGGTAGTTGGTACCATCCGAATAATAGAGATGTTGCATTCATTTAGCTAATATGTCTGGGTGGAGGTATCTATGGATCAGGCCTTCCAGTCCTTTTTATATTTGCACTTTTCCTTTGTGGTTTCCTCTTGTCATTGCCTATTTCAATAGGTATGCTCCAATATTTTCTGGTCGTTGTTTTTAATAGTCTATTTCTTTATCATATTATTTATTTTGCATCATACCATCATATTTTTTGTTAAAGTTATATTTTATAATTTTTGGACTAATAATTTTTACCCATTTCAATTAGGATCGGGAATTCAGGCCAAACTATGGTCGGGCTATCACGATCTTTTCGTTGGGTGGAGTTGAGCTCATGTATGTGGGTTGGATTGTATTTAGGAGAACTTGACCTAACCTGTCCGAGTTTCACTCTTACTAATTTTGAACATTATGGTATATTGATATGATATAGCAAGCAAAAAAAGAAGGGTTTATTTTCCTCTATTCAAAACTTGTTGTTGCTAGCATAGGAGAATGGAAGATGGAAAGGTCACATGATAACCTTGCTCTGATACCAAACCTATCGATGCACCAAAGCTATTTATATAAAACGGACAAATAAAAGCGTCCCAGGCCGAAATATCACAAGTACCACCTCGTCTTGGACCATGGCAAGAATCAGGCCTATATTAGGCCCTTTTGGTAAATGATCTTTATTTTTAGGTAGAACCTTTAACTCAGTGTTTGGCATTCATGCTTAGAGAGCTTATATTATGCCCTTTAAAAAACTTATTAGAGTTGTATCTTGGGAGGATTGATTCTTGTTGAGGCCAGTTTCAGTCCATCCCAAACTATAGTGGGTTAGGGTTTTTTGCCAAACCTGTAACATGAGCCCAGACTTAATCAAACCTTAATCCAAGTATAACTTCATAAACCTGCCCACTGTTGGATTAAAACTGGTTATGTTCTTTTTTCCCTATATCTTCACATATTACTTTGTGACGTAGCATATATGAATATAATGTTGTATTAGAGAATTAAATGTATACACACTAAAATAATATACTATATAATGCAATCTAATATTACTTTTTTCTTTTTATTTACGTGCAGAAACCTCTCATTTTATTAGAAATAGTTGAATATATTTGGTTATCATTACTTGGCAATGTGATTTTGTAAATGAGAATGAAGGGCCTTGGATTTAAATACTTGTCTATTGGAATTTACTGGGTTTGTAGCATCGGCCTGAAAAGTGTTGGTCAATGCTAGTGGACTTCTGGATTCTGGTGTGGACTTCTGGATTCTGGTATGTACTCGGCTGAGAAAAATCCCTGGTGCATACTGGCTGCTATTTTGAATATCTATCGTCCAAAATTATAGTACATCCTCATTCTTGATCCTCTAAAATAATTTGGCTAGATCTTGAGCATCAGACTTTAGTGTAGGTTATAACATACAACTTTGCTAATTTTCAAATTTTATAATATTGGACAATAGGTGAGGTTCGACCTCGACCGCCTCTTTGAAAGCTCGGTTTGCTTTAAAAACCTCTAAATATGTTAAACTGTGTTGAACCGCGAATCATGAGTCGAGGTTCAACCAGATTAATTTTTTTTTTTCCTTTTGGAGATCATGATGACTTTGAAAGTTCAATATTTTTTTAGATATTAATTAACATTGGGTCATTGAATTGTTTTTTATATTAATTAATAATGAGTTATTAGATGAAATTTTACATTATGAAACTTTTTATTTTCATGGTATTATTGGAGGATAAATATTGAATTGTTGAATTAGATTGTAAGATTGTAGATTATGAAACATTTTTGTTGGAATGAAAAATGATATTGAGAAATAGATGTTGGATTATTAGATTTTTATATTTATAATTATTTTTTAGCAAAGCCTTATGATTTCTCGGATCAAGTCAAAACCTGATCCGAGTTTCACCCCTATCCTAGGTTGTGCCAACATATGGGGGATGAATGTAGATCTATGGCAGATAGATAGATGTGACCAAGCGAGCGAGCATGTTGCACAAACAAACTGTTGATTGATATGAGATCGAGGAAGTGGGTGAAGTAAAGATTTCAACTAGGGAAGCTTTGCTCCTCAGCTATACCATACTAAGGCTAAGTGCATAGGCGAAGCCGGGTGGAAGCATGGTAGTTGCAGGGTAACGAGAAGCTGGTATGCATGGATTGCAAGTTAGAGTTGGACTTTATTTTAACCGTTCATTTTGGTAGAGCCAATAAGCTTAGCTAATTTACCCTTATTCAATTAGAGTGAGTAATTATAAACTTAATATTAAGGGGTACTCTATTAAAAAAGTATAGCGCCTTTAAAGCTTCAAAATTAATTTGAGTACTTTTTGTAGTTTTCTTACACAGCATATAGAATCTGCCAAAAAAAAAACTGATTCGCAATTAACCTCCTTTAATAAAATATATAATATTTACAAGAAGAGGCCTTCACTCACATAAAAACCAATCTGCATTCAGAAACGAATGGATGCTTAGATTTAGATGCAGATTTGGATCTAACTAAATCCAAATTCCGTAACTACTATACTAAAATAAGAAATGTAAAATCTGTGACGGTTGGCTTCAAGGATTAGTCAGTGCTTTTAGAGGCATCGATACTTTGACATGTGACACGTGTTAAGGTATAGCAGGGAAAAAACCCAAACTTAACCATTACCTCTTACAGTACTAGTTAGAGATTGAGAGAGAGTTATAACTTAAAAAAAATAATACATATATAGCTATAAATAGGTCTGTAATCGGACCCTAGTCCGGCCTGAATCCTAGAGTCCATGAATGAGCCGGATTCTGAAGTCCGATAAGGACTCGCGGACAGATCTGAAGAGTCCGATAAATGTAAATTAGTGGCCAAAACGACAAATCAGTAGATTTTCTAAATATCTGAGTTAATATTATTAAGTATATTGTCTTATATTGTTTCTATTGGAAAAAGAAGATACTCTGTAGATAAGAAGATGGATTTATGTTAGTAGATATTACAGGGTCCTAGTAAATTACTAGCAGTAATATAGGAAGTGATGTTGTCGTTAAAAGGCATTAAATTTCTCGACATGATAGAACTATCAAATCAGATCTTAATTTCAAAATTTCAAACTTGGATTTAGTTTAGAATTAAATATTTGATTTATTGGTCTCAATTTGATAAAAGATTAAAGTTAAAAATAATAATTTATGGCATTGTAGTATAATGGGCTCAAAACACACAAATGGATTTTTATCGGGCTGCGGACTGTCCGACAGGCTTGTTGGGCCAGATCTTAGGTTAATCGGACCCATTGTTATCGGGGTGGGCTGCGGACTGTCCAATTAACTTATCGGGCCGGGCCGGACTTGGGTCATTCAAATTAGAGTTTTTTTATTTATTTCGTTACACTATTTGGGTATTTTTGTTGCTTCATTTTACGGTATCTTTCTTTCTCGTACGGGTATTAGAGTAGGTTTTGAGATTATTTTTGAGATATTTTTAAAAAAATTTACTACTTCTGTATTAATGGGATTTGAATTTTTTCAATGTAGAAACTTGACTATTTAATTATCTTTGACTTTTCTTTTGTATAAGAGATTGCCTAAATATTTTGTAGGGGAAAGATCTAAATCCTAATAATAATCCAATATAATGACTGAGTCGTGGATTCAAACTGTGTATCTAAGAAAGTGACACAATTAAAATTTGAAATTTAAATTTAAATTTAATTTAATTCATATGAAATAAATTCAAATATTAACTTGCTAAGATCCAAATGTGAATCCAACCCATTTACATAAAACATCCCACGCTTACCAACCTATGTTTTGATCTAGTGACTCTGGTGAATGGATGCACTTGTTCATTGTGGAATTAGTGTATTAAGAGAAAAAGACAGACAAATGAAGAGTAGATTCAAAGGAAAATAAAATAAAATATGGACCTAAGCTAAGAGTAGCAACAGGTTGGGTCGGGTTAATTGGCTATAAGTAATAATAATTTTTTTTATCTAATCAGACTTGGTTTAGCCTGATTTTTAATAGGGTTTAGCAGACATTTTATTCTATCTGATGTTGATTAACCTCTAAGAAGGTGAACCCAACACGTACACCGATTATTCAATGCATGCAAAGTTGCAGACATAAAGAATCAGTAGGATATATAAGCATAATTTTTTTTTGGAAAGGTACGTATAGCTTTGAATTAGTTTGAATTTTTTTTGGAAAGGTATGTGTAGCTTTGAACGTGTTTGAGTGTCTATAAAATTGTAGAATTTTCGATTTAAGTTCTATAATTTGAATAAGGATTTCAATAATAGAAACTCTAAAATATCAACTGACATTTCACCCTAGTTGTAAAAGAAAATGGAATCTCATTAGATAGACCAAAACCCCAATTCTTCACTGAAAAGTGGAATGTGGTCAAACACTAAAGAAGAGATCGACACATCGTGAAATTCTTTCAAGAGGTGGAAATTTCAATTGAACTAAATTGAATCAAAGAATCCAATTTCAATTAAGCAATGTGTATGTAATCAATGAAGAATGAATCGTCGACCAAGACCTAAATTTATAGAGGTCTAAGGTGAAAAAATTATGGATCTAGCAATAAAAAGTTAGATCTAATATTTTTTGATCACTCTTAGACACATATTTACAAAAATAGTCATAACTTCATTTACTTTTATTGAAATTATTTAAATTAAGATTTATCGTAAAGGTAGTTGAATAAGCTTTGCTATAAATCTCCAATTTTATAAAAATCTGATGTCCATCGATACCTCAAATCCGCATGCGAAGTCAGACTATATTTTCCGCCAAACTCTGACATGTCGTATGTAAAAGAAAAATCAAAATAAAAATTACATAATAACTCTTTGCTGATATGAACGTCCAAAGACTAGTACAATGATAATATTTCACAGCTACTCTATAAGGATGATGATGACAAAGCTTCCAACTAGGCAATGAATTCTCATCTTCAACTTTTATGCAGGAAATGGGCTTTCAAAGATGGGCTTTAAGACCCAAAACATTAAAAATAATAATAATAATTTTCTATAAAATTCTTCATTTTTTTTTTGTGTTGAAAGAGAATACATCTCAAAATTTTCTACAAATAAATGTAGGTTTTGACCATCAAGCCATGCCAATCCATCGGAGTTCTACAAAATTTTTCATTACTCCCATGGCTTAACTTTGGTATACCTTATGGGTAAGAGTCCATCCGTAGGAGTTTTACGCTGGGTATCCTTTAGTTTTCCATACGTAAATTCAAAAAAAATATATATATTTTATAAAAAATTCATTTTTAAACAAACCAACAATTATTTTCCAAATAAACCGACAACCTTGCCCTTACTTTTCAATTGGGAAATGTTTTGGGTGGTCCCATTTAAGTGGGTCCCACCAATTCAGCCCTTTGCATTACGTGTACGAAGTCAAGAGCACATGTACATTTTTTTTAGGGTTTGGACCCAATAATTACTCCGTCTGCAATATATTTTATGTTGAACTTTGTTTCTTTAATCTTTTTATGCCACTATTCTTTCTTTTCCAAGAAGACAAGCTAATATGAAAAAGTGGAAAACCCATGTGAGCTTCCTTTCTTATCCCCAAAAAACAAGGATGGGATGGCGTGGAGTGACCATCTTGGATTTCTTTATAACATGTTGGGAATTAGTCTTGGATTTCTGCTATTCACCTCACCTGCATAATCTGGTCTCCCCTCTTCCCTTTGAAAACCTAATTACCTCCTCAAAACATTGAGTTGAGAGGATGCCATGCTAGTAGTAATCTTGATTTTTTTTTTTTTAAAACACATAATTTTTGGGTCTTGAACATTTAGTATTAATTACTTCACTTCAATTTATTTGATTATGAATTGTTTATTTGATTTGAATAAGATTTTGATGAGGGAAATGATAATGATAATGGGTTTAAATTGATTTTGTCATACTATCCATTTATTGATGAGACAATGTCAATCATAACTTGTATGTTGTCTAATATAAATTATGATTGGAATGACTGAAAATAAGTCAAGCAGGCTCGTCTCATATTGGGTGAATTGCTTGTAGACCTTGGTTTCATTGGTCCCCTCATCCTGTTTAGCTACTTTTATCAACCTCATTCTTAAAGGAAACACTCTGAAAGAACCTCTCACTTTAAACTCATTGGCCTACGCAATATCCCTTACAAAGTTTTCCAAAATTCTGATGATTAGATTAGCCCAGGGTCAGCCCTGAGATTTCCTAAAATCTCAGGAGCTGTAGGTGGAGTGAGATTTCAGAGGCCCTTTGTGACTGATATATTAAGGAGTTTTAGTGTGTGAGAGTCCTACGTGGCGGCCTACACCGTCTATGTCCAATACCGGCTCTGGATTAGCCCCAAGCATACCTTCCTTGATCTTTCCTAACTAGACTACCTTTGTGAAAGGGAGGGAAATAATTCACAATGTGCTAGTTGCCAAGGAATTCCTTTATTCTATAAGAATGGAGCAATGGAAGCATAAAGAATTCATGGCTCAATTAGACATTTCTAAAGCTTATGACTTCGTTAGGCATTGTCTTCTGTCTTATAGTTTCAATGAAAAGTTTGAGACCCTGCTAATGTCTTGCATTACCTTGGCTACTTTTCAAATTTTGGTGATGGTAGTCCAAGTGGTACTCCAAAGTTTTAAGCTTCAATCAAGGTATTTTGGTGATGTACCAAGGCTGGAAGGCAAAATTGTTGAATATAGAATGAAAAGAATAGTTAATTTTTTTACTTCTCCAGCCTTAGAACCATATAATGGGCAGCATAACAATTTCAAAAAAGTTTATTGGTTGCTTAGAGAAATAGGAAAGGATGAGAAAAGACCACCCAACCTAGCACTGGACTTTTTTTTGTTAGGAGACATGAAATTTTGAATTTTTATATAAAAAATCCATTTTACCCTTTACCCTTCTTATCCCCGTTAAGAAATTTTGAATTTTTATATAAAAAATCCATTTTACCCTTTACCCTTCTTATCCCCGTTAAGAAAGAAGTTTGAGCGGTGCACCTCTCCGGTGCGCCTATCATTCCACATGCAAGTCTATGGGTAGGGGCCTTTTCCTTCACTTCTAGGGAAGCATTCCTGGACTAGGGACAGGGAGGAGATGAAGAGGACGGGACGGGAGCCGAAGCGAAGAGACTGGAAATCAAACTTTGCTTTTTTTTTTTTTTCCTGACTGAGAAAGACAGAGAGAGAGAGACGAGAAAGAGAGTGGTGTAGATATATGTGGATAGTAGATGAATGGATGTATGCGATTTTGGAGCTGAGAAATGTGTACTGATGCGCTTGAGAATGCTAGTGTTTGATGTTTTTGGCATAATTTTGGTTTCCTTATTCATTTCTCTTCTTCTTCCATTTACATGCGTGATGATCAATTTACAAGCAAGCAAGCAATTTTCAAAAACTATTTTCCCTAATTTCCTATTTCAGCAAAACTTCTTTACTTATTTTTCCTCCACCCACTTCATGGGAAGAAAAACAACATAGCATTCCTTGACACTGGTTTTTCCCCAAGTGGTTTAAGACTAGAAATTGTGATTTTATTTCTTGTATGGGATTGGTAGTCTCCTCTGCTCATAAACGTGAGGGGAGAGATGAGAAAGTCACAGTTAATTTTCTCTCTCCTGGTTTTTCCATTTTCTTTATGAGTTGGTAGAATCACACGATGAATCATCACCCACGTATTGAGCCTACCTCCTGTACCCTAGGATACTCCAAAATCATTCGAGTATCCGTGTCGGATACGTTTTCGACACGGATATGGCCGGATACACCTCAGATGCGTAGGATACGTATTCAATTAAATAAAATATTTTTTAAATACGTGTACGTAACGGATACAACAGTAGACACGGAGGGACACGGCAGGATACGACACAGGATACGGCAGCACGGGAGAAAAGGGAAAAAAAAATATATATCTTTTCAGTATTATTTTTTTAACATTAATAATCATTCATATATTGTATACTGTAATATTGTAAATATTTTTTAAATATATTATATATATATATATATATCTTTTCATAATACTAAATTACCAATAGTCTAATCTTTATAATTTATATATATATATATATAATAATAATAATAATAATAATAATTTTTTAATTCGACATATCTCTCTGCACCTGTATCCTAGTTTTTTAAAATTTGTCGTATTCCCGTATCAAATATGTGTCGTATCTGATACGCGTACCCATATCGGTGCTTTTAGCCTAGACCACTTGGTGAAAAATATAAATAAAAAATGATTATCCCGACCCATCTGTTTGGCAGTAAAGCAATAAGAAAGGGGTTGGGAAAAGGATGCAGTAGCTTATTAATTTTTGCTGGGTTGTGTAATGTGCGCCCTTGGGGGTTCGCATTTTGGATATGCTCTGGTGCAGTGCAGAGCCGAGCCGAATCGTTCTTAGTGAAGCATTCCTGGACTAGGGACGGGGAGGAGATGACGAGGCCATGATGGAGCCAAAGCAAAGGAAAAGGCCCCTACCCATGGACTTGCGTGCGAAATAATAGGTGTACCGCAGAGGTGTAACGCTTGGTTCACCTCACAGGTGTACCGCTCGAACTTCATTTTTAAAGGAGATAAGAAGGGTGAAGGGTTGAATTGACCTTTTACATAAAATTTTAAAATCCTGTGTTTTCTGACAAAAAAAAGTCCTGTGTTAGAACGGCTGGCTTAAGGAAAAGAGGTTAATTGTTTGAATGGGATTTTTTATTCATGACAGAAGGTGTTCAAGCTTGTTGAAGTGTTAAATTAATTTTCAGACATATGCAAGCTTCCTATGCACATAGATCGAGTAATTCTAGAGGAAGAGTTCTTTTGAAGTAGAATGAGAATTGAAGTCAAGACTCACGCTTCTTAAAGCGGATTTTTGGTCACCACTGTAATCCCTTAGAGAAGGCTCAGACATTAAACCTCTTAGACAAATTTATGCCTTCCTAATGAGCCTCACCTAGAGATTCTTCGAAGAAGAAAAACCCCTTTTGAAACAAGTTTTGAATTCCAAATATCTCAAAAAATCCAAGGGGGTGGTAAAAGATAGTGGGGCATGTTGCAACCAATATCACAAATATCAGTGATATTTTCAAATTTATCATATTTTTATCAGCAAAATACTATTACTGCTTTAATAACATGTATTTATCGACACGATAGTAAATTTCTGATAAATTCCCGATAAAATTGCATTAAAAATGCAATAAATAGTAATATCACGATTAATTTTCAGTAATTTACCGATAAATTCCCTATTAAGATTTTTATTATTTTTTAAATATTATATTTTCTGCAAGATTTTCCCATTAATTTTCTAGTAAAAATATGAGAATTTAAAAATATTCCAATATTACCGATCGGTGTCAATGTTTCGAGAATTTGTGACTATGATTGCAATAAATTGATAGGGCTGATAATAATGTGGTTAAAAATGCAAAAGAAAAAGGTTATTAGGTAAAAGGTAAAGATTTGAGAAAAACTTTGCATTGTCAAATTCAGAGGGTGATAGATCTAAAACTTGTCAGATTAAAGTATTAATAGAAAAAAATCAGAATAAAATATTATTGTCCGAGAGAATCCGATAGATTGAATAGTGCTATTTGGTTGAAAATCTTGTTAGACTAAGATATTGTTGTTTAATATATTTTGAACTATTGCTAGTTTCAATAAATTGTATTTAAATAATTCACAATAATTTAATTTAATAAAAAAAATAGAAAGTTTGAATTTAAGAGCATACATTCAAATTCAAGTGAAGATCATCCAAAAAACTAAAAGAAATTGGTGAATAAATATTAAAATTCTGCCCATGGAGTGACATCTTTTTATTTAGCACATTGCGAGCTTATTTGCAAGTTCAAAAATTAATAAAAATTATATTCAAGTTTTATAAATATCAAAATTTCGTATAATTAACTCCAAAAGCATCAACAACTTTGGTTACATTAATGTTAACACTCATTCAAGAAAAAAAAAAAAAGGGGCATTTGAGAGCAAACATGGATTAAGACTATGATGGATCCAAAATTAGCTCCACCAAATGAAATGATAGTAAACAAACATCCAAATTAACCCAAATTCATTCAAATCAAGTGTAATATTTTAAGGGAATTAATGGGACACTTTCATTTTAAAAAGGGGACACCCTCTACTACTTTATTTTAATTTAAATGATTAACATGCTCTTTTGAAATGAATCATCTCTTGCATTCAATATCTGTGTCAAAGATGAAATGCCCATTTCAATCCTCTAGTTTAAAGAGAGACTAAAATGGCAACATATATCTTTATAAAAAAAATCATAATTTGTTCATTGGTGATGTGAGATACATACTATATTTAAAAACCAACAATTACAAGTCAAAATGGACTATATTTAAAAAATCAGTAACATTTAAAAAAAACTGATATTTGTGAAATATGGATATTTTCATTTAAGTTTACATAAAAAAAAAAAGTAAGGTAAAATATAAAAATATTAGCAATATTCACAAAAACTGATTGAGATTTGTGAAAAATGGATATTATATTTTATGTCTAGACCAAAAATTTGTCAAATTATATCAGAAGTATTTAAGAAAAAAGTCAATAATAAAAAATTATTTTTTTCGATAAAAGGGCATATTCTCGTTCGAGTTTATAAAGAAAAAAATTAAATGGAAATATTAAAAATATTTTAAAAATTGACTAATCTTTTTGCAAAATTAATATTTCATATTTCTAACGAAATATATGTTTTAATATACTTTTATAATAAAAAGTTTAGTTGAAAATCAATAAAAATGATGGAAAAGTTAGAACAACATAATTATTAAATAATATTCATCAAAGAATAATAATAATATATCATGTGAATGAGAGAGGAAAGGATGCGAGGGGGTATGGAGGGGCAAGGAAAGAGAGAGGCAAGATGATGACCTCTTGAGATGGAAGGATTTTCGTGTTAGATTGTTTACCCCTTGAATATTGTTATCAAATAGGGGTAATGAGGGGAAACCCCTCATTTCCCTCACACCTCCTCATCCAAATGCAGTTGTATTAGAGAGTGCTTTGTGTTCTAAGAGTTTATTTGTTTCTTTAATTCTATCTAAGAATATTTGTATTCTAGATTTTTTTTTATCAAATACAAAAGAAAGAGGTTCTAAAATCGTCTAATTTGTTGATTGGTTTGGTACTATCCACGTTTCAGACAAAAGGTGATGAAGTAGTATCTGAAACTAATGGGGGTAATAGCTAGCATGATGAAACCCCAAAACATGTTTCGGAGACATGTTGTGGATCCACACTATCGTATAAACAAAAAGAAAACAGAGACGGTGGGAGGGTTTTTCGTGAACAAGAAAAGAAAGAAAAAAAAGAAGAAAAGGACAACTGGGAGTCCTTTGTCGTCTCAAACTACAAGAGACGTGGGGGAGTTGGGCATGGTCCAAAAATAACTAAAACAAACAGCAAAAGAGAAAAAACATACGGAATAATAGAAAAGAGAAAACGACGAAAGAAAAAAGAGATAAAGAAAAGGTAAGATCTAACCAACATTCTTGTTCGGTTTTGACTCAGATTTTGAGGATTTGCTCTTGATATCATGGAAAAAAGGTGACATTTGCTAGTTCTGATCATGGATCTCTCATATTCCTTTTATGATATCTCTCCATATTATATTTTTATTGTCGTTGGAATCCATGTTTAGGTGAAGAATATTGTATTCTCTTTGATTTTATAGTGGTGAAGAATATTGTATTCTGTTTGATTCTATAGTGGAAGATTTATTCGGAGTTGTCATATAGTCTTTCCCTCAACAATGGAGGATTTTCAACATAAATATTTTGTGTTCTTGTGGTGTGTGCTTGCTTTTATTTTTCAGTTAATTGCTTCCATTAATATTATAATTATTGCGGTTGGACTTGTGAGATAGGGAAAGATGTGTATTTCCCAACATGACAAAGGTAAATGTTGTTGATGTTGGTGAGATTCAGAAAAGAAATGAAGAAAGAACAAAATAGATGTAAATAAGAACATGGGTGAAGATCATGTTAGGAATATTAGTGCAGAATAGAATAATCAAAGCACGAATAAGTAATTAACAAACACAGCTATAATAAATCAGACACCGATATTTATGTGGTTCGACAAAATCCTTCTTACATCCACGGAGCGATAGATATCTTCTCTCATCCGTACAACTCCACGAGTTTAAATCCGAAATCAACGGAGCGATAGATATCTTCTCTCATCCATACAATATGAATGACTCCATGAGTTTAAATCCCAACCCAAATCCCGAGTCTCTTGTACACCCATCTCTTTTTACTACTCTCAAACCTAGAAGAATTACTCCATGAGTTTAACTCCCAACCCCAAATCCCAAGTCTCTTGTACACCCATCTCTTTTTACTCCTCTCAAACCCAGAAGAAAGAACTCATCTTTTGTCTCGCTCCCTGGTGTGCTTCCTATGCTTCCCTAAGTCACCTAATGGCATTTGTACAATACTCGAGCTCACCGTGTATGACGCATACATATTCGGCTACTCTTGCTTGCGGCTAAACCTCTTGGTCTCAAAGTCTAGACCCACGCAACCAGTAAAGACCTTCCACACACAATGTTGTGTGTCTGTGCAGCTTGCTGCCTACGCTTCTTTCTCCTTGCATCTCTTTGTGCTACCCAACGCCTATGTCATACAACTCCATGGTGTTACCTTCCAAACACAATGTCGTGTGTGTCTGTTTAGCTTGCTGCCCATGCTCATTTCTCTTTGCATCTCTTTGTGCTGCCCAACGCCTATTGTAACGACTCGAGAATTCGACCCCGATGCCCAATGTATTTTCTGATTGTATTTTGAATGAATTTGGAATTTTAAATCCAAATTGGAAATCATTGAGAAAATTTGATATGAATGTTGATGTTAAATAATGACATTAATGGGAAATTTAGTGTTAAATAGAATTAGAGATTTATGAGAACCATTTGTATTTAATTGAGAATTTTAATAATTTGATAAATTAACTAAGGTAATGGAATTATTAGAGTTTAATTAACTACATTAATTTAGTACACCTCAGTTGATGAGGTGACAAGAGGGCCCCATCAAGTGGTGACTAGGCCACATGAGTTAGCAAAGAGGGACCACACCCATGTGCAACTTATCAGCTGACCCAACCCTTGTGTAAATCCACCGATGTAAAAACAAGATCCCCGTCTTGTGATGGTTCCAGTTGAAAGAAATGGAAAACCCATACTCCATGCTCTGGAGTGGTATGGAGACACTGCAAGAAGCACAAACCAGATCCACGGTTTGAGCTAATGGAAGACCCCTCTTGCATAGTGGCCATTCAATTGAAAGGAATGAAAAGCCCATGTTTTTTGTGCTGAAAATCGGCAAGAACCCATCCTCTTGTGGTTCCTTATCTCCTCTTCCTCCCAGTCGACCCTCTCTTCTTCATCTCATTCACTTCCCTAACTCTCAAACACCTGAGCTGAGTCCTACCAATGAAAAGAAGAAAGGACACAACAACAACAAAGGTTGGAATTGCAGCAATTACATCTTCTTCTTCCCTAATTCGTTTTTGGAAAAGTTAGAGGAAGATTCCTTTGGAAAAGCTCCATAACAGGTTGGTTTCTGTATACCTTAGTGTTATGACTTAATTGAGGATTTATAATGACTTAGAATCAGTCTGGAATCGAATTGGGAAGAGATTTGATTAAGAATGTGGAAATCTGGAAAATTGGAGATCTTTGGGAATGGTTTTCAGTCCTAAACTACTGCGCAATTCTATGCGTAACAAAAATAGAAATAAATTTATTTAAAATACCTATTTAATCCATAATTCTACGAACATTTTTTGTGGAGAAACTAAACACCCAGAAATGGTCGTGGACCAAATTTCATGGCCATCCAAGCATGGATAATACCTGAACAAAAATCGTCAATCAGACCTGAATTTCAACCCAGATTTCTAAGACAGTTTTGTAACTTTTTAATGAAAAATATATATCTCAGTCTTTGTTCATTCGATTCTAGTGAAATTTTTTAGAGAGATTGTTTACAACCATATGAGACTCCAGTAAAAAAATTAGAGGGATTGGATCAGTTTGATCTCTCTATGAAGAATGTTTTTGATACCAAAACCCAGATCCAGATTTGAGACAGTTTTAGCTGGTGCATCTTGTAAAAATCATAACTCAATGGTATTTTATTGGATTGCTGCAAAATTTATATCTAAATTCATCTAGACAGATAGTTGTACCTCCAATAAAAATTTGGGGCCAAAAATCTAGTTTGATGGCCCAAATCGTGATTACAAAGTGGATTGGACGTACGGTCCAGATCTGTGGTCCAATTTTACAGCAGTTCGATAGGAAATTTTTATCTTGGCCTGTAGGCCTCTGATTTCTATAAAATTTTAACTGGGATTAGATATACTAAAGTGGATCTCCAGTAAAAATTTCGAGACTATTGGATTTGATTTAATAAGACTGTCTTCCAGCCATAGTAAGGTTGTTTTGCTGTCTAAAACCAACAATGTAGGGTTGTTTTACTGTCCAAAAACCAACCAAGGTAGGGTTGTTTTTCAACGTAAAGACCAATTCCAAGATTGATCCATTGAGGATACATAACTTGTTTAAAATAATTTGGTCTTACTGTTTTTAAGGACAATTAAATGGGTTAAGTGTGTTGACTTGATTATGATGCTTTGTTGTATATGAAAATAAAGGAAGGATTCGAGAATGACCTTGGCTTTGTACGTATCGATTTGTAATCCTCTCATTCGGTGAATACCATCAAACAAGTAGGTGACCCTACTTTGTTGAAGCACTAAAGAGTGATATTATGCGTATTATTTCCACCGTTATGTATGATTAATAGAATTGTTTATATTCTATGATATGCAATGAGATATGTGTAATTGTACAAGTAGAATACTACATACAGTTGAACCATGCTGAATTACGATTTGTAGGATGTGTATACTAATGAAATAATGGTATGTGGAATATATAATATTCTATTTTACTTTGGAGAGACTTGATTATGATGAATGGATTATGATTTAAATGCTCATGTGGTTTTCAAAATTATTTCATTACTAAAGTACTTGAGATATGTCATTTATGAACCTATGATGCTATGACTAAGCTTGAGATGATTTCAGTCATGTTATTGAACTTATAATACTATGTTAACTTGAGATGATTTCAGTAATGTTATTAAACTTATAGTGCTATGTTAATTTGAGATGATTGGAGATCTGCTCTTGAACGTATAATACTATGTTTTCTTGGAATTACTTGAAATATGTGATATCATGTTTTGGAAAGAATTGAGGACGTACAAATGAAATGGACTTGGCATCTTACATACACATACCTCATGCATGTGGCATGGGATGGGACTTGCATTAGTTAGAACCAAAACTTTGGATTTTGCATATGAAATGATGATTGGACTTATTGAACAAACTGTATGAATTGGCCACGTCCATTGGTTACAAAGAAAATTCATTAAATTGGGCTATAAGAGCTTCAGGGTTAGTAGAAGTCCCAAAAACCTGTGTAGGAGTATAGGAGATTGACACTCCCCCTATCAGCCCCAGTTAAATGTCAGTATAAGGTTAAGCACCCTGTCGGTTGCCCCCGGAAATGCTGCGGACACATATGATTGGCCAGTATATGAACCATTGAATGAAAAGATGGTTATTAAGAGTGGAGTCTGAAGGGGAATGCATGGATCATGACACTCATGGCATACCATTCATATTCTTAATGATTTGATGTATGAGATCTTAATTTTGAGATAACTATGATTATCAATCTTCTTTATTAATACATGACTTGTGAAATGTGTGTTTGGTTATCTCATGGACTTTTAATCATGGAGAAATATGTGAATGTGCTTTTATGCAAGTATATGATATAATTGTTATAACACTCATGTGTACCCCCCTCCCCTTCCTTTATAATCAAATTTACCTACTGGGCGTGTTGACTAATGTAATGACCCGACCCGAAATAGTGGGTCAATCAAATCGAGTAAAACTAAAGTAGTAAATAGGTCTCTTGATTGTGTTTGTGTGAAATTATGTGTTATTTTCTTTTATTTCAAATTGTTTAAAATAAAAATAAATAAAACACACGAAACTTAAAATTTAATTAATTTAGGTTCCCCAATGCACAAACATTTTCTCTCAACTAGAATTTTCAAATTTATCCCCTTTAAGTTGAAATTAAATGGATGGAAAAACTTAATTAGCAAGCTAGATTTTTATTCCCAAAGTTAGATTTCAATTAGAATTATTTAATTAAAATTTTACAATTTATAATTTTGAGCGGGCCCATGGACCACATTCCTAGGTCAAACTAACCATAGGAATTAGTTTTATCAAAACTCTTTCAACTTAGAAAAAAATATTTAGTTGGGTACTTAAATGAAGATGTAATAATAATAATAATAATAATAATAATAATAAACACCCCAAACCCGTGTGGGCCCCTTTGGAGACCCACACCCTTTTCACTCTTTCTAAATCCGTTTCCCCTCCCAAACTTCACCGCCGCACCCAATAGGACTTCTTTAGATTCGATTTTTTCTCCTTCTTTCCTTCTTAAAAAAACAGAAGCAAACTCTTTCCTTCCATCTAATCCTTACCATTTTTTTTAACTTTCCTAACCTTATTCTCCTTCAAAATAGCCAGCCGACCTTACCCTACTTAAATCCATGCGATGCCCACTCGATTCTTCTCTTTACCTCGATCCCCTTCAAGCGGTAGCAACACCTTAGGATCTCGCTTGCAGGCTCACCTCTCTCAGGTACCTTCTTTCGTTCTTTCTTCTCTCTCTCTTACTCGTTTCTTCTATCGATCACCCTTCACTGTTGTTTGAGTGACACAGCAACACTCTATTGTACCAAACAGAACTGTTCACTATTTCCGCCTCTACTTCTTGATGCCATCATCTATTGTGTTGCCAATCCTTCTTCTTCTTGCAGACTATCGCCTAACATCTACACCTGAGTCTCACTAAGAAATCTTACTCAATATAGGTATGATTCTTTCAATCTTTTCTCCTACTTAAACTAAAATGCCTATGTTGAAACTATACCTGACTGGATTCCCAGAAGATGGGCGACCACCCACGCCAAAATCGGCTTGATAATCGGACTAATTTCAGTCTATAATTACATGCAAATATTTGCTCTCTCTTTTATTCTCGTCTCCTTCCATTTATTTGTTTGGTTTAGTGTTTGACCTCCCCTGTCAGCCAACGTGTGTTACAGGTACTGCTATTCTTGTTTGTTTTTCCTTTTAGTTGTCCTTGAGGATGCATATTTAAGATCTGATTTTTTAAAAAAAAAACCAACGATTTCTTATGTTTCTTAATTCATCACATACACCAATCAACGTGTGACCGTGGACTATTAACCATTTTAACACATATTAACCTCACCATTTTCCATTGAATCCCATTATCAACACTCAACACTCATTCACCTGCCTTAAACAATTGACTCATTTTACCAAATATATATGTATATAATGTATTTCAGATTCAAAGTATTGTTATTGTTGTAGTATTTATGAATTACCTTTCTTTCCCCAATGCTACTTAACTAAAAATCATTTAATGGTGTATTTTACAAGAAAGCCTACAATTGTTTTTTACGGTCTAGATCATACATGTATGGTTTATTCTTATTTTACGTTTTATCATTATCTCTTAATTTAGGTTGGTTTAATTGATTCAAAGTATTTAAGGATACAAACTTCAATTAAGTATTGTTTTCTTACAAACCATCGAGTTCTTGTATATACTATTAAATACAAAGTTGTTAAGTTATTTGTTTAAAATTATCTATCTTATTTAGTTTTATTTTGTTTTACCTATTTAAAATGACTCAAATTGTAAGAGTTTAATACCTACTTTGCAATAATTTATTATTTTCATAAATTAGTCTATTCTTATTTATTTCGAATTCAAAATTATTTCAAGAAATTTATTTGACCTAAGTTATCACGCAGCCGAGCACAACTATTTTTCCTTTCCAATTACTTTTGTTCGATACATGTACCTTAATATAGTTTTAATTATGTCGATTTGAACTTGTTTGAGAAAAGAAAGTAAATCACAATGTGATGAAATTATTTTAATATTATTATCAGCATTATTCTTATTAATTTATAAAACCAAGTTGGATTAGGTAATGTTTGGACATTTAGTATATGGACTCAACTTTCAACCTTAACCTTTGACCTTAGGAACCCCTCTTACACTTATTTAGTTCAAGCTGGAGGTAATGTTAAAGAATAGTAAAAAATTCAAACGAACTCTATGCAGCACTTTCCAAGCGCTCTATTGATTAATTTCAAGTTGGAATGCATGAGGGAAAACAATACACTATACTTTAGTTTTACATGATCTCTATTTCTATTTGCGTGATTGAATAATGGAAAATATTGCATTAAGCATTGTATTTTGGAATGTAATGTTGGACCTATAAAATAGACTGAGGTGCTTGTTGGAATAGTGGTTGTAATCCGGTGCTTACTTACAGTAGTGTAAGGGGATAGGCTAAATGATGTAATGGCCGTCAGGGGACTCAGTCTGCGAGGATAGTTGGAAATTAGCCACAAACGTTGTTGAAAGGTCCCACAATTACATTCGGAGTAGGATGGTTGTTTTGTGCCTTGTTACGGTGTTATTGTAGATGATTGAGATTGGTTTTTGATGTCTCATTGTCATGATAATAACGTTGCAATATGATTAATTATTATGCAAGAGTAAGATTATTGATGTTGGCTTATGATGTTTTGGGACATGTATATGATGCTTATGGCAATTTGAGATCATACGACCGTTAGAGTATAATGTTTATATTTACGGTATATTAATATGATTCATAACATGTGACACAATAATAGAGATAATGCATGTTAGACATGACATTAAGCATGGGTATGGAGGTGTGAGTCATGATCTTTCATCTAGACCACGACGGTGGTAGTGTTGGCCTCACTTTTAGTGAGTAGTACCACGCATGTGGTAGTTTTGTGTTGTTGAGCCATGAAAGATTACGTAGACTGCTATTTGGTGATGGTGTAAACCTCGCTTCGGCGAGTAGGCCACTTCAAGTGGTATTGTCATAGTCTCGCATCGGCGGGTAGGCCACTTCATGTGGTGTTGAGTTAGCCTCGCTTCGATGGGTAAGCCACCAAATACAGTAGGTGTTGTTGTGGATGGATGAAACACTGAGCATGTGCTTTAAGCATTTTACATTTCATGGCATAGAGCATGGTCAATAAATGTATATTCATTTAATTTTGCTTTAATATTGCATTTATTATGTTGAATTGAGAATAATGGAAGATATCATGTTGGGTACGTGTTATTGTATTCTTTCAGTGGGCTTGGAGCTTACACCTCTTATATTGCAGGTACTTATCTGGATTTAGGTTTGGAGGAGAACGCTGAAAATTAGAAGTTACTATGGATGAATATTTAAATTCTTAGCTAGGTGTTGGACTATGTCGATTGAGTTTAATTATTGGATGATTGTTATTCTTTGAGACTTGATTAGTTGATTCAAATAATTTGAGAAATTTGAGATTTATTAATTGGTTTTATTTTTGTGGAATAGGTTGTGAGCAAACTTGTAAGATTAGATTTAATGTTGTTATTAGACGTTATTCCCTCTATGTTTGTGGATGACATTAAAATTTATACGATGTGTCAAGTTTGGGGCATGAAGGATTTGATCGCTTTATTTATTTTATCTATAATCTTTAAAAAAATATATATACTTATTTTTCTCCAGCCACAAATCTGTAATGTAAGACATTTTAGATGCGTAATGCGTTTGATCATGCCCTGTTAAGGTTGCAAAAAGGAACGGGGTGTTACAGTTGGTATCAGAGCTTGGGTTCAATCCGCGGACTGTGAGTACGAGGTTAGGCCTGAGATTAGGACAAGTTAGACCTTTTTTCTATCCTAGGTGAGTGAGGGTAGAAACTTTAAGAGGGTAGATTTTGGTAGTAGAATATGATGTCTTGATTTGTGATTAGCATATTAGTAGTCGAGTACATGTACTAATGGAAAAGAATATTGGTATTCGATGGCTTTTTATCTTTGTTTAATAGTGAAACTGATGTATTTCTCTTGGTTTTACTAGAATGGCTGGACCGAGCAATCGCTGAGGAAGGAGAGGAAGAAAGGCCATATCTGCAAGTCGAGAGGCTATCAGAGAAACTTATGTTGAGGGTGTAGTGGAAAGTAGGAGGGTCTCAGAGACATTCTCCGCCTCGACCTCCACCACATCTTCCTCTAGTGAATACAGATCCGAATGTCGTGTTGAGGGTATCACAAATTCATGGCATAAACCCTACTCCTCTGGAAACTAGGGAAATTATGGCAATCTGGGAATTTAAGCGCCAACACCCTCCTATGTTCAGAGGAGATATGGAACCGACAAATGAGGAGCGTTGATTGAAGCGGGTAGAAAGGATTATGGATAACATAGACGTACAAGAGGATGATCTCCGTATTATTCTGGCCACTATGCAACTGAGTGGTGCAGCAGAGGATTGGTGGACTGATCTGTAAAGCCTGGATGAAGAAGTAGATACTTCAGATGCATTCTCCGAAGCTTTTCTGGCTGAGTATTTTTTTCCACGGGTCCGTCAATAAAAAAATTCAAAATTCTTTTGACTTGAAGCAAGGCAATGATACTGTGGTTCAGTATGGGACCAAATTTAAGGAACTGGCACGCAATACTACAAAGGAGATGAAGGCTAAGAGGTTTGGATAGGGACTTCATCCCCTGATCAGATTTTCTATGGGTGGGTCAGAGCTTTCCATCTTTGTAGAAGTGTACCATAGGGCCATCCATATTGAGGAAGCAACATCAGAAGCCTTCCATACTTCAAATCAAAGATCTTTTTATGGGATGAGGTCTGATGATCGTAAAGTCAAGAGGAGAAAACCTAATAATGCGACTAATCAAAAGATTTTTTCTGGGCAGCAGCGGTCATTAGGTGGACAGAAACATGTGCAGTGCTACAATTGTAATCAGTGGGGACATACAGCTAACAGATGTCACCAACCTCCGCAGCAAATTCAGCAATCTCGAGGGCCAGTACAGTGCTATGTTTGTAAGGAGATGGGCCATATCTCCACATATTGTCTGCAAAGGACTGGATCTTCTCAGCCATTTCCAGTGGCACTGGCAGCACAAACAGGTGGCCAAGAGCAGAACACAGGTGTGGGCGTCCCGCAACTCAGGGCCGTATTTATGCTATGGCTCCCGTGGATGATGAGACAGCAAAACCTTCATTGATGCAAGGTATGCTATTATTATTTGGTGAATGGTTTAGAGTACTTTTTTATTCTGGAGCGTATCACTCCTTTATATCTAGTTTTTTGGTTGGTCATCTAGATTTGGGCACAAATAGTTAGAGGGACCTATGAATATTAAAACCCCAATATGGAGATATACTAGAGTAACATGTTTATTGGCAATTGGAGGTGTGGAGTTAGAATTTGAGCTTCTTGTGTTGGGTATGACTAGGTTTGAAGTCATATTAGGAATGGATTGGTTAGCGGCTTTACCTTGGACTGTGCTCGGAAGAGAGTATCTAGGTGTTAACGTTTAGGAGTTGTGTTTACCGAGAAGTTGAGTAATTCCCCCGGACCATGTGTGACTAAGAACAAAATTGGTCATATAACCAGTATGGGTTGGGAGAATGCAGAGCCTCCTGGATTAGAAATGCCTAAGGTAGTGTGTAACTTCCCAGATGTGTTTCCGGACGAGTTGATACAGTTATCCCCAAAAGAGAAGTTGAATTCTCCATAGACCTGCTCCGTGGAACTGCGCCTATTTCTATGTCACCATATAGAATGGCGCCAGCAGATTTGGTAGAGTTGAAGCGTCAATTGGCAGAACTGACCAAAGTTGGTTTCATTCGTCGGAGTACATCTCCATGGGGTGCTCTAGTTTTATTTGTGAAAAAAAAGATGGCTCAATGAGGATGTGTATAGACTATAGGAAACTGAACAAGATAACCACTAAGAACAAGTACCCTCTCCCTTGAATCAATAATTTATTTGATCAGTTATGAGGATCTAAGTGGTTTTCTAAGATAGATCTTCGGTCTGGATATCATCAGGTTTGAGTGAGAGAAGGCGACATAGCAAAGACAACTTTCTGCACTAGATTTGGTCAGTAAGAACTCGTGGTTATGCCTTTTTGATGTGACCAATGCAACAACAACATTTATGGATTTGATGGATATGATCTTCAGACCATACTTAAATCATTTTGTAGAAGTGTTTATTGATGACATCTTAACTTACTCGAGATCTGAAGAAGCGCATGAACATCATTTAAGAACATTCTTACAATTACTAAGGAATCATCAATTATATGTTAAATTAAGTGTGAGTTCTGGCTGAAAGAGGTGCATTTCTTAGGGCAAGTTAGAGTGGCAGTGGATCCAGCCAAGGTCGAAGCAGTGTTGAAATGGAAGAGACATCAAAGTGTATTTGAAATTCGTAGCTTGTTGGACTTGGCTGGATATTACAGGCGTTTCATTCTGAATTTCTTTAGGATAGCAGTTCCTATGACTAAGTTAACAAGAAAAGCAGCTAAATTCATATGAAGTGAGGCTTGTGAAGCAGCTTTTTCAAAATTGAAGGAAAGACTAACTACTTCCCCTATTTTGATTATTCTAGAAGAGGTCGTGCATATGTGGTATGTTGTGATGCTTTCTGTGATGGGTTGGGTTGTGTTTTAATGCAAAGCGATCAGGTGGTGGCGTATGTTTCCTGGCAACTGAAAGTGCATGAGCAAAATTATCCGACTCATGATCTTGAGTTAGCATCAGTGGTATTTACGCTGAAGATTTGGAGACATTATTTGTTTGGTGAGCACTTTGAAGTATTTTTCGATCACAGTAGTCTCAAGTACTTGTTCACTCAGAAGGACTTGAACCTGAGGCAGCGTAAATAGTTGGAATACTTGATCGACATCAATTCGAGATTTCTTATCAGCCAGGAAAGGCCAATGTGTTGGTCGATGCTTTGAGCAGGAAATCTTGAGGCGTTATTGCTAATCTAGTGGGGAACATGGTTTGGAGAAACTCGGCAGTGCAGTATCTCATCCAGCTATAATGGATCACATCTTGACAGGCCAGAGGACAGACGAAGTGGTAGCCAAAATTCGAAAATCGATCAATGATAGCAATGGCCCAGCAGGTTGGGTAGTGAGAACAGATGGTGGTTTGACTTACCAAGGGAAACTTTATGTGCCACTAACAGAGCAGTATAGAGAAGAGGTTCTCAAGCACTGTCATCATACTCAATTTGCAGTTCCCCCTAGAAGGACAAAAATGTATCGAAATTTGCGACAACAGTTTTGGTGGCGTAGCATGAAAAGAGATGTAGCACAATATGTGGCTCGATGTTTGACATGCCAGTAGGTAAAGGTTGAGCATCAGAAACCAGCAGGAAAGTTGCAACCTCTCAATGTACCTTAGTGGAAATGGGATCATGTCACCATGGATTTTGTGACTGGATTACCAAGATCGCCGAAAGGCCATGATGCAGTGTGGTTGTGGTTGATAGATTACCCAAATCAGCTCATTTAATTGCAATAAAGACGACAGATTCTATGGAGACCTTAGGTAACTTGTAACTGGATCGTTGTTAAGTTGCATGGAATACCAGTTTCCATTATATCCGACAGAGATTCTGGATTCCTATCCAAGTTTTGCTAGAGCCTTCAGGAGCAGTTGGGTACGCAGCTGCATTTCAGTACTGCGTTTCACCCTCAGAAGGATGGGCATTCAAAGCGAACTATACAGATTCTAGAAGATATGCTTCACACTTGTGTCTTGGACTCTAAGGGAAGTTGGGAGGATTATTTGCCTATGGTGGAGTTTGCCTACAACAACAGACCGTGCTGATCACCCTTGTGTTGGACGGAACCGAGCGATAAAGTGAAATTGGGACTAGATATAATCAGGGAAACAACAAAGAAAGTGAGGTTGGTCCATCAGAGACTAGTGAAAGCTCAGAGTCGTCAGAAAAGCTATGCGGACCGTAAGCGTAGGCATTTAGAGTTTACAGTTAGTGATCGTGTCTTTCTTAGAATTTCACCTCAGAGAGGCATTCAACGGTTCGGTAGCAAAGGGAAACCATCTCCTAGGTTCATTGGACCGTTTGCAATCTTGGATAGGGTTGGAGGGGTGGCGTACAGGCTTGCACTCCCACCACAACTCAGCAGAGTTCATAATGTTTTACATGTGTCAATATTGAGAAAGTACCAAGCAGAACCTTCTCATGTTCTGAATTGAGAAGATGTAGACGTTAGTGAAGATGCAACTTATGAAAAGAAGCTGGTGAAGATTTTTGATATCAAGGATCAAGTTTTGCGAACAAAGACCATTCCTTTGGTGAGCGTTCTTTGGCAACATCATGGAGTCGAAGGTTTGACATGGGAGAGAAAGGAGGCGATGCAACGACTGCATCCGAAATTGTTTGATGAGCAAGGTACATACTTTAGCTAAATTCCGAGGACAAAATTTCATTAAGGGGATAAGATGTAATGACCCGACCCAGAATAGCGGGTCAATTGAATCGGGTAAAGCTAAAATAGTAAATAAGTCTCTTGATTGTGTTTGTGTGAAATTGTGTGTTATTTTCTTTTATTTCAAATTGTTTAAAATAAAAATAAATAAATAGTGAAGCATTTGAACATGGGCTTCTACGGGGAAGCATAGAAATCAAGAGAGGCAGAGGTTGCATTGGTAAAGTAGCACATCAAGAAGTCATGAGGGTGGATGTAATCGACATGTCTTGTCCCTTGAGTAGCAAGAAAAAGTTCCACTAGTCTTAACTAATGTTTTAAAAGTCGGCTTGTGAATCTAATTGTTTTAAAAAGTTCCACCAGTCTTAACTAATGTTTTAAAAGTCGGCTTGTGAATCTAATTGTTTTAGTGGAATGTTAGGTTAAATAAGATTCAATTGTGTCCAACTTTAGTCAAACTCAGTCAAACAGGTGCCATCAATATGATATTATAAATAATATTAAATTATAGGCAAAAACTATTTTTATGAAAATTTTAAAAAATAGATGTTGATTTTTTTTAGAAATAAAAAATAATTTTTATTTTATAAATTTGATACAATTTTTTATGGATCATGGTTCACGGTCGATGGAAGAAAACTGATCAAACCTGCAAGTCTGACCGATTTTTTATGTTTTCTCTGCAAGCCATTTTTTTGAGGAAATCGACCTTTACCGAAGCCGGTCGCGACGGTTCAACCGCAAGCAGATCCAGTTTTCAAAACATTGATCTTTAATACTTAATATTTAAAATGTTTTTTTCTGAACTTTCTTTGATTTATTAGAAACAATTCAAAAATGACTTTCTCGTTCGTGTGTAAATGAGCAAGATATTGATGAATGAATGATGGGACAAATGTCTTGATTTCTTTTGTGTATGATATATTTTATTACTTTAGTTATAAATGTAGAAATGTAATAACAGGATAAACTTTCTATATTTAAAAAACAATAAGTTATTGAATCTAGCCTTAAGAAAAAAATATAAATGTTATAGACCCTCAAAATCAATTCCAATGACTTTAAGTTCCAAACCTATTAGAATTAGAAGTCATAGTTTCCCAGAATTCCTGAGTAGGACACAGAGAGACACCTCAAGATTCACAAATACAATAAATAATTCCTTATCTCCTATTCATTTTCACTGGTTCTACTTTCTTTGTTATTGTTGTAATCGATTATCGATATTCTGCCAGAATTTTGAATTAATTCTCTCCCAACCAATGAGGATTTGACACATTGGAAGTTAAATATCACATTTTTATTTGTAATAATTGTTTGTAGTTGTACATGAAGACGTGACTACCATGCTCCTTTACTGTGTGGCTCTGCAAGTTAATACACCAGATACTCTCTTAGACTCTATTTCTGGCTTTTCCTTCACATTGGAGATTTTTCATGTAAAATATTAATTTATAATTTGGTGATTTATTGTTCTCTTAATAAGTGTTCATTATTCTATGGTGAGAGTAAAATTTTATTTTCCCAAATTAATTCATGTATAAACATGCAAGGGCGTCACTTCATAATAAAAACAATGACAAGAAATTAAAATTAAGAAATTAGATCAAGCTTATTTTCCCCTCAAAGGATGAGTTGATTTCTATCACTTTAATGTGCAAGGTAATGACAATAAGAGGAGAAAAAATCATTAATGTCATCAACATTACTAATTCCATCTATTTGGAGTCAATTTCTAGGTCTTTCTCTTCAATTCTATCCTATAAAAGATCATATCATCCACTATGTTGCAATTCATTGTATCTTTTCTCTTTTTTGACCATGTTTAAACGTCTACCTCGCTTTGTTCCTTCTATTTGCATCAGTTCAAGTTTTTTGAAATTTACTTTTCTACTTTCCTACACATGCCAAATCAACTTAAGTGACTTTCCCTCATTTTTCTAATCTTCTGTGGCTACCCTAAAGATTTTTTGAATGCATATCTTCTTTATCCTATTCCTCTAATGCTCTCTGAAGGTCAGATTTTTCAGAGGCTAGGTTCTCCGGTTGGTTTTCTATTCAACCTCTGTTCTCTGAAGGTCCAACCAATGGCTTTAATCGGTTCCACTGATGTTGTCAGTCGGACCGATGGTCTGGGTCGGTTGAACCGACCCCTACAGCAATTTTATTATTCATTTTATTTTCCATTTCCTTTCACTAAGGCCCTTTAAATATGGACCTTGGGATATGTGTCCATTAGCTGGGACCCACGTGGTATCCCCAAGTATTTCCACACACGAACTTTGTCCATTTATTAAAATTAAGGCAGATTAAGGGTCAGGTCGTTATAAATCATGGTCAAGATTACTCTCACCTTGTTCTCCTAATGCGTTCTTGGATCCTCCGTAAGGTGATTATTGCTTAAGCCAAACTGATTAGGAGCTGGTTAAATCACAAGTAACACGAACATCACAATGCAAACATAACACAATTCAAGTTAATCCAAATTAAAAAGGGCTCTAAGTACACAATTTGGATCATAGCCCCAAGATTTTCCTTAAGGTGGCCAACTCTAATTTCCCCCACTTTCCTCTTAGGGAAGGAATTTGACCCCAAGTCCATCCCAAGGGTTTTGATGCATGCATAGCGTTGAATTAGTGAAATTCGTCAGTAGGATAGTCGTTTTCAGAGTATGGTTTCTAAAAAACCCAACGTAATCGATTACAGTTCATAAAAGGATTATGCCTTTGCAAGGAATTGGTCAAACAATATCCCAACTGATTGTATAAGTTTTCCAGGAATTCGAATTAACCTATGGATTTTTTAAATTAGACCTCTTCTAATTAAATTAGATAAAATAGCGGAAGTAAATTAACAGAGAAAAAATGATGAATCTAATTATTTCATTACCAAATCAAAGAAAACCATGAAACTAATTGAATTAAAAATAATAATCGGTACTTACTTGCTAAGGGGCGAAAATTTGAGTTCACCAATCTTCAACAACTCTAGAGAGTCACGAGAGAAATCCTTTCTCAGAAATAAACTTCAATTCTTATTCAATGGGTGTAATTTGAATGTAGTACATAGAGTATTTATAAAGGAAAAACTGGCAAAAGACTAGTCTACCCATACCATGGTCGACAACATCAAGGAGATACTTTCTCTCTAAGAAATTCAAAAATGAACAATACCAATGATTTAATGTAGTCTTATTTAGACCGTTCAATCCTAAACCTACACATGTAATCTAAAAACAATAAAAGGCTAAGATTAAGAGATAAAAACACTAAGTAGGTGGAGCAGGTAAGTGGGAGGACAACTTTCCATGTGGAGGAACCCACAAGGGATTTTCGCCACCTCGTTTCCTTCCAAGCAACTTCCACCTCCTTTCTCCACTTTCTTTACACAACACTTGCATGGGAGAATTCTCTCTGGTGTTGACAAGTGTCCTCTGAATAATTGGATGAGGCTTGGGCAAATCGGCCTTGGAAGACTGGACTTTGGCCTGTTTAAGCTTGGATTGGGCCTTAACAGACTGGCACGACTCATTCTGCATAATTGAGTCACATCTAACTAAATGAATGAATTTATTAGACAAAGTCCAACAAGGGTGGCCTCGATCAAAATGCTTCGTATAAGCTATAAAAATCTACTATGCTCGATCAAGGCTCACAGAAGAAGAGTCTAACTGTGGATCATTGGGCTAGATAGGTTGGATGCCATCATTACGTTCCTCTCAATTGGAAACCCAAGTCTCTCCTAAGGCCCTCAAACCCATGGCATTTGCAATTCTCTCTTCACCTAAGTTAAACCCCATGAATTTTAAGCCCAACGTCCCCTCCCAACAATCTCCAGGGTTATCCTCATTAATGTTATCAGAACCGAATCGGTCCACAGTCGACTGCGACCTTCACTTTCAATGTTCGATTCTGTGAGAAAGTCGTCTGAAAAGTTAAACCGCAAAAAATCTTGATGGACCGTGGTTCAACACGGTTTCATTAAAAAAGCAAATCGTAAACCAAGATTCACCATGTTTGAAAAAAGAGAGTTAAAAAAGGCCTTCGCCAAGGACGAAGATTGACCTCCATTACACTTTCTCTAAAACTGCTCTTCTTCTTCTTCAGTCACCTCTCTTCTCCTTCTTCTTGCAGGAAAACGAAATCTCTCTTCTTCTTGTTCTTGTAGGAAAAAGAAAAATGAGGAAATAGAGGGTTTCTCTCAAAACTTAAGGAAAAAAACTTAATGAAGCAAAGAGTTTCTCTCAAAAGCAAAGAAGAAAACTGGAGCATTGAGGAGTGAGTATTAATTAGCATTAATGAAGAAGGGACTTGATTTAGACGTGGGTGATTTTTATTTTATTATGTTAAATACAAAATCAAAAATATAGTCTATTTAACATTATATAACTATCTCATCTATTTAACATCATAAAACTATCTCACCTTAATAAAATACCATGCTCAAATAAAATTTCTAAAGGCTCTTTATTTATTTTATATGATATATATTTTGAATGAGTTGACTTAATTTTGAAATTTTATTGAGTTTTTTTAAAGAAAACGTATTAAAAATTAATGAATTACTCAACTTTTGCTTGTTAGCAATGTATGAATTAAGATGTGTTTAAAATTATTTTAATTTCATCTTTATTATTTGATAAAGGTATCAAAGCTACAATTGATATTTGTGTAATATTATTTAACATTAAGTCATTGAATTGTTTTGAATATTAATGTGCTTTGTAATACCCTGCCTCAGATTAGGCGTGTTTTAGCTTAATAATTTTGTTTAACTGATTAATCTTGAAGATTACGGCTAGGGCTTTGAGGAAAGCCTAGGTGTGGCCCATTCCGAGCTCGAAAGCTCAGTGATCCAGCTCGTCCAGCTAGAGGGGCATTTTGGTAATTTACCGCTTCTTATTATTATTTTTTATAAACTATGTTGTTATGTGATTATTATTAGATAATAAGGTTCTCTTTAATCAAGATTTGTATTTCTAATTTTAAAATAATTTTATTTTCAAAAAATGGTATTTAAAACCGCCCGTCAAAACCCCAAAAGGGAGAAATAATTATTTTAAATGATTTTAGAAATGAGATAAATTTTGAAATAAGTATTTTATGGTAGACCATTTTAAGTATGGTCTAGTTATTCTTCAAAACCCCAAAATGAGGTCTCTAAGTTAGTTTATT
Organism: Chimonanthus praecox; assembly: GCA_022113865.1. NCBI lineage: Eukaryota > Viridiplantae > Streptophyta > Magnoliopsida > Laurales > Calycanthaceae > Chimonanthus > Chimonanthus praecox. The sequence goes on along the minus strand of CM039087.1, from coordinate 56,512,111 downwards.
TAACATTTCTTTAATCAAGTAAACAGTGTTAAATTGTGATTTTTATTTAAATCGATGATTTTTAGTGAGAGTTAAATCTCCAAATTTTTATGGTGATCAAAGTTTTCAAAACCCAACTTATCTGTAAAGTTGGATTAAGTTTTGAGTTCTCAAAATCTTGTTTTTAGTTAAAAATCGGTTTTTTATCAAATGAAGGGCCTTTTTGCAAAATGAAAATTGGGAAAGGCTGATCTGCAACCAAACAGTAATCTGCCGGTTACTGTTTGGAATGTCAGCTGCAGCTGCATGCAGCCGCATGCAGTGGCCAACCGGCCCCTTCTTCCAGCCAATTTTCTATAAATTAGGCCTCCCTTCAACAGACCAAACTCCCTTCAAACTTCATCTCTCTTCTCTCTCAGTCTCCCTCTCAGCCAAGAAACCTGCTGAACCTCTGTTTCTCTGTTTCTTGTCACCCGTAGCCTTAAAGGGAAGATTTTCAAAAGACCGAATTTTCAACCCAAGAACTCGAGTGAAGGTAACCACTGTATTCCTTTTCAAATTCTAGGTGGTTTAGAATCAAGAAAAACTGATTTTGGTTTAGTTTTGAGCAAGAAAAAACATTTCAAAGTTTAAGGAAAAACCATGGATTTCTTATACCCGTGAACTTTTAGTATTAAAATCGGTTGGCCCAGTGAGCTTCAAAGCTCCAAACATCTCCCTATAGAAAGAGGACTCTAAGAGGAATCCATCGGACCGGCTAGATATGGAAACCGAATCCGGGAAACCCACTGTTTCCTGATTCGTTTTTCCTATAGTGTCTCCCGTTCACTGTCTGCTGTTGCAGACAGTGAAGGAAGAAGAAAAAAAAAAATTATTTTTGGACTATGTTGATGCTTGTGATGTTAGTACCCATTGATAAAAATATATATATATATATATATATATATATATATATTATTGTTGGATTATGTTGATGCTTGTGATGTTAGTACCCTTTGAAAAAAAAAATGTACTGACCCTCTTCTCTTATTACTATAGTATAAATACTATTGTATTTCACTTCCAGGCCGACCCTATTGGTCGGGCACTGAGTGATTTCACTTCCAAGCCGACGCTATATTTGTCGGGCACTGAGTGACCTCGAGGCCTTACTCAAAAATGTCAGATCTGGTCCTATCCAGAAGACAACCGAGAAGTGACCTAAGAATCTAGATCTAACTCAATAAGTCAATCTGGTCAATGCCCAGAAGACAATATGAGTTTTAGACTGAGCACCCTTTTATTTCTATATATTGTGGATTATTGTAATTTAAAAAGGATAAAAATCAAGTAGGAGACTCAATTCCATTTACCTTAGATATTTTTGGAAAACAAGGATGATTTCAAAATACTACTTGTGTGTATGTATTTGATGCTATGTATGTGGCTTAGGATTGATTGTGCACTTGTTTGTTGTTTGAATAGAGACCGCGAAACTATACATATACGGTGAGGGAACTTAACTCTGCAGAAAATGTAAACATATTTTTATTATGGCATGAGTCTTGAGCAATGAGTGGTTTCAGATTTGATGAACCCACTCATGTGCCTAGACATGATGCACTATTGTAAGAGTGCTTATAATGCTTACGAATGCTATAATGTTGATCATATGGAGTGTGTAAGACTGCTTCCACGTGCCCTTCGCTATTGAACCAATATTGGCCATATGAGAGATGGTTTACCTCTACTGGACCATGGGTGTAGACAGTTGCTGACTTGAGGGTGTCAATATCGGCTATGGGAGAGCCGGAGATGTACTTGCAAGGATGTATTTTGACCGTGTCGGGACTTAATACAATGGTCTCAGCGTAGTAGGTAGGCATTATGTTGGATGATAGCAGTAATGAAAGACTGATGAAATGATGGAAATGATGATGAGACTTTACTTAATATTGTGAATTTTATTATCAAGCATGAGATATTATTGCAACTGTTGATTATTGCTAACCTGTTGTTTACCTTCACTGGGCTGGTTAGCTCACCCCACTCACTTTTCAGGAGATGAACCCGAAGAGGAGAACCCTCTACTTCAAGCTTAGGGTGGATAAGTTGCGGCGGTGTTTTGAGATCCCCGCTGAGGGGAATACCCTTATCTTTGTTTTCTGGTTCTTGGAACCTCTTGTTTTTGTAAAGTACAGGGTGTGGTACTTAGCTTGTATCAATGTTATGTACTGAAACTACTATGTTTCTGTAGTTCCTCTGATGTGATTTGAATGATAATTCAGTGTTGGATTTATATGAACATGTTATGTGTTGCCGTTGTGCTTTTGTTGGTATCAGACTTATGGTATATGTTTGAGTCCACATGTTGAGATCATGTGTGACCTTTGGGCCCAACTGTTAATCCGGCCCAATTAGAATGCTTGAGTAAGCTTAATTTAAAAAAAAAAAAAATCAGTCGCATTCCTGGCCCGCCCTTCTGGTCGAGGCGTGACATGTTTTTTCTTTCGAAACTCATAATTATTCGACTCTCGCTCGTGCTGCCTCCTCTTCATGTTCCATTGATCGAAAAAGATGGCTACTTCGACTTCAGTGATGTTAAGCAAGTTAGTTGAAGTTCCTTCTTTTTGGTAGTAGTTGGCTTTTTTCCTCTATCAGAGAAAAGCCTTATCAGCGCCTCTCTTCTATGCTCATGTGTGCCGCGCTTATTTGAAGTGGCTTGCTTGCTTGCTTTTAGTGAGGCCTCGCCGATTGAGGGTACCTCTTTTTGCTGTTGGGACTTAGGACTCACCGCCGTGAGAGTGGCGGGGCCCGTAATAGGTTGTTAGATGATATTTTAGATTATGAAACTTCTTATTTTGATGGTATTATAGGAGTATAGAAATTAGACTATTGGATTAGGTTGTATGATCATAGATTGTAAAACACTTTTGTTGGAATGATATTGAAATATAATTGTTGGATTATTGGTTTTTGTATTTATAATAGTGTTTGCAAGAACATATTTGATGGCACGAGTTTGACTGAATTTGACTACAATTGAACTTTATTTAACCCAACATTCATTCCTTAAGGACGGTTCGGTAGACAGTTCGGTTGAAATAACATTGATTATCATAGTTGTACTCTATCTCAGGCCCCACACCCAGCTCTTCTTCTGCATTCCCCAATCATAACTCACCTCATGGAGACCCATTCTTCATGCATACCTCCAAACGAAATCCAATTTCATTTTTAAGCCTCTCATTTAAAATCTAAATCTCCATTCCCCATTTGATCTTGTTTCTTTAAGCGGAACCCAGATATCAACACATTTTAGTCCATGGCTTTTAAGAAATTCAGAAACATTAAGTGAGGGATTTGAAAATTATCTTAGGAGGTGAAAACCCAAAGGGGAGTGCAACTTGAAGGCCTTCTACAATCTTTTTGGACACATGCAAAGGTGTAGGAGAAGACGTGGGTTGGTTGAGGGTTGGAAATCCAAAAGAGGAAGAGAAATGGACGTTCTCAAAACATCCCAACTTATATATACTTAGTCATTTTCCCACGCCCTCGAGGGGTCGAGCTCGGCCCCTCGACTCCTGCTCAAGCCCAAGACTCAAATTTTGGGTTTGGAGATGCCCTCGAGACCTTGCTCAACCCCTCGAGAGCCACCTTCTGGGATTCATGCTCGACCTTCCGAACCGGAGAGTGAAAATTTGAGATTTCCACTATCAAATTTTTCAGTCTTTGATGACTACCCTCGAGGCCACTCTCGACCGCTCGAACTCGAGCTCTTGCCATGCTCGAGTCCTCGAACTTGGGTCTGACATTCAGCCAAACTTCAAATAACTATTATAGAGTTTCTTAAGTCACCAGGGGAGAAGTTCTAAGTCACGTTGTACAAACAATTCCAATCCCCATCGGGAGGGCTGTAACTCGGGTCGGGTTTTAGGACCCGACCCTAGAAATCATGCTGGTCGGGTCGAGAATTTCGGGTCAACGGGTCAGGTCAGATTGAGAAGATAAAAGTCCGCATCAAATTCGGATCGGATCGGGTTGAGGATTTTACAAGTTAACCCGACCCAACTCTATCCGACCTGCTAAAATTAGGCTAAAATAGGTTCAGAATGCGGGTCGGTCAGAATTCGGGTTTAGAATTCGGTTTAGAATTCGGGTCGGGTCGGGTTATGAAGTTCGAGTTGATAATTTGGGTTCCATATATATCAACTCGGGTTGGGTTGGATTTTAAGGAACCCGACCCACCCGACCCAAGTTGCAGCCCTACCCATCCCCATGTGCCTAACATTCAAATTTCCCAAAGTTAATTTTTGTTTAAGTTTCGGGTCACTACAATAATCTTATTGCTTTGGGTTATTTTAGGCTTAGGTTTTTATTTATCTATTTTTTTATTATATCTTCCATATTACTAAAATTTGCTTGTATGGTACTATGTCAAAAGAGGTGGCATGACAATTGTACCTAATGAGAAAGCCCAAATCCTTCAAACTTAGCATATTTTATTCATAACCTATGTTTCTAATTTTTACATTTTCATATATTTCTTTTAATATTTAAGGTAAAATATCTAAAAACTTTCAAATTTATCCTTATAAAAATAAATAAATAAATAACTAATTAGTTAATTGTGTGCGACTCTCTTATTTTCGATCTCTCTCCTTTGTTCTAATATCATGGACCTGACATGACAGTATCCAGAGAGATTTTCTCATTTGGGTTGCCAAACTATTATATTAGAATTCATTTTTCATTATCTATTGATCTTCATGGCGGTAATGTTTACTATTCTGATCATGGTATAAAAATGATTTTGATTTCTCTCTATCCATCCACTGGTATTCAATGGCATTAAGTGGATCCCATTGTTGCAAAATTCTAACCCACATTATTATTCTCTAATACTTAGTTTATCTATTTTATTTATTTATTTTTATCACACAGTGCTCCCTTCAACCATGACGAAGGTTGGCAAATTTGAATTTCAGAAATTCAAATTAAATGTTTCAAAATATTTATAATAATTAATATGCTGAAGTAATTAGTGAATTTTTAACTTTTTGTTTCATCATCAAAACTATTTATTCCATAAATATTGAGTCAGTATTTGTATTTTTTTTCTATGGGTCAATTGTAAATTTGATGCTCATAAGATTTAAACACTTCACTTTGATGCTCAAATTAGAAGATTTTCTCATTTTTTAACTTCTTGTATAGTGGATTTAAAAAATCTATAATTATAATTGTTTAGTTTGAAATAATGTTTCTATTACTTTTATAACTTACTAATAAATTCTATTTTTCAGTGTTTCCATGGTTATTATTTCATTGATTCTTGCTTATACTGTTTTAAAAAAATAATATATATATATATATATATAAGGTTTTTTTTATATTCTAATATTTTATTGTGACTTAGAAAGAGGTCTTTCTTTTGCGACAATTACAAATAATACCAGATGGTTTCAACTTTCAACCATTGCACAATATTTTCCCTTATCTTTTCTCAATCTCTAAAATGCTCATTATTACTATCTTTGTGCTGTAAGGATTCTTCCTTCTAGATTTTGGGTTTCTCATTGTAAGTTGTTGGGTCTTTGTACGTTTTGTGCAACCCTCATGTCATTATTAATATAATTTGTTATTGGTTAAAATAAAATAAAAAATCGTTTTTAGTTAAGAGTTTCAAAAAAAAAAAAAAAAGTATACTTAACGAAATATTATTTTGAGACACCTTATGAAAAGAAAGTGACCAATATTATTGGGTGTATTTGTTGAGATTGACGCTATTATAAAATAGATGAAGTTTCATACTCATTCAATCATTTTATATTTATAATTTTTGTCATTGAAAATTTAACTTTAGAAGTCTGTAAATTTTCTAAGGCCTATCTCATGGGTAGCAATCCTCCCATAGGTATTTTGTGTAATCCGATACGGATTTTACTTTATTACCTATTTTGCCTTTCGAATCGGCTCGTCGGAACCTTCGAATGACTTACAGCAAAGGGTTCGGCGAGCCGATTTAAAGGATAAAATGGACAATACGGTAAAATGCATATCAAGTTACACAAATGCCTGTGAGAAGATCACTGTCCCTATCTCATATTAGACGAATGATGTATAGACCTATGGGTGAGACTTCATCTCTTATCCATGTAGTCTATATTTCCTGTAACTACGTGGCTTTCGAGGGTTCATATACTTTTGGTAAATTGTTTTTACAAGGTGGCTCACAAACAAATCTTTGCTTTAATATTTATTTAAACATTAAAGATAATTTTGGATATTTAAATCTTAAGAGGGTGTATTTATAGTTGACGCAAAAACATATATAGTGGCTTTGTAGTTTAAACAATGAAAAGGGCTTTTTGCTTGCTTAATATTCATTTCTGACAATTTTCACTATTTTCACATTGAAATAATAAAATTTATTTACCTTCAAAATCTAGTACTTTTTTCAAAATTGTAGATTTACTCTCTTTGAAGGAGACAACAAAAATATAAATAATTAATAATGTGTTTAAGAAATGGGGAGCCATATAGACACTCTGGTTTTCTTTTTATACACACTCATTTTCAAAATTTTGGGTGAAATTATCCTTTTACCCTTTAACTTAATTCTTCCGCTGAACGAACCGCCGAACGAACAATTCCTTCAGACGTGGGATAGACCGAATATACAAAAGAGAGGAAAAAAAACTTGTGAGTCCCACTATTGACCAAAACTCAAGGTCTTTCTTAGCCATAGATAGGTGGGCAAGGGGCAATGATGATGGTGTTGATCTTAGAGGCAGAAGTGTAGGATCCACTTAGATCTAAGAAAAAAACCCACAAAATTGAGTTTCGGAAGCCCCAAACAATAGCCGAAGAAACTGCCCAGAGGAGGGTCCTACGTGATTCAGATCAAAGATCTGATAGTACAGATGGATAAATCATAAAAAAATGGAATTGGTATGGTGGGTTCCGCCGACAGAAACTTTTCCGATCAAATAATATAAGGTAGAGAAGAAGATCTGACGATAACAAAAAAAATATAAATCTGCTGCTGCCGGATCTTGTTTGCAGTAATAATCATTTATTGTTTGAAATCTTACAATAAAAGCAAGCATTTCCTTGACTCTTTCACGAGAATTAACATAAGAGATCTAATACAATGCATATGTGAAACTAAAAAAATGTTAGTTTTATTAAATTTGGATGCATTTGATTTAAAGAACAGTGAAAATAGAGTAATATGAAAAAGATAAATTTGAGTTTCAATTTTTTCTATTCTTAAATCAAATAGGCCTATGTATTATCTTTTTTTTAAGTCCATATTTTAGACTAAGTAACAATGTTCATGTTATGGAAATAAGAATAATAATAAAAAAAGGGGTATTAGACAGATTTAAAGATTCTGCCAGACAAGAGTGACAAGAATAATTTAGAATTAAAAGTTATATACATTTGAAATCTTTCTCTGCTCATATAGAAAATAATATGTAATCAACTTTCAAGAGAGAAAAAATCATTTGAAAGAAAGAAATTCATACAAATTCAAACAATAGTACTGAACATTTTACAAATAGAAAGAATAAAATTTAATAAATAAAATATATAAATACTATAAATAAAATAAGCAAGAGTATAACTGTCAAATGATCTCATTCCTGTTAAATTATCTCAACAGGGAAGCTGTAATTCCCCTCAGTCTCAAGCACCTCCTTTTTCGTTTGACCATATACCGTAGTTAAATATGTTACTCTGGTTAAGATGCTGCTGACGTGGCAGGAGTCCTGCTTGAACAATGTACTCACATCATGTCATCATCACTTTAAAACATGAAAATGCAAGAGAAAGAGAAGAAGCAGCCGCAGCACAGAAGGAAAAAAAGTACCGAGGAAGAGAGAAAAGATCCTAGCTTTCTTCCCATTTTCATCTCAAATCGCCTCCAAATCCAAACAAAATCAGAGAATTCAACGTCCACGATCGGATTCTCGTCGTCGTCTTCTCCAACCCGAGCCTGGAATCGCCAATTTCTGCTCAGTAAAACAGATAGTCCAAGCGGAAATCCGCAGATGACCTTAGATTTACGTGGCATCCATACCAACGGTCAAATTTATCGTGTAATTCTCGATCCTGATTCTTCTCACCTTATCCTCTGATGATTGGAGATGCTGAGGTCGAAATATCTCGATCTGTTGTTTCGTGGGTCTTGTCTGATACTGGTTTTGGCAGTAGGAGCAAGCAGAAAACCCGATTCTTTGATGAAAACTAGACTTTGGCCACGTTAAGATCCGGCTTGTTTATCTGGATTGCGTTTGTTTTGATCGATTTCGTTGTAGAAGCTGAGAATTTAATTGCCCTGTTTTGTCAAATATGGATTTTGGGCAGCTCGGGCAATCGAGAAAGCCCGATCCTTGAATGGAAACTCGAACTGGGTCATGCTAAAGATCCAATTTTCTTATGTGGGTCGTTGTCTTTTGTCTATTTCTTTGTAGAAACTGAGAATTGAATAGCTCTGTTTTCTGCTGATTTTTTTTTACTTTGTTTGTTGCGATTTTTATTTTTCGTGCTTCTTCATTTTTACATGGATTGGTTTATTGAAATGGTTTTCGTGTTTGGACTTGGGTTGTTTGAAATCCGTGAATTGTAAGCTATACATGTAAGAAAGGCATCCTTTTTTGGCTGTTGGATATTCTTTGTTTGAGAACTGTTTTCTTCTTTTTCATGGTTTCTTCTTTAATTCCTTTGACGCTATAGTGTATTTTCTTCTATACCCTTTTCTGTTTTACTTTTTTTTTCTCTCTGAAATCTATCTAAGTTTTGAGTTTGTGCTTTAATTTCTCACGGTTGATCCACTGTCTCTGGTTCGGGTTTGATGGGTTCAGAATTTGGACATTTCCATCTCTTGATTGCACAGTTTTAATCTTTTTTGCTTCACAGCAAGGTGATCTTCGTTGCAGTTTCATGTCTGTGGTGATTTGGGTTTCTCTCTGAGACGTTGTTCGTGGAAATGTTTGTTAATTTGCTCAATCTTCCTCTGGAAGGGAACAGAAAATGAGCCCCACATTTTCTCACATTTTATGCTGAATGTATTTTCCAGAGGGGGCTCGGGAAATTGGAGCACAGAAAATAACTTAATTTTCCTTTCTCAAAGACCGTTTCAGTAAAGTTTTCATGTTGGATCATGGAAAACAGCAAATGAAGGAAAAACATGGGATAGAAAATTGTTGCTGATGCCATACTCTGACATTTTTAGCAGTGTATATAATGGCATTTGTCTTCCAATTTTTTTCATGCTAAAACCCATTTGGAGAGGATATTGGCAAATGAACATTGGTGTAAGAAGTGAGACTGTATGTGATTCTAAGAATTCATTGAATAGTTCTTTTTTAATTGTATTTGGGCTCTATTGTCTGACCTGTATTTCTATTTCTGTGGAAATGGCAATGTTGTTTTGTTTCATTGAATCAGCCAAACTGGGTTCATTTGGTTGAAAAAGTTCACTGGAAACCCTTTTTTTAAAAAGAAACTGCAGTAGAATATGATAATACCCACTACCTAATTCCTTTAAATTAACGCAATTCCAAAATGATCTGGTAATTCCGAATTTGTAGCATGTCATCTGATCGGTGTTAATAAAGATGAATCTTTTGCTGTCTTTAAAGTAATCGCATGTGCTGAATTGGGTTATCAAGTTTCAGTTTGCATTAATTCTATTGGGTAAATTATACATAATTGCATATTGTGTATTCGAAACTTTCCATAATAATCAGCATTGTTATCCTATAATTCTCAGTGCCCAATTTACTATATTCATGATTTCATTTGTCTTTTATTTTTTTCACATTTCTTTTGCATGGTATGAGGTTTGTGACCATTGTTGTATTTTATGTTTGGAATAGGTTTGAGAACTGGAGCCAGTATATTGATCCACCAATTGTGGAAATTTCTTCAGAGGACTCGTGAATTAAGTGGTATAAAATTTTCCTTTTTACACTGGAAAAGAGAGCATTGCTTGATATTTTATCAAACCAATGCAGAGAGTAATTTTGTAATGTATTCTAATTTTGATCCATTTTACAGTTTAGATTCTCTCTTATATAGTAGCTTGGGCACTGCAATTAAGAGCAGTGCCCATGGATGCCACAACGAGTGGAACTGCACCTGTACCACACCATAACATTGTCGATCAACCCCTCACACTTTCGGTCTCTCCATTGCAAAGCTTCCAACGCCAACAGCGGCATTGTTTGGGGGACACAAGCCCAGGAGAATTCCCTTTATCTGCTAATCCCTCTATCGTTCTCCATGTCCTCACGGACTGTAATTTGGATCCTCAAGACCTTGCAAAACTTGAGGCAAGTAAATGCTTCAGTTTGATTCAATTATGTAGCATTTTTTCTATGGTAGAATTGATGATGCTGCTGATGGATTGTCATGGCTGTCACAGGCAACTTGTTCCTTCTTCAGGCAGCCTGCAAACTTTGCACCCGATTATGAATTGTCTTTAACAGAACTAGCCGCAATGGACATGTGCCAAAAACGGGCCATATTTAAGCCAATGAAAGTTGAAGAACGTGCAGTTATGAAACAACGGTGTGGGGGATCATGGAAACTAGTCCTGAGGTTCTTGCTGGCTGGAGAAGCATGCTGTAGGAGAGAGAAGTCTCAGGCGATAGCAGGTCCTGGTCACAGCATTGCTGTGACTTCAAATGGGACAGTCTATTCTTTTGGGTCTAACAGCTCAGGGCAGCTTGGCCATGGAACCTTAGAAGAGGAATGGCGGCCGCGCCAAATCAGGTTTTTCACTCTGTTTACTTTTATACCATCAAAGCTGCATATATAAAGAAAGATAAAGAAGAGGAAGTAGATCAAGAACTTGAAATTCAATCCTTTGATGCTGCACAGATCATTGCAAGGCATACGAATTATACAAGCAGCAGCAGGACCAGGCCGCACGATGCTCATTAGTGATGCTGGACATGTCTATGCCTTTGGAAAGGACTCGTTTGGAGAGATGGAGTATGGAGGCCCTGGCACGAATCACGTCATGACACCACAGCCTGTTGAATCCTTGAAAGGCATCTTTGTGGTTCAAGCAGCGATAGGGAATTTCTTCACAGCTGTTCTCTCTAGAGAGGGCAGGGTTTACACATTCTCTTGGGGCATTGATACAAAGCTTGGTCATCAAACTGACCCAAATGATCTGACAACCTCATCCCCTCTTAGGCCCTCTTGAAAACATACCTGTGGTGCAAATTGCTGCTGGATACTGCTATCTTCTAGCCCTCACATGTCAACCTGGTGGCATGTAAGCTTTCCTTCGAGGGACACTGATTTATGTTGCTATTTAGTGAAGAGATTGTGAAGATATGATGTGATTCATTCTGCCATATGCTTCAAAAGAAGTCATCTAGGTTACACCCAAATGTACCTGCATGTGAGGGAGGCGCTTGCCATCCCAAAATGACTAGCCACCATTAGTGCTGCCTACTGCCACTTGTAAGCCCAGGACCTTCCCATCACACATCCGATGTGGGACTCAACACACGCCCTCGTGACTTGCTCCCTGGCCCAATCTCGAGTGCCTCGCCAGGGGGACCCGTACCTCTTTTGTGTAGGGCCCATGCATCAAGGGGATCCTCACTGCAGTGCCCCCGACACCCACACGATAGTGCCCCCGGGTTGGCACTCATACCACTTGTGATGGAGGTGTTTGCCATCCCAAAATGACTAGTCACTATGGGTGTTGCCTCCCTCAACTTATAAGCCCAGGACCTTCCCAGCACACATCCGATGTGGGACTCAACACACGCCCACGTGAAAATGCAGTTGCAGACGCATTTAGATTATAGATGATTATCTTACAGGTGTGTAAGCACCTAAGTTCATCGATGTAGAGGTATGCATCTTAGGAATCCGATGTGGGTGTGAGGTGTCCATTTTGGCAAAGCCCCCAAAATAGAATTAGTGGATTAGGCATTATAAATAATAAATACAATTAGTACTAATTTCAAAATAAAAGTAGATTGTAAAGTTAACAGTAATATACAAATTATTTTGCTCAAGCCAATAAAGAAATAAACAGTTATGACTTCAGTTGGATTCTAAAACCAATAACTCAATAACATTTCATGACTTTAGTTTGATTCTAGAAAAGGAAAAGGTGTAAAGGTTAAGTAGTATGAAAGAGTCCCTGAAGAATGAGAGAGCTAGATGTGTCCCGCACAGGTATGTTACTCATTTCGAAGAAACCATGCCATGTTGGTAAACACCAATGATTACTAATGAACTCATTTAGTTATCTTTGTTATTTGAGCTGGGCCAATGGTTCAATGTTTACTAGTTACAATTCCCCTAGATGGTTCTTATTTGGAATGTGTTTTTACGCTAGGCTGATTCTACGACCATGTTTTTTGCAGGGCTGTGTACTCCGTTGGATGTGGTTTGGGAGGGAAGCTTGGACATGGTTGTAAAACTGATGAAAAATACCCTCGATTGATCGAGCAATTTCAGTCTTTGAATCTTCAGCCTATGGTGGTTGCTGCTGGTGCTTGGCATGCTGCTGTTGTAGGATGTGATGGGCGTGTCTGCACATGGGGCTGGGGCCGATATGGCTGCTTGGGGCATGGCAATGAAGAGTGTGAATCAGTTCCGAAGGTGGTGGAGGCACTAAGTGAGGTCAAAGCTGTTCATGTTGCCACAGGTGATTACACCACATTTGTGGTGTCCGAAAATGGTGATGTCTACTCATTTGGTTGTGGAGAATCATCAAGCCTTGGACACTCCATTGACACTGATGGACAGGTATTCTATGCTTTAACCTATTCAAATTGTTTCTCCATTTTTTCATGTTGATATTAATAGTTATGCAAACATATGAATTCCGTTCCACATGTATGAGAATACCGATTATAGAATAGGAAATGGGGCATCTGTATACGAGTGTTAAACTGACAGACGCTTATTACATCAGATTTCCTGTATTGATTTTTACATTTCTGGTAAATTCGACTGCCAATAGCCTTCTATGAAGACATGCTGCACCAACAGCAGAATGTTTCTTACTTTGGTAAAAGTACCAACTAATATGACCAAGCACCAACAGCAGCATCCATTAATATGACTTTTTGCTCATTTGATTTCTCTCAAACCCATGTAAATTGTTCAAAACCTGCTCATGGACTGTTTTTGCATGATTCAATCATCCTATTTTAAGTTAACTTACTAATAGTTATATTTTACTGGATTTTTTTATCTCGGTAGTCTGATCTTCAATGCCGTTATTATTTTCATATTGAATCCTTATTCCACCTATCTTGGTTTTGGTTTTGTGAGTTCTGCTCTACTCCTCAGTTCACACACTATTTGAAGCTATGTTTTCTGTTACTCCACAATCTAAAATGTCTTTTGCATTGCTACTTGCCTACATTGATGAGTTCCTAGTCTTTATCGGTCTCCTAGTTCCTTGAATTTCTAACATTCAGTTCTTTGTACTGGTTTGTGTGCATGCTCAAACCCTTTTAAATGAAACTCTTCAATGTTCTCATAAAATGATCATTTCTAGTTCTAGGTGATGGGTTTAGTGTGATTTTCTCTGTTGACAACCTGAAAGAAAGAAGCCAGACTTGTGGCTATTTCTTTCCACTTCTCATATATGATCACTTTAACTGGAATAACCTTTATGCTATTTAGCTTTCGGATACAATTGAGACCAGGTGATTTCCTTGAGAAGTGATTGCATTCATTGCCTTGAACCATTTTTTCCTTGGCTTGTATGGGAGTTATCATCTTGGAAATGTGGCAACAAAACCCCAATCTATGGTTGAAGTTTCTTGAATTATGAAATGATCATTCGATTTGTACGAAATTAAATCCTTTTTAATGATTAGTCTACTTGAGGATCATGTAGGAAATGATAATGCTAGGACATTGTTTTGCTAATCAAGATTTTTTATTTTATTATATAGTGTCTTATTTTGTGTGGAATGAGGATTTTTAATAGGTGACTGATTTATGGCTTGGGTATTGTGGTTTTCTTGTCCAGTCACCAGTGAAAATAGTCTAGGTTTCTCAGGGGATGGTCTATCCTTTTCTTGATGAAAGACTGCATATCCTCTCTTACATGTGGTAAACCACCGTAAAAGATTTCCTAGTTTTTCTATTCTACATAGTCGAATTACTACAACCAACCTTCCAGGGAGAGCCAAATAAAGTACAGCACTCAACTTGTTTATGTGACTTGGGGACATAAATAGTATTGAGTCCATCAAGGGACATATCTATTTGTTTGTTTATTTTTGGGTTTCGTCATCTCTATTTCAAGATTCTCCTAGTTTCTAAAAACAGCATGCCAAGAAATTCTCTACAAACTGAACCTATGATTAATATTTCTCTGCAACAGGACAGATGTTGATTGTTCTTTGCGCATACACTAATTATAACATATATTTTGGGAAGGACGTGTTTATTGGCTCCACATCAGTAGTCCTATGATGCTATTTTGGTGGAGTGGAGCCACCCATTTGATGGGGATTCTCTCTCTGGTTCCAACATTAAGATTGATTTTCTTTGTTTTCTATTTTTTTAAATGTTAAAGAGAGGACTCAAACCCACAACCTTAAATGAGTGAGTTGATCAAATGGTGTAAATTATGCAATTAAGCCCTAGTTAATTTGCAGAGTTGATCATATGCAGGCATTTTCGTTTGCACAAATACTAATGTGTAAACATTTTCTGTCCAGGGCAATAGACATTCGAATGTGCTAAGTCCAGAACTCGTCACCTCACTGAAGCAGGTGAATGAAAGAGTTGTGCAAATCAGCCTCACCAATTCTTTATACTGGAATGCACATACCTTTGCACTTACAGATTCAGGGAAGCTATATGCATTTGGAGCAGGGGACAAAGGACAGCTGGGAATTGAACTTTCCCCCACCCAGACCGAAAGGGGGACCCCAGAGAGAGTTGATCTCAATCTCAGTTAGCTCATCCAGCTCTTTGCCACTTGGTCCGTGGTTGAGTTATCCTTGTTGATTCTTCCCTAGCTTCTCTTAATTCACCTGGTATTCTCATATTCCCATCGTTGAAACAGCATCCCCATCTCCACATGCTTTCACATTTCAATTAGCTCGCACAGGTCCTGCCGTTGCGGCCCTTGGTCCTTGGTTATCCTCACTGATTCTTCCCAAAACTGTCACTTGATTCTCCCTGCATCTTCCTCTCCATTTCAGCTCTCTCATTTGGTGTTCAACTTCAAACTATGTTGTTTATTTGTACATAAGAAACACTCAAGTTTAAAGAAGGGGCCTTAAGAAAATGCACATGAACTTCATCTCATCAGCCATTATGTGGGTTCATGTGCTTCCAGCCTCAAGCAGTGTTACAGCACATACTTTATTGGTTAGGTGTTAATATCTGGTTTGTTCATGTCATATCTCTCTCTCTCTCTCTCTCTCTCTCACACACACACACACACACACAAAAATTAGATAGAAAGTATATTCTTTATCATCATTTATCTCATTGTTTTTTCATAAGCTGTAGGTCAATTTGATATTGGATTATAGTAAAATAGACAAATGTGTGAAGAAAAAGGGAAGATGACATTGATTTATATTTTAGGTTTCAGACAAGGACTGATTTGATCAATTATAACCTAGGTTTGAACCAAGGGTTCACCAGGAAAATCGGTGGGTCAGATTATATTTTTAAAATATTTTACTTTTTAATCAGGACTTTGGTCTAAGTAATGGGTTGAGTCAATCAGGTGACATGTTTCAATTGTTTGTACTTTTTTATTTATTTATTAATAAGCAGTAGTTTATTCATTCAAAAAACTGGAAAACCCAGAGTACAAGACTCAAAATAAGAGCGTTAGCTCCAAGTACGCGAGAAAACATCGAACAATGATTTACATGATAGGAATAACATTCAAACAACAATATTATGATTACAATTACAATTGGAAGACTTAGTGACCGATATTTTGTAATTTGCTATTATTGGTGAGATTGTTTTTCTTTATTTGAATCATGTGTCTCTCATTTTCTCAAGATGCCATCTGTGATGATATGAGAGACATGATATGATAGTGTTGATATTTCTGCTTCAAAAGAACAAGTAGGCTTTTGAATTTCCTTTTATCTGATTCTGATCTTCAAGAGCAAGACGTAGATGCTCAATTTTTAAGTTCTTACTGGATCAAAATAAGAGTTTTCCGCACAAACTGCATATAGATTTATTTAATAAAAATGCAAAATTAATGAACTATTTATAATTAATAAAGCAGTAGAATGAAGTCGTCACCCTGTAACGGTGAAATCTGATTATCAAAATTATTATAACCATAAGTCATTTATCATCTACACCTTTATAGTTATTACTTACAATTATGAGCATTCGTTGAATCAATCTCAAATTCTAATAAATAATAAATAAATAAGTATTTTATTTGAAAATTTAATTTATTCAAATAAAGTTTTGACTTATTTGATGTGGCTTAACTAAATCATAGGTATCGAGTTCATTAGTGACTTAGTTTACAAGATCAAAACTCAACACATAGGTTTGACTCCACCTTGTAACAAAATACACCATAGAGTTGGCCTGTTACATTGACTCAGTTGATCATTTTAGTTTTGTGATCTTGATTCTTAAATTTTTTGTAACCATTGAATTAACTTGCATGATCCGGGCTGATGACGAAGTATATGACCGGTTACATTGACTCAGTTGATCATTTTAGTTTTGTGATCTTGATTCTTAAATTTTTTTATAACCATTGAATTAACTTGCATGATCCTGGCTGATGACGAAGTATATGACCGGTTACATTGACTCAGTTGATCATTTTAAGTCTTGTGATCTTGATTCTTAAATTTTTACAACCGTTGAATTATTGCGGTGGCATGATTGTGTAAGCATGAAATTCTACTTAAACTCTATTCATAAGGTCTCTTTAATTAAAAAAAAAAAATTGAATTTACATGTGGGAAACCCAGCGTAAAATCCCCACGGGTGATACCCAATGCCTTTAGGGTACACCAGGTTAGACCATAGGGGCTCGAACTTGACACCTTCCACTTCTTGAGGCGGGAGGCTAACCAATTGAGCTATACTTATTCATTTTCCTTTAAAAGCCTATTCTCTGTAAAACTTCTCTTTTAATAATATTATATGGTTGTAACAGGATTAAGTAAATGGTGTCGTGAAAGCTTGGAAAAAAAAAAAAACTCAGTTCATTAGTATGAAGTCTCCGACTCTCCATTATTCAATCCTGAATGCATTTTGAGGGTCTTGGAGTCAAACCTACGGGTGACCCATTAGCCCAATGTTACCCCATTTGGGCGTCCCACAAAATTGGGCCTAGGCCCCACTTTGTGAAATCAGTGCAAATTAAGGCCCAATTCTGGATGTGCTTGCTTCGTCCATCCCTTTTATGAACAACTTACTGGCATGTTGATCTCTTGTATCACGGTTGGTTTATCTATAAGCTTGATAAGCCTGCAGAATGCCCGTGATGCCGTAAATGTCGGAAATCTGAATTTTAACGGTTTTCGGCCAGTCACAGTTTCCCTTCTTCTTTTGGATAATCTATTCTGCTTCCTCCATTTGTATTTAATTGGACCTTTGTTGTATTCACTGGGTTGAGACTTTGAACTCAGCTGACTTTCATTACTCGTGATAAATTGAAAGTGCGATACCGGCCCAAACCGCTGAAACTCAAATTGCACCATTCATACCCATCACCTTCAGCTAAAAAAGAAGAAGTAATAATTGTAGCAACAATCACAAATTACTGCAAGACGATGATAAGTACAAGGAACATTCAATGACATTGATGCTAAATGAACTTGATTGAGTCACTTGAATATGGTCTGACCCATCCCATATATTTTACTTTCATTTGAAGTTTGGAACTTATAAGTGTTTTGGATGACATTTTACTTTTTTTGTTTGGTAATTCCAGTCATGTCTCGTGGTTGACACTCGAAAACTACTTATACATTGGCCAGTAACAATTTTAAGATCGGAAGATGCCACCACTTAGATCACAAGCCTAGAAGTAGGCAGATTGAATGATGGGGAAACTACGATGGAACATGCACATGGAGCCACAAATTTGATCAATTCTTAGATTATTTAGATTTAGATTTTGTAAGTTAATTTTTGTAATAGTATTGGAAGCTTTTAGATTTATTTTTTTTAGCGATAACAAACTAATTTCATAAAAAGAGAGGAAAAGATACAAAGAAAAGAGAAAGGTCTAATAAGATTAGACTAAAATGAGTAGAAAACAAAAGAAGAAGGAAAATACAAAACAAACAAAACAAAAGAACAGACAAATAATCTACAAGACCAGCCCATCTCATAAAAAGAAGACTCCTATAAACTGGTCAGAAACTCCAAGTTTAGCGAAGCAGTTTGTCATTCCATTTGCTTCCCGGTTGGTCTGAATTAAACCAAGTCTTTAATCTCCCTTATCATAGTGATCAGTTTCCACGGGGGACGTCTATGTCCCTGAGCCCACTTAATCGCATTTATTGAATTCCCCTCTATAACAAGTTTTCCATGCCCATGCATTTTTCAGGTGGTTAAAGCTCTCATAATAGTAAGGATTTCTGCCTCATTTGAGTCACTTGATCCTATCAACTAACTGAACATGATGGAAGTGGTCCCCTCGTGATTCTTAAGCACTCCATCTATTCATGTTGGCCATGGTTTCCCTCTGGCTGCCCCATCCACATTAAATTTCATGACCCTTTGATTTGGAGGAATCCAATTATCCTTAGATCTCACTTTCCTCTTGTAAGCACTCATGCAGCCATTCCAAGAGAAGAGGAGATTCATGGGTTTTAAGTCACTAAATTCATTGTTGGATAGAAGCCAAATGCAGAGCCTCCATTTTGGTGATCGGAAAAGCTCACAATTATCCAATGATTTACCTTAAAATAATTCGTAAGTTTCTTTCTTTCCATATGGTCCATATAATAACTGTCTGAATCATGTTCCATGCCATTTTAACCTTGGAGTCGGCCTCGGCAGGAACCATGATTCCAAAGACCCAACACAAATTCTGCTAGAAATCCATCACACGTCTAAAAGGTTGACAAATCTAGTTCAGAGGCTCCACGCTACGGGGCACCCAATGAAAAGATGATCCAAATCTTCCTCCTCTGATTCACAAAGTAGGTACTTAACATCATCCTCCAGACTTATTAGTCCTCTCCTTTTGAGTTCCACTCTAGTTAGGACCCTACCTTTCAACACACACCAGACGAAGATTTGAACTCGTGGGGGAGCAGTTCCTTTCGATGCCAAGGTAGTTGTGAATTCTTTGGCGGCTTGATGTTGCTGCATTGTCAAATCAACCAGTGCTTTGACCAAGAGATTACCCGAAGAGTCACCCGTACATACCAGTTCATCCACATCTCCAGGAGATAAAGGAAATCCCCCCAACTGTCCTAAATGATCTGATTTACCTCCAACCTCAAAAGATCGTAATTCTCTCCGAAAGTTTAGTTGCCACGAAATTTGGTTATCCTCTATTTTGTAGCAATCATGTACGTACACCTTTTTTTATCTTGAGATCTTGTACACCCTTGGAAAAACTTCTAATGTAGGTCTTTCTCCCATTCACAAGTCATTCCGAAAATTGTTGAGTTGGAAGGATTGGATCGTCTGTTATGATGTTAGCACCTAAAAATAAAGAAAACATAAATAGAAAATAGAAAAAAAAAAAAAAAAAAAAAGGTTCTACCAATTAATTTGGTGAATATGAAGGTCACGAGCCAGTTGTGCAAATGGAGCAAGTTTTTTCCTACACGTTCTTTATAAGACTGTCATATACAACTTCTGTGTTACTTTTAAGAAATAAAAGGATATGAAATTTAGGTTGTTTTCGTTTAGATTGCTTTAATCAGCATCGATATTTTATTTTTTCATTATATGACACATTTTTCAATTTTGTAAATTGGTTGTTTTTGGTTAATTTAGCTTTTTATAAATAAATTGT
This sequence comes from Chimonanthus praecox, assembly GCA_022113865.1. NCBI lineage: Eukaryota > Viridiplantae > Streptophyta > Magnoliopsida > Laurales > Calycanthaceae > Chimonanthus > Chimonanthus praecox. Next base: position 56,492,148 of record CM039087.1, on the reverse strand, counting down.
CGAAACGATATACTAAGTATTTTAGGTTGATTTCAAAAGTTATAATTAATTAATATATGATTGGACTTTAGTAAATATTTGTTCAAGTTATAAAATCAATTAGTAGGGTTATATGTGTAGAGCACACACTATGAGTAATAACTACAAAAGGAGGACATGAGTAAAATATGCTACTAAGTACTAAGTACAAATTAACTCTTTTACATACTAATTTCATGGAAGGAGATATTATTATATATTACATGGACATAATTTATTCATTTCTCATTGAGTATGTCAGATTGAATTCAATGCAACCCCTCACCCCACCCAATCCAACTTGGAAAATTAGCTCTAATCTAAATTACTCTAACCTAACCAGCATATAGTGAGTAATTTTTTTTTTTTTATCAAGGTATTCGGGTCTCTTATAGCATCCAACTTATTTTTGAGATATTTACAAACCTCTTTATCCATACACAACGGATAACTCTATAGAGAGCCTTTTTGAGGTGACATAGGAGTCGAAATCAGGACTTTCACTTCCTAAAGTTAGTTTATGATGATCACTCTAACCCCTTTAAGGAGACAAATTGTTCTCCTTAAATTGGACTTCATTTTCTTAAGAAGAAACCACTAAAGAATTGCTTGTGTGAAAACCTCTTATAGCTAATTTAAGTCATAAGTTTCATTAGATTTTGGTCAATTTATACTTATCAGATTTCTTATTGTTCAAATTAATACAAGAGATACTTTCTAAATTTAAATTTGTCTTAATTGAGACGGGTCTAAAGCGACCCCATACAATTTAAAAAAATAAAAGAAAATTTCACGATGCATGGATTTTAAATACTCTACCTCCATTCCATGAAGGCTCCGGTAAGAGAAATTATGGTCAGTAGTAGTTAGGTAGTGGGGCATGTAATTTGTTGATGGCTAATCTTTAAAAAATAATATTTAATATTATTTATTGGAGTTTGTTTTTGGCAGTATGATAGCTTTTATGATAGTTTATTTATTGATATAATCGTTATGAAAATTAGATAAGATCTGTCCGTTGAAACGGACCAAAGCATTTTTTGTGCCGAGGTCTCGTATGGGGACTCACTTTATGTTAAATCTGATCTATTAAAATTAATTTTTATTTTTATAACTTAGATCCAACCGGTTATCATTTTCATTGGTACATCTTCGTCCCTAAATTAATTATGATAGAGTAAAATATTTATCATAATTTTTTTTAATCTTAAAAACTTAATAATTAATATCATTCAATTAACCTTATTTTTAATAATATAATAAATATTATATTCATTTATATAATTTTTGTGATTATGAAATACAAATTCACCATTTTACACATGGGCTGAACCAGCCCTTGAGAAAGGCACAACATGTCACGACCGAACAAATTGTGAATTTACATGGCCGTGCAAATTTCATATTTGTCGTGCAAATTTCATATTTGTCCCTATTAACGACTAACGGCTATTGAGATTGTGGCGCCAAGCGCACGAGCACAAACTTACCGTCCGTAATTCCGTACGCGCCAGCTTTTATTTGGCGCCAATTTTCAGATCCGTCTTCACCTTTTTCGTCAATTACATCAGCTATCTCCGTACAGAGCGGATTCGAAGGCGTAAGCTGTCCTTATGCATCCACTTCGTGGGTGAGGGCATCTTTATTTCTCGTGGATTTTATTATGAATTTCATAAAATATCTACGTCAATATATTTATTAAATTGATTTAAATATATAAATATAAAATTTTATTTTTAAAAATAAATCTTATTCATATAGTATAAGGTTGTAAATAGATAGGTGAATGTGATAATATTTTTTTATTAAAAAGACTTTAGAAATATATTTCCATTTATAGTTATTTATTTTTGTGGCTTTATATAAAAAATATGATATTAAATTTTTACACTTACATACAAATAATGAATGTAATTCAAATAATAAAATTTATGGAATTCAGAGTCATAAAATTAGTTGATATGTTCCGATTAGCCAATACCTATCGATTTTTTGTATGTCGATAAGTATTGACCATACAACAACCACATTGACTGGCGAATAATTGGTTCATCTCATTACGACTATTATCCGCCAATACTATATAGCATCAGCCATTTTTAATTTTTTGATTGTGTTGTGCAAATTTTAAATTCATAACTCGCAAATGCACGAACCATTAGATAGTATAACGATTGAGTGCGAAGTCGAACCCATCGGAACTTAAGAAAATATATCCACGAAAATACACCATTGAATTACATATTTTAAGAATTTAGGAAACATGGAGATAAATCATGAATATTGAGTTATTTATCTAATCTATGAATTTTAGTTTTAATTTAAAAACATTCTAGACTTAAAAATAGAACCTAACAATTTAATTAATTTTAATTAAGATGGTGGAATTAATATCAAAATATAAACAATCTCAATCTAATTTAAAATACAAAATTAAGATGCAATTAAATTATTTCCAACCTAATTCATCAATTTTTCAAGAGTTTGAATATATAAACAAAAATAAAATTAAAGACACCTAAATTACCTCTGTACACATTTATAGTGGAACTGGTTCAAAGAATTAAGGAGGCATTAATTTTCATATTTTAAAAATAAAACAAAGGCCTAGACTGCGGAGCTCGCGTAAATTACTAACCATGCATTCAAATTTTTCATCGATTAAAATTCGAAATATAAAAGCCATGAATTCAATAATCAAGAATTTCTCAAATTAAATCTTAGATTAAATAGAATTTAAATTTTCTCTCCAAACCTAAATATTTTAGTGCACTATTGAAAACAAGAGCTTAAATCGAAGAAGGAAGTCTATTTAATCTAAATATTTCAGTGCATCTAATTTGAAAAATCTAGAATTAAATCCAACATGTATTTTATTGTTGGTCAAGATAGATCGTCGTCCTAGAGGGGGGTGAATAAGACAATTGCGGAATTTTAATTTTCTTTAAAACTTTGGCGAATTAAAATTGGGTCTTTACTAATTAATCAAATTGATCTTCTAAGATATTGAGATTTAAAATAAATAATGAATGTGAAGTGAAATCTCAACAAATACAATTTCACCAAACAAGTGTGCGAGATATATAAGAAATAAACACAAAAGCACGAAGTAAGGTGAGGAGGTAAGAAGAGATGGAAAATCTTGACATAAGGATTTTTACATGGTTAAGCAATCTGGCCTACATCCACGCCTCAAGTATAGGACTTGAGGATTCCACTAACTTTCTCCTTCACGGGTGGAGAAGAAACCTATTACAACCCTTGATCTCCTTCACGGGTGGAGATCGAACCTTTACAACACTTGATCTTTTTCACTGGTGAAGATTTGACCGATGACACACAAGAGAACACATCTCTTGAGATTTCACAAGGATTATACCAACCCTTTACAATTTTCTCAATAAATAATGGAAATAATAGTTTTTGAGAAATACCAAGAACACTAGCCTCGAGTTGCTTGAAGTAACTTCGGCGTGCTCTTGAATGTCCTTCTCCTAGCTATGCTCCTTGGTGATGAGTAGATGCTCCGTTGAATATCAAACCAAAGATTCAGAGAAGAGGTTTAGGGAAGATAAATGGTTTTCCTATGAGAATAACTTATCCTTAATGGTTCTCTTAAATACACACCCAAGAGTGAGCCCAAGATGCTCAAGATTTGCCTATGAGATCTTTGAGTGTGAGTGAGATTGAGCTCAAAAACTTTAGTAATCTAACTATGGAGTTTTAGCGCTCTTGAAATGATTGAGAGTCTTGGAGAATGTTAGAGAGGGTTTTGCTCATCAAGAATCAACGTTTGGAATGCCCTAAGGTCATACATTTAAAGCCCTCTTGAAGATATTGCCGTTAGAAGTCGAAATCACAAGAATAGAGCCATTAAGAACTTGCCGTTGCGATTTCAGTCGACTGAACTGAAGATTCAGTAGACTGAAATGTCCAGAAATGATCGTTGAAACATCTGGGCACAATTCAGCCGACTGAAATAAAGATTCAGTCGACTGGAACATTTTCAGTCGACTGAAATATAGATTCAGCCAACTGAAACTCTATAGTTTTGTACACTTCCACTAAAACGACCATAACTTGGGTTCCAGAAATCGGTTTTGGGAATTCTTGGGCTTGCTGGAAAAATCGCTGAGAGATATATCTACTCCCAAATTTCGTCCAATTTTAGGTCAATTTGATATATCAAATAATCTCTCAAAGTGAGTGTATATGACAAAACTGTTATGATATGTTTTGCACCCTTTCTTTGAAATGCTCATAACTTGAGCTATACATTTCAAAATTGGGTGTTCTTGGACTTTTTGAAAGCTCTTTTAGTACTCCATCAAATCATTAAAATTTTACTAATAGTTGGGAACATTTGATGGAAGAAAAAACTTGCCCAAAATAGAGCAAAATTCACCTAACCTAAGAAATTCAAATTAGTCCAACCAAATTCTAAGTTATGGATTCTAAGGTTTGTCCCAATGGTAATTCTAGGTCTTCTAAGTCATTCCTAAGGTCTAAATACCTGTATTGGTTGACATTCATGAAGTTCTTCCGATTTCGGTGCAGTACCTTCCAAATGACGTGTCTTCTAGAGCTTCAAACTTGATTTGACTATATAGGTCTTCCAGAGGCACGGTCTTGACACTCGAATAAGGTCACGACAAGTCACACACATTTATAACTCATGACTCAGTCAGACACAGTCACGGAATTGACAACTCAATCTGACTCAGGGGAGGCAGATTTAACTTTTAAGCCAACATTTCAATACACCTTTATTTTATTGAAAACAAAAAATTGAAATTACAATACGTGGAATTTAAAATTAAAAAGAAAAGTACAATGGGAATTTAAATTTCCAACCTCAAAAACTCAATGAAAAATTTCCCAAAGTCTTTATCTTTCTTCTCTCCACTTCCTCTTCTATGCTCCAAAACTTTGTGGCCAAGGTTCGAATGTTTCAATGGATGAACCTTGAATTTATAGGATTTGGAGGAGGTGAATCAATGGTGAGGATCGATTGTAGATATTGAGGGAAAGGGCATGTGTATGGACAGGATCGCATGTTTATTTGAGGAAAGGATGTAGATCCAAAAGCTAGGATCGAATGTTCCATGGATAGGAAAGACACATGGATGGTTGATTTCACTTTGTCTCAAAATAGGTGAGAACCAAGAGAGGAAGGTGGGGTCGGTTGCTCTTGTCTCTGTATTTTTCCATTCTCTAGCCCACGTATAATATTGCAACAAGGGAAACACAATCAGCAAAGAACCCATCTTTATTTTCTCCATGAAAGTGAAGACCCACTAACGTGTAATAGCAGGTTTTCAAGCAAGAATCCATCTTGTTTTTGCTGAATTTATTCCTTTGTTTTCCAATCTCACATGATGGATTTCTCTCACTATCCATCGATCTCAACAAATTTTTCCTTCTCTGCTTGTGATTTTCTGATTTCTCTTCTTTCAATCAAACGCCCATCATTCAATCCCTGAGTTTTCTTTGTAAAATAAGAGTAAGGATCGGCCAACTCTTTTAGTTTCTTGAATTTTCCTCTGCTATTCTAGATTTGGCACAGCATATTGTCACCTCCTCTTCTAAGTTTTATTCTTTATTTCTTCCTGTTGTACATTTGTAACTTGCTGGTTTGCTGACCGGCTTGGATGTCCTTCTTACAGCAAATGGACCAGCCGAACTGCTGCATCTCTTTCTTCTTTGCTCACTGAAGAAAACTCCTGCTGCCTTTTAATTTCTTTTGCAGCTTTCTTCCTCTCATCTTAGGACAGTCCTTTGTAACTCGCAAGCACACGAACGATTAGATAGAGGTCGAACCTATCGGAACTTAGGAAAATATATCCATGAAAATACACCATTGAATTACGTATTTTAAGAGTTTAGGAAACATGGAGATAAATCATGAATATTGAGTTATTTATCTAATCTATGAATTTTAGTTTTAATTTAGAAACATTCAAGACTTAAAAATAGAATCTAACAATTTAACTAAATTAAGATGGTGGAATTAATATAAAAACATAAACAATCTCAATCTAATTTAAAATACAAAATTAAGATGCAATTAAATTATTTCCAACTAGTTCATCATTTTTTCAAGAGTTTGAATTTATAAACAAAAATAAAATTAAAGACACCTAAATTACCTCTATACATATTTACAGTGGAATTAGCTCAAAGAATCAAGGATGCATTAGTTTCCATATTTTAAAAATAAAATAAAGGCCTAGACTACGGAGCTCGCGTAAATTACTAACCATGCATTCAAAATTTTCATCGATTAAAATTTGAAATATAAAAGCCATGAATTCCATAATTAAGAATTTCTCAAATTAAACCTTAGATTAAATAGAATTTAAACTTTCTCTCCGAACCTAAATATTTTAATGTACTCTTGAAAACAAGAGCCTTAGATCGAAGATGGAAGTCTATTTAATCGAAATATTTCAGTGCATCTAATTTGAAAAATCTAGAATTAAATCCAACATGTATTTTATAAACAGAATTAAAATCAAATCAAATCATCATAATACATGAATTAAATAATTGAAAAACCATAGACTAATATTTCAGCACACCTTTATTTATTCAAAACAAGAAATTGAAATTACAATACATGGAATTTAAAATTAAAAAGAAAAGTACAATGGGAATTTAAATTACCAACCTCAAAAACTCAATGAAAAGTTTCCCAAAGTCTTTATCTTTCTTCTCTCCAATTCCTCTTCTATGCTCCAAAATTCCGTGGCCAAGGTTCGAATGTTTCAAGGGATGAACCTTGAATTTATAGGATTTGGAGGAGGTAAATCAATGGTGAGGATCGATTGTAGCTATTGAGGGAAATGACATGTGTATGGACAGGATCACATGTTTATTTGAGGAAAGGATGTAGATCCAAAAGCTAGGATCGAATGTTCCATGGATAGGAAAGATACATGGATGATTGATTTCACTTTGTATCAAAATAGGTGAGAACCAAGAGAGGAAGGTGGGGTCGGCTGCTCTTGTCTCTGTATTTTTCCATTCTCTAGCCCACGTATCATATTGCAACAAGGGAAACACAATCGGCAAAGAACTCATCTTTATTTTCTCCATGAAAGTGAAAACCCACTAACGTGTAATAGCAGATTTACAAGCAAGAATCCATCTTGTTTTTGCTAAATTTATTTCTTTATTTTCCAATCTCACATGATGGATTTCTCTCTCTATCCATCGATCTCAATAAATTTTTCCTTCTCTGCTTGTAATTTTCTGAATTCTCTTCTTTCAATCAAGCGCCCATCATTCAATCCCTGAGTTTTCTTTGTAAAATAAGAGCAAGGATCGGCCAACCCTTTTAATTTCTTTTGCAACTTTCTTCCTCTCATCTTAGGACTGTCCTCTTCCCACGTAGAGTTGTCATCAATTAGACTTTGAATGGGACTCAATACATATTCAACAATTCACCAACCTGACAAGACATAAAAATAAACTTAAATAGATAAAATTAATTAATATAATATAATATATTAACAAATATAATTTTAGAATATATAATATATTATATTAATAATATAAAATAAACAAAATTTAAGAACTAACTAATCAAATATTTAGAGGTAGAATTGTCATTTTTCTGTGCTTATGAGATTGTTTCAAAAAAAAATGTTCAATCATTTTTTGGATTAAATCTTGCACTGAGAATGATTTTAAGAATGTTTAAAAGATATTTTTTAATTTCAAAATTTTTTCACTTAAAACTTGATCATTTTGAGATGTTTTCATCAATTTTTTTAAATTTTTTTCTCTAATATAGTTCCAATTTTGGAGTTTTTTTATGAAAATAATTTAATGAACTAATATTATTGAGTATTTATGTAATTGAGTGGAGATTTCTTAATATGATTGATATAGTTTGTAGGGTGTTTGTATAATTTTCCAAGTTTTGATTTTGAAAAATTAATGAAAGCCGGCTTTTCTAAGATAATTCCCATTTTGGAGTTTCTTGAGAAAAATTAATAAAATGATATACAAATATTTATAGAATTAAATAAAGAGCTCTTAATATGATTAGATATAGTTTTTAGGGTATTTGTGTGATTTTTCTAATATTCCATCATTTTTATGAAATTCAAATTTTTTACAACAAAAAATTTATGAATTGTAATAGAATATACATGTCACTATATGATACTAGAGAACATAAATTTCATATTTAGACATTTCTTCATATTAGTTTCCTATTTTCTAAAGTTTTTAGATATTTTTCAAAATTTTAAGAAATTTTATTCATATCAAAATTTTGACTCTCAAGAGTCTAATTCTGTATAAAAATGACCATTTTTTAACAAAGAATATGAAATTAAAATAGACACATATGAGATATACATGGTTCTACAGTGTGTCGATGATCACGTTCAAATTGGAACATTTCTATTATCTTCGAGGTCATATTGTTTTCTATGTCATGTCTCTCTTAATATAATTAAATTTCATAAAATTACTCAAAAATAATATATATATAAAATTACTCAAAAATTATATATATATACTCATGTGCCCTAAACATTAATTTGGTAACAAAGGGGCAATGCCTTGTTGTAAGCCCCTAGTGAAGAAAGACCTCTTTGAAAATTCCTCCAATTGGGTTCTACCAATATGACATAAATAGCTATTGTCATGCCCTGACCCAAAACATAAGCATGTGACGCGGAATAATTTTACTTTTTTCTAATATCACACGTGGGAAACAAACGTGTACTTGTAACGCCCCGCCCTTTTTCACTTACTTTCCAAAAATCAGAGTCTATTTTTTTTTTTTAAGGTGATTGGGTGCGGGATGTTACGACGCGAGCTAAGTCCGAGCTTCCAAAGCCCGACCCTTAACTGGCCAACCATACTGTGTGTGGACCGAGTCCACTAAAATGGTTCACACATATTCAAGTTAAACCTAATTGCGGATTATAATAGAACCTAACTCTATTCCGATTTATTAGATAGCAAAGATGTACGTCCTTTTACAATGTTTATCTTAACTGAAATAATCAAATAAAATCATTCCAAACCGTAGCAACATAACTAAGTTATTACATGTCCGACATTCTAAGTTAACTCAAATTACAAGTCCAAATAATAACTTAAAACCAATATAAAGTAAACTCATTCAAGCCTCTAAGCTTGACTCTGATCATGCTCATCGTTCCCTTCGTTTCCTGCGTCATTCACTAGGGTAGAAGTAGGGTGTTAGAACAACGCGCCCAGTAGGTATTTCAATTAGAGCTACCACAAGGTTAGCATAAAACATGCATATAACATAATAATACATGATCATCAAAACCTTACAAAACAATGCTATGTATGTATGCAAATGTAATGAGTCTCACCCATCACAAGTATACATAGCCTCTTGATGAGATTCTCATCATCAAGGTACCACCACATAGGTCTTCCGGATGCCCCGACGGAGTGTAGAACCTCCGGTTTCCTCTTGATGGGATTCTCATCATCAAGGTAACCCACATAGATTTTTCGGTCGCCCCGACGGAGTGGGGCCCCGACGGTTACATAACCATCACCCCATGCCATGCATGAGATGTCAATGAATACATGCCATTTGTAATAAAATCTTAGCATTCAAATCCTCTTTGAAACATAATAATTTAACACATATCTCATCAAAATCAAGATTAAAACAGCAAGTATAAACCATGGTTACAAAGAGGTAGGAAACATACACAAAGGTCACTTAAAATGTCCGCTCTTCTTAAACCGTCACCCATTCACGATTGCACACCGTTCAAGAATTCCCGTTACCTTGTTACATGTCAATAAGTCAAACACATATCTCATTTGGTTTCTAACTAAGTCTAAGACCAAACACACGACCTTGTGGGGTTCGGCCATACACCATGGCCGAACCTCACCCACTTGGATTTGATCTCTCTTTTATTCAACCAAGCCCATCCAAGTAACTCATTTAAAACTCAGTCCATGAAATAGATAAACAAACCATTCCTCATGGGGTTCGGCAATTCACCATGGCCGAACCCATGATCTTGCATTTTTACCCCTATTTACATTTTATGCCATTGTTCATTCTATGGCTATCCATTCCATTCAAAAACATGCCTAAGTTAATCAATAACCCACCAAATACTCTTTAGTGGGGTTCGGCCATATAACATGGCCGAACCTCACCATCTTGGGTTTGGTCCCTCTTTCATGTCCTTTGTTCTTTTAACTTAGATATAAGATCATGACCTCTTGATTCCTTAATCTCATTACTTATGCACCAATTGTTTAACATAACTAATAATCTAAGTCTACTAAACATTACTCCATTTTAACCCCTTGAAAGTCCTTGGCAACCTTCCATGGTGTTCGGCCATACACTATGGCCGAACCCATGGTTCATGGTTCTTTCACCACATAACATTTTAATATCATGTAACATGATTAATATTCCTCCCTTAAAAAGTCCTCTTACAAATCTTTAACGTGCCTCCACTAGTTACATGTTTTGAAATCCTTCAAACTTATTAAAACAATCCACATAATTTAATCTCTAAGAAAACCCTAAATCCATAAATGTTATTTGGTGGGGTTCGGCTATACACCATGGCCGAACCTCACCTCTTCTTTTGGTCCAACCATCCAATCATAAAAACCTTTTTAAAACATCAAACATTCCATGGTTTTTCATCCTAAAAAACCCATAAAAATAACCAAGTCTTTTCTTGGGGTTCGGCCATGCACCATGGCCGAACCTTATGATCCATTCTTTCCATTGAAAAGACTGATTCAACAACCAATTTTCATCCATGGGGTTCGGCCATAAACCTTGGCCGAACCCTATGGTTCTTATAAACAAAAACTAGTAAATTACTCACTGGTTCCGCGACTCCTCCGGTTTTCTTTTGCTCCGGCTTGTTCCTTTTCTTTCTTTTCTTAGCCTTTCCCTCCTTCCTTCTTGTCCTTTAGCTGAGATTGATCTTGATGCAGTCCTTGGAGTGGTTCGGCCAAGGTATAGATTTAAGAGAGAGAGTATTTCAGCCTTAGGTGTGAATGATAAAACCTTGAGATGCAAACTCCTTTGTTCTAAGTCCACTTTGTCTTTGAGGAGTGATCAGCCAAGAAGTGGTTTGAGGAGAAGCAACCAGCCAAGGTTCTTATCTAGAGAGGTGGGACGGCCAAGGGAGAGAGAGTGAGGGAGAGAATGAATGGAAAAAAGTATGAGGGTTGACCAAATGTGGTGTCCCTTGATGGCACCCCTTTGTAACTCCCCTCCCCATTCATCTCCTTCACTTATTCCATTTGGGGGTTTCATCCTTGAGATGAAACCCTCCCAACGGTTTTGGCTCTTGGGCTGCCTTGGTGTAACCTTCTCCCCCAAGCTTCCTCCTCGCATTAAAGCTTCAAGTGGGGGTTTCATCTTAAGATGAAACTTTCCCCCTTTCCAATGTGTGTCCTTTGAATTTTGAATTTGAAATGAACCATCACTCCTCACCTCTCCATTAATTCTCCATGTGGGGGTTTCATCTTTGAGATAAAACTCCCATGTCAACGTGTAGCCTAGGTGTATCCTCCCTCAATGTGTGAACCCATTTTGTAACTCCCATAACCGCCACCTCGCATTTATTTTCCAAATTGGGGGGTTTCATCCATGAGATGAAACTCCATGTCCAACGTGTGGACCACCTTGAGCTGATCTTGGTGAAGTGCACCTTCCCAACTTTCTATCAACTCATTTAATTTACCTCATATATTTAACTCAACTCACCTTTTTAATTTAATTCCTTTAATTCATTTGAATCAATCAAATATTTGATTCCATTTCCACCTCACATCAGTCCCAAGCTAATTAAGCTTGAACTCACTTGGTGGTCAACCAAGTCAACCATGACCCATGGGTCCAAATTGGCCATTTTGACCCAATTAACAAACTTTGACCCAATTAGTACTCTTGACCCAATTGAACATACCTTACCCATTTATTTTATTTCCAACACATAACCCATGACCGTTGGGTCTAAATTGAGCCATTAACCCAGCACCTTACTTATCTAAGGTCCATAACCAACAATTCAAAATTTAAAAAGGTAAATTCATGTAAATTGATATCTTTGAAATTCCGGGGTGTTACATTACTCACAACTCAATCATCGAGATCATAAATGAACTCAAATACCATTAATATCTCAAAGAGGATATAAATTCTATACCATAAATGTTATCAAACATTTTAGAATTTATTACAACCAAATCCACAATAATAAAATGGTATAAACAACATCACTAACTCAAATCAAATAAAAAAAGAAATTAACTCAATATGTAGGGCGTATAAAACAGCATAAACTAAGCTCTTCCTCGGGGTCCCTCGGACCCCGCCGGTGCAACATTACCTGAAATTGCAAGGACGTGAGTATAAACAATACTCAGTGAGAAAATATGCATGCTACACACTCACGCACCCACATAATAATAATGTATGAAATGGAATATAAATAAGACTATACTATCATGTCATGCTATCAATCTCATCAATATAAACACAATGTCCACCCAAGGACACCAATCTCATCAACGTGAACACAATATCCACCAAGGATACTCTATGGAACGGGCTGTCAAACATCATGATCCCATGAAGGATATAGGCCACGACTTATAAGTGGGAGATCTCCATACAACATAGATAATCTACCTCACCTTGCGTCCTTCACCATTCTGGTGATTAAGTCAGCTCTAAGTTGATCAATATACGACTTACCAAGTTAGTACCGCCCAAATAGAGCTCAGTAAAACAAATAAAAGATTAGTCATAAGAAATCTTCATCTAATAAGGAAGGTATAAAATCACCACGATCTTTTCAACTACCTCATGATCCATTTTACCACATTCCAATGCTCACTGCGTTGATTCACCATATACTTGTTCATCAAACTGATTGCATATGAAATATTAGGCCATCCACACACCATAGCATACATACCCTATTGCATTTGCAAATGGTTCCTAAGAATCTTTCTACTTTTGTACTCAGAATTTGCTTTGCAAATAATGTAAAGTGCTATGCAATAAAGTACTTAATGGTTTAATATTAGCCACAGTGACTTTGTTCATAAATTTTTTTGAGATATTCACATCGTAGCTCTTTTTCTCTATCTATAAATTTCAATGCCAAGTCTTTTTTCCAACAATCATATCCTTTATGTCAAGTTTTTTACTAAACTTGGATTTACATATTTACCTCGAAGTATATTCTTTAAAACAATGATGTATCGTCGATATACAACATAAAAAAATAAAAATAAAGAATAAGAGTCATCATTAAGAACTCTAAAATACAAGTAACTTATCATATTCCTTTAAGGGGTAACAATTTTTTGTCATGAAGGAATTGAAGTGCTTGTACCACTAATGGGTGACTGATTCAACTTGTATATTACCTCTTAAATTTACATAATTCTCATTCTATCATCGTCATAGTCATCATCATCAAAACTAAAATCCTATGTAATTGAAGCATAGTTCTATTCCTTTTCTTTTTAAAACCTTCGACTTCTATGTGTAAATCTCTTCATCCAACTCACCACAAAAATGGTACATTCACATCAAGTTGTTCCTAATCAAGGTTATACATCGTAACCATGGCCAATGGCATCCAAATTGAGGTATGCTTCACGAATGGTGATAAGACTTCATTGTAATCTACTCTCAATTTCCATACATACCCTTTTACAATCAACCAAGCCTTTAATTTCCCTCCCTCACAGGGCTGGCTCAAGGGATAGGCAACTAAGGCGGTTGCCTAAGGCCCCCTTTAGGAAAGGCTCCAAATTTTGGGTACCACATATAGAAATAGAAAAGAAAACGGTAGATATAGGAGTAGGATAAGAAAAGAAGTGAGGGAAAGATGCAAGGAAGTTGAATCCTAATTCGAAGAGGAAAGAGAGCTGTCTTTTTGGGAAAGCAAAGGAAGAGGAACGAACCATGTGGAGAGATAAAGTGAAAGGAGGAGAGATCACGTTTGTAAAAGGAAAGGAAAGAGAAAAGTTTTCAACATTTTTGGCAAGGAGGGGTTCAAGTGAGTGTATTTTGGGGAAATTACGAGGGCCATGATTTTTACTTGTATTATTATTATTATATTTTTTTTTCTAAAAACGACATACTTAATTTCACCTAATTAACAACTATTTTTTTCTAATTTAATTTAAATCAACTAATAATCTCACAAATTAAATTTTTGAATAGTATTGGATTAATATAATATTAATGACACAAGTTTCATCAAGTTACTATAATTCTACCTGGTAGAACTTTATTTAACCCCACTTTCATATGAGACTATTTAAAACATTGATATGGAAGAATTATGTGTGGATTTATTTTGTTTGTCGAGTGATCTCTCGAACATCCACTTTCCAATTTCAAATTTCAATTTAAGAAATTACCTTTTACACCGGTAAACCCGTTTCTAATCGCAACCGTTCATTTCGATCCGACGTCATTCCCTTGATTTCTCGCACTATATAATCCCACGACAGTGTTCACAACGATCATCTTATTTCCATGTATTAATATTGCAATTTCAAAATTAGCTCTCCTTCTTTATTCACTCCTTTCATCGAAGTTGAGAGAGTTTTTGCTCCTCACAAACAAAGACTAGAGACTAGTATGTGTTATTTTTATCTTTTTATATTTCGAAGCAACAAGAAAGGCAATAGGCACAATATATCTTGGTAAAATCAGAGAAATTCGCTACTACCTTGTCTGTCCAGGCTATGATCTGGCACTGCTGCATGAGAGAAACACTAGAGTCTTCCCCTTTTGTTGTTCATTGGTGCCAAAGTTCATAGAATTGGCAACTCTAACTCTGGCTACCTTCCCCTTTTGTTGTTCATTGCTGACTGTCTCTCTGCTTTAATTAATTCAAATTTTCAGCTTCATTTGCTCTTCATTAACGATGAGCCCCTCACCACCTTCCTGAGGAATTGCAAGCTGGGTTGGCTCCTTTTGGTCCACCACACTGTCATTCATACTCTCCTTCGCTCTTTGAATCGGGACTCTGGCTCGATTCAGAATACTCCAAAGAATTTACTCATTGTCGCTGAGTATGCTTTCTCCCGGTTACTCACTCAACCATTCTTTCTTCTGCTTGGAATTTTGAATGGTGCCTAGCCTGTTTTTGTTCTGATCAGGCTTTGCCTTGCCATATTTTGGACCTGGCTCCTTCTTTTGGGTTCATTTTGTAACACCCCGATTTCTCAAAGACATGAATATTTATGAAAATGCCCCTGGATTGGTAAATTTAATAAATGTGATTGCAAATGAGGAAATGGTGGGGCCCATTGTTCAAATTAAGATCATATGAACATATTATAATGGCCAATTTATCATGAATGGGTAATGAACATTAAGTTGGGTCAAAATGGTTAATTGGGTCAAAGAATTCTCAATGATTGGAATAATTACGAAAATGCCCCTGGATTGGTGAATTCAATAAATGTGATTGTAAATAAGGAAATAGTGGGGCCCATTGTTCAAATGAATACCCTATGAGCATATTATAAATGTCAAATTTGATTGGATGGGTAATGAACATCACATTGGGTCAAAATGGCTAATTGGGTCAAAGGACCCAATTGGGACCCAATGGGTCATAATAGATTATTTGACCATTGGGTGACCTCAATTTAAATGGGGTTAAGCTGAATTGATTGGAAATCAAGTGGAGCAAAAATGGGTAGGCTTGATGCACAAGTGAAAACTATTTAAAAATGCCAAAATCAGCCCATTAATGGGTCATGTTGTCAAAACGGGTCAAGGGACTAATTGGGGACCCAATGGGTCGGGTTGACTAAGTTGACCACGGATGACCGTGTCGGCCCTCAATTGAACTCAAGTATGAGTTAGTGCAGCTCGAGTTGGACTGATTTGGAGTGAGTTTTAATTAAGTAAAGAGTTGACTCAAATATGGTGCATTAAATGTGTTGAGTTGGATGAGTCGAGTTGGAATAAAAAGGGCCTTGAGTCAAGTGAGTTAAATGGTTAGTGAAAGGGTGCCTTGGCCAAAGCCAAGGGACACCAAGTAATGGCGTCATGATGCATGGGCTGAAGTTAATAGATGCAACGTTTGGCACCAAGGGGTGCCTTGGATGGCACCCAACACCTCCTTGTTTTTATCAATGATTAATGAGGAGTGATGAAATAGTTTGAGTTGTTTTAAAAAAAGGAAAACAACCATTATATGGCCAATTGCACATTGCAAACCTTGGAGTTCCATCATCTCCCTCTCCCCCTCTCAAGAACATCATCTTTGGGCTGAACCAGTTGCTGTATTTCCCCATTTGATCCAGCACCATTTCGGCAAGGGATTAAGGAAGAAGGAAAGAAAGGAAGCAAGAGGGAAGGAGCAAAGGAAATTGGTAAGATTTTCTTAAGTGTTTAAGTTAAACAAGTTGTAAAAAAGAGTATGATTTGGCCATCATTTGGCCGAATCCATCAAGGGTTAGACCTTGGATGGTAGTTCATAAATAAGATGGAAAACTGATCATAGGTTCGGCCATTGGGGATGGCCGAACCCATGAAAAGAATGGGTTAAATTGGTGGTTTTTGTAGGACAAAACCATGGACTGTTTTTTATGCTAACTTAGATTATTTACATGTTTTGGAAAAGTTCTAAAATCATGGTTTGAGTGTCATATGTTGGGCTATGATTGACCGAATATATCAAAGGAGTAAACCTTGGATTAGATGGCTCAAATGGATAAAAAAAATATCATTGGGTCCGGCCATATTGGTTGGCCGAACCCCATGAAAGAGGTTTTAGTTCAATGTTTTAGAAAGTCAAGAACCATGTCAACTATGGTGATTTTTACATATTAATTGGGTCATTTTGTGGCCGAATTAAGTACTGATGTAAAGTATTATGATGAGGTTTAAAGGATGAAAATTTAGAGCATGGAGTTCGGCCACTTTGGATGCCCGAACCCCATGAAAGTAATTGATTAAATGGTATGGTTTTTGGGGATAAAAACCATACCATGTGTGAAGATTGCTAAGGATTGTAAAAGGGAATTAATCAATTGTATGGGATCGGCAATGGATGGTTAAACCTTGCTGTTTTTATGGCTAAGAAACAGTAGAAAAATAATGTAGAATTGTTGGAAGAATTACACCAAAAGGGCCATAAGGTTCGGCCATGTGAATGGCCGAACCCATGGGTTGTCTTATGGGTTTTTATTTGATTTACTTGGGATTATGGTTACTGATTTGGGTCAGCCTTTGGATGGATGAACCATGTAATTACCTTGGTAAAAGGGTGTAGCCTAAATTAAATACATAGGTTAAAATTATTGGATCAAGGGAGCCATTGGGTTCGGCCATGTGTATAGCCGAACCCCATGGATCATTTTATATGGACTATTTTGGTTGAATCAAGAGGTTTCAAGTTTGAAGGTTATGGAACAATATGAGGTATTTTAAAAGGATTCTAAGTGAACAATTGGACAAGATGTGGGTTGGCCATTTCATGGCCGAACCATAGGGTTTCTATGGCTAAGTTAAGATATGGAAGTTTAAATGGGAAAGCCATAGGGTTCGACCACATATGGCCGAAACCCATGACCATGTTTATGGGTTTTATGATTACATTTCATGGAAATAATTAGTGGTTCTAAAGTTTAAGCATGATACAATTATGAATGGATAAAGAGATCAAATTAAAGTGGGTGAAGTTCGGCCATGGGTATGGCCAAACCCCACAAGATGTTTTTGGGTCTTAGATGTGAATGAATAATTAAAGGATATATGATTTACTTATTGTTATATGGACAAGGTGACGGAAGTTGAACGACGTGCGAGTCATGACCTGGTGTCGCTAAAGAAAGAACGAACACTGAAGTGAATCTTCAGTAGGTTTCCTACCTACTTGTAACCACAATTATGATTTGGTTTTATCATGTTTTTATGAGATATGTTGTATTTGATATTATGTTTCAAATATGGTTTTGAATGATGAGATATGTATTTACAAATGACATACATGTACATTGACATCTCATGCATGGCATGGGGTGATGATTATGGGTTACCTTGACTTGAGAGTCCCAATGAAAGAACACTGTGAAACAACTCAATGATGAAGTGTCTTTCCACAGGTAACGAGGATTACTGTGGATTACCTTATCATGTGAGTCCTAATGAAAGAATAATGTGAAACAACTCAATGATGAAGTGTTTTCCACAGGTAACGAGGATTATGTGGATTACCTTATCGTGAGTCCCAAATGAAAGTGTATTGTGATTTACCTTGACGGTGAGAGTCCCGTCAAGTGATGGCTATGTATGTGTGATGGGGTGGGGCTCATTACATTTGCATACATACATAGCATGGTTTTATATGTTTTGATAATCAACATTTGTTATATGCATGATTTATAAGCTAACCTTGTGGTAGCCCTGATCGGGAACCTACTGGGCTCGTTGATCTAACGCCCTAATTCTATCCTTAGATGATAATGCAGGAACAAGGAAGGGGAAAGAGAAGGTCGATGACCAGGAGGGGAGCCAAGCCTAAGCGCTTGATTGTTGATCAGGATTTCTTTATTATTGTCGTTTGAGTTTTATCTTGTGGACATGTAATAAGTTGATACCTTGCTATGGTTTGTTTAGGTTATTAACAATGGATGGTTGGTTTATGTTATTTATTAATTAAGACTTGTACTTGCTATCTCTTCAACTTAATTCCGCAGTTAGTCTAGTTTATTCCGAAGTCATTGTTTAGTTCCATGTGTGTATTATCTATCATGGTTCAGTCCATGCACACATGGGTGGCAGTTAAGGGTCGGACTTTGGAAGTCCGAACTTAGCTCGCGTTGTGGCGCTCCCGCTCTCGTTCACTCTATGTTTCTTTCAAAAGAAATTTTCAGACTCTGATTTTCGGAAGGGTGAAAAGGGCAGGGCGTTACACATTTTGGGCCTGTTTTGACTTATTCTTTGCTTGGCCAGGGTTGTGGGCTTCACTGTACATTTCGGACTTTTTGCCTTTTTGAATGAAATTACTAACCAACATTCAAAAAAAAAATTCAGAGAAAAGAGGACTAGTAAATCCCTTGTGAAGTATAAATTCAAAATCATAGTTTTCTTCTCTTCAAGAATAAGAATTGGTGATCTTTAATGCTTCAATGATGTCATAAGTTGCAGTAATAACTACAAATAGATGATAACAATTGTTGAAGAGTTGGACTCTACTTCAAAAGAATAAGACTTGAGAATAAGTGAAATACCCAATAGAAAAAAAAAAGCAATGGGTTGCAAATGACTATATAAAAGAAAGAAGCAACATTACAAAATGAGGGCAAGGTCGTCTAGACACCAGTTGATATCTAAGACGAAAATTCTCAATGAGGCCTTCTTGGTATTTAACATATTATTATAAGTAATATTTAATTAAAATTTTAATTATATATAATAAAAAGAATTTATCTAAAATATATTTTTCTTATTTTTGAGATGCAAAATTACTAATTAAATTTTTGTATTCAAGTTTTTCTAGAATGTTCAACATGTTAGTGAGACCCAAACATCAACTTTTTTCTTCATCAATCATTGAAGAAAGTTTCTAAAAGTAACTTTTAAAATATCAAAACTTTAATATTGAATGAAAATACAAAAAATAAGCATCTAATTTGAACTTGAAGAACCGACACCACCATCAATGGCCATTCTTTCTTATTGTGTTGTGAATTTATGAAAACAGAAATATTTAAAAACATAAAAAGATAAAAATAACACATACCAGTCTCTAGTCTTTGTTTGTGAGGAACAGACTCTCTAACTTCGATGAAAGGAGTAATTTATGAAAACATAAACATTTAAAAAAAATCAAACATGACTTCTTTAATTTCTAATTTCATGTTCTTAAGACTTATCTAGCTTTACCTTTACTGTACATCTATCATCACTACCATCTATTTGTAATTCATCCATCTTGTTCGCTTTCACCAAGTGAGACTCATCAACTACAATTTCCCACTAATTTTGAACTTAGATGAAGTATGATCTCATAGTTTAAATCCCTTTTCTCTTCTGATTTATTTAGAAATGCATTAATTAGTCTTTGAGTCTAACTTGGAACTGTGGATCATGGATCCCATTTTAGATTTCATCAACCTGCCCTGTTAAAATAATTTCTCTGTATTTGATTATGATTACAAAAGGTCTATTTATACAAATAATAATCGCCACAATTATAGGAAATCTAATATTGGATTCTCCTTGATTACATGAGATCCAATATTAGAGGAGAATTATAGTAAGTTGATAACAACCTTCTTATTTACATGAGACTTGAGGTTGACCGTTCCTAACACCCCCCTCAAGTTGGTGCGTGGATATTGCTCATGCCCAACTTGACAAGAGAGTCGAAAAACAACCTGCTAGCTACAGCTTTAGTGAGGACATCTGCCAGTTGGTCTTCGGGCTTCAGAATGGAAAAGTAATGATTCCGACTTCAAGTTTTTCTTTGATAAAATGTCTGTCAATCTCCACATGCTTAGTCCGATCATGTTGTACAGGGTTATGACCAATGTCTATAGCTGACTTGTTGTCACAGTATAGTTTCATTGTCATTCTTGGTTTGATGCTTAAGTCATTCAGTAAATTTCTTAACCATAGCAACTCACATACCCCAAGTGTCATACCTCTATACTCAGCTTCATTACTTGATCTTGACACTACTTGTTGCTTTTTACTTCTCCAAGTCACAAGGTTCCCACCTACAAAGGTGACGTATCCTGAGGTAGATCTTCTATTATCAATTGATCCTGCTCAATCGGCATCTGTATAACCTTCTACTTTTAGGTGACCATGATTTGAAAACAATAAACCTTTACCCGGAGTAGACTTTAAATATCTCAATATGTGTTCTACAGCATCCATGTGAGGTTTACGTGGGTCGTGCATGAACTGACTCACCACGCTTACTGCATACGAAATATCCGGCCTGGTATGAGATAAATAAATTAGTTTTCCAACGAATCTCTGGTATCACCCTTTATCGGTAGGAGATGCACTCTAACACTCAAAGAGTTTATGATTCTGCTCAATGGGAGTATTAACTGGTTTGCATCCTAGCATTCCTGTTCCAGACAATAAATCAAGGATATATTTTCGTTGGGATAAGAAAATACCAAGCTTTGATCGGGCCACCTCAATCCCAAGAAAGTATTTAAATCTCCAAGCTGCTTCATTTCAAACTCAGATGTTAAATACTATTGTAAACTAGAAATCTCCTCATGATCATCACCTGTCGCTACCATATCATCAACATAGATAATTAGGGCAGTGGTTTTACCTCTTTTGTGCTTTAAAAACAAAGTGGGATCTGAGTTACTTTGTTTGTAGCGAAATTTCTCATATACTTGGTGAACCTGCCAAACCAAGCCCTTGGAGACTGCTTTAACCCATACAAGGCCTTTTTTAGTTTGCACACTATTGTTGTATCTGCATACTTTGGTATGCCTGGAGGAGGATCCATATGTATTTCTTCAGTAAGGTCTCCATGCAAGAAAGCATTTTTAACATCAAACTGAAGAAGTGGCTAATCTTGATTAGCTGCTAACGACAAAAGTACTCTCACAGTATTAAGTTTGGCAACTGGTGCAAACGTTTCTTGATAATCTACACCATAAGACTGTGTATATCCTTTTGCAACTAGCCGAGCTTTATATCTCTCAATCGTCCCATCTGTTTTGTATTTGACCGTAAATACCCATCTGCACCCCACGGTCTTCTTTCCCTTTGGTAAGTGCACGAGTTCCCAAGTGGCATTTTTGTCCAATGCTGTCATTTCCTCTACCATAGCCTTGGTCCACCTAGAATCTGCTACAGCTTCCTGTAATTTACTAGGAATAGAGATAGAGGATAATTGAAGTACATAAGATGCATATGACTCAGATAACTTGTGGGAGGACACATGGTTACTTATTGGATATTTAACTTTAACTTTCGGGTCAGGCTCATATCTAGTTGCTGGTTGACGACGATTAGATCGGGGTGGAAGATGATATTGGGATGGTTCAGATGCAGGTTCAGTTATACTAACAATATCATGAATATTAGAGTCAACAAGAATAGGATGAGGTAATACCTTTAAGGAGTCATCTGGAGATGATTTGGTCAGTGGATTTGCAACGTAGGAGACATTGTACTATCATGGACTTGACTTTCACGCCCTTCAACTGAGTGCTCAATGGAGGATGATTCAGGGTGTCTGGGCTTCAATACTAGATGGCCTCATTATTTCAAAGAACCTTATTTCATCCTGATTCTGTACTTCATCTCTAGTCTCCCCCGGAAGTGAAGAATCTGGTATTGCTTTGGGATAGAAAAACATGCTTTCATGGAAAATGACATTCATGGAGACATAAAACTTCTTAGAAGGGGGATGATAATAGCGATATCCTTTCTGAGTGGAGCCATACCCGACAAACACACACTTCAATGCACGTGGTTCCAGCTTGGTGCATTGATTGAATGTAAGTGAACATACACTACACATCCGAAGACACGAGGTGCCAAATGAACAACAGAGGGAAGCGTACAGTGGTCAGATAGTACATCCATAGGTCTTCTGAATCCAAGAACACTAGATGGTGTACGATTAATCAAGTAGACAGCGGAACTCAAAGCTTCACCGCATAGATGCGATAGAACATGACCTCCAATTAAGAGAGAACGAGTGACCTCCAAAAGGTGCTGGTTTTTCCGTTCAGCAACCCCGTTCTGTTGAGGAGTCTGAGAGCAAGAAGTTTGATGGATAGTACCAACTGAATGCAGAAAATCAGTCAATTCATTGTTGAAATATTCACCCCCATTATCAGATAAATCTGATAGAAATGCCAAATTGTGTTAACACCATTTGATGGAAAAAGGCGATACACAGTACATACATCGCTCTTGTGTCGCAGCAAATAAACCCAGGTCATCCTGGTAGAATCATTAACAAATGTAATGAACCATCTCATACCATGGTTGTAGAAAGGGGGGCAGGACCCCAGACATCCGAGTGAACTAAAGCAAAAGGTGCTGCAGTTTTATTATCATTCGAATGAAAAACAAACGATGGCTTTTTGCCAGTACATATTCGCAAACAAAGTCTGAAATATTAGAACCAGTAAACAATAAGGGAAATAATCTCTTAAGATAACCAAATGAGGGATGACCCAATTGTGCATGCCATAATCAAATCTCCTCCTGCCTTTTAAAGACGCTGGCATCCATAACGTGAACAAGTGCTCCATCATCTGGTCGGTGTAACCCATCGTCCAGATAGTACAAGCCTCCACGTTGTTTACAATTGCCAATCTTCTCCTTGGTATGGAAGTTCTGAAAAAGACAGTAAGTAGGAAAAAAGTGGCAACACAGTCATGAGATTTGGATAACTGATTAAAAGAAATAAGGTTACAATTTAGTGATGGGACCAATAAAATATTAATGAGAAATAAGGATGGTGACAGGGGTACAGTGCCGACACCGACAACTGGGGAAGACACACCATTGGCATTAGTAATAGCGGATTTGGGACAAGTAGAAGATAAATGGATAAACTGAGATTTATCATAAGTCATATGGTCCGTAACACCTGTGTCAATTATCCAAGCACTATTTCTAGTAAAATGAGTAATAGCAGAATTAGTAATACCTGACTTGGCAACGAAGCAGGAAGCAGTGACGACGTGACTCTTGGGAATGGAATCCACTGCCGTGGGATTATAAGACCTGAGAGAGACCGCTGCCTTACCCTTTGGATGCCAATCAGGGTAGCCATGGAGCTTAAAGCATGTATCTATCACATGATTAACCCCATTACAATGAGTACACTTACGAACACCTTTCTTTGTGTCTGGACGAGTACCAGATTTCGAATCGTCATAACAGCTCTGTCATGAGATGACGCACCAAGCATAGCATCTTGGCGATTTGCCTCGGTACAAATGATAGCATAAGCAACCTGTAGAGTTGGAAGCGGTGTAGTCGCAAAAACACGACCACAAACTCCATCCAAATGGGAATCGAGACCAGCCAGAAAAATGTACAGTCGTGGAGAGTTGACCATTGTGGTATACCTCTCAAGAACCTGGGTACATTCCATAGTGCAAGGCTCAATAACATCAAGCTCCTGCCATAATTGTTGTAGTTTGCCAAAGTAAGAAATAACAGAACCTCCATTTTGGCAGACAGAAATGGCTGCACAATATAATTGGTATGCCTTTGAGGCATCTTGGCTGATAGAATAAGTTGCTTTAGCAGCGTCCCAGATCGCCTTGGCAGTAAATAGTCGCAAAAAAAGTGACCTGATGTCCTTAGTCATGGCGTTAAGTAGCCAAGATTTGACCATACGTTCTCATCCTCCCATGTTTCATATTCCTCAAAATTTGTTGCTTCGGGGGCATTCTTACTACCAGAGATAAAACCCCAACTTTTCCTGGCCCTAATCTTATTCTGACCATTCAAGGACCACTCAATGTAGTTGGTACCATCGAGTCATTCTAGAGTGATCAATGAGGACATATCTTGTAGGTGGAATGGAGGCAAGACAGTGGGATCAACCTTCTCTTTCCCTTTTTGAGAGTTTAGGGTACGAGAGGAGGAATCAGTCATGATAGAAGGTTGAAGAGGCCGAAACCTCTATTGAGTCCAAAAAATTGTCGTCTCCCTGCCGTTCGTAAGAAAACACTCGAGCGTCGGAGATGCCGGGATGAAAGAACACCGCTGATATGTAATGGTTTTGATTCAGCAGCGGACGGTGGCAGACGTAGTAGGCGACAACAAATCCGGTGATCTTCATATCTGAAAGAAACCCAAAACAAGAAAAGGCAGTGCACATAAGGAAACCAGTCAGGCCCGGAGAACCAGAAGCAGTTCAGATCGGAGAAAAAAAGGAGGGTCAGGCTTTCTAGCAGCCACGCAGTGACAGATTGGGAGGCGACCGACAGTTCAGAGCTGGTGGCTGAGAGGTTGTGCAGCAGAGAAGGGCAAGTGTTGACAAGTCCGATTGAAATCAGATCGGCAGAGGAGACTGCGAAACCTGATCGGTCGTCGGATCTGAGCAGGGAGATAGACCGAGGTGGCAGACGAGTGGGCGAGAGAGTCAGGAAGCAGATCTAGCAGATCCAGCAGATCCAGCAGACCCGGCAGATCCGGCACGGCAGGAAGAGGAGAGATGCGTGGCGGAAAGAGCCGAGCAGCAGGGAGCCAGAACGATCTCGACAGCAGGGATTTTCCAGAGCAGGGATGGACGGCAGATCTGGAACAGTCGACACTTCAGATCTGGAACAGTCAGCAGATCTGGAAGCAGGGAAGGCCGGCGAAGAGAGTGGCGGCGGGAAGATCCAAGCAGTAGAGAGCCAGAAGGATCCCGACAGCACAGATATGCGGAAGCAGGGACGACCGGCAAATCTGGACGGTGGCACTAGAATCTGCAACACAGAGAAGATCTGAGAAGAACCGAGAGCGTCAGTGGAAGGAGAGGAAATTAGATCCACTGAGCAGATCTCAGGCCAGATCTAAAGATCCAGGCAGGGCAGTGGCGCTGGCTGAAGAAACCATAGCTCTGACGGCATACAGCAAGCGCCAGAGATGTAGAAATACTGTGTAGAAGAACAGTAGACGAGAAAAAAAAAATCGATTCCTATGAAAGGAGATCAAACCTTGGCTCTGATATCATGTTAAAATAATTTATCTGTATTTGATTATGATTACAAGGGGTCTATTTATACAAATAATATTCCCCACAATTATAGGAAATCTAATATTGGATTCTCCTTGATTACATGAGATCCAATATTAGAGGAAGAATTATAGTAAGTTGATAACAACCTTCCTATTTACATGAGACTTGAGGTTGACCGTTCCTAACATGCCCCACAACCAACGGTTTTGGAGTGGTTGTTTGAGATCACCACTTACATTCTACTACCAGATGGTAATGAGTTACATGGCCTTAGTCATGGTAATGGTTACATGGCATTGGTCATAGTTATATCTAGAGGTTTTCTTGAAGGAAAATCAAGATCCCTACCTCTCTTCGAGTATGAGAGTGTTTGGTAAAACTCCGGATGCATGCAGGCCCCCACAAGCCACAAACATCAAGAGACTATGGGATTCGAACTTATAATTTCGATTTCTGAACCAAAGTGTCTATCAGTTGAACTATCTAGTGCAAGATAATCATGTCTATAGATTGTTACAAGTAATCTAGAATAAAGAGTAAATGAATTAAAAGATTCTCATAGAGCAAGTGTTGGTTCTAGAGATATTAAGCCTTCCATTTTCAGGAGATTAGATTTGGATAGTCCAATATAGGGGTGTAAAAAAGCCCAAACCAATAATTCGACCGATATGCAAATATCGGCCCATATGATTCTCTCTCCTCTTTTTTTTTTTTTGTAAATATCAATATTATTTTATTATTTTATTTTTTCTAATTAAAAAATATAAAAAAACTGAAAAAGAAACTGTTTTTTTTTTTTAATTGAAAATGTAAATATCGGCCGATATCTGGGCCGATATCGCCGATATTTTGACCCGGGCCCATCACCGTTTTGATTTTTTTTTTAAAAAAAAATACCAATATTAATCATATCGTACCGATATGATTCGGCGATATATGGGCCATATCGGCCGATATGAAGGTTGTACGGCCAATACAATATGTATCGACCGTTTTTATTCAGCAGTTAAAAATCGAATGATATCGGCTGATATGTTTCGTATTGGCCGATATCTGTACCCCTGGTCCAAGATAGCAAATATAGTTGTTGCGTCTTCCTTTCCCTTCCCAAGATCACATGGAATGGCTAGGCTTTTAGGGTTTGTTCTAAACATGATCCGCTTAATGAGACCTCTCAAGCCTTTTGTGCAAAATCAACCAAATATTGGGTGAGAAACAACGACATGAGCTTGATGCTTTCGCTTAGGGATTTTAGGCCTAAGGAACCAAAACTTAGGCACCAGTATAATAAAATTGGCGATAAATTCATATTTATCATATTTTTATCGAAAAAATATCATTATGTTGATATTATCAGAAATTTATCGCCACTTCCATTTTTATTGGTAAAATTCCGATAAAAATGTGATATTTTAATTTATTGTTGTTATAACATTAGTTTTTTACAAGCAAAAATGTTATTAGTTATATTGAGCTTAAGACTAAACTCCTTAGTTCTAAATCTCTAATTTCTTTTTTCTTCTATTCTAATGATAAATTATATTAGATAACAGTTAAAGTAAATAATTTTCTATAATATATTACACTTTCATCACAAATTTATTAATGTTCATTCCAATATTAATGATACTATTGGTTATCCAAAGAACAATTGTGACAGTCTTCTTAGATTGTTATAAAAAGGTCTATGACTATACTTAAACTAAAGAAAATAATAGACAAATCCCTATTTTATTTCTAACAAGATGAAATAGGAAGGAAGGTATCTGAGTTTGCCTTTCGGCTTTCAAAACCCAAATCGATTTAGAAATCAATTCCCATGGTTTGTCAAAGAATAGGAGAGGAAGACACATGAAGAAAAACTAGAGATGTACGATATTCTTCATTCTATTTATACATGTAGTTCAGTAGGTCTAAGTTTTTAACATTAGACTAAAGGTCTTGATTTCAACTCCTCTGAGCTTACCTAATGCATGAGGCTTACAAGTATCAGAATCATTACATCAAAGATGTTGCAATTTACCCTTTTGGATTATACTTTGATGAGTTGCTTGTCCTTTTATTTCCTTCAATCATAGAATCCAAGGGTAAATCACTCAATATTTTTACTTTTCACATCCACCTTTCAAACGATTAGAGAAGAATATCCCAAATCAAATCGTTAAATGGACAACATTATGTCAGTCTTTGACCTTAAACCCAAGTTTATAGTGTCATTACTATGGCATCTCATATCACCACCCAATCGAATTCTACAATTCTTTCCCACTTGGCATTCCACATCTTCAATTCCTTTACATCTCACATTCTTCATTTTCTGAAAAAAAAATGTGAGACTTATATACAAAAATATTTAAATCATTTGATTCGGATCTTCAGTCTTAAATTAGTGCTCAATTTATTCTGCAATTAACTCAATTAATCTTAAATAGATTTGTTCGACATATTGAAACTACTTAGTATATGATTTTAAATTTTCGTACCTTTCACTTTCACTTATATTTCATAAATTTAAAGGTTCATAGGCTGATGTTTCATAAATAGCCAACGAAGTTTGAAAGATAATAGGCTCTCATTAATGATCTCTTTGGCTCCTTCCCCTTTCATGATTGGCATGCAACTCATGGGAGACACGTTAGGCTGACATGACTTGAGTCACGAAGTTAAAATAAAATAATTCGCTACGATACAAGGCCATTTTTAACCCCCGTTTACAATTATGGGAAACTATAGAACTTTTCAAAATAAATTAAAAAGACATGCTCTTTTAGAAATAGAAGGAAAAAGAAAGAGAGAATGAAAAGAAAACTCTATTTAGTCCATCCATTGCTCATGAATACCATGTAAATCATGAAATTTTAAGATGAACCTAAAAAAAGATAGAGACTAATATATATATTGAAAACAAAAGTGGTTGAGATTTAAGCTCAATGTAGATATAAAATCAAAATCGAATGGAGTAAAAAACCGCACACAATAAGAAATCAAGCACCACAAGATATCAGGATTTTACGTGTTTTAGCCAACCTCTGGCCAACGTCCACAGAGCGGCGAATAACTTCACTATATGAGAGAAAAGAGAACAATACACGTACAATCAGTGACTCCCTGAGTTTAACTCTCAAACCCAAGATCCGAGTCCCATGTACACCCATCTCTCTCTCTCACATTCGAAGGTTTCCTCTGAGACACCATGCAAACACACACCCATACACACGGCCATAGAGGCCCATGGCCAAAAGGCCGTCTTGGCTGCCCCTCTCTCGATGCCCTCTTTAATTCGAGGCTCACACGTGTTGAGCACTGAAATCTTATATTTTTACCCCTGATTATTAGACCAGTTAGATCTCAATTCTATGTATATTGGTGCATTTAATATAATTTCTTAGTTTTGTAGATTAAAAATGGAGAATTCAGGAAATCAAGTTAAAATAATGGATAATTGCAAGTTTAGTGCTTAATTCGGAAGACCTAGTATTTTTAAGATTAATTTCACTCAACTTCTAGGGTTTTCATGTAAAGTGGTTGGTCTAGATCCATCTATGAGAGTTAGATTAAATCAATATTCTAGATTTTAAAGTGATGAAGTTAATTAAGTAATTCCATAAGAGAAAACTTGCAATTCAAGAGGCAAAGGCTAAAATTCAAGATTAATGGGCCAGAGATCCACTTTAATTGGGCCAAACTAAGCTCCACAAGCTATCATTGGTCCAGGCCATAGGCAGTCTATGCCCATATTACAAGATGGGACAGGCTAATGTGCACTCCAAAGTCCAATAAAGGCCCAAGTCCTAAAACTCAAGTCCAATGTCCACTGGAGGCCTATGTGCTCATTTATAAGTCCAAAACCCAAGTCCATAACCCAATCACACTCCGAAGCCTTGCCCATTTCCTTATCAATCCACACCATCCAATCTCGTCTCCATGCAATCTTAACCACTCATCTTCATCCATCAATCTAGACCCTTCATCTCATGCATCAAAATTAGATAAACCTTAGAGCCACCTATCAAATCCAACCCATACATTCATATCATTAGATCTAGGCCATCCAACCTATCCATCATATAGATTAACCTTAGGATCATGACCATCCATGCACCACCTAATCGTCCATCCAATTAGATCATTCATCCATTAGTTAAGCCATTAGATCTTAGGACATTTTATCACAACCATCCATTTCATTCATAAACTTAAGAAAAACCCTAGAGCCACCTTACTTATCCATTGCATACATTTATCATCTTAGATTTAGGCCATGCATTTTATCATCCATCTTAATCAGCCTTTGAATCTCAACCCTCCATTAGGAAACCTACCATTTATATAATCTATTTTAATCAACTTACCTTAGAGCCATTAGATCTAGGTCTCATTCAATCATAGCCATTCATTCATAAAAACCTTAGATATAGAACAACTGGGAACCCAAGCAACTAAAATCTCTCCATGCACTTGACCCAAAATTCTATCTAGGTTCATGTCACATCATAACCCCTCCTCCAAGCAATCCAAATTCGCCCAAGGCAATGAGACATTTGTTAATTTCGTGTGAAGCCTTGTGAAAGAAGAATGGAGAAAAAAAATAGGATTTGGAAGACAAGTTTTGACAAAATTTTGGTATTTTGACCATAACTTTCTACTCTGATATTCGATTATATTCATTCTTGTTGCGTTGGAAAGAATACTTCAAGGATACAATTTTGTAGTTTACAAAATTCAATATTCGGACGTTTAATAGGTCAAAATGGAGATGCAAGATAGTACATGTGTAGAAAAATGGGATTTACACTAAATCCCAATTTTTTCTCCAAATTCTTATCTTCTCTCGTTCTCTTCTTAACCACCAAACACCCCAAAATTCGTGTATGCCTTGTAACCCTAGCCTTTTCAACTTGAAATCTCCTTTATCCACTTCTAAATGAGATCGAATCGAAGCCTTCAATTCACAACTTAACCCAGATTTAATCCCAACCGTTCATTCCAACCCTGAGCCTATAAATAGAGCACTGAGGCACACCATAGAATTTGAATTTGACTCGACGCTTGAGAGGACAAGGCTGGAGCAAAAGACAAGAAGACAGGAGACCATTCGAATTTACAAAGTGAGAGTTGTAGATTTTTATTTTCATGTTGTCTTTCTTGTATCTAATTTATAGTGTCTGTACTGAATTTTTTCATGAAATTAATACAAAGCATTCTTCTAGAACCCTGAAACATCCAACTTTCAAATCTCTGCGCTGATTGTTTAGATTTATTTTAAAATTTATATTCTTTATTTAATTAATTAGACATGAAATAGTTAGATCTTAGGTTGTAAGTGTTGAATCTAAGTTAACTAAAGCTCAATTATTAAATTGAAGTTCATAGAATCTTAATTTTGATGATAGACATGAATTGATATTTGGACTTTTACGCGAATTTCAGATTTTGTTTTGTATTTGTTTACACATTTTGGCAATGAGCAGTCCATTCCAACAATCACCCTTTAAATTCTGTACTTTTAAATTATGTCATTCACTTTACTTGCAACTTCAATTTCAGTCTTTTATTATATTAGTTCTTTTATTTGTGTGTTGCATTTTTAATGTTCAAATTATTTTCATGTTTTATTTTGTATGTTTATGTATTTTATTTTTTAATTCTTTGTATTCAAATTCTCTCAAGATTCGAATAATTAAGGTTGAAGATATGATATTTTAATGTTAAAACATGTGAATTTAAATTAAGATAAGATTGCATATTCTTATTTCACCATTTTTATAAAGAAGAAGAAGATGAATTTGATTCTCGACTTGTTAAATTCATAAGTTAGATAATGAGGGTGTTACTTTCGTTTTCTAAATTAAAATTGTAACTCTATATATTATATTTCTTAAGATTATATCTTTTTAAAGGTACCGATATACTATACATGGTTCGTGCGCTTGCGAGATTATAAGTATAAAAATTTGCATATCAACAACAATGCATGATCTCTCCAACGTGTAGATATACACATGTGCATTCGGTCCTTGAGACTCCTTCTTCGTGTAGATAGGCTTTGCTACAGTTCGTGTGCATCAGACTCTCACGTCTCTACATGCAATGGTAGACACCAACCATCCCTCTCTGAGCACGCCTCTTATCTGCTGTCCTACTAGAATTATAAGTCTTTCCACTCAGTCCATTTGACTTTGGAAGGTCTCCTTCATACAATCGTTTGAGACTCCTTTGCAAAAGAGTCCCACTCACCTTTCCATTCAAGACTGAATGTGTAACACGCAGACATGGACCCACCCATTTACGTTGTTGAATTTGAGCCAACAATCCCAACAAAAGTTGCATAAATGGTTTAGGAGGCCATGACCTAATTTGAAGAACTATTGAGATACAATAAATTCTTTCCTAAATGGTAAAAATCTGCATGTGAAAACCAGATTGATGTTTCAACAATTTGTTGTAAAATCAATCTTATCAAATCATTATCCATTATCGTGCCCAGTAACATCAACAAGCAGTCTCTGTAACATCATTAGTAGTTCAAAATTAATACTTGTCCAAATAGAATTGGTTTCATCATAGCTTAACATGCAACTGTCTGCATTCATCATTTTTTTAAAAAAAATTAACGTCTGAAAAATGGGATACCTAACGTAAAACTCTTACAGGTGATACCCCATACTCTAAGTGCACGCCAAATTAAACTATGGGAGTTCAAACCCATCACGTTTCACTTTTTGAGACGGAACGCAATCAGCTGAACTATATCGTGTGGAGAGAGACACATTTCTAGAATTGCATTCATCATTTAAGAGAGAGAGAGACATGTCTAGAATTGATTAGTGGGTATGCTATTCCAATAAGGTTAATAATAAAATATGAAATTTGGCTTTCTTCTCTGCATTCAATGGCAGATATAAGAAATATATCATAGCTTTGAACCTTGTGTTGGAAGACATGCAAGTCGAGACCTGAGAAGAGAGCTGGTACTTGTTGATCACGGTTCACTATGTGAGGATCCCTCAAGTGTTCAAGTATCAAAAAATGCTAGCTATATAATGTTTGTTCATCTTACCAATAATCAAAACCTTCAGATGCCAAGAAAACATCAGATTCATCACTATTTAAGTTGTTTATCCCATCAATCTAAAATTGATTTTTAATTTAGATTTGATAAATATTTTCATAAGCCGACTATCTATCAAATACCCATGAGACTTGAACTCATAATCTTTAAATTATAAAACAACTTTTTACTAATTATGCTATATTGCTGAAAAGTAGGGTTGAGTCTGGCCTCGACTATGTCCACTCCAAGTCTATTGGCCAATCAACTAGACCCAACATTAATCTTGAGCACGTATCACTTCTCTATTTACATTTATGCTCACCTTTTGCTAATGGACGAATAAAGAAACCTAGTCTGTCCCAAATCATCATTAGCATCGAAGTCAAAATCCGATCTGTCTGAAGTGGTCTTTTAATATTGTGCTTCTCTATTTGATCCTATTATATATCATTCAGTCAAACACTCCATTATCTATCATGTCTGTCTTTTTCTATCCATTCTCTCTATGTCTTTCGTGGTCTATCTCTCCTTAAATTTGAAACTTATAATATCTTTAACTCTACGCACTTGAACTGTCTTTGATCTTCTATCAATATGCCTATATCATCTCAAATGAGTTTATCTCAATTTATCATCTATTAAAAGTATTTTTAAATATTTCCTTACGTGTCTCTTCTTACTTTATCCTTTACGAGTAACCCATTCATCAAATTTAGCATGTGAAGATTTCATCCTAACTTTGTCTATTGGACCCGTGTCAAATGATCATTATTAAACATCATCTGCCATTGGTTTTCTCGTGAGCTGGAGTAGAATGTAACTTTGGTCTAAGAAGGCTATGTAAGCTCTTGAATGCCAAACCTTGACACGCTTGGCCAGCCTCTTTAGTCTTTTCTCACATAGATTGAACTTATGTATAAAAGGAGTTGGCCTGGGCTTGGATTTGAAAGCCCAACATCTTCAATTAGCAGACTTTATACGTATTTCAGAAATATACACTTATATGATAAAATTGCAATGACCCAAAAAATTATTATATTTTTACGTGCTTAATTACAAAAGGATTTAGATAACTCCTAAAAATTACATATGCATACCCCAGTGGACCCCTTTCTCTACACATTCTCCTTATAAATGGATTAATGGACAGACATAGGCTCAAAGTTTTTCTTTCCAAGACTAACTGAAAGCAAGAAAATCTGAAATTAAAATAATTATTTTCAATTTTGCAAAAAAAAAAATTACATTTAAACTTTGAAAAGAATTTGTTCACATTCTCTCAATTTCTTAAGGAAATTTTATGTCTAGAATCTAAACATCGTTGTGCAGGGATAGAATTCGAGTGGGCAGGCTAAGATTTGGACCAGATAAAACCCAAGCCTGATTTAATTATAGGTTCACCCTGGGCCCAAGACATGTTTTTACCAAACTAAAGCCCAGTCAGTTATTTTTTTTAAAGTGCTCAGGCCCAATTTAAGTCCGTACCGAACACTTCTAACCGATAGAACGGATCACAAAGTATGAAACTAGTTTAGATTACACAACTTTAACTTAAATAGTACTAAGTTTAAGATAGCAATCCTCCCATGGGTGTTTTGTATAAGCCTACACGGGATTTAGGGTATTGCCCATTTTACCCTTCCACTACGGTATAAATTGGCTCACTGAGTCACTGATCAGATCACTGACCCTTCCACTGCGGTATAAATCGACTCACTAACTAGATCAATGAAATTTATTTAAGTAAGACTGTTTTTCATACAAAACAGCAAATCGGATCACTGGTCAGATCACTGAAATCGACTCACTACAGGCTTACTGACCGGATCACTGAATTTTTTTTAAATGCTTTTGTATGACAGTAGAAGGGTAAAATGGATAATACTCTAAAACTCGTGTCTCGTTATACAAAATACCTATGGGAAGATCGCTATCCTAAGTTTATTATCATCATTATGGTATCAAATAATCGAATAATGTGTTAATTCTACTTTTCCTTCATACTTAAGAGTTATAATTTAATACATTACTATTCGCAAAATGGAAAATGATGAAAAACAATAAAAACTTAAAGAATTAGAACAGTAAAATCCAATTCAATAAAATAAGTAAAATATCTTTTAATACTACTTTTATAAAATCATGTGCTGAAGTTTTCAAAGGTTCTACGTTAATTTATCTTGAATGCCCAAATTAGAATAATAAACTTGACCAAGCTCGGCTCCTTTACATCAAGATCTTGTAGGATGGAGAAAGACCGACAAATCCAAAGAACCAGGCCCAGAACAATCGTTGTGATCTTGTGATGGCCTCAGGCTTACTACAAGACAACTGTACAACCGTTTTCAAAACCCTACGCCCAGAGGAAATTACGATCAGCCCGAGTGGGCTATCCTGCTATCAAGTCTGGTCCGATGTGGGACTCGTTTAATAATAAATTGAAGTCGATCAAATAATTATTATTTTAAAAAATAAATAAAATTAATCTTTATGATATTTTTTTACTGCATCTTTATCAGGCAATTGAATATCATAGCTTAAAAAATTATTCAATAATTCTATTTTGATGTTCAAATTAAAGACCTTAAGGTAATTTGATGCATAGATACAAGGCCGAGATGTATTGTATGTTGTAGATCATAGTTGGTTAAAAAAAAACGATTTTGATCTATTTTTGAGTTATTTTTTACCAATATTTTTTAATTTAAACGTGTTTAAAAGCAAGTCATTCAATTTAAAAGTTATTTTATATTATTTTTATTATTTTTTACTATTTTGATTATTTTCATCAATTTCTTTGAGTTTTGGCACTAAGATGATCTCAAATTTTGAGTTTTTTATGAAAGTAATTTAATAAAATAATATTAAGTACTTAGGTACTTCAATGGAGATAGGTTAATATCATTGGTAGAGTTTTATGGTATTTGTATAATTTCTTAATAGTTTGACATTTTTATGAAATTCATTATTTTTTTACAGTAAAACAATTTATGAATTGTAATAGAAGATATAAGTTAGTAGGAGATTCTTGAGAACATGAAGTTCATATTAGACATTTCTTCATTTTGATTTCCCTTTTTATGATTTTTTTAGACATTTTTTAAAAATTTAGAATATTTTTTTAAATTTTCAATATATATCAAAATTTCGGCTTTAAAAATTCTAAAACTCTTTAAAAATGATTGTTACTTAAAAAAAAAAGTATATTCACCATCGGTAAAATAAGTGAGAAATAAGAGAATGAGTATTGTAGATACTATTGATGAATTGTAATTTGATTAGTTAAATAGTTCTTTTGTTGATCTATTCACATATTTAATCATTTTGATCATGGGACCTATCTTCTCACTTACGTTATATGAAAATATTTAAACTTTTCATTCCAAATATCTCTTGTTTGTAATGGTCACACATAATTTATCCTATTATTAAGTTCTCACGACTCATTTTTAATTGCACAAATGAGTATATAAATGAAAAATAGAAGAAAATAGATGGAAAATGTGTTAAAAAGATGAAAAAAATAATTTTAATTTGATTAAAAAAATAAAATATATGATCAAATTAAAACTCTATTTCAATCATCCGTCCATTTAACCGTTCTTTCTTTAATAATCTGTTGCGAGTGTGACGAAACCCAATAAACAAGTGACGAATGTTTGAGTCACGCTAGAGTAGTTACAACCGCAACATAAAACGATGGCAAATTCGGAAAAAAATGAAAGAAATGTAGGCATTTCTACAGCCGCACCGTCAGATATTTCAACTGCAAGGGTTTAAGAGATGAGATATCAGTAACAGTAGGGTTTTGCGATAGAGAAGAATGGATTAGTCTGGAAAAGCCGCACTTTCGTCTTCACACATGGATTCTGCTTTTATCCTTCTATATGAGAAGAAAACCACGACGACGAACCGATTCAAAGCACCAGTCGCTCTAAATCCCTAATTTGCATTTTCTCTCAGTGTCTCAGTCTCTCGTCGTCGATTTCTCGCTGTCGAATTTCCGGTATCTTGCGGCCAGTCTTCTCACCTCTATTGCTTCCGCTCTTCTGCTTCTCGCCTCTTTCTGCCTCTCTCGACTCTCACAGTCTTGCTCGCCTCTGCCTCTCTCCCTGCCACTCGCAGTCTCGCCCTTTTTGAGGAATTTCAAATTTTGAGGTATTTTTCTCATTTTCTGTAATTATTTATTTTAAAGAAGTCTTTACAAAATTTTAATTTCTTAGAACTGTGTTTTTTTTTTTTTTTTTTTTCAGTTGAAATTTCAAATTTGACTTTGTTAATGATTATGACTTATTAAGGATTGGTGTTATTTTTGACATTTGTTGACTTTAATGATACAATCTAGCCATCGATGGTTTGTTCGTTGGAACTTCAAATGGGTTTTGTTAGTGGATTGTGTTTCTTAATGTCATTTTGATATTTGATGACTTTGATGATGGTATTTGGCAACGGATTTTTGTGGTATTGTATGAGGTTTTTTTCTGAAGAAATGTTAGATAAGAAATATTTATACAATTATATTATTTTTTAAATATTTATATTTTCTGCGAGATTTTTCCATTAATTTCCCAGTAAAAATATCCTGATATTACCAGTCATAGTTAATATCCTGAAAACGGTATTTATCATTGATTGGGATAAGAAGTTGAAAAGAGATGAATGATTCCATTTCAACAAATGAGAATATGGTGCATCCATCATTAGAGATGTAGGCACCTCATTAGTGTGACTAGAACTTCATTTCCATCTATCTACACCTCCCACCTCCGTATCAGCAATTGAGAAACATCTAACATAGCAGGGGTATAGCTTGTCAAATATCCTCAAGGCTCCTCCAATTCAATAATTTACGAGTTACACTTTCCTTTTCACACTTATAAGTTGTCGATATATGCAACTTAAATTTATGAAGGGGGTGTTTCACACAAAAATGACCAAAAATGTTACAAAGGATGAAGGGTTGGAAAATTTTGAATTTGAATATGAGAAAAGGTGGAAAATAGTTCAAAGGAAGGGAAAAAAAGAGGTTCTTAAGGTGAATTGGATCGTCTGGTGTCAGCACCATCCTGCACAATTTGTGGTGCTACCATTCACAATATGACAGGGGGACAAATTCAGAGGTGAATTTGCCATTATGAAAAATTTACACCTACCTTGATGCAGCCATTCAAAGTCGAATCTGATCAGGTGAAATTGGGAAAAGCCCATTAGATGAAAATGAGACCCATATGAATTTACTTTTTACCTGAATTGAACTTAGAGTTGGATGGAAGAGAGGACCTATAGAGCATCTTAAAGGACCCACTTGTACTAGAATCAGGGCCCATTCAAGTCAGTTTGGGCCTGGGCCCTTTTGGGTATATTTTGAGCCCAAAAGCCCAATAAATCAAACCCATTTGGTTCCTTGAGGGACACAACATGAAATTCCATGTCAGCCTCTGAGTGGGCCCCACTTTAACGCCAGTATGGAGAGAAAATCCAATTAAAAAATGAAGAGCTTGGGAGCCAAGCCGTGTGGGTATGAGAAGGAAATTAGCAAACCCAGAATGGATGGCTTTTTCCTTCCATGTGCATTACCAGATTGGGATGCAATGGAACGAATCACAATTTTAGTGCTGATTTAAACAGCATGGTACTTGAATTAAAAGGCAAAGAAATCCACTGCAACACAGAAAATTAACAGTTCAGGCCTGAGTACTGTATCAACTGAATATGGGCCTGATTTCTTGAGCAGTTTTGGAAGGCAATCGATCCAAATCAAGGGTTGATATTTAATCTGGTTTTGGCTGTGAGATGCAGCTGATTGAAAGGAGATTTTGTGGCTTCAAAAATGGCAACAAATCATTTTGATATTGGGCTGAAATCACCAAAAACACCAGGTACGTGCAGAATACTGATATTGGGCCTGGATCTAAGAGTTTTTTTTCTAAGTCAAAGGAGATCAAGATTAAAGGCTGGAATTTTAGTTAACCTTGCACGTTATTTAACATGTGAGTTATTTTTTTTTAATGCTCTTTTATGTAAACAAATTAAGGACGTGTAAAGCCCAACAGATTCGGCGTGCAGGTCCATTAGGATCTAGTCTGTGTTTTTTTTTTTTTTTAAATGAAACAAAGTCTATAAATGTGAGGTTCAGCTAAGCTTTGGAGAACAAAAATAAATTGAGTGAAATCTGAGCAAAGTTTACTTGTTGAGTCCCCAAGTTTGGTGACTCTCCTTATTGGGTTTCTTTTGAATCTTAGTATAAATGTGTTTGAATTAATTTTTAATCCAAGTGTTGAATGTTTTTAAATGGGGAATTAATTTTATTCATGTCTTGCATGTTTCAATTACCCGATTAAAATTTAATTCCATGCTCAAATCGATTCCTTAGAAGAGGTTATTCGATGTTCATTCCGAATTCGAGCCAGATTAGAATTCATGCATGATTAATTTCTGAATTGCACTTAATTCATTTTAATTAAGTTCATTAGAATTTAACATTTGGATTCTCAACATTCAAATTGGATTCTTAGAACACCTAATTTTTTTTATTTTTTATTTTTTTGTTGAAATTAGAACCATCTCTTCCTTTTTAGAGTGAGAGTGAGAGTGAGATTTGGATATCTGGGGTTTCGTTTCGGAAATCCTTGATTCGGATTTGAGGATCTCGAATCTAAAACCATTATTTCACGTTGACGGTTTAAGTAGCCATTAAACACGTCTTTTTCCGTCATCATACCGGAAGCTTGAAATAATCAAATCACTTCTAGATTTGTGCACATGGAATCTGTTGGTTGATGATACCACAAATTGTGTAGTTTCATGGCATTAGAGCAGTAGAGCACACAAATTCTTTAAAAAGAGTAGTGGGACATGTGGCGGCTTAAAAAGAGAGTACTCAAATCTACTTAAGAGTGTCAATTTCATATAAGTTTGATAATGGACTCGGTAATGTTAAGGATGATGGTGGCAACACACACTTCTCCATTGATTACACATACATATACACACTAAATTTATAATGGAGGAGGAGAACCGCCACCAAAGTAGTCTCGTTGATCCAAAGGTATGAGCGTCACCTCCTTGTAGATCAAATAAATGATTTGGGAGATGATGAGAATAACAAACACTTCTATCTTAGATTATAAATATACACACATCATACCTATAGTTTCTATATCCGAGTATCTTTCTACTCGTGCTCCATCATGGAGATCGGGGCGGACCACTAAAATGGTTATGTTGGTCCGAAACATAACGTGAGGTCTAGACCATGCATGATACCAATCCATCGCCATTTTGACTCTCTCTCTCTCTCTCTCTCCTTCCTGTCTGTCAATTTGTCCATCTCTACGCCTATAAACAACAAGAGTATTTCATTGATCTATACATTTACAATCATTATAAACAAGAGTAGGCATTTCAATGATCTTGTTTAGTATTAGAGTGTGGCCCATTAGATTATACATAAATGATGATGTCATCTGCATGGGGAGTAAGGCGTGGCATTTCCCATTCACTCCTGTGACTACATCCCCAAACTCACACCCCATTATGTCATTCAAAGCTTGCCATGGTTTTCCCCCTTCAATTGAAAGGTCAAAGAGGGAGCAATCTCTGCAACAATTACTGTTTAAGACTTTTGTAAAAGTCTGCTTGTAATGTGAAAGCTGTAAATTAGAATAAAAGGAAAAAGAAGTGAGAATAAGAGGGAAAAAGAAGAGAAAAAGCAAATGTCTCTTCTCCCAATGAGTGGAAATGGATCTCCCTTCTCTTCTGTGGCCCTTTCAGCACAACCAATTGGCTTTAGGCTTTCTCTTGCACTAATGCACCACAGACTGCGTCGTTTCATTAAAGAGAGGCCTCGAAAAATGATAATAATAATAATAAAGGGTGATGGTGCAAATGGTACATTCCCAAGCATACTGCAGTGAAGAAGAATAAAAAATAAAGGTCTTTGTGTTCCTGTTGAGAAAATGTCCCTATCTCATAACCCATATATGCATACTTACTATATGAGATTACGGGTTGAATTTAAATCTCTCACCGTGAAGGGTCTTTCATTTTGATTAGAGCTATTTTAATGAGATAGAGATATCCATTTTTAATAGAAAAATCGTATATTTATTATTAAATAAGTCCGACATGACTGAATAGGATGGATAGAATACTTCATGAGTAAAATAATTCTAGAGCAATTTGTCAGCCGCTGATTGAGTAGGCTCTATCTTTTCTCTATCTCCTCTACATATTTACATCAAGGATTAATAGTTAACTGCTACTACCTACCTACTAATCCACTTAGTCCACTGCTCCCTACCCCTGTTTCCCATTCTGCTTCCCCTGTTTTTCTACTCCAGATACTACAATAACTGCAGTAACTGGCAGTTACCGTTGCTGGCAATCTTCCCATGCTCGAGGCCCCTCTTCCGCCTCCTTTTCTCAGATGTGAGTCCCTCCTTAACTCAGCGACTCAGTGAGCCCCAGCATGCCACTGAGTTCCGGTCCCCAGGCTGCTGTATGCTGCGTGCAGGCGTCCTTCTGTGGGACGTGCGACCATATCAGATCCTCCCCCTTCAGTCTGGCCTTGTCCTCGAGGAAAAGCCCAGTCAAGGCGGTCCACCGGTTTCCACGTAACCTCCTAAGGTGGCTGGTGCTTCCATCATACCAAAGCTTCCGTCTCCTACTTGGACCCTCTCTTAATTCAGCAGTAATCCAGAATGCTATCGGTAGGCCTG
The DNA here is from genome assembly GCA_022113865.1 of Chimonanthus praecox. Taxonomy (NCBI): domain Eukaryota; kingdom Viridiplantae; phylum Streptophyta; class Magnoliopsida; order Laurales; family Calycanthaceae; genus Chimonanthus; species Chimonanthus praecox. Next base: position 56,450,632 of record CM039087.1, on the reverse strand, counting down.
TAAATGGATCCAGGTCCGGCCCGGCCTGATTGTTAACAAAATGCGTTAGATCCTGTAGTGTGTTTATTACTTATGGACTGGACCCTTACGGTCCAATAATTTTTTGATGGGCCGCGAACAAGTGTGAAAGCCCGTCAGAATCACTTACAAAAAACATACAACAAAGCCCTAACTCAAGATTTCTCTCTTTTGCTCTCTCTATCTCTTCCTTTCTCTTGCCGCTCTCTCTTCTCTCCCTCTCTCTCTCAATCCTTCTCACGCTCTCTTTCGTCTCCACTTTCTCACCTCTCTCTCTTCTGTTCTCTAGATCTCTCTCGCCTCTCTCTGTCTCTTTCTCCCTCTCTCACAACGGTCTCTCTCTCTCTCCCCTGTCTTTGGATCTCGCTTGCATCTACCTGTGTTGCATGTGCATGACGGTGGTGTTGGAGGTTGCACTTGAGCTCTTCAAAGCCCCTTTTCATGTAATGGAGTGATTCGCTTCTCAGATCCCTTGTTGATTTTGAAAGTACTGATTCACCCAAATGCACTTGAATTTTTTCTTTTATGAATGATATGAGTTTCATTGATTTTTACTTCTGGGTCGTGGATTCCTGGCTCTGATCTTATTTCATATTGATTTGTGGAGGTTAATAGCAATCTCAAAAGATCAAGGACTAGAAATCTCTCAGGCATGTGAGACAACTTGATGTAGGACATGAAAGATACAACGCAAAGAGCCACTACTATTTTTAGTGGATTTTATTTTGTTAATTTCGTTTTTGGTGTCTTAGATTAATTAGGAAAACTAGTTGTTATTTTCGTTAGAGTCCTAGTTTAGTAAGGAAGCCAGGTCGGTGGCTTTCCTAGTTGAGTCTTTTCTATTTTCGAGTTAGTGTTTTCCTATAAATGAAATGCATGTAATAGAGGAACTTCACCTCTTTCGAATTATGAATTGAATAAGAGATTATCAAGTTCTATTTTGTTTATTTTCTTCTCCAACCTCTGCCCGAGTTGCATACAACCCTATCCCTGCCTAGTTGCAGGCCGATTCTTCATCACAACTAATATAATTGCAGACTTCTTGCAGTAGTGGGAGTTGATAGATATGAGTTTTTATCGGTTTCTATAGTGCTTTTGATTTCTTTCTGAGATTTTGTATTGGCGCAAGCATAAATCTCTTATACTGTATCATGTAAGTCTTTACTCATTAATACAGAGTTAATGTTTCAAAAAAATAAAAAAAAAGGCAGAGAATGACTTAAGTGGGAGCCAGTAATTGATTTAATTGATGATAATCTCTTGCATCTCTGTTAGACCTTCTGAAGGCATCATACATAGCTAGGAGAATTTGGTATGGCTACAAACCACAAAAGAAGAAGATTTTGCATTTTGGTATGGCTTGGATGGTGGTGTTCGGTGGTGGTTGGCAGCCAGGGTGAAGGGCAGCGGTGCATTGAATTCAAAGCCAAATTCACTACAGATGTGGATGCCGGTTGGGCACTATCTGTTGCAAATGCATCCTAATCATCCTACATCAAACATTTTCTTTTTGTCAATGATGAGTGATGGGATTATACCTAGTTGGGACTTCATGTTTATCATTCAAGAACATGTGCCTTTTGAGTGATCTGTTTCTCTTCTGTTTCACCACGCCCCCTCCAAGATGGTGCCTTTCTGAAGTTATGTAGATCCAACAGAAGAACTGAGCAACAGGCCAGATAAGACACACACAAACACGAGCTTTCTTACTTGAGGTACATAAAGCCCATTTTGAGTGATTCAGACCATTGTTGTTAAAATCTTATGATACAAGATTTGTATCTTCGATTCATACAATATGATAAGAGGGACGATTCGTATCTGTTAACAAATCTTATGGTTCCTAAAAGTAACAAAATTATGGGGTTATTAGGAATGTGAAAGTATGAAACATTTTGTTTTGATGGTTTTTAAGATTTAAATTGTTGGGCATTTAAGTCATTTCAATTTTTTGGGGTTTTTTTAGTCCATTATTGACTTTTCACAATATACTTGGGATTACATATTGGTCTTATACTTTTTGGAGCTGGAGCATTGAAATTTGAGTTTCAATGAACTAATTATATAATATTCACTTAATATTAAAAGAAAGTTTGTGAATTGCTTATATTATTATCTTTTAGATATATTTTACATAATTTCATATATTAAATATTTTAGAGGGAAAACACTTGTGAATCTTACAATTCTGCGGTTTACGATACACGATTTGCAGTTCAAGATGTATAATGATTTCACTATACGATTCGATTTTCACAACATTGATTCAGACATATATCTTTGACTCCTAAACGAAACAATTCTTTAGCCATATATACAAGCACAGACTAACGATTGATTAGCTAGAAATTAGAAAAATCTCTTTTCAGTCTGTGTTAGAATGATGCTTATTGATACCTACCTTCTGCTGATGGATGCAAAATTAATACCCTCCTATTGGAAGACCTAACTCCAAACTTGTCTTTGGTACTAACTTTTACAAAAGCAATTAATGACTAGTTTCGTTTGGTGAAGTGGTGAATTGAATGATACCAAATATGAGATTGGATTTTGGATAATGTGTGTCTGCTCGAAAAGCCATGAAAACCTATCCATCACATTTGGGATCCTGTTCATGATGGACAAGATCATTTTATATCATATCTGTTATCATCTCTGTTGTAGTTTTGGCTGTTGGGACTCAGGATTGCAGCATCTTGGCTCTTTGGGTGTGGAGAATTCACTTCCCACCTATTTTCTTGGAAGAGAAAGTAGAGCTCATTACTTTCCACTTGTTTTCTCGGGGGAGAGAGCTGACTTTTCACCTGTTTCTTTGAGAGGGAGTTTATATATACTATATTATATTCTCTCCCTGTAACATGCAATGTTTTAGAAGCCTGACTACTGAACCTTTTCTTTTGTATGGTTTAGTTGGAACCAGTTTGGTCATGGTTCAGCAAAGGTTGATCAGTTATAGACAGGATTGTTGAATGGGCCTAAACCAGAGGAGAGGATTGCGTTCTCCTTATGTGATTTTGAAAATTGTTCGAAATTCACTTGTTGGCTGTTGCTTATGGGTCTTTGACCAAATTAAAACACCATTTCGGGTACGTATTGTTTTCTGTAGATGCATCTCCATAACTCATTTTTGAGTTGAGACACTCCTAAAACAACCATTAAAATGCTCCAGAATCTCAATCCATGAATGGAAGAATAATGCCTTTAGAAATCAGGATATACATGTCATCCATCATTGGAAGGTAGTATTTATGTAAGCTTTCATAGTTATTTATTCTGTCACATGTTTATGTGTTGTTTTCCACATATTGTATCATCAATGCTTTCTCTTGCTTTCTTAGGTCTAAAACTGGGTTGTAAATGCTATAGTCTGATTAAGGAAATCTATCCTGGAAGAGATGCACCAAGAAGAAGCCAAAGTAGAGGAAGAGAGACAAATTGGCAAAAACCATAGCTAATACATTGTTTAAATGCATTTTTTAATTTGATTTTTTTTTTTTTGTATTAGGGGTAATAAGTCCTCTTTAAAATTTTATATTTTCATGTCTAATATGGCTTTTTTTTTATAGATTTTTTGCCCTTATGCTACTTTGTTTTGGTTTGTATTAAAAGTAGGTTTAGATCAGTTTGGTTTTGCTTGGATTGAGGGATGTACCAAGGGCATAGGGCCCAAAATTACCTCTTTAACTCGTTTTATAAGCTTGAGAGCTCACCAAGTGTGGTATAAGGGAGAAATTGGATTTTTAGGATAAAATGGCAAAGTCTGGGCTTTTAGATGGGTGAGTGGGCCTGCTAAGATTTAAAATTATTTTAAAAAATGGATATTGGGCCTGATAATATAAAAAATTAGGTTGAAAAATGGATATTCATATTGGGCCTAGCAGCATAGAAATTTGGGTTAAAAAGTTGGATATTGGGCCTCGTAGCATCAAAATTTAGGTAAAACCGGTTATTGGGCCTGTTAGTATGAATTATATTGGTCAAAAGGATAATCGTACCCTAAATGGGCTGTTGGACGGTCCATTTAACTATTCGGACAGGCCAGATCCAATTGAAAATGGATCCTATTTTACTGGGCTGGGTGGATCCAGACTATTTCTTTACTGGATCCAGATTCAGACTCAGCCGGGCGGGCCGGATCCAGGTCCATTTACAGTCCTGTAGATTTTGTTATGGTTTTCTTGTCATTTTTCTTTTTCCCCACACTTATTTTGAGAATTAGAACCAGTCGTTGAGGTTTTCTTTGATTTTCAAAACAACCTTTTTTTCAGGATTTTCGGCCTGCTTGCTGCATTTTAAATTCTAGATGATAATATTGTCTTTAGACTTGATAAAATTCAGCTTAGGGATTTTGGAAGGAGCTCTTTAGATTGATGATGACTTCAGTTTGTTGTAATATGTCAGGGCGCCCTTTATCCTCACAAAATTCGAGTGAGGAGAAAGAGTAAATGCCCTAAGAAGGTTCCAACTGATGAATCTCTTGACCAATGAGCTAAAATGCCTGAAATAGTATTTAATTTCAGACATGTGGCAACTGCAGAAAGTAGAAAAAAAAATCCAAAGTAAAGCAATAAGCAAGTGGTCGTGACAAACATAACTAATAATGTTCCTATTGTACCTCTCCAATCTGGGCGGAAAACCTGCAGACTCCTTTCTATAGTCTCTGAAGGAAGAAATTGTTACCTTCCTCAAGAAGACTTCAGAGCTATGGAACTTCGTATTTGATAAGTTTGAAATTGAAGCTTATGACCATAATTCTATTTTTTTTGTCTTATAAATTAGTTTGTTTTGAAAGAGTAATTGGAGTATAGGAAGTTGGTGAAAATATTTTTCCTTTTTGATTTCCCAAAAATATTATTTTCCATTTCTTTATTTTGTAATGGAATTTCCTTTTTTTAGTATGATGCATCTCTTTCAATATTTTTTAGAATGATATCAAACCATGCTTTTCATTAAGCAATCAGCTTTCAGTTGTAACCTATAATTAAGCTTGTAAGAAAGGTTGTGATTCTGTACCTATATTCATATGGTTACTTATGGCTATTAGTTGGAACCACATTCAGACAAGCTTTTTGTTTAGCTTTCACAATATCTGAGTTCTGAATAATTTGTCCTTTTATTGTTTAGAAATCTTAACTTTATGGAAAGAGAAGAGGTTGCAGCAAAACAAGAGAATGGGGCAAAGAGGAAGAGCCAGTTCCAACTTGGATCTCTGGAAAGCTTCTATTTGGGTATCTTCATTTTTGCCTACTTTTGGAAAACGCCTTCGATTTCAATTCTGCTATTTTTCAATTGTCCTTGAGTCCTTCTTGCACCATCTTTTCAGTATCTTCCCTTAAAAGAGACCTTTATTAACAGTTGAATTTTGTATTGAAAATTTAGGGCTGCCACTAGCATATTTTCAATTCCAAATCATAATTTTATTGTTTCTTAATCATCATCATCATCGCCATTAAAGAGGAAGTGGGTGAATGGTAGGCCCGAATATCATATGCAATCCGCAGCTAAGGTTTGGCCACTCTCCACATTCTTGGGATTCTTATATTAAACTTTGATGGCTTATGGACCAGAAATCAAGATATGGAGGTGTAATTCACTACTACAATTCAGCAGGGTTTGCACATGCTAGAACTGATGAATTAACAAGGAGGGGTCCATCCTTTATGGTATTCATGTAGCTGTGATATTCTTGTTTTCCATTCTAGGTTTTTATCATCAGTGGTAGAGTTGTTGGCTCCATTTTAGTAGCCTGGGTTATTTTTCCATATCGATGAAACAGATTCATTTTAAAAAAATCATCATCGTTGTCACAACCACTTCACCACCATATGGGGTTGGCTTTTTGAGTTATGATTTTCCAATCTACCCTATCACAAACCATGGTTTCCATTACTTCAGAATCTATCATGTCCTTGCCCTTTAGCTTAACGTTTTAAATGCGTTCCTCTACTTTGTGTACGTTCTACTTGCAAACCCTCAGGTTCTTTGAATTGGGGTTGTTTCTATGGTCAACATATGTGTACTGACCATCTTGTTTTTTGTTTTTGGATGACATGGGTATTCCCAGCCTCACATAGGAGGTGAGACTAATCCCAAACGAAACCACCCGCAAGCCTCATATATCAAGTAAGCCCGAGAGGAGGCGAACCTATGACCTCTAGTCTAATCCTAGAAGCTTAGACCAATTGAGCTACCTCATGCTCAAACCATCTTTTAATTTATCTTAAAATGGCATCCTCCCATTTCTGACTTATATTTGTCCCTTCTAATGTCGCTTTGATGGTCATTTCTAATTATGTCTTTAAGTGTTGTTGCTCCATAGTTCTATCTGGCAAGACCATGCAGCACGATTGTTAAGTGCTCATTGTAGCAATCTTGAAGGTTGTATGTTTGAATCAGACGGTGTCATATAGGTATTTGGCCCATAGGAAACAATTTGTGAAATCCAATTAAGACTGCTAACCCTAGATAGATGAGCTTATAAAATCTTTAAAAGAGAGAAATGTTACCATGCTAGCATCCCAATTTCTGTTACTATTTCCTTATCAGCTTTTCTTTTCTTTACCATCCAACATTCAGCTCCCTAAAGCATTGTAGGACTGATGACAGTTATTTTTGTTTCCAATTACAGAAAATAAATATCCCTCGCAAGATGCAATGGAGAATTATGCTTTTTCACTGAAGTTGAGGTATAAGCAGGTTCGTACTTGGTTCGTTGAGAGGAGGAGGAAAGAGAAAAGGGAAAAGGAGTTAGTTTGTTCTAGTGGGCAAACAGTGTCTGGAAATGGTGAGTCTCAGCCACCGGTTGGCATCATGGCTAGAGGTAGCAGAAATGAAACACATAAGCAGAGTACTATGGGTCGGAGAGGACCAAAAACCCAAAATGCAAAATTGAACCAGTCAAAGAAGAATAGCAAATCAGTGCATGCCAAGGGTCTGCAAATGAAAAAATCCATAGTTGGAATGAGCGGTAAGCAAAAGACACAACATTTCCGGCTTAAAGATTTTTTGACGCCTGATTATATTTTGAGAAGAGTGTTCCGCAAAGATGGCCCTCCTCTTGGTGTTGAGTTTGACTCTCTTCCCATGGGAGCATTTGGCAATCGTTCAGGTATTTTCTAATCTGTTTCCTATTCTCATCCACTATGACACGAATCACTTAGAAACAGTTCTACTTTTCTGGTTGGTAATATTGATGATGATGCTTATTCATAGAGAGAAGGAAATGTAAAATTTATATGGAAAGGATATTTCAGTAAAAAGCCAAATTGGAGTTTATTAGTAGTCAAAATGTTCATTTGAGTTAATTGTGTTATCTTCATTGGTGTATAAATCAATCGGTATGTCTTATAAAGATTGAAACTTGTTGTTTCCAAAAATTCAAACCTGGATGGGGGGCATTGGTAAACTTTCCCATGCAATTGTTAAATTTTTTTCTCTGTTTTGTGACGACATTGTCAGATGAATGGTTATGATGTTCCATGACAAGTTCTACTTGGTTCTCAGTGCTTGCAGTTTCAAAAGTGAGGCGAAAGTTGTCTCATTGTTTTAACTTAGAGCAGCACTTGGGATGTGTATTACTTGTATGTTACTTTTGTAGACCAAAATTTAGAAAATGGAACCCAATCTTTTATGATTATTCCTGTTTTCAGATCTTTTCTGATGTCATATTTTATCAAATAATACCTTCTTATCTGTCAAATGGTTGGAAACTTTATTTGTCAGCAGGAGCCCTTTATCAATGAAATTTTTTTTTTTTTTTTGAGCGGTAAAAAGAAAATATATTAGAAAAAAGATAATAGATACTTGAAGACATAAAAGGTCTAAAAGAGTTAGACCCAAACAAAAAATACAAGAAGAAAAAAGGACTAGAAAGAACTGAAAATACAATAAAACAAGAGCAAAAGTTCCTCCAAACTCAAAGAAGGAAGACATTTGAGAAAAGGTTGATTAACTCCAAGCTTGACAAAATAATCCGCCACTCCATTCATTACTCGGCCGATCTGGACAAAGGATACATCCATCCCCGAGGCCAACTCCCTAATCTCCCTCTCCAAAGTGATCAGTTTCCAAGACAGTCGTCTTTGTCCCTTAGCCTATTTGATCACATTTGCTGAATCTCCCTCAATAATGAGTTTACCTTGCCCATACCATTTTACAGATGTACAAAGCTCTTCTAATGCTAAGGATTTCTGCCTCATTGGAGTCTCGCGTTCCCACCGACTCATTGAAGACAATGGATGTGGTCCCCTCTTGGTCCCTAAGCACCCCGCCAATCCCGGCGGGCCCTGGTTTCTTGTTTTGAGATCTTTTGTTTTTTCTCATTTTTATTTTTATTTTCTGCTAATTTTGTTGTTGGCACTTGGAATCTAGTAACCATGATGTAATGCCTATGCTGAATGAGTTTTTGCTGCATGAATTGCATAGTAGATTGCTCTTGATAAAAATAAACAAAAGTTAAATGGTAGCATTTTCATTGCTCTTATACCTGTAGCATAGTTGGCAATTCTTAATTGTTGTAACCACTAAGGTTACAAGTTCAAGTCAGCTACCATCTAAAAAGGAGACATTTGTTCTGTTTCTTTACAGCGCATCAATTGACGAGATTATGCTACTTTTTCTTCTTGAGAATTTCATGTATTTTATGACTAGGAATTTGCTTTTCTGCCCATTTCCATAGGTCACTATCCAGTTGCTGTTTAGGTATTTCATGCATTTGACTATTAGTAATTGGGGGATTTGCTTTTCTGCCTATTCTTGTAGGTCACTACCTAGTTACATATCTCAAAGACCCCTGCATACCCCTTAAGCCTGCATACAAATGTGTACCCCTTTTTGGCCCTACCTACATGGGACCATGAGATGGTCAGTTGGAAGGTCTTTACAAGAAATAGCTTGAATGGATTGCTATTTGAGTATGGTTTTGAAGGCTATATGGATTAGTGGGGCCATAGAACATGTTTCCATCCAATGGTGCTTGGAATTTACTCAAATCTTGTAGTGATCCAATTCTAATAGGTTTAGGCATGTGATGGGGGAATTGGAGCAAGTGAGGTCCATTTCACTTGGTATGCATAGTGTGCACATGATAAGTGGATCGAAGGAATCCATTATATATTGGAAATTGTAACATGTTTCTATCCTGCAAGATTTGTGGTTGTGACAGTCAGCACCTTCTGACTTTGTTATAAGTACATTGTCATGTCAAAAGTTGCAGTCACTATCCAGTTGCTGTTCTTTTCACATGCAAGATTTCTGTGATTCAGTGATGCTTGATGTTGTAACTTCTATTTTCATTGTCTTACTGCTTAATGATTGAAGTTCAAAATTTTCCCATTTTCTTTTATATACCAAAAGTTGCCATAGTTTTATCTTTTAATTCCAATTTCTTTAACATTTTTTCATAGGACCAGGTACTCTCTTTACTTCTCGAGACAACCAAAGAGTGCCTAAAAGAAGAAAGGTAAGTGTAAATATGTTCTCAAATTGTTTTGTTCTCTCTTTTATTTAAATTGTTCATCATTTGATGGCACAACCAATAATACATGTTCATCGCTACAATCAAATTTATAAATTATTTGCCTTTGGAGCTCATGGAACTTACTTTGGATGCTCTTTAAAATTAATGGGTATGTTTGGTTTACTTCTTTTCAAGCAATCAACTTGTTGGTTACTAGTGGATGCTTAATATTCTTCCTTTGATTTCATATTGGACACTATTATGATACTTCTTTCCTTAATTATGAGCAAGAGATTGATTGACCTGAAGTCTTTAATGGACCTCCTTTCTTTGAAATCATAACACTGAATGGTGCACTAAAATCTTTGGTTATTTTACCTTTCAAAAAAAAATCTTTAGTTATTTTAGCTTGTTTGTACTATTTTACTCCCTTTTCATTTTTTTTAACCAGTGATCTATATCTTTGAACATACAAGACCAAATCCATCATCCCATCATCTGTTCCCTATAATGGATATTCATAGTCCAAAGATTAGATTTTGATGCAAGTGCTTTAGTTTGATATTTTAAAAGAAAATTGGAGGGTTTTTAGAACCTTGGTCGACTTTCTTAACCATTCATATGGGGCTTTGGAGCTTATGAAGCTTATGTGAGCATCGATACTCATAAGAAAATTTTTGTATCTGGAGAAGCATTTGTGTGCTTAAATCTTACATCCATAATCTTTGACAACCCATGTTGGACATGACATTTTAGTTGACTGGATGGTACAGATTTGGGATCTAGTTGTCCGTTTGGATGCAGTGAAAGCAAGAGAAAATAGGGGATTTCCCTCTTCTCTATTTGGTATGTTACTGAACATGGGAAAAGTTGGCTCCACTTTCTTTCCCTTTTCTCATCCCAAGTCAAAATCTGTTTCCTTCGAAGGGGAGGGGAAACCGTGGTTTCCCTTCTATCCCTCTCTTCCTTGTACCTTTTCACCTATGAATCTGTGATTACCAAATAAGGTACAAGAGAATCTCTCAGTAAGAGAATCGCCTACTAGGGGAATCCCTTGAAAAGCTTTCTCCTCAACCAGTGCCACCTAGGTGGCCAATCGAATTTGGGACCATCTGGTCAACCTAGCCCTTGATCTAAGACCCAAAGTTGCAATGGTATAAAAGGAATGTTTTAAATTGATGGTAGGAATCACCTAAAATTGGTCAAAAAACACATCATCTGGATGTAGTGTCCCCATGGACACATCATCAGGATGTATTATGCCCCTGGACACATCACTAGAATTTTTTGTGCCCCTGGTCTGTCTCTCTCTCTCTGATACTTCCTAATGATGTTACTGGGAGGCTAGAAAATAGTTAGCATGCCAAGTAATATTTTCCTTTGGTATCCTCCAAAACTGTCATGACTATACTCATGATATGATCTTTAATCTGATGTAGTTGTCATATTAAAAGATGCTGACATTGACCATATATCCAAAATGAATTCAAAATTTAAGTTATATTTGTTTTTATTATTTACTTTATGTATTTCATCCTTTCTAAGAAACTTACTGCTTGCAGATTGCTGAGTCACCCTCATTGGGATCCCTAACTCAGAAAACGAAGAGTGCACCAGTAAAGAAATATGGTATTGGGAAAGGTTTGATGACAATCTGGCGTGCAACAAATCAAGATTCACAAAGCTTGCCTACTGGTGTTGATTTTATTAAGAGAGGAGCATCAGATCTGTGCTCCAAGTCAACATTTTCAGTTTGTGAGCCTTCATGTCAAGAACTTAAAAAATCACAATACCGAAGAATTGCTCAGGTAATCACTTATTTTGTGTTCATCTCTACAAACCAGTAATGGATTAAATTATTAAACTTGTAGTGCCTTCTAATGAATTTTTGCTGTTGATTAATGAAATTGTTGTTAGTAAATTTACCATGCTTACTAATAATTTCTTATGATAGAAACAAAGAAGGTTGGGGAATAAATTACAGGATAAGAGAAAGCCTCCCGTGAAGAAAAGAAAGGTATCTGTGCAGGTTATACTTGCCTTTGTTATTGAAGTGAAATTGTTAGAGCTTACATTGACTATAAACCTCAGGTGGAATGTAATAAAATGGAAAATCAGAAAGACCTTCGTAAAGAGGAATGCAAGCTTGCAATAGAAGGACTGGGACCTCAAGGGCAATCAGATGCTCTGATGGTACTAGTGGATGATGAGGAACTTGAATTGAGGGAGTTGCAGGCTGGACCAAATCCTCTGAATTGTTCTCATCAATCTATCAATGGAACGCATGGTTGTTCACTTTGCAAAGGTTTTTGAATACTGCCTTCCTTTAGCAAATTATAAGCATCTCACTCTTTTTGGTTGGTGAAATTTCTTAATTTTTTAATCATCACTAACCAGTAAGTTTAAGTGGGGTAAAAGGAATAGAAACATCTACATTCATGTCTACAGATCGAATTTACTTTCTGTCTTGAAATTGCTTTCTGTACTTTCTAGATTTGCTCGCTAGGTTTCCTCCAAAATCTGTAAAGATGAAGCAGCCATTCTGTACGCGACCTTGGGATTCTTCCCCTGATATCGTCAAGAAACTGTTCAAGGTGATACAAATTTTCCTACCTAAAAAATATTTGCTGATTTTATTCAACGCTTCTGGAATCAGGAATTTGCATATGACTGCACACATTTTGGATTTGTTATTATAGCTTGGTAAATCAGACTTGGTACTTATAAACAATGTGTTTTTTTTTTTTTTTTTAAAATTGCTACAGGAAGTTTCATGTTCCGGGTTATAGAAATGGTTTAGACTTGCCCCTCTTGATGTTTGAGAAAGTGATGTTATTTTAATATTTATTTTGTTTGGGCCAATATGGTATCATGTTTGTTCTAGTGGTCATTAGAGAAAATTCTCTCTATCATGCAATGTAATCTATCCTTTTCTCTTTCATTTTTGTCTTCTCATGTAGGTATGTAACTAAGGGCTCCTGTTAATGATCAATGCATAACAGGTTCATGTGCTTGCTTTTGTGTTTGCATGTCAGTTTATTGGCATTGCTGTACTCTGCACTGTTACCTCTTTATATCAGTGTTACATTTCCGCACTTGTTTGGTATGAGTGCTCTATGCTTGATCTTCTCTGAAGATAATGCATTTATGCTTAATTTGGGTTTTCTTTTTGTTACATTTTAGGTTTCCCCCTTTCTGGTACAACATCCATTTGGTTTTCTTTTTGTTACACTTTTTACAAGGTTTTCCCATTGAGTGGTATGCCATCCATATTCTGTAAATGTCCGTCACTTTCTTTAGGGATATTATGAAGTGCCTAGGATTCTTGACTCTTGATCAATGCATGGGTAAGCACATGTTCTGGCTGTTGTATTTGCACATATGCCTTCTTGCATTGGAAACTTTTAGTCTTCCATTTACTCTCTGCACTTGCTTCTTATCTTAGTATCACCTTTCCCAATAGGTGTCTTCTCCCAGTTTGCTAAAAGATTGCATGTATGCAATTTGGGTTTTTACTTTCGATATATCATCCATTTTTCTTTATGTTCTGTAAATATCAGGGTATTTCTGGAACTCATGAATGTATGATGAGTAAATGTTGGGTGTGTGAATGTGTAGTCCAAGAATCAATGTCGTCTTGAAAGCAAAATATATTGGTTCCATATTGGGTTGTGTGAGTATTAATTTCTATGAAGATTTTGCTTGAAGTTCTTTCTCAAGCAGAAACTAACTTTTTAAGATTCAAACCTTGAGCAGGTCTTCCGATTCTTGTATACCCATGCTGTAGCAGTTGACATTTGCCCCTTTACATTGGACGAATTTGCTCAGGCATTCCATGATAAGGTACATGTAATCGTCTTTGGTGGACTCCAAGCTGAAATTGTTCAGACACCGATTACAGCACAAATTTTAATAATTTTTTCTACTGCCCTTCTCTCTCTCTCATGTACAAGTTATGGATTTACATACAGGACTCCATGTTACTTGGAAAAATTCATGTGGCTCTTCTCAAACTTCTTCTGTCTGATGTTGAAAGGGAGTTTTGCAGTGGATTTCTTCCTTGCGCTGTGAAAGATTGCAGATTTCTTGGATTTCTACACTTTGTAAGTCTAATTCCATTGAGACAGTGCTATTCATGGATGGTTGCTTCTAGTTGGCCTAGTTTTTTCCTTTTCAGACCTCATTATTTTGCCACATGAGCCTACCTTTGCGAGTACCAGTGGCAGCAATGTCTGGACCACCGCAATGGCACCCACCTACATCAAAAAGTAACCATACTCAAGTATACCAAAGATTGATTATAAGAATGGCAATAAACAAAGTGTGGTCAGTGTTGAGGGAAAGAAGGGAAATTGATTAGAGGAACTTAGCTTCCTTGTGTACAACTTCTCCATACACAACTATATTGAAAATTCATGTTAGTCAAAGGCATGCCTTAGTTGCACCTAGACCCTCGCCTAGGCTCTAGACCCATTTTGCTTGTGGCCCTACCTGTAAGCCAGGCTCATCTTACTTTAGAAACCTTTTCTATTTTAAGCCTATTTTTATTTTTTTTTGGTAATTTCTGTTAAATATTATAGTTAACATGAAGTAGTTGTTGGTATCACTTAATTAGAAGCTGTAATTATTAGATTCATATACTTATGTATGTCTATAATACATATCATGTGCTTGGAAGCTCAGTTGCTAATACTTTGGTGTGATTGATGAATAATATTATATTTTGTGAACATTGATGCATTAGGGGCAGAACTCTATGAATCTACATGTATTTTGAAGTGTCTAAATACGTGCACCTAGCAAAATTAGGTTCATGCCGAGACATTTGCTTGCTTCTTAGGCTCTTGGACTCCTTGTTGCCTTGATTGTGCCTTATGCCTTAACTATTATGAGAAGTTGATTATAGACATGAGAACAAACTACGGTAGTAAGTTTGAGGGGAGAAGGTAAGTTGAGCAGAAATTTATTTCTGTTGTATGTATCTCATGGCTATGTATTTCTTTTCCAGATAAGGGAGGAAGGTTTTCATGTGAAGTACTGGAATAAAGCATTAAATCCTCTTACATGGACAGAAATACTACGGATGGTATTAGTAGCAGCAGGTTTTGGTGCAAAAGGAAGGACATTACAAAGGGAAATTCTTAGCAAGGTATATATGTCATCTTTGTTGGCAGGAAAGTTAGTTTTGAGGCTTGAGAAACAGGATGCTTGTCATGTTGGCGAGGTCTTCAACTTCTCAAAAAATATTGTATACATTGGCAAGATCTTGTTGTCTGGTGTTTTGGCTGTTTGACGGCCTCATTGATTGTCAATATTTTGGGATGTATATTTGTGGTTTCAAGTCCATGGTTCTATGTACCATTGAAATCCTGCAGATTTCATCTTGGGTTTCCCCTAAGTTCTGACGTAGTCTAAATCATCATCATTGGCATTATTATTTGGATTTATTGTTTATAAGCATGTTGACTGTCAAATTTCATACCAATAGGCAATAGTAGGCACACCTATCTCTATGGACCATGACATCCCATTTTTTTGGCAAACAAGTATCTGTTCCAAGAATCCAATACCCATATCAGAACTTGACAGTTAATTTTCTTGTCTAAGTCCCAAACTCATCAACCCGTAAACTGGTCTAAGAGGCAGAGTAGCTTATTTTTCATTTTTTTTTTTTTTTCTGATTCTGATTGTTCTATCACCAATTTTATAAATTTTCATGTTGAGCTTTCGAACTCATAAAATTTGATACTGTGGTTATGGTTCTAAACTTTAGTGGTTGCATGTTGTCATGATATGACATTTTGACTTTGAAGTTTGTTTTACAGTTTTAATCTATGCAAATTGTAGCTTTCTCTGTGCATTTGGTGTCTTCTGTTTGGCCTTCTGTCTTAATTTCAAACTTCAACCATTGTTACATTATACTATTGGTTTTACTTTGTAACAGTATTCAATCAATTATTCTTTTTTTTTTCTGTTCAGTTCTTGTGTACCAAAATTTAACTGGTAGCAGCTCCGTTTCTTATGACTGGCTAACTGTTTATGTATGCTTAAAACTCAAACAGACATTTAAGATGGACGCCACGTCAGCAGTCATTTAATTCACTTTTCTCTTCTCATTTGGAAATGAAATATCTGTGAAGCATCATGTTAGATTGGGTTTTTATCCTTCACATGCATAGGGAATTCAGAAGTTGATTTCCTGGAGCTTGCACTTGTTGTTATTGTATCTTTGCTGCTTGATGTATGGATTAGTGCCTGTGGTTGGGTGAGTCAACATGTATGGGTGCCACTTTTTATCATGCAAATATGTAGGCACAATGAAGTGTCTTCTGATAACTGAATGTCTGAAAGAATGGAAGTAATGTGTTTATTAACAACTCCTTGGGATACACACATCCACACTCAGCCACCCACACATGTAGATAAATAAAGAGAGAGAGAGAGAGAGAGAGAGAGAGAGAGAGAGAGAGAGATTTGTCTTTGGAATGTGAGAATAACGAGTGTGAGAATGAGTAAAGAGCAACATTTTATTTTTTTGGTTTGACAATTTGCCAGAATTCTATGCATGGTCTTCTTCTACATGATAACATTTTTACTTTTGTATTTTGTATGCTTTTAACAATTAAACATACGTTAGTGCACATATTTCTTGTTTGTAGTCCATATAAAAGTATTCCTGTATTAATTTCTCATATCCATATTATGCAGGAACGGAGCCTTATGACAAAATATGGTTTATGTTCTGGTACTCTTAAGGGTGAATTGTTTCAAATTCTGGCTGAGCAAGGAAGTAATGGGTTAAAAATTTCCGAGTTGGCTAGATCTTTTCAGGTAAGTTACATAGACAATGGGATTCGTATCTCAGTAAAGCATGATTGGATTAATTGGCACTATATTAATAGAATGCATTTCATGATTTCCTTTTGAAGATTGTTGAATTAAATATTACCAGCGCAACTGAAGAACTGGAAAATCTTATCTGTTCAATGCTTTCAAGCGACATTACTTTGTTTGAGAAGATCTCACCCTGTACATATCGCTTGCGTGTTCATACTCTATCTTCAAAAGGCACAGGGGACCAGTCTGATACTGAAGACTCAGGAAGCGTGGATGATGAGACTGAGGAATCTAGTTGCAACAGCCATAGTGATGATTCTGAGGAATCTGAGTTGGATTCTGAATGCAACCGCAGAATTGTTAGTTATAAGGCCCGTCGCAAACAAAAAAACAAGTTGATTGAATATACTGAAATAGATGAGAGCCATTCTGGAGAAGTGTGGGTGTTAGGTTTGATGGAAGGTGAATATTCAGATTTAAGCATTGAAGAGAAGCTGAATGCTTTAGTAGCTTTAGTTGATCTTGCCAGTGCTGGATGCAGTACAAGAGTAGAGGTAACCTAAATTTAACTTTGGATACTGGATGTTATTAATCAAAATGTTTTCATTTACAACTGAGAATGGATACATTTGACTCTTTATACAACCTGATTCTCTCTACTAAGGATTACACATGTTCATGTTTTGTGGAGATTCCAAAAGATTTGTTTCTTCCCACCTTAGGGTCAGGCAATGCACATAAAACGATAGCCTGATGTGTTACAAATTGTTTTCAGCTTCATGTGATTAATGCATAGTAATGATTATATTCCATCTTCTTTGTCATGGCATTTGTTCTAAAATCTTTTAAGTAGCATTATGTTTGAATAATCATTTCGTCTGCGTTTGGATTAGGGTGAGGTTGGGGTGAGAAAATAAACTCACCCTAAAAGATGGATCTCACCATGTTTGGATTTGGAGTGAGGAAGTTCCACAACTTAAAAACTCACCCTGAAATAGGGTGAGTTAACTCTCCCTTGAAAAGGTGGGGAAATCAATTCATGAAACTAACTTCTCTCACCCTCCAAATCTCCACCACCTTTCATGAATCATGACTTTATTTTGTACATCTTTTATTAAATGAAATTTTGATACTTTATACTTTAATTAAATTAATAAAATTAATAAAAAATTAATTAGATTAATTGAACTTTAATCAAGTATTTACTTAATTATGCTATTTTATACCTTAATTAGTCTAATTTCACAATTCAAAGTTTCTACTTAGATTATAAATAATTACTACTTTGTAACTATTAATTTAAAATTTCTATTTACTTAATTAAATTATTTCTTTTGATTTCATTAGTTCAATTACACAATTAAACATTGCTAATTACTTAATTTTGCTATCTTCTATACTTTAATTTTGCCTGATCTTATGGTTTCTTGCGCCAGATTACTTACGTCTGTAGGGGCTCCTTTTTTACCAGTTTTTTGCTTGTAGTACTTTCATTTCTGTTCTTGTCCCCTTGTTTAGCACTGCTGGTGCTCTCTAATTATATATATATATATATATATGAACCATTTCAAAAAAAAGAACTTGTCTATTTAAATTAATTAAATCAACTCTAATGAAATATGACAAAAATATACCTTCTAAGTGTCCAATGGCATCAAGGATCGACCAGTAAACAAAAGAGTGTGTGAGAGAGATGAGAGGAACAAGTGAGAGAGAGACTTGTCTATTTACTTTATTGTTAATTACTTCTAGTTACACAATTAAGGTTTTCTATATTAAATATATTTGTGAACAAATAAAAACTTGGTACAAGTATATAATTTATTTCTTGTTAATAAGTGATTAGATTTTGATGGATTAGAAATATATGATGTCCCCTATCTCTTTTTTAACTTATTTGATTGAATTCTTATTGTATATATGTCATACTATGTATTTTCCCATTACATGGGTGTGCCAATGATTACCCAAGTAAAAAGGTCTCACTACATATTATAAGTGGTGAAATTTTATTTTAGCAAAAGAATAAAAAATTATATTTCCACTATTCTCCACTTGTATTGTCCAAGCAACATTTTAAGTTCTCTAGAGAAAATTCAAGTTCTCCACCCTAAATTTACCAAATAGAGTGTCTTAAGTTGTAAAGGATGTGGCAATATGGAGTTTTTAATCTACAAGGTGCACCCACCCCCCTCCCCCCTCATTTTCTTCAAGTACCCTTGGAATTACCTTCTTCAACTCACTTTGATCCAAATATAGCCCTCATTGTCATAATCATTTGCCAAAATCCCATCTATCTTGGGTCAACTTTTTGAGTTATGCTTCTCCTTTTGACCCTATCATAAATCATAGACTTTGTTAGTCCACTGTTTATTATGTATTTTTGCCCCTTCCCTCCATATTTTAAGTGCTCTACTTTTTCTCATGCATGCGATGTTTAACCTCTGAACTCTATGTACTAGGGGTATCTCTGGTCTTCTACTTAATGTCTAAACTACCTTAGAAGAGTTTCTCTCATTTTGTTATTCAATCGGGCCATTTTTAAATTGCCCTTAATGTGACCTTTTTAAAAAAAAAAAAAAGTAACTGTATTATTCACAAAATGGGAAACACCAACCAGACGAACATGAAATCGGGCATAATCAGCCCGCCAACTCCACAACCCTTACAAGAAACACCACACCTAAAAAGTTGCATGATCTTATTATCTTCCGAAGACATACAAACCTTGGTGTGCCATTTTATCAGCTGTTGAATTTGCAGCCCTTGGAACAAAAAGCCAAAAAGTCGGAGGTGATGTAGTGACGAATCCTCTCAACTTTATCTAGATAGATCTAGGGACAGAGAGAATCAGAAGCCTAACCGGCAACGACCTTAGAGTCCCTTTATAAAGTACCACCTGCAACATCTAACTTTTCCATCTCAATGATACCTCTCCACAATGTGACCTTTTTCACCTATCTTTTAGTATTAATCTACTCATCTAACATAGCATGTGCATCTCGATTATCTTGACTTCGTCTTTTCTTCATTGCCCAACACTCTGCTCCATAGAGCATTGCTAGTCTAATAAGTGTTCAAAAATCGTCCCTTTTGAACGACGTGGAACTCTTTTATCACACAAAACTCTATTAGGTTATTTACATTTTGCTTACCCAACTCACATCCTATTAGTCATATTTAAGTTAGATCCTTTGTGAGATTCTACCATAGAGCACAAGTATTTCAACTTAATCCAGTGCAATACTAGGTCATTTCTAATTTTAATTGGATCGCCCTCTGTATCTTCTGTTCCACTTAATTTACACTCCATCTAATTTTTTTTAGCTACTATTTTAGAGCATTTGTCTCAAAAGCTTTCCTCCAAGATTCCAACTCATTTTTCCCAATGACGTCTTTGGCATCTTAATAGTATATATACTACTAAAATTTTGTGAGTTCTTGTGATTTGTCTCTTCCTTTTAGTCCAATATTTGTTTTCTGAATTTTCTCTTATCTGTTCTCAGTTCAAGCTTATTATGACATCTGAAGTTCTTTCCTTACTTTTAAAATTGTTCATCATCAGCATCACCACCACCACAACCTCCGTAATCAAAATCAAGCTAGCAAACCCACCCCAATTTCCCCTATTAATGCCCAAATTTACATAAGAATTCCATTTGGTCCAAAGGCTCTGTTTTCCATCTTCTTAGCCCAGATTATTTTTATTTCTTTTCAAGATATTTTATTAACCATCTCTTCATTTGCTTCTATTTCGTCATCTACTTCGCTCCTATATTTTGTATTTAACAATTTTTTAAAATGTATTGCCCACGTATCCTTTATTTTTTTATTCTCACTATGATGACTCTTTGGTTTTTATGTGCAGTATGGCTTATGTGATCAAGAGCTCTAGATTTTTTCCCCTCTCGTAGCAAGCTTGCACATATCCTTTTCCCCTTTCTTTGTTCCTTCTCAGATGGTTAATTGTATTTATAAAGAAAACATATAAGCAACCTGCCAACTTATCACTGAGAACTTGGTATAGTTGTGGCATGGACATATAGGGGAATATATTAACCAGACATGATTTGTTCAAGTTAGATGAGGAAACTGATCCCACATACATGGGATAAAGGCTTGGAGATGATGATGGCAAGCAAAATGCTGATATTAACAAATAATGATTTTTTCGTCTTGATATAATATACAAAAAAAAAAAAACAATGAAAAAATGTTTACCATTCAAAAAATAAAAAATAAAACAATGAAGAAATGTTTGAGTGACATTGATGCACTCGGAAATTGGCTCAACTATTTATAAATAAATAAAAAAAAAAGATGTAAATGAGCTAATTAACACTTAATTGTGGCTATTTTTCTATCTAATTATGGTGCCCCAAATTGTAGTGCACTTACTCTACCCAATCTCTATCTCAGCCATTACAAATACTAGCAGAAAAGCTCATGTTCCAAGATTCTCTTGGAATCTCTATGCCATCCTATGTTCCAAGATTCTCTAGGAATTCCTACAAGTCTACACAATAATTACAACCCGTGCACACTACCACATTCCTCCAACATCTCATGCACTTTGTAGATACTTCTTGATAATCCAGATCATCAGGACCCTTTCACTTTTCTTGAGGATTTGAGTACATTATGGTCACTTCTTGAATCTTCAGAGAATCTCTATGTCTCTGAAACTTGTTTCAGTTGAGTTTAGCTTGTGCTAATGTTTGGCACCCATTTAAAAAAATTTACCATCTAAGTTGAATTGCATGTCATGGAGTCTTGTCCCATAACACTAAGACATCTATTTTGTGATGCACAGACACGTCTACTGGCCTCACTTACACGTGTAGACAGGGTATGGGAACAGAACAGGCATGGAAATGGGGTTGACACAACTCCCTTCCCTTGCACCTTTTTTTTTTTTTTAAAAAGGGCAAGAATAAAGAAAACAGAGAGAGAGAGAGAGATTGGAATAAGGAAAATGGTCATACATAATTTTTTTTTTAAGGTAACTTTTTTTTATGACGGAGGTTCCCTACAGAAAGAAAAGGCTAAAAATAGTTCATCGGCAGCCGAGTTAGCTAATTGAGAGCCAAAGCAATCTTCAAATCAAAGATAGAAATGATGTGCCAAATATTCTCAAATTTATCCAAAAATTTCCACGGACATGGAGAACCCTGCACCCATCCCACCACTATCTTAGAATCACCTTCAACAAGACTTTCACGAATGCCCAACGCCTCCAATTATGCAATTCCTCTCCATAAAGAAAATAATTCTGCCTCAATCACGGAATTGTTAGAGATTGAACTAGCAAATGAAAGGGCTGTAGATCCAACATCATTGCAGATAACTCCTCCATAACCTGCCAAACCAATCTCAGCAAACAACTTCCATCGAAATTTAGTTTGAGAAGCCCAACATCTGGAGGGGACCGAAGCACTTGTAGCCGAGTAACGTGATGATGCGTAATAATATCCATTGATGCCCAATCCATACATACATCTGTGATTGACACCCCTTTCTACTTTGCCGACCTCACCATCCACCAAGCTGTTCAAGGTTTGATAATGCCCAAAAGATGCATGGCTAAACATTGGTTCCCTTGAAAGACTTATTTCTTTCCAGCCAAAGAGACCAAATGATACTCATAATTGTCGTAAACCATAAACTTCTATGGAAGGAACTACCAAAAAACCTGAAAGCACCATCTCTTCCTCAAATAACTGACACCACGAGCTAGGAATGCAATAAGCAACATCCAAAAGGCCGAAAAAGTGCATCCAAATTTGATAGGGTAGTGACAGTGAAGTAATAGATGATCCACCAACTCCGCTTCCGAGAGACATAAAGGGCATGCATTTACTATAATTATCTTCTACAGCCGCAAATTATCAATTGTTAAAATTTTCTTTAGGCCAGCTATCCAACCAAAAACCTTCACTTTTAAAGGAGACACAGTCACCCAAACTTTTAGATGCACTAGAGGTACCTCACCTGTCGTCA
Source organism: Chimonanthus praecox (assembly GCA_022113865.1). Classification (NCBI taxonomy): domain Eukaryota; kingdom Viridiplantae; phylum Streptophyta; class Magnoliopsida; order Laurales; family Calycanthaceae; genus Chimonanthus; species Chimonanthus praecox. The sequence continues at coordinate 56,428,320 of CM039087.1, read as the reverse complement.
AAAGCTTTTGGCAAAAAGACTTCAATGAAAAAAAGACCATGAGAATCAGGTTCCCATAACCGTCGATCCCTGCCATGACCCATCACATAAACATTCTCTAGTAACCGCGTTAGGGACATCCACCTTTCCACCATCCAATCTTCCAACTGTCGACAAAATTGAGGCCCCCAAACTACCTTGGCATGAACAATATCATAACAATCACTAACTAAAGCATGTTTGTTACTTGAAAGGTTTAAAAGAGCCGGAATAATTGTGCCAAAGGAACTTCATCCAGCCATTTATCCAACCAGAAAAGAATGTCCTCTCCTGAATATACTCTATACTTAATGTGATTTCCAAAAATTGTCACCATCGAAGAAACACCCTGCCAAAATCCAGAAGTTTGGCTAGTCGATCTATTGACCCTCCACTCATTCGTTTCCAATCTATATTTGTTGCAAATTTAATCCTTCCAAAGTCTTGTAGAAGAGTCTCCCAATCGCCACAACCACTTCCCCAACAATGCAATGCTAAACTAACGCAAAGGCCTAATTCCTAGACCACCTTCTGCCACAGGCTTACATACTTGAGCCCAATTCAACAAATAGAATTTACGCTTTTCTCGTCATTCCATAAAAACTAACGTTGTATCTTTTCCAATTTCTCTATGACCGATGTTGGACATTTGAACACATTGAAGAAATAAACTGGAAGGCTAGATAAAACAGCCTTAATCAGAGTTAGCCTTCCTCCAAAAGAAAGGTGTCTACCCTTCCAACTAGAGAGCAGCCACTCCATTTTATAGTCCTATCTGAACATTCCTTTCGAGGTTTACTTTTGTAGAGTGGAAGACCTTAAGTTTGGCCTTGTATTAATCAGAAAAACCTTATAATATTAAAAATAAAATAGAGGTTTTAGATGAATTTAGATAATATACTTTTTGCCATGTCCTGGTGTTTTAGATTTTTAAAAATGGTGCACCTTGTCCCTGTCCACGTACTATTCCATTCCCATGTTTGTCTCTAAGCAATATAGCCTCTATTGCTTTCAAGGAAAACCTTGAGGATAACCTTTTTACCACAATTGAGATATAATCTGTGGATAAGCATTTTTTAATCCACCCAATAAATCGCAATCAGAAGCTATTCATTATTTTTGTGTAGCTAGTAGACATTCTATTGAATATGAATCAACAACTAGCAAAATTAGATTTCTGTTTAGACATGTGTCCCATGTCTTTGGCCCCAAAAAACGTGGCGTCTTGATCGTGTGTTGCTTCTTGACAACCATGTTGTACTTGATGGTTCTAGACATGGATTAAGTAATCTTTTGTTTTTAACATAGGATTTCTCCGAAAACTTGTCTTGTGATGGATATCTGCAAGATGCTTAGATTGGGTAAGCAACAAATGAAATAAACATGTACATCTAAGGTCATGCCTAGAAATATGCCTTTTTTTTTTTTTTTGAAACTGTAACAAATTAATTCACTAAATTATGTAGAGGATACAATGAGATAGAGTCAAGTATGAAAGAGTTATACATGGCAATCATATAGAATACATGGAGAGTAAGGAAGAAAACAGTATGTACAAGACTTCCCAGTCAACATAAATACAGTAGGAGTACCCATTCCTCTATACGCCCAAATATTATCGTGATCAGAACAACTCCATTGCAGGTCTTTGTTTTTGTTGAATTGCCTTCAAAAATGAGATTCACATTCCCAACCTAGACCAAATCTGAAGTGCTCTCCTAATTGCTCTCAATTCCACCTCATTCGATTCCATAATCCCTAATAGCTTAGAAAATGCTAATATCCTGGCTCTATTATCATGCAACACCCCTCTTATTCCTTTTAAGCCAGGTTTACCTCTTGTTGCCCCATCCACGTTGAATTTATAAAAACCTTGAGGTGGCGCTATCCACTGAACCCTGGGTTTTCTATCTTTCCCTACTCCTTCCATACACCTTTCCCATGATAGGTGTAAGTTCTTCGGAGCTAGACCTGCAAACTCACTACAAGCAGAAAGTCATCCTATCAATTGCCATTTTCGCCTTCTCGAAAACCTCTCCTATGGTTCCCCTTTTCTCCTCAAAGATCCTCCCATTTTGCTCTTTCCAAATTGCCCGCGGTTGGTACCAACCTCCATGCCATCCTAGATCTACACCTAACACACCCCCACCCCCCCACCCTCCACTCCTCTCCCAAGGACACACGTGCAACCGAATAAACTCAGAAAATAACACCAAAACCCCCACTTGAAGCGACATTCACACAAGTGTTCCACTATCTCGTTTTCCTCTCTACATAGTTGGCACTCCTCTGAGGCATGTTCTGGGAGAAACCCCTTCTCCTGAGATTATGCCTTTATTGAAATATTCCTCTTCAAGCCCACCCACATGAAGACTTGGATTCTAGGGGGAACCTTATTATTCCAAGCAAGATTGCATATAGGCAATGAATTTTGGTTTGCTGCATATGTTGTTTGAAGGAAAGATTTTACCGAGAAGGATCCAGATGGATCCAAGGACCAAATCCACTTGTCCTCATCCTCAAGCCACAATTTTGTGTCCCCTAAGAGTCTAATCAGGGCCCGGTGGAGATCCACTTTAAAATCTCTTAAGTGCCCTCTAAAGGAGATGGACCACAGGGTTACACCATTGTTCTCATTATAGTACTCACTGATCAGTGGATCACGATTCAGTGCAATTCTAAACAATCTGGGAAATGACTCCATAAGTGGTCTCTCCCCCTCCCATTTGTCTTTCCAAAGCGATGCCCTATTACCATTCCCTACCAGAAATCTGTTCTCATTCTGGAAGGCCCCACCAACCTTCCCCACCATTTTCTAATCTCATCAAGGCTGTCATTACTGTCAAGCCATCCCTAGCAGCCTTGATTCCTAAGTTCCAACCCCCCAGATCTACCTCTCCAAACCTAGCTATCAAAACCTTCCTCCACAAGGCCTTCTTTTCAGCTGAGAATCTCCAAAGCCATTTGCATAAGAGGGCATGATTCCTATATTTGATGCTATATATCCCCAATTCCCCTTTTTCTCTAGTATCTCTAACTTCTTCCCAATTTACTAGGTGGATTTTCCTAGTTTCACCCTAGCCTTCCCATAGAAAGTCACTCTGGATTTTCTCCATCTTCTTAGCCACTTCCTTTGGCACTTCAAAAGAGATAGGAAGTAGGTGGGCAAATTTGTCAAGCTTGATTTTATTAGAAATATGTGTCTTTTGTCTTGGGGTTTGTAATGAGATAACCTTTTTATTTATCTCATATCCTAGAAACACATGTTTAGCTGTCTGGTTGGAAAATTTATTCCTGCTGTTGACATTATAAAGACACCCAAATAGTTAGGGGGCAGGATAACTCAGAAGAGAGCAAAAAGGTCATTCAAATGGGATCTTCTTTTGATACTTCTGACAGATGTCTATTAATAACAACAGTCATATGTGTAACTTCTTTCCCTTGAACTTCAAGGAGATTGGGGAAAAAAATGCATTTATAAGACTAGAAAAGAGACGGCCATGTTACAGGTTATTAAGTATATCTCAGAAGCATTTTGGTTCTCTCAAATTCTGTCGCAGCTATTCACTTATTTCTTAATAAATTCATTGTAGAAGCTCGAAAAAATTATCTCAGTATTTAAGTATAAATAATATAAAATAGGTGTGGTAATTTCCCTGACTAGATGTATGACTATATTAGTTCTTGTTCATCCATTTACCAACATAGCCTTGTTTAATGCCTACTTATTATGAAGAGCTTCCATTGGTGTATCCTATTCTATGGTGTACCTGCTGCTATTCTTGGCTGATTCTTGGCTATGAGAATTGTGAGAATTACATATTTCCTAGCATGAGTTTTTCATCCCATTTCTTCTTTTTCTTGATCCTCTTATTTCATTTCTTTTAATGCAAAGTTCTTATGTGGCAATGTTACTACATCTATTTTAATGGGTAGATTTGTTTCCTCTACCACTTTGATGTAGCTTAACATGTTTCTAAACTAGCATAACTGCATACTAATTCGGTTGATGTGCCTCTTTGTGTAGCATACTGTGAGAAACACATCAGAAAGCACCCTTGATATCCATCATGGTGGATCAGGAGCAAAACTGAAGAGATTGTCGGCAAGCCAACATATATCGTCAAAGCCATTCCAGGGTTATGTTGGGTACATGCAGGGCAATCAACGGACAGATGCTTTAATGGATTCTTTAGATGCTTTTAGGAGAGGGCAATCCTTTGGCAAGGCAGGTGGTTGTCACAAAACAAATGGTTCAAAATCAAAGGGTGAAAAAGCTATTGATGAATCAGGTTACATTCACCCAATGCAATCCATGTACTTGGGATCTGATCGTAGGTACAATAGTTATTGGCTCTTTCTGGGCCCTGTGATGGAAAAGATCCAGGCCACAGAAGGGTTTATTTTGAGTCTTCTGAAGATGGTCACTGGGAGGTGATTGATACTGAACAGGTATTATTTTTGCTTCTTAGCAGTTTTCAGCTGCCTTGTTGATGAGAGTAAAATTCACATTTGCCGTTCTTTCATCAATGTACCAAATGTGATGGTACTTTCATTTTTACCTTGATAATATTGGGAAAATACCATTTTCCAGTAATATTGGGATTTTACCACTTCCGTTATTATCACTAAAATCTGGTATTATTGCAATAATATTGAGATATTAACGGCACTTTTTTTTAAAAAAAAAAATTATAACTGTCAGTAATTTGATTTAATTTTTTATAATTACGAGAAGGGTATTTAGAAATAAACTTATTTGGCATTGGATGACATTTTATAATTCAAGAAAATCTAGGATAATGAATTATATTTTGTTTTGTTAATTTATTTCTTATAGTTTATTTGTATGATCATAAGTTATTAATGGTTGCTTCAATCTTAAATTTTATTTTTATATATATTTATTATTATTTTAAAATATTATATGTTTCGTGAGATTTTCCCAATAATATCTTGGTAAAAATCCTAAAATTTGAAAATATCCCAATAATACCGGTAGCTGATATCCGGAGAATTGGTATTTGTAACATTGCTCCAAATCAGGTTATGAAATTGAAGCCCCAACTAAGTTTTGTGCCTTGTCAAACCTAACACAATCCAACCACCAAATAACCAGCTTGGGACAGTCAGGTTCCAGTTGGGTTTGGCCCAAATTGCATCCCTACTCATGCATTTTAAGGTTGGATGGTTGGACCATGAAATGGCTGAGATATTTGCACCTATACAAGCCATCTTGGCAGGCAGGACAGCTGGTTTCCATATGCCTTTTTGGAGTCCACTCTGACTGGGATTGACCCAACTTGGCCATAACCAAGGTTTTTATACTATGTATGTATATAGAAGCAGCATTATCTTAGGGCATAGGCTTTGGACAAGGACTTGTCTCATCTCTTTTGACCTGACCACCTTATCCATTTTGAGTTTATATTGGATTGGGACATCAAATTCAATTGAGGCCACTTTGTTAGAGGTTGGATTAGAAAATTTTAAGCCAATTTTAAAATTGGGCAGGTTGTGTTGGCGCATGGCCTGCCCAAGTTGCAAGCCTAATAAGGATGTTAAGAGGCAAAATCAGACTGGATTCAGTTGCAGAAACCTTCTATGTGAGGTGCCACTGTTCTGTTTCTGATTTGACACCTTGCTTAGTTGCTCTACTGCTCAGACATATTACTGATATTTGAAGGAACCACTGCATCCCTACATCCTTGCGTCTCTGAACTTGGATCTTCCCAATCTTTCGTACATCAGCAACTAGGTTCCAGGATACTCATTTGTTGGTCTACTTTTCTCGAGTGATTGTGTGGTGGATAATATGTGATGTTGGCAATCCTCTTAGAATATTAGTATACCAACTTCTCCATTTCTATACTGATATTGTATGCATTGCAGGCTTTGTGTGCTTTACTGTCAAACTTGGACAGTAGGGGTGCACGAGAGAGTCGACTTTTTGCATCTTTGGAGAAACGAGAGGTTTTTCTCTGCCAATCAATGGCTAATAACAGGGAGACTATAAATGGATCCAGACAGTCAACAAGATCTGATCATTCTGATATGGATATCAGTAGTGGGGTTGGTTCATCACCAGTTTCAGATATTGACAACAATGCAACTCCAACAGAGGATGTAAATGTCTCGATGACTTCATCTGGGGCAATAGCTCTTGAACCTATGAGAAATGGAGAAGATAAAAGACAAAAATGGGACCGCCTTCAAGCATTTGACTCATGGATTTGGAATTCTTTCTACTCTAATCTAAATTCTGTAAAATACAGTAAAAGGTCTTATATGGAATCACTTGCTCGCTGTGTAAGTTGCCATGACTTGTATTGGAGAGACGAAAAGCATTGTAAAACATGCCATACTACCTTTGAGCTGGATTTTGACATGGAAGAAAGATATGCCATCCACATTGCTACATGTCGGGAGAAAGAAGATGGTGATATGTTTCCAAGACACAAGGTTCTGTCATCACAACTACAGTCACTCAAAGCTGCTCTTCATGTGATTGAGGTAGCTTCAAGTTGGCAAAAAACTATAGGACATGTTGCTGTTTACATTTGAGTATTTGGCATGCATGTTAGAATTTCATTTTCCTGGTTGATATTTGTGAAGGTTGATAATTTATACATCCACCATAAACTACTTTTTTTGGTCCTGTCGTAACAATCAATAAGGCTATGTAAGAGTAAGACTCCTTGACCATTATTTTACAGTCTGTCTCTAACATGGTGACCAAGCATTTTATGGAACAACCTTTATGCTCTATAGTTCATTTTTTATTTGATATTTTACCAAGTCAATGTCAAACATGGCTCTATATCCATCAAAATATAGTACTAAATTCTGGTTCATAAACAAATAATGCATAACGGTTTTTTTTAATGACATAATTAAAAAATCTAAACTGTCCAACATTTACATACTAATCCAAACCAAGAAAAACAAAAATGATTAATCTTGTTATCCTTAATAGTAGATGTCAACAGTAAGTACATACACATTGTCCATTCTAGTGGTTATATCATAGCAAAATAAGTTATGGAGGTTTTACTCATTACTTCAGCCTGTGGTCATTATGAGGTGCTCATTGCTTCCCCACCCCCCCTCCCTCCCTTCTTCTTTTTCGGCAGGCCGCAATGCCTAAAGATGCCTTAGTTGGCTCTTGGACAATGTCAATGCACAAGCTTTGGGTGAAGCGGCTTAGGCGGGCATCATCTTTGCCGGAGTTTTTGCAGGTTAACTGAATTTGTGTGTTATGATTTTGCTCTCAACACCATCATTTATTTTTCAGGCTTATAACATTTTATAATAAATGTCTGCAGATTCTCAATGATTTTGTTGGTGCCATCAATGAGGACTGGTTGTGCCATTGCAATATTCCTCTAGGTCCTAATACAGCACTGGATGAGATTGTGGCATTTTTTCCTACTATTCCACAAACAACATCAGCTGTTGCACTATGGTTAGTGAAGCTGGATGCTCTTCTTGCTCCTTATTTGGAAAGTGTTCAATCTGAAGAGCCACCAGAACGAAACCCCCGAACAAGGAGCACCAGAAGACTGACCTAGATTAAGGTATGATGTTTTGTTATAGCTGAGTTAGGGGAGAAAGTTCATATCATGCTAATTGTCAACTATGTTATTCATATTTCCAACTTCTTCATTGGGTAGGGTTTCTTTTATGTTGTTTTGAATGTTTGATATGTTGCAGGATGGCATGTTTCTAGCTGGTGGTATTATCCAGGGAGGATATTTTATGAACTGAGGAAACAGGATGGGAACCCACTGATCAATCGGATGTTACATTTGAAAGACAGGGCATCTGCTGATTCTGCATGCCTATAGCTTCCCCAGTCTTCATTGACATTCAACAGAAAGTTGTGAGCTCCTTTATGTGAGTTGGTATGTGTTCTCAGCCCTGAAGGAGTTGGCATTTTCTACTTTGAGCCATAGAGTTTGTCAATGCATTTCAGTTTTGACCACTTAGGGACCTAGGTGTGATTGATAAAATTCTGCATGGCTCTTGTATTATTTAAGAGCCTTTCTGGTATAAATCTGATCACCTTGGCTTCCCGTCACAAATTTTGCCTAGCTTTTGGATATATAGTCCATGTCCAAAGCCTTGGTTCATATCTCAAAAGGTGTATTGGTTCATGTGAAACTTGAGCCTTTGTATGCCTTCAATATTGGGGTCATCTTGTAAAGTTGACAATATTGGGTTTCTTTGATTGAAAATCCCATTTGGGGAGATGATCTGATGTTTCTACATTTGCATTTTGCTTTGGAAAAAAATCATTACCTGTGTTGAGGAACGTTATTGAAAATTATGATTCAAAAGATAATAATAGTAATAGTGAAGAAAAGGTGAAATTACATGCTGCACCTATGGCACTTGACGTGACATTTTTGTGATGGGTTGTTTGATTTTGGATGTCATATGGACATCATGTTAGTTGACACTCGCTTCTCCATAGATATATGGATCTTAATTATCAGATCCATTTCGGTATCTTTTTCATTTTTCATTTCGTTCTGACTATTCCGCTGTTCCATTCTGGAAAAGACTGCATGAAAAAAATAAAATTTTAATCGTATGAAAATGGAAAAGATCTAATGTATTATGTAAATTAACTATTTTCTGTTTGAATTTCTTGTATACCAAGGGATAAAGAGGATAATGTGAAAGGAAGAGCCGGGTTCTCTTGAGGAAATAAAAAAGCTTTCAAGACCAACTCCCACCCCTAAAATGCAAAGGGGCTTCATCTTTGGTACTTCGCCATCACTGTCTAAAGAATGTTAAGAGGAAGACAAAAACCAAAGAGGTCTATTTTTTCTTTTTTTGCCTTTCTTTGCTGTGGAAGAACTCACTCGTTCAAAAACCCACAAAGATTTTATCTATTCCTTCTTCCCATTACAAAATTTGAAGAGCAATTTAAAGGAGTAAAATATGAGCTCTTTGCTGCTTGTCATCCACAGTTATGTTGCCTGAGAAGTGCTGGAAGCCAACAGAAAATAGTTTTCATGCCTGTGACCTGTAGTATGAAAGAGAGACATTTTCGATCTTCTTCGTTACCCTCTCCTGTTTACCATAGAACTCCACTTCCTATTTTCGTCCCAAAGAAATGATTGAAATGAATTGAAGTTGAAAACCTGGGGAGAGGGATTTTGACCTTCCTCTTCTTCCCCTTCACAATTTTCTGCCAAAAATCCAAAATCCTCAGGCTATTTCTGGAATTCCAGCGTTAATAGCATCCAGCCTGAAACAAACAGAATTGACTGGTTTGCACCTAAACACTCTGAGATCAAGCGGTACAAAACAATACACCACCCTGAGATCAAGAGCGGTACAAAACAATACACCCATTCATTCCATTCAGCGTCAAAATCCGGAACGTTCCAACCAAAACAGAACGGATCTCACAACTATGGATCAATGGACACAATACAACGAAACTTTTCTCTCTCTGGTTATGAGTGTGTGTCAATGAGTGTTGGGAGGGAGAGGGAGAGGGAGGGGGAGGGGGAGAGGGCAATCCAATTAACTCATTGTCATCTATCTTTTTTGGTGAAATAATAAAAGCTTGTCAAATACAATAAAGTAAATTGATGGGGATGATTTTTCTATAAGAAGACATTATTTTGTACTATCTTATTTAAACTTATTTATCATCATCTAAGTTATTTATCTCGTTGGTGTTTATATATGATTTGTTAAATTATTTTCATAGATCAAATGTATATTTCATGCACATGAAACCGAACTGCAATAATAGGTTCTTATCAATTGTGATGCACGTTCTTCTTTCTTACTTAAAAGAAAGGACGCATTTTCCTCCATTCTATAAGACAATATACTTTCGAATGTGGTTTAAAACCAGTTCATTTTGAAATTGGTGACAGATTTTTTAGAGAGGATTCTAGTTAGGGAACACTTGTATATAATGTCTCTCAAAAATTAGGTTTGAAAAAATTATTGTAAGCATCATTCTAAAGGCTGCAATGTTTTTACTGTACATATAAATTGAATTTAGTCCGGTAATGAATGTACTTTAAATTAAATTCATGCCTTTTTTTAAGATCAAGGTGTTTGGATCTCTTAGATGACCTAACTAATCCTTGGGGCATGTGCAAACTTCCCTATCCACACCCACTGAATAAGACTATGAGGAGTGGTCCTTTTGTGTTGAGAGTGACTTGAACTCAAGATATTTCGCATCTTAAGCGAATTCTTAAATGCCAAGTCAATCTGAATATTAACATAGTTCACGATGAAATAGACGCGTCGATAGATAATTTCTCCAAACTTAGGGGAGAAATGCATAAAAATATCCTAAGATGGTGAAATGAAGCCTTGTCAGAGTTGGAAATCATCTTGTAGTAGCATCTTAATTGTAAGAATGCTGAGAGCTGCTTTCTAACATCCATATCCATTCATCTAAATAATTTTTTTTATCATTAGTCTAGAATATGGAATAACTGCTTAATGTCTATTCCATTAACACTAGTATTTATAGTGTTACAGGCCTCTCTAATGGAGGCAATAATCTATTAAAAGAATCAATTACAATCCCTTGATTAGGGATAGGAAATATTTCAATGAGGAAGGTCAACCGTTTGGGTTGGCATGTGTGCTAATACTCCCCCGCAAACTCGACGGTGGTAAGTGGACGAGTTTAGAACTAAGAACAGAAAATCGATGCTTGGGAAGGCCCTTAGTAAAGATGTCAGCAAGTTGATCTTTGGACGGCACAAATTGGATGTGATGAGAGCCGGCAGCAACACATTCTCGAACAAAATGATAATCCAGTTCAATATGTTTGGTCCGCGCATGGAAGACTGGATTCGCGGCCATAAAAGTGGCACTGAGATTATCACAAAGAAGCAGTGTCGAGAAGAGAGAGGAAATTGAAGCTCTCGTAAGAGGTGACGAATCCAGACGGTGTCAGCGCAAGCATAGGCAAGCGCTCGATATTCAGCTTCCGCGCTAGAACGAGAAACAGGCGGTTGTTTCGTAGCACACCAAGAAACTAAATTGGAACCGAGGAAGATGCAGTAACTCGTGGTGGAACGACGACTGTCAGGATAACCAGCCCAGTCAGCATCAGAGTAGGCAAGGAGACGTAGGGGCTGTTGTGCACGTGTGAAAAGCAAACCACGACCAAGGGAACCTTTTAGGTATCTCAGAATTCGTTTAACAGCCTCAAGATGCGACGTGTGAGGCTGACTCATGAACTGCGATGCTAAATGAACTGAATAAGCAATGTCGGGACGAGTGAGGGTGAGATATTGCAAAGTACCCACGAGTTGACGATACTCAGTAGGATCAGAAAGCAAATCACCATCAGTAGAAGATAATTGTTTCTTGGCCGCGACAGGTGTAGAGCAAGGTTTACATTCATGAAGATTTCCTCGACGAAGTAGATCAAGTGTATACTTGTTTTGGGACAAATGTAATCCCTGAGAGAGAGGAGTCACTTCAAGACCCAAAAAGTAATGAAGAGTACCAAGATCCTTAATCTCAAATTCAGTACCAAGGCGACGAGTGAAGAGTTGAAAGTGATGAATCGTTGCCAGTGAGAACAATATTGTCAACATACAGCAGAAGGATCATAAGGCGAGAGTCTCGTCGAAAAACAAACATGGAGCTGCCAACCTTGCTTTGAAGAAAACCATAGGAGAGGAGGAAGGTGCTGAATCGTTGGAACCAAGCACGCGGTGCTTGTTTCAAGACATAGATAGCCTTGTGGAGCTTGCAGATATGAGTAGGGCGACCAGGATCAATAAAACCAGGTGGCTGACTCATATAGACCTCCTCATTGAGATTGCCATGAAGGAAGACATTTTTGACATCTAGCTGATGCATAGGCCAAGCATACGTGATGGCTAGGCTGAGAACAAGACGTATAGTAACAGGCTTGATGACAGGGCTGAATGTCTCATCATAGTCAATACCAGGTTGCTGATGAAAGCCTTTAGCAACAAGACGTGCTTTGTGGCGCTCAATAGTACCATCAGAGCGGCGTTTAATCTTAAACACCCATTTGCAGCCGACAGTGTTAGCATGAGAAGGAGGTGGAACAAGCGACCAAGTGTGTTGCCGGAGGAGGGCATTGAATTCGTCAGTCATAGCGTGACTCCATTCTGCAGAGCGGACAACCTGAGTGTAACAGGTGGGTTCTGAATCTGAAGAAACCAGAGAGGCGAAGGCCTGAGGAACAGGATGTCGACTGGCGAAGTCAGCCCGTTTTTTGGACTTAGAGATACCATCCTTGGCACGTGTGACCATGGGATGAGCATTGGCCAGAGTGGTAGGTGACTCCAACACTGACGGTGGAGATGGCGGTAGAGCAGATGGTAACTCCAAGGCTGGCGGAGAGGATGGCAAGTCCGGTGCTAAAGGAGGAGCAGGCATAGAAGATGGAGCAGCTGCAGATGTTGAGGTCGTGGAGAGAACCGAAATGAAGACCCTGTCAGAGGCAGGTGAAGACCTGTCTGTGGGTAATGCATAAGGAAAAACAGCTTCATTGAACAAGACATGCCTCGAGATGTAGACTCTGCCAGTAGAAGGATGCAGCCATCGGTAGCCCTTGTGCCGAGAACTGTAACCAAGAAAAATACATTCAACTGATCGAGGTTGAAGCTTGTTAGTAGTATAATCACCAAGATAGGGATAACACGCACATCCAAAAGTGCGAAGGGACACATAGTTGGGTTTAGTGCCAAAGAGTGTTTGAAAGGGTGAGGACCATTGCAAGAGAGAGGTCGGTAGGCGATTAACAATGTGAACTGCAGTAGAAAACGCTTCGACCCATAGGGTAAAGGGGAGTTGGGAGGTAATAAGGTGGGTGCGGCCCATTTCTGACAAATGACGATGTTTGCGTTCAGTAAGACCATTTTGCTGCGGGGTATGAGGACATGAGAGACGGTGAGTAATTCCCTTTTGCGCACACAAAGTATGAAAAAGGCGATTATCATATTCCCGACCACCATCACTTTGAAAGTATTTAAGAGTAGTAGAGAAATGATTTTCAATATAAGAGAGAAAAGTTTGAAAATGAAGGAAGACCTCCGATTTATGTCGCATAGGATAAATCCACGAGTAGGGAGAAAAATCATCTTTAAATAAAATATAATAACGAAATCCAGAGACAGATAAAACAGGAGACATCCACACATCAGAATGAATTAAATAAAAAGGTGTTGGAGCACGTTTATTATGAACTGGAAAAGGCAGTCGCGTAAACTTGCCCATAGCACAATGACAACAAAAAGGAGTGCGAGAAAATTTGAAAGAAGGTTCTAAACATTTATTTTGAGCTAAGACACGGAGCACATCAGAAGAGGGATGTCCAAGACGCTGATGCCATAGTGATGATGATGAGCAAGAGGCGAGGAATGCTTGTTTGGAGGAAACAGGTGGCTTGATGGGGTAGAGGCCTGCTTCACATTGGCCCTGAAATAAAGTAGCACCAGTACGTAAGTCACGAATTATAAAACCCCATGGGTAGAAATGGAAACTAACAGAGTTATCACGAGTAAACTGAGCAACAGAGAGCAAATTTTTATGCATGTGAGAAACATGAAGCACAGAAGAAAGACAAAAAGTCGAAGACCCAGATGAGAAAGAGAAAGTACCAGTGTGCGCAATAGGAAGAGAGTCACCGTTACCCAGAAGGACAGAATCATTACCCCCATAGTCAGACTTAGAGCGCAAGGAATGAGCAGCACCAGTCATATGATGGGTGGCTCCAGTGTCAGGGTACCAGTTTGGGTCAGACGGTTGTGCAAGTTGCATCCTGGCAAAAACAGACGGAAGGTCCTCATCAGTGCGAAAGCCTTGGCGTTGAAGTTGATAGCAGGAGGCAGTAGCATGTCCAATCTTGAAACACAGTTGACACTGTACAGGAGAGGAAGTTGATGGCCAAGAATACCATGAGAAGCATTAGCGCGTCCACGATTGCGATTTCCACGGCCGCTACGACCGTTTGGGTTGAAAGAAGAATCGGATCGTCCTCCACGACGACCACGTCCACCGCGATAAGAGTTCCCACGCCCACGAGAGGAGAAAAGCGCAGTGGAGTGGACTTCTGATGAGCTGTCTTGTGTAGCACTCAAGGCGAGAGTGGCAAGCTGTGACTCAAAGAGAAGGAGCCGAGCGCATAGATCAGTGAACACCGGAAGAGGTGGAGTGTTGAGGATGGCGGTGTACAACATGAAGTAATCAGGTCCAAGTCCCCGAAGCACCGATGTAACAAGATCGTCGTTGGAGACGGTCTGATTAAACTCGAAAATTGGGAATAGTGATGGGACCCATTGTAGAAGATGAAGTTGAGGCAGATGAAGCCATTAAAGAACTATGCTGCTTCTGTGTTTTTTTTTTTTTTCCTACGGGTGTCTGTCGGCCGACAAGAAGCCGAAGAGGCAAATCCAAGCAGAAAGCGGCGAGGAAGCAGACGTTCGGCTGAAGTCCAGCAGGACGGGTGAACGGCCGGCGAAGGAAGCTGCGAGCAGATCCGGCGAGGAGAAGGCAGCGGCGGTCATACAACGAGGCAACAAATCGGCGGCCGTAGAGCAAAGAACGCAGACGCAGGCCGAAACAGCAGGGAGAGCGGCCGTGGCGACGTTGGAGCCGAAAGGTCAGCAGAGAAGATTGGAGCCAAGTGGAAAATCAGATCGGCGGCAGGCGTCGATCCAAGCAACCAGAGAGGCTTGGATGGCAGTGGATCTCAGATCTAATGGGAACGGCAGAAAGGGGAATGCCGACTGTGGAAGACCCGGTTTGAAGTGCAGGCGTCGATCCAAGCCAGCGGAGAGCCGGTGATGGCAGCAGATGGCAGATCTGATGAAAAGCAGCAGAGAGAGGGAATGCCAACAGCGCGAAACGGCAAGTAGCCGGAGAGATCTGCACAGGCAATGGAGAGAAAAATCCAGTGCACGGGAGACGTCTGGGCGTGTCGGGAGATCCAGCAGAGAGGATCTAGCAACCGTCGGAGAAGAAGAAGGTCGGAGCCAGCCGTGCAGAAACCGGAGCTGTCAGATCAGTGCAGAAGAAGAAGATCTCGTGGGAAGACGCTTAAACGCCCGGAGCAAGGCACAGTTCCGGCGAGATGAGGGTGAGCGGCGGTCGAGAGCAGAAGAGGCTGTGCACACGGTGGTGATAGAGAAGAGGGTGTAGGAGGGGCCCACAGCTAGAGAAGAGGATGAAGGGAGGAAAAGAATTTGGTCAGAGGGTTCTCTGGCTCTGTACCATGTAGAATATGGAATAACCGCTTAATGTCTATTCCATTAACACTAGTATTTATAGTGTTACAGGCCTCTCTAATGGAGGCAATAATCTATTATAAGAATCAATTACAATCCCTTGATTAGGGAGAGGAAATATTTTAAAGAGGAAGGTCAACCGTTTAGGTTGGCATGTGTGCTAATAATTAGTAAGAATTATTTTTTAACATGATCTATTAGACTTGTGAGGAGAAGAATTTCAGTCTTTTAGCCATCCTTGCTCACATGTTCTTTTATATGGGTTACATTTACATATAAGTTTCTATCTATCAAAATGTTGAGCCTACGTGATGAACTAAATAAACTTTTTAATTTTTTCTCCAAATTAAAATGCAATTAAAGATGAGAATGAAATGGTTAAAATTATAAATTTTTCGTAAGTGAGACCTATATGTTTTAACCACTGCCCAGGTGTTCTAATGGATCATGTTAGAAAATGAGTTTGATTTAATGATAGAAAAATATATAAATGGATAGATTGTTATGGTGACCATTATAATATAAATAATAAAACCAATGGAATAATGTTACTCTTTGATATTTCAAGATTAAGTAAATCATTCGATAATATTTTTGGTATCTCATACACCAAAAGCCATCAATCACAAATGACACTGGAGCGAGTCCACATTTCATCTTCTCTAAGTTAAAAATGAGTAGTTCAGTTAATCTAGAAGTATTGAGTTCGACTTCTTTCAAACTTACTTGATATGCAACGTATCAGACAATACGTTGACCAGAACTTTATTGCGAGTAGTAATGGAATCTCAACAACTTTCATATAAAGTGATGTTAAAAAAAAATTACATCAAAGGTATTAATCTTTTAATTAAAATAATGAAAGCAAATAATCTCCGCTATACATCATAAAAAGAATTTCAATATCAATCATTTCTTTTTTAATCCTCACACTTATTGACTAAAAATTTAAGATAAAGTTGAGCTTTTGTATTGAGGAAGATTAAGATTTTTCTTCTAATTAACTGTAGTAGATGACAACCATATCATATACTATTGAAAAAACATTTAAATGTGTTACACATGATTGTGAAGATTAATTTACAGTAACAACTTGTAAATAGCAATCCCTCCTTCTCAATGGATTGAGTTAAGAGGGTCAAAAGTTGAGACAGAGTAAGGAAGAATGGACAAAAAAGAGTTGGGTCCCACTCCCACATAGATACCCAAGTCAAAAAGCCCAAGGTGGAGGAAAAGTGCACAGGATAGGAGAAATCAACGGCTGTAGAATGCAAACAAAAGGGACCCACAATTGAAAACATCAGAAATGGGGTCCACTCGCATGGGGCTTGAAGAGCAAATGTGATGGGGCGGGCACTTACATAGGATAACGTGACAGTTTCCAAATAAAAAAAGGAAAAAAGTGGCGCCCTTCAATTCTCATCTCTTTCAAGGGATGTCCAGTCTACCTTCAAAATTCAAATGACAACAGTAGGATCAAAACAGTGGATGGCTTAAATTTCATATAAAGGTTACATTTGTTTGCTCATATTCGTTTTAGAATATTTTGATTTTCTCACACATATTTTCTTAAGAATTTGGATTTTTAAGGTAATTTTTTTCATGACCTATCGAGAGAGGGTAATGATTTTGCACCATCACTTTTTCTTATGGTGCACTTTTTTTTTTTTTAAGAAATTTTAATTTTGTCCATATTTCTCTTTTTCTAAGGGCAAAATTGAATTTTTCATTAAAAGTGGCGCACCATGAGAAAAAGTGGTGGTGCAAATACCTCTATCTAGAGAGAAATATTTTTTAGAAAAAATTATGAAGCACACTCTCATGGACTTAATATGATAAATTTTAAACACTTTCGTAACTTGACAAGAACCTTTAGTTGTGGGTTCAAATCCCACATGCGTCAAATAGGGCAGCTAGTAAATGAAAATTTGGGGCAAGACTTGGGTCAGGTTTTAACTTGAACCATATGACCTAATCTAAGAAATCAGTGGGTTTAGATTATGTATGTGTACATTTCGGGTTGGAAAAAAACTCATACTAAATTTAGATTGGGTTGAGTTGAGAAATCTAAAATCAATATGACTCAATCCAACATAATCCGACCTGACCCGAGTGCCCCAAGTTATAAAATAGTAGCAATTAGAGTTGAAACTCAAGTCAGATTGGGGTTGGGCTAGCACTCGGGTTGAATCAAGTCAAAAATTTTGATTGGATTGGATTGAGTAATTTGGATCAAGTCCAGTCACGTTTAATAAGTTTTAATATGGGTTGGGTTGGGTTGGGTTTATTAAAACTCGGCCCAACCCACTTGAGTTTCAACCTTAAATTAAAATAATTTGTCAAATTTAAATATAAAAGTCAACTCTAAATTGATGAGATAAATTACTTAAATGATGATGATAATACAAAGTTCAACGATAATTGAGTGATTAAACTAATTTGACACATTTAGTAAATAGATTAACCTGCATTAAATAAAATTAAATGAGTTGATCCAACTAAAGTTATTTACAAAATAATTTCACTGATTGACCCACTTATTAAATGAGTCAACCTAATGTGACTAGGTGAACAAGTCTAATGCATCAACCAAACTTGGCCCATTTATTAAAAACTAGACCATCCTACTAGGGGTGCAACTTGGGCTGGGCCAACTCAAATACACACTAAAAAGTAATGGATTGAGGATGGGTGATCCAAACTTGAAATAGATTTGAGACAAACTTTGATTAAAAAAGAAAGAAAAAAAAGGCCCAACTTGACCTAATCGATTACTAGATCAAATTATAAATAATGTATTTTATGTTATTGATATAGTATTTATAGGTTGTAATTGTAAGTTAGAAATAAAAGTCAATCTGAATTCCTCATTACGGTTTTTTTTTTCATAATGGTATCAAAATCTAGGGTTATAAAATCGACTGATATCAAATTTCCATACGTTGATGCATAGCTTATCGACTCTACGATTGTCGTACCAACCTATATGGTCGATAATTTGGTCATATCATCGCAGCCAGTATCAACTATATTCAACTTTTTTAATTTTTCAAAAAAATTATTTCGATAATTTTTCAAGTTGAATCTTGCATTAAGTATCATTTTCAAAAGGTTCAGAAGCAAGTTCTTCAAGTGAAAAAGTTATTTATCAATTTCAAAGTTTTCCCTTTCACATTTTACCATTTTGAGTTATCTTCATAGATTTGAAAAAATTTGCTCTACGATAAACCTAAATTTGGGGTTTTTTTAAAAAATAATTTAATGAAATAATATTGAGTGCTTATGAAATTAAATGAAGATGTCTAAATGTGATTGATATAATTTGTAGAATTTCTGATTGACTTTCTAAGTTTTTTTTTTAAATAATGTAACTGGATTTTCTAAGATAATTTCCATTTTAAAGATTTTTTATAAATAAAATGATATACAAATATTTTTAGAATTAGATTAAGAGCCTTTAATATGATTGATATAGTTTTTAAGGTATTGTGTGATTTTTCTAATATTTCAACATTTTTATGAAATTTAGATTTTTTTAAAAGAAAATTATAAATTATAATAGATGATACATTTTACTATAAAATAATAAAAAACATGAATTCATATAGATATTTCTTCATATTAATTTTCTATTTTAAACGTTTTCAAATTTTTAAAAAAATTTACTCTCAAGATCTTATATTACATAAAACAACTTTTAACAAGAAAATGCACACACTAACCTTTTTTTTTCTTTTTTTTTTTCATATTTTCTTACGTCAGGTCGTAGGATCAAAATGACCTCGATGCCAAGTCAGCACGGACATAACAGCCTAAAATACGTAATCTGTCGGATGATACGGTGACACGTAGCAGGGAAGATTTGAAATCTTCCACGTCAGCAAGAGAGGAAGAGATTTGATTTTTGTGTCGCGGGAAGATTGCGGCGTGGTCGGCGGGATCAGTAATCTCCCGTGAAACTTTTCTTTTCAAAGTAGTCTCAGAGTACGGCCGCGCCTTATTTCTCGGTCGCTTTGCGCTTAGAAGAAGTGGGACCTACATTTTCCTGAAAATTAGGAGGCCCCACATTCGAAGCGCCGGAACTATGTGATAGGCTGCAACTCTCATCATTTGATACACTTTGTAATTTTAAATGATAAATAGTTAAATATTGGCCAAAAGCTTGTATTTCATTTTTGAGTCTCCTTTGTCCACTGAGATTTTTTGTCTCTACACATCTATTTTAGAGTGGAGATGACTAATTACCATTTTATTCATGTATTTTCATTTGTTCGAACGAATTCTCAGTTCATTTCGTTATTCGTTCGAACGAATGAATACATACCCCATATAATTTGATTCGTTTGAACGAATCCCCCTTATAAATCTATTGGTTCGAACGAATGAAACAAGTGAACAGTAATGCGGGTTACTGTTCACCCATCTTCGAATGAATGAAACGGGTGAACAATAACGCGAGTTACTGTTCACCCGTCTAATTGAATGAATCAGTTTTTTTTTTTTAAATTTCAAAGTTATTTTTTAAATACTGTGTATTTTTAAAAAAATTCAAATTAAATATCCGACCTAATTACTATAATCTGATAAAAATAATTTAAAACTTTAAGGTCTTTTGACACTCCTAAATATTTAAAACACAGTATTTTACAAATAAGAGTATCCCTAGGGTGTGTCGAAAACACATTTAGGAGTGTCAAAAGACCTTTAAGTCTTAAAGTATTTTTATTAAGTTATCGTAATTACTCAGGATATTCAATTTGAGAAATTTTGGAAATACACAGTGCTTAAAAAATAACTTTGAAGTTTTAAAGAAGATTTTATTATTTAATACACTATGCACATTATTTTTTAAGCACCGTGTATTTTCAAAATTTCTCAAATTAAATATCTATACTAATTACGATAATCTGATAAATATACTTTAAGACTTCAAGGTCTTTTGACACTCCTAAATTTATTTTTGACACACTCTAGCGATACCTTTATTTGTAAAATACTGTGTTTTAAATATTTAGGATGGTCAAAAGACCTTAAAGTCTTAAAGTATTTTTATCAGATTATAATAATTAGTCCGGCTATTTAATTTGAACAATTTTAAAAATATATAGTGTTTAAAAAATAACTTTGAAATTTAAAAAAAAAAACTGATTCATTCTAAGAATCAGCCTGATTCATTCTAATGAACTGAATAAATCACCAATGAATTGATTCATTCAAATGAATCGATTTTTTTTTAAATTTCAAAGTTATTTTTTAAGCACTGTCTATTTCCAAAAATTTTCAAATTAAATATCCAGAATAATTACGATAATCTGATAAAAATATTTTAAGACTTTAAGGTGTTTTAACACTCCTAAATATTTAAAACACAGTATTTTACAAATAAGGGTATCCCTATTTTGTGCCGAAAACATATTTAGGAGTGTCAAAAGACCTTGAAGTCTTAAAGTATATTTATCAGATTATCGTAATTAGTATAGATATTTAATTTGAGAAATTTTGAAAATACACGGTGCTTAAAAAATAATGTGCATAGTGTATTAAATAATAAAATCTTCTTTAAAACTTCAAAGTTATTTTTTAAGCACTGTGTATTTCCAAAATTTCTCAAATTGAATATCCGGACTAATTACGATGACTTGATAAATATACTTTAAGATTTCAAGGTCTTTTGACACTCCTAAATATGTTTTTGGCACACCCTAGGGATACCCTTATTTGTAAAATACTATGTTTTAAATATTTCGGAGTGTCAAAACACCTTGAAGTGTTAAAGTATTTTTATTAGATTATCGTAATTAGTGTGGATATTTAATTTGAAAATTTTTAAAAATACAAAGTGCTTAAAAAAGAATTTTGAAATTTAAAAAAAAATCGATTTATTCGAATGAATTCGTTCGTTCACCCGCTTCATTCATTCGAACCAATAGATTTATAAGGGCGAACGAATCAAATTAGATGGGGTATGTGTCCATTCGTTCGAACGAATGGTGAAATGAACTGAGAATTCGTTCGAACGAATGGAAATACAGGGGCAAAATAGTAATTAGCCACCTCCACCCGAAAACGGGTGTGTAAAGACAGAAAATCCGGGTGTGTAAACGGGAACCCTTCATTTTTAATATATCATTTAACATATTTTACATCTTTGCCCCAACATGTGTAAATTTAGGCCGCGCATTTAAACATTCGGATTTTTAGTTACCATGCACAAATTTTCAGATTTTTAGAGTAAATTACCCTTTTGCCTTCTCATATTTTATCCTTCGAACGATTTTTCAGTTGATTTTTCGGTTCCTTCGGACGATCATAAGATCCTTCGAACGAATGACCGCTGATGCTACAGTGAAATTCCCTTTAAAACTTTAAAGTTATTTTTGAAGCACCGTGTATTTTCAAAATTTCTCAAATTAAATATGCTGGCTAATTACGATAATCATAAAAAAAATTGATAATTAAAGGTCTTTTGACACTCCCAAATGTATTTTTGGCACAGCCGAAGAATACCTTTATTTGTAAAATACTGTGTTTTAAGCATTTGGGAGTTTCAAAAGACCTTAAATTCTTAAAGTATTTTTATCATACTATCGTAATTAGTTTGGATATTCAATTTGAGAAATTTTAAAAATACACCGTGCTTAAAAAATAACTTTTTAAATAATAAAATCTCCTTTAAATCTTTAAAGTTATTTTTTAAGCATTGTGTATTTTCAAAATTTCTCAAATTAAATATCTGGACTAATTATGATAACCTGATAAAAATATTTTAAGACTTAAGGTCTTTTGACACTTTCAAATATATTTTTGACACAGCTAAGGGATACCCTTATTTGTAAAATACTGTGTTTTATATATTTGAGAATGTCAAAAGACCTTAAAGTCTTAAAGTATTTTTATCAGATTATCGTAATTAGTCTGGATATTTAATTTGAAAATTTTTAGAAATACACAGTGCTTGAAAAATAACTTTAAAATTTTAAAAGACATTTTACTGTTTAAATTTTTTAAGGAATTTCACAGCAGCATCATCAGTCATTCCTTCGAAGGATTCGACTGTCCAGTCGAATCGTCCGAAAGAACCGAAAAATCAACTGAAAAATCATTTGAAGGATAAAATGCGGAAGGGCAAAAGGGTAATTTACCTCGAAAATCTGAAAACTGGTGTCTGATAACTAAAAACCCAGGTGTCTAAATGCGCGGCCTGAATTTATACACAAATAATACTAACTATATTATTAAATTTGTTTTTAAATTGTATGATGTAATGATAAGAAAGATGCAATTTTATCTGAAATAATCCAAGATAACAACAAATATCTATATAATATAAATATAAGTTAAAATATTTTCTTATCATTTTGCATATATATCATTACTACGTTCTCTAGTTAAAATATTAGCTTTTAGTTATGTGATAACTCAATCTATGATCATGCAGATCGAGAAATTTTAGAAGTATTGAGTATGAAATTCGTTTGATTAGATGTGTAAATCTCTGTATCGACTTTCTGGAAAATTCAAGTTTGACACAATTTGAGCTCTGTAGTTCGAGATAGTGACGTTTGAAATCAAAGAGACATTTTGGTCTTTTGACATTTACATATAATGTTACATTATTTTATTTGAAAAATTGTGAACAATGATAAAAAAACTTGCATTTTGAATAAAATCACAGAATTGAATTATTTAACTTTGAAACTCACACGCACGGATGATTTCCAAGTGCCGAACATCATGACTTTCAAAATTTGTTCGATTGCTTTCTGATTTTAGAAAATTATTTTCGTCTTCGAAATCCCGTTTAAAAAGCCTCTATTTTAAAATATATCCAAAAACCAAAAAAAATGTGAAAATTATTTTGGAGAGCCCATATAGACACTTGGAATTTCTATCCAAATACACCCGATTCCAAAATTTTAATGGAAAATACCATTTTACCCTTCCACTTCCTCTTCCACTGAAAGTCACCGAAGGAAAGTTTCCTTCGGACGAATGGATCGACTGAATATATACAAGAGAGGGAAAAAAACCGGTGGGCCACACCGTTGATAGAAACCAAAGATCTTCATTAGCCGTAGATAGGTGGGCAAGGGGCGATCAAGGTGGTGTCACTCTAGGGTCAGAAATGCAGTGTCCACTTGGATCTAACAAAAAATCCAAAAAATTGATTTTCAGACGCCCTAACCAGCAGCCAAAGAAACTGGCCAGAAGAGGGTCCCACCATATCCAAATCAGAGATCTGATGGTACAGATGGATAAACCATCAAAAAACGGAATGGGTATGGTGGGTCGCGTCGGCAAAAACTTTCTCCATCATCTGATCTAAGGCCGAGAAGAAGATCTAGCGACAGCAGATTTGGTGCAGCCAGATCTTCTTCTCGGCCTTAGATCAGATGATAGAGAAAGTTTCTGCCAGCGGAGCCCACCAGACCCATTCCATTTTTTGATGTTCTATCCATCTGTACTATTAGATCTCTGATTTGGGTATGGTGGGACCCTCTTATGGCCAGTTTCTTTGGCTGCTGCTTAGGGCGTTTGAAAATCAATTTTTTGGGTTTTTTTGTTAGATCCAAGTAGATCCTGCACTTCTGACCCTAGGATTGACACCACCATGATTGTCCCTGGCCCACCTATCTACGGCTAAGGAAGATCTTTTGTTTCTATCAACGGTGGGGCCCACCGATTTTTTCCCCTCTCTTGTGCATATTCGGTTCATCCGAAAGAAGGAATTGGTCGTTCGAAGGAAGGTATTTCGGCTGTGGCTTCGGTGGGATTGGAAGTGGAAGGGTAAAATGGTCATTTCACCTAAAATTTTGGAATCGGGTGTCGATATGGGCTCCCATTATTTTGCGGACGATTTGTGTTTTTGTTCAACTAGCTAGACTTTTAAAACGTTGTTTCGATCTTTCTTGAGCCTTAATTATTTAACTATGCTGAGTGAGAATTAAAAGGCCAAGTAAATCATGCTGGGTACATGGGATATATGTATGATGATATGTTTATCAAAGCTTGAGCTATTGAGTCTCCCATGTGTGGTTAGTTATTTTCCTTTTGAATTTAAATCTGATATTGTGTTGAACCAATTTTAATTAGAATATTTGGATTGTTTCAATTGCATTTTGAATTTGAATTTCAATTAGTGCATTTTCCAATATTTAATTAAAATTATATTCTACATTTCAAATTAATTCATTATAAGGTTATTTGAGATTTAATCCGACTTTGAGCCGGATTAGAGTTGCGGTTGTATTAATTTTATTACATTTAATTAAATGTGTTAAAATTCTACACATCAACTCTCAATTCCTTATTCGTGTTAAGCCCAAGAACTTCTAATTTTTGGATTTCAATATTTTAAATCCGTGATTTAGCCTGAAATCTCAAATCAAAACCCTACTCTTTCGAAAACCCAAAAAAGATTTACATCATACTCCTATATAATGTAGGATTTATTTATTTGTTTAATCATTGATACATCTATATTTAAAAAATAATGACAGGACCTATATCTTATTCCAATTTTCTATATATTGAATGTATGTACGATCAAACTATTGATTTTGTGGGTCATATGGATGATTAAATTTGTTTGTAATGTACTTCCCGCCTCATAAAGTGAGAGGTAGTCGGTTCAAATCCTAATGGTGTAAATTGGGAGTGTCCTGTATAGGTGTGTGGCGTTCTCCGAGGGGTTTATAGGAGCCTTTACCTCATTGTTTCCCTCGGTTATAAAAAAAAAATAGTAATTAAATTCATATTCAAAGATCTCATGCAAACATTTATTTTATTTTGATAATATAATATTGAACAAAAAATCTCTTACTTATATTATTAAACTATAATGGCTAAATTACATTCAAATCATTAAAAAAAAAAAATTAAGGAAGAAGGAAGAAGAGAAATAATAAATATTAAAACTATAACTCCTACTTATAACTTTAAAAAGTATATAAATTCTCGATCACATATCTTGAATTGTTTAATTGTGTTGGGGTTGGGGTTGTGCAGAGTAGGGAGAGTTGAGCGTGTAGACTGATTTCCCCTATTCTTTAATGGAGAACTCAAGTCTTCATGTTTTGGACTGAGTTTATTAGATTGGGAATCAACATATTAACAATAAAAACATGATGATCTAAGATTTTTAAGGTGAGTTTGACTTCCCCACTTCAACTCACACTAATCAAATAGAGCTATAGTGTTTATACAAGAATTAAAAATAAATAAAAGAAAAATAATCTCAATAGGTACAAACCCAACTCCTTTCCAATTCTCCTAATTTGAAAAAAAAATAAAAAAATTAAGTATCCTCGGCATATGTGCCCCCATTGACAATATTAATATAATATTATTTAATGAAAATGAAAAGAAAAACATCAAAATATCAAGGAGGTGGTTGCCCAAGCTTGTATTTGATATCTTCTTTGTCTTCTTACTAAAACAAGGATTTGAATGGAATCTTTTGATACTGATTGAGAATGTGGAAAGTCTCAATTCCATCACCAATCTTGACTCTACAAATCAGATCTCTTAAATAAACTAAATGGGTCTAAAAGAATTTTTTAATAGGTCTCTTTAGCCAGAGAAGAAAATTTAATGAGCCGTGAATATTCGTTGTTCTTAAAAAAAAAATTTGTCTGTGCGCCCGGCAGATATCTCGATCCATATTAGCAAATATCTGTCCAATATTGGCCGATATTCGCAATTTTTTTTTCAAAAACAACCATCCTTTCATTTTTTTATTTTTTTTAATTCAAAAAAATTAAATATATAAAGATACCTATATTTAAAAAAAATAAAGACGAGAGAGATCTCGACGGATATCTCATTAATGTTTTAGCTCTTTCAAAGTTTTCATTCTGCTAATACTAATTCTACTGCAACTTTAAAATTGTCTTAAATTTAATCTTCTAAGATATCCCATCAATCTTGAGAATTATTATTATAATAGCAATACCTAGCTTATAAAATATATTTAACTTAAATTGTTCAAGATTTTTCATGAAAATACTTAAAATAAACTTTTTAGTGAGAGTACTCAATGCTACAATATAAGTATATCAAAATGTCAAATGATAAAGTTACTCAAAGGGAGAGCATAAGGAAAAAAAAAACAGAGTGTTTAATATGTTCATGTCAAATTTAAACGTATAATAAAAAAATATTTTTGAGAAAAGAATATAAAAACATTTTTTTAGAAAAATGATAAAATATATTTGATATAAATATAAGATAAATAATAAAAAATCATTAACCATCCATGGACAGAATTGCATAAAACACGGTGGGTCTCGAGGTCATATAAAACAGTGAAAGCAGCAGAGAATAATGCTACCAAATCAAATAGAAGAGAAGAGATTTCTCAACACTCAACAGGATTACGATATGAAGAAGGCAGAGGCATTATTTTATTTAAATTGGTTAAGGTCCACATTTCAGAATCTCGAGCCTCGATCATTAGAACATGTAAATATTTTGATGCATCTCTCCCAAGAATGGCACACATGTAAATTATATAAATTTTTTATTAAAACTTTGTGATTGACCGCGCTAACTATGATGGGCGCTAGAGATTGTGATCCATGTGCTAGATGGCTAGACGTGCGAGGGGGAAAAACTGCTTGCGTTAGAAGGAAGCATTGCGGATATTATCGGCAATTATTATTGGTGTGATATTATCAAATTTATTTTTTATAAAAAATGTAAGGGGAAAAAATATTATTTAAAAAATAATAAAAATAAATAATGTGGTCGAAGTTTGAAAACATAAATGATATTTTAGAAATAAAAAATATATATTTTACCCAAGCATTTTTAATGGAAATTTAACGGTAAAATTTCGCGATTTTAACAGGAATTTATCGTTTCTCGCAATAAAAACGTTTTTTTAATGAGAATTTACCGTTAAAAACGGCAGATGTGATAAACTCAGATTTTTAACGCACAAAAGTTATTTTGTCAATTTTTTCATGGGAGAAATAGAAATATCAGATATATTTGTTACATGGGAAGGAAGGAGATATATTTGTTACATGGGAAGGAAGGAGTTGGAGAAACTCCAATAGAATCTCACATCACTTGGAACAATTATAACAAATATTGTTCTCGGGATATAAACGGTTATTGATAATATAAGGATATTTTCACATTCTCGAATTTTTATAGCGAAATTAACGGGAAAATCTCAGAGAAAATATAATATGTTTTTTTAAAAAATATTAATAAGGAATTTACCGGTATTTTACCGGAAATTTATCAAGATATTATCGCGATATTACCATTTATTATGATTTTATTGAGAATTTACCGCATTTCCTATGAATCTCGAGATATTAACGACAATTGATATTTTGCTGATAAAAATGGAATAAATTTGAAAATATCGAAGATATTTTTGACATTGCTTGGAACGAGCGTCTCGATCCTAGATATATGAGGACGCCTAACTCTTCTCACTATAAGGTCTTTTGGGTGTGTGTGACGTACACGTACCAATGCAAAGCAATGAGGTGTATGGGCATCCAAAGCAAATTATATCATGCTAGGCAGAGGTGGTTCGTTATAAAATTAATTTGAAAATTTTATTTTAAATAAAATAATTTAAAAATATAAATTTTTAAAATTCCATTGAAAAGGTTTTAGTTCAGTGAGAAAATTTTAAAATAAATTCTAGTATGAATATGAGAGTTGAAATAGTTTTACAGGCTTCATCACAGATTAGTTCTCTTATCTATATATAGTAAAATGGTTGAGAATAAATATTTTCTACAGTTCATTAACCAAAATATGATTGTATAATTCTGTCAAACTTTCTTTCTTTTTTAAAATTGGATCATAGGTGCATCGCAATTTTATTAATTTCAACTAATAATTTATTTAAAATTGTGTTTTAAATATTTATGTTTATAAACAAATGAAATACTAATTAAGATGGAAAGTTTGTATATAGGTGCTTTTATTTTATTTATATTAAATATAAAATATATATTTATTCAATATTAGAAAAACTATGTTGCTCCTAAACCTAAAACAGTTTACATGGATAAGGTTTTAACAAGGAAAAATAGTTTTAAGAGAATTATTGTCTAATTGGTTGAATTGTCGCAACATTTTCAAAATCCTACGCATGGCAAATTAGACAAGGATACTTATCCATGGAAAATTATTATGTCTTTGAGATATTTTGAATATGCTACACTGAGAAATAATAATTCATGTTATGTTAAATCCTAATTTAAGTTTCAATTAGTAATATGAGATTTTCTAAAGTATACCCATTTTAAATGAGACATTTTATCCATCAATGGATATATTTATGATCAATCCAAGAATTCTTGATTAGATAACTCATCTAACAAATAATAACTCATCCAATAAGTAACCACTGTCAAACTAAGTCCATGTCTTAACATTTGTATGGTCTAGAGATTACAAAATCAAAGGATAAATTAATCACACAAATCTGACATTTGGCTGTCAAATGATTTCCTGTGTAAATCCAAAGGGGTTGGAGTATTGCTCAGGAACCCGACACAGGAAATGAGAGATCTGAGTTCAATTCCTACTCTACCCCAAAGGGCCACTTCCTATAGAATTACTCGTATGTGTGGGTAGAGACACTTGCACATGCCTCGAGAATAGGATTGAAACTAAGGTCGAGTTGAAGTTTTGACCCGACTCAAATTTTTTACCCGACTCAACTCGAGTGTTGTTTTATAACTTGGTGCACTTGGGTCAGGTCGGGTTAATTTAAAAATTTTCAACTCAACCTGACCCAAATTTCATGTGGACCTTTACATCCCAACCTGACCCGACTCAAAATATACAAATACATAACCGAAACCCACTGATTTCTCGGGTCGGGTCATGCGGGTCAGATTAAAACCCGACTCAAGTTTTACCTCCATCAGAAAATTAATAAGGTGCTCTAAAAAATTTGTACACCTTCATTATAAAAATAATTTCCTATAATTTTATCCATTATTATAAAAAAAATTCCATAAAAAAATGTGCAACTCATCACTTAAATTTCCACAACCCAAAATATAAAAGTGGAGTTTTATATACACCTTATCCTTAAAAAATTAGATAGGTCCATTCAAAAACTAAATTTTATTTTTATTTTTAATTTATCTGTATTTATTTTTTCTTAATTTACCTATAGTATGAGAAAAGCCTAAAGTTTTGAAAACAATATTAAATTTGGGAAAATGGCCCATGTGGAATTGATGAGGATCATGTTGGTATGATAATACCATGTGCATATCAGACAACGAATGCCGACTACTGCGGACTGCTGGCACAGTGACATAACTCCTATCTCTTTCACCATTTTTCTGTTTACTAATGATTTAATGCAACATTCATTCATGATTAAAGAAATATTAATGATTCTTTGTTTTCATAATTTGATCTTAGTAGGTGAGATTAGTTTAAAGAAAAGCAACATTAAATCAAAAGAAAGGAAACTCAAATAGAGCACGGTAATTCATTTTATTTATTTAAAGTTGTTTTATAATTAATTTGTTAAATTTTTGTATGGGTTAATTAACTTCTTATTTTATGTCCGTTGACTGAAAATTTTATTTTTATAATTTCAACAAGATTCTTACTGAAAAACAAGACACCAAAAACCTACATCACAAAGTGGGAGTATTGAGTTCGATTTCCACATCACCCTAAAAAACCATTTCATGTAGAGTTACCTCATATATATGGGCAGAAAGGCTTGTACATGCTCTAAAAATTGAATTAATTCTATTTCACTTAGATCTTTATATCTGTTTAAGGGAATTTACTGAAGTGCTGTCTGATGTTTTCATCATAAGCAATAAATACTCAGATAAATAAGTTCGTTCCATAAGTGTGTACATGGGAAAAAATAAGTTATGTTAGAGAAAAAGTGTTCCCACTAAGGTGTAAAAACAAAAAGAGGTCTCTAATTCATTTATTTGTAATTTACTTTTCGTTTAAAAGATTAATATGATAGGTGGAGATATCCAGTATCAGATAAGTCTTTATATTTTTTTCTCTGATGTGGAACTCATTCTGATCCTTTGAGAAAGTGAAAATCAAACTTAGAACTTATCTAACTCGTTTGAATTAAATCAGGTGCCTACGTGAATAGAATTTTCAGTGACCCTGTTAAACTCCAAATGTGTGATTACTTTTTACACTTTCTTATGGAATAAATGGATTTTCACCTGACCCAAACAGAAGCAGAGAAGACAACCTTTTCCTTGCCCAACGGCATAAACTACCGAATGGAATCCAGTAAAACCACAAATCACGAGCCAGAGGTGACCCACTCTCTTTGTTTAATCCCGCCCTTTTGCTGGCTTTATCCCTTTAAAATCCCTCTCCTTCCTTCCTACTCCCTCACAACTTCCCTGTCTTTTTTCATTTCTCTCTCTCTCAAAGAAGGAAATGGCTACTTCCACACTCTCTCTCTTACTCTTCTTTCTCTTCTCTGTTCTAAATCCCATTTCTTCTTCTTCTTCTCCTCCCCCATCAGCACTCCAGGACCCAGAACTTGTGGTACAAGATTTTGAGAGGTAAGCATTCGAAAGTCTAGAAGGTTTTTGTCATGATTTTTTTTCTTTAACTGAATGTTACAGATAAAACTCGAATATGTAACATTTTGATTTTAATTTTCCTCTTTAGGAGCATCAACAACTCTAGAAGGCAATTGGGCTACCTGTCATGTGGCACTGGCAACCCGATCGACGACTGCTGGCGGTGTGATCCTCACTGGGAGAAGAACCGCCAGCGGCTCGCTGACTGCGCATATGGGTTTGGCAAGAATGCAATTGGCGGAAAGAATGGCAAGATCTATGTTGTGACCGATGCGCACAATGACGATCCAGTGAACCCAAAGCCCGGTACCCTCCGACACGCAGTGATCCAGGAGGAGCCACTGTGGATCGTCTTCAAGCATGACATGGTGATCCGGCTGAAAGAAGAGCTGATCATGAATTCGTACAAGACGATCGACGGCAGGGGAGCAAACGTTCACATCGCCAATGGGCCATGCATTACCGTCCAGTTCGTGACTAATATTATCATACATGGGATCCACATACATGACTGCAAGCAAGGAGGCAATGCTTATGTCAGGGACTCCCCTGGGCATTATGGATGGAGGACAGTCTCAGATGGAGATGGGGTCTCCATCTTTGGAGGTAGCCACATATGGGTGGACCATTGCTCCCTCTCGAACTGCCGCGACGGCCTCATCGACGCCATCCACGGCTCGACGGCGATCACCATCTCCAACAACCACATGACCCACCATGACAAGGTCATGCTTTTGGGTCACAGTGATTCCTACACACAAGATAAGAACATGCAGGTCACCATAGCCTTTAATCACTTTGGTAAAGGCCTCATTCAAAGGATGCCAAGGTAGGGACATTGAAATATTGAATAGTGAAAAAAAGGGTCCTCTCCCTTTTACCCTTTTCTGACTTTTATCTTACCATTGCTGCAGTGCATTCTACATTTTTATTAAAATTGAAACTCTAATCTAATCTTAGATGAAACACATTTCTTAATAGAGATTAACCCAACTTTAACTTCAATTCCTAATCTAATATAGATTCTAATTAAATAAGAACTATAATATATCTAAACTTTTCTTCTTATTTCTTGAATGGGCAGATGCAGGCATGGATACTTCCATGTGGTGAACAATGACTATACTCACTGGGAAATGTATGCCATCGGTGGTAGTGCCTCTCCCACTATCAACAGTCAAGGGAACAGATTTATTGCACCCTATAATAGATTCAGTAAAGAGGTAATTTCTTTTCTCTTTTTTTTTTTTTTTTAATTACTTGTAGAAAACTCGTGGGATAACTAGTGTAAAACTCCTACATATGAACCCACTACTCCTAGGGCACAAAGGTTAGGCCATAAGAGTTCGAACCTGCAACCTCCCGCTTCTTTTCTTTTATTTATCAATCACCATTAAGGTTTCTTCTAATCTAGAAGATACACACCCGTACACATACACATACAAGAACCATCCTTTCTTTTACTGAATTGTTTTGTTTCACATTATAGGTGACCAAACATGAAGATGCTTCGGAGAGTGAATGGAAGAACTGGAACTGGAGATCTGAGGGAGACTTGATGTTGAATGGGGCATTTTTCACTCCTTCCGGCTCGACGTCGTCGTCGGGGTATGCCAAAGCCTCGAGCTTGGGAGCTAAGCCTTCCTCCCTTGTTGGTTCACTAACAATGTCAGCTGGCCCTCTCTCATGTAAGAGACGATCGCGTTGCTGATCGATGGAATCCCAGAGAAGATCAATTGGGTGTGAAGTTTTTCACCCAATTAGTAGCTAGTAATCTAAAGTGAAAGATGAGAGTGCACAACTCTTGTGTATTAGCAGTACAGCATACTTGGTGATATGGCTTGTCATTTTTCAATTACTTGATTCCAACCTCTGCTTCTTGTTCTATCAACCATTTAGGTTGAATTTAGAAAAGCATTTGCAGAAGTGTTGATGAAATGTTTCTAGGATACAGAGTATAGTGTTGTATGTTCTTCCACACATCAATGGACTGGTCTTTGATCAATCATATGTTGTTAAATACTTGGATTCTCTCTCCATCTATGATACTACCGTACTATTACTGAATAACATTAATTTTTTTTTCTAAAATTAAAATATTCAGACGTCCCATCACATCGGGTATAAAACAATGAGAATTGATCCTTTTTGTGTTGAATGGGATTTGATCTTAAAATTTCCGCAAACAAAAGCGGGTATTGACCACCAAACTAAACTCTCCGAGTTACTAAATGACACCAGTTAGAAAGCCTAATACGTAATACTCTGCTCCTTCTGATAAGGGTACTCTACATATTCAGTTCATGTGGAATGAGATTTCTGAATAGGAGCAAGTTCAACCCCACGTCTCTTTTACTCAATAAATTTGCTCATTTTTCCAAGTCCAAATCTTCCCTTGTTGTATATTAAGTGCCCAGAATCAGTGTATTATTACTACAGGGCTCTGTATATGCTCTCTTCTTTAAATGAGGGTAACTCATCCACAGTACAATTGGCACACTTTAAAGCCAATTCTTATTGTCTCAATCATGGGCTCCATTCATGTGAACACATTGAACCTAAACCATTTTACAATTTCATCTACTTCTACCCATCCATCAGATGGCCACATATTCACACATGGGTTTGTCAGAGGATTTTGACATTTGGACTTGCCTAAATAACAAATAGGGCCAAGGGGTACAATACCCTTGACAATGGATGAATGTATATGGGCAGTGAGTAGCACATGCCCATGTTCCTCTTAAATGTGGCTACCTATTTCAAGTCTTCTCGTGGGCAGTAAATTTTTATTGTCTAGGCTTTGACCAGAGGGGATTCTAGCCTCAAGAGCCTTTTGTGGTTGGAATTTTAAGACAGCCCGCATCCCCTTTTAGCCTGTGTACAGAAGGTTGTCAGCTAGAAATGGTTCCCTTCACACTACCGGTTGCAGATGAATGCTAAGCAGCCAGTCATAACAGTGCTATATGTATATGAACCTCCACGGCCGGCCCTGAGATCTCTAAAATTCTCAGGAATCCTAAGCGGAGTGAGATTTTAGGAGCCATTTGTGACTGGTATATTAAGGAATTTAAGTGTGTGGGGCTCTTTCTGTTTAGGGCCCTAGGCAGCGGTCTATGCCGCCTATGCCCAGGGCCGCCCCTGTGAACATGGTATGTTAAAGGTGTTAAATGTTTTGTGCAGTCGAGTTTAATTTAGAGATCTCGAGGTTGGATGGTAGATGCTCTGGAGTATAAGTGTTAAGAGTTCAATCACCTTTAACATTGAATACAAGTGAATATTTTCTAAAGTCTAACATCATCATTTGAGTTGTATTGTCGATTTGATTCTTAGAATCGCAGGATTTAATAATCGACTTCTTGTCCTTTGGGCACTTCAACTATGTGCTAGGGAATGGGCTCCTTCAAAAAGAACCTTGATTTAATAAAATGAGATTAGATACCAGTGCTTAACAAATTAACGATTATAATTCATATTTAGCGTACCCTCTCCAGATAAGCACGCCAGGGGAACTGATTTCTATTTACCATTAAGCAAACACATACGATGCCCTACATTTTCTAGAAAAATATAAAGAGGCCAAGAAAAAAGAAGGATCATTGAAATCCTAGGAGCAAAATAGAATTTACAGACTTTCTTGGCCTAGAGTCCTTTGGACCATGGGAGGTCTCTCCAGGCTTCCATCAGTATTTCCAAAGATACAGGATTTCTCCTGGTTTTCATTAATCTGTAGACATTGTTAGAGTGAATGTACGCAAATTCAGAGGGATTTGGCCATTTCAAGGTCATGGCAATTGCTAATTTTTTTATTATGACAAATTCGCTCTAAAACTTGTCCACATATCAACCAATGATTAGTGGAACCAGGGGTCAAGATATTGGTTTTATTATTGTAACAAATTGTGTGGTGTCACAACTCTAGAAGATTGTTGTGATAATACATCTTTTCTAACACAGAGAAACAACACTGTAAAGAAAATAGAAAGAAGAAAAACCAACACAGAAAATCAAACCACAACACAAAGATTTACGTGGTTCGCTTTCAGTATGTTCATGGGTTCAACACCGATCCACTATGCTCGTAGGCAAAAAATCGAAGAAGAATCGACTCACACTCTTGTTACAATTTTCGCTCATCCTCTCTCTCACACAAAAAATAGCATTATTTACTGCCATGATTAGGGTTTACATAAGGTGCAATGTGAAAATTACAAAATTACTTTCTAATAAAATTTTGACTCGGGGGTTCTGCTCCAATACCACGGGACAATGGGGAACTATCCCCTTTTGATCCCTGCAAGTTCAGTGCAGAGATCGACCCACGACGAAACGAGTTAGATCGATAGTATATCTCTGATATAAAGATTTGTCATGTACAATTTAATTTTAGAAATTATAAACATAATTCTCTTCATCAAATCTTCAGACCACGACAAAACACGAAGAAGCATTTCTGCTACCTCATAATCACATTCTTATCATGATATCCACTATATGAAATTAGGCTTAAAGTTGTTATTATAAATGCTTTTATTGGAACTTTAAAGTTAGTGAGTTCAACTCCTATGTGCAGCAGAGAGGTCGGTAGGTCAAAAAAAATTTACGAGTTCAATTGAAAATGTCAAACTCAAATTTACTGGATAAATAATTATGATGATAATGATTATAATGATAGTGCTTTTCAGTTAAATTTGGGTAATTTCTTAGCTTGAGACTTATTAGAATGCCAACCCATATTTTAAATGGATTCAAATACAGTTTAAGAGTATTTTTAAAGATTCTTAGGATAAGAATGCAAAATCTCTCCTTATAATTCATGACTTAGAACATGAATCAAAAGCTCTCATGAAATGGGGGGAAGAAACATTTTGGAACCTTAATATGCAACTAAAGGATATACAGAATAAAACCCATAAAATTCAAAGAGCTTGTAAAAAATTTTACATAGAGGATAAAAAAAAAATGATAGCGATGCTCCCACAGGTTTTTTGTATAACCAGACCGGAATGAATGAATTTTCGATTTTTCGTTGAAGGTCTCTGATTCTAAATCTGTAACTTTTGCCTCTGTTAGACAATTACTAACTCCAAAAGGCTCATCTCATCTCATTATTGAAGTTTGAAAATAGAACTAGTTCAAATCAACATTTGGAGCTTCACTGGTGTATTCTTTGTACAACTTAAATGAGAGTTTAAAGAGACATAATCATTTTTAATATGCTATGATTGGTAGTGATCAAAATGGATGATGATTCGATTGACCAATCTGCACTCCACTAATCCACTGTTAATTAACTAATTAAGTTTTGGCGGTTTCTGGTCTTTTCACTCCCTCATTAATTTTTTTTTTTCAGAAAGGCCAGTTATGATAATTCTTTTTACTGAAGTGAAATAATCACCTTTACAAAGATCTGCGCTGCATTATCTCATAGGGCAAACTTAGGCATGAGGATCGCAAAATGAGATGGTGAGAACAATCTTTTTCTAAATATGTAGTCTATCAAAAATTATTTTAATTATATCAAATAAGTCATGTTTTCTATGTTCTTCTAAATTTGAGCAATTTAAATTAATTTTTTAATCTTAAAAAATATGATTTGATTGTTCAATCACCTTTATAAATAACCCATAACTATTTTATTTAATGGGCTTCTGCTAAATATGCATAATAATACTGTGCAAACCAGTGTGTGGGTGATTTTTATTATTGAAAAGCCACTACTATATAGAATTGGGCGATAATTAAACCTCAGCATTACTGGCTTCTTCCAATTACAAACTCTGAACGATCATGTTCTGTAGACTGAAGCTCTACTCATCGTAAATTGAAGAATGCTCTAAAAACAGAGAATCGATAGAGACAACCATACTCTAAAGTTGATTAGGTGATGAGAAGTGCACAAAAAGAGAGGATTTTCACTATTGTACCATGATTTCAACATCTATGGTACCGTGGCAGCATAAGTGAGTGATGGAATTGAGTGGAAGCTAAAAGACAAAATGCTAAAAGCCCTCAGATGGTTAAAGAAGAGAGGTTTCAGATGGGATCCTAAGAAATTTTACACAGAGTAGATGATTAGATGTGTTATATTCTATAGAGTCTGATAATTAAGGATGTACTGTTGATCTGATCTGCACTGTCGCGGGTCAAACAATGTATAATGTTCTTTTTATGAGAGAGTAGAGAGAGTGAAAATTGTAACGAGAGTTAGATCCAAGTCTCCTTCGATTTCTTGCCTTTTGAGTATAGTAAATCGGTGTTAAACCCGTGGACGCACTGAAATAGAACCACACAAGTATTTGTATTGTGGTTTTAATATCTGTGTTGATTTTCTTCCTTCTATTTTTTTCTCTTTTGATACTATTGTTTCTATGTGATAGGGAAAATGTTTTCCTACCAACAAGATGATCAGCAAGTGCGACTGAGCCACTGGTTGGACGGCTCCGATAAATGCCTACTTGTGCACTGGTCAGCAGTTTCCGGCAATAACAAAGTGGATGAAAAATCAAGGAACCCCACCATGTGCAAAAGTCTCAATGCAAATCACCCAAACAAACATGACTGCAACTAATTGCTAATGGGTGTCAACTATGGTCCATGTAGATCCCATTGATTTCTTAATCATGATTAGAATCCTTAATAGATGAGAGGATTATGACCAAGTTAAAATTAAGGGAAAGTTCTGCAGAAGAAAAGATCAATTAATCTACTTTAAATAGTTTAGATAGTTCAATAAAATCTATAATAATAAAAAAAATATAAAGTTTTGTGTATACGAAGACAGACTTAGATTGAAATGGTAATAAACACATGCCAAACTTGTGAGAAATTGATGACACAATCTTTATAGAATAAATTAAAAGTGGGAATGTAAGTGATTGTATGTAAATGAAATAATGACTTTCATATTATTATTTTGAAGTACATTTTTTTTTGAATTTACGTGTAGGAAACTGCGGGATACTCAGCTTAAAATCTTCACGGGTGACTCCATTACCCTTATGGCACACCACGATTAGGCCATGGGGGTTGGAACCCGCAACTTCCCACTTTCTTAAGCGGGAGGTAACCGATTGAGGTACACCAATGTGGATTGAAGTACATTGATACCTAATAGAAGAGATTTGTATTTTATGAGATGACGTAAAGGTATAGATCCTCTTTTTGACTTGGTGGATAGTTTTTCTACCACAAATCACTTGGTGAATAGTTTTTTCTACCACAAATCAAGGAGAGACATTTTTTTTCATTGATAAGAGGTAGTGGATGGTTGTTTGAATTCCTCTAATGAAATTGGAAGGTTTAAAGTATTTGATCTTGATAGTCATCATTATCATCCCATATTGATATATGTCTGTCTATTTTCATAGTAATATCAACATTAAATGCATGAGTCTATTTATGGAAAACAAAATTGTGGAAAAAAAAAACACTAATCACAAGATTAAGAGTGATGTATGCACATGAAAACATAGATTAAGATTTGACATAACCAATATGAACAAATCTTGAGTGATGGAACCACCTAATTTTTTTTTCTTTTTTCAAAAGTATCGAACAATTGCATCTTGTAAAAGGCATAAGATTAATTACATTTTTACCATTCTCATTCTTTTTATGTGGTGTTTGATATGGAGGTTGATTTTAATTTGACATTGATTACAAATAGGTCATCATTCTTAAAAAGATTTTTTTTTCTTTTAATGGGTATCTATATTGTTTGAATATAAATGTCTTATCGCCAAAAAAAAAATGTATTTTGATTAAAGTTGTACAAGGATGAACATACGTGTTTACCATGATGAAAGACATAGGGCCCCACCTTAGATTACAAAAATTTGAAAACTAATGTAATCTTATCTCTATCTGGATGGCCTGCAACTCAAAAAAATAAAAAATTAATGAAATTAAAATTGTCAATGATCAACATTATGATTCTATTAATATGGGCCTTATATACTAAACCCAATCATATCGCCCATGAACTTTTAGAAGTATCTCTATATCATAGTTTTTTTCAAAAACAACAATAAGGGTTATTTGTTTTTTTCCTTGAGAAAAACAATTTTGCAGAAAAAAAAATTATATGTAGGTTCATTTTATGCCATTCAGAAAGGGTTGACTCGAAGTCGAAGAAGCTCCACTCATAAACTAAGGTCTTGAATAGGATTCATATTCATACCTCTCTCCATCACTCCTCATGGAGTTACTCTGTAATTCGAGATTGAATCCATATTTAAAACCTTGAATAGGTGACATTTTAAGTGCAACCAATCATGTTAACTATGAGATTTTAGTTATTGAAAAATTAGCTTTAATAAGCCTTTTATTTTTTATGCTCTATCTCACGAAGATACAATAACACGATAGAAATAAATTTATAAAAATCATTAAATCATATATCCTTACTCACTGAATTTAATGATTTATAATCTTAACTAAAAATAATGATATAAATATCTTTTATTTTTATCTTTAGAGATTCTTATTTTAAAATAATTTAAAAAAACTATAGTTAATCATTTGAAATTGAAATCATCTATAAAAAAAATAGGAATGTTGCTATCAACAACTTGATTAAATGATTTTACACAAAATTTAATGATTAGCATTATTACTCATTTTCTTATTTATTTAAGAGCAACTTTTGAAGCTTGTCATTTTTATTCATTCTAAAAAATTATCGTTTGTCACTTTATCTTTTATCATGTCTTTGTTCAACTCTTTAATTTAAATTAAAAAATTCAATAATTTAAATAGTTTCTTTTTCCTCACTTATAATTTACTTTGATGGAGTACATTTTAAAATAAATTGATATAAATAAAACTTAGTCTAAACTATTCTCAGCATTCGGAAGTAGAAAAAAAAGTTAGCACATTGTGCTGACATAACTGAGTTACTAGATTTTCAGAACTCAAGTTAAATTAAATGGTATTTAATAATAATATGAGATTTATTAATTTTATAAATTCAAAGAAATTGTTGTTAGTAATTTAGTATAAGAATATATTTAAAGTTAGCATCATAAATTATTATTTAGATCAAACAGATAAAAGAATTAAATTAGAACTCTTTTATTTTAGAATCTTAATGTTGGCAAATTTTAAATTATTTTAGTAAGATCATTTTTAATAAAATAAATGTATTTTTAAATAGCATTTTAAATTGGATCAAGAAAAAAATTTAAAAAACGCCGTTGCCGGGGATCGAACCCGGATCATCGGCGTACAGGCGGAAATACTAACAACTATAATACAGCGACATTCGTGACGTAAGATGGAATCATATCTTGAAATCTACATAATTGTGATCTTTCACGTCGTATGCAAATGCCAGGCTATTGACGGTGGGAGCACTTACACACTCGGATTTTCTTCCTCTACATCTGAAATCAGTTTTTTAGGTGAAATTACGATTTTACCCCCGCATTTCCATTCATTCGAATGAATGCCTAGTTTATTTTGACATTCATTCGAATGAATTATTTATTCGAATGAATCCTCAAGTGTATTTTCAATTCATTCGAATGAATGGGTTGAACAGTAATACATAATACTGCTCAACCCCATTCATTCGAATGAATGGGCCTCATTCATTCAAATGATCCATTCATTCGAATGATTTAAATATTAAGATTTATTTTAAAACTTTACACTTATTTTTTAAGCACGGTGTATTTTCAAAATTTCTCAACTTGAATATCTAAACTAATTAAAATAACCTGATAAAAATACCTTAAGACTTTAAGGTCTTTTGACACTCCTAAATATTTAAAACACAGTATTTTACAAATAAGGGTATCCCTAGGGTGTGTCAAAAAACACATTTGTAAGTGTCAAAAGACCTTTAAGTCTTAAGGTATTTTTATCAGGTTATTTTAATTAGTCTAGATATTCAATTTGAGAAATTTTGAAAGTACACAGTGCTTAAAAATAGCTGTCTATATTTTAAAATATAGACCGTTATTTTTTAAGCACTGTGTATTTTCAAAATTTCTCAAATTGAATATCTAAACTAATTAAAATAACCCGATAAAAATACCTTAAGACTTTAAGGTCTTTTGACACTTTCAAATGTGTTTTTGACACACCCTAGGGATACCCTTATTTGTAAAATACTGTGTTTTAAATATTTAGGAGTGTCAAAAGACCTTTAAGCCTTAAAGTATTTTGATTAGGTTATTTTAATTAGTTTAGATATTCAATTTGAAAAATTTTGGAAATACAAAATGCTTAAAAAATAAGTTTAAAATTTAAAAAAAAAAAATATTATGTACTGATCATTCGAATCATTCGAATGAATCGAATGAAGGAATCAAGAGATTCAAATGAATGAATCAACGTTCCGCTCATTCGAATGAACTATTCATTCGAATGAATGATCGTTTCATTCGAATGAATGGAAGGAATGGTGACATTTTTTTACTATTCATTCGAATGAATGGATGATTCATTCGAATGAATGGGGCTGAGCAGTATTCCGTATTACTGTTCAGCCCATTCATTCAAATGAATTGAAAATACACTTGAGGATTCATTCGAATGAA
Source organism: Chimonanthus praecox (assembly GCA_022113865.1). Classification (NCBI taxonomy): domain Eukaryota; kingdom Viridiplantae; phylum Streptophyta; class Magnoliopsida; order Laurales; family Calycanthaceae; genus Chimonanthus; species Chimonanthus praecox. Next base: position 56,386,920 of record CM039087.1, on the reverse strand, counting down.
TGCCAAAATGAACTGGGCATTCATTCGAATGAATGCAAATGCGGGAGTAAAATCATAATTTCACCTGAAAATCTGATTTCGGGTGTGTAGAGGCAGAAAATCCGGGTGTGTGTAAGTGCTCCCTTAATAGTTGTGTGTTGATAGAAGATTTTACAATACTAGAAAATATGATTGTGGAATAAAAAATATAAATAAAATGCAAAAAAATAGTAAAATTAATAAGTAGATTTAAATTTTATAATTTACCATTTCTCCAATTTCAAAAAGAAAAGGTGTTTTAATATATTATCATTTAAAAAATTCAATATATTACTAGATAAATTCATAAATAACTTCATAAATCATAACAAAGTAGACTCTCAACAAGAGGAATTTTTTTCATAATTTATTGTTGTAGAAATCATATCTATGACATGTGGCATGTAATGGATTAATAGATGCATCATTATCAGCACATAATTGTAAAGTATTTCACATAGAAAAATTGAGATCAAAAGTGTTTGTTTTCCATTTCACTGAAATTCATTTCAATTAATAGTAATGTCACATTTGATTTTATTTATTTATATTTAAGGACTAAAAATGATTTTAATTTATTTAGTTTTACTATACTCAATAGCTTCATTTTCAATATGGCAGCATCTTTTGACAGACAAAATATATTTATAAAAAATATATATTTCCTATTCTTTTACTGTGGCAATAAAATTTATTACTTTAACATTTTTCCCTGTGAATATGTCGAATACATGTGCTTTGTAAAAAAAATGGAAAATAAAATTCATACACTCCAATTTCGACATGATATAGCTTATGAATGTGAATTAAGAAGAAAATCAATTCTTATAGATAGGGTTTAGGTCCAAATTTCACCAAGTTATGACATTCACCAAAGAATTTAATTATACAAAGGATCCAATTATAATTCTTATAAATAATGATGCAAATAAAATTATAATTTCAAATTTAAATAAAAAGAAACCAATAAAATAAAAGATAAGCTCACTACCAATGGGAGAAGCGGGATGCTCAAAAGACAATCAATAAATTAAATTTTATAGGGCATTGATAGGCCTTATAGATAGTGTAAACATTACAAAACTTAACAAAAATAAGTTTTGTCATTACTCTTCAACACCTGATTACAAAATCGGTCATAACTTTCTCTAAGTATGTTGAAATTGTACAAACTTGAGCTTATTAGAAAGATTATTAAATAAATTTTCTAATAAATTCAATTTTATAAATATTAAATATCTTTTGATACATGAAATATGTCAACAAAGTTACATTTTATTTTTAATCAATTCTTTTAGAGTGTGTGTCCTATCTTAACTAAAAAAAAACCATTGAAAAAGGAAACTGGAATGGTTGGCAAGCTTTGGCTTTGATTCCCTTGGCCGTAGGTGGGGAGTTTCCTTTTTTCAATAGAATCTCGTAATTCTCTTTTGTTCCCTAAACATGGGCCTCAATATTGGACTTAGGTAAATCTTAACATGTGGAATAAGGCCTTTAACCCATAGATCTTTCTTACTAGTCCTAAGTATATGCTGAATACCAAATAACAGAGAGTGACCCTTTTTGTATTAAGAGAGACTTGATCGTAAGACTTTCTAAAAATAAGAAAAAGTTTTGACCACCAAACCAACGAGATTCACTTTTCATTGAAGAAAAAAGAGCTCACAACCCATGCCTTGATAGAAGAGGCAATTGAACATTTGAACATTTGAACCATTGAAAGAAATCTTTCCAAAAGACCAAATTGTTATCACTCCAACCAATGGTTGGTTGATGATAAAGACTTAAATTTTTTTTTTTCCCTGCGGTTTACCTTTGATGCATCAGTGTGAGTGAATATCACGAATAATAATTTAAAAAATTCCCCCTTTATAGAAAAAAAAATGGAATACAACTTTTTATAATCATGAATAACTAGAATAAAAGTAAAGAGAAAAAGAATAAATAATTCTCTCCACCGAAAGATGTTGCCGTCGACTTCTGCATCATAGGAGAGACACAAAGCATGGTCCACAAGTTCTCATGTAGAAAAGAATCCGGCGACAATGGGAAGGGCCAAAATGGCAGGCACCTTCAACATGGAAGCACCGCTTTTGCCTTGGCTGCCGTCGGCGCCTACTTGGGCCGTGTCTATTGATGGTGGTGGGGTTAGTGGAGCACCATATGTCGGAGCAAGATAAGAATCTGCCTTGTCACCAAGTGGGGCGGCCGCCGCGACCGTGGTGTCATCATCATCAGCATCATCTATTGGATTATCCTTCATTGATCCAATGCTGTTAGAGTTGGAATCACCACTTGCTGGGATGGCCAGTCCAGAAAGGTCTTCATCTGCTGCGGAGACGAAGACAATGCCGGCAAGCAAGATGAGGCCGAGGAGGGTGAGTTGCCGTGCCATCGGAGCGTGTTAACCGGGGGAAGAAGGGATTGATATTGCACCAATGAATGAATCAGGTAATACACGAGGGAATGTGGATGAAAAGAAGAGGTAAATATATAGGAAATATATCTTGTATGAGAAGAAAGGGAGTTGGAAAGTGTTACCGTGGAAAGCGGTTCAATGTGTGGAAAATTAAAAACCGGTTTGAGTTAGTTATGACAGTTATTTGTTTGTTGTGGGGTTGACCTCGTATAGATGGATGGTAAGGAAGGGCCGGGCTAGATGGGGTTGACCCATCTATAAATAGGTCTATGTCACAATGATGAAATGTAAAGAGGCCAGTCATGAAATGAAGCTTGTTTGCTTTATATCATAGTTCAAAAAAAAAAAATTAGATGGGTTGATTAGAGTTGACTCAAGTAGATAAGATTTTGATTTGAATAAGTTAGTGAATTTTATCAAGTTTTTTAAAATCAAGTTGAAAATCTCGTCAGAATTACTTGACTTCATAAGATTTCGATTCGAGTCTAAATTTAATTTTTTTTAAAATAATTTAATATTCATGAAAAAATACGTGGAAATGGTTTCATTTGAGAAAATATTCATAGATATGGATTTAACAAAACCCATTTGTTTGAACTTCTCTATGTATCATTTTGAGAATTTGTCATTCTCAGGCCAGTTTCCAAGAGGATTAACAAACTCACCATCCATCAAGCTTATAAGTGATTCTTCACTAACAATTAACTATATTTGTTTTAAAATTGTTGATGAATTAATTTATTCTTATAAAAACTACTATAAGAATAACAACATATAATCATTTTATTATAATTTGTCTAATTAAAATCTTAAATTTCAATACAAAGAGTTGATGTTGCTTCTGACAATTGGGCCCTAGGAAATTGTAGAATCTTTGATTAGACAAAGAAGTGGATCCTACTTAGGCTGCAATTAATTCAGAAGATGTAGTAATAGAGGATGCTGGTAGGCTTGAATGAATTTGCAAAACATTAAGTATAATAAAAGTCTGGGCATAAAATGTTTTAATTGTTGTATGAAATTAGGTTATAAGGTGGATTTCACTTAATTAAAAATTTGAATGGATGAAGACATTAGCATGAGGATTACTACTTTTTAAGATAAATATGATTACCTATCATGATCAATCCTGCATTAAGGATGCAATAAATGAAGATCAAATTTGATTGGATCAAAATTTTAAAAAAAGAAGAAAAATTCACAATTTTTAATTCATTATTCAATGCAACTCAAATGAGGCCAAGGTAAAAAAAAAAAAATTTAAAAGTAATCGGATAAAATATATTAAAATGATATAGTAAAAATACAATAGAAGGGTCCAAGATACATAGACCAAAAATAATAATAATAATATACAAAGACCCTATATAAAACCCAAAAAAGGCCTTGAGAAAGATTCACAGGCCATAGCCCTGTGAATCACATAGGTTAAATGCCATTGAATATGGCATTTACTCCTAGCTTCGACGCCTAACTCGCTGAAAGAGCATCTCTAAACCTATGTACAAATTCTTAATCTCCCTCTTGGAAGACAATAAAGATCCAAAATCATTTTCTTCAAACAAAACAAGTGATAGGAGATTCAACCAGTGTTTTTTGTCTTGAATGGTAGTGATGAACGGGTAGGATTGGATTTAAATATAAGCAGGTTTAATGGGATTAGTGGTTTCTATGGGATGACGTGGAAAATAAAGAAAGATTGGAATGGAGATTTAATGGATTTAAATTGGTAAATGGGGATTAAATGGAAATGGGTATAATGAAGGAATTAAATGAAGGTGGAGTAGGCACATTGTAGTTGTGAAACGGTGGTGTAGGTTGTGATTGTTGGGCTTTAATGAGAGAAATAAAGTGGGTTGGCTTAGATGGTGGTAGGGAAAGACACGTGGGTTATACATTTATATTAGACTTGGACTGCATCAAAAAAATCATAAGATGAATTTTGTTTCTCTTTGCCCTCTCTTGTTTCAAACTCTCTTTGTAACTTGGAATCTAAATGACCTCTTTGGGAATTATTCTATATTTTTTTTTTTTCTTTTAATTCATGTTGAAGAGTTAAGTTTCTATAGATATACAAAGACTCTAGAAACAAACAAAGATACATCCATGATCACAACGTGACATCTCAAACATATTTTTTCTCTTAAAGTATGTACCTTTGCTTGTGCAAATCGTAATAAAGTGCGTAAATGATTACCTTGTCAATCTTACTTTTACTTCTTATTCTATTTATCTGATTTTTCAATATTATTGTTATAATAGTCCGGATTTTTAAATCAGGAAATATATTGGCTAATATTTATTTTAATTGTTGAAATTGAGAATTTTGATGAAATGGATGTAAGATGGATCAAAGTTGGGCCAATTGCCCAAGTATGGTCCAATGGACCATGGATTGGATTATTTCCAATTAATTGGGTCAATGATGGTCAATTGGGTAATGCCCAATTGGGACCCAATGGGTCAAGATGGATTGAGCATTAGGGTAAATGGATAAGAAATGGATTTAATTGGGTCATGGACCCAATTGTGATCAAAGGCATGGGGTCCACCTCATCAAGTGAGGTGGCAAGTGTAGGAGTGGAAATCAAAGTGGCATAGCTAAGTGGGATCCAACTCCATCTCACAAGTGAGGTGGCGTGTGGACTAAGACAAGGTGGGGCCGACCACCATGGTCAACCATGGGTGGGTCAAAGATAAATTAAAGAGGATTAAATGTGGTAAGTGGAATTAGATTAATTAATTAAAACACCTAAGTTAGATGGAAATAAAATCCATGATTGAGTTAGGAGTTGAGTTACATTAAAGGTGAGTAAAATGGGGGTGAGTTACCTAGAAAATGGAGTGAGTCAAGTGGGTGGTTTCATCTCATGGAAATCACCAAACCACCAAGATGAAACCAAGCAACCAAAATCGTTGGGATGGGGTGGTGTGCCATGTGGAGGGCATGCTCCCCCCTTGGCTAAACCAAGAGTTTAGGTGGAGGGCATACATTGGCCAAAAGTGAGGTGGTGGTTCCATCTCATCCAAACCACCAAACCACCCATAGAAAACAACCAAAACCGTTGGGCACAAGGGGGTGGTATGTGCCATGTGGAGGGCATGCTCCCTCCTTGGCTAGACAAGATGCTTGAAATGGGGACATGCATGACCATGCATTGGTCCAAAGAGAGGTGGTGGTTTCATCTCATGGAAACCACCCAAACCACCAAAGGAGCCCAAGCCAAAACCGTTGGCATGGAGTGGTGTGTGCCATGTGGAGGCCATGCACCCTCTTGTTTGGTCAAAGAGCTTATGGGGAAGACTCCACATTGATGAGGGTGGAGTCTAACCCAAGGCAACCCAAAACAAGATGGGGAAACGCTATGGTTTTCCATCTCATCTCTCATCTCACTCACTCCCTCTCTCCCTCCCTCTCCTAGCCGACCCTCACCCTAAGAGAAAAAAGAAAAAAACTTAGAGAAATTTGGGATCTCAAGCTCCTCTCCCTCCCACTCAAGGCCGATCCACCCTCTCATGACAAAGGACTTAGAGTATTTTCCATTCTCTCCTTCTCTCCCTCTCTCAAACCTACACTCCAAGGCCGAACCACTCATTGGGATTTTTATCTTAGACCCTCTTCACACTCTTGGCCAAAGATCAAGGAGGAAGAAAGAAGAAAGACTGAGGAGAAGAGAGGAGGTACAAGAAGGAGCAAAAGAAACCGGAGGAGTCGCGGAAGCGGTAAGTATACCTGGATATGTTTTATTAATTTGAAAGAGTTAAAGGAAACCATGGAACTCCATTTTCTTGGATTGAAGAATGGCCAAAATATTATGGGCCATGGATTTAAAATCCATCCAAGAGATGCATGGTTTCATGGCCGAACCCTAATTATCATGTATATATGGTAAAGACCTCATGCATGCCAAAGATAAGGTAAATGATCAAGGTGCATGGTTTGGCCTTTGCATGGCCAAACCCTAGGATTTTTTGTATGAGAACCATCAAAGACAAAAAGGGGTTGGATAAGGTTCGGCCATGATGTATGGCCGAACCCCATCAAGGTAACAAATCATGGATGTATGTTGTTTTTAAAGGAAATAATGAACCATAGGATATGGTCGAACCCCATGGAAGGGTGTTAATGATTTTAAAATGTTTTAAATGGATATATGTTAGTGATTTTAAAGGGGTTTTAAATGGGGGAAATAATAGAGAAATGTTAATGATTTTAATGGTCCAAAATGTTGTAAAGGTGAAGAACCATGGACCATGGGTTCGGCCATGTTGTATGGCCGAACCCCATGGAGAGATATTGATGAACTTAGATGGGTTTGAACTATGGAAATGATGGAAGAAATGTTGATGGACCTTGGGTTATGGATCTAATGTGGTAGATGATTTAAGGAAAATGAGGAAAAATGAGATCATGGGTTCGGCCATGATTTAAGGAAAAGGAGGAAAAATGACATCATGGGTTCGGCCATGTTGTATGGCCGAACCCCATGAACCATTTTAATGGGTAATCTATGGATCTTTGCATGTTTAAAATGAATAGATTATCAAGTTAAAGAATGGAGGTATTTGTTAGGGATTTGTTGGGGTTTCATGTCATGATTAATGAATCAATTATGGATCCATGTTTATGGATCAGTTATGGACCTAAGTATGTATAAATAAAAGGAGTGATTAATCATGAAAAGAATGATAGCAAAGAGGTAAAGATGGTGAAAGTGAAAGGACCATGGGTTCGGCCATGGTGTATGGTCGAACCCCATGGGGAATGTTTGTGGACTTATGGTTCTTTAAATATTTAACTTATGTGATTGGTTAATAAACAAAAGATGGCATGATCTTGAAACTGTAACGTCTCGCCCTTTTCACCCTTCCGAAAATCAGAGTCTAAAAATTTCTTTTGAAAGAAACATAGAGTGAATAAGAGCGGGAGCCGCCACGACGCGAGTTAAGTCCGGACTATCCAAGTCCGACCCTTAACTGGCCACCCATGTGTACATCGACTAGACCATGATAAATAAAACACACATGGAACTATACAATGACTTGCGGAATAAAGTAGACTAACTGCGGAAATAACTTGAATAGATAGCAAGTACCAGTTTCAATTAATAATTAACATAAATCGACCATCCATTGTTAATATCCTAAGCAAACCATAGCAAGTAACTACTTTATTACATGCCCATAATACAATATTAAATAACAGCAATTATAAATTCATGTCAGCATTCAAGCATTTATGCATGGCTCCCCTCCATATCATCAACCTTCCCTTTTCCTTTCCTTGTACCTGCATTCTCATCTAAGGATAGAATTAAGGCGTTAGATCAACACGCCCAGTAGGTTTTCCGATCAGGGCTACCACATGGTTAGCATATAAAACATGCATATATATCATAGTACATGATTATCAATAAAACATCTGAAAAACAATGCTATGTATGTAAGTGCATATGTAATGAGCCTCACCCCATCACACATACATAGCCATCACTTGACGGGACTCTCACCGTCAAGGTAAATCACAATACACTTTCATTTGGGACTCACAGTATTCTTTCATTGGGTCTCACATGATAAGGTAATCCACAGTAATCCTCGTTACCTGTGGAAGACACTTCATCATCGAGTTGTTTCACGGTGTTCTTTCATTGGGACTCTCAAGTCAAGGTAATCCATAATCATCACCCCATGCGATACATGAGATGTCAATGTATATGTGTGTCATTTGTAAATACATATCTCATCATTCAAAACCATATTTGAAACATAATATTAAATATAACATATCTCATAAAAACATAATAAAACCAAATCATAATTGTGGTTATAAGTAGGTAGGAAACCTATTGAAGATTCACTTCAGTACTTGATATTTCTTAATCGTCAGCCGTTCACGACTTGTATTCCGTATACGCAAGTCTGGATACCCTATTTAAATAGCAGCAAACCAAACGTTTATCATGTAGTTCCAACTTAGTCAATTTCCTAAAATATACTATGTGGGGTTCGGCCATGCCCATGGCCGAACCTCACCAAATCTGATTCTTGTCCCCACTTTTGATCTTATTTATGATTAATCCGCTTGATATTAAATCCCACCTAAACCTAGGTAATTCTTAAACAATACATAAACACTTCATAGTTACCAATGGAAATCAATCCAATCTTTTTACCCAAAAACAGCCCATGGGGTTCGGCCATGCACATGGCCAAACCCAATGGTTCTCTTGATTTATTTTGTCCATCATCTACCCATGATTTGAATCAATAACTTAACCCTAACATTGATATGGTTCAGCCCTATACCAGCCAGCCAAAAACAGTAACCAAATCCTCATTTAATTCCCATAAAACCATACTCTTACATACAAAATCATTTAATATTTTCATGGGGTTCGTCCATCCAAAGTGGTCGAACCCTATGTCCATGTTTTGGTCCTCTTAAATATGTTTTAGATCTCATTTAGACAAGTAATAAACAACATCACATTACTGTATTTTTTTACCTCTTAAGACATCCAAATCAATTCATCAACTTGTCCAAATGACCATATTACTTCATGGGATTCGGCCATCCAAGATGGCTAATCCCCATGGCTCATTTCATCAATTTTAATCCACTGTTTTAGACCCATGCTAACTTCAGTCCTTATGTCATTCTAATCCATGTTTTTAAACCCTCTTTAAAACATACATTTGTATAAAAAAGAAACCTCAAAACAGTCCACAAAAACTCCATAGTTTCTATGTTTCAAAACATCAAAACCAACCTAACTTTTACATGGTGGCCGAACCCAATGGTCATCTTTACCATTTTAAAACCTCTATTAATCAAGGTTAAAACCTTGGTGCATTCGGCCATAACCATGGTCCAATACATATGTGCATAACACACCATGGTTTGACATGGTTTTTGACCTTTAAGATCATCAAACCAAATCCACATTTTTCATGGGGTTTGGCCAACCAAGATAGCCGAATCCAATGACATATTTTCTTATCCTTTTAAGCCATTTAATCCAAGGTTTAGACCTATGACAAATTCGGCCATACATGACCAAATTATGTCATCCAAATTTATAATTTCAAGCTCTTTAATAAACCAAGCATTTATGTAAAAAACTTACCAAAGTTCCTTGTTTTTAATCTTTACTTCCAATCCTTCTTTGCCTCCTTTCCTTTGCTGTTTTGTGCTTGATCTACTGGTGCAAACACCTCTGATGTTCCAGCTAGGAAAAACGAATTGGAGAGAGGGAGAGAGAGATGGAAATTCTTGGATTTCCAATGTGAAAAACGGCCAACCTTGGTGGTCATTTCCTTTAGTACTTCAGCCCCCAAGACCCCTCCATTCCCTCATCAATTCTTATAAAAAACGATGGGTCTTGGGTGCTATCCAATGCACCCCTTGATACCTGCCTATGCAGCCTTTCAACTTCCCAAGCATCACCTCCAATTCCCATGCATTTCATTTAAGATTTATCATGAAAATCACCCAACAAGTCCCCAACGTGTGGCACTTGTTTTGGTGGTTATGACTGAGCCAACCTACTCATATTCCCTCTGAACTCACTGATTTACAGTCCCATTGATTTCCATTTTGACTCACCCAACTCACATGTCCAACTCACCTCATTAATTGGCAATCATTTAATACATTTGAGTCAACTCATTCTTAATTCAAATTAAATAAAGTCAGTTCCACTTAACCTGATTTAACTCACCATTGAACTCATTTACGGGCCCACATGGTCGGTTGTGGTCAACAAAGTCAACCCGACCCATTGGGTCCCCCTTTTAGCTTCTTGACCCGTTTTTGACTCCATGACTCAATTATGGGTATTTTGGTCATTTGTAATTGGTTTTTACATGTGCATCAGGCCTACCCATTTTTACTTCACTTGATTTCCAATAAAATCAGCTTAACCCCATTAAATTTGGGCTAACCCATTGGTCAAATAATCCATTATGACCCATTGGGTCCCAATTGGGTCAAACCAAATTTGACATTTATAATGTGCTCATAGGGTATTCATTTGAACAATGGGCCCCATTATTTCCTTATTTACAATCACATTTATTGAATTCACCAATCCAGGGGCATTTCGTAATTATTCCAATCATTGAGAATTCTTTGACCCAATTAACCATTTTGACCCAACTTGATGTTCATTACCCATTCATGATAAATTGGCCATTATAATATGTTCATATGATCTTAATTTGAACAATGGGCCCCACCATTTCCTCATTTGTAATCACATTTATTAAATTTACCAATCCAGGGGCATTTTCATAAATATTCATGTCTTTGAGAAATCGAGGTGTTACAGAAACCACATGATTAGAATGATAAGGATTAAAAAGGGACCCAAAACCAAGTGGGTGAGGTTCAGACATGTTGTATAGCCGAACCCCACTAAGGCATGCTATGGACTTGAACATGGTTGGAAATCAAATGGAACTTTGGTTTGATTTGTTGATGTGTAATAAGTTAACAGGATCTTACAAGCGGTGCGTGATAGGTTATTGATCTTTGGACGGAAACCCAAGGACCCGGTATTTAGACATTGGTAGGATTCCTACCTCATTGAAAGCCATGGATTATGTGTATATGAATGTTTTACTTCAATTATTTTGATATCAAATGGTATGTCTTAATGATGAGATTTTAATGCTATGGTTTGTATTATTATATAGCATGTTGGCACTTGCATCTCATGCATGGGATGGGAGGGATCAATTGAAAGGAGTCCACGCTTCATTCGGATTTCCGATAAAGCAACTGTGGGGTGGAATCCACACTGATTCCAAGGGATGTACGTTTGAAATGAAACCGGAGTCCACGCTCCGTCGGGGCAACCGATAAACAAACGTGTGGATACCTTGATGTGCTTTATCCATCAAGAGGGATACTATGAGATTGTGATACCTTGAAGAGGGTTTTCCATCAAGAGGGACATTATGTATGATTGATTTGTATCCGGAGATCCACACTTCGTTGGGGCGTCCGTAAGGCATTTGTGGGGGTACCTTGATGTGCATTTTCCATCAAGAGGGATGTTATGTGATGATGATATGGATAATGGGTGGGACTCATGGCATATGACACCCATGACATGACATTTACTTGCATGATTTTGATATACTTATATTATGTGTTTTGTTTATACTAATCCATGTGTTGACCCTACTCGGAGTACCTGCTGGGCGCGTTGTCTAACACCCTACTTCTATCTTAAACTATGACGCAGGAAATGGAGGAAGTGAAGGACGTGACCGGAGTCAAGCTTAGGAGCTTGGAGGAGCTAGTTTCATTTATTTAAGTTTCATTTATGGAAATGTAATTTGAGTAATTATCTTGTTGGACTGTAACTTAGACTATTGCTATGGTTTGGACTTTACTTTTGGACATTCTAAGTTAAGCTATTTATTAATTAAGTGATGTATTTCCTTGCTATTTAATAATTGGTAGGATAGACTCTATTATAACTTTCGCATTAAGTTTCCATTCCGCAAGCTTAACTTAGTACGTGTGAACCGTTCTCGTGGATTTAATTCCACGCACACGTAGGGTTGGCCAGTTAAGGGCCGGGCTTTGGAAGCTCAGACTTAGCTCGCGTCGTGAAGTCCCGCTCTCTTGTCACTTTTTATTTCAAAATATATATATATATATACTTTGATTTTCGGCTAATGAAAAAGGGCGGGGCGTTACAATTGTGTGTAGTGGAGAAAACAATTTCTCCCAACAAAAAGATAGTATGATACGCCTAACACATTCTAATAGGATCCTAGTCAATAAAATATTTTAGAGATAATTTAGTATATATTTTGTTATTCTCATGTGATAAGAACATCATAATCTAGAATTCATCTATTGAGTAGGTTATTCGTACTTGTGGTGATTGTTAGCAACACATCACTATCATCTTTTGAGACACCCTGTGCGATGCTTGTTTGATCTAAATTTTGTGACCTGGCCTTCAAATCACGCTTTCTTTCATTACAGTCCCTCATCTTATGTCATTCTTTCTAGCAGTAGAAGTATTTAAACTTTCCAGCACTGCTCCTTTGACTTTGACCTTGACCCCCTTTAATTTCTGGAGTCTTTGTCAACTCCCCTTTTGTGTTGCTAATTTACCGTAACCACCATCACCCCATCTGAATAGGATGTGTTACCTACCTTCCTGATGATCTCAGTCTGCAGCAAAGCCACGGTCACCTCCTCAACTTTGAGAGTTTCTCTACCAACCAATAAAGTATTCACCGAGTATCAAAAGAAGGTAGAAGAGAAGCCAATAGAAGAACAACCTTATCAACTTTTTCAACTCTCACCTCAACACTTGCCAGTTGAGTGATGATCTTGTTGAATACATTGAGATGATCCAAAATATTTATTCCTTCATCCATACGCAGCTGGTATAGTTGTTTTCACAAGAACAACTTATTTGTGTGAGACTTTGGCTTCATCCGGTGTCAGGCACAACCGGATAGTACTCATTGCCTTCATCTCCAGTTCCTCCCAAGCATCGTCAGACATGTAATCCTTATGTTTTTCCTTCCTTTTATCATCGGTAGACTTTGGCTTCTTCTCTCTCCTTATTTCATTCACCCACTCTTCACTGGTCTGAACCAAAGCTCTGGTACCATTTGTTGGATACAATAACACAATGTAATTCGGCCAAACCTGGCCTATGTCCGTACAATAACACAATTACGTAATTTGGCTAAACCCAGCCTATGCCCACGGAACGTATAATCTTTATTAATAAGAATCCACATACAAGAATAAGATCACCTTCAAGTTTTAAGACCAAAACCCGAACTCTGAGAGCCTTGCACAATTAAACCTTACTCGGTTCTGCCTCAACAGAGAACTGGATTTTCCAGAGACCTATGCGCAGCCTCTACTCGTTTGCTGTCTCTGCCTGGCTTCTACAAGTCTACTGCTATTCTTGAAGAGCAGTCACCACTCACACCTACTTTTGCTTATGCCGCTGTTCACCGCTGTATGCCGTTTGAATCCCAGGTGATATATCCCCAGCAACACTGCTGTCCCATGTGCCGCTCTCTGTTAGTTTCCAGAGAACTGCTCTGGTCTGTTACACACACGGATGGAAAGTCTCACACCCTTCTTGTCTTTGATCCTTCTTAGATCTGTACAAGCTCCAATGCTGTCCCTATTTGCATACAGCATACCGTGTATACTGTGTACACCAAAAGAGCACCCACACGCACCACCTCTGATATGTGTCGTCTGTATCAATGGGCTCCTTTGTTTCTTCTCAGCAGATGTCCTCTCTGTCTATCTGTAAACCACAGAGCAGAAGCCTCAGATTAGTGTGTTATTCCTACCCCTCTGTATCTCTCTGTGTTTTTCTGTGATCGCTCCACACAATGTTAAGAACCCCACCGCAGATTGCTCCGATTGAGACAGCCCACACCTCTGTATCTCTCTCTGCGTTTCTATGATCGTTCCACAAAATGTTAAGAACCCTACTGCAGATTGCTGCGATTGGGACAGTCTGCTTTTCTCTCTCTTTCAAACTTACACAATACCGTGTGTCTTTCCCTGAGTTTCCTTACTGCATTAGAACTTACCGCCGTCCTTTCTCTGATACAGCCGTGTCCATACAGTCCACCGAACTTCTCTATGCTGTTCTATTTACATATGACTTCTTATCATACAAAGTCGAGCAACCAAACTAACTTGCGGCAACTGGTATTAATTAATCAAGCATTGGGCCACGTCTGAATTTGGAACAGCGATCCTCTTACGTACATTTTATGTAATCCAACATGAATTTTACTGTATTTGCCTTTCGAATTGGCTCGCCAAACTCTTTGTTATAAGTGATTGTGAGCCGATTCAAAGGACAAAATGGACAATACAGTAAAACCCATGTCGGGTTGTACAAAATACCCATGGGAGTATCGCTACTCATGAATTTGAGCCATATACCCAATAAAGGTCAATACAGATTGGGTCGTCTTTTAAATAGAAGTAAAAACTAAAGGAAAATAGGGTCACTTTGAGTGAAAATCAACCTTACTTTAGTTTCATATCGAGAAAAAACTGGCCTCTTAGCTGAGGAATATGTTCGGAAAAAAAATCTCATCTAACATTTCATTGCTCACTTAACCTATAAATAAGATAAAAGAGTACAACTCAAATAAAAATATTTAGAAAGTGCAGATAAATGTCCAAATATCTCAATAACTTTTTAGTAACCTCGATCCTATCATTTTTCCCCCTCAAGCCCACCAACCTTCTATAAGTTATATCCTCACCCGATTTGACCCTAATTTGAGTAGAATAACCCATCTCTAATCTAATAAATTCTTACTATTATAGATAAAATTGATTTTTTAACACCTTAAAAATGACTTATCCAATCAACGTCACTTTTAATTGAAAAAAACCCATTTCGAACCAACCCAAAAATGTCTTAGTAAGCTCACATAAAACTCTAATTTTTTATTTGAAGACACATCATTTGCTAATTATTGAAAAATATCATGATATTACTGTAATAATAGTGACAAATCATGATATCATCACTTAGTAGCATTTAAAAATACAATATATGGAAGACATTAGCGACCATGATCATGGGTTCGTGACCGCTGTTTGTCATTTTCTAATTATGAAAAATAAAGAGTGGAAATGAGACCCTTTCTTGGATTAAAAAGCTCCTTGCCAAGAACTCAAATGAGACTTTTCCCTCTTCTTTCATTGAATTCAGTTCTCTTTTTTTTCTTGAGGGTGAGGATAATTTAACGAGGGAAAGGAGGAGGTTTTCTTAGAAAAAAAAAAACATTAAGTTTGTGGCATTGTTCTCCATGAAGTAGGCAAACAGCCACTTAGGATTAATGGGGACATTGTAGGCTGGGATAAAAGAAAGATTCCAAAATTGCAAAATTCAAGGCAATGCATGGTCTGACACTGACACAACAATTGAGTTTCGATTCCATTTGCTGCCCAACAGGCAAATGCTATAAATTGAAACCAAACCTTTTGAGAGAGATTTGGTAATCCAAAGGATAAGTAAAACACCAAATCATAAATAACACAACCTCTAGAGTATTACATCGAACCAGCAACAACAACAGATAGTAGTGTAAAATCAAAGTGCTAGAGCAAATTTTCAAATCCAAAAAGCAATTTACAATGGTCAATGGATCTACAAAAGACACTAAGCAAACATCTAGAAGAAAGCCGTGCCCAACTTTGAAACATCAGTTACATCTACACCATTAGAGCAATGATATATACAAGACAGATACAACCATCCAATTGAAATTAAACAGAAAGAAAAATGAGAACAAGCTAACACACTTCTACACTTCTCAAAATGATAGATCACTGCAACATGCAGCAACCCAGTACACCCAATACAATAAAAGAAGCACTACATAGCATTACATCAGATTAAAAACAAAAACATCTCCTTCATATGGACATAGATTTCAACATCCTACTGTGACTACCCTAAAAAATCATTGTACATGGAATTCCCAACAAGATCAATGATATACACGTACATCAAGAGGTTAAAGGACCAACAGAGGCACCACTCAAGCTAAAAATCAGGCAGGATTGGAATCTGAATTTTACATCAGAGACCCAAATTCTCCAGAGCATGCAATTCAGAAACCAGTTCATCTTTACTTCTGAACAGGTTGGCAGCAGGCCATAAACAAGTAGCAGCAGTACAAGCCCTCCCATTGCATAGTATTAATGAAGTTACACGTGAGAAGAAGAAAATGCATCTTGCTTCCACCGATCTCATTCTCTCCAATTACAACCATGTGATAATTATCACCAAAAAAAGAAAAAGATAAAAAATACAACTATCTGACTCAGCAATCAAGTGCCCACCCAAACATAGTACATTCTTGAATCTGACTCGCAGGAATTTAGAGCTCATCCCAGATAAATTAACAGTGAAAGTACAAGCTCAGTAACAACTACATGACAGTTGCCAATCAAAAAGAAAAAAAAAATGGAAAAAAATACAACTATCTGACTGACAAACCCAGTGCTCGCCCACCCATAGTACATCCTTGAATCTGATTCATAGAGCAATGTAGAGCTCATTCCATATTGACTTAGCAGTGGAAGTACAAGCTGAGTGATGACAATTGAGAACTAAAACCCATACAGAAAAGGCCATCTACAAGTTCCCCAAAACATGTTACAGACAAATATACAACATGATAGACTTACATTAATGGAGACAACAGATTAGGGACCAAAACCACATCTTTTCAGTATTAAATGATATTTTGTCCTTCCTCTCCTTGATTAGATTACAAACATGAGATAGAATGCTTGACAAGTTGCCCTAGAATGTGAAGTATATGATAAATAATTTGTGCATGCCGAGTGACACCCTTCATAAAATAGTACAAGAGCACCTTGTCGGCTACAGCTTAGGATTCAGAAGCATTCAAGGTGGGTGGAAAATTTCAATTTATCCTTCTTTAACAACTACACCATGAGATTCTCTTAATGCATGCAGACAGCAATTCTATGTGTTGCAAGATAGTAAGAAACCAAGATAGTAAGAAGAACATCTGATGTATCCAGTAAATGCAACCACTTGTGCTTGCCTTCTTGCCGATACCAATATAGGGCAATCTAGAGTTGGCACCACACTACCCATGAGCCTGGATATGATGACAAAAAGATAATCTAATGTTAAAATTCAACCTCATTCCACCCAAAAAATATCGGTCTCAAACTGTCAGTTAGCTACTCACCACTCCTATAAATAAATATTGAGGAAACCAAAATCTCTGCAAAAGAAAAAGGAAAGAAAAAAGATTTGCAGAATGATCACCAGAGAAACAAGACAGGCTTCACTCAATAATATAATTTCCCACCCACCCCCCACCCCTCCCCAAAATAATAGTAGCAGCAGCAGCAGCAGTTGTAGTATCAATGATGCTAATAGTAATAGTAGCAGTAGTAACAATAATAATAAAATACATAAAATAAAAAGGCCAGATAGTGGCTGGTCAAGCCAATAAAGTTGGTAGACATTAGTCAAAATAGTCCTTTACAACCTCATTAAGAAAAGCAAATAATATATATAACAAAGATCCCTAAGAACTAGTTCTATGACACTTTGTAAGAACGGACAAGGGTATCACCTAGGCCCACACGGATGAGTGGGTTTGAAAGGCCTTTGCCTATATATGGTGCGAATAGAATTACATCTTGATTTGATTTGAGAAGCCATGTCTTTTAAGGCCCTCAAATATTCACATTTATCTAATGATGGAAATTCATCGGGGTAAGATCAATTGGCTTTAAAAGTCAAATTGGGTACGGGTGCAATCCACAAAAGGAGGGGGGGGATTAAATCTATTAGGTTTAGTGTGGGTCCCACAAACCAATGTTCTCATGATAACTATTCTTAGGCAATCATTGTTATATATATATATGCAGGTAGCCCTGTGGGGCCCACCTGAATGTGCCTAAGAGGTGGGGTAGGTGGGGTTTCGTTCATTTGAAAGGTATTTTCATGATGATGCTTCTCATAAAAAGTCAGGTCTATTGGATTTCAAAGGCCATGATTTTCAAGGATCCAAAAATCAAGGGAAAAATAGAGACTAGTTTTGTATGAATTTCAAGCCAATGGTGAAATCAACTACAAATGGGTCAATTTGGTAGAGATCCAATTCACAGGGTTGGTAGGTGTATGAGTGTGGGTGGGGTGAGGGGATAGGGTGTCAAAATGTGGCCCAGATGGGCCCAACTAAGGCCAAAAAGCGACAGTCACGTATATGCAACTGTCGTTTAGGTGTGTATATATATATATATATAAAGAGAGAGAGAGAAAGAGCTGAACAAAGTCAAGTGTAGACAACCATATGTCTTAACCTAATCACTTTATAATCCAAGTGGGACAACTACAAATGAAGTTTTGAGGGAGAAAAAATAATTATAATATTTAAAACAGACACAGAAACTCCAAGAATGTGATGACTTTTGGTAAACATAACTTTGCTCATGAGTTCTTGTTTTCTTATTCTTGTTCTTCTCAAAGTTCATTATTTCCGTTTCAAATAAAAATACTTGATGGTTCATTTTACAGAAGATAACTGTCACTGTATGTATTTCAGAAGATTTACCATATCAAACCTTAAAATTCATTTTAATAATGTGATGGGTTTAGTTACTTTTTAGTAGCCTGGTTAATTGCAACGAGTGATAAGGATTTTACCAGCCCAGATTTTTTTTCCCCTTCTTATTTTGTATTGGTGAAAGAAAATTCATTAGAAATCTTTCCACCAGAAAAGAAAAATAGTTAGAAGAGAATGAAAAGTACAAGTGAAAACAAGGATAGAATACAGTATGTGAAAAGTAATGTGGGGAAAAAATAAAAAAATTAATAAAGCTGCAATTCATACAAAAGCACCCGTTGGCTTCAAAAAAGAAAAAAGCCCTAATGACCCCATGTTTTTCCAAAAAATCTGGTAAAGAATGGCAATATTTTCTGAAATTTTGAAACATAAAAAAAAGAGCAAAAGGTCCTTGATGCCCCTCAAGAAATAGGCTCGTTTTTCATGCAATATCATTCAGAGACTCATAGTCACCTTCAGTTAAACTAAAATTAATGACGATGATGATGATAATGTCAACTCTCAAAGCTTCCATATAGCCAAGGCATCCCTCTAAGCCTCATTTGAATAAAGTAACCCTGTCTGCCTAGAAAAATAATAACAAAATTTCAACCTCAACATTACACAAGGCACTAACAGTACTACTTGTTCCCTGTTTCCCTCTAGAAGCCCCATCTATTGTAAATATTGTATTTTCCACATGTCATATTATAGAGTTGACCTACAAATGTCATTAGGCGTAATTGATTCTTCTTTTCTTATTTGCTGCCTTGATTGGCTCATTGTATTCTATATATACATGTGCACTACTCTTTCTTCAATAAAAGAAATACAATACAAAGAATTAATCTCTCAGCTTTCGTCTTTTCTTTTCTTATTTTCTTCCCTTTCAACATGGTATCAATCAAGAATGATCACATTTGAATTCCTACGTCTTCATCTTCAATACCAAACTTCTCATCCAGCAGTGTTCTCCTCCCGATTCATCTCTCCTGCAACAGCCCAGTCAGAGTTTCTTTTTCATCATTGGGTTAATAGGACAGTTCCAACTTCTATCCTTAGATTTGCTGATTGGGCTGAAGATTTGGACCACATAACCCACTATATCACGTCGTTTTTGCCCTAGATTCCATGCCTTCGGTTGGTTTTAGGGTTCGTTTATAGGTGTGGTTCCTTTGCCCTGTTTTGGTTTTGGTACCTACCAGTGGAAAAAAAAAAAACCCAGTTTTCTACAAGTTTAGTTTTGATTTGCTCCACCAGAGATCAGATGTTTGTGAACCTTTGCCATTGTAGTCGCTCCTACCCCTACAATATTTGTGTACGGTTGACCTACAGTTTCAGTCAAATGGTGGGGCCCACTTTGCTGTATTTCCAACACAACTACAAGGACGTCAGGAGGGCTTGATCTGCTCCTTTAGACCTCCTCTTAGACTAAATCTTCACTGCTACAGTCGCCACTGGTGGTTCTATCAATCACACTGGATTGATTATGGTTTGTACTTCGTGGGGCCCACTTATCTCATTCTTTACAAATATTATACCAGATTTTGTTTATTTCAGATTTGTTAATGGCATCTTCTAGTTCTTCTCATCTAATGAATATTATCTCTTTTGATTCCCATCATCTTGGAAAGATCACCACTGTACTTTTGAATGAGACCAATTACTTCTAATGGTCCCATTCGGCAAAAATGTTCCTAGATGCCAAGCAGAAATTTGATAATATTGATGGTACTGCTATGGAACCAGCTAAGGATAGTCCGAGATATAGGGAATGGGAAGCAAATAACTCTGGTTCAATCCTGGCTTCTACACTCTATAGACGAGAATGTCCACGGAGTAGTGTATACCCTTCCCAGTGGAAAAGATGTGTGGGATGCGGTCAAATCCATGTATTTTGATGAGGATAACTTCGCTCGTATTTATGAACCATATCAAGAGGCTGCTCATTTTCGATATTTTCCAAATTGCGGAGTTGTTCGTTAGAACTTGATGAGTTGGGAGACCATCAAATTTGAGCATCCTACAAAATAACTTATTCCACAGGCAATATGTTGAGAAATGGCGAACCTTTAATTTACTGACAGGTCTTAACCTCGACTTTGAGCCTATTCCAACCTAGATTTTGAGCAAATGACCTCTTCCACCCCCCGAATGAGGTCTATTCTAAATTACTTCAGGATGAAAAGCGCCGCCAGGTTATGTCCTCTACTTTTGTGCCTGTTGATTGATCAGCTCTTGCCCTAAGGGGCCACATTCTCTCAGAGGGAAGAAGTCGGCGGGATACTAAAGGACAAAAGAAGAAAGGTACACAATTTTTTTACATACTGCAAGATGAACAATCATTATGTGGATTCGTGCTATAAGCTTCATGGTAGACCTCCCTCTAAGCAGGCTAATCACACTGACACCCCTTCCGCTACTACTGAAGATGACACCATTCATGTGTTCAAACAAGAGTATCTTCAATCCTCTGAGATTTCTCATGTCGCAGATCAATCAGGTATTGTGCCCCTTCCTCACCATGCTTCTTCTAAACATTCTTGGATTATCAATTATGGAGCCACCGATCATATGGTTGGTATGTCTCATCTCTTTTCCACACTTACCCCTGTTTCTCTTGATAAGTTTAAGTTAGCTAATGGCTCTTTTACTGATATTGCTGACAAAAGGACTATCTATGTATCCTCTACTCTAGATTTATCATTTGTTTTACAAGTCCCTCATTTATCTCACAATCTATTATCTGATAGTGCCCTTACTAAATCTTTGAATTGTTCAGTAACCTTTATCCTACTCACTGTGTATTCGAGGACTTGGCCACGAAGCAGAGGATTGGTGGTGATCGTGAAGTCAATGACTTATATTTCTTCGATCCTCGAGTAGACAATCAATCTGAAGCATGTTCGACCTTCTCTTCTCAGGATGTGCGGCTTTGGCACTGCCATTTAGGACACCCATCTGATAATGTTTTAAAGCAATTAGTCTTTTTTCTGTCATTCAATAAGTTTGAGTGTGAAAGTTGCCAATATGGCAAACATCATAGACCTACTTTATCACTAAATAAAAGTTTTTCGACATTTTGTTCTCTTATTCAATGTCTCCTTGTGTTTCACGAACTGGTTTCCATTATTTTGTTACATTCATTGATGATTATTCTCTATGACTTGGGTATACATGATGAGACGTAAATCTGAGGTTGTTTATCACTTCCACACATTTTACCAATGGGTCAAAACCCAATTTGATTGTCATATTCAAATTTTGTGAAGTGATAATGGGGGGGACTATTTGTCACATTTTTTTTATTTTTTGAAAATTAACTTCATTGATTGAAAAGAGAGGAAAGCTACAAAACAGCGCAAGCCGAGGTTGTTTATCACTTCCACACATTTTACCAATGGGCCAAAACCCAATTTGATTGTCATATTCAAATTTTGTGAAGTGATAATGGGGGGAGTATTTGTCACATTTTTTTTTTTGAAAATTAACTTCATTGATTGAAAAGAGAGGAAAGCTACAAAATAGCACAAGCCGAGGTTGTTTATCACTTCCACACATTTTACCAATGGGTCAAAACCCAATTTGATTGTCATATTCAAATTTTGTGAAGTGATAATAGGGGGGAGTATTTGTCACATTTTTTTTTAAATTAACTTCATTGATTGAAAAGAGAGGAAAGCTACAAAACAGCGCAAGCCGAGGAGGCTTGCCACCAAAGGAGAAAAACCAAAACCCAACCCCCAATTACATAAAATGATTTACAATTTCCGAAGACAAAGACACACACTGACGGGCCAACTCGTTTGCCTCCGAAGTAGCAAAAATAGGAGCCTAAGAAATAGAATAACTGAATAGTATTGTCACATTTATTTTTGCAATTTTTGCATGACCATGGTATTGAATCTCAAATCTCTCGCCCTTACACACCTCAACAAAATGACGTCGCTGAAAGAAAAAATCGTAATCTTCTGGAGGTAGCCTGTTCACTACTATTTACTATGCATGTACCTAAGTCCTATTGGTCGGAAGTTGTTTTAACTTCATGTTATCTAGTTAATTGCATGCCCTCATTACACAACAAATCTCCTATTGATATTATGTCTTTGCATAAACATGTTCCCACCATTCCGTTGCATGTCTTTGGATGTGTTTGTTTTGTTCATTTGTTTTTTGCCAATAAACTCATTGTTCTATGAAATGTTTATTTTTGGGGTATTCACAGTTCCATAAAGGGTACAAGTGTTTTGATACCATCACCGGTAAGACATGTCTCTATGGACGTCACAGTTTTTTAACGTGTTCCCTATTTTGATCATCATAAATCTAATTCTTCGTTTTCATTAATTCTTCCTTTTCTCACAACTGATGTTGATATTTCTGCCAATTACAAGCCCACTATTGTGTATCAACGAAGGAAACATAAGCCCACGGCTCAACATGACACCACACAACCATCTGTCAGTGGCTAAGATCCGTCTCCTACTAAACTTGAACTTCCTATTGCCCTTTGTAAAGGTAAGCGTGCATATATTACTCATCCCATTGATCAATTTGTGTCCTATCATTTTGTTTCTCCATCTTACCGCAACTTCCTAACTGCTCTTGACAATACTAAGATTCCAAAAATGATTGATACGGCTCTTCAAGATCCCTCTTGGAAGGCAACAATGGAAGAAGAATTGGAAGCACTGGAGAAAAATCATACATGGGAGGTGGGTTTTCTTCCTCCAAAAAAGACTCATGTTGGTTGCAAATGAATTTTCATCTAAACACAATCCCGATGGTTCAATTGCTCAATATAAAGTCAGATTAGTTGCCAAAGGCTTCACACAAACATATGGGATTGATTATCATGAGACCTCTCTTGTGGCCAAAATCACATTTGTTCAGATCTTGATATTTATTGCTACCACACATCAATGGCCTCTTCATTAGTTGGATGTTAAAAATGCCTTTATTCATGGTGACTTAAAGGAAGAAGTCTACATGCTTCCACCTCTCGTGTTTGTGAAACAAGGGGAGCAAGGATTGGTCTGCAAACTCAAAAAGGTTATCTATGGTCTCAAGCAATGTCCATGGGCATGGTTTGACAAATTCAATAATGCTTTATTGCAGTATGGGTTTTCTCGTTGTCAGGCATATCACTTTGTGTTTGTCTATCGTGTCAAATTTGTTGTGATGCTTATTGTTGTTTATGTTGATGACATTGTTCTTACTGAAAATGATGCTCCAACTATTACTGTATTCAAAGATTATTTAAGGCACTCTTTGATATCAAAGATCTGCGGCCGCTCCGCTACTTTCTAGGGATTGAAGTTGTTTGTTCTTCTAAAGGGCTTTCTCGTTCTCAAAGAAAATATTCTTTAGATCTCTAGCAAGATGTAGGATGCTCTGGATGCAAGCGAGCAAACACTCCTCTGGACGTCAATACTAAGTTGTCAGCTTCAGAAGGAATTCCACTAGATGATCTCACATTTTATCAAAAATTAGTAGGTAAACTTATCTATCTCACCATCACTAGGCCATATTTATCCTATGTTGTTGGAGTGGTCAGTCAATTTATGCATGCCTTGCATGATGTCCATTTTCAAGTTGTTTTTCGTATCCTTCGTTATCTTAAGACTCAACTTGGACGAGGATTATTCTATAAACACAAATCTCAAATGGTCATTTGCGGTTACTCATATGTTGATTGGATTGGCTCTACTGACGACCGTCGCTCGACCACAGGATATTGTGTTTTCTTGGGATCTCATCTAGTCTCTTGGCGAAGCAAGAAACAGAATGTTGTTGCTTGTTCTAGTGCGGAAAAGAATATCGTGACATGGCCAATACTACCTCCGAATTACTTTGGTTCCAACAATTTCTAATCAAGTTAGGATTTGCCTCTAAATCATTACTGATGTTCTGTGATAATCAGGTTGACATCAACATTGTATTCAACCATGTGTTTCATGAACAAACAAAGTATATTGAAGTTGATTGTCACTTTTTCGCCATCATATTTCAGCAGGACATATTCTCACTCCTTACTTGCAATCCAATGATCAGCTTGTTGATATGCTCACGAAGGTCATCTTTTGATCATAGCTTGATAATGTTTTATTTAAGCTGTCCTTAATCGATATCTTCGCACCAGTTTGAGGGGAAGTGTTGTAAATATTGTAAATATTGCAGTTTTCACATATCTTATTAAAGAGTTGACCTACAGATGTCATTAGGTGTAATTGGTTCTTCTTTCCTTTTTGCTGCCTTGATTAGCTCATTGTATTCTATATATACAAGTGTATTACTCTTTCTTCATACAAGACAATACAATAAAAAGAATTAATCTCTCTCAGCTTTTGTCCCTTCTTTTCACTATTTTCTTCCCTTTCTACAATTTTCCTTTCAACACCATCCACTATTTATTCAATAAAGAAAAGAAAAACAAAAGTGGTGCCAGTTGGCACCTTTGCCCAACTCACCAGTAAAGATTGCCTGCCAATCAACACAAAAGTCGCAAACATTGAAATCACTATGCTATTTGCCTATCCTCCACCCTTCAAGCCGATTTAAACCCTGAAAGATCAAGTATTTCCTCTCTTTCTATTTTTTGGTAAACGGTATTTCCTCATTTCATCTCTGTTCTCATTAACTTTTTTGTTCCTTTCAAGAAGGACCATAGATTCATTGCTCAAATAACTTTCTCTCTCTAGTCTTACAAGAAGACAAACCCCATAATTTCATGTAATCTCTTAAAATACATGTAAACAGCCAAACACCCAAGTGAACAAAGAGAACCACATAATTGCTATACCACGAACTCAAGGAACAATGAATAAAAAGTTTATTAACAATCTAAATCAGATCATTGCACAAAGGGCAAAGCAAATGAGCATCTAGAACCTAAAATACTGAAATATTTATTATAGACTTATTGTTGTCTTGCTGAAAAGTTTATTAATTGATTGCTTCAAGTATGGGTTGCTTTTGGGTGTTGGACAAGTCGCTTGGTGCCATGGTGAGAAGTTGAGAGGTAATTTTCGGGGGCAATGGATGGATGGCATGGCATACTATTCCATTAATTATACTACAGTCAATGTGGAAAGAAAGAAATGCAAAAAAAAATTGGCCTAAGATCAGGGGAAGAAGTTTTGGACTTCTTTAATTTAAATGGTAGCTTCATTAAAGAGCACAAGAAGTCCATCAAGGAGATACAAACCTAATAGAAAGGAAAGGAGGGGGGCGGGGGGGGGGGGGGGGGGTGTGGAACAGGGAAAAGCAAAACAAAACTCCAAGGGGATATAGATGGGAACGCTGTTACAAAGCTGCTAGACTTTTCAACATCGCTGAGTACAGCAAAAATTTCAAAGGCCTTACTTCCAGTGTTTCACAAGAGGATGGATGGGAAAGGTTTTACAAAGATGCTAGTAAAAAGATAGGCAATTCCATCAGAGGGATATTTCAAGTTATTTCAAGTTTAATGTGGATGGAGTAGCCAAGGGAAAGTTGGGCCCAACAAGGATAGCCAGCATGATGATAAAGAAGAATTGAAGATGTTCTTGTCAGCACAAACTAGGATCAAAGATTCAAATGTAGTGGAGCTATGAGCAATTAGGCAGGCTCTTACCCACTGGTGTGAACATGGAGTGGAAGGTTGGTTAGAAGAAAATGCAATTGCATGGACCAAAGGGAAGAATAAGCACAACGGACATGTATATTAATTGCAAGAGAAATCATAAAGATGAGTAAAAATGAAGAAGTTAGTTTTGCATGATGTTCTGAAAATCAAAGTCATATTATAAATTGTATTGGAAATCATATCATGAAGCGCCAGATTTTTGTGGTTTTCTAATAAAAAAAGGAAAAATATTTTAAAACTTTTAAAAAGAATTAATGATTTAACAACCCACGCATTTTGTATTTAATAATCACGAATGATGATACCATCATGTAAAAGTTGATTATCATATATTTCAATAATGTTCAAGAATAGAAAAAGCTCATATATATGGACTTGTATTTTCATGTGATCATGTATGAGGTAAGAAATTTTACCAAAAATTTGAATTTAAGAATAAGCGCAAATAATTTTTTCGAAAAATCATATGAAATTGTAAAATTGTATATTTGAAAAACTACGCTTTTGCACATGTGAGGCACTCTGCTAAACAAGCTGTTTTTTTTTTTTTCGTGTGTGTGTGTAGTGTATATATATGAAAGAAAGAGAGGAGAGGGCGGGGGGGGGTGGAGGGGGTTGGTTGAATATTATAATAAAACTAAAATATTTTGAAGAAAGGGAAAAAGATGAGAGATCTGTTGAGAGAATTCTCTCTTTTTCAATATTGTATTCCAATGTAAATCATCGACTAAACATTGTATATGAATAAATAGAGTATAGAGAGCCAAACACGATGGCAAAAAAAGAAAAAGAATTAATGTAAATCTAATTACAATTGTGTTGTACAATATAAACTGAATGTGGACACTTTCTATCGCGAGATGGGTCTGTAGATCCATAATACAAGAAGAGTACCCGAATTGGATCGGGTCGGATACCACAACACTCTCTCTCAAGCTGGGTCGAAGATATCTATTAATCCCCGCTTGCTAACAACAGAATCAAGTTGAGCGTGAGGAACTGACTTAGTGAAAATGTCGACGAGTTGATCAGAGGACTTTAGATGAGGAGTGACAAGCCGGCCTTCAGAAATATATTGACGCAGGAAGTGACAATCGACCTTAATGTGCTTGGTCCTCTCATGAAAGACTGGATTTGAGGCGATGTTGATGGCCGCTTGATTATCACAGAACATAATAAGGGAATTGATCAACAGGAGCAAAGCCCAATTTTGTAAGAAACCGACGGATCCAAAGTAATTCAGCGGTAGTATTAGCCATGGCACGATACTCAGCTTCAGCATTGGAACGGGCAACAACAAATTGCTTCTTACTGCACCAAAAGATCAGATGGGAGCCCAAGAAGACGCAATAACCAGTGGTAGAACGCCGGTCATCAGGAGAGTCGGCCCATTCAGCGTCGGAATAACCACGAATAGGCAATGAAGTCTGGTGAGCAAAGAACAATCCCTGTCATTGATGAGATTTAATGCAGCGGAGGATGCGGTAGATTGCATGGAGATGGGTATCCTGGGGAGATCTATTGAGTGAATATTATAATAAAACTAAAATATTTTGAAGAAAGGGAAAAAGATGAGAGATCTATTGAGAGAATTCTCTCTTTTTCAATATTGTATTCCAATGTAAATCATCGACTAAACATTGTATATGAATAAATAGAGTATAGAGAGCCAATCACGATAGCAAAAAAAGAAAAAGAATTAATCTAAATCTAATTACAATTGTGTTGTACAATATAAACTGAATGTGGACACTTTCTGTCCCGAGGTGGGTCTGTGGATCCATAATACAAGAAGAGTGCTCGAATTGGGTCGGGTCGGATCCCACAATATTCCCCCTCAAGCTGGGTCGAAGATATCTAGTAATCCCCGCTTGCTAACAACAGAATCAAGTTGAGCGCGAGGAACTAACTTAGTGAAAATGTCGACGGGTTGATCAGAGGACTTCAGATGAGGAGTGACAAGCCAGCCTTCAGAAATATGTTGACGCAGGAAGTGACAATCGACCTTAATGTGCTTGGTCCTCTCATAAAAGACTGGATTTGAGGCTATGTTGATGGCCGCTTGATTAGATCAACAGGTGCAAAGCCCAATTTTGTAAGAAACTGGCGGATCCAAAGTAATTCAGCGGTAGTATTAGCCATGGCACGATACTTAGCTTCAGCACTGGAACGGGCAACAACAAACTGCTTCTTACTGCACCAATAGACCAGATGGGAGCCCAAGAAGACGCAATAACCAGTGGTAGAACACCGGTCATCAGGAGAGTCGGCCCAATCAGCGTCGGAATAACCACGAATAAGCAATGAAGTCTGGCGAGCAAAGAACAATCCTTGTCCTGGATGAGATTTAATGCAGCGGAGGATGCGGAAGACTGCATGGAGATGGGTATCCCGGGGAGCCTACATGAATTAACTGACCACACCAACATATGATAAATCCGACGGGGTGATGGTAAGGTAAATCAATTTACCAACCAGCTTCTGATAAAATGTGGAATCCAGAAGAGTTCCATCTGACGCGGAGAGCTTGGTGTTAGTATCAAGTGGAGTGTCAGCTAATTTGCAACCAGAGTAACTGGCATCGTGGAGGAGATCAAGGGCATACTTGCAGTGAGATAAAGGAAGGCCCTGAGATGAACGAGCAACTTTAATCCCAAAAAAATAACACAACGACCCTAGATCTTTGATAGCAAATATGCGGTGAAGATATTCTTTGAAGGTAGAGATGGCGGTCGCATCATTCCCAGTGAGAACAATATCATCCACATAAACAACTAAAATCATAACTGTAGCAGGACGTCGATAAATGAAGGCTGAGTGATCATTTGGCATCTGGTAAAACCATAAGGCAATACAGCATTGCTAAACTTCTCAAACCAAGCCCGAGGAGATTGCTTGAGGCCATACAAAGCTTTGCGAAGTCGAAAGACAGAATGAGACCTCTCCCCCTGCTTGACAAACCCTGGAGGAGGTAGCATATAAACTTCATCCTGTAAATCACCATGGAGGAAGGCATTCTTCACGTCTAACTGATGAAGCGGCCATCCATTGGTGGTGGCAAGAGAGATCAAAATGCGAACAAATGTAATCTTGGCCACTGGTGAGAAGGTCTCCTGATAGTCCACCCCATAGGTTTGTTTGAATCCTTTAGCAACTAGATGAGCCTTATAGCGAGCAATGGACCCATCGAGATTATGTTTCAAGGCAAATACCCATTTGCAGCCAACTGGAGTCTTTCTTGGAGGAAGAGGCACCATATCCCAAGTATGATTCTGTCCTAGGGCTTGTAATTCTTCAGTCATGGCCGTCTTCCACGAGGGGTCTCGAAGAGCAACGTCAACTCTCTTGGGAATCTTAACACTGTCTAGGGTTGTAAGGAAGTTGTGATAGGAGGGAGAAATAACATGATAGGAAACAAATTGAGCAAGTGGATAGAGAGTGCAAGTACGCTTACCTTTTCGAAGGGCGATAGGAAGGTCAAACTCAGCAGTGCTGGGTGGATTTGGTCCAGAAGCAGATGTGATAGGGGCGTGTGATGGAGTCGGAAGCTAGGGTGGCTTGCGTCAATAGACCAAGATAGGCTTGGGAGCGCTAGCCGGGGTGGAGGTAGGAGGAAGATTGTGAGGAAGAAGAGGTAAAACACAGTAAGAGGGTGACCCAGAGGATGTGGAGAAATTTGGAATAGTCTCAAAGAAGGTGACATCCATAGACACAAGGTCTTGCCAGAGGTAGAATCAAAACACTTATAGCCTTTGTGAAAGGGTGAGTAACCTAGAAAAATGCAACTCACAGCCCGAGGTGAAAGCTTATCGCCAGTGAACTGGTGAACAAAGCAGGCACAATAAAAAATATGTAATGGCAAAATGGGAATGTGTTTATGGAGTGAGAGGAGTTGAACAGGCGACTAGTTTGATAACACTCGCAATGGCAAAATGCTGAAATGATAAGGAGGGAACAAGTTGTTTTAAAATAGAATCACTATGATGGCCAAGCCGGCAATGCCATAGCCACACATCAGACGAAGATGAGGTCGAACATGCTTCAGAAGCAGCAACCGAATGATCAAATAGATATAATCCCCCAACTTCACGCCCACCACCAATCACCTGCCCTGTGGTCAGATCCTGAAAAACACAATGAGAAGGTGTATGGTGGAAAAAAAAGGAATTGTCCATTTACCAGCAATGGTAGTAGAGGAACCATTAGCTAAGCTAGCATTACCATAGGAAACAGGAGAAACGGACGAGAAAAGAGAGGACATACCAGCCATACGATCGGTGGCACCGGAATCAATGATCCACGAATTAGAGGAGGTATGATTGGCTATAGGCCCAATACTAGTTGAGAAGGAGACAACATTGGAGACATCGGATTCTGAAGACGGTCCAAACATTGTAGCAACATGTTGAAGTCATGTCTAGTCACAGGACTACCATCACTAACCAAATCAGGTAAGGTGGCAGGAGTAGCAGCGGAGATATTTGCTTGCTTTGGACGCCCATGGAGTTTGTAGCAGGAATCCACAAAATGATTTGTCATCTTACAATAAGTGCAAAAGCGGGACCCCTTTTTCCGAGGACCTTTGCTAGGCAGACCAGAAGCTTCACGTGCTGAAGAAGGAAAGGGAGAAGTGGTCACTAATGCAGAGCGTTCAACAAGCACAGGAGTCATGACTGAGCGGCGTCGGTCATCACGGAGTAGGGTAGAGTAAACTTCATCCAGAGTAGGAAGAGGGCGTTGACCCAGCAATTGAGCTCGAATAGGTTCAAAATCCCGATTGAGGCCAGTGAGTAACTCAAACACCCATCTCCTAGAAAGGAGTTGCTGATATAGAACAGCATTAGCAGGTAACGCAAGCTTAACAGCTTCAAATTGATCCAGCTCGAGCCAACATGTCCACATCTTGGAATAGTACTGAATCAGAGAGAGCTCCCCCGGGAAAAAATGAGAAGCAGTCTGACATAACTTATAAAGGCGGACAAAATTATCACCGTCTGAATACAAAGCCTTAATGGTGTCCCAGACATCTTTGGTTGTGGGTAGTATATAGCAGTCCTACGAACATGATCCTCCATGGCATGAAGGAGCCAAGACTGCACCAAGGAGTTATTAGCTTTCCATGTACAATAGGAGGAGTCCTTGTCTGGTTCAAGGAAAGTATCATCAATATAATCGGACAACTACTTGGCAGTAAAGAACATTTGAGCCGAGTGAGACCATTGGAAGTAATGGGACTCATTCAACAACATAGTAGTGATCTTTCAATATGTTGAGTGCTAGACGAAGTCAGATCAGGGAAAGAAGATGCCTCCGAGGTCTTCGGTGGTTCCGTAGATGCAGTAGCCGGCAGGAAGGATGCAGGGGAAGAAGGCGGACGGCTGAATCTGCGCAGAACGATGCAAACAAACAAACCTCGGCATAAGCAGTAGTGGATTCGTCCATGCCAGTGACAAATCCAAACGAAGAGAGGGCTGCTGCAAATCTCAATTCTGAGAACGGTGGGCGAACGACTATTTATCTCCAAAAATAGACAGAAAGATGATGTTCTGCACTTGGCACCGAAATCCGACGAGAGACAATAACGCCGGTGAGGAATAGTGCAAGTGGGAAAAAAACACCCCTTAAAGCGTCCAGAAGATCAACCTGGCTGATACCATGTTGAATATTATAATAAAACTAAAATATATTGAAGAAAGGGAAAAACGATGAAAGATCGATTGAGAGAATTCTCTCCTTTTCAATATTGTATTCCAATGTAAATCATCGACTAAACATTGTACATGAATAAATAGAGTATGGAGAGCCAATCACGATGGCGAAAAAGAAAAAGAATTAATCTAAATCTAATTACAACTGTGTTGTACAATATACACTGAATGTGGACACTTTCTGTCCCCAGATGGGTCTGTGGATCCAAAATACTAGAAGAGTACCCGAATTGGGTCGGGTCGGGTCCCACAACAGGAGAGGGGGGGAGGGGGAGGAGGGGACAACACAATCACCAATGTTTCAAAACAATGATTGCTCAGAGTAAAATTTAAAAATAATTCTTATATCATTGAAATTTACTTTAGTGTTATGACAAATCTAGAAATCCTATATTTGGGGAATCACAAAATCAAGAACCTTGTACCACTAATTCAGACACGTACATCCATGCAATATAACCTAAGGATTTTGCAATACATTCCCAAGGATTCCATTTTTTCTCCTCAAATCATTAATAAAATTTTATTCGATTGGAAATGAAATGCAGAAAACAAAGAAGCCTAAATGGAGTTGAAGAACTTCTCCATAATGCTTAAAAATAAGAAATAGAAAAGAGAGATGCGTTGGGATAAAAAAAAAAAATCCCCTACAATTACCAACTCATCATGGATAACTGGACCAAACTTGTTTCCTCTTCCAGTGTCACTTCTTTCACACTAAGTGCAGCGAGCTTACTTGAACAGAAATAGAGAAGAAATTGATTTTGTCCACTGAGAGCCTAATAACTATACTATTCCCAGCTATCCCTCAAAAAAGGCGCCGCCATCGAAGTTCAGATTTACTCTTACCTTCCAGAGGTGGAATCCATGTTAAGCATACCAACCAACAACAGGTGAAATCAAACTGAATGATGCCCCTATATTCCAATAAGTATCTCAAGAAATAGGTGTGACCTTAGCTATAAACACCTGGTAAGCAGTGGCTGCTTTTTTGCTATTCTACACCTTCCATGCAGGCCAATTAGTCACACCTAATGAAGGTTTTTCATTATCACAGTCCAGAGGATCCAAATCCATGCCACTAAGCATGACTAAAATGAAAAGGGATAGTGAATAAATAGACGATGAATAACTACAGGCCCTCTGAAATAAAAACAAAACATCCATTTGTAATTATTTACTGCCTTGTTCAAAGACAATATACCATCAAGATTGTGTGCTGAACAACCACCGAGCAGAAAGATACAATTCATGGAAGAGCTTAAAACTTCCAAGTCTTATTAGTAATAAGGATGGGATGTTCGAGTTGAGACTCCCACCACATCTAGAATGATTTGATGGAGAAGTAAAGTAATCTAGGGTCTCACCCAAGACCACAACCTCAAGATCTAGGATTTTAACACAAATCCTTCTTTAAAAAATAAATCAGCCACAGATATAGGAGAAAATTCAAACTCAAGCAAGTGAAATAGAGGTATTAAAATCCTATCAGCATGGATCTCTCACGTTGTGTTTGGCAACCGATAGATTATATGTGTGTTTACGTCTATATATATATATGAAACAGTAAAAAGATATTATTAAATGCGCCAAGGGTCTCAAGCGTCCGCCATGGAAGTTGATTAACTTAGATAGGGAAATAAGGGGTTTAACCTCGGGCATGGATGTCACTTTTGTCCAAGTGAGACATACAACAAGTGGCGTCACGGATTTCTTTGCTAAATATGGAATCAACAACTCAGACTCCAGGGTCTTTCTCCTTTATACTAAAGGAGACTGGATATAGGGCTTCTGTATTTCCTTTTTGGGGGTCCGGTCTTGCTTTTATGTTATTTCCTTTGATGGGAGGTCTAATTCTTTTAGCCCTCTACTACATGATGCAATGACTGTTCTGTACTTTCTTTTTATTTTTAATGAATTTCCTTTTTAACCGGTCAAAGAAAAAAAAAAAAAAGAGTATACAAGGTACAAGAGGGTTATATTGAAACCCAACAAGAAGAATACATGAAACCCAACCCTCAGTCCCCAAAATACATGCTCAAGAATTACATAAAGTCAAGAATAGGATCACTCCATTCCACTCCCACTTTAGCAAGGAAGTCTACAACCCCATTAACATATGTGGAAGACATGTCAATGAGAGTACAAAGGTCTCGAATCTACCTACCCATTGGAAGCAACCTCCATGGGGGCCTTCTAATCCCGCTAGCCCAAAATATC
The DNA here is from genome assembly GCA_022113865.1 of Chimonanthus praecox. Classification (NCBI taxonomy): domain Eukaryota; kingdom Viridiplantae; phylum Streptophyta; class Magnoliopsida; order Laurales; family Calycanthaceae; genus Chimonanthus; species Chimonanthus praecox. The sequence continues at coordinate 56,352,794 of CM039087.1, read as the reverse complement.
ACATTCTTCTAGTCCCCTTCAGTTATGACTCTACCAGAACCGTGATTGGCCTAGAAAACAAGTGCTCTCCTAATTCCTAAAAGCTCAGCCTCATTAGAATCCTTGATCCCCATTACTCAGAAAAATAAAAAAAACTCTTTCCCCAAAGAGTTGTGAACTACTCACCCCCAATGCTTGCTAGCCCTAGTTTGCCCCTTACCACCCCATCTACATTGAACGTAAGGTAACCATCCAAGGAGGCCAAACAAGAGTCGGTTTCCTCTCCCTCAGGCCTTCTCTAATATGCATTTATGCATCATGGGCTTGCTATTAGGTCTTGGGTCTAAGTCATTTCTTGTCATATGAGTGCTCTAAATGATCTAAGAATGCTATTGCAAATTCGTTGATTGGGTCCAAAGCGTGATCATCACTGTCGCAAGCTTCATTCATCCCAAGTTGTAGAGAGCTTGTCCTTGAGTTGCCAACGAGCCACAATCACTTACAGGTCCATTTATACCTATCTTGCTTGCTCACAATGGACAAGTCCTCTTTAGCAATCAATGCTTGTGGCTCGACAACATTCAAAGTATCAACTTGATGTAGCTCTAGGTTCAAAAGGAGAGAACCACAACTTTTGAGTTTTAGGATCTAGACTCTTGCAAATCTGAACCCAAGGAAATTGAAAGTTGACTCAACAAAATTGCGTGAAGCCAAGATTCAAATTGAGTGAAGTGCAGATTCAAAATTGATAATTGGTTGGGAGATCGTCTACAAGATGCCACATAAGAAAGCTGAAGAAAATTGGACTCATTTGAATTTGAGGAACTCCAAAATTCTAAAGTGATAAGAATATGAACTCTCTCACTTTGAAGAAAAATTCTAATTCCTACAAAAATACCTCGAATGAATGATTTAACTCTATGGACAATCAAAATGCTCAATGAAATAGAAAACATGGAAAAAAAATTCAAAAGAAGTAACTCACCTCAAGAAGTAGAAGAAACACATAAATTGGGATCAAATTGGGTGTCCCAATATCCTTATTTATAGTTTTCTATAATCCAAAAAAGAAGAAACACAAGAGCAAACTTGCTGGTCATCCATGGCTATACTTGGCTACTTCGACATGTCATCAATATGAGCTACACCCTTTTGCACAAAAGAAACTTACAGATTAAACCTACTTTTATTCCACTGTTAACTAATGGACACATATGCAACATAAGAATAAAAAAGGCTAACAAAATCCCTATGTTATCTCTAGTAAGGGTGCCTAAGGTGGTTGCCTACCTTGTTCTTCAAGCACTTTCCCAAGTTAGCAACAAGCACCACCTCCTTTGACTAGTCAAGATTTCTTAAAGCAATTTTCGTCACTTTCCCCTCTCTTAACAGAATTATAGAAACATGGTTCCACAATAATTTTAATTGGAAAAAATATTACGGACCCATGTATGATAGCCATAGGCCACTTTATCTTACCAATTTGCCCTTGGAGGCTCTTCAACCGTATAATCTTTTTGAGCTTATCCAATTTATCATAAAATTCAATTGCCATTTTGAGAATGTAATCTCCAATGTTTTCAAGATGCTAGGCATCATACTCCTTGGGTTGGAAAGAACTAATCCTCGAGTTTGAATTAGCGATCTCTTCTATCTTCTCACACTGAACATCATTATCATCTTTATCTAGATCCTTTTCATCATAGATCAGCAGTTTAGACCAATCTACAAAAATGATTATCTCTATATCTAATGAAAAAAAAAAAAGGTCAAATTTCTCACGTAAAAGATGTAGAAGTACATTGTTCATATTCTTCGACAACCAAAAATCAAAGAATCATCTTAGAGTGTGTGGGATCAACTTGATCGAAATTCTTCAACTGCTGTAGACTGTAGAGCCTCAATCATTCAACCTAAGCTCTAAATAACAATTGATATAGCTCTAATTTTAAAAGGAAAGAACCTTAGAACCATAACTTATTGAGTTTTAGATTCAAACACATGGAAGTTGAAAATCGGCCCAATAAAATTAAGTAAATCCAAGATTCAAATCACCAAATTGAAGAATGATTGGCAGGTCTTCTATAAACCCCACCTAAGAAAGCTGAAGAAAATTGGACTCAAAACAAATTTTAGGAACTCAAAATTCTACAGTGATAAGAATATGAACTTTCTCACTTTGAAGAAATTTTCACTCACAAAAACACCTTGTTTTAATTATTTAACTCTATGGTGGAAGTCAAATTTGATGACCAATCATTAGATGTTTTGGATTTTGTGCTTGTGGAAAAGGCTAGAGATGCAATACATGAAGGTCAAAAACAGCTATCTATTGCAAAATTCAAACTAAAGATCATTCAAGACCGCTCATGGGAGAAAATGCAAATGTGGTTTTAGATGATATTCCTGCAGGTTTGCTTCTTATGTAGGATATTCAAGACGCTTTGACTTCATTGTTGAGTATGTGGAAAGGTCATCAAATATGCAGCCAGGAGATAATCAACAATCTCATGTTGGTGAGATTCAAGCAGAAGATTTGGAAGTGGTGAAACATTGTCTGATTTTTACAGATAGGAATGTAGCAGAACTCTTATGGCTTTTTCTTACGAAGAAATTGTGTATTCTATTGAAGCATATATAAACCTGTTCTAGGAGTACCATATTCACAAACATATACCTCCAAATGGACTAAAAGGATGATTTCATGCAAGGTTTGCAAGCTCCAAATCAAGTTGTCAATGACTTTATTTATCATGACATTTTCTATACTGAAAGTGGGAATCAGATAGCAATCAGCCCATGGAAATAATTTGCCAAATCTAAATATAAAAGCTAACCCCAAATTGATAAGATAAATGACTTAGATGATGATGATTTTCTAAATTGAAAATCTTTGGTTCTTTGAGTGAAACATCTGACAGAAGAATCTCACGGCAAGTAAAATTCTTGAAAAGGAATTTTCTTTCCACATCCAGAATGGTTACAGCTTACATTTGCAAGGATTTTGTTACAACATATCAATTACAGATCAGCTAGATCAAGGGAGATTCAAATTTTAGGACTCCAATGGATGCTTGCTAACTTGTGCTAATCAATGGATTTTGAAAGACTCACTTTATGTAGAGCCAAGACTTTGGTTGATTACATGGTCAAAATATTGTGGCAAGATCTACTTCAGCCAAAATTTTCAGTGGAAGAAGTTCAGCAAGATTCTCTAATCAAAGGTGCCCGTTCAGTTGATTTAAATAGTTTACAACCTCTCAAGAGGCAATTTCAACCTTGGGCTACATCACAATCTCATCAATTGTAGAAATTTGTGCTCATGAAATTCCAAATCCACATGTCAAATATTCATCATAAATTGGGAGTTAGTCAATTTTGGACTACTCCTTCAAAACATTGGCCACAACATCAAACGATACATCATGGTACTTACTGCCGATGGAAAATGACATCAGACACCATTTTAAAACCTTTTCGTCATTTTCCTTTCTAAACCACAATAATTTATACAGTGCCAGATGTTTGTTTGTTTTGAGTTTCAATTTGGACACGACTTTACAAGAAATCATATTCTCACAACCTCCACTATCAAATTACAAACCTTTTGTCCAATTATGCATTTAGAATAAAACAGGCTCCTTCACTTCCAAACCTAATTCACTTCTTCTTTTTATTTAATAAGCTCTTTTGAATAAAAAGTGATTCCACTTCATCACCATAGCAGACAGAGGCATCATCACCATCCTCACCACCAGTGTTATTGATGTAGAACAGGTGGCCGATAAATTCTTGAAGACGTACTCACGACGGGGTCAACAAGACGCTATGCCCACATGCTTAATTGGGTCCATGTCCTAATATTTTAAATTGTTATTTTAATTCGTATGTTAATCCTATTTGGGTTAAGTGTTGTTTTCCTATTTGGTTTAAGTGTTTGATTAGTATTAGAAGTCTTATGTAAAGTTTGGAAAGTTCCAAACTCGGTTTTAGGTCTATATAATAGTCGGTATTTAGCTTATAAATAAGATACAAGAGGTGGAGAAAAGGATACACCTTATTTTCGAAAAGAAATCAGATTAATTCCGATATTATCTTGTTACCTCTTCTGCCTTGTTGCAGGTTACTTCGGCTGGCCAGTTCCAACGTCGTCTTCTCCTCCTTAGGCTTAATCCCAAGAGGATACCTTCACTGCAGTTTGGGCTTCATCCCAAACCTTCCCTGCTACAAGCCCGTCATCCTGTTGTTCTAATTTTCGCCTCTACTGCTACAGTTCTGCCACTGCAACTTCGATTTCTCTGGCTGCTTCCATCCATAAACCAAGTACTTCGATCATTTCCTTCATCTTCTTCCTCTTCTCCCCTTCGATCTCTCTCCTCTCTTCTCCCACTTCCGCCGCCTTCCTTCTTCTCTTCCGCTACCCCTTTTCGTTTCCTCTGGTCTTCCAGTTGCCCCTTTCATTTCTTAGCCGTAAAAGTAACCCTAATCCCTTCATCCCACGTGACTTAAGTCCTTCCACTTAAGTTAGAACTCGCACGTGTGACTCTTTTGGAGTCGGGTTTTGACTTAATTTCGATTTCTTCCCCGCTTCCGCTACATTAGTTATAATATGGCCTCTTTTATCGTCTCATCAATAAGGTCACTTGCGTATGTCGTGTTGGAATTTTCAGCCAAATGTAAATTATTTTTCTGTCATCCAGAAGAAATATGCCCACCTTCATTACATTTGAAGCACTTGATGCCACTTTTCTGTTTTATTTTACTTCCAAATTTCTCTCAAGGTCATATAACCCATAGAAATAGGTGATTCGACCTTAACCTTGCCTTTGGGGTTATGTCTCTTTCTTTTTCGACTCTGCATTTCTCATTTGAAAAGGCCCATTTGTAAGCTTCATTCATATTGTAAATAGAATGCGCAACTAATGATTTTCAAATGCTCAATTGTAGGCCCTCAACATATAATACTATGATCAACTCTTCAACTTCAACCAAATCATTATGTGCAGTCAAATAGTGAACTTCCTCAATAAATTCATTAGCGGACTTATTATCCTAACTGAGATTTTGCCATTATTGATATAATTTTTGCACAATATTGATTGGGATAAAATATTCCCTCATTTTCCATTTCATTTTTTCCCAAGATCAAATCTTTGGCTTCCTATGTTGTTCCCACGACAATTGTAATTGTTCCCACCAAACAAGAACCCATTCTGCCAATGTAATGGAAACATATTTGATTCTTTTTTATCATCAGAAACATTTTTTAGATAAAAAATATTTTCAACTTTATCAAGTCAATCAAGGAAATGCTCAACTTTCATTAATCCATTGTATTCCGAAATCTCCACTTTAATTTTGAGGTCGGAATCACTTCTTGAACCTTGCCTCTATGAATTGCACCTCTATGAATTGTGAGTCACGTAATCCATAGCCTCAATATTATCAATGAATTGGATCGATATAATTGTCCGCCATTGGTTCTGAATAATCTTCCTTTAATGAAGAAATTTCCAATTTTTACACAACATGTGCAAGCTGTTAAGAAATCTTAGACATAAATGTCTCTCTATTTCTTCCAACTGACAATTTCTTGGATCTTCTTCATCATCAGACTGATCTCCATGGTCATGCCTCACTCTATACAATAGCACTCTTGGCAGCATCTCCGTGAGGAAACTCACAGCAAATAACTCCCAACCATCATTGCTCTAATCACCAACTTAAGTAGTCTAAGGTCTTACCCAAGATCACAACATCAAGATCTATGATTTTAACACAAATTCTTCTACAAAAAATAATAAAATCAGCCAAGATAAAAGTGAAAATTCAAAATCAAGTGATTGAAATAGAGGTATCAAATGTATGGATCTCTCACAAAATTAGAGAAGATGGGCTCCAAAATGACATATGATCTCTACAACAAAAGCTGTCAGCACCATCAACACTAAAATTCTCTCAATCTTTGTCGTTAATAATAATAATAATAATAATCTTCAATCAAAACCTCCAAGCCGCCACCAGGGAATTCATTCAATATGTATAGCTAATGGTGCTTATCTATACAACTCATGCATGTGTCCTATGAAAACGCCTATAAGTAAACACCTATCATGCTAACAATGGGAGTCTAAACAAAGCTCATCCTACCATAAAAATAAATTTTATGTAAAATAATAAACAAAAATGACCTCTTATTTCATGTAAAAATCTAAAAGCCAACAAATCGAGCCTTGATTAATATGGAATTCTTGAAGCAAGATCCTGGTCTAGGCCTAGGTTCAAAGCAGACTACACCAGGGAGATTTTAGATCTAATTCCAAGAATTGGATTAAAGAAAATTATAAAAAAAAAAATCGGCACAATGGATGAGCAAACCCTAAATTTGAATTTGCCTTAGAAGAAATGAGAAAATCCTCAAATCATACCCAAGTCTTAACCAATCTAATGAATTTCTTCTCCAACGGAGAAAACCCAAAATCCTATTGGCAAAGCCTAATTTCGACTCTCACAAAAGAAGAAACGATCAAAGGTCTAAAATCCTCAGTAGGTATTAAAATTTCACACCAAAAATTCAAACACTCAGTGGATATAATTATGAAGTCTAGGATAGACTCGATGTCTCGAGTTCAAGCCTCCTCGAAGTTACTCGATACACGAGGCTTACCGGCTATTTCATGTATCAATGGTATTAGTGTCACCTCCATTGTGGAGTGGGGATACCCAGATATTTTATGAATTCTAGGAAAAGAAAATTGTACAATAATTAAAATGCAAAATTAATTTTTTTTTGAATAATTAGAAGCAAAATTAAATTCAACTAGGGCATATAAAAGAAAGATGAGACACACCAAAAGGGAGAAACAATTATTCAAACTAAAATATGGATCTAGATTCTATTAGGCATCCAGGACCTCTATAGTGTAGGCATTACAATAGTTAACAAAAATAAACCCTAGAAGCTCATTATTACTCTAGGATACCTTTTTCAGCCAGACAACAAATGCCAACCGGCCCATTTACTCATGATCACAACAGAGGAAGCAACATGGGAAGCGGTGGACCGATTCAAACAAAATTTTACCAACTTCAACCCTGAGGACAAGGTTTGTCTGCAGAGGAAAGGAATTGATGCAACCTAGCATTAGAAGAATTTTTCAAACTTCGGCCTTGAGGACAAGGTTGAACTGAAGGGGAGAGGAGTTGTTACGACCTGTGGGACAGCAGCCCATGGGACATGGACCATGGTGCATCCAGGCAGATTAGGATGAATATCGGACCCACCTACTTGGGAGTTCTGGTGGTTGAGAAACCACCACTGGTATCTTTACGGTGGTTGAGAAACCACCTAGTTGGGAGTTACAGTGGTTAAGAAACCACCACTGGTCTCTTTACGATGGTTGAGAAACCACCTACCTGGGAGTTACGGTGGTTGAGAAACCACCACTCGTCTCTTTCTTATGGAAGGAGAGGGAATGGGAGGGATATGTGGTGAATGTAATTTTGTGGTTCTTCTCTAACCATAACAAAGATTGTATGTGGTTCTTCTCTGACCTGAACAAAGACCTCATTATTAATAAATAAATCGATCTAATCAGACTACAACCAAAATCTATTCAACTTGATCAAAAGAAACAAATCTCCAATCTTTATCTTGCACTCTTTGTGGATCTTTGCTTCTACGTCAACACTTCACTTGATGTTCTCAACTGAGTATTAAAATGTAAAGTCTCTTATTTCTATCTTCCCATGTAATGAGACCCTATTGTTACTGCAGCCAAAATCTCAACTTCTTTTTTATGAGCAATGTGTCCAAGCCTCTTAGAGCACCCGACTAGTCATCGGGGCATGTGCAAGCCTCCCTACCCATACACACCAAGTAACTCTATAGGAGTGGCCCTTTGGGGTGGAGTAAGAATCAAACTCAGGACTCCCGCTTCCTAAGATAGGTTCCTAGCCATCACTCCGACCCCTTTCAGGTAGCCAAAATCTCAACTTGACCAAAAGAAGTAAATCTAACTGCTGTATACACACCTTAAATCAACTTAACACAGTTTTCCTTCCTTGCTCATGGTTGGTATTTTCTAAACCAAAGATGATACAAACTCTAGTGTTATGATCAGCAACAAACAAGCCAATTTCACTAATGATAAGGAGTAAACCTAGAAAGCTTCAAATTTTAACCTATTTTCTCCTTCATCCTCTAAACTCAAACATACCATATGCTAGTAGTCAGACCCATATAGATGGAGAATGGTATGATGATGATGATGATGGTAGTGGTGACGATGAAGCCTCTTACTTTATTAGCACAAAATACTTTTATTTATTCAAAAGTGCCAGTCCTATGCTCTTTCAAAGCATCACTCATGATCCTTGGGCACATCACAGTATCACACTATCAAACCAACAGCATAATTGCTGCAATAAGTAGGTAATCTGTAATGCATTGGTTATTAGTTAAACAGCTACAAGAACATACAACGAGTGAAATAACAATTCTTTAGTTTTTTTCCTACATTGAACAAAAAAAGTGACATCCCTTCATTCTAGAAGTGTAGTGAGGGAAGAGAGAGAGAGTGCCATATGAAGAATACTTGAAAGTTTCAGCATCACACTGTATTAGAGCTGTTGGAGATGAAAATCAAGAAAAGGAAACATTAATATAGTTATGAGTAATGACTCCATCACAGACCTTCATGATCAAGATTGAACTTTGTGTGTGTGTGTGTGTGTGTGTGTGTGTGAGTGAGAGAGAGAGAGTACAATCGTGGGAGTGTCTCTGATGACCGGTGGAATACAATATTTACGCCTTCGGACCAGTCAGTCACAGATTAAACAAATTGAAAGACTGCCAATTAGAGTATTTTGAGAAATTCTATTATTTGCTTTCATAGTAAGGAGTGACTGATGGTATCCTTTGAATGCTATCAAATGGGACACCAATTGAAAGGAAAGATGCCTTAGAGATTGGGCTTGATTAAGGTGAAACCTGCGAATTAAGGGCGAAATCCAACATATACAGAAGATGCTAGCCTATATACCCTGCAAACCTTCCATGAGCTTTTAAATACAATTCTTAATGGATAGAAACTTCAACATATACAGAACAAGAACGGTGTGCTCACCATCTTGTCCATTATGTTCACATCAAGAGAACCAATATTCAGACCCATAGCTTATACATCCCAAAAACACCATCTAAGATGGATCAACCACCAGCGAATAAATACTAATTTAAACATGTCCAATTCAGATTTTCATTCCTTTGCAGTGCAGACCCAAACTTTGCAAATTTTAAATGAATATGAAAACAGGAAAAACATGCACATGAACAACCATTTCAACACATAATGACCTTGTGCTTGCACAAGGATGAAATCTATAAATTACTATCAAATGAATGGTACATATTTATCCCATATTCATTGACAAGGAATGAGAAGCGGAAAATTTAAGCATATATAGGTTGCCACAAAAGTAAGCACTGGTTTCCAATAAGAATAAGTATCAGGTATAGTCAACAGAATGCACAATTAGCAGGATCAGAAGTCCCACTCACTGTAAACGCTGGAGGCTACTAGAACCTAGTAACTGTTTTAAGCGAAGTATCAATAGTTTTAGCTAATGATGTTCTGCAGAAAACAATGCAAAAGAGGAGAGAATCCTTCCCCTAATGCCGCACAATGAGAACTTACTTTTCATACTGAAGCCACACTTCTGCATCCAGCATTGAGAAACATCAGCAAGTCATGACAAAAGCATCCAGCTATGAAGCTTGCTGGTGCCACATCCATTAAATTACTTGCTATAAGAGAATCCTGGAAAAGCAAGAGATTGTCACTCAGATGGTGCACGACGCCTCTTCCCATAATCAGCATCCCTAGACCGAGACCTGTGATCATCCTCATGCATCATGCGTGACTTGCTACGAGACCTTGAAGAGGAATGCCCTCTATCCCAGTCATCTTCATTTTCACGATCCCTTGACCGATGGTCCCTATATCCATCTTTTTCCTCCCTGTACCTATCCCTATCAGACCGATCCCAATCATGATCCCTATCATCACGATTCCTCCTCTCAGAGTTACCTGACCAGTCACGATCGGAGCTACGATCTTTTTCACGGGTAGCATTTGACCTTCCACCACCTCGTTCATGCCCCCCTTCACCATAGCCATAGTCAGATGCCCCATCCTCACCAGTGTAACTTGACTCCCTTGTTCTTCCTTGTTCGTCTCCCCCCCATCCAGCCATGCTCGGATCTGCCCACATCCCAGTATGAGGTCCTTCCATTCCACTGCTGCCCATCATTCCCATTCCATTCGTAGACATCCCTCGGCCAAAGAAAGCTGGATTAACATGTGGAGCCACTCCAGGAAGAGCAACTGTATTAACAGCAGGAAATGAAGGCATCATTCCAGGAAAGGCAGGACCTGGGAATCCTCCATAACCACCTCCTCTACCCATATATGTTGGATCAAATGCTGCACCCATCATATTCTGTGGATGCATGAGCCCACTAGCAGCACCCCCTAATTGAGGAGCTGCTAGGCCCTGCGCATAAGGACCTGCACTGGCTCCACCACCTGCCCCACCCATACCGGGAACCATGCCTCTGCCTCCTATAGATCCTCTTCCCCTCATTGGTCCACCACCACCTTGTCCTCTGTTTGAAAATGCTGGCCCACCTCGACCCCATCCAACCTTCCCATAGTTCCTCCCTCCATCTCCACCTTGATAATTCATTCCACTACCCCTTCCAAACCCATCATTCATCACCCTCCTTCCCTGTGGCTGTGACTGAGGTTGCCCTTGGTTTTTGTTCATATAATTGGCACCCATTTGCCTCAAAGTTTGTGGAGAAGCAAAAGCCACCACGCAAGCTCTCCCATTAAATAAATAGCCATTCATCCCTTCCTTGCATGCTGCTGCTGCAGCAGCATCATAAAACTCAACCTGACAGTAGCCTTTTGATTTTCCACTGGCTCTCTCATCATAAAACTTGATCTCTTTGACCCTTCCATACTGAGACAATATGCTTTCAAGCTCTGCATCAGTTGTCCACCAATGCAATTCTCCCACATAAATTGTTGAACCATTCTCCACAGAACCTGTCACAGGTCTGGTAGAGTTTTCATTCACCATAGGCCGATTCACACTTGTTCCTGGTTGATTAATCGGCATGGGTGGCCCATTTCTCACACCGCCACTTCCCTGACCTGGCATTGACAGGGACCCAACAACAAAACTTCCAGGTATCTGCACAGGATCAACCCCGACTTTTGGAGGCACTGGTGCCGAGCCCTGGACTCCTAAATTTCCTACTTGAGCCTTGGGAGCCATGTCAAGAATCCTACCTTTCTGAGATATCTCATCTGGGTAATTACTTGTTCCCTCTTCTAAACTCTTTCGAGACAAAAGCCCACTTTTTTTCTGCTCCAAATCGGAGAAACCAGGGCCAGCATTAGACTCCTTTTGCCCGACTCCAACTCCAGGGATGCTCACCTCTTGCAGACCAGCAGGCTCAGAAATCCTTAAACCAGGACCATCCATCTTCTGACCTTGAAGCGCCCCATTATTTCCCATGACATTTGAGGAGTCGGGCATCTCTTTTCGTTGCAGTGACTGCATGAAACCTTCACCAACATTTACATCATTGTAAAGATCATCATACTCATCATCATCACCCATTAGCTCCTCATCTGCAAGTGCTGAGATAGCTCCGCTGCCCTGATACTGCAGTTTCTGATTCTGACCGCCCCCATACTCATCCTCCCCATAATCTAATTGCTCTTCTCCCATTGGATCCATTTTTGCTTAGTGGACAAGAACAGAGATTGAGTTATATAAAATACCCACCTGTACAAGAAACAAAGGCAGGAAGATTTAGAAACTCAAACTACCTGTAAATATTAATTCAGGTATCATATAAGAACTACAGAACACCTCAAACATTAAATAGACAAATCACAGGAACCTCTCTCTCTCACACACACACATTGATTTGGAACAACTTAAAACATGGTATCAAAGAAAAGAACTCAGACATTGCAAATTAACTAATAAAGAAAAAAAGATAAAAAGAGGGGATGGAAGGATCATCCACCTAATGAAAGCAACGCAAATAACCAGACCCAAGAAAGAGGTAGAATGGGGAGCAAAGAGAAAGATCCTTAAAAGGGTGTTTCATTGCCATCTAAACCTACAACACTGGCTCATTTTGCAGCATCCCCTACAGCCCAATAAACTAAAATGAGGATCTTTAGACCTTTGCCCATAGAAACAAGACCCGGAAACAGAAAAACTTAGAAATTGCTGAGTCTCGGGAAAAAAAAAGATGAAATTTTCCTTCAGAAAGGAAATGTGTATCAAAAGGGAATTGATACAGATCTATCTCAGAAAGATAGAGAGAGAGAGAGAGAGAGAGAGAGAGAGAGAGAGAGAGAGAGAGAGAGAGAGTGCTCTTCAAGAACTGACGACATAGCATCTAACATCAGTGGTCAAAACCAACTACACAACTTAAATAATTAACAAAAAATGAAGATAAATAATGGTTTTTCTTCAGAAGGACATTGTGTATTGAAGAGGAAAATGACAGATCTCCAATGCCTCGGAACAAAAATGGTGAAAACATGGATCTTCAACAGTACATCTTAGACCAAACAAAGAAAACATAGAAACAGACGAAAGGGGGATAAATCCGCAAGTTTGCAAAAGAAAATCAGGTCTTAAACAAAAGAAAACACAGATTATCAAAATAAGTATAAATTGAGCATTTGAAAAAATCCCTGGATAAGCTCTAACACCTGAAAAGGAAGAACAAAAGCATACATGAGATTCCAAGGTATCATCCAGAAAAGGAACAGAAAAACATACATACTCCAGAACCGACTTGCCTAAACATAGACAGATATATAACGGCTTAAAAATAAAAGAGAAAAAGTTTAATACAATAAAGTACTGATCTATAATCCGTCAAATAGAGAAAGCAGAACAAGCATAAAATACACTAACTCACAAGAGAAGAAGAACTAAGGATGAGGAATCTCCAAAACCCACATCACAAATGGGAAATTACAAACACCCATGTCAGGAAAAAGAACAAACGAAACAATCTCACGAAGAGGAATTACAAGATCCTTGCCTGAAATGCAAATCAACCCCCAATAAAGATAAGATATGAAGAAAATATCAATTTTGGGGGGATCCTGTCACAATGATAGATCTAGGATCCATGGGCAGTCGGATGGTATCTCTCTCTTTTTCTTGTATGTGATAGGTCTTCCACTCGTGCATACAAAAAACAAGGAGTACTCTCTTTTCCCTTGTTACGAAAATGGATTATTCATGTCCTGCGGACTTCATATCGAAAAAAACAAGCAATGAATTATTATCACATCCTGTGGACTTCTGAAAATTCATGCCTAACACTATATAAAATGTCTTAATCTCCTTTTCTGAGAAATGTTTAACCTGAAAACCATTTATTCCATTTTACTTCTTTCGATTTGGAGCCTAGTTCTGTGATCTTTGACCGTTGGATCACAGAAACCAAATTTATTATAGGAAGATGTTGAATCTCTCTCTGATCAGAAGAAATCTACCGTCGGATCAAATATGGCTGGATTGAAACATAACATATCTGTTTTACATTCTTTGAATTTTAAAATGTGAGGCCCACTATTACGGATTCAAATGGTTGAATCTCAAAAGCCCACATTGTTAGGCAACGGATCCGAATATCTTTTAGATGGAAGAAATTCACGGTCAGATTCGAGAGATCGATGAGGCATGATTTTTCTTTTCTTTTCTTTCAATTTTGAAATGTGAAGCCCACTATGATGGTTCTCAGCCATTGAATCCTCAAAACCGACATTCCTTGGATGTAAACTCTGTTCTGTTAAAGTAAAATTCACCTTTCAATTGAATCATAGTTGGATTTAATCCTGGCAGAGGTAAAAACTACAATTCATGTAAGTGGATATAAATGATCAAAACAATAACCTAGACTAAAATAGAATGGTAAAGAGTATTTTCTTATCTCTTGTATATCCAACAAATGGATATATATGCAATCAATCACAAAATTGAATTTGACATAATTTTTTTTTTAATTCTTATTTTTTTAATTGAAAAATATAACTGTTGAGATTGAAAGGAAGCTTGATGACGTACTATGATTTAAAATTTCAACTCAAAAAAAAAAAAATTTGTTAGTCACTTATGTTGAATATAATTAGAATTAATAATTAGTTAGGATTTAGTTTGAGTTTAGTTTGAGTTTATCTCTCATTAAGAGATATATTTGGTTTAGCTTTAGAGTTTGACTAAAATAACCCTAGAGTTATATATATATATATAATAGGTCTTAATGGAATGTAGATTATTCTTTTCTAACATGGTATCGGAGTCAGGTTCCTAAGACAAGCCTAGCAGAGGATGGGGACACCTACGTTCGTTACACAACTCATCTGCTTCCGTTTTGGCCAGATCTTGCATAACCTAATCCTTGCAGATATGTGGAGTCATCACCGCCACTGTTGTTGTAATATGTCTTCTCTCTTTGGTTGAACGATCAACCCACTACCTAGATCTGACTGTAGAATCTCGTCAGATTTTGGTGTTGGAGTTTGCTTGCACATTGCCTTCATTGATTTGCACAGTTCGACTCAGTCCACCCATGTTGTTGTCATTGTCGTCTTAGTCTCGCCTATCTGTTTGCTTCCACATGAAAAAAAAATAATAATTCTATAAGCAAGAATTTGAATTTCAGGTTTGCTATCGTCAATTTGTCCATCAGAGAGGGGGTATGTTGAGTTTTCTGATCTAAAGTTGTTAGTGAAAGTTGAAGTAATTGCAGCCAACATCCAGTTTGATTGCAGCTGTTTGCACTTTCTCTCCTCCATTTGCAGTCTTAATTTGGAGGATTTGATTTTGCACCCGTCTTGCACTTTGCAGTCCTTTCTTGCAATGTTCATCTTCAGTTTGACACAGATTTTTATGTTCTTTGAAATTGTCATTGACGGCATTGACATTGGTATTCACATGAATTGATGGATCTTGGAATTCGTCTACACTTCTCTTCTATGGCAACCTAAAGCACATGTGACACGTTGGTCTAATATTAAACTTTATCGACACCTTTTCATTGTTGATCTGTTACCGCTTCTCGAGATTGTGTCATCCAGCATTTAGGTTATCTAGTTATTAGTTTTGTTTTAATTCAATAATTGTAAATTCAAAGTAATGAACCACTTGAGTTTAAGGGAGAATGTTGAATATAATTAAAATTAATATTTAGTTAGGATTTAATTTGAGTTTATCTCTTATTAAGAGATATATTTGGTTTAAATTTAGAGTTTGACTAAAATAGCCCTAGAGTCGGCTAAAGATCTATATATACATGTGTAATAGGTCTTAATGGAATATAGATTATTTTTTTCTAACAACGTAATCTTAACAATCAGAGTTGGTGAATGTCCTTGAAAAGATTCAAGGATACCTGATAATTTCTATTATTAAGATCAAGTGACTAAAAATTAAATTTTTGGATGAAATTTTACATAATGGTAGGTGATTAAATCTATTTTCAATATGTACACTTCGATTTTTAAGTGAAAAATAATGGGTGCTACCTATCATAGCTATTCATTTCTCTGTCCATAAATAGTATTCTCATACAGATCTCATCTCTGAAGTTTTTAAATAATGAAAGTGGTAAAGGGAGGGGAAATGGCTTTTGAGCCCTTGGGCAGCAACCCAAATGGGGTATTCGGGTCAAGAGGCGACTGGCTATGGAGACGGCTTTGATGAAAGTAATGTCACAGCGTGAGGATGCTGAGGAAGAACAAAAGTGACAATGGCCTAGAGGATAAAGAAAACAATTCTCGTATTAGGGTTTTATGCGTTAATTTCCTTTGAAATGTGGTGAGGCCAGAAAGGAGAAATAAAAGAGGAAAACAAAGAGATGAGATAGACATGAGCATGTGCAAGAAAACGATGGTGGATGGAGGTGCAATCTGGTTGGGCGGGTCAGGCTAAGAGCCCAATCTCATCCCTCCCATTTTTAATTTGGGTCATTATTTTTCAATCCAACCCATATTTTATCCTCCTATATCCCACCCATAACCCAACCCATTTTTAATTCAAGTCAAGTTTAATCATATCACTTATCGATCTAAATAATTAAGTGGACAATTTGGTATATATATATTGTATTGATATACTTCAAGCGAAGAAGCATCCATAAAATAAGTCTTCACTACTAAAACGTAGTCATTATAAAGAGTATTATGAAGAATACTAAATAATGATTTTAAAATGAGGAATCTCTCATATATATATATATATATATAAAATAATGATTTTAAAATGAGGATTCTCTTATATATATAAGTCAACTTATAGCTTAACCCAAATTAAAAACGAGTCAAGCTAAGGTTGTGAGGGAGACAAATATTTTTGTAGGTCACTTGTTTTCTCTACTATCTTTTCAATCCTATCTCAAGTGACAAATACAACTATAATAAATAATCTCACAAAGTGTACTTAGTATAAGTCAATGTTAGATAACTCAAAATTTGGCCCAAACTCAAAATATTATCAATTTAAGATGCAGGAATGGCCAAACTTCGTTAAATCGGCTTGTATCTCTCCATCTCTTTTATCCCCTTCTATGGTGCTTGTGATCTACTTTCCTACATGCTTTATGCTTGCTTACTTAATTGCTATGGTTTGTTAGCATCACATCTAGCTACATAATGAAATGGTGCTACTGCGAGCCACTTCGATCAACAGGGCCAGATGAGTTCAATTAGAGCACATATTTTTATGGATGTATCTCTTTGTCTTTTTCCCTTTTGATTGAGTTGGTATGGACTTTTATGGAATTTACCCCTAGCTACATAATGAAAGCACCATCTCTTCGTCTTTTTCCGTTTCGATTGAGTTGGTATGGACTTGAATAGAGATGAAATTTGGTTTGAAGAGAATCTTTTGTTGATTGAAGTTGGAAGATAATGGGGTTTTTGAATTAAAATTTGGAGAAAAATCTTGAGAAGGATGGGAAGAGGAGTAATTGTGGGGTGGAACAAGGGAGAGGAAATCTCTAAATGTAATGGGAGGCTCAGATCATGAAATGGGACCTAAAGCGTAGACATGCATGGAGAGTTGAGTCATCTTGAGGAAGATGAGTAGGGGATTTTGGAGTTGGAGTTTGGATGAGAGCTTACTGAGTAGAAATGTTGGGGGTTTTCACCTAATGTTGTACCTTAGAAGAATTCCTTTGTTTTGAGAAAGGAATTCTTGAGGGAACTTTAGGGCTTTTGTGTTGTTGTGGAGATTGATAACTTATTCTTGGAAACTAAAATCTTTATGTGCTTTGCTGTGTGAATTTTTGATGTGACCAGCTCCAAGTCTATTGAGGGTGAACGACTAGCTCATTGGGAATCCCAACGCACCATCGGAACTCTAGGTGAGGGTTCCTCCACATTCTTGCAAAATATTTCTACATAATGAGTTGTGTTTGAGATGATTTCCTATTTGTGTGATGTAATATAATCCTAAATTATGTATTCATGAAATTGTTGAATAAGTGTAATGTCATGAGGTTAAAGGGTGGGCACACCCCTATATGTGTGACTTGTGTATAGATTCACGTGATTTGTGTGTGTGAGAAATATATTGAGATACGGTGGTGTAGAATAATATGTTCAGTTATGTTTATAATTTGTAGTGAAGATAACATGCTATTGAATGATGTGTACGCATAATAAGAGATATGAAAGATGGGTGTGGAAAAATGACATTTGGGTGTACCATGGGATTTATATGGGAATGACTAGTGATAACAATGGGTAGTGGGGTTATTTGTATGATAAATAACGCATTACCTTGTATGGAGATGGTGTAGTGTTGCTTGACATGTTCTATTGTATTGAGAATGTGTGATGATGAACAAGAGGCTATGATGCATATATGATGAGTATTCATATTAGGGCTGCAACTCAGGTCGGGTTTTGGCCTGACACGCATGACCCGACCTGAGAAATCATGATGGTCGCGTCGGGCTGAAAAGATAAAAACCCACATGAAATTCAGATCGGGTTGGGTTGAGGATTTTATCAGTTAACCCGACCCGACCGGGATAAATTAGTCTAAAATGAGTTGAAAATGCGAGTCGGGTCAGAATTTGGGTTGATTCGAATTAGAATTCGGGTCAAGTCAGGTTCCATATATATCAACACGGGTCGGGTTGGATTTTAAGAAATCCGACCCGCTTGACCCGAGTTGCAGCCCTAATTCATATGAGTTTTGAAATGAATAGAGATTTCATGGTAGTATGTGTAAATTTATAAGTCTTTGAAATGAGCATGAACTCCATGATATGATGTATGAAGTTAAAAGCCATGACATGAATTGTTTGATTATGATGTGGTGAATTTCATTTATGTGGTTATGAATATGTGTAGGAAAATCTTTTGAGTAATTTATGTGATAAATGCATGGAACTTAGCATGCTTGATGCACTTTGAGGAATGTAGTTGTGTGTGAGGACTTTACCTCCTTTTTCGTTGGTTGAGACTATGCAAATGATGAATGTTTTATGCTAGAATTCTTCACGATTGAAATGAAATGATAAACTATTGTGTGGAAGTTGTGTATGTTTGTAAATGTGGTGAGATAGATACTCTAGAAGTACTAAGAAGTTAGAAGGGGATAAATTGAATAGAAGAAAATTATCCATATGATGGGGGCGATGGAGATGTGCCAAATGTCGTATGCCTTGTGTGATGTTGCTTATATAGTGTACAATTATGTTGGCCGGTGTATGAGGAATGCGGATAATTAGATGAAATGACTATGCCACTAAGTAACGAGTAGTAGTAGTCCCGGGAGTGGTGCCGTGACACTACCTTGGTGGTCACGGGAGAGGTGCTATGACTTCACTTGTTGGATGGCCGTTAGCCATGGGAGAGGTGTTGTGACTGTTGAGACATGAAAAATGACATTTTTACTCCTGTCATTTGGATTAGTTAATCTTGATTTTATGAATATTAGGTATGTTTAATATTATTTTTGAGTTTTGTAGGAAAAATAAGGACATAACAAGAAATTGAGAAAAAATGGAATCAACCGCTAAAAGAGGGCCATAATTGTCATTTTTGGAAAATGCATGTAACTTACCATTCATTTTGGAATTTATTGTAAAATTATTTAATTCAAATTCAGTTATGAGAGTTTGGATTAGGATAATTAATTTTGAGAGTTGTATTGTAAAATAGTAAATTCACAACTCTAGGAAAATGAGCCCACTGTTCGAGTCTGAAGCCTAAAGTCTGCAAGTGAAGTTTATGAACCAAAGTCCACCAGTATTCCAGGCCAGATAAAAATCCAAATATGAGATCCAAGTCCAAAAGCCCAAGATGAGGAGGACACTTGTAAAATTTGTGTGAAGCCTTGTGGAGAAAGAAATGGAGAGAAAAAATGGGATTTGGATGGATTAGAAAGAAAATTTTGGAAGACAAGTTTTAATAAAGCTTTGATATTTTGACCATAACTTTCCACTCTGATATCGGATTGCATTGATTCTGTTTGCATTAGAAAGAAGACTTCAAGGGCTACAACTTTATATTTAACAAATTTTCGTGATTCAAAATTTTACTAGGTCAAAATGGAGCTGCAAGATGGTATATGTGTAAAAAAACATGATTTACACTTTACTTTCCAAACTAATCCAAAGTCATTAAAGTCATCAAGTCTTATATGCAAAATTCGCCCATGGCTTGGAAGAGAAATTAAATTTCGAATGTGGATAGTTAAAGGAGAGAAAATCATGGAAGAGAGAGACTTTTAGAGAAATTCTCTCCAAGCCTTACCTGATCGAGTCTCTTTTGAGTACTATAAATAAAGGAGTTCAGGCATTGTAGAATTCAAATTTGGACTCTGCGCATGGACCAAAGGAAGAGAAGAGATGGAAAATAGAGCATAATGGTTAGTAGTTTGATTTGTAGTTTATTTTCCAATATTCTTATATTCAATCCCAAGATTTGTAATTCAAATACCATGATTATTAATAAAATTCAAAGTGTAATGAAATATTAGTTTCTGGTTTTGCAATTGATCTATGTTTGTGCTTATGTTTATTTTTATTTTCTATAATTAACTCTGTGGATGAATTTAATGTGTGAACAATAATTTTTGGATGATCCTCTATTTTAATTTCTAAGGCTCTTATTTTAAGAGTGTGATGAAATATTTAGAATTAAAATAGAGACCTATTTTCATCATCCAATTAGAAGGTCCATTTTTAGGTGATTCCCTGTTTTGATTTCTAAGGCTCTTACTTGTAAGAGTGTGATGAAAATTTAGAGTTGAGAGAGGGGCCTATCTTTATCATTCAATTCTAAGGTCCATTTTGTGATGAGTTCTTTAATGAAATCTATAGATTTAATCTTTAAAATAATTTTAAACATTAATACAAATATAGTCAGTTTACGTGAGCTCTAGATTCTAGGCTTTAGTCTTATTATTAATATTTGGAAATTAATGCCATCTTGATTGCTTAAGATCAATTCTATTGTATCATATGTATTTCGTATTGTTTGTTTAATCTTTTGTTTTATTTTTAATTTTTATATTCTTTGATTATTTAAATTTTTTTATTTTTTTATTCTTTAATTCATTCTTCTACAACCTTCAAAATCTGAAAAATAACTAGGATTGAAATTAAATGGACTGATTTTAATTAAACATATGTTAGATCTAGAATTGTTTTTGTGTTTTCTGAACTAATCCACCAACACTAGTTTCAATTAGAACTTTTAAATTAAATAATTGACAAATAAATGTGAATACTTAGGATATATCTTTCTGTAATTCCTTTGGGTTCGACATTGCTCTCACATTGCTATACTATGAATGGTTCGTGCGCTTGCTAGTAAAATAAATATAAATTTTTTTATTGCACAACAGTGACTATGCCTGTCGAGTAGATATGGTCACGAGGGATGTCGTGATGAAGCTGTAAGTTGTGGTCGGGCACATGAGAGTTGCCGTACCGATGAGAGATGACAGATAATCCAATTCCTCATACATAAATGAATATATATATATATATATGTGTGTGTTATTTTGCATAACTCTTATTTCACATAATTCTTGTTTACATGTGATCTAACTCCCTTCCCAGTTTTAGGTCATGGCTCGGAGGAGGGGTCCCCACGCTTAAGAGGGATCGTTATCACAAGCTACTTTGTTTTTGTCAATGATTATAAAACTTGGACTCTGTAACTTGTGAGCTTGAAAGTGTGATGTATGGACTCGTCTTTTTGTATTTTGAGACCTTGCCACTTTTTGTTGTTTAAGAACTCTATATATGAATGCTTTAGTTGGTGTTAAACTTGTAGATTGAGGAATTGAAAGAAATGAGTTGTGATTGCAGGCCAATTATGGTAAAAATGTACCAAATTTAGGGGAGACTCTGTCGACATTTCGGTAGAACCCCATGGGGAAAAAAAAAAAGCTTAGTTCACATCCTTGAAAATTTGGGGCATGACAAAATCCGAATATTATGAATATTTTAGAAAAAACACAAGAAAAATCACACACACACACCCTACAAAATATACCAATCATACTAAGATATTTTTATTGAATTCCACAAGCATTCAATATTATTTTAGAATTTTTTTTAAAAAAAAACCATAAAATTCAGGATTATCTTAAATGAAAAATTCAAAAAATTGATGAAAATAACTCAAAATATAAAATTTTAAGATTTTTTTTAAAATTGACGAATACATTTTACACTTGAAAAACTTGCTTTAAAAAAAATTTAAAATCATACTCAATGTAAGATTCAAACTAATAAAAATAATCTAAATGGCATTTTTTGAAAAAAAAAATAAATTTGAAAACGAGCAATACTATAAATCTATGATCGATATGATATTTATCAACAAAAAATTTAACACCTTTTATTTGAATAATGCCAATTAGATTTTAAATATAGCAAAAATTAGTATTTTCTATGATCTCTATCCATTCGATCTAGGTTCAGGTGGTCGGTGATAAAAAGAATTTTCAATTTAATTATCTATTTTGTGAACTTTATGAGTAAAAACTGAATAAGAAAGACTTTTGAGTTTTGACATGTGCCCTGATCTAAAATTTACTATTTAAATTGACATGTTGACACATGAAATTAGGAAAAACCATTGGGCTACGCTGATTACCAGTTTACCTAATCTAATGCCATGGACCGCTATACCTAATCTAATGCAATTGACGCCTTGGATTTTTAATACGGGTTGGATTGGGTTACAATTCGCATCTCTCTTTAAGCTGCGTTCTTCATAAGTTCACTATGAGCAGCACAGTGACTGTTAGGCCTATTTACGTGTTGTGTACGGGCTGGCTCATATATATAAATCTGGAGGAGTGATATAGACATTCGGAAAATCTTTCCCTACACACCCATTTTTTAAAATTGATGGAAATTATCTTTTATCCAAAATTACCCTTTTTCCTTTCACTTAAAAATGCTCATCCTTCGAACGAGTGATCCATCGAATAAAAAAATTTGTTTGAACGAATTTACTAAGGATCCAAAATTCAGTATCGACCGATATATCGGTCAATTTTTTCTCTCTCCTCCTTTTTTAAAAAAAGGCCGATATCGACCGATATGATACGGGCGAGATATCGGCCAATACGAAACGTATCGGCTGATATTTGGACCCCCTGGTTCGAACAAAATGAGCTGTGAAGGTGGAATTTTCAAACGAAGCTGTTTCTTAACCGATTTCTACAAATAAGGTATCAAAATTCATGTACTTTGAATTTTATGAACTCCGGGACTGATTTTAAGTGAAAATGATATAATTTTGGGCTTCAAATATCGTATTCAAAGAATTAAGGAACTTCCCTCTTAATTCTCTGGATACAATTTTTGAAACCCAAAACTATACCCTTTTTACTTAAACTCAGTTTCGGAGTTCATAAAATTCAGAATAGATGAATTTTGATACTTTGTTTGTAGAAATCAGTTGAGAAACAACTTCGTTTGAAAATCTCACTCTACAGTCCACTTCCTTTGAACGAAATGAAGTGGGAATTCCTTCGTTCGAAGGAAGTGGACGGTGGAGGAGTGAGATTTTCAAACGCGGTCGTTTCTTCACCGATTTCTACAAATAAGATATCAAAATTCATTTACTCTGAATTTTATAAACTCCGAGACTGACTTTAAATGAAAAGGGTATAGTTTTAGGCTTCAAAAATCGTACCCAATGAATTAAGAGGGAAGTTCCTTAATTCTTTTGGTACGATTTTTTAAACCCAAAACTATACCCTTTTCACTTAAATCAATCACGGAGTTCATAAAATTCAGAGTAGATGAATTTTGATACCTTGTTTATACAAATCAGTCGAGAAACGACTTCGTTTGAAAATCCCACTTCACAACCCATTTCGTCCGAACGAATTTTTGAATTCATCCGAATAAATTTTTTCATTCGGTGGATCACTCGGAGGATGCGGCGTTTTTAAGTGGAAGGGCAAAAGGATAATTTCCATCAACTTTTGAAAAATGGGTGTATAGAAAAAGATTTCCCGAGTGTCTATATGTGCTCCCATTAATCCAATCCCATTTATATCTACTAAAGTTCGAGTCTTTTCAAAGTCCATCGGGCTTTTAAAAGCCAAAGTATAAGCCTACCATTTAAAACTCGTTTATTTTGCATCTGATTTTTTTTTCTAACTGTATGAATTAAAATCAGACTTAAATAGATGCCACCAGTTAAAATTTCAGTTTAAAAATCTATTTCTAGGAACTTGATCTTGATAGTCAATATTGGCAGACGTTCTTAAAAAGATTCGACACTTGATGATTTGACCGCCAAGATTTAGTGGCTAGAAATTTATTTTTGAGATGAAATTTTACAAATGTATATATTTAAGTCCTATTTGAATATGTACGATTATATTTTTAATTTACAAAACAAAAAATAAATATATTTGTAGACGGGCCTCAATGGGCTTTAATTAAAAGCCCAAGTGCAGCCCATCGGACAAAACCCGAGCCCAAGGAGAAGTCTTCTATTCTTTGGTTCATGGGCTCCAAAGGTCCAATTTGTCTCCAAATGGCCTAGGTCCAAAATGGATGCAAATGGACCCTATTTCTGCTGCAAGTGGGTCCAATCGTGTTTGGGGCCTGCACTTCTCTCCATCAATCTGAGTATAAATTTGGAGAGAGAACTCATCAATTTCGCTAAATTGGGTCTATTCATCGTCAATCGGGTTATTATTAGGCTTGTTGGGTTCGATGTCCACATCAAAATTGCCATGATCCAGAAAAAAAAAGAGATTTCAAATGACCCAACACTAGAGAAGTAGAGAGAATTGAAAAACAATGCTTAGTTGAATATCATGAGAGACCAAGACAAAATGAGATTTTATGGATGCAAAAATAAAGAATCTCTTAGCTAAATCTGGGTGACAAAATAAAAATACCAAGTTTTTTATTCTATGTACCATGGCAGGAAGGGCCAAAAGTAAAATCCATGAGCTAAAAGACAGTGAATGGATCCTGAGAAGAGAGCTTGAAAATTTACTGGACATTGTTGGGAACCACTTCTTAAATCTTTATAGTCCAAACCCGAAAGAAACTTAGTATTTCATCATGACATCTGTCTTATCCCCAGTAATCTCAGCAGGGGTTGGCCCTAGCTTTAGACCAACTAGGCCGCTGCCTAGGCCTCTCAATGTGATCAATGGGTTGTAGGGCCCCACTTGCACTACTCTCATGTCTAAGACCCCCACCAATGCACTACGCCTAGGGTCCCTAAGATTTCAGGGCCAGTATTGAATCTCAGATCAAGATAATCGAATGATGAGTGCAATTCCAACTGAAAATGAAAATTTTGAAGCCATTAAGTCAATATGCAAGGAAAAGGGAACTAATGAATGAGTAATGATGGTCAAATTGGATGTGGAAAAGGCTCATGATACCCTCAGTTGGAAGTTTATCAAATCATGCCTATCAAATCTTGAATTTTTCTTTTTGGATAATGAGGGTATTCCTGAAGTATTTTAACCAATAGGATTAATCCCCTGAGGCCCGCACCGCCTAAACCACACAGCCGGCCCGCTAAAGTCGGAGGCAGTCAGTGGTGAAGACAGAACGTGGGGGAGCAAACCCACTCCCCCTTAACCACTTCGCCACACCCCCTAAATCTTGGATTTTCAAACTCAGTTGTTGACAAAATTATGACAAGTGCTACTTTGGTTACCTACCAAATTTTGATAAATGGTTCACCAACAAGGGTAATGATGCCCAATAGAAGTGTGAAGCAAGGTGATCTTTCCCTTATTTGTAAATCATTTGTGCTTCAATAGAGGTGTGAAGCAAGGTGATCTCTTTCCCCTATTTGTATATCATCTGTGCTGAAGCGCTTGCCATATGGGTTGATAAGGGGAAAAAGCTTGAGGCCATGCAAGTTTAAGAGGAGGAATGAAGATTCCCTTCTTACAATTTGCTGACAATACTCTGTTCCTGGCAAGAGCATCCCTAAATTTGGCAAAATGGATATCTAAAATGATGGAGATGTTTAGAAAAGAGGCAGGGCAAAAGGTCAAGCTGAGCAAGTCATACGTAATCTTCTCAAAAGGAACTAGGCCAAGGCCAAAGCAAGAAATCAGGCCCATCCGAGAGTTATTACTGTGGTGGAAAAAGAAAACTATATGGGAATCCCACTTTTGATTAACAAGAGACTAATGCATAATTTCGAACCCCTGATTAATAAAATGGTTTCAAAGTTGTGTGGATGGAAAAGGAAGACGTTGTCAATGACGGGAAGACACATCATTATTCAGACGGTGGCAAGCCCTCTAAAAATTTTACTGGAAAATTAACGGAAAAATCTACCGGGACATTTATCAGAATATTTTTGCGATATTACTATTTATTGCATTTCTAATGTTATTTTATCGGAAATTTACCACATTACCGATAAATAAACTTTATTAATGTGGTAATGATATTTTGTCATAAAAACGTGATAAATTTGAAAATATTTTTGATATTTATGACATTGTTCCAAATTACAGGAGGATTCCGGAAAGTTATGGAGTACAGTCACAACAAAATGAAAAGAATAAAGGGTGAGTTCCTACTGAGACGAAATCCAACATCTAGAAACCAAGACTGAATAGTTGGTGATAAGCACAGGAAAATGATTATTTTACCCTAGCATTTGGACTAGTGAACCCTTGTTTTGTATGTTTTAAGATATATTTAATGGGATTTTGGATGTTTTGCAGGATTTATAGGGAAATACAAGATATGAGAATTTAAATAGTGAATTTTACAATTTATGAGTATAAGTTGATATTTTTAATAATTATTTTACCACAACTTTAGGAGTTTTATTTACTAATTAATTCAAATCTATTTATGAGAGTTTGAATTAATTTAGTACATTTTTTAGAATTGATTGTAAGTGGTAAAATTAATTATTAGATTTTCCATACTTTGAGAAGCCCAATTATTAAGCCCATTAAGAAAAGCCCATGAAAAAATCTACATGTGTGAAGCCTATTTTGATCATCTCAAGATACATATGAGAAAATTCGAAATTTAGAAGTCAATATAAGAGGATTTTCGAATTTGACATGTGGATTAAGGAAAAAGAAACAAAATAAGAAGGGGAGAAAAAAAAGGAAGATTTGACACATATTCAGTATTTTGGTCAAAAAGTTTCACTCCAATGTCCAATTGCTTTTTGAGTTGGAAAAAAGACTTCAAGGGCTACAACTTTATAGTTACGACTATTCCTGATTCGGACGTTAACTAGGTAAAAACTGAGTTGTAAGGTGGTACATGTCTAAAAAATGAGATTTTGCACCCACTTTCCTTAAACGAATTTTACTATTTTTTACACCTCCTTGCCTCCTTTAAGCCATTCTAAGTTTAGCACAAACCATATTAGCCCTTCAAGTGTCACTTGCTTTATTTAAAATTTTAAATCCAAGCCATTCATTCCACCTCCTTTCATCTATAAATACTATTCCTCTCCCATTGAGAAAATTGAACTTCGGCTGCTGATTTTTAGAGCATACGGAGGAAAGAAAGGAAGACAAAGAGAAGGAAAAACAGTGTGGAATTCAAATTCCACAATGGGTTTCAGGTTGGTGTTTTAACTTCTAATTGTAATTTCTTATTCTAAGAATTCCATGGTTATGTAATTTTAATTCTTTGTTTTATTAAAAAAATTAAGACAAGTTTTTTAGATCTATGGTTTTTCAACTTAATGATTGTTGATTGTGATAGTTTGATTTGATTTTTAATCTCATTATGAATGCATGTTTTGATTTAATCTTAGAATTTTCATCTTAAACATCCAATTTTTGAGAAAGTTTTGAACCTTAATTTTCCATTCTAAGGCTCTTTTTAAGAGTAGGTGAAGAATTTAGATTTGGAATTTTATGTTGAATTCTGTATAAGCCCAAGGTTTATTTTGATTATTTCGTGATTAATGAAATTCATGTTTTTCTTAATTAAATTAATTATGAATGAAAATTTTGAATCAATGATCATTAATACACGTGAGCTCCATATTCCAAGTTTTGGTTTTATTTTTAAAATATTGAAAATAATGCCTCCTTAATTTTCAATCTAAATTCCATTATAAATATGTATATATGTTTTATTTTTTTTTCTTTTGTTTATAAATTCAAATTTTTGAAAATTGTGAAACTACGTTGGTAAATTAATTAATTGCATCTAAATTTTGTGTTTTAGATTAGATTGAGATTGTTTATATTTTTAGATTAAATTCACCATCTTAATTAAAATTAATTAAATTATTAGATTCTATATTTAAGTTTAGAATATTTCTAAATTAAAACTAAAGTTCATAGATTAGAAAAATAATTTCATATTTAAGATTTATTTTCATATTTCCTAAAGTTCTTAAAATATGTAATTCAATGGTATATTTTTATGGATATGTTTTTCTAAGTTCTGATGGGTTCGACCTCGCACTCAATCGCTATACTATCTAATGGTTTCGTACGCTTGCGAGTTATAAATTTAAAATTTGCACAACAGTTGGAGTCAACTTGAACTCCAAAAAGCTGAGGAGGGCTGGGTATAAAGGATAGTCTTCTGAAAATGAAGCGTTCCTCTCAAAACTATCATGGAGATTCATTATTAATTAGAAACTGGTTTGGGTTAAGGTGTTAACCCAGAAATATTTGAAAAATTGTGATCTGTTTTCCACTCAGGGCCGATCTTGTAATACCCTAACTCGAATTAGGCGTAATCTGTATGATAAATCGTACCTTAACCGATTAATCTCAAGATTGGGGTTATGGCTCAGTCCAGGTTCGGCCCAATCAGAGCTCGAAAGCTCAATGATCCAGATCGTCTACTTAGAAAGGCAAAATGGTAATTAACCATTCTTCGATATTATTTATTATTTATGCCATTGCCTTGATTGTTTTGATTGGTATGAGTTTTCCTTAATCAAAGATTTTGATTTTTCAATGCAATTTTCAATTATTTTCAGAAAATGATATTTAAAACCGTCCGAAAAGACCCCGAGAAGGGGAAATAAATATTTTTAAAAAGATTTCGAAAGTAAGAAAATTTTGAGACAAACATTTTATTTTAGACCATTTTAGTACGGTCTAGTTTATTTCTTCGAACCTTGAAAATGAGGACTTTAATTCATTTTATTTAACACAAGTTAAATTAAGTAAATAATGTCAAATTATGAATTTTGTTTAGATCTATGGTTTTTAGTGAAAATTAAATCTCCAAATTTTATGGTAATTAGAGTTTTTTTAAAACCCAACTTATCTGTCAAGTTGGATTAAATTAATTGAGCTTTTTAAACCATATTTTAGTTAAAAATTAATTTTTATCAAAACTGGACTTATTTGCAAAAACCAAAACTAGCAGGAATGAATTATTTGCAAACAACAGTTTTTACTGTACGCTACTGCGCTGGGCTATGGCCAGCCGCTGCATGCAGCGCCCGTCGTGCCCTTCACCCATTGCCCAGCTACCTCTATAAAACTGAGCTTCCCCCAGCTGGTTTTACCTCCCTTTCCAGTGAATTCATCTGAGAACCAGACCATCACTCTCTCCCTCTTTCTCTGTTTTTCAAATTTCGGTTGACCGTAAACTTGAAGGAAAGATTTTCAAAAGTTTGGATTTTCAACCCAGAAACTGAAGTAAAGGTAACCACTGTGTTCCTTTTCAAATTTTAACTGATTTAGAATTAAGAAAGAGTAAATTTGACAGAGTTTTGAGTGTGTAAAACCTATTTCAAGTTTAAAGAAAAACATAGATTGTCTTTTGTCAACTTGTTTTTGGTGTTTAAATCCGACGGCTTAATCAGTGTTAAACCTTCAAATTATTCCCTATGGTAAGAGGACTCATTGAGGAGTCCATCTAACCGATTAGATGTGAAAACCGAACTCAGAAAATCACTATTTTTTAATTCGTATTTCACTCTACTGCTCGGCATCACTGTCTGCTGCTGCAGACAGAGGAGGAAAATGACTCTCAGAAGTTCCGAAGCCGACCTCCGGAAGTTCCGAAGGACAGAGCCTTGTTCCGAGGCTCTGTGGACCGGTTTAGGCCGTGGCTCAGAAGGTCTGAAGCCACAGCACCAGGTTCCAAGGCAAGTTCCGAGGGACCCAGTGTTGGTTTGTGATTCTTGTTTTGATTTTGGATTTGCATGTTTAGATCCTCTATTTTAAATGTGATGTTTATACTTTTTTGATAATTTGAAAATGTATTAACCCTT
Source organism: Chimonanthus praecox (assembly GCA_022113865.1). Lineage (NCBI taxonomy): Eukaryota > Viridiplantae > Streptophyta > Magnoliopsida > Laurales > Calycanthaceae > Chimonanthus > Chimonanthus praecox. The sequence continues at coordinate 56,322,996 of CM039087.1, read as the reverse complement.
CTTCTCTTATTACTATAGTGTATTACTTATTTTATTCACTTCCAGGCCGACACTATCTGTCGGGCACTGAGTGACTTCACTTCCAGGTCGACGCTATATCTATCGGGCACTGAATGACCTTTAGGCCTAACTCAATACGTCAATTTGATCATGCCCAGAAGACAATATGAGAAGTGGCCTGAGCCTCTTGTACATCTAGACCTAACTCAATACGTCAATCTGGTCTTGCCTAGAAGACAATATCAAAATTGGTCTGAGCATGTATTTATTATATTTTTGTGGATTATTGTAACTTAAAATGGTTAGAAACCAAGTAGGAGACTCAGTTCCATTTACCCTAGAGATTCTTGGAAAAACAGTATGATTTTGAAATACTATAAGTATGTATTTCTTTGCATGCTATGTATGTTGATCAATTATTGATTGCACACTTGTTTGCATGTTGACAGAGACTTCGACACTACACAATTTCGGTAAGGGGACTTAATTTTGCAGTAGGTGTAAATCAGGTTTAATGAGATGGATCTTAAGCAATGAATGGTTTCAAGTTTTGATGAACCCACCCATGTGCGTGGATATGATGCACTGTTGTAAGAAGTGCTTATGATGATTATATGTGATAATGTTAATTATGAGTTATGTGATACAGCTTCCACGTACCCTTGACTATTGAACCATTATCAGCCATGTGTGTGTGTTGATTTATGTCTACTGGACCAGAGGTGTCGACAATTGCTGACTTGGAGAGTGTCAGTATCGACCATGTGAGGGTCAGAGATGTACTTGCAAAGATGTATTTTGACTGTGTCGAGACTTATTACAATGGTCTCAGTGTAATATGTAGGTGTTACGATGGATGACAGCAGTGGTGGAATGATACTGAGATTTTTTCTGACAAGCATGAGATATCATATTGCAAATGTTGATTATTTAACTAACCTGATGCTTTATTAGAATGTATTGTTATATTTCCTTCACTGGACTAGTTAACTCACACCACTCACATTTTAGAAGATGTGCCTGAGGAGGAGAACCCTCCGTATGAAGCTTAGGATGGATAAGCTGTTGCGTTGTTTTAGGATTCCCACTGAGGGGAATTCCGCTATCTTTGTCTTTTGGTTCATTGAACCATATGTTTTTGTAAAGTATCGTGTGAGGTACTTAGTTTGTATTGATGTGATGTATTAAACAGCTATGTGTTCTGTATCTACTTTGGTTATGATTTAATAATATTTCGTCGATGAAAATATGTATTTTGTGATATGTGTTTGCTGTGAGTAGGTTTATGGTTTGTGTTTGAGTCCACCTGTTGGGCTCATGTGTGGCTTTTGTTTCTGGGCATAACTTTTGATCCGGCTTAGTTAGAATTTTGAGTTTAGTTTCAAAAAAAAAATCAGTGATGTTCCGGGCCCACTTTAGGGTCAAGGCGTTACAGGTCTGGACATAGGCAGCGTAGGCCGCCACCTACGGCCTCCATATAAAAAGGGCCCCACACACTTAAACTCCTTAATATACCAGCCATAAATGGCCCTTAAAATCTCATTCGGCCTAAGGCCCCTGAAATTTTAAGGGATCTCAGGGCAAGCCCTGTTTCCACTCTGGTGAAGAAGGTGGACTCCTCATTTGGAAACCAATCCAAAGAAATGAGAGCTTCATTAAGGACAACTCGGCATGAGTAGTGGGAGCCTGGGAGGGGTTGATGATATAAATATTTAGGTAAGCTCATAGATATACTTCATGACCCAAGTTGGCAGACCTAGATCCAATGGGTATGTGACCTCATCATATGGAAGATTCGACCCAGATGGAACTTAGAGTTACTCATACAACTTTGAATCGAAATTGTAGTCAGAACCATTGAGATTGTCCTATATGTTCAAGACCAAATGAAGTTTTTTAAATATGTGTCACATAGCTAGGGTGGGTCTCATAGAAGTGTTAGGACTTGGTACTCTTCCCAACAGACTAGCTAATTAGGTAGAGTAATCGAAGTTTTTTTACAAATCTCTAGATATCACTTTACACTTTCAATGCACAACGGGATCTTCTGAGTCCACATGAATTAGTGTGAGATCGGACTTTGTTACCACTTGTTAGAAAATATATATTCATCCTACAAGACTAACATAAGAGTGAGAGATCTTCTTTTACACTTCCATCATGGGAGTCATTCGCAGCCCCAACAAAATAGTAATCTAAAGTCTAGAAATTGGATTGCCCCTCGGATAATATTAAAGTATAGAGCTTGTTGAAGTTGTAGTATTAGAATATTATACAAAAATAAAATTTTAATATATTTTATAAAACTACTAATTATACAAATTGTTTTCTATTATTATGAAATATACTATGGCCTGAGCATAGGCAGCGTAAGCCGCCGCCTAGGGCCTCTAGACAGAAAGGGGTCTCACAGACTTAAACTCCTTAATATACCAGTCATAAATGGCCCATAAAATCTCACTCCGCCTAGGACCTCTGAGATTTTAGGGGATCTCAGAGTAGACCCTGTTTCTACTCTGGTGAAGAAGGGGGACTCCTCATTTGGAAACCAATCCAAAGAAATGAAAGCTTCATTAAGGACAACTCGGCATGAGTAGTGGGAGCCTGGAAGGGGGTGATGATATAAATATTTAGGTAAGCTCATAGATATACTTCATGACCCAAGTTGGCAGGCCTAGATCCAATGGGTATGTGACCTCATGATATGGAAGATTCGACCCAGATGGAACTTAAAGTTACTCATACAAATTTGAATCGAAAATGTAGCTAGAGCCATTGAGATTGTCCTATTAGGTGTTCAAGACCAAATGAAGTCCTTCACATAGCTAGGGTGGGTCTCATAGAAGTGTTAGGACTTGATATTCTTTTCAAAAGACTAGCTAATTAGGTAGAGTGATTCAAGTGTTTTACAAATCTCTAGATATCTCTTTATACTTTCAATGCACGACGGGATCTTCTGAGTCCAAATGAATTAGCATGAGATCGGGCTCTGTTACCACCTGTTAGAAAATAGGTATTCATCCTACAAGACTAACATAAGAGTGGGAGATCTTCTTTTATACTTCCATTGTGGGAGTATTTCGCAGCCCTAACAAATTAGTAATCTAAAGTCTAGAAATTGGATTGCAGTTCGGATAATGTTAAAGTATAGAGCTTGTTATATGTTGCTTTTTATAGCTGAAGTAGTATTAGAATATTATACAAAAATAAAATTTTAATATATTTTATAAAACTACTAATTATACAAATTGTTTTCTATTATTATCAAAAAATACTATGGCCATTTGAAACAGTATACACTATAAAGTTACGAAACAATATACTGAAAGTCTGAAACAATCAGAAAATATCTTACAGATCCTCGCCCAAGGACCTGCAAACTTAACTTCATTATTTCATTACATACTATGGTCATTTGCGAATGCAAACAACTAGTGAAAATCGTAAGAAGACGCAGAGGATGACGACGACGAAGAAGAGAATAAGAGGAAGGAGGAAGAAGGAAAGGAGAAGATGGTTTTCAGAGAAGAAGAAAAATAAAAGGGGAAACATAATGCATAACACTTCAAAAAAGAAAAGAAAATGATAGATTAAATTTGCCAGTTAGAGTACCGGCGAGGCACAAGTTTAAGAGCATATTTCTTCTGCACTGTAATCCCATAGGCTTCACTCACGTCGATGTCCTCTTTCTTCATTCCATCAGGCAATTCCCAATCAAAAGAGTAGAGAAGGTTTGCAAGAACAAGCTCCACATTCATAGTAGCAAAGTAAATTGCTGGACAACTTCTTCGGCCACCACCAAATGGTATAAGCTCAAAATCTTGTCCTTTGTAATCAATGGAGCCATCGATGAATCTCTCTGGCAAGAACTCATTTGGATTCTCCCATGATTTAGGATCTCTCCCTATTGCGTATGCATTGATATAGATCCTAGTCTTGGGTGAAACCACATATCCATTGATACTACATTGTCTTATTGCTTCACGTGGAACTAATAAAGGACCTGGAGGGTGCAATCTTAAGATCTCTTTCATCACTAACTTGAAGTAATCAAGTTGGTGAAGATCACTTTCTTCAATCATTCCTTTTTTTCCAACAATCCTTCTCATTTCATCTTGCACTTTCTTCATTGCACTTGGTTTTCTGACAAGTTCTGTCATTGCCCACATAATTGTTGTTGCATTTGATTCAGTTCCCGCAATCAATACATTCTGCAAGGTGTAAAGTCCACATGTTAAAACATATTATCTTTAAAAACCGACTATTAAAAATAAAGAATTTATGTGCTTATAAACCCCATAATCCCAATGCCCACAGGCGATGTGGGATATTGCTAACCCTCGTTCTCAGTGCTAAGGTTGGAGACACTCAGCTCTTTCCCTCCATGCAGGACTAGGACTGGAGACATGAACCCGACCTATCCTTGTGATATCCTTTGCTCTGATACCATATTAAAATACATGAATAGAATAAACCTATATGATGCCTCTTGTGTTGTTACTAGTTGAAATTTAAAATTTATAAGTGATGACTTCTAATTGATCTTGATTCCTGAGAAAGTTTGGGTTGAGTAAGGTGTTTCAGCAATGAATAAATTTATAAAATTTGAGCCATCACATTTGAACACAAGTTTAACTTCAGTGGGTTGGATTGAAGGGTCTCAAGCCCATCCTGACTCTAATTAAATACCATATATGTTTTAACCCATTCCCTGGCCCAAAGGTTCTATAGTCTATGTTCTGCCCTTATTACTTGCAATCTAATGCTCTCATAAGAATAGGATAACCCTTTTCTTTACTATTTTAATATCATTTTTCCTTTTAATATTATCTACTAAAAATTCAACTAAGTAAGGTCGAGTAAAATAAAATTCAAAGGTCAACTCATTTATTTACTAAAATTATTTTTGTAAAACCTTTCTCTATCAATCTTCACTAAAGTGGAGAGGTGCTCAAAAGTTTGTGTTTCGTTTTCGGGACAAAAACAAAGTGTGAGAGAGAGAAAAGAGTGAGAGAAAACCATTAGAACACCCTTGATATGCTCTCTAGTGAGACGAAGATCCCTCTGCACACGAAGCATGACATCAATGAAGTCTTCTTGCTCCTTCTCTTCCTCCCCTTTTCCTCTCCTTGGGTGAAGGTGGTCTTCTATTAGCCTTTCATAGAAACTATCCAACTCCAAGAAACTCCTCTCCAACCTCCTTCTCAGCCCATTCATCACGTCCATCCACCACATCCAGGGCAGGAAGTCCTCAACAAAGAAACCCCCCAACATGACTGAAGCTTCCTGCACAACCCCACGAAACCTCTCCTTCTCTCCTTCCGTCTCTCCTTCGTAGCTCTTCCCAAACGCCACCCGGCACAACATCTTGAATGTTAGAGAGGGCAGCATCTCTGATAGATTTATCGGCTCAGCCAATGCCGACGACTGCGATATCGACCGGACCAATGACGCCACCTCCTCCTCCCTCACGTTCCCAAATGACTTCACCCTCTTCACACTGAAGAGCTCAAGAACGCTGATCTTACGAATCTCCCTCCAGTACTCACCGTGGGGAGTGAAGGCTATGTCGGTGAAGTCGTAGGAGAGCTTCTTATAAGGAACCAATGCTGGCCTGGTGCAAAGATCAAGGTCATGAGATTTCATCACTTGTTTGGTTATTTCAGCTGATGATACAATTAGGGTTGGCACTTGACCCAGTTTCAGATACATGAGAGGACCATGTTTTTTGGAGAGTGACCAAAGGGAAAGGTGGGGCAGCTGACCAATCTGGTGCAAGTTCCCTACAATGGGTAGTTTTGAAGGGCCGGGAGGGAGCTTTGAGGGCCTCCTTTTCTGATAACGTAGAAGCAAGAGAGTAGAAAGAAGAAGAAGAAGAAGAAGAAGAGGAGGAGGAGAAGGAAACCATGAGAAGAAGGTAATGATGAAGAGAGCCATGGCTGGCTGTTGAGAACAAGTTCACTCAACACGTCCATAAATAGAATCGAGATCCACTACTACATTCTCACGCGGCTGGTTCCCATCCGACTAGCCGAGGGGGCCTACGGCACTTATAAGCACTACAATCCAGGACTACCTATCAACGGTTAAAACGTGGACTTGAGGTGCCGTTCCAAACGATTCTTCATCCGTAGAAAAAATTAGATTTTAAAATTTGAGGCCGACCGCAGAAAAAGCAATATATTTTTTAAATAGTTATATTTTTAATAATTAATCTTATTAAATTAAAATATTTAGTGATGGAACTTTATAAATCGAGATTAGTGATGGAACTTTATAAATCGAGATTAGTGACACTACTTAAGTTAATTAATTCAAATTCAACTTTTTAATCTAATTATTTATTTAATTGCACATTGACTTATGATTCGATTTAATCTGACCCAAATTTATAATGTTAATTAATTATTTTTATATTTTAAGTCAGATTCATGCAAGTCTAACTTTTACTAAATTCTATCATGTCTATCTAAATTTTTTTGAGAGGTCAATTTACTTCAATCACGTGGATTTATATTAATTTGATCTATATCCCTCTCATAGTTTTGAAAATAGAAGATGCAGGTCGTGCTAACATTAAACTTTAGAAATAAAATAACGCTAATTGATATGGTTGAGTTACGAGTTCTTTGTGACTCAAATTTAGATAATTAATATTTTATATTAAATTTGGACCATTAACCTTGCAAAATCAAATAACTAGTTTTCTTTATGTAATTTAAAAAAATGTTTCATTAAATATTTAGAGCCACTCATATTATTGGTGTATCTACTACTATTGTAATATACTATTTTAATATCGTTATTTGATTATTTTAATATTTTAAGTCGGATTTATGGGCGTCTAATTTTTATTAAATTCTATCATAACTAACTATTTTTTTTGAGAGACCAATTTAATTCAATCACATTGATTTATATATAATTCGATACCTAGCCCTCTCATGGATTTAAAAAAATAAAGCTGCAGATCATGCTAATATAAAACTTTAGAAATAGGATCACATTAATCGATATAATTGAGTTACGAATTTTTACCTCAAATTTAAATAAATAATATTTGATAATAAATTGGGACCGCTAACCTTATAAAATCAAATAATTAGTTGTATGTTTGAGAATTTAAAAAAATTATTTCATTAAATATTTAGAGCTACTTGATTTAAAGAAACTAAAATATATAGTTAAAGTGGAGTTTTCTAATTTTTATCAATTTAAATGTAATATTAATTTTTTTTAAATGAAAATTGTTTTTTCTAATAGATATGTTCAGCGTAGGGAGTGAAGGCTATTGATGTGGCAGAGAAGGAAACTATGAAAAGATGGTATTGACGCAGAGACTAGAGAGCTATGGCTGTTGAGTAGGGCTGTAATTTGGGTCGGGTCGAGAATTTTGGGTCAGTAGGTCATGTTGAGCGGAGAAGATAAAAACCCACATGAAATTCGGGTCGGGTCAGATCGGGTTGATGATTTTATAAGTTAACTTGACCCGACTCGGCTAAAATTAGTTTAAAATGGGTTCAAAATGCGAGCCGGGTCAGAATTTGGATTGATTCGGTTTAGAATTCGGGTCGGGTCAAGTTGTGAGATTCGGGTTGTGTCGGTTCCATATATATCAACTCAGATCGAGTTAGGTTTTAAGAAATATGATCCATCCAACCCTAGTTGCAGTCCTACTGTTGAGAAATAAGGTTGACACAAAACGTTTCATAAATAGAATCTTGATCCTCTCGTGCATTATCACGAACAATGTAACAAATATATTTGATATTTTTAAATTTGTCATATTTTTATTGGCAAAATACTAATTGTCATTAATATCCCGAAATTTATTGACACTGTAATAAATTTTCGATAAAATCGTGCTAAATGATAATATCTCAATAAATATCTGATAAATTTTTGATAAAATAGTAATAACTTTCTTATTACTATTTTATTTTATTATTTTTAAATATTATATTTCTATTAATTTTCCAGTAAACTCAAGAACAGTATTTGTGACAATAATCACTAGACAGGTTCTCATCCCAAAATAACCAGTAGGAGGTGGCCTACCCCAGTTATAACTTTCGTCATGTGACATGCAGCTGCAGTGCATGATTCCTTTCAACGATTAACACGTGGAATTGAGGTGCAGGTCGAAACGATTCCTCATTCGATCCCAAACAAAAAATTAGATTTTAAAATTTGAGGCAGCCCAAAAAAAAAGTATATATTTTTTAAAGGATAGGGATTGTCATGGTATTTTTTTTTTGAATTTACATATGAGAAATCGTGAGATATCCAGCGTAAAATCTCTATAGGTGGACTCCTACCCTTAAGGCACACCAAAGTTAGACCATGGGGGCTCGAACCCGTGACCTCCTGCTTCCTGAGGTGGGAGGTAACCAGCTGAGTTACACCCATGTGGTATTTTGTATACTACCTCGATACGAGTTTTACTGTATTGTCTATTTTGTCCTTCGACTTGATTCGCTAAACTCTTCGAATCAACTCATCGGATACTGACCTTTCTACTGCAGTGAAAATCGGCGCACTGACTAGCTCACTGAAATTTATCTAAATGAGACTATTTTTTCATATAGAACAACAAATCGGATCACTGAAATCGGATCACTAACCTGCTCACTGAATTTTTTTTAAATGCTTTCACGCAGCAGTGGAAGGGTAAAATGAGCAATACTCTAAATCCCTTGTCTCCTTACACAAAATGCCCATGGAAGAATCACTATCTTTTTTAAAATAGTTATTTTTAATAATTAATCTTATTAAATTAAAAATATTTAATGACGGAACTTTATAAAATGAGATTAGTGATGCTTTATCAATTGAGATTAGTGATGTTACTTAAGTTAACTAATTCGAACTCCACTAATTTAATCTAATTATTTCTTTAATTATGCATTCACTTATGATTCGATTTAATCTAAGCCTAATTTGTTGTCCAAAATTATAATGTTAATTAATAATTTTAATATTTTAAGTCAGATTCATGCAAGTCTATTTTTTACTAAATTCTATCATGTCTATCTAAAAAAATTTGAGAGGTCAATTTAATTCAATAACGTGGATTTATATTAATTTGATCTATGGCGCTCTCATAGTTTTGAAAACAAGAAGAGGCAGGTCCTGCTAACATTAAACTTTAGAAATAAAATTACGCTAATTGACATAGTTGAGTTACGAGTTTTTTGTGACTCAAATTTAGATAAATAATATTTTATTATAAATTGGGACCATTAACCTTGCAGAATTAAATAACTAGTTTTCTTTTTGTGAATATAAAAAAAAAAATTCATTAAATATTTAGAGCCACTCGTATTATTGGTCTATGATACACTATTTTAATATCTTTATTTGATTCTTTTAATATTTTATGTCGGATTCATAGGACTCTAATACTAAACTCTATCATAGATTCGTAGCTAACTAATTTTTTTTGAGAGGACCAATTTAATTCAATCATTGTCACAAATCTTGTTCTTGGGATATTAACGGCAATTGTTAGTAGCGAAATATTTTTAACACAAAAAATATATTATTTAAAAAATAATAAAAATAAATATAAAAAATAAATAATGTGGCCGGAATTTGAAAACATAGATGATATGTTATAAATAAAAAAAAATGTATATTTGGACTAAGTGTTTTTAATGGTAAAATCTAACGATTTTAACGAGAATTTATCGTTTCTCGCGATAAAAACATGTTTTTAACAGAAATTTACCATTAAAAATGGCATATGCAATAAATTCGGATTTTTAACGCGCAAAGGTTATATTGTCGATATTTTCATGATAAAAATGAAAATATCGAAGATATTTGTTACATCGAATTCAATCACATTGATTTATATATAATTTGATACCCAGCCCTCTTATGGCTTTGAAAAAATAAAAACTGCATATCATGCTAATATAAAACTTCTAACCGACATAATTGAGTTACGTGTTTTTACCTCAAATTTAAATAAATAATATCTGATAATAAACTTGGACCACTAATCTAATAAAATCAAATTAACAGTTGTCTGTTTGAGAAATTTAAAACATTATTTCATTAAATAATAAAATATATGGTTAAAGTGGACTTTTCTAATTTTTATCAATTTAAATGAAATATTAGATAAATTTTTAAATGAAAATTATGTTTTATAATAGATAATTTCACAATATATATTTTAATTTAGTAATAATACTTATTTAAGAAATATAATTATTTTTGAAAGAACAATCGACCCCAAATTCTAAAATTCAATTTTTTTTCTATGAAAAGATCGAACTGAGTGGAAAGGAGCCAAAATGGTGGTTAATCTCATACGAGTGGACGTGGGGTGACACTGAATTATGTTTAAAAAATCTTATCGAACTTTCTCCAGCCAAGCACCTCTAAACAGACATGTGCCTAAATAGATTTTAGAATTCATATAATTGGGCCGACATAGTTGTTGTGACGTAAGATTGGTGTGATTAATGGGCCGACTCGAGGCACGTTGAGGTTGAGGTTGAGGTGTAAGGTGAAAAATTTAAATGGGTGTTATTGGTATTTAATATAGTATTATAAGTAATAAATTAATTAAAATTTTAATTATATATAATAATAAAATTATCTAAAATCTATTTTTTCTTTCTTTTTAATATATAGAATTACTAATTAAATTTTTGTATTGATGTTTTACTAAAATATAATTGCAAATATGGTTAATTCATTTAGTCTTTAAATTAATAAAAAATTAAAATGAACTAAATTGAAAGGTTAAAGAACAATAGAACATGTAAAAGAATTGATGAATGGTTACAATGTCCTCTATTATTCTACCAACTCACCAAAGATCTCTAAATTAAAAGTCACAGCATGACTTACAAAGAGGAAATATATTGTTAAATAAAATTTTATAGGCACAAACTTAAACCAAAAGAAGAACAAAATAATCCAAAATTCCAGCCCTACAAATTCACAAATCAACACCCACAGAAAATGCAAACAATGCTAGAAATGGCTAGGAGAATCCCTTGAAATACATTCCCCTCGTCTAAACTACTTTAATCAATTGCTTATGTTATTAACAGAAGAGATCCCTCTTGACTCTTAAGTACTTGAAATTACTGAATTTTTCTAACTTTGTAGCCCTTATATCTCTTTGTCAACACATGTAATTTTCGAAATATTTGATCCATTTTTCATCTAAGCCAAACAGGCTTATACATGTCCATTTTTCCACATACTCTGTCTCTCAATCTCATCCACTCCACCATGCAATCAAAGTAGGAGTGAAGCTTTTTTCAAATGGGGGCCTAAGGCCAAGGTCTAACTTGCTTTATAGTTAGGTTGGACCTAACATGCTTTAGTCTTGTCCCTTGTTCCACATGCTCTGTCTCTCAATCACATTCGGTCCACCATACAATCAAAATAGGAGTGGGGCCCTTTTTAAATGGGGGCCTAAGGCCTAGGTCTGACTTGCCTTATAGTTAGGCCGAGCCTGGTGATAGTTGGTGTAATGTAAGAACGATTATAATAATAAATTGGATATGAAGTTTCATCTTATATCAATATTATTATAAAAATTCAACACTCTAAATGCAATCAAAATAGGAGTGGGCCCTTATATATATATATTTTTTTTTAAATTTTAAAATTCAACACTCTATACTTATCAATATTATATTCATATAATTGAATACTTCAAAAACTTAAAACTCGAGTTTAACTCCGTTATAGATTCGTTTGAATTTGTTGATTTACTTTTATAGAGTCTATTATTTTTTGCTGAGTTTATTTGATTTTTTTAAATTTTATAGTCTCTTAAACCGAGTAAGATTGAATTGTTGAACAATATAAATAGAAGATTAGACTAAATTTTAAATTGTTTATGATCTTAAAAGATAACTTTGATAATTATGAAGCACATTAAAATCCTTATATCTATTTTTCTATCCATTATAATAACTTTTATATTTACACTCTTATTGTGGTACAACCTACTAGAATATGATTGATTATTTCTTATGTTATTCATGCCTTCAAATGAAGTTGTTGTGTTATTATGTGTAATATACATGAGGGGGCATGGGATTTCGTGTATTGTTTTTACCAATGGAAAAGCATTTAGTTGGGGATGTATAATAGGGTAAGATGCTGTAAGTGGTTGTGATGTAATGTTTAATATATATGAGAGAACCTACATGGGTATAATTCAACTGGTAATCTCTTACATCACGAAGCGGGATGTTTTAAATTCGAACTCTCATGACCTCACTCAGTGTGCTTTAAGGACAATAGTTATCACACGTGGAGTTTCTTGACTGGGTTTGAGTAAATAGATAGGAGGAGAGTAATGGATGGTGACAGTGATAATTGTGATTCTCTTGACGGTGAGAGATTGTGATGATGGTGACCTATGATAGTAATGATCGTTATGATGATGATATGGCTTAGGATATCTTTGTTTAGAGTAACGATAAAGATTTTACTAAAAAATGTTTGCTAAGGAACTCCACTTGAACATGGCTAAAGGATTTACATTTGATAGCCTCAAATTGCTTATGGTATTTGATTACATACTCCTAATTACTTAATAGTTCAAAAATTCAAAATTCGGACTTTATTCCATCATAGATTTATTTGAGTTTGTTGATCGAGTCTTTTTTTTTTTTATAGAGGTTTATCGAATTTAATCGATTTTTTTGAATTTTATTGAATCTAAATTTTTTTTCGAGTAGAATGAGTTACATCGATTAGAATTGAATTTTTGAACAATATAAGAAGAAAATTAGACTAAATTTTAAATTGTTTCTGATCTCAAAAGAATTCAATTAAAAACCTTAGTCAAAATCAATTAAAAATTATTTTGAAGTAAGATAAGCTTTGGACCCATAAAAAACATACTTTAAATTATTTAATAAAATGATATTTTTATATATATCCTCATTCATATTGAAGGTGAAACTAAAAATGATTTTTAGTAAGTATTTGTTGAAACTTATGGAGTGGACTCCACACCTAAGCATAAGATGCTCATTAAATGCAAAGTTTGAGACAAAGTAGAGAAGGGGAGAATAGGACTTAGACAGTTGAGAATGACATGCGATGGATTTTACTCCTTTGAATTTTGACACATTTGTCACACTTATCTTTGGCCGCGCATACAGACACCCCTTTTTTCAGCAAGCAGACACCGCATTTCGGTTTTATAGTGGAAATTACGTTTTTGCCCTTCTGCATTGAATCGACCGAACGAATAGACAATTCATTTTCGCTTTGAATGATCGATCTTAGGCGTATAGAATCGTGCAATTGAACAGACAGTTCATTTTAGTTTCGTCTGATTGATCCTAACAGCGTATTCAATCGATTGGATGATCCCATGTGATCGTCCGATTGATTTTAACTGAGAGGTCGAAATTCTGACAGTCGGTCTGTGCTGTGAAAATCGATCGCACGATCACTTTTGTTCAATCGATCGATTGAATATCCATATAAGTTCGATCGCACGATCTCAGAGGATCATCCGATTGAGTTTAACTGAGAGGTCGAAATTTTGACAGTCGACCTCTAGTTTGAAGATTGATCGCACGATATACTTATATTTAATCGAACAATTGTATATAAGTGTAAGATTGATTGGACGATCATAAAAATCGTGCGATCGATCACAATTGTGAAACTCAAAATAAATTGGAATCGCACCCCCTTTTTCCATTTCCATTTTCGTTCCCATCTTCTACTTTTCCAAACCCTACTCCCTCAAACCCCCCAATTTCAAAAGCTTTTCCCTCAAAGCCCTTTATACACCCCTCACTCAAATCCCTCTCTCTCCAACTCCTTTCCAAACTATTTTCCCTCAAACCCCAAGCCCCCTTTCCAAAATGAACCACTTCACTCTTTGAAGATATTCTCTCAGTCTCCTATATTGATTCAAATCTATCTCTCTGAAGATACTCTCTCAATTTCCTATCCCGAATCAAATGTAATTCTTTCTCAAACCCATGACTCTCAAAATTTCTTTGAAATTAGTACTATAGATTGTGAAAGAGTTTTATCCACATTGTTGAAAATGATGAGATTGTTGCGAATGAGTTTGTTGAGAGGTGTTTTTCAAGTCGCGACGATTTAGTTAAGTATATTAAGGAGGTTTCTATTGCACAAGGATTTGTATCTACCATTAAGAGGTCATGTAATAAGCGCAATGTAGTTATTCTTGATTGTGATAGAGGGGGTATATATCGTAGCACAGTTAATTTGAAAGATGATGAGATGAAGAAAAAAGCATACTCTCGCCTTGTTAATTGTTCATTTGAAGTGAAAGGGAGATAAATTATTGATTGGCTATGGAAGTTGACCATAAAAAATGTAGAGCACAATCATGATCTCTCGACCGTATTATTAGCTCATCCAAGTACAATGTGTTTTTCAAATGAAGAGAAAAGAATGATCATTGAAATGAATAGCAGCAATATACCACCTGGCCAAATTATGACGACCATTCGAAACGAAAATCCAGAGATTGGAGTATCATCGACTGATTTGTACAATTTTTTGTCTTCGATTCGAAAACAGTAACTTAGGGGTCGTACTTCAATTGAAACCTTTTTAGAATATATTAAAAAAGGTGGTTACCAATATTTTCTTAACTATGACAGTGAAGGTCGTTCATTTCATTTTTTCTTTACACATCCATTGTCAATTGTACTTACTAAGAGTTATTATAATGTCTTTCTGATGGATTACACTTACAAAAACAACAGATATCATATGTCATTGCTTAATACCGTTGGTATCATAAGTTTTAATAAGAATTTCTACACATGCTTTGCATTTATAAGAAATGAGAAATTTGAAGATTACGTATAGGCATTACAGATGTTCAAAAAGGTTTTAAGAATCCATCATGATCGACAAATTTTTTTGACCGATAGAGATTTGGTGTTGAAGAATGTCATTGACTAAGAGTTCTCTAATGCTGTACATATGTTGTATATTTGGCAGATCAAAAGGAATATTCTTACTCATTGTAAGCCTCTTTTCAAGAACGCAGAAGAATGAAATACATTTATGATCCAATGGAATGATTTGGTTGAGTCTCCATCCGAAGCAACATTTAATGGAACATTTAAGGCATTCAAAAAAGATTTTAGAGATTATTCGGAGGCAGTAAACTATATAACAAGGACATGGATCTCACATAAAAAGCAATTCGTCATGGCTTGGATTGATTGGTGTTTACATTTTCAAAATTTAACTACTTCAAAGGTTGAAGGTGCACATTCATTGTTGAAATATTATATAGCTAACTCCACTAGTGACCTATATGTTGTCCAAAGGAAGATATCTCATGCCATTGAAAATCAGTTTCAAGACTTCAAGATTCAAATCGAGGATGAAAAAATCCGATGTGTTATTACTGTTTCGAGTCATTTCTTTGATGAAGCGAACGACAAAGTATCATAATTTGCATTATCTGAGGTTTATAAGCAATATGTTATCTCAGAAACAAATCATTTTCACCAAATTGTACAGAAGAGTTTACAGCTTTCATGGACTTGCCTTGTATTCATAGAATGCAATGGATGAACAAGTTACATTCGGATCAGATCCATCCACAATGAAGGATCGATTTGATTTCATTTGACGAGTTGAACACTTAAATTAATCGACTTGGGGACGAATTAGATTTATACTGGGAAGACATTAGAAAAAAATATGAAAATCTGTTTACATTTGATCAAGAGGGGCTCCGAGATCATCTCGAAGATCTTACCACTTATGAGATGTATATCAGTCAACCTATTATACAGTATACCAATGGATGTCATCTACGTTCAAAGAATTGAAAGAGTCAAACATCTACAAGACGAGATCATTCTGCATTTGAGATTGTAAAGAATCAATTGAATGGAAGGAAATGTAGGATATGCAAAAATATTGGTTACAATTCCAGAACTTGTCCAAATAGAAATGTTGCACAGGCATCCTGCAGTGTATATTTAAATGTTTTGTATCAATTTCATGATTTCCATGAATCGCAACTAACGAGTTTGTCTCAATTATCCCAAGTAAGTTATTTTTATTTAAGCTACATATTTACATTTTTATTCATATATAATAAGGTGAAAAATACTAACATATACTCATTTTTCCAAAACCGCCTGGTTCTTATAACTTTTTAGACGAATCGATAACTTTGGTGATCTTAAAGATACTGGTGATTTCCAGCATTGATAGAATTAGTGATGGGTGTCTATCATTTTCGCATGCATTCAGTTGAAAGATGTATTTCATTTGCAAAAAGTTGTATTAATTTTCATTCCGATGTACTCAAGCATGTATTCAAGTAACAATTGTTATTTTTAATAAATCCAGGATTGTTTATTGCAATCATATGTATTCCAACATTCTTTGACAAACTTCCTCACTAAATGGGAAAAACTCTTCTTTAATCAAGTCATCTGATTTATAAGCATTATTCACTTATTTACGTGGTTATAACTGTTTACTGTCTATCATTATTACAATCGTTACCTACTAAGGTCCCATGTTTAGTGACAGACCACTCAAAGGTCCCATGTTTAGTGACAGACCACTCAAAAGTCCCATGTTCATTCAGTTGTTTACAAAATTTACATACAAACAAAACATTCATCATATTCATTCAACTCAGCAAACCTCATTGTATCTATCACTTGATTCTGCAGACTAATCAACCTTCTAGTCTTCCTTCCTTCCTTCCAACTCAACAAATTTCTGATCAATTTTTTCATAAAGCCTTCCTTCCATCTCAGCAAATTTCATATAAATTTTTTTCATTGAGCTGCGTAATGCTGTCAAGAATAAGCATAGTACTGACTCCAATATTAGTTTGCGGAAGAGTCGGTTCCTAAGGTGCTTCACCCTCAACTTCAGGTACCTCAACCTCACGAGTATGTTCTACTTTGAGAACCCAACGTGCATTGTCGAGTATGAATCCTATTTTGCCAAAAATAGACGCAGCAAATGTATCGGTCTTTTTCAAATTTATTTTGTCTTCAGGGGGAAGGGTGATTCATTTTTATCCAAATAAGTAAGACAGAAATAAACCGTATGGAAGACTACATTTTTTCGTCTTATGGTAGGCTACCATGTGCTTTATGATGATGAAGGAAATGTCAATTTGCTTCCATTCATGATGCACCAGATGAGGAAACTATTAAAATATGTCACTTGGTTACTATGCCCTTTTGTAGGTAAAACATTTTTCGTAATAATGTAATAGACGATTCGGGCTTCAAGAGTTAGATCCATCAGAGCGGACTTATCTGCTTTAACAATATCAGTCCGCCCATACATTTGCTTCATGGCATCTAAGGGAAACGAATCCAGCAACATCGGTAGACTATGAATTTGTTTCATACTTCACAATAGTGGCACTGGAAGACTTAAACATTTTGCCTAATGTGGTAGTTGAAAGAACAATTTCGGTCCGTCTAACTTTAGATTTAATGGAACGTCTAGCCCTATCTTCTGACATGTTCGCATAAAATTCCTTCAATAATTTAGGATAAAAATCCTCTTTCATTGCGAAGAAGTGACTCGAACCAAGTTTTTCAATGTACTCATGAATTTTAATTCCAAAGGGTGGAAAAAAAGTAAGATGAATGATTTTACCAAAAATGTAGGGTCGAGAGTACAAATCCTCTTTGTACAATGTTGCCGCTTCCAAAGAGGTGAAATGGTTGGGGTTGAACGTCTCCGTCTCCACCACTCTCGGTCTCTTCCCTCTCGATGTAGCCACGTTTTTCACTTTTTTCCCTCTCGGTGTAGACCCTTGGATTTGATCTGATGCCGTGTGAAAGAAGGGGGTGTAAAGGAGAATCGATTGGAAGAGAAATAGGAAGGAAAATGGTTTGGAGGAGAAGGAAGGGTAGAGAGAAGGGTTTGAAATCAATTCGTGCGATCGAAGGTGCAAGAGGAGAGAGGGCAAGATCGAACGAATGTGACAATCGTGCGGTTGATTTGGAGAAAAGGAAATGGTAGATCGAACGATTTGGAGAAGAGAAGAGAATGGATTTTAGGGGTTTCGGTCTTACAGTCGCACGAATGAACGAAATGGGAGAAAATTTCGTTCGTTCGATTATATATAAGTGTAAGATCGATCGCACGATTTCTATGATCATCCGATCGATCTTACACTTATATACAATCATTCGATTGAATATAAGTGATCGTGCGATCGATCTTCAAACCAGATGTCGACTGTCAAAATTTCGACTTTTCAGTTAAAATCAATCGGACGATCCTCTGAGATCGTGCGATCGAACTTATATGGGTATTCAATTGATCGATTGAACAAAAATGATCATGCGATCGATCTTCACATTAGAGGCCAACTGTCAAAATTTCGATCTCTCAGTTAAAATCAATCGGACGATCACATGGGATCATCCGATCGATTGAATACGTTGTTAGGATCAATCGAACGAAGCTAAAATGAACTATCTGTTCAATTGTACGATTCTATACGCTTAAGATCGATCGATCGATCGAAGCGAAAATGAACTGTCTATTCGTTCGGTCGATTCAACGCTGAAGGGCAAAAACGTAACTTCCACTATGAAATAGAAATACGGTGTCTGGTGGCAGAAAACGAGGTGTTTGTATGCGCGGCCTTATCTTTTCTTATAAGAGTTCAACAGAGAACCACATCATGATCAAATTCCCATCACTCAACCGTGTAACATTAGACCGATTCTGGAGAGAGTATTGAGAACATTCAATCATTCATCAATACTTATCTTCATCGTACAAATTAGGTTAGCGACTTGGTAACATAAGTGGTCGATGGATCATTTTAATGGGCTCACTTGGAAAAAATAAATAAATAAATAAATAAATATATATATATATTCTTTTATTAATTGTCAATATCCATTTTTGTTTGTAGAAAGTTTTAAAATCAAGTCCCCCTCACCACAAAATAAGACCAATCTCCATTGTTTTGTACTCGACGTGTGCATACTGAGAGATTTACACATGTTCGAAAGATTAATCAGATCAGACGCCTGAATGCCTTGTGTTTAAAAAATAAGAAAAGAAGTGGGCATCCCCTTTATCATAGGAGTTTTATTATTTTTTATTCATGTATTCAATTATTAATAAAAGCCTTTGCCGCACATTATAGTGCAATCTTAGTGAGCAAATTCCATACTCTTATTTATGTTTCTAGTGATTTAAATTTTACATTGTGTGCAATTTTAAATTTCTACTTTCATAAATTTCTAGCAACAAGTGTTTAAATTTCTTATAGAAATTAACACCTTGAGATTTGGACTCAGCATCACCAATTGAATTTTCTCTCCTTTAAAGTGACAATTTCATTGAACACATTTTTTTTAAGTCGAAAGATTTCACATCAAATCCTGAGATAAATTTGAAATTATCTCAATTTGAGCCCGAGTTTGAATTACTCAGATTTGATTAATTGACATGTTTCATTGCAGACTAAGAATTTGTCTTTTGGAGGGCCTACACCACTTTTACATACTACCACCATAAAATTATTACATCATTATGAGAAATGATCATCAAACTAATAGTAAGAACGACTTCAAATAATATTATTGAATAATATTGAGTATTTGGAGTCCATCTCTTAATAAATAAATAAATAAATAAATAAATATATATATATATATATATATATATATAGATTGTTTTAGAAACTATTTTACCCTTTTGAATGAATAGAAAAGTACTTTAACTAAAAAATCTATAAAATTTATAACAACTCCCTTGTTTGACTTATCTAACCGTGGATCTTTCACAAAATCTAAAAAATACATAAATACATTTTTACATTTAAAAATTAATGAACAATTTAGATCAAGAGATTAACTCTACATATTTCGAATGGTGCAATTTAAAGTCATACTTACCTTGTTAGAATGAAGAGATAAGTATCATTCAACTTCATTTATAATTTATCATCCCTAGGCTGGTGGATCTGCACCTTAATGCACAAAGCCACAAACAACATAAAAGAAATTCCTTGACTACAATTTTAAGTGTGTTCTACCATAAAATAACAAAACATTAAAAACAAAGAAGACAAAAATAGAATAAGGTAATTGGAAAAGTATTTAGTGGGCTTGCTACATAAACTACAGAAGATCTCCAACTCCAACCAATGAGTGAGTCCAAGAAATCAAATTGAAGATTGCTATTTATAAGGATAACATACCTGAGATAAAACTTCTAGGGTTCACCACAGGGAAACTGTTATTCAACTCAACTAAACTGAACGTTAAAAGACCGTTCAGCTTAGTTCATATCTCACTGCTACAATTCCTCCAAGCACGTAAGTAAAAATTTCTGATACATGTGGATACTTCTTAAAATGAATTAAGCTGCAAAAGAAAGTACCAAACCAATGGCTACAGCTGAGACTACCGCCTATTATACAGCTCTCAAAGAAGACATTTCTAGCACATACGATTACATTTTTTATTTATTTTGGATAACATGGGCATCCCCAACCCACATTGGACCCCATATTTCTAGCACAGATGATTATATTTGGATTGCCAACAAATTCATCGAGGCAAGTTCGAAGAGAAAAATGGGAGTGTTGTTGAGCGTACACTAATAGAGCTGCATGAAAACCGTGCAGTTTGACCCTGTTTCAGTACATCCCTTTGAAGACAGGATTCGTCCGACAGATGCTTGCACCGTATTCTTCGTATTCTGCCTTTGTATGGCAAGCCTGCAAGGAAGACAACTATTTTGAAAACCAATTTATAGCAACATGCAGATTAACAATAACGCATTTGGAGAAAAAGATTGAAGATTTGCATCACTATCATGAGGAAAGTAAGCTAAGAAATGACTAAGTTATAGTGAAATATGCAAAACATTGCAGGAAGCCAACTGTCATGGTTTGAGCAAGATATTGTCACAATATTTCAACAGATAAATCATTATCGTGGTTTGATCTATTTACTGCATTTTCATTTTGTATTAATTTTTAATATTCATCTTTACTGCCATCTTCCCACCTATCTAAGCTAGCATTTCTTTATTTCTACACTTCTACCCTAAAAATATCATGCTTTGAATAACATTCCAGCATTTATCATATCCCTCCTTATCTCCTCATCTAAGTCTTTTAAGTGCCTTCCTTCTCCTAGTTCTCTGAATTTCTAGGCTTATTTAAGGGCTCAAACCCAGCCTAACCCATCACAAAAGAATGGTTAAACATAGATATGTTTGACCAACAAGCCAACGTCGGGCTTTTACCCTATTTAATAAATGAGCAGGCTTAGGCTCTTGAAAAGAGCCCATTAGGCTTTTCAGCCCATATGCATAGGGAAGTTCTCCCATGCAATAGAACAAAATTGCATCATTATATGATTAACCCAAGAGGGGGTTGGCATGATGGCCAAGAAGCCTCCCTCATGAAGAGAGGTCTTGAGTTTGATTCACGCTCAACACCCCTCTGGGCCACTCTCCGTAGTTGTTTACCCGGTATGTGTGAGATTGGAAGGCTTGCACATGCCCCAAAGACTAATCGGGTTAAAATGACCTCTATCCAAATACAGGTGAGACCCTAGACACCTTGGTCATAAAAAAAAAAAAATACATGATTTGTGATTTCATTGGACCCATACACCAAACACAAGTAAAAGTATCATATGCTCCCTACACAAATATGATAGTTCCTTTCATATCCCTTGTCATCTTCTTAGTAACAAAACCTAGTTCAAAACGGTAGCATGCATGTGCAATATGGGATTACTTCCATACCCGTGTCATCCCTATTGAACTGTTTATCTCACTTTGTCATTAGTGAAGATCAGTTATTTGGGTCTATAGGTCACGTTAAGGAAGAAGCAAAACCCATTTTAAAATACCACTTTCTCTTATAAGTTCCTTAAGCTTATGAAATGATTCTATCTTTACGAGATCTAGAACTTCCATTCAAATTCAATGGCATCAAGTGATTTCTTTATCAGCGAGGAATTACTAGAAGCAAAGCTGTTTCCTATACAGTAATGCAGTCCCCTCCAATGTCCATGATTTATTTTTCAAAATGGAATGTTTATGATTTCTTCTTGTAATACACAAACATTTTGACTTCTTGTGATTTTAACTAAACCCAATAGTTTGTTATGTGGATTTTTTATTTATCTTTTTTGGTTTTGAGTGGGTGTATTTGTTTGCGTGCTTCATGTGGATGGGGACCCAGTTGGGGGCAGGGGATCGTAGGATGTTGTCGATGATCAATTTGTATGATTGGGAATGTCACCAAACCCAGAGATAGAGACAGGAATGGAAGATGATGTGGGATGGATGATGGAGATATGGTGGAAGGAAACTAAGAAGTCAAATGAAAGAAGAGAAACAGGTATGGTGGACAACCATATAAGTTTTCTATGGTGATGGCCACCTGGGGCCCACCTTGGCTCCAATCACACCCCTTGCACCCTCCCAACCACTCATCTCCTGTAAATTAAATCTTTACCCAATTTGACCCCATTTCGAGTTAAATGGATTAGTGATCTAACCCCATGAAGTTTACCCCATTGGGTAAAACTGAATCTTTGGAGCCTTGGAAAACATGACTTCATTTGCCAAATCAAGAAGATTTTTTATAGGAATTCTACCCAAGTAAAGTCCTCATCCACATGGGCCCATTGTAGAATAATAATATGGAAATAAGAAAAAAATAAAGAAGAGAGAATGGAAAAGACTTCTTCTCTGATTGTATTATATTGTGTATTGAATAAATTAAGCTGAAGGAGATTACAAGAATAAATAAGATATACGGAGCCAATCAAGGTGGTTAAGTTTGGAAACAAATAAAATAATAGCTAACTACAATCAATCATACATAATAGAGTTGTCTTTCCATAATGAGAAGATTCTAGTCAACTATAGCATAACGGTGGAACCCACATGATCGACTATCTTATAGTGGATCCCACAACACTCCCCCTCAAGCTGTTTCAAAGATATCTAGTAATCTCAGCTTGCTCAAAACATGATCAAGTTGAGACTGAGACACTGCCTTAGTAAACATATCTGCAAGTTTATCTTTGGACTTAAGATAAGGAGTGAAAATACGACCAACAGATATGTGTTGTCAAAGGCAGTGACAATCCACTTCAATGTGCTTAGTATGTTCATGAAACACAGGGTTTGAAGCAATGTTACTGCCAGTCTAATTGTCACAGAACATGATAAGTGGATCAGCAGGAGTGAGGCCTAACTCAAATAGAAACTGTCAGAGCCAAAGTAGCCGTCGCAATATTGGCCATTGCACGATATTCTGCTTCAGCGTTAGAGTGAGCAACAACAGTTTTCTTCTTAGTGTGCCAGGAGACTAAATGACAACCCAAGAAGGCATAATAACCAGAGGTAGAACGGCGGTCATTAGGAGAGCTGGCCCAATCGGCATCATATACCCACGTACAGATCAGGAGGACTGGCATGCCCAGAACAACCCCCGGCCAGAATGAACCTTAAGATACCGAAGAATGCAAAAAACAACATGAAAATGGGTATCCCGTGGAGCTTGCATTAACTGGCTAATCACACCAACCACATATGATAAATATGGCTAGGTGATAGTTAGGTAAATCAATTTAAGAACCAACTTGTGATTAAAAGCAGGAGTATCAAGAAGGGTCCCTTCTACGGCAGATAATTTTGTGTGGACATCTATGGAATGTCAACAGGTTTTCATCTAGAATACCCGGCATCCTATAGAAGATCGAGGGCATACTTTCGCTGCGAGAGAGAGAGAGAGAGACCTCGAGAAGAACGAGCGACTTCAATGTGATGCAGAGCAGCCCAGTTGGGTCTGGGCCCAATCACGATCTAGGCCCAGCAAAGCCAAGCCCAACACAACTTAAGTCTTTTTTCTTTTCTTTAAAGGGGTCTTAACCCTAAGGCAGAGAATATAATGGAGAATTGAAAGAAAAAAGAAAGAAAGAAGAAAGGAACAAAGCAGCCCCGCCGAATCCACGAGAAGCGAGGGTGAGAAGATAGGGAGAAGTGTGAGGAGCCATCCCTGTCTAGGTACCTCTACTTCATCTCTCTCTCTCTCTCTTTTCTCTTCTTCTTCCTTTCTCTGTTTTCATCCTTCTTCTCCCTTAGCCATAGCCTACACCATCCCCTTTGCTGCCCTTTGTTCCTTGTACCCCACCTCTTCCTTGGCTTCCGCCTTCTGAAACCCAAACCCAAACCTTCCGCCCCTCCTATTTTCCCTTCCTGGACTATCATCAGTCCTCCCTGCCTCTCCTGGACCTTCGCTAGTGACTTTAAACTCCCCCCTGGGTTTCATCCCTCACCCAAAATCCCTCTGTAGCCTTCACCCTTACCCTTCTGTCCATCCCAACCTTCGTCTTTCACCAATAGACCTTCTACAGTTATCACCAGCCCTCCTAATACTCCTCCCTACTGCTGCAGTGTCTTTCCTTAACCCCTTTTGTACCCAAAGCTGCCAATATCTGCCTCTGAACTTTATTTCCAGTCCCATACAGCCCCCTCCTACTGCAGCCATTAAACCTCTTGGACCATTCCTTAGCCTCATACAGTCATTACCACCTATCGTAAACCACCATACAGCCCTTGCTGCCCCTCCTCCTTGCATCTGTTAGCCCTCACCAAATTCTTAATCCTAAATCCACACCTAAACTCCAATTCTAGCCCTATCCCTTTAAACCCTAACCATAATCACCCTTCCCCACCCCAAACAGCCCCACAAACTGCTGTCCAAGCACATAATAGTCCCGTATATGACTGTTTACGTCTGTCCTACCCATTAAGATTCCCTATCTTGCTGTCCTACACCTTTAAGATCCCATACCACTGTTGTCCTGCAGTTTTCTCCTTGCCAAACAACCCTTTAATCCCTAATTCTGATAAAAGACCTACATATTAAACGGATTTGACAAGCTCCTTGGTTGTGAGGGATCCTGCTATGTTTGGTAACTTGGTTTGGATTAAAACATAATTGTTCACATTGAAATTTCTAGAACTGTATGATTGTTTGGTGGTAAATTTATATTGTTTTACTGCACTTATTAATTTAGACCTTTAATTTCAGCTCATTTTAGATTTAGGGTGTATTATTTTCATCCCCTCTTAATTTTTAGAAAGCCACATTAGGCATTTAGGGTTATCCTATCCTTTGTCCTGCGCAATGCCAAGAAAGTAACGTAGGACTCCTAGATTTTTAATATCAAATGTGCGTCGTAGATATTCTTTGAATGTAGAGATAGCGACATCATTATTACATGTAAGGGCAATATCATCAATATATACTACCAAAATCATCACAACACAGTGGAGACGATAAATAAATACAAAGTGATCCATCTAGCACCGAGAGAAACCATATGTCAAAAATGCACTGTTGAACTTATCAAATCAGGCCCGTGGAGATTGCTTGAGGCCATAAAGAGCCTTCTTGAGTTTGCACACTGAGTTGGGCTTCCCCTGCTTAACAAACGCTGGTGAGAGGAGCATATAAACTTCATCATAAAAATCACCATGTAGAAAGGCATTCTTCACGTCTAGCTGATAAAGGCAGTTATGAGTCGTGGCAACGGAAATCAAAACCTAAGTAGAGGTAATATTGGTCACAAGGGGGAAAGTTTCATGATAATCCACCACATAAGTTTGGTGAAGCCTTTGGCAAACAGACGAGTTTTATATCTGGAAATGGACCCATCTAGATTATGCTTAAGGCGAAGACCCATTTACACCCAACTGGAGTCTTTCCTGGAGGTAGAGAAACCATGTCCCAAGTGTTGTTCTTCTCAAGTGCTGCTAATTCTTCATCCATGGCGGCTTTCCAGGAGGGATCCTGAAGGGCAGTGTTAATCATCATTGGAATCTTAGTGGTGTCCAGGGCTGTAAGAAAACTGTGATGGAAGGAGAAAAACATGATAGGACACAAAATGTTCAATGGGATGACTGGTACAAGTATGCTTACCTATACGAAGAGCAATGAGAAGATCTCAAACTTATAAGTGGTAGATAGATCTAGACCAGGGGCAGATGAGGGGGTGGGGTCTGCTACAAGTGGAGGCCTTGGCTGCCTATGTTGATACACCAAAGTAGGCTTGGCAGTGCTAAAAGGACTGGTATCTGCAGGAAGAAGAGGGAGAACAAGAGAGGGGGTGTTGAAAAATAAAGGACGACCTCAAAAAAGGTGACATCCATGGACACGTATTGTCTGCCAGTGAGGGGATCAAGACACTTGTAGCCATTATGAAAGGCTGAATAACCCAAAAAAGGCACATCGCACAGCCTGAGGAGCACCAGAAAACTGGTGAACAAAGTAGAAACGCCCAAAAACATGTAAAGGAAGAATTCTCCTATCCTCAAAATAGCAATATGAGGAATTCAACCAAATGGGACCATGGCCCCAATCAAACCCCTTGCTTTTGACAAATACACACCCCTCATTAGTCAGATACTTATATAATTCTACCCCAATCTAAGTTCCACAACCCATATAATTTTACCCCAAGCTCAGTTTTTTTTTTGAAACAGTAACAAATGAATTTATTAAATTATGTAGAGGGTATAAATCAGATGGAACCAAGTATTGAAGAGTTATACATGGCTCAAAGACAGAATACAAAAGAATAAGAAAAGATTGTATGTACAAGACTCCCCAGTCAACATAAATATAGAAAATAGTCCCCAACACTCCATACACCCAAAGAGGATCGTGATCAGAACAACTCCATTGCAGGTCTTTGTTTTTGTACTCCCACATTTGCTAGGAAGTCGGTAATATTGTTCGCCGACCAAGGTGTGTGTGAGAAGGTGATACCACCCAACCTACTCAACCTCCTAATGTCCCTAAAAATGTTAACCAACTTCCATGGGGAGGTCTTCCTATTACTATCCCAGGAGACCTTCAACAATAAGATTCACATTCCCAAACCTAGACCAAATCTGAAGTGCTCTTATGATTGCTTCCAATTCCACCTCATTTGATTCCATAATCCCTAATGGCTCAGAAAATGCTAACAACATCATGCCCCTATCATCATGCAACACCCCTCCTATTCCAACCGGGCCAAGTTTGCCTCTTGCTGCCCCATCCACGTTGAATTTGTAAAAACCTTGAGGTAGTGCTACCCATTCAACCCTGGGTTTTCTCTCTCCCTACTCCCCTCATACACCCTTCCCATGATAGGTAGAAGTTCTCCGGAGCTAGTCTTCCGAACTCCCTACAGACAGAAAGCCAACCTACCAAATGCCATTTCGCCTTCCGAAAAACCTCTTCTATGGACCCCTTCTTATCCTCAAAGATCCTCCCATTTCTCTTTCGAAACTGCCCACAAAACCACTGATGGAATCAACCTCATGCCACCCTTGATCTACCCCCTAAAGGGCCCCCCAACCACCCTGAGACTACACCCTCCACGCCTCTCCCTAGTACCCACGAGCAACCAAATAGACTCAAAAAATAACACCAAACACCCCAAGTGAAGCAGCAATCACATAACAAGTGATTCACTGCCTCACCTTCCTCTCCACATAGTGGACACTCCTCCGAGGCTCCATTTGTGAGAGTACCTGTTCTCCTGAGATTATGCTTTACTGAAATCCTCCTTTTCAAAGCCGCCCACATGAATATTTGGATTCTAGGGGAAACCATATTATTCCAAGCAAGATTGCATACGCGCGGTGAATTTTTGTTTGCAGCATATGCTGTTTCGAGGATTGATTTTATCGAGAAGGATCCAGATGGATACAAGGACCAAATACACTTGTCCTCATCCTCAAGCCACAATTTAGAGTCCACCTAAAATTCTGGTCAAGCCCGGTGGAGATCCTTCTCAAAGACTCTTAAGGGCCTTCTGAAGGAGATGGACCACATGGGTACACCATTGTTCTCATTAAATTACTCACTAATCAGTGCATCACGATTCAATGCAGCTCTAAACAAATCTGGGAAATGACTCCATAACTGGTCTCTCCCCCGCCCATTTGTCTTTCTAGAACGATACCCTATTACTTTTTCCCACCAGAAATTTGATCCATTTTGGAAGACCTCACCAATCCTTCCCCCTCATTCCTAATCTCATCAAGGCCTTCACAACCGCCGAGCCATCTTTCGCAGCCCTAATTCCAAATCTCCAACCCCCCAGATCTGCCTCTACATACCTAGCTACCAAAACCTTCCTCCACAGGGCTTCCTTTTTAGTAGAGAATCTCCAAAGCCATTTCCATAAGAGGGCATGATTCCTATCTCGGATGCTATATATCCCCACTCCCCCTTTTTCTCTAGCATCTCCAACTTTTTCCCATTTTACTTAGTGGATTTTCCTAGATTCACCCTTGCCCTCCCATAGAAAGTCTCTCTAGATTTTCCCTAACTTCTTAGCCACTCCTATGGGCACTTCAAACAAAGATAGAAAGTAAGTGGGCAAATTTGTCAAGCTTGATTAGATGGAGGACTTGCTCCATGCATTCAACTTCTTAGCCACCTTCTCTAATACAGGCTCTCAAAAGGGTTTGGATCTCAGATTACCACCAACTGGCAGACCTGGATACGTAAATGGGATTTTTCCACTCCACAGTCTATCTCCATAGCCAATGAGTCGACTTCCTCCGCTTCTACCCCCAAGCCTATTATGTTGCTCTTCCCTAGATTTGTCCTAAGGCCCGAGATTAACTCAAAGCATCTTACGACAGATCTCACTCCCAAAGCTCTTCCCTGGTTGCTTCGCAAAACAATATAGCATCGTCTGCGAACTATAAGTGGTTGATAACAAGGTTTCCTGGAGAGATCTCAAGTCCTTTAATTAGTTGTATCTCTTTGGCCCACTGTAATGGCCCAGGTCAACAAAATGGTAGTGAGAATGAGGGGATAATAATAAATAGTATGAATCTTACGATTCTACGATTTTCGATTTACAATTCACACTCCTAGATCAATATCCGATACGATTCGAGTTTGACAACATTGGGTAAAATTGAGGGTTTTGGCTATTTGAGCCTTGGATGGTCTAATTCAAGAGTTTTGGACGATTAGTGCCTAATTACCCCAAATTCCACACTGCAAAACCCGAGTTGAATGAGAATCCATTGGAAACCCAAATTGGGGAATGACATACACTTTGAGCATTAAGAATATTTGTAAAATTTCATGCTCATAAGGTGTTTGATAATATGTGATGCAGGACAACTAATAGGGGGACCCTAAATGTCTAATGTGGTCCCTAAAATTAAAAATGGATGAAATAATGCATCTAAAACTAATATGGGCTGAGATTAAAATTCAATTAATAAATACAATTAACGATATAAACAAGCCACAAATAATAGAATAACTTTCAAGATGCAGTGCAAGCAATCAGACCATTTAGTCATAAAGGCCTATTTTAATTGGATAACTTAGAGAGGGTAAAATGGTAAAAAGGGAAATAATAAAAGACAAGGGAAGGGGCTAGGGTTCACGATGATAACAAAAGGGGAAGAGGGAGACGGCAGCAAAGCAGGGACTAAGAAGGAGACGGCAGCAAGGAAAGGGGAAAAAGGGGATCGGAAGAGGAACGGAAGCCAAAAAGGGGTAAATCTGGTTTGGGGCAGCGAAGGGAAGAACAAGAAGATGGAAGATGAAGAGAGACGAAGGGAAGAAGAAGAAGAAATAAGTACCTGAAGAGAATAAGGCCTCACACCAAGCCTCACGCCAAGCCTCTCGCTCAAGGAATCACTCCCGAATCTGAAAATCGCACCTTACAAGGTATTTTTGCGAAAATCTCAATCTTTATTCCTTAAAATCTGTCCTTGCCTCATGGAAGCTACAACTTATATAAACATCTCCTTACTAAAAATAAACCTATCTAAAAATAACAATAGAAAACGAAAATAGCCAAAATATGAAAATGGAAAGCAAAATAAATGGAAAGTCCAGATCTGAAGAATTTGGAGAATGCTCCGCATCAATATGTTTGAGTGAATGTTGTTTTATGCACATTCTAATGCATAATTGGGTAAAGTTATGGTTTGACCTCCCAATGCTTATGTGTGATTGATGTGAAATGTAGGGCATTGATAACTTCCCATACTTTTCTATAGTTATGAGTAATATATGCATCAAATGATTTCTATGATTGTGATTGGAATTCTTAGATGGGTAATTCATATAATAGCTTGATGAATGTGTTTTAATGTCATGATTGGATTTTGTGATGATATATAAGTCACTAGTGAGTACCTATGTTGATAATGGTTGTGGTGGATCAACCTAACCATGTGTAGAATGAATTTTCATGATTTAAAGAGGAACTTGATGAAGGGTTAGACTAAGTGAAATGGTGAGTTAAGGTCAAGTATCTTATAACACTAGGGGGTTAATTTGTGCTACAATGCGGATGGGCTAGCATGATTGAGAACGCATAAAATGCAATGTAAATGCTAAAAAAGTCTTATTTGATTTCTCCAAAGTAAAAGTATGACCACTCCCCAATATCAATCCAAACGTAAAAATAATGAACTACAGTTGATCTGATCCACTATATGGTACGTAGACAACAGAGAGCATTGTGCCTCAGCTCGATCAAAAGATGCATTGTACATCATCCATTTATATTAAGGATAATGGATAATTTGTATTAATTGTTGGAGACCCTTGTGAAGGGTTGAGATGAATTATTGATGAATTTAATTGGGTTAATGTTGTGAAAAAGGGAGTGATTGGACTTAGAATGATAAACCACTATGAGACGGGTTGAATGAATTGCAAGGACTATGTTAAATAAACCCGATGTGTGTATCTCAGGTTGGTGTGTAGTCCATGTCCCTAAAATAACCCAATGTGATGAATATGTTGAAGGTATGAAACGTAATGGAATATGTTATGCTGTTATCATTGTGAAATTATGGTCATGATGTGATTATGCCATATATGTTGCCTTATAGTTGTAATTATG
The DNA here is from genome assembly GCA_022113865.1 of Chimonanthus praecox. Lineage (NCBI taxonomy): Eukaryota > Viridiplantae > Streptophyta > Magnoliopsida > Laurales > Calycanthaceae > Chimonanthus > Chimonanthus praecox. Next base: position 56,292,058 of record CM039087.1, on the reverse strand, counting down.
ATCCCTTTTGCATTACTCACTGATGTATGTCTAGGAGGTTATCTAGGATGTGAGTATGGGATGTTGAATTTATGGGCATGATGAGATTGGGATTAGACGCAAAGGGCATATAGAACTTGGTGATGTGTATTTCCCTTGTTTGAGCCCCACCAGTAGTAGTCCCCATTCCCTAGAGGAGATTGGTGTGACAGGGTGATGATTAGATTAAGGAATCCTATTGGAATGGTGGCGTCGGCTATGGGACTTGGTCCTGTAAGGTTGCCGTCGAAGAGTATAACCCCTCACATGCTTCGCATTGAAGATCGCTCTCACAGCTATTATGGTTGTCGTTGAGGAGTATATCCCCTCACATGCTTCGCGTTGTAGGTCGCTCTTATGACTATTTTGTACACTTCGTGTGCAGTATTACGCAGGGTTAGCTACTTGTGAGTCCTACTTGGACGGTACTAACTTAGTAAGACGTATTGCGCCGGCTTAGCTACTTGTGAGTCCTACTTGGGCGGTACTAACTTATTAAGACGTATTGCGCAAGGCTAGCTACTTGTGAGCCCTACTTGGACGGTACTAACTTAGTAAGACGTATTGCTCAGGGCTAGCTACTTGTGAGCCCTACTTGGGCGGTACTAACTTAATAAGACGTATTGCGCAAGGTTAGATACTTGTGAGCCCTACAAGGACGGTACTAACTTGGTAAGTCGTATATCGATGACCTTAAAGCTGACTTAATCACCAGAGTGGTGAAGGGACATGGGGTGAAGTAGATTATCTATGTTTTATGGAGATCTCCCACTTTGTAAGTCATGGCCTATGTCCCTCAAAGATCATGATGTATTTGACAGCCCATTCCATAGAGGTGTCCTTTAGTGGACATTGTGTTCACATTGATGAGGTTGATAGCAGGACAGTGTTGCATACATGATTTATATTTCATTTCATATATTATTATTATGTGGGTGCGTCCCTCACATGATATTGATATTGAGACGTGGTATTATGATGTTTGACTGCCCGTTCCAAAGAGTGGCTAATGACTTCCTCTCTATTCTTACAAACTGGGGCCCAGTTTTTTGCCTAAACCCTGATGGGCCACGGGCAGACAATCTTTAGCCTAGAAAAGCCCCACATGTTGCAGGAGCACTCGGCCTTTTGATAACAAAGCAAGACTCCAGCTCAAATAGGAAAGGCCAGCCCAAACCTAGCCGCGTACACCCTTAACCACTTGTCATAATTCCTTTGCACTAGGTTTGTTTTTTGTCTCCCACATATGTTGTCCAAACCATCTTAAACAACAGTCCCCCATCTCATCTATTGGAGCTTACCTTTTATTCTTCTAAAGAAATCATAACTAATCCTATCTTCCAATGTTACTCCACATATCAATCTGAGCATGTGCATCATTATCAAATCTGAGTTTCTTCGACACCAGCATCTAGCTCCATAAAGCAATTTGGATTTGATTTTTGTTTCATAAATCTCAACATTCCATTAGCTTGCATGAACTTAGCCACCCTGCTTCCATCTTAATAAAAATTTGAAATCCTCTAGATATTATCCCCAAAATGGTAGTTTCTGAGAGCTGAGAATTGGATTTCAAACAATAATGTAGAGTACAATTGCCTTAAAAAAATAAAATAAAAACTAAAACATAGAAGATGTTGAGGTTTAGAATTTAGATAATGTCGACACATTGAAACAGTTATCCATTGTGCTATATTTTTTAGGGAGGCATAGGATACTGTTTTCAGCTCATATTGCAGCATGGCTCCAATGCTCGGATAGATGCATAACCATCCAAAATCAACAATGGAAACTTGTATAACCAACAATGGAACACAATTTGTGATAGAAACTTGTATCTCCGGCCAAAATAACTTTTCAGTAAACAGAAAAGATCCATATGGATCTATAATCGACGGACTCCAAGAAAATACCGCATAGAATTCAGGTGTTGAAGCAAGTACAGAACCCCCAAACCAAACTGCAAAACTCTGGATGGGATGGCTGACTACATTCACTTCCACTGGTTGAGACTGAAAACAAAAAAAAAAATGAACAGTCACTTTGTTTGCACATGTATGAACCAAAAGATCTTAAGAAAACGATTCTTACTTTTACATCTCCCCCATGTCGAGCATCAGATGCAACTATCCTTGCATCTACTATCTTCTTTAAATCTCGCTGCAGCCTTCTGTGGAAGTCCTTGAACATGGTTGACCCACCGGATAATACAATATTCTGAGGAGCAAATTTCAAACCACAAGATTTATGACAACTGAAATGAATAATACTAAAGTACAAGATAGCACATTCTAGTCCACACTAGTCCACCTTATAAAGGGCCCTCCTCGTGTCAATAGGCGATGACTGAATGCACTTGTCAATTACAGCAGGTAAAGGAGTGGAAAAATCACTACTGTAGATCTCAGGATGAAAGAAAACCTGCATGGGTAAATTGCAGCTAAATCATTATGGGCTATTGAGCAACAGATCATCAATAGCCTACACAACAGTAATGGGAAATGGAAGACTTGTATATTAAAAGAAGACATCCTTAGGGATAAATCAGAAAGTTTGGCATAATGAACTACATTAAGCTGGTTTGGAGTCAGAATCCTGTCTCTGCATTTTGGACATGAAGATTGTGACATTACAAATCAGTGGCCTCACATCAAAGCCTCCAAAACCAACTGTTAGTACTGAAACTTAAAACCAGGTATAAGGCTCAAGCAGCACCTTTATTTCCAACTACTACAAGGAATTGAATATAGAAACATGCAGTCCTAGTTGTTCAGAAGCTAAGCCCAGCACAATGAGATCGATCTATTGTCAAAGTAAACCGCCAGCTGTGACTATTAGGTCATGTTCATTTAATTGAGTAAGAAAAGATGACCATCACTGGTTCTGCTGCCCAATGCTGTCATGATCATTGCATTTTTTAAGTGAGATTCTAGTAGCAAGAGAATCAAAAAGCTTCTTCTGTCTCAAGATTATTGCTCGGATAAGAAAAGGAGAGAAGCAATACACATGCATCCAAGCGTGCGAGGGCGCACACACACAGAGAGAGAGTCAAAATCCTAACGTCTCATTGCACGACATCAGTTTCATAATACTGTTATCAGCACATAACAACAGAACATATTATTTATGCTCATATAATCATAAAATATTTATTTCGAATAATCGAACAGTCAATATTCATGCCGCTATTTGTATCTTTAATCATAATTTTCAAACTATGAAAGTTCTATAAAACTTTTGCCTGAATAATCCTAGAGAATATATTTAAGGGGAGAAAAGGAGAAAAACTGACACACATACCGTTCACTATATTCAAAATTTTGCAAGAATCTCAGTACCTCAAGTCAGATCTTTTAATGATAAAGCAAAGTGGCATCTTACAGGAGGGTAATAATCTGATAATAGACATAAATGTCCAATTGACAGCAACACCTTGAACTCAGAGAGGGGTGTAAGAGAAGCTAAACCTATGAGTCTAAACAATAAATAAATTTCTTTATCTGATACAAAAGAATACAATTAACAGCACCTCAGGGCCAAGAAAGCGTTCATAGCCAATATCACAAGAGTATGGAGCCCCAGTTTTTGGCTTAATACCAGTCCATCGCTTGATGTACTTTGATGGTTCTCGGTCATGCTTACCAAACTCCTAAGATTCACAGAAAGAATAATATTAGCAAATTGCAGTGATACAGTCATAATATGCAAGAATGAAGCACCCACCTCCCACTCACAAATGAAAAGGTGTGAGTGCTCACATGCATGCACACACATGTACACAAACATATGCAAGCTCACCCACACACACAATATTCTACTGTGGAAAGTAGCATGTAAAAGTATTAGTAGACAAACCTCTAGTGCCTGAGGTTCTACCATCACCAGCCATTAATACCCACGAGTTAGATATATCCAATCTTGAAAGTAACATCGACTGTTGGATCTAAACCCATTTCTGTTTATAGCATTTTCCCACTGACCTATGGGGCCTTGACGGTTTAATCGGCCAATTTTCGAAGCATCCACAATCAAAACTTAAATTCCTAGACTTTTCCAACTGTACCCTAGCCTTAAGTGACAGAGGCCTCAGGTTTAGCCCCACAAAGTGATCCAAATACATGTCATGTGCAGATGTTCCACATAAGAATTATCTACGGACATGCAAGGACGTTCATACACATGCAGGGCTGTTCAGAACCTCACTCACAAACTACTATTTGGAGCCCCCTTGTAATCATTGGGTAGATGGAAAGGACTATGCATGAACAAGCATATTAGTCAGGGTGCAACATGCCACTGAGTCACAATGGATTCTAGAGCCTTAAGGGTGTGTTTGGCAACTGTAAGATTCTGAGAGTGTCAAATTTAAATCCTGTAAGATTAAATCTTGCGGATAAAAATCTGTCAGAACAGAACCTTGCTGTTTGACAACTGTCCAGAAATTTTGACAAATTAAAATCCTTGTGTTTGGTAGTTGCTAAAGATTATGTTAGCTTATTTCCAAACACGAAATAAGCTACAAGGCACAAAGTGCACACCTAGGTTCAGGCAAAAAGTTATATTATGTATTCATTCATTGAATTGTGTCTTTATCATGTCAATATTAACAAAATACAGTTTACTTAAACCCCGAGGGCTTGGCTTGACGGCCAAGAATCCACCTCAGGAAGCAGGGGTCTTGTGTTCAATTCACCCTCAACCCCAAGGGAGCACTCTACATAGCTTTACCCAGTGTGTGCGGATTGGGAAGCTTTCTAATGCCCCAAAGGATTAGTTGGGTGAGACGACTGGACACCTTCGGTCACAAAAAAATAAATACAGTTTTCTTATCTAAAACACCAAAATGCATGTTCAATTTGGACTTCTAAACATATTAAAAAGATATTTATCATATACGGAGGCAAGTATATCATATACCTATTTGGAGTATCTAATTAAGAATTACTAAGTAAGAATTCATATCAACTAGAATATCTAATTATTTTTATGTAACAAACTAAAAAAAGGGATATTATAAAAAAAATCTTAAAAAAAACATAATTAAGGTGAGCACTTCTTTGAGCTAGTAAGGTAGGCAAGGTGTTAAATGGGTATGGAGCTCAAATATATCCAAGGCGCACCTTCGACTACTACATGAAGAAGTGGTTTTCAAAAATTGGCTAGTTGGATGGTTCGAACAATGGATTTTAAAGCCTGAAAGATCAACAAGGAGGTGAGAGTAATCAAAATGGGTGGTCCAATGGATGAGAGAGAGAGAGAGAGAGAGAGAGAGAGAGAGAGAGAGAAACTAATTTTAAGTTTTTATAGCAAAGTAGGAATTTAGGACTGGCCTTGCCGATTTGACAAATGGATTGTGATTTCACAGCTGAAAGTATATGTCGTATAAACCCAAAATAGCACAAAAGTCACTCAATTCAATTATACTCCGATTAGAGTAAAAAATGGAGGGTTCACATCCAAAGAGGGATTGCATCATTTTGCCACATGCATCATAGATGGACCCCACAAACTAACATCATACTTATGATTCAGATGGTGTAAAAATGGAAGTTAGCAAATTCAAGCAAGATATGATATAAAGAGGACTGCTTGCAAAAAAAGATGGGTGAATCCCTCCCTATATGTATATGATATTTTCAGGAAAACCAAGCATCATACGGCCAAAGATCAAATATTTTCACACGGTTTTTTTATGTGCTGGATGAAGACAGTTCCCTGTTTACTAGACAAATAATAGAACAGTAGATACAAAACCTGATAGCATCAACAATTAATAAAACTATGCAGGTTTTGGACAGAGTTTGGGCCATAAGGAGAGATACTTTTTCTATCCTCATTTGGCAGGGGTGTAATTTGATCTCCTGCTTCTTATATCAATATTTTTCTTTTGTTGCTGCACCATTTCCTTTTATAAGCTGCCTATTTAACTGGTAATGCTATAAGGAGCCCAATGGTGGGCAGTGAGAGGGAAAAAGAGAGACAGAAATAAGCATATGATGGAAACAAAGATGCACAGGGCAAGAAAGAGTGGAGTAACATGAAAAGATAGAATTGGAAATGACTGCATTAGAGGAATTTGAGGGCGATTCATATAGATGAGAAGATGAGGGGTGATGATTAAGGTGGTTAGGACATGGCATAGATGACCAGAAACAGCCCCAAAAAAGGGAGGGGAGTGGGGGGTGAATCCTTCCCCTAGATATGTATATGATATTTTCACATGATTTTTACATCACTTTATGTGCTGGATGAAGACAGTTCCCTGTTTACTAGAAAAGTAATAGAACGGTAGATACAAAGCCTGATTGCATCAACGCTTAATAAAATATGCAGGTTTTGGCACCGAGTTTGGGCCATAAAGAGATACTTTTTCGATCTTCATTTGGCAGAGTTGTAATTTGATCCCCCACCTCTTATATCAATATTTTTCTTTTGTTACACACTATTTCCTTTTATAAGCTGCCTATTTAAATGGTAATGCTATAAGGAGCCCAATGGTGGGCAGTGAGGGGGAAAAAGAAAAAAAGAAATAAGCATATAATGGAAACAAAGATGCACGGGGCAAGAAAGAGTGGAGTAAACACGAAAAGATGGAATTAGAAATGACTACATTAGAGGAATTTGAAGGGTGATTCACATAGATGAGAAGATGAGTGATGATGATTAAGTGGTTTGGACATGGCATAGATGACCAGAAACAGCCCCAAAAAAGGAAGGGGGAGGGAGAGAAGCACATGGTCATCCAGTTATGACATGCTAGACTATGGAGTGAGAGGATGTGATTCTTTATAGCATGAAATGAAAAGTAAATCGAAAAAAACCCGACCTAGATAGATGGGAAAATGGCTAGGATGAATAATAACAACGATGATGATGTGCACATGAAAAATGCCATTTTAGTCAGCAGGATTTATGCTCCTATTGTCCCCACTGTCAAGTCATTGACAACAATCGTAATTCATAAATCATTTACCCCATAAAGGCAACCAGAAGTTTGATACAGATTCAGTAAAATTAAAACAGAAATTTTTAAATGGAAATAATATTGATAAGATAGGGCAAAAATGGCAATTTTGAAACGACTTATGGTAAAATGTGAAGACCATGTCAAAATGCAAGAAACAACCATGGATAATTTTTAAGTAAATAAACTGAAAATTTGAAAGAGATGGATGCTACTGAGGCAGAAGTGTCTTTCAGATTGCATAATGTTTCCACCATTTTCTTGGAGCTTCTCATTGTGGTGGACAACTAAAACAATGTTAATAAAGATGCCTTGCCAAATTCAAAACCATCGATGTTATAGAATGTTTTATTTTTTATTTTGAAAGGAAACAATTTTATTCAATAAAAATAAACCCCTTTCTAGCCAAATTATCCACTACTGAGTAGCCGCTCTAGGAATCCATAAACACAGAGAAATCATTTGCATAAATAGCGTGCCAAATCCTGTCCACTCTATCCAAAACTTTCCAAGGGAAGCTAACACCCGAAGCCCATCCCAGTATGACCTTGGAATCGCCTTCCAAAATGCCCCCAGAAGCACCTAATTCCTCCATCACCATAACCCCTAGGGCTGCAACTCGGGTCGGGCGGGCCGGGTTTCTTAAAACCCAACCTGACCCGAATTGATATATATGGAACCCGACCCAACCCGAACTCTAGAACCCAACCCGACCCGACCCGAATTCTAACCCGACCCGCATTATAAACCGATTTTAGCCTAATTTTAGTCGGATTAGGTCGGGTTGGATCTGGTCGGATTGGGTCGGGTCGGGTTAACTTGTAAAATCCTCAACCCGGCCAGACCCGAATTTCATGCGAGTTTTATCTTCTCAACCCGACCTGACCCACTGGCCCAAAAGTCTCGACCCGACCCGCATGATTTCTCGACAGCCCTAATAACCCCTCTCCAAAGAGCATGCAACTCTACATCAATGGTCGAGCAAAAGGAAAGGGCCCGAAAATGAAACCCGAGAAACTCCACAACGGTATGTTATAAAAAAAATTCGTAGAAGATTTCAAACTGATTAAACAATAAGATCACAAAATAAATTGTTAAGAGTAATAAAAGACTAGTCCAGCCAGAATTAGTTTCTGTCGATTACAATACTTTCTAATAAAAGATATTTTATGCCAATAAAGCATATCAAAAAGGAATATCAGCTATAAATTGTTTAAATAAACATTTTAGACTTCCAAGGGAACAAGGCAATATACAAATGGTTCTGTCATGATTCATGAGGGAATAACGAGGAACTTCAAATTGCATGGACACCACAGGACCCAAGAACCATGAAACCATAGTTGTCAAATCCATTTCATTCTAACCAGAAAGACCTGATCCTTTACTGGTAATAATATCAATGGAATGAATCCTCAACAAGTTTCATTTCCCATTTGGCCTGAGCACAATCAGAAAGGAATCCTGGTCCCTTTTTTAGTATTTAGTGAACATAAAAACATGAGAAAAAAAAAAAAACATTTACATGAGCAAGAGATAGATGTGTGTGCAACTGCTTTGTTCCAAGTGAAACAGCCTTCATCCAAGAACAAGTTGGCTGAGGCAGAATCAGGCCAAAATGAGAGAAAAAAAAAAAAAAATTCTTGCAGAAAAATCCAGAAGCTCCAGCCAGACTGAATGAATCTGACAATTATGCATGAAACTAAAGTATATTTTTTTATCCTTCTAGCAGAAAAAGAACATTTCCACTCAAACCAATTAATGAGTTGGGTGATCAAATTTTACCTTAACAATATCCGAACAAGTGTAGCAATACATTTCTTTCACTTTTCGAGCTACTTCAAAAGAATCCTCAGGTGGTATGTGTTCTCCTCTTTCCTAAATGAAAAAAAAAATGTCAAAATAAAGCAACATAAACATGTAAATCCATTACGCAAATTTACAGAGAGAGAGAGAGAGAGAGAGACCCTTGAATTGACAAAACTGTAATACATTACACAAATTTACAAGTTCCACTATTCAGAAGCAAAACATCCTATTATGTTGCTGATTTCCCATGTGAATAAATAAATAAATGGATGGATGAAAGCCAAATGTATTCTTAACCCACCACCTATACAAATTCAATATTGAAAACTTCACAAAATTGTGAAAAAAAAAAATGGAATTATAACTTTGTGGATATCTAAGCATCCTCATGAAAATATTGCAAGATGACTATTCCCCAAATACTAAAACATTCAGCATGGAGCTGAAAATAAGAATATTTTGGTGTTAAGAAGAAAGGCACAAACTTGGAAATAGTCTTCCTTGGCTGAAACATAGCTGTAGTCAATATTTGGTTTAATTTAAAAGTGAAGCATTTTTTTAAGTTTTAAGTAACTGACGGAGGGAGGAATATAAAGTCAAATCCATACTGCCTTGTCATCATCATCAGCCAGTATCCCATCTATCTGGGGTCGGCTTTACGAGTCCTCCTCCAATTGACCCTATTATAAACCTTGTCAGCAGTCACTCCACAGCCTAACATGTCCTTTTTTATCTCTTCCCTACATGTTTTCAAAGGTCACATCTCCTCGTAGTGCCTTCGATCTGTAGCCTCTCAACTAGGGCTGAAACTCAGGCAGGTCGGACCAGGTTGTGATAAACTTAACCCTAACCCATGCCAACCCAACCCAACCCAACCCAACCTGACCCGAATTGGTAACCTAAATTTGGAAACCCAACCCGACCCAACCTCGAGACCCGAGATCAGCCCAACTTGTTTGAGAGAGAGAGAGAGAGAGAGAGAGAGAGAGATGGCGAAGAAGAAATAGAGAACATGTTGAGATCCACATGAAAGGGAGAGAGAACATGTTGTTTTCCATTGGGCGTTGCAGATGGCGAGGCTGCGCACGACGCTGCGCACGCAGCTGGCACACAACAGTGTGTGTTGTTGGGGGGGGGTTGGGGGGTTGGAACCCACCAATGACACATAAGTTATGATTTTAGGGTTTGCTTTTTATTTTATACTTAAGTTATGAAAGCGGGTCAGGTCGGGTTGAATTTTAAATTTTCCAACCCAATCCGACCTGAATTACATGTAGGATTTTTTTTCTTTAACCCGACCCAAATTTGAAAATTTTCTAACCCAACTGCAAAAAATTCGGGGCAGGTCAAAACCCAACTCAAATTTCACCCATACTTTCAACTCTATGCACTGGAGTTGTACTTGGTCTTCTGCTAACATGACCAAACCATTTCAAACGAGTTTCTCTCAATTTGTCATCTATCGGAGTTATCTTTAATCTATCTCTAATGTATTCGTTTCTAACTCTATCCTTTAGAGTTAAACCACACATATATCATAGCATACGCATCTCCTCTGTCCTAATAATAAATGCCTAAAAATGCATTTATATCTAATTTAATGGAGCATTATCGCATTCATTTTTGCATTTAAATTCTACTTTTACAGGTAAATAATTGAATTTTATTTAATATGACTTATTACGTGTATTTGTGTTTCAGAAATCAAATCCAACCAATTTAATAAAACTCGAGTCTAGCTGAGTCAAAAGTTGAGCCATGCCAAGTCAAAAATCGAGTTACAAGGAAATGAGAGCCCTTGGGTGACAACTCAGATCTTGCAATATGAGTTGTGATTTTGTTCATTCTCGGCTGATAGAAAACCAATGCATGAGAAAGGATAGGAGAGAGGAAAGGAGATGAGGGAAGAATTGCAAGAAAATAGAAAGAAATACTGCAGGATTCCAATTACAAAAGAGATGGTCGTTGGGGAGTCCTGATTTGTTTTTTTTCTTTGGAAAGGTTGGGGAGTCCTGAGTTGTTCTCGGCCTGGGCTATGAGCTTTGGTTTGTGAGATGCATGAGAATGGAAAGCATGAGGAGGAGACAGAAGAACAATGTGAAGACAGGAAGCATCAAAATGGAAGGTAAAATGGAAGGTAGCAGTGTTTGGAAAAATGAGCTGTGTAGCCGTTGGAAACAGATCAGCAAGGAGCCATTGCTGGCTTGGATGGGTTTTTCTACTACAAAAATGACCAGACAAAGGAGTTTTGGGGCATCTCTCCCTTTGGGGGTGGGACGAACGACTGTAAGCACCCTCCTCTTCTTTCTTTTCTTTTTCTATTTTCTCTTTCCGTTCTGCTTTTGTTTGCAGATCAGGGAAATCTGAGAGCTCTTGGGGAGGTCAATCGATCAAGAGAGAGAGCAGATCTGTGAGTAATGGCGATAAGCAGCAGAGGAGCTCTCAGGCAAGCGAGCAGCCATAGAGTGTTGCAGAGACGACCAGCATACCTGAGCTGCGTGACAGGCGGCATTTCCAGCGTAGAAGGAGAGAGCAGCAGAAGCAGGGGCGGCGCATGGACAGATCCTGGGCAGAGTTGCAGCAGCAAGGAGCGGAGGCATTGCTTATCCTCTCATTTTCAATCTTGAGTGCTGATTCAGACACCCAGGCTGAATCGGCTTGAAGTTGGGTTTTGAGAGAGAGCGGATGCCATTGCAAGCAGAGCCAGGAGCATCAGTTCGAGATAAGCAGGCAGCAGCAAGGGGAGTGAGTGAAACAGAAACCAGAGAGCTGAAGCAGAGCAGCCAGCCAGCAGTGACACTGGCCGGAGCATGTGAGAGGACAGCATTTTGAGCAGAGCAAGCCACTGTAACACAGTGCATGGCACTGTGCACGGACAACAACACCCAACATCGAATTTTCTTCCTCTCATTTCCTCTCTGATTCATCTCAGCTACAGAGTTTGGTTTACTTTCTTCTAGGATTCATTTTCTTTTAATTATTCCCTCCCATGGTTTTATTTACTTTTCAGCACTATCTTAACTTTTCATTACATGTTTAAATTAACATGGGCATTTTATGTTTTATTTAGTTGTGTGATCTTTTAATTTTAATTTGTCTTAAGCATTGTTTAGTTACATTCGTATGTTTAATTAATTGATTTGTTGCCATTTATTGTGATGTTGTTCTGCTAATTTCCAATTAAGGATATGGGTGAAATTTAATCATTTATGGGTTTATTTTTTATTCAACAACTGAGTATTAATGTGAGTTTGATTAATTGCATGGTTTAATTCCATCTCATTTTTTTTATCACAAATCTTTGTATTTTGCTTGACTCATTGTGATTTGTGGATACATTGAATGCTTGAAAAATATTTATCTTCTGGATTCAGTGTGATTTGTGGATACGTTGGGTACTTGGAAAATCATTGTGAGTTGCGTGATAAATTTCGATGATTATCACATGTCTATATATTTTGCTTGATCTATTGTGATTTCCAAATGCATTGGATGCTTGGAAAATCCCTATGACATGTGATATGTGCTTAATAGATTTTAAATGTCAATTATTCAAAAAAAAATTATGAAAGTTATCATTGAGCTAATCACCAAATCTTCCGGTTCGATAAAATCATTATTAGGAGCGAACTGAGATAAGTTGATGAAAAATAACTCTATAAATTATTAAATGGATCCCCAAAACCTTAGTAGCTTTTTATTGTTGTTTTATGAATCTTATGGGAGTGTCCTGGGTTTGCTCTGGATCTTGAGAGAGCTTGAAGGAGTCATGGTTTATCCACCATTTTAGGAACAGGAGGAAGCTTGCATGGGTTTCGATTCCGGCAGTTGTTTTGTGGACTATCTGAGAGGAGAGGAACTCTAAGATCTTTGAGGGGCAATCAACAGAAGTTACTGACCTTTTTCAAAAAGCAAAATGGAGATTGTATACGTGGTTGTGTTCTAATAAGGAATTCAAAGATTTGGGCCAGGGATCTGTGTCAATCTTAGGTGGGCTGTATGAAGTCCACTCCTCGACAAAAAAGGAAGAAGCAGGTTGAATGGTCCCTACCCCTACCCCTACGAGGACTCTTAAGCTTAATGTGGATGGGGATTCTAGGGGGAAACCTGGTCCGGCAGGAATTGGAGGTGTTCTTAAGGATCATGTGGGTTCTACTCGTGTTGTGTTTATAGAAGTTGTGGGGATCAAGGAATGTAGTGAAGCGGAACTTCTTAGTATTCGAAAAGTCTTGACCTTAGGAGTGAATTCAGGGAAGAGTTAAATTAGAAATTGAAAGGGACTCTTCCAACGCTATCAATGGGCTAGGGGTGTGAAGCGTCCTCCAAAGAGGCTAATCAAACTTGTAAGGGAGATGAAGGGGCTAACCGCGGCCCTGGAGGGTTCCATCACACTTATCAGTCAAGATGCGAATGGCGTAGCGGACTTTTTTGCTAAAAATGGAGTTGAAAGGTCGATTTTGGGCGTCTTTCATTTACCGGGAAGATAATTGTTCTGATGTGGAATTATTCTTATCTAGTTGCTTTGTTTTAGTTGTTTGTTCTTGAGCCTAATCTTCTTAGGCCTTCTGCCTTGTTTTGCTTCTTTGTCTGTATCTGTCTTTTTATTAATGAAATTTCTTCTTTACCACTCAAAAAAAAAAACTGTTGTTTTTCATTCATCACCATATTTATGCTCCATACTCTGTGTGGAAACTGAATTTTACTTTTATCGCTTTAATCAGTGTTCTTAATACTTTCAGTCCCTGTGGATTCGACCTCAGTCTTGCCGACTACTTTACTACTTCGCTACCTGCGCTTGGGTTGACACTTCTAAAGTGGTAGCACCTAACTTTGTTTATTTGTCTATTTTTCATGTCCCAACACTTTTCTCCATAAAGCATATTAGATCTAATAACTATTTTAAAAATCATTCGTTTTGGGCGAAAGGAGACTCTTTTATTGCACAAAACCCCACTAGCTTGTCTGCATTTTACCCACCCCACTCCCATCCTATTCGTTATATCTAAGTCAGAACCTTCTTGAGATTCTACCATAGAGCCCAAGCATCTAAACTTATCACAGTGTGCAACTTAGCATTTCATATCTTCACCGAGTAACTCTCAATATCGTCGAACCCACAAAAGTTACATTCCATGTATTATGTTTTAGTTCTAGTAATTTTCAGACCATTTGACTTCAACGTTCTCCTCCACAAATCTAGCCTATCGTTGAATTGTTGTTATTTTCTCACTAATTAATACTATATCATCCACATAATACATACACCATGGCATTTCATCTTGGATTCGTGATATTAAGTTGTCCATGACTAGTGCAAACAAGTATGGGCATAAAGCGGAACTTTGATGGAGTCCTACTCTAACAGGGAACTCCGTAGTCTAACCACAAACAGTTCTAACGTTAGTGGTTGCACCGTCATACATATCTTAATAATCTCAACATAGTCGTTGGGGATGTATTTATTTCTCAAGGTTCTCCAAATTAACTTCCTTGGTACTCTATCATAGGCATTTTCTAGATCAATAAAAGTCATCATATAAAGATACTTAACTTAAAACAATTATTTCCTCTTCGATATAAACAACACAATCCTGTTCCCAAAAAAAAAAAAAAAACAGTCCCACTTGAAAATTTCCAGGAGTTCCTAGATTATCCACCTTTAGCATTAGTAATGGTATCAAGAGAAATGCACTGGTTATGGCATTTTACATGTAGAAAAGAAAGGTAAAAATAATTTACCGCATTTATTCTTCTTTTACTGAAAATTACTGCATTTGGTCTTCCCATCAAATTTAGAACACGAAAGTGATCTATGCTTGAAGCAAGGAAAAAGATCTAAGTATTTTGACTATTCCAGTAAATCTGAAGATAATTGCACTTTCTAACGCAACTAGCAATGTGGAACTTTTTTCCCGAGATATTACACCAGTTCATTTTCGGGACCCAAAAGGTATATTGGCAATTATTAAGAATGGGAAGTTTTTGTAGGTGGAGAAGACTTAACACATAAAAAGACAAAGAATTAGAATGAATAGCTAAGAAATTCTAAAAGAAAATGCAGTTCTCCAAATTGTATCTTCTTAACTGCATCAATCATGATCATTGTATAAAACAAGTCCATTGATAACTGGTTGCTCACTACTGAAAGCATTAGTGACAACAAGCCAAGGCACACATACCCGCAAGAGTTGCTGGATAAAAAGTGTAACATCCTTCCCAGCAATAGGAATAGACTTGATGCTGCTCCCAATAACATAGCCATCTGCAACTGGTACAACATGTGTAGCTCCATCTCCTACATCTACTACAACCCCTGTCATTTCACACTGAAGGGGAAGTACAGCCAAGAAGCAATGACTATAAATAACAATCAAATCCAAAGCCAGTATGGCAAAATAGTAGTAGTAGTAGTAGTGACTATGAATAACTATCAATCCAAAGCCACCATGGCAAAATACTAGTAGTAATAGTAATGTTGATGATGATGACGATGAATAGAAGAATTTTTGAAGCTAAAGTATCACCCATGGAAGCTGCAACTCACAAGATATCATTCAATGCGCTTTGGTGGTTGATTCATTTATTGATTTTGATGTTTCTTAGCTTGAAAATAACTGGAAGGCCTTTATCTTTATGTTTACTTAGTTTGACTTCTTTATTGTATCTTTTGGTAGTCGAGACTGTTTTATACATTTAAGGCAGCTCCTTACTGGGCCTTTGTCCTTTATGTTCTGGTCTTTTCAATAAAAATCTTTGTTATCACTCAGTAGTAATAATAGTAATAATCATCATTATCATTATTGGTTTTGTTATTGTTATATGTCATTTAACAAACATCAACAACGAATTATACTTTAAATAACTTATTAACACACCACAATTGCATCATTTTTAACGTTTACTCCATTCATGAAATTGTCAGATCATCATTTTCAATGATAACAGAAAATATTTACTGAAAGATGAGAAAAGATGTTAACAGACAGAAGAATGAATCCCAAAATGTCGATATCATCCTGTTGGGACCCACTTCAGCAAAAGGAATCAATGAATAGATTGGCCCTACAAGGACAAAGATCTAGGGAAACATCATGCACGACATTGATCTCTCTCTATTTTTTCTTTTTTTAGATTCAGTTCACAAAATATCAGAGATAGGCAGCCCAAAAAAAATCACCACCTAATTAGTAATTGCAACAACTATGCCCACGGTCAATCAATTGGATTGTTTAAACTCAGGTCAATTTCCGATACTTCGCCACCAAGCCACACCTAGAAACCACTATGTGCATCAATCCATATCAACCAATACAGGGCCGAAACATGGTCTATTTATTAAGTGAATCCGAAAAAGCATCTATTAAGTGATGGTTTAAGTAACATAATTATGTTTTAGCACTCAATCAATTAAATCACTTAAAATCACCAATTACCCAATTTAAAAATTTACAGATAACTCTTAAAAATGAGAGAAGGGGAGAGGGGGCGGTGGGGTGGATTTAATTAATAGATTGAAAGCATAAGACAGAAAAGTTTGGAAAAGAGAGTAAACCAAAAGTTACAGATCACCAACCTTAGAAGTTGTATATCCAGCAGCAAGGGCAAGGACAGGCTGCACTGCTATATAAAGTCCAGGAACGTTAAATGTCTCAAACATTATTTCTCCAGTGTATTCACGACTTTCAGGAGCAGTGAGTGGGCTCTCAGTCAAAAGGAAATAATGGTCCTCAGGGTCACATCTCATGTAATTGAATATGCACTGCTGCCAAAATCTCTCCATTGCATCCCAATTCTCGACCTGTATAAAGGCACTCTAAGCTTCACAAAATCTCCAAGAAGAGCAAAAGCATCCTTTGACATGTAAGCCATACCTGACCATGATGAATAGGATAGCTGAGACTATATGTGCTGCTTGAGCGAGAACGCAACAGAGCCTCCTCTCCAATAAAGAAATCAAGATCAGGCATAACACCAGCACTATGCTGTGCCAACCAATTTCCCTTACCAGAACCCCTTGACTGATTTAGAAAGGACTCATTAACAGCCACAACAGTCGGGATAATGAAGCAAGGCTCAACATTGCCGGCAAATCCCATCTTGGTATACCTATAGTTAACAACCTCCAATAGGGTTAGAAAAAAAATTTGAAGAAATTGAGGAAAAATGAAAATAAAAAGGATACACAAAGCAATTCTAAGCAATGCATAGTTGTCAAATCCGTTCCAGAACCCGTTGCAGTGGAACATTCTGGCATAGTAGGTATTTCGGTGTTGTTCCGTTTCGGAAAACATAGCATAAAAAAGTTAAATAAAAAATATAATAAAATATGAAGACAATACTACAAGCCAATAAATATATTGAAATTAATTATTTTCACCATTTTACACTAATCTACATAAATAAAAACATAAGTTATTATTAAATAACTACTCATGTTTGTAATCTCAATTCATAATAGTGTAATTATCAATACTAATTCAAGAATGTTTGAATTTTACTTTAATAAGAATCAAATACAAATTGAATAAGAAAAAAAAATTCAATAAATATCCAAGAAATAAACATGAATTCTCATTTTATTCAAAATCAAAGGTCAAAACTCAAAACACATAGGACCCATGTTTTAAAATCCGGCCCGTGGGGCGACCCGTCTTGGAGGAAAGGTGGATTAAATAAGGTTCAAACAGGTTGACCCATAGTCAAATCCGGTCAAACCGTGCTATTAATATAATATTATAAATAATATTAAATTATTAACTAAGGTTATATTTCATAAAAATATATTTTTTCTCTCACAAATACAATTGTAAATACCAAAAATTAAAATCCAAAAATCATATTTTCAAAAGAACCAACATCTTCATCTTCATTTTCTTCATTTAAAGAAACCAAGGGTTTTAAGGGTAAAGGGTTTATTAGAAAAACCGGGTTGACCCGCGGGTCACAAAGGGTTTTTAATCCAGAAGGGTTTTTCAATGACCCAACCCGTGTTTCAGCCGAGTCACAGTTGACCCGCGGGTCGGGTCGGGTTTGATAACATTGCATAGGACATTGAGTCCATTTCATTTTTTCCAATTTTCATCACATACATTAAAAATAAACCATATAAGTTGAAATTACTTCATGAACTACAATTGGACCATATTTCAATCTAAAATTCAATTTCTAGTCACTTGATGTTAGTGGTCAAAGTCACAAGGACACCTAATGACTTTGACGACTAAGATCAAGTAGCTGTAAATTGAATTTTAGGGTCAAATTTTGCCCAACTTAGCTTATGAAGTCTATTGTTTTAGTTGGACGGTTGGATTTTATATGCATATCTAAAAAATTTAGAAAATATGAAATCCGTAGAGGGGAATGGGTAGGGGAGAAGATCAGGCCTGCTCTGGCCAGCACAGAACCTGGTACCAAAAGTGAACCCGTCCCGTTCCATTTTTTATTTGGATCCAGAACGTTCCATCTGTCCCAGCCAAAACGGAATGGAATTGACAACTTAGAATCAATGTGAAAAGACATGATACAAAACCATATATTCATAACCTAAAAAAGAAACAAAAATTATCCTCAAGATAAGACTATGAATTCTGCTGATGGAAACAAAAACATGAATTGTCAGGAAACTCTAAAGAACAAAGGCAGAAAATGGTATATACGGCTCAAAGTAAATCTAAAATTCCAAACCATGTAGAGAGAGAATTTAAAGAAGTTGAGGACAAATGAAAATAAGCTGGATACACAAAGCAATTCTAATCAATGTGAAGAGACATAATAAAAGTCATATATTCATATCCTTAAAAAGAAACAAAAATAAATTAAAATTGTCCACAAGATAAGGCTGCATTCTGCTGATGGAAACAACAGCATTAATTGTCAAGAAACTCTAAAGTACAATGGCAGGAAATGGTATAAACTGCTCAAAGAATATCTAAACCGTGAAGCCGTCAAAATCAACTGACATTTTACAAGCATTGACTACATCTAGATCAAAATGGCACCACATGCATTAGAACACTAGCGTTGAAATTGTAGATCACCAATATTAATTTAAGGGGACCACTCAATAGTGGAGATTATCTAAAACAACCAATTCTCTCACATAACAAGTTATAACACATTGTGTGTCGCACAATATATTGTAAGAGAACCCACCATACATGATGATTATCGAGCTCACATAGTTATAATACCACAAATGGAAATGACTAAAAACAAAAGATCAGCTCCTCTGGTGGGATGCCAAATATTGTAACTTTTCCAATTAACTGAAAACGGAATATAAAATACTAAAATATGAGCTGAATGTTTTGAAATTACAATTTTGGTAGAATCAGCATTCTCATTCTTTTATACTTCTGCCTTAGTATATAAGCAGTCACCAATGTGACTACTAAAAATTGCACTAGAGAGACTTTCTTACCAACAATCAGTACCAAAACTGAAATGGGTGGGCACTAGACCACCACATAGTTTTGTAGAACGTGTTACAGTCTATATGGATGACAGGTAAGTAAGGTTTCATCCCCAACCAATCATCCTACCCCTCTGATTTTGGGATTTAAGTTGCATCACATATAAGCCACTGATTTGTCAGAGTTACAAATGCAGGGATTGTTTGATCAAATGGAGGTGAAACGTCCCTCACTCCTATCCATGTAGTCCCGTACACATCACATCCATTAAATGGTAGGTTGAATATCCTTTTCAGGTGCATTCTTGACAAGGGAGACCTCATAAAGTTTTCCATTTTTAAACCACTCTACCACATAGAACTGTTGAAATAATACAGCAAAAGTAGTCTCCTATAGAACTTCCTGAGGATGCTCATTTATCCACAGAAGAACTTGAATAGTTAAGTCATTTTCAGACAGGAAGAAATATGGAAATTCAGACTTCCATAGACACAAAGGGCAGGGATGATTAAGAAGCATATTTAAAACAGATCATTTTCATGCTTGGAGAATGTCTTGATTTTGGTTGATGACTCTTGCTTCAAGTTGTTTTTGTATTTTTCTCTGCCTGGGGACCTAGGTGCATGGTGTTTTCTCCTGTCCCTTTGCACTTATTGTTCCTTCATTAATAAAATTATAGTTTTTTTTAAAGAAAAGGACCAAAGAATGAATTTGTTCGGGGAGGGGAGGGGGCACTGAATATCCTATGAAGCATCAATGCTAGAATTTACGAATTTTAACATGGCCCATCATCTTGCATTAGTCAAAATTTAGATAGAAATACACATGATTAGAATGGATTACAGCAATGCGAATAATTTAAGTCATGTAACCCCACAGCCAACGGAACTGAATGCATCCACCACATGATTTTTCCTTCAACAACATGTAGGGTTTTTTTTGCAAATACAAAACAAAAATCCAGTCATTGGTTATGTGACATGAGACACCCATCAGGAAGGGGTCTACTCATGAATGGAGCACCTGCCAGGAATCAAACACATTACACAGTAGCAATCATCGGGTTGCTGGCTAACCATTTGCAACAGTCTATTCTGCTTTACATTTTTAGTTTTTGGTCGGACAGTTACTACCATCCAACTGATCAGATTCTTTGACTCTTTCCCCATGGCGGACACTCAGTTGGATGCCCAAAATGGACAGTCCAGATTGCCGTAGTCTAGGCATGGCTTTCAGGTTCTTTAAAAATCAATGTTTGCGTCAAAATTGGTCAGCATTTACTGAAAGGGGCCGGAATTTAAAACCCTTATTCTTGAGACAAATACCCCTCCATGGCTGTACTGCGGTTACTGGCAAGCAGTTCTGCAATGAGAAAAGGGGGTTCAGCAGCGAAAAAAAAGAGGGGTCAGGGGCTTCTGAGTAAATCATAATTCAGGGGTGAGGGATGTAAACATCAGCTCCTACAGCAAACATGGCGGAATCAAATGACTGCAAAACCACTGTAATTTGAAGAAGATAGAAAGTTTCCTAGGAAAATGGTTTCCAACTTTCCCAGGGTCAGTATTTTCATCCCTTTCAAGTACGTATGTCTGCTGTACATTATCCTAGAAAAGTGGTTTCCATGGGACATAATTATTGACATTTACAAGTGAGAAATCTTCCAGCACGAATGCGAAGTTTAAACAAATTTTGCTGGGAAATTTTAGCAATAAATAAGAACCTCAAAATCCAATCCACCCAACTTCCTACATCCGTATAAACATTATAAAAATGGGAAAAAAAAAAGGGTAAAAGAAAAGGGGGAATGAATCAGTTCCATAGTAAAATCGCCAACTTAGAAAACATTTTCATGAGAAATTTTCTTGATTTTGAACTCAGAAAACACCTTTCAAGGAAAATGGCCAACTTAAAACATATTTGCCTGGGAAAAGTTTGCAATTTACTATCGCAAGACGGCAAGAGTTGTAGACGAAAATACAGTTCCACCCATCTTCCTATGAAAGCTATTCTCCACGAGGAATGTCAGCTAAAAATTGATTGAAACAAAAGAGGAATGAAAAAAAAAAAGCTGCAAGCACTGGCACAGGAAGTTCGCCTAAAATGGCATACCCATGAGGAGAATAAGAGAGAAGTAGAGGAATGATGTACCCAGTTCCGTTGTCGATGACCACGGCGGGTCGAGAAGCAGCGTCCATGGGAGGAGAAAAGAGTGAGATCTGAATTCAAGGGTCCAGATCAGAGTAGAAGGATTTAAAAAATCATAATGAATTGTTCATGGACTTTGGTCTTTCTAACGCTTCTTCATCTCCTTCTATTCTCCATTTTCATCCCACCATTGTCATACCCAACATCCACACATCGCCTTCTCTCTCTCTCTCTCTCTCTCTCTCTCTCTCTGTAGACTGTAAATTCTTTTGGAATGATTCGTTTCTTCTCTTCAAATGATACGTTTCTTCTCTCTCCCTCTGAGTGGAAATGTTGGAGGGTCTCTACTTTCTTCTTCCAAACCTTAAGTAGAAGCAGGGATGCCATGCCTGAATGCCATGTCGGTTTGGACGGGAGTGAAGGTTTTGAGATTTGACCCGATTAGAAGGCAGAGGATCAGAGTCTAACGCGAGTCCTGTCTAAACCAGCACTCATCCGAACTCAGCGTCAGAGATGACATTGAGTTGGATCGCGTCAGACTTGAATACAGTAACAACTCACAATCTAATTTATTTTGGTGTATTAATTTTCACATTCTAATTTTTTATTTAAAAGGCAATTCTTTTAAGTTCAAATATAATAAATATCTTTTTATCTTAAGAAAATTGATGAAGCATCAATAGTTTTTATTGACATCAAGCACATCTTTTCTTTTTCTTTTTTGAATTTATATGTGGAAAATTGCAAGATACCCAGCGTAAATCTCCACAGGTGAATCCACTATCTTTAGACCACACCAAGGTTATGCCATGGGGGTTCGAAACCAATTAAACTATACTCATGTGGGTCAAGCACAACTTTTTACTCTTTATCATCGTTTAAGTAATGAGAGAATGTCTACCGCACTCTTTCATTATAAAAAATATCAATATTTTTATTAACTTTTTCATTTAAATTTGGAAGTGGCTAAAATACCATTCGCACTTTAACTGTCTAAAATACCATTCGCACTTTAACTTTTATTTGGAACTCTATTCATTTGTTGAAGAAGTAGAGTCAAGAAGAATGGTCACTTTAACTAGTTGATATGGTGCTCAAATTTGAATTTTCCGATTTGCTTGAGTCAATTTTCTATATTAGTTCATGTTGATAATAAAAAAATCAACTATTAAAATATATAATCTATTTGATTTGAAAGAATGATAAAAATAATCAATTAAAAACTGATAAATGGCTTTTATTGATTAGATGGAGTGCAGCATCTTAATAAGTTAATAGATTAATTCTTGTGTACATGTGTAATACACAATTTTTTTAAGAATTTTGAGTACATCTAAAGTACAATATCAATATATATTTTTTGATATTTGGATTATGAAAAGAGTCATTTGATTGATTCTCTAGCTTGACAAATCTCTAAAAAGACACATAACATAGTGTCTAATATTCTATTTTAACGATATAATTATCGTCCAAATCTTAAAAAAAAGTCTTTTATTAGGTACTAATAATCTTTAAAATATTAGACTCTTGTTAAACGTAGTAAATATTTGTAGCCACGGCCAATCCATGTTATGACCATTCATAACTAAAAACACTCAAAAATCTAAACCAAGGATCTCATCAGGGTTAGAACATTAGATTATTTATCACTTAATATTCTTTATGATTAAAGTGTTAAATTTTTTAGAACACTCGACTAATTCTTAAGATATGTACATATCTTTTTACCTATAGACACTGAATAACTGTACGAAAAATAACCCTAAATTCCCTCTTCAATTGTTCCATGTATTTATTTATGTAATCTGTCTAAGATCTGAATTTCGATTTTTGAGTGGCTTCGAAATAGTTAGATAGATGTGTGGGTTATTGTGGTTGAGCTTTCGCTGTTTCAAGAGATGTATGTAGATTTGTTTCTAAGGCATAGGTAGGTAAAACTAGGCATTTCTCCCAAGCAAGGCTACACTTGATTGGTTGGCCCATCTAAGCAAATCTAACTTTAAAATTAAATCTCTCTCAAGTGATGTGATTTATAACCATTACTATATCGTTTGATTGGAGGATAATTGAGGATCATAATTACACATTTTTCTCGACTAAAACAATGATATTTTTGTCAAAGCTAGTTTTTAAAACAAAGTCTCTAATGTAATAAATTAAGTCAAGAATTCATGATTTAATTTTGATTTCAGTACTGTGTATAAACTAATTTTACTGAACTATTGTAGTAATTTATTTAGGCATCTTTGTCTATTTAATTTCATTAAAAAATTGATAGTTGACACTTGATAGAAAGCCCTACTTCAGCTGTCTATTTCATTTGGATTAAATCAAGTGATTAAGATTGGTGTATGCACTTATTTATATAAAGAAATGTAATATTGCAGCTGATATATGTACCTTACCTTTTTCTTTTATGAAGAAATAGATTTAATGACATATAGATAAAACAAATTTTAGTCTCTAAATCAAATGTTAGACCTTCATCTTTACAATTGAATTCAGTCTCAAAGCTCTTTTTAGAAGTCTTTTGTTCAAGCATTATCTAATACCATTGTGTTAGCGCAGAGTATGGCGTACTTAAGTGACAATAAATCCTTTCATCTTTGAATGTCTTTTTTTTTTTAATTCCTTTTATGTCTACTTAGCATTATTGTCTATTTACAAACATTCACGTTTTAAGTTTTTTGTTTTTCAACCATAGCTTTTCACTTCTTAAAATTGGTCTAAACCCTACACTTGTTCTTTAAGGTGTAAAATACAAGCTTCTCTTGAAAAAATCACTATGAAAAAAAATCCTCACCATGAAGACACTTTGGAAAGACTTCATACATTTGAGGTACAGTGAACTGTAGTTTTAAAGTTTTTTTTGTAATACCCTTATTCAGATTAGGCATACTTTAGCTTAATAGTCTTGCTTTGATCGGTTAATCTCGAAAATTACGGTTAGGGCTTTGAGAAAAGTCCAAGTGTGGCCCAATCCGAGCTCGAGAGCTTAGTGATCTAGCTGGTCCAGCTCGAGAAGCAAAATGGTAATTTACCGCTTATTGTTATTATTTTATAATTTATATTGTTATATGATTATTATTGGTTGATATTATTCTCCTTAGTCAAGGATTTGTATTTCTGATATTAAAATAATTTTTATTTTCAGAAAATAGTACTTAAAACCTCCCGTCAAAACCTCAAAAGGGAGTAATAATTATTTTAAATGGTTTTGGAAATGAGATAAATTTCGAAACTAGTTGAGGTTTGTAAGTTGTTTTATTTAACATTTGTTTAATTAAGTAAATAGTGTTAAATTGTGATTTTTATTTAAATCAATGGTTTTAGTGAGTTTTAAATCCCAAAATCTTTATGGTGATTAAAGTTTTTAAAACCCAACTTATCTTTAAGGTTGGATTAAGATTTTGAATTTTTAAAATCTTATTTTTAGTTAAAAATCGATTTTTATTAAAATAGGAACTTATTTACAAAACTAGAAATATAGGAGGACTTATTTGCAACTACCCAGCCGAAACAGTGATTTCACTGTACCGGACGTCCGCACCCGCTGCATGCAGTGGCCAAAGGTCCCCTCCCTTCGGCCAGATTTCCTATAAATATGGCTCTCCCTGCAGCTGATCAATCCCTCAGATTTTCTTCTCTTCTCTGTCTCAGTTCCAGCTGAATGAAAACCAGCCAATCACCCTCTGTTTCTTCCCAGTTTTTACTTACCGTAGCTTAAGAGGAAAGATTTTCAAAGATTGGATTTTTAGACCAGGAACTCCAGTGAAGGTAATCACTCTGTTTCTTTTCAAATTCCAGTCGGTTTAGAATCAAGAAAAACAATTTTGGCCTTGATTTGAGTAAGACAAACCAGTTTAAAGTTTAAGAAAAACCATGGGTTCTCTTGTACCCGTGAGCTTTCAGTGTTAAAATCCAGTGGCCTGCTGAGCTTCAAAGCTCTAAACCTCTCCCTTTGGAAAGAGGACTCCCAGAGGAGTCCATCGGACCGGCTAAATGTGGAAACCGAATCTGAGAAACCCACTGTTTCTAGATTCGCATTTCACACAATGTCTGCCGTCACTGTCTACTGGTGCAGACAGTGGGAAGACGACTCTCAGACGGTCCGAGACTCGATCTTCGGACAATCCAAGGGTCACACCCTTCGGACGGTCCGAGAGGACCCCTCGAATGTTCCGGGCTTCACCCGAAGCCCAGAAATGCCCGAGGCTAGCCTAACTTGCCCGGATGTTCCGAGCAAAGTTCGGAAGGACCGACCCCACTCGGACGATCCAAGCCTTACTCGGTATGTTCCGGGGTACACAGACCCACCTAGACCTGTTTTTCGAGTTCTTTTGGTTCGGAACGACTTCGGATGATCCGAGACCCGATCTTCGGACGATCCGAAGTCAGACCCAAGATCCGAGGTCAGTGACTAGTGTAGGCAGTAGTTCGGATGATCCGAAGCCACAGTACCTTGTTTCGAGGCATGTTCCGAGGGGCCCAGTTTTTGAAGTGTAAAATGTTGTTTGATTGTTATTAATTGTATGTGATGTTAGTACCCTTTGTTAATCTAAAAATGTGTACTAACCCTCTTCTCTTATTACTATAGTGTATATACTATTGTATTCACTTCCAGGCCGACTCTATTGGTCGGGCACTGAGTGATCTCACTTCCAGGTCGACGCTATATTTGTCGAGCACTGAGTGACCTCGAAGCCTTACTCAAAATGTCAGATCTGGTCCTATCCAGAAGATAACCGAAAAGTGACCTGAGAATTTAGACCTAACTCAATAAATCAATCTGGTCAGTGCCCAGAAGACAATATGAGTTTTGGACTGAGCACTTTTTTATTTACTATCTTGTGGATTATTGTAATTTAAAAAGGATAAAAATCAAGTAGGAGACTCAATCCCATCTACCTTGGATATTTTTGGGAAAGCAAGTATGATTTCGAAATACTACTTGTATGTATATGAATGTTATGTATATTGATTGTGCTTGTTGTTGAACAAATACCACACAGTTACGGTGAGGGAACTTAACTTTGCAGTAAGATGTAAACATGTTTTTATTTGAAATGGATCTTGAGCAATGAGTGGTTTCATTTTGATGAACCCACCCATGTGCCTAGACATGATGCACTATCGTAAGAAGTACTTGTGGTGATTATAAATGCTTATGGTGTTGATTATGAATTATGTGATACTGCTTCCACATACCTTTTACTATTGAACCATCACCGAGTTGAGGTGTCGGTTACATCTACTGGACCAGGTGGGTCGACAGTGACTGGCAAGGTGTGTCAGTACTGGTTTTGAGGTGTATACCGGAGATGTACTTGTAAGGATGTATTTTGACCGTGTTGGGACTTAATACTATTGGTGTTAGTATAGTATCTAGGGGTTACGGTGGATGACAGTAGTAATGGAAAAATAATGATGAGATATTACTTGATATTGTGAATTTATTATCAAGCATGAGATGTTATATTACAACTGTTGATTATTTGCTAACATGTTATCTACTTAACTACATTGTTATATTTCCTTCACTGGGCTAGTTAACTCACCCCACTCATCTTTCAGGAGATGAACCCGAGGAGGAGAACCCTTTATTTGAAGCTTATAGTGGATAATTTGTGGCGTTGGGATTCCCACTGAGGGGAATACCTTGTCTTTGCTTTCTGGTTCTTTGAACCATTTGTCTTTGTAAAGTACCGGGTACTTACTCTGTTTGAATGTTATGTATTAAAAACTACCATGTATCCGTAGTTATTTTGATGATGATTTTGAATTGATAATTCAGTGATTGGAATTATGTGATGATGTTATGTGTTGTTGTTGTGCTTTTGTTGGGGTAGACTTATTGTATATGTTTGAATTCACATGTTGGATCATGTGTGACCTTTGGGCCTAACAGTTGATCCAGCTCAGTTAGAATACTTGAGTGTTGTCTTAGTTTCAAAAAAAAAAAAATCAGTCGCGCTCCGGCCCCACCCTTCGGGTCGGGAAGTGACTTTTTTTTTAAATATCAGTATTCTCATTCTATTTTTTTTAGCGGTAACACAAAATCGTTAGAAAAAAAAAGTATAAGACAAAGAGATAGATCTACAAGCAATAGACCAAACAAAAAGAAAGGGAAAAAACTAAAAACAACACCACAGGGTAAATCAAATGAAGAAAATGACTGTGAAGTAGTTGTCAACTCCCAATTTGGCAAAATAGTCTGCCACTCCATTAGTTGAGCGCCCAACTTTAGTAAAAAATACTCCCATTCCTCTAGCCATTTCTCTAACATCTCTAACCACGTTAACCAGTCTTTAAGGTGGGTGCGTCAACCCTTTCGCCCATTTGAGTGCATTTGCCGTGTGACGCCTCCTCCTTTTTCCATTGCTTAAATTAGAGTAATTTTTTTTTTAAATAAAAAGAGAAAGAAAAGGACGGAGTGCCACGACATAAGCAGAGTCCAAGTCCTTAGACCCGACTCTCGACTGGCCCAACCTACACATGCGTGATACAAGCCCACGATGACTTTTTGTACGTGTTAGCACAACCTGCAGAATATTTAAACATTTAACATTACATGACTAACAAACCACTTCTCAAAGCAAAAGTAAGGAAACTCCTGTAATGACCCTGACCCCGACTTCCCGAGTGTGATATTATCCGCTTTGGGCTCCACGGGCCTGCACGGTTTTGTTCCTGGCCCCTGGCCCAAAAGACATCACACAAAGGACTGGGGGCTTCCCTCATATAAGCCCCCTCCCACATCACTATCAAGTCGATGTGGGACTTGTAGGGGTATCACAATCCCCCCCTTAAGAGCAAAGCAGTCTCCGGCTCTGTCACATCACAGAGGTAGAGGGTCCACACAGTCCGAGCGTTGAACCGTGCTCTGATACCACTTGTAACGACCCTGACCCCGACTTCTCGAGTGTGATATTGTCCGCTTTAGGTTTCACAGGTCCGCACAGTTTTGTTCCTGTGCCCTGACCCACATGGCCAGGCCCAAGGGAGTGGGGGCTTCCCTCATATAAGTCTCCTCCCACATCACTATTAAAACGATGTGGGACTTGTAGGGGTATCACACTTCCCAACATTACTCTAAGTCAAATACAAACTAAAAGTACTAAGAGTGTAATATAATATTACATTCCTCAAAATGGAATATTCTTACAAACCACATTGTTCTCACATTCCGAAACATCAAAATAAACTAGGCTACTCCTTGCATTCATCTCGTTCATGCTCGGCTACCATGTGATCTGGGCTTACCTACATTCCTTGAATCTGCATGTACATCTAAAGGGGGGGAATTTATAGGCTTAGCCAACGTGCTCAGTAGGTCATACAAAAATAATATATACATATATTAAAACGTTGCATATTATCAACATAATATGTTTTTCAAATCTCATTTATATCAAAGTATCAAATTACATATTCAAATCATACTTTTTTTCATGATAGAAATCTCATATTCGAAATTATGCTTAGTACCTTTCTCAAAGGATTTCACATTAGAAAATCTCAGGCTTTCTCGAATGATTATCATCCAAATTTCATATTCAATTCGTATCGATACTTTCATGATGCAACATTTCATGGGTGCCATGAAGAATGTATGCCCTTTTATGCCCCATAATATACAACCAATAATTTAACCGGAATCACCAGTGGAGTGTTACCTCCATATCATTACTATTCACACTACTAAAGTCTGTCCGGACGATTCAACCCTTTGGTTTATCAAATGTAAATTCCAACATTATAACCACGACATCAAAGTCTGTGCAGACCATTCAGCCCCTTTGATTCGTTAATTTTCATTCCCATATCAAATCCTACGAGATCAAAGTCTGTGCGGACTATTCAGCCCTTTGATTCGTCAAATACTATTCCCATCCCATATCATGTGCATGAGGTACATGAATGTAAATGAATGCTAATGTTCTTTCATCATATATTTTAAGTCATCTCATATAGTTCATATGAACTCAAATCTTTTCAAATATAACAAAGTATCATATACTTAAAGTGTCTCAAAACTTCATTTAGTAATAACATCATTCTCATAATTGAAATCTCATGACTTTGATAGAAACTCAAATCATATTAATAGTTAAGGTATTTAATTCACAACCATAGTGCTTCAAAAATATAGGAAAACCTACTTGGTCTAAGGTGACGGAGAGGATAAACGATTCACGAAGTAGATCGGGCAATCTCGGAGTTACTCTCGCCTCTTCTTTCGTTCACAAGTGTCAACATATAGTTCTCACGTCATTATAGTGTAAAAACTTTCTAATTCAATTTATGAAAGACTTAATTAAGCTTTAAGGGTCATTTGGTGAATGTTATTAGAGTCTAAATGACTACACATGTGTGTTTTGTCCCAACTAAAGGTAAAATGGTCATTTTACCCATAATAATCCATTTAAACATAATTCATAAAACTCCAAATTATTTAAAGTCACTGATATATTCTTTAGCGAATCATAATTTAAGAACAAAATACTCATTATTAGAAAATAAAATTTCAGATCTAATGAAAATGCCCAAAACTACCCTTTCTAGTTTTGAAATACAAATTGCGCACTGTTTTTATAAAAATCATTTCGGATTCTTTCGGTATCGGAATAACTCAAGTAAATATTCTTTAGAAATCAGTTTGATAGTAGAATACATGAAAAATATTAAAAAATATCTAGAAAATTATTTTGAAATGGTTATAGGTTCATGTTCGAGACTGATATGTAAAAACAGTTTTCTATATTAGAATTGTCCAGTTTTTTACAAAATTATTTCGGGTACCTCCCGATGTCCGAAAATTGCGAATAAATATTTTTTGGAACCTCTTTCATAGTAGAAGATCTAAAAAATAGTTACAAATTTCCAGAAAATCATTTTGAGATATTTAAATGTTCATTTTTGGAGATTTACAGAAACAGTTTTACTATGAATCATTTTTCCAAATTCATCATTAGATATCATTTTCTTAAACCATTTTTCTTACAAAAACCAGTAAATAAAATACATTCAAATATTATAATTGAGTTATAAAAACACTCTAAAGGAAAATATCTAAACATCAAGGCATTTTAAGTATAACTTCTCATGTAAGTCTATTTTATGAAAATACCTATTACTTTCCATTATCTCTTCATTACACTCCATTTCTTAGATTCTCTCAATAGTTTCTTTGATGTAAGAACTTAGATGAAGAGATGAAACATTTTAACATTTAAATCAAATAACAAAAAGGGTTAGGGAACCTACTTGTTCAAGCTCTAATCAAGTCTTCAAGTCTTCCCTTCCTTTTCCAAGCTCCAAGCTTTCAAGAAAAATTTGCACCAAAGAAAGGAAGAGGAAGAGAAATTTCCAGCTCTCTCTCTTTCTTGCTTTAGATTTTTAAAGAGGAAGAAGGACGAGGAGGAGGATAAAAGAAGAGAATGGAAGAAAATAGGTAGAGATGAAGCCCTAATTTTTCCTCTTCTTTTTTTTTTTTTCCTCTACCTTATCTTCCTTTTATCTTTTAGTCAAAAAACAAAATCTAAAAGTGGTGAGGTGGAGAGCACTTATTGGTCCAAACTAAAGTGGGGTGGTGGGGTGGTGGGGTGGTGAGGTAGAGAACACTTATTTGTACAAGTTAAAGGTGGGGTGGTGAGGTAGAGAGCACTCATTGGTCCAAACTAAAAGTGAGGTGGTATGTTGCTTTCATCCTTATATTGCCATGTGGCATGCCACCTCATCAACTTATTCCAATTAATTAAATTACAACTCATCAATGGTTTTGAAATTAAATTCTAATTTGATTTAATCACCATTAATTTTATTTAATTTATTAATCACTTCTCTAATCTTGTTAATTAATCTACAATTTTCCCATCAATTTCCAATTTGAGTTCAAAACTCCAAATTTTATTCAAAATATTCCGGAACATTACATTGAGTTACGGGGTTGAAACTTCGAGTCATTACATGTCGAGTCCCATTTAATTACCATGTTATCTTACCCATGATCCTTCCAGATGACTAAGGCTCTCCTAATACTAAGTATTTCCGCCTCATTTGACTCCTTGATACATACCAAATCATTGAACATTATGGATGTTTCACCCTCGTGATTTCTCAGAACGCCACCAATCTTTGCTGGTCCCGGTTTCCCCCATCGACATTGAATTTCATAATACCCTCTTATGGTGGACTCCACTGCTCCCAAGATAATATGAGGTCATTGATCTTAAGCCCCTAAAAATGGGATCTACCAACATCCACACAAACCACATCTACTTGGCAATTTGGAAAAGATCGTTTTCATTTGATTCTATATTTGAGGCAAGACTAATCCTACGAGTATGGATAAACTTCCCAATCCACACACTAGATAAATCAATGACGAATAATCTCATGGAAAGTGATCCAGAGGAGTTTGAGCATGAATTAAACTCAACTCACTCATATACCTTAATCGCATTCATACAAAAATATTTGATCTACATAACCAAAAGTATTTATCACTTCTCCATCCGTAAACTATACTTCTACAAGTTCATATAAAGTTCCAACCTCCTTTCATTTCATCACAATTAAAGCACATTTTGAAACCCTAATATATGCACTTTTCACAATGATCTTGTATCATTCAATTTAAGTGTTTTGAAAAATATGAGATATTTCTTCATATTAGAAACATGTCTTACATTTTAAGGATTTTAAGAATATCACATACATCTTAATTCCAACTTTACAATCCCTGTGATCTTTACCGAACTCATTGTCCCCAATAAGAATTATTCCACTATTAAATATTGTATGAGTGATAAACCAATCCTTATTAGAAAATATGTAATTAAAAATATTATGATCAACGAACCAATTGTCTTTGAAATGATTATCATTTAGAATTACATATAAAGTATCAACGACATTCTCATTATATGAATTATTAGTTGCACTAGCAACATTTGAAACTTTCCATCTTTACCAAATTACTTACAATAATCACATGTTATCTTAATTAGCATTTGATAATACAATATGTAATAATATATTGTGGGGTGGCCGTTTAGACACTGTGATTTTCTTCCAGGAGACGTTGTTTTCAAAATGTGGTGTGAATTTATCATTTTGTCCTTCCATCTTTTAAAAAACAAAGATTCCTCCGCAACGTCCGAATGAAGGGTAGAAGAATTTTCATGCATTCGGACATTCGACGCACACTTTCGTTCGTTCGGACATTCAAACACGATAGTGTTGTGGAGAGTGATTTTCAAACGAGGTCGTTTCTCGAAACGATTTCTAAACAAGGTATCAAAATTTAACTACTTTGAATTTTATGAATTCTGAGACTGATTTTAAGTGAAAATTGTATAGTTTTGTACTTCAAAAATTGTACTAAAAAATTTAATGAAAAATGATATTTCCTCTTAATTCTTTGAATACGATTTTTGAACCCAAAAACTATACTCTGTTCTCTTAAAATTAGTCCCGGAGTTCATAAAATTCAGACTAGAAGAACTTTGATACCTTTTTTGTAAAAATCGGCAGAGAAACTGTTTCCCTGCTAACATTAACCATATTTTAATAAATCCCAATTTTCCCATTTCATTACTTCATTCGTTTTCCTCTTTTCGCAGGTTTTCTGTCAAACTGGATCGGACTTGTGATCGGTGGTGAGAGAAGTAGGAAGGAAGGATCGTTATCTCAAAGAGAAGGGCTAAGGGCTGTGTACGGATTGGGATCAGGTGATTGGAGGCAGAGAGGATGGTTGTGCGATGGAGGCGGTGCTCAGCTTAAGCTCGCTATTACAATAGGCAATAATGTTTTGTCTCATTCAAACCATTGTTGGCAAAGCATGTCACCTGCAGTGAACTAAACTCTCTCCAAGCAGTTGTTGATTCAATAACTAAATTATATGAGGCTGTAAAATGTTACTACACTTATAATCCAAATAAAGAACCAATATTTTGAACTTAGTTGCAGTGGGTGATATGGGGACTAAATTTTCCCATCCCTCCTTATCCTCCATATAATTTAGGTCCAAACAAATGCTTTCAAGTGTCAAAGCATGCGTGTGCACCGGCGATGAGCTACAATTAGATGGAGTTTATGTTCTAATAACGATCAATGAACGAAAGCAAGCTCTCGTCAATGGAGTATGTATGCAAACAGATATTGTTTCTGCTTTCATCTTCTCAATGCCGGAATCTGACGTAGATGCCTTTCCAGTGCCGGCCCTGAGATTTCAGGGGCCATAGGCGAACTCTTAAAGAGGGGCCATTTTACCAATTGTGAAATATCTAAATAATATATCATAATCAATTTTTTTTAATGAATAGTTAATATTATGCATCAAAAGAAGAGCCCACAAAAAAAGGAGTTTACAAACCATAGCCCGGCAAGGTAGTGGAACAAAAAATCAAGCCCAAACAAACAAAGGCCGAGAAACATGGCCCACAACATAGATGGGCAAGCCCACACCCTGGGCCAGGGAAATAACCCCTACAAACAATCAGTTGTAGTGGCATCCAATACCAAAGGAAAAAAAAATGCCAGAAGAGTTACCAGTCAGCAAGTAATTTGGAAAATGCAAAGCGCGAAAGTTCTTGTCGTCGGTGAATTTAACCTTGCCAAAACTGAATGTGCAGAGGAGGGTTTAATCACTCGAACGTGACAACACTGGGTCCAAAGATTGTTGGAAGAAGTCATTTCCTCACAAAGGATAAGGTGATGAAGATGAAACTCATATGAAGAATAGAGAGCAGAGTGGACTATAACAAAAGAAACAAAGGTAAATTGTGCTCCAACTGCAGTGGAGGCCTAATCAAATTTATAACAAAGTACTATTTTAAATTCATTCTTCTCGCATTTTGAGATGCAAAATTACTAATTAAATTACTATTCAAGTTTTTTTAACATATCTTTTTCAATAGATAAGATAGTTAATCCATTCAATCTTTCTTCTGACGTTTTAGACCTAAGATAAAAATTTATCAGTTTTAACTTTGAAAAACTTCTTTCTCTAGTGGTAACTGTAATTGGTATAGTCAACATTATCCTAAACAATCCATGCATTTGGAAAACAACAATTTATTCTTTTTAAATAATTTAACACTTCAATTGTATTTTTTACTTCTTTTGGTACTCCATTTTTCAAATGCAATTCTAAAAATAATTCACTTTCATCAATATCAGAAATCAAACAAGAACTCTTCAAACTATCATCTTCAAAAGAATTTAACTTTTCCAATGCAAACAAAAATCCAAAAGTATCTTCATATGTTTGAAATTATTCAAATCTAGTCTTAAGTGACATAAGAGCTTGATCAATTATCTAAGAAGTAATTAACTCTAAAAGATTCTTTACGTGACTGTGTTATCTCGTCACTAGCATTCTCATCAAAATATTTTTTTCTACGAATAATATGTTTTTCACGAAATATAGGTGCAATTTCAATTCCTCTAGCAATCTCTTTAACATCAATCATGGCAGTTTTAAATCCATTCTCTTTGAGTTTCAAAAAAAGAAATGAGTCGTTTTAAAGAATTTAAAGCAACACCAATATTCATGTCTTTTGCTTGTAAAATTTTGCTAATTTTATTAACCGCAAACAATATATTATACCAAATAATCATACCAAATAAGAATTCAAAATTTTCAATTTTTAATGTTGCTAAGTCTTCAGCATCACTCTTTGTCTAAGAATCTCCATAAGTGTTCGCTAAGTCAATTAAGCATCTCTAATTTGTAGAACTTGGAATCTAATTGCTTTTATACTTTCAATGTGACTTTCCAACGGCTTAAGTGTGATACGTTTAACATAATCTTTAAAAACTGTCCACTGCTTTATAGAAGACAAAAATACATTATATATACATTGCATAATTCCAAAAAATATATTGAGAACAAGAATTTACCATATCACAAAGTGCCAAGAAAAAGACTATGACAACCACAAGGAGTATAGAATGCTTTTAGATTTATTGTAGTACCCTATTTTGTACTCCCGTATTTTTCTCTTTCATATTAGAACGATTATCATATCATTGTCCCCTTATATCATCAATATTAAGTTCAAGAGTTTTTAGAACATCTATAAGTTCATTAAAAAGTCATTGTCTGATATCGTCCACCTTTAAAAATCCTAAGAAAAATTCTTCTACTTTTATTGGATTTTTGAAATATCAACACAATGTACCATGATAGATATTTGTTCTTCGTGACTTATATCTGGAGTACAATCAAGGATAATCAAAAAGTATTTTGATTCTTTGATCCTTTTACAAAGATCCCAAAAGCCCTTGACCTCTCCATCCCTGCTTTAGAAAAGAAATCAGTTATGGTGCTAGCTGACACTTGACATGTCCGTGAAATGTTCTAACCCCTGAACAGTAAAAAATATCTTAGTGATAAGGATAAGCCTATAGGGGACTTTCTTCTTACCGGTACCCAAGCAATGGCAATAATAAAGTCTTGCTCTGCCACTAGATTCCACCTTTACTACCTCCAACAGACCACTGAGATGCTGTTCTCCTAATGACAAGAAATCCTCATTAGAATCCTTAATCCCAACAGGACTAGAGAAGATCAATAGAGCCGGACCTAAATGATTTTGAAGCACACCACCCCCAACCCAAAAAATAAAAAGCAAGCCTTGGCTTATCCCTTGCAGCTCCATCAACCCTAAACTTAAGCTGATTTAACATTGGAGTCTCTCACTTAGACATATCAATCATCTAATAAAGTCATCAAAAATGAAATCTTTGAACTCTTTACAACCCACAAGTCAAAAGATTAGAAGTGCCCAAGAGAACTTACCAATTTAACCACTGTGGGAGTGATCCGCTGGACGGGGAAAAAACGACGGTCGAGAGTGGTCGGCCTGTCGGAGAAGAAACGAGGGCTGAGACACAGCATTTAAAGCACAGAGAGAGGAGTGCGAAGAGAGAGTCAAAGAGGTAGAGACCGCAGGAGAGAGGAGACCGAGAGAGAGGCAGCAGAGAGGAAACCGAGAGAGAACGCAGCGAGTGAGCAAAGAGGCAAAAAGTTAGGTTTTTTTTCTTAGGGTTTTCGGAAATGAGAAGTAAAGGTGTGGGTTTGGCGTGTTGCTGTGCGGAAGTTGAAAAGAGCGGAAGTCGAAACGCGTGTACCGTAAAACGCCTGAAACGTGTGGGATTTTTACTGGGCCTATTTACTGAGTTATGGATTTGGGGGCACTAGGCGACGGCCTAGTTCGCCTAAAGGTAGGGCCGGGCCTGATTGGAGGCAGAGAGGAGGGTTGTACAATGGAGGCGGTGCTCGGCTTAAGCTTGCTATTACAGTAGGCAATAATGCTTTTGTCTCATTCAAACCATTGTTGGTAAAGCATGTCACATGCAGTGAACTGAACTCTCTGCAAGCAGTTGTTGATTCAATAACTAAATTATACGAGGCTCTAAAATGTTACTACACTTATAATCCAAATAAAGATCCAATATTTTGAACTTAGTTGCACTGGGTGATATGGGGACTAAATTTTCCCATCCCTCCTTATGCTCCACACAATTTAGGTCCAAACAAATGCTTTCAAGTGTCAAAGCATGCGTGTGCACCGACGACGAGCTACCAATTAGATGGAGTTTATGTTCTAATAATGATCAATGAATGAAAGCGAGTTCTTGTCAATGGGAGTATGTACCCAAACAGATACTGTTTCTGCTTACATCTTCTCATTGCCGGAATCTGACGTAATTGACGTTGATGCCTGTCGAGTGAAGTGGGATCTGACATGGTTAGGAGGACAAACTCACCATAAGCTTTTGTTTTAAAATAGAAGGAAAAAAATCCGAAGTGCAGACTTGACTCTATGCTCGCCCAGACTTCTTGCTGCCCAGGACCCTAGTCACTCGTGATTTCTCACACGAAGCCACTCAACCTATGCTCTTGCCAGTGATGCCTCGTTACCAGCCTAGCTGCTTGCATTTTCGCCGCCTCTCACCGTAGTCCACAGTGATCTCCACCGCTCACCTGACTCTATCCCAGTCCATGAATAACCCTTACCCTTTTTTACATAGTACATGCAGATAGAAATTAAAACGAATGAAGTAATGAAAAGGGTAAAATTGAGATTTCCTGAAATATGGTGTATATTTATAAAAAATTATGGTGTAAACAAAGAAAATAAGATAATTTAGAAATTAATTACCCACTTAATTGGGTTAGCTGGATGGTCACACTTCCTTATCTCTTTCTGCCGCTCAACCCTTATTTCTCAATCACCCAGGCTTGGCCCTGCCTTTAGCTCAACTAGGCCGTCGTCTAGGGCCCCCAAATCCATAACTCAGTAAATAGGCCCAGTAAAAATCCCACACGTTTCAGGCATTTTGCAGCACACGCGTTTCAACTTCTGCTCTTTTCAACTTCCGCTCGTTTTGACTTCTGCACAGCAACACGCTAAACCCACGCCTTTACTTCTCATTTCCGAAAACCCTAAGAAAAAAAGCCTAATTTCTTGCCTCTTTGCTCACTCACTATGTTCTCTCTCGATCTCCTCTTTGCTGCGTTCTCTGCCTCTCTCTCTCGCGCTCCTCTCTCTGTGCTGACGTGCTGTCTCTCAGCCCGAGTTTCTTTTCGATAGGCTGACCACTCTCGGCCGGCTTTTCTTCCCTGACCGGCGGATCACTCCCACATTCGTTAAATCGGTAAGTTCTCTTGGGCACTTCTAATCTTTTGGCTTGTGGGTTGTAAAGAGTTCAAAGATTTCATATTTGATGACTTTATTAGATGATTGACATGTTTAAGTAAGAAGCTCCAATGTTAAATCAGCTTAAGTTTAGGGTTGATGGAGCTGCAAGGGATAAGCCAAGGCCTGCTTCTTATTTTTTGGGTTGGGGGTGGTGCGCTTCAAAATCATTTAGGTCTCGTTCTATTGCTCTTCTCTAGTCCTGTTGGGATTAAGGATTCTAATGAGGATTTGTTGCCATTATGTTGGAGGTAGTGAAGGTGGGAATCTAGTGGCAGAACAAGACTCTATTATTGTCATTGCTTGGGCATCGGTAAGAAGAAAGTCCCCTATAGGCTTATCCTTATCACTAGAGATAGTTCTTTACTATTCAGGGGTTAGACCATTTCACTCGGACAAGTCAAGTGTCAGCTAGCACCATAGCTGATTTCTTGTCTAAAGTAGGGATGGAGAGGTCTGAGGGCTTTTGGGATCTTTATAATCAGGAGGGGGTTTCAACTTTTATATGTTGAATGTTGAAAAGATGCATATTGGGGGTTGATTATGTTTGTTTTTCTTTTTCTTTGATTGATTCTCATTTTGACTGAGGATCAGTATATAGCTTCTATTTTATACATTTTCTCTTAGTTAATTAATACATTTGGTTATCTTTTAATGAAAATAAAAAACAAAATTCAAATTTTGGGGGTGGCAGACTTTCTGGAAGGTAGGAATTGAGAGACCAACATCTTATGTTGGTTATGATTTTGTGTTGGAGTTTGTATTATTTTTTGTTGGGTGATGTATGTGTTGTAACGCTTTTTAATGCAGATCTCATGTACTGATCTATTCTACAACTTTTCTTTACTAATGAAATTTTATTGTTACCCATTCAGTCATTCTCAGCCTACTAATTCATTTAACCTTAGACTCTTTATTTTAATTAAATTAGATTCATTAAGCCCGTCAAACCAGTTACCTATAATCAGCCCCCTTCCATTCACATTGAAGTGTTATAAACTATCAAAAACAAGGTTCTATTCTGATGAATTTTTTATAATCAAGATTTAGAAATTATTTTGAATGTTCAGTTTCTTCTTACTCATTAAATATTTAAATTGATTTTTTTATATTTATATTTTGCAGTGAAATTGATTATGTGATTGTGAGTGTGATTAATCTTGTGGGCGGGGTGGCGGACGATTCTTGTTTATTCGCAAATCAAATCAGGTTTTATTGTTCTTTAATTTTTATTATCTATTTGTTAATTTTGTATTGGTTATCACTATCATTATGTCTAATAGAAAATATCCTTCAAGATATGAAAAAAAGAAAAAAGCAAAAACAAGTTCAAGAATCAATTAAATCTCAAGTAGGATCTCTTAATAGGTATTTTAGCAAAAGTGAACAAACAAAAAGTCCAATTGAAGATTTGGTTAATGATGAACATAATGATAATGAAGAAACTATAAATGAAAGTAATGATATTAACTTGGTGAATGAAGAACATATGGATGAGAGTGATAATGAATATAAGGATGAGAATGAAGAAAATGAAAATAAGAATGAGAATGAAGAAAATGAAAATTTCAATGAACATGTTCTTTAAACATTTATGATCCTGGTAATTGGAAAAGTATTGACCAAAATTTGAGAGATATATTAGTAAAAAGAGGTCCCATAAGATATACTAATATTAACTTTCCTAAAGATTAAAACAATAGACATTTTTCTATCACACAATATATTCGAAATTTATGAAATGGAGGAAAACAAGATAGAGAATGGTTAGTTTACTCAATTGCTTTGGATAAAATATTTTGTTTTTGTTGTAAGCTGTTTAAGCAAGATTGAATCAAAACTCAATTGACAGATGAAGGAAGTAATGATTGGAAAAATCTTGGCTATAGACCTAATGACCACATTACTAATATGAGAAGATGGATAGAATTGAAATTAATATTGTAAAAAAATAAAACAATTGATAAAACTGTGTAAGAACAAATTAATAAAGATAGGGAACACTGGAGACCAGTACTATTAAGAATAATTGGTGTTGTGAAAGTTCTTGCTAAAAATAATTTGACATTTTGTGGAGACAATGAAAAGATTTATGAAGAAAGTAATGGAAACTTTTTAACTTTTATTGAAATAATTGCTGAATTTGTCCCTATAATGCAAGAACACATTCGACGTATTGAAGTTAAATAAATTCATTACCACTATTTTAATCATAAGATTCAAAATGAATTAATACTTTTGTTAGCGGGTAATGTAAAAAATGCAATAATTAAAAGGATCAAAAAATCAAAATACTTTTCGATTATCCTTGATTGTACTTCAGATATAAGTCATAAAGAACAAATGTCTATCATAGTACGTTATGTGGATATTTCAGCAAGTCCAATAAAAGTACAAGAGTTTTTCTTAGGATTTTTAAAGGTGGACGATACATCGAGACAATGACTTTTAATGAACTTATAGATGTTTTAAAAACTCTTGAACTTAATATTGATGATATAAGGGACAATGATATGATAATGGTTCTATGAAAGGGAAAAATAAAGGAGTACAAAATAGGGTACTATAAATAAATCCTAGAGCATTCTATACTCCTTGTGGTTGTCATAATCTTAACTTGGCACTTTGTGATATGGCAAATTCTTGTTCTCAAGGTGAATTTTTTTTTGAAATTATACAACATATATATAATGTATTTTCGTCTTCTACAAAGCGGTTTACAGTTTTTAAAGATTATGTTAAACGTATCACACTTAAGCCATTATCACAAATACATTGGAAAAGTCACATTGAAAGTGTAAATGCAATTAAATTCCAAGCTCCACAAATTAGAGATATTTTAATTGACTTAGCGAATACTTGTGAAAATCTTAAGCTAACGAGTGATGCTGAAGACTTAGGAACATTAAAAAATTGAAAATTTCGAATTCTTATTTGGCATGGTTATTTGGTATAATATATTGTTTGCGGTTAATAAAACTAGCAAAATTTTACAAGCAAAAGACATGATATCGGTGTTGCTTTAAATTCTTTAAAACGACTCATTTCTTTTTTTAAACTCAAAGAGAATGAATTTGAATCTGCTATGATTGATGCTAAAGAGATTACTAGAAAAATTGAAATTGAACCTATATTTCGTGGAAACGTATTATTTGTAGAAAAAAATATTTTGATAAGAATGCTAGTGACGAGATAACACGGTCACGTAAAGAATCTTTTAGAGTTAATTACTTCTTACATATAATTGATCAAGCTCTTATGTCACTTAAGATAGATTTGAATAATTTCAAACTTATGAAGATACTTTTGGATTTTTGTTTGATTTGGAAAAGTTAAATTCTTTAAATGATGATAGTTGAAGAGTTATTGTAATAAGCTTGAGATTTTCTAAGACATGACATGATTTCTGATATTAATGGAAGTGAATTATTTTTAGAATTACAAATTTTGAAAGATGGAGTACCAAAAGAAGTAAAAAAACAATTGAAGTATTAAATTATATAAAAAGAATGAATTGTTATTTTCCAAATATATAGATTGCTTATGGATAATGTTGACTATACTAGTTACAATTGCCTCTGCAAATAAGTTTTTCAAAATTAAAACTGATAAAATCTTATCTTAGGTCTAAAATGTCATAAGAAAGATTGAATGGATTAGCTATCTTATCTATTGAAAAAGATATGTTAAAAAAACTTGAATATAGTAATTTAATTAGTAATTTTGTATTTCAAAATCCGAGAAGAATAAATTTAAAATAGTACTTTGTTATAAATTAGTCATCACCTTATCCTTTGTGAGGAAATGACTTCCTCCAACAATCTTTGGACCCAGTGCTGTCACGT
Organism: Chimonanthus praecox; assembly: GCA_022113865.1. Lineage (NCBI taxonomy): Eukaryota > Viridiplantae > Streptophyta > Magnoliopsida > Laurales > Calycanthaceae > Chimonanthus > Chimonanthus praecox. The sequence continues at coordinate 56,250,150 of CM039087.1, read as the reverse complement.
TCGAGCGATTAAGCCCTCCTCTGCACATTCAGTTTTGGAAAGGTTAAATTCACCGGCGACAAGAACTCTCGCGCTTTGCATTTTCCAAATTACTGGTGACTAGTAACTTTTCTGGCATTTCTTTTCCTTTGGTATTGGATGCCACTACAACTGATTGTTTGTAGGGGTTATTTCCCTGGCCCAGGTGTGGACTTGCTCATCTATGTTGTGGGCCATGTCTTTCGGCCTTTGCTTGTTTGTGCCTGATTTTTTATTCCACTACCTTGCTCGGGCTATGGATTGTAAACTCCTTTTTTTGTGGGCTCTCATTTTAAATGAGTAATATTAACTATTCATTAAAAAAAATTGATTATGATATATTATTTGGATGTTTCACAATTGGTAAAAAGGTCCCTCTTTAAGAGTTCGCTTAGAGCTCCTGAAATCTCGGAGCCGACACTGGTTCCACCATTTTCTGCAGGTTTCCCAATCCTTTTTTTGTTCTTCTTCCTTTCTTATTCCTTCTTCTCTTTTATTTCGTGTTTATCCCACTAATTCTCTCTGTCTCGTTTCCGGGTTTTAATTCGTTCTCTTTTGCTCAGCTTAATTGCAAGGCAAGGAATCCTCCGATTAAACGGCACTTATAAAAGGAAGAAACGGTAACGTCTTTGCTGGTGTGGATTGACTCCACGCCTTTCCTTTATCTTCATGCATCCGTCATTAACAAAATCTAAATTGGGAACTCACATGCAATGAAAATTTTCCATTTTGGGCTTTAAGCAGGCCCACACGGTTCCTCCTTGCTTGAGTGGATTTTCTATCATGTTGGCATGCTTGGTGGAGTCCACAAGGTGGTGATGTGGATTCTGTATTTCGTGGGCCACTGAATTAAGAGCATTTGGATTTAGTTTCATAGGCTTTTGAGGCCAAACTCGTCTGCAAAAATGGGCCCAAGCCCATAGTTGTTCAAATATGCTTTAATTTTGATGCAAGTAGGTCCATTAGGTTAAGTCCAAGGTCTCCGCTTTCCTCGAGAAAGTAAACTCATCAATTCCATCTAATCAGGCATGCTCATCTTCTATCGGACTCAAGTCTAGTTTATTGGATTTGATTCCTGTATCATTTTGTCTTTTTAAAATTTATAAACATCTATTTTTTAATTCTGCTGACTCCAAATTGGTAGAATTACTGGCTGATGTTGATGACGATTCTTTTGTACTTTACTTGTAAAATGTTTTAGTTAAAGAGTTTGATATGATATTTTGTTAAAATAGAGTAAAGAAAATGAGATAATATAGAAATCAAGTTATTACTTTCTAAATTTAAAAATTTAATTTGATAAAAGTTTAAAGATAAAGTGAAAAGGTCGTAGATAGTGATAAATAAGTCTTTTTATATTCTCATAAAGTATATATTTTTAAATATTATATAAAGTAATAAACTGATTCACTACTGACACTTAATTGATTTGATGCAGTAATTAATCAAATCTTGATCTTAATCTTATTAGAAACATACTATGCTTCCACTCTCTCATGAGTCTAGAGATGGGCAGATTTTGGCTTAGTGGGAGAGAGGGAGGGTGGGAGCCATGGCCCTAAATCGGTGGATGATGTTTATATATATATATATATATATATTGATTTTACGATGAAGTCTTCAGGTGTTGGTATGATTGTTTAAGAACTCAATCAAAATGTAAGAGTATGTTCAATTCACGCGGAGAATATAAGGCCACTCCCTCTCTACTATTCATGCCCCAAGAAGCAGTGTGACACTTTGATACTTTGATTTTTAATAAAATATTATAAAATGAATTTACACATTTAGTGTTGGGCCTTCCAAAAAATTAAAATATTTCATATAGCCCATCATGAAAAAAGAAAACATAAATCAAGATCCAAAACTTACCCGATTCCTAAAATTTCTACACTGTATGTATACATTTTTTACTGAAATTTCTCCTATGATCTTATATTATTAGTGGCGTACTCAAAGGTTTAAATCTTGGTCATATCTTTATCAACGGATGTATATCATATCGACAGAGATATCAAAGTTTTAAAAATCGAAATATCTCGTGTCGATCTCGTACTTCTCTTTCTGTCTCACTCAGCATACCAGCCAGCATTTGGGGAAAAGTGGGAAACGCCAGCTGCTTAAAAGGGATGGATTAATAGAAAAATACAGCAAAGTAAGAATATGAACCAGCTGGTCCAGCTCGATATTTGGTTCTGCAAACTGCGAAACAGACGGTGGAGATGATTGGATATGGATATGTCTCTCTGCATGGCTACTGCATGAAGATATGTATGGGAACTGAACTGAACAGCGGATAGATATCTATCTGTCACTTTTTGTTTATCCAAAAATATTGGAACTTTGTGTGAATGTCTGTGAATCAGATAAGACTCGACTAATTGTTTTAAATTAAGAGTCTAATTAGTGAGTCAATCAAATGAATTTGATCAAGTTTTTAGATGTTTTTGTTTTTCAACTAAGTGAACAATTTTAATTTTATATGGTTATATTATTGAATCTATTTACACATATAATAAAATTATAAAAAATAATAATGTATAAAACACTAAAGTGAAGACATTATTCTCAAAGGAACTGTGAAATCTAGAAAGAAGATTATCAAAATAAATATAATTATATGTTATGCATCATCATCATCTTTATAATTATTGTCAAGATTATTAGCTTTTTTTAATTCTACCTTGACTTTATTCGATGGAGAGAAGTAGAAAGATTTCTTTTTGATAAGTTCGAATTTTCTATTTTATTAACTCTGCAAGTTGATCAAGGTTTTCGCATTCTATGTATGAGAGAAATCTAAAAAAAGTCTGGGTCATTTTGAAATCTGTAATCAAAATTATTATTATATTTTAAAAAATTAAATTTAAGTATTCATAATTTTTATTTGATGCATCTTTAATAGTTAGGTTAAGTATGATAAATTAAAAAAAAAAACCAATAATTTTTAAATTTTAAAAATCAGTAACTATTATAATTTAACATTTTTGAATTTTAACAATATACTAGTCTTAATAATATTCTATTTATTCATAATTTTATATAAATTTCTATAATTATTAGTTTTAGAAATTTATTACCACTCATCAAAAGACATAAAAACTCAGAGGCTCAAACATCCAACTGGGTTCTACTGAATCTGCATGATTGTTTTTCTGCGTAGATATCTTATCCGACTAATTTTTAAGACATATATAAACCTCTCAATCTACACACTAGATAAGTTTTGAATAGGGAATGCCTTTGAAATTGAGTGTGAATCGAACAATAAATAATTTTCGAAGCAACTTCTTGGCAGTCAGCAATATCACAAACATCGGTTAATGATTCGAGATTTATTGACACTATAATAAATTTTCGATAAAATCGCACGACAATATCTCCATTAATTAGAGGTAAATTACTTATTACCTTGAGCTTATCACTGTAACACCATCGTTTTCATGGTTGGATGCTTCTCAGACCTTTCTGTCTGGATTGACTACAGTCTTATATTTATATTTTCTTTAGTTGGTTTGTGTTCCACAGATGGAAGACACCTACCTCACTTGATTGGACTTGGACTACATTCTATACAATAGATGTGGTTGATATTTATCAATTTTTTTATATACTAATATAAAAATACTCTATATTATAACAAATTGTTAAAAAAATACAGGAAAATCGAAAAAAAAATGGAAAATATAGTGAGCATGTTTTTTTGGTTAAAAAGTGTCATTTTATGGAGTACTTGTCCTTTAAGAGTAAAATTTTGATACGTATAAAATGTCTTAACATTTAAAAAATGTATAAAATTTTAGAAAATAGGAAACCAATATATGAACCACATTATATGAAATTCATATTCTCTAGTATCCATAACTTTTTTTAAAAAAAAAATATGAAATTCTCAAAAATGTTGGAATATTTGAAAAATCACACAAACACCTTAAAAACTATTCAATCACATTAAAATTATCCTAATGAAACTAATGTCATCTTTCTTTTTCTTAATAGTGATTGACCGCTATCATTCTCGTTCTGATTTACCAATGGAATAGTTATTCCCAGGGCCAGCCTGGCTATTGACGGAGTACGCTATCGCCTAAGACTCCCAAAAAATAGATCTAAAAAATTAAAAAATAAAAGAGATACTAATTGCAGTAGGCCTGGGCCCATCTTAAAAATTTGCCTAAGGCCCCTGAAATTTTAGGGCATCTTAGTCCATCTAAAAGCATATCTAATTACCTTAAAATTTGCTTCTAGTGTTTACATAACATATGCTGGGTTTCTTTTGCACAATAGAGGTTAAAGTATCCATCTAATTGTTTCCAAGCCTCACTTATCATTAAAATCCAATTAATTGGAAGTATGAGTACACACAAGCATTCATCCATCTAAAAACATATCTAATTACCTTAAAATCTGAATTTAACCATTGGTTAAGCACATGAACCAAAGAAAAAAAATTGAAAAATCAAACTTATTTAGACATCTGAAACATGAGATAGATTCAAGTAGATTTTAAATTTAAAAGCTTGGTTTTGAACAATAAAGGAAGCAACCCATCTAAATTTTTACTTTGTTCTCTTTCCTTAAATGATTAGCTGTGAATTTCATTTTGTTTTAGTTGGAACAAGTAGAAAAGAATGGTTAAATTTTCGTATCGTGTCAAATTTTAGCTTATTTATAATTTATCAAATCTATTTTTAATGTATATTGTTGTTTTTTATAGATGTGACAAAGATTGGAAAGTAAAAAGAAATAGGCTTGGTGCGACCATGTCTTTTTAAGTTTTGATATTTCATTTGAAAAAAAAAAAATTAGAATTCAAATTTCTTTCTTGAACATTAATGGTTTTTTTTTTTGTCTAAATAAATTTTTATTTGATTTCTAGGAAAATAAAATTCAAGCCCCCTTGAATTAGAATTTGATAATCATGTTATTATGACATGAAATTACATATTTGAATAGATATTTGATGGTAATTTATGTTTTGTTTGTGTTGATTAGTGTGGAAGGATGAAAATAATTAACTGCAAAATGTTTATCAGTTTATACTATTTTTTATAATTTATAATATTTTCTATTTTTATGCTGTTTTTACAAAATAAAACACCAAAATGGTTGAAACAATGACATATTGTTCTACTCTGGACTCTGGAGACAAAACTACAATGGGTTTTCGAATGGATTTTTTTTTAATTTGTAAAAAAAATGTTTATTTTCTGATTTCTTATTTTCAAGTAGGATGTTGCATGTTCGAGTCCCCATAATCTAACTTTCGTGTACTTTAGGAATAGTGGACTCACATATGAAAATTTTACGCTGAATATCCTATGATTTTCTAAACGTAAATTAAAAAAAAAAAAAAATATTATCTCTTGACGTCTTGAAGGTGTTTATAAGAAGAAGAGGACTTTCAATCTCCTTTCTTAGATGAGTTGGCAATCACAAAATTTTGGTCATTTCCCATTGTATTCGAGTTGTTGGGAGAAGTGACCTAAGGCACAAGACAGAGAACCACGTTGAGGTAATTAGACAATAAAGAGAGAATAATTGTGTGTGTATAAATGGCTAAATTATGGGACATTTGGGTTCATGTATACACTTTAAATGTGTGTGTCCTACGTCTCATCAACCCAATAAATAAAGAAAAGACCAAACAATCTGAAAAAGGGCAAAATTTTATTCAACTAAAAAAGGATGGACTAATTACAAGAATTTGAAAGAATACACGTGTAATCTCTTTGAGGTAGAGCTACTCTTTGTGCAATAATAAAATCCTTTTATCCTACAAATATGTGTAATCACAATGATAATTTAGTAATATTTTGACATTTAAATTTTAAATAAATGAATAGAACTCATCTTAAAAATCGATGTTAAAGGAGAAGGAAGGTGTTCATGTACTTAACTTTATTAATACTCTCTTTCAACACGAAGGTCGAAGATACCTGACTCTATTTTAAAAGTTAAATTCTAAATCTCTCAAATTTGTAATGATCCTCTGTTTATAGGCTCTAGAAAGAGAAGAATTTTATGGAATACTTAGCTTGAGGTAATAGATTAAAAACTACTTCCATAGCAAAAAAATTGGATTGGTTGAAATTAAAATTGAACAAAAGTTGTTACAAACCATCTCAAGCTAAAACAATAACAAACCTTTCATTTGCTGCATGTGAATGGAGATAGCTAATAACAATATTTGTTGTTACTCTCACTCCATTTAATCTAGAGAACTAACTCCTCACTTTACTTTAATCTCAATAATCTTTAATTTATTAATAAATTAGTATTTAAATTAATATTAACATCGATCATCAAGGCTACATTTGGATGAAAGGTAAATTTTGCATGATTTTTCCTTATGCAAGGGTTTTTCTTGAATAGAAGTTTTCCTTAAACACAAGTTTCTCTTATCTTATTAGTAGTTACAGTGAAAAATGTACAAGAGAAAAGAAACTTCCTCTAAAAGAAAGATAAAGTGATTATCTTATCTAAAAGGGGATTTTGGATTTATGTTGGGGAGAGGAAATTTAAGATTTTCTTGTCCCTTTCTTTCGTTTTCAAACGGGAGTAAACGAGAGTTATCCTCATTTTTACCCTGTACTCCTCGCTCAAACGCAGCCCATATGTCTTGAAAAATGGATTTTGACACTTTTAGATGAAAGATTGGATGTGTTAAACTTAAATATATAGTTATTTAAGGAGTGAAATGTATAAAAGCATTAAATTGATTATTGTTGATTTTAATTATTTTGCTATTAAAACTGTTTTTTGGTCTTTATGTTTAGAAAAAAATTAATTGGATTTGAACGATTGAATATCAATTTAAAATAATTATCATGACACATATTTAACTCGATATTTCAGTCCTGCTGTCAAAATTATTATTGTCCGGTTCTCCTAAGACGTCTATATCTAAACACTTAAGCAGGGCTATTAAATTCAACAGTGATCGAATTCAACTTTTAACCTTTTTAAAATTAGGCAGCAAACACTAGTTTAATTTTACAAATCATTTTTTACTTCCCTTCTTTATTGGTATTTTGAGTTACTATTTAATATTTATAAAGATTAAAATTCTATACTATACTATATAAAGATCGATCATTATTAATCAAATCAGATAAATAAATTTTATGCAATAAAAATGTATCATCAAAAGGATTATTTATTTATATAGTGTTTATACCATTTTACAACTAATAATACCTTTTTATTATCTCACTGGAACACTGGTAATCAAATCCGAATGCCTGACGTGTATGGTGTATCAAACTTGTTTCAGATATTCTCTTATAAAATTCTTTTCTCATATTAGATTACACTAAAATAATAATAAAACTTCATTAAGAAATACATGAAATTATGTATTTATGGAGTATAAAAATAGATTTTATCATTTTAAGATAAAAACCCTGACTCCGCTGAGAAGAATTTTTACTGACCATGTATCTTGGTTGAAATATATAAAAAAGGGGTCACAGGGGTGAAAAAAAACGCTCCGGCCGATAATTCAGCAGATATGATTCTCTCTCCTCTTTTTTTTTTTTTGTAAATATCGGTATTATTTTATTATTTCTGATTGAAAAATATAAAAAAACCGAAAAAGAAACTGTTTTTAAAAAAAAGAAATTTGAAAACGTAAATATCGACTGATATCGGCCTATATTTTGAATATCAGCCGATATCTGGGCCGATATTGGACTGATATCGGCTGATATTTTGACCCAGGCCTATCACCGTTTTGATTTTTTTTTTTTTAAAATACCGATATCGGCCGATATCGGACCGATATGTATCACCGATATATCGGCCGTATCGGCGAGATGAATGATGTATTATTGTATCGGCCGATATTAATCGGCGCTGAAAAACCGATATCTGCACCCCTAGGGCGTCTATCCTAACATGGACAAAATCTTTTAAGAAACACGGAATAAAGTGAAATCTCCATTTTACTCCTACTAGTGTACTGCTCATCAAGTAACGGTGAACCGATAACACGCCGCTCTACATGTATATGTTCTGCATATCGGTTCACCGTTATTTGATGAGCGGTATACAGATAGGGGTAAAATAAGAATTTCACTCCATCCCGTGTCTCCTAAAAGATTTTGCCCGTGTTAAGATGAGCGACTTATAAAAAATATAAAGATAATGAGTAAATAAAGTTTGACTTTCATCTAATTGTTTTAATTATGACTTTTAATGAAAATTAATTTGTATACCTGTATTTTTCACTTAAAGGGGTATTGAAATTATTTTGCCCTTTAATTTATCACAATAAATTTATTGTATTCTCAACTTATCATTTTATTTAAGGGCAAAATAGTCTTGATGTCCCCTTTAAAAAAGTATTTACATACAAATCAATCTCCTTTTAAAATTTAAAATTTAATTAAGTATAAATTATAATTTTTCATATGTATCTTACAAAACTTCGATTGGATAAATAAGATAATTTCTCATTTTTCCTGTATCTATTTACAATTGATTATTTACAGGTAATATTGGTTTTTAATTCCACGTGGAATAATAGGGCAGGTGGAGGTGGTGGGATGAGATCAATCAATCAATCTAGTCAGCATTCGCAGAGAAAGAGAAAAGAATAAAGAGTCGGTTTTGGGTCTCTGGCGCTAGCGTCATACACTGCTGGCCGGCGGCTTCCTTATCCGCTTGTCTTATATTACTGAAATGCCACGCCAGCGCCAACTAGATTAAGAATTGAGATTAGCCACACCAGAATTAAACAAATACTGTACAAATGGGAATCAGCGGGCAATGGAAGTTGCCAAGAATCATGTTTTTTTATTATTATCTTTTTCAAAAAATTACTGTACAACCACAGACTACTGATGATTTGATTATATTTATACCCCACTGTTTTAATCATTTTTTCGACTTCTTGAAAAATGAAAAGAAAAATGCTTAGGAGGAGTTTATTCAATTTTAACTGTATTTATTCTCATAATTTTTTTCTAGAATTTTTACTTTTATCAAATTATAAATCTATTTTAGCGGCCTTTTAAAGTTATTAAAGTTATTGATATTCAAGACAAAAAAAAAAAAATCATCTCAAATTTATAAGATATTTATCATCATGTCTCAATCTTAAATTGGAATGCGAGTCCACCTATATACACTTGGAGACTATCTAGACTATAACAAAATCAACTTGAATTAAAAAATCAAATTATTATTTTTTCTTTTGAAGAATAAAGTGTTCAAGTCTCTTAAAGGATATGTGTAGATGTTTCTATTTACATACTGAGTGATACTACGGAGAGTGACTTTTGGATAAATGAGAATTAAACTTAAATCTCCCACTTACAGAAATAAGTTCTTGACTATCACTCCAATCTCATTGAGCAACCATGGTAGTGCCGGGCCTACTTTAGAATTTGACTATCTAATTTTATCTCAAACAAAATTAAAAGAGAATTGAGTGTCAATTTTTGAAAGCTTTGAATTCAAAATAAGTATGCAAACAATATTATTCTTTAATTACTTTAACTCTTTTTTCTTAAAATTCAAAAACTATTTTTTGGCACAGTTTTTGATGGAGGAACATTTTAGAGTGTGTATGAAAATTGATATATTTTTAAAAGTTTTATATTCAAATTTTATCTAATAAAAATCTTAAAATTAAAAATATTATCAAAATAAAATACTGATGTTTGGCAACTATTATAGGATTTGACGTGTTGAAATATTGTTGTTTGGATAAAAATGTTGTCAAACTAAAATATTATTGTTTAATATCTTAAATCATTGCTAATTTTATTAATTTTTTTTATAATCTAAGAGAAAACTCAAATCCATTTCAGTTGCCTGTTGTCGAGTTGCTCGAGTGTACTTCCACAATAATTTAATTATAAAAGACGAAACATACAAATTTAATTTCGATTCACGTGGATAAATTTAAGAACTTTAAGAGCAAACATCTAAATTCAATTCATAGGCAACTCACAGTTATTTAAATAAATATTAAAAAAATGGTAAGTGAATATTTCAATCTAGCTCATAATTGTCTAAATAGAATTTGAAGAAAAAAGGAACAAATAAACAATTTCAAACCATAGAACAACATTTGTCAATTAGCAAAGTTTGACATCCCTCTGCCATTTCAAAAAATTCTAATAGATTGATTTTAAATAAAAATAACTTCAAAGATCAAACAATGTTAACCCTCATCAACTCAAGAAAAATTTATGATATTTGAGAGAAAAAATATGAATTGTCCATCTCACATTTAACCTCCACCAACTAAAAAAACAAAAATGGTGAGAAAAATAAGTGACTCTCACTTATTCGAAAAATATTTTTATAATCTTAAGGAAAAGACAAAAATTATAAAATATTGAAGAGATAAAAATCATGAAAACCACGTGACAATTCTAGTATGGAGAGAGTGAAAGTCCATGATTGAGAAAGAGAGAGAGAGATGTCTAAGTATGGTACAGCAGATATGCAGCTAAGGCTATTCCATAGCAACGGATAAGATGGTTTCTAATGAATTGAGCTTTTTCATTTTTAGCAAACATTTTAATATAAAAGGTGATACATACTAAAATTTGAAGATTTATTGTCTAATAATAATTTGTAATTTATTATCCAACTGGTATTGAAATGATAGCTAAAAATCTATTTTAAAAAATGAGAGTTTGAGTTCGATTTTTTTCATATCTATAGGGTCATTTTTCATAAATTTACTTGTCGCGTATGAGTAGAAAGACTTATATGTATTTCAAAAAAATTAATCAAATGGTCTAAGAAATTTAGAGTCTGATAAAATACACTTCTTATATCCTTCATTTTTAAACACACATTTAATTTTTTTGAATTTGATTAGAGGAGTATAGCAACAATAGTGGTCTCGTGGACTACTGAGCGGGGCCATTGTCTTCCGTTTCATGCTTGCCTGCCTCTCACTGTGCCATGGAGAAAATGTCTATAAATATGTAAGGCATATAACAAATGCAATGGAACAAACAAACTTAGCTATGACATTTCCGGCAGATTTCGACGGAATCCGGCCATATCTCAAAGGAAGTGTCCAACTTCCTGATCCCGACGTCCATGTCATCACTTCCGGAGGGCTTCATATCCCGGCGCATTGTAGCATCCTGGTATTCCATCTTCTCTTCTCATTTCTCTTAACAAAACTCTGTTTCTTTTCTTCAAATTCCAATTGACAATTTTTCTGATATATTTGCCTCTTTCCATGAAAATTAGATTTTCCGTGAAAAATAGGGATAAACTTAACCTTCTTTATTCTCGATATGTCGAGCGAATTTTGGTTGGTTCCCATTTTTGGAGTTTGGACGGTTTTTGATATTCTGTCAAAAATCTGTCCTTCTGCACTCGATCTATGGAAAGTTCTTGTTATAAACAGAAATATTAGAATAAATTTTATTGTCCTTCACATTTTCTATCAGATCTCCCATTTTTCACTTGAATTTCTGTTTGTTTCTTATCTTCTCCATGAAAATTGAATCTTTTCTTATTCGTCTTTACAAAAGGAATCAGTGGCTTCGCTTCTGAGCCATTGTATGGATTTTATTTTTTATTCATTTTTTTATCAATTTAACTGTTTTTAATCCAAATTGAAGGCTTCAGCATCGGCTGTTATAGAGAAGATATTGGATCGGCCTCGGAAGCACTCGGACAAAGTCGTGCCAATTCTCGGTGTCCCTTGCAATGCCGTCGTAGCCTTCGTCCGGTTCCTCTATTCGTCCAGGTCAGTTTTTTTGCTGAAATGAGCCTAACATGACTCGCTTTCCTCTTTGTCCATATCCGCAACCTGATGATCTGAGGCTCTGAACTGTCGATGGATCCTTCAGCGGCTCATATTGCCTGGATTTCTGTTTTCTGACAGAGATGTTCAAATGCTTTCAGAAATTAACGAACTACTTTTGTGGACGAATTGACGAAGCTTTGAAAGGACCACCTTTGAAATAAAATTAAAATTAGAGAATTAATTTGTATATAGATATTTTTATTAATATGATACCGAGACTATTTTACCTTTTATTTTAAAAGTGAAAAGTAATAAAATAAGAGTATTATTAATTAATTACGATAAAATGAGACATAAATAGTTTTAGTAGACTCTCTTTATAGAAAATATCAGTGTACAAATTAATTTTGACAAAAAAATAAATAAAATCTTAGATCTAAAGTATAGATGATATATTTTAAAATGATAATATATACAGCTTTAAATCTTGACTTTTATTAAAGATTACTATCTTTTCAAATAACTGAACTCATATAATAAGATACTGAATTGAAAATTAAACTATATAGTAAGTTAAAGATGTATAAAATCTTTAAAAAATTTAAAGTTTCGAACGGTAGAGTCTAGGTTTTTTTTTTCGGTAATGAGTATTGATTTAATAAAAGACTAATCCTCGATACTTCACACTGCCATTGCTTATAGTCTATTCAAATAAGTCTGATGGTAGCATAAGTATAGACTCTAGGTTTGATTAAAATAAAACTGTTTTATAATGAAAAATTATCAATTTATACTTAATTTGAATCTTTACACTATTTGTTATAAAATATTTGAATTATCACCCACGTTGGATTGTTCAAAAATTGAATAGAACTAATGGTTTGAATCTGTATAGAAGGTGATTAATATCTGGGCATGAAAAGAGCCGTGAATTGGGTATTAATATTATGATGATTGACTAGACGCGGGCTGGTACAGGTGCTCGGCCGAGGACTTGGAGAAGTACGGAGTGCAGCTGCTTGTGCTGTCGCACGTGTTCTTAGTGGGGAAGCTGAAGCGCACGTGCATAAGGGTGCTGGAGGAGCAGTTGACGGTGGAGAACGGGGTAGACATGCTGCAGTTGGCTCGGCTCTGCGACGCGCCGAGCCTGAACGTGAAGTGCATGAATATGGTAGCCAAGAATTTCAAGGCGGTGGAGAAGACGGAGGGGTGGAAGTTCTTACTGGAATTTGACCCTTGGCTCGAGCTCGACGTCCTTCACTTCATCAATGAAGCCGAATCGGTATTCATTATTTCTTTTCTCTCACCTTTTTCCCTGCATTTGAACGAGGACTTGGGTTACTATTGATTAGAGGTTATTATGGATATTATGAATTTATATTGTTTGGAATGAATTTTCAAAAATTGGAGGAGAGAAATAAAAAAATAATTTTTAGTGTTACCCTCTAGTTACCAAATAATGGTAACCAGGGTTACAATCCATTACCTCCCATTACCCCTATCCAAACATAGCCTTAAACACTGTAGTTTGGTTTGTGTCATTCCTATATTCTCTCTTTAATATGCTAAATTAAATTAAAAAATATATTAGGAATGAAAAAAGATTTTGAACTTGGGAGTGTTACATAAAATTTGAATTTGCATTTATTTGAAATTTTAGATATTTTTTAAATTAAAAAATTAACGAACCTTAATTCAAATGTAGGAATATGTAATATTATTTCTTAATTTTACAGAGAATAAGCAGTATGATAAGGATATATAAGAATGAATATTACATTCTATAAATTAACAAATAATAGTTTGCATATTTATGATTAGTGATTACTGCATTGGATATGACAACTTTGTGACTATAATTTTATTCTCTTTATATTTTCATGGTTTGGTGGTTTCAATCCATCCATTCCCATCTCTAACTCATATAAGAAGTTTCTAGGTATCTAATCAACGGCTTTTCATTTGTGACTATAAAAAACTGAATTGAATTCGATGGCATAGATAAAGAAGTGCCAATTGAAATGAAATAGTTTTGATTATTTAAAAAATTGAATTGAATTTGATGAAACAGAGAGAGAAGCGAAGGATCCGGAACAGGAAAGATCAGATCCTGTATTTGCAGCTAAGCGAGGCGATGGAATGTCTAGTTCACATATGCACGGAAGGGTGCACCTGTGTGGGGCCATGCGACATAGAGCCCAACAAGAGCAAGGCTCCCTGCAGCAAATTCTCTACCTGCAGGGGCCTCCAGCTCCTCATCCGCCATTTCGCCGCCTGTGTGAAGCGGGTCTCCGGTGGTTGCACCCATTGCAAGAGAATGTGGCAGCTCCTCCGCCTTCATTCTTCCATTTGTGATCAGCCTGAGCCCTGCAAAGTTCCTCTATGCAGGTATATGCTAATTCCTTTTTGTTACGTGTCTCTTACTCTGTTAGTTTTCTTATGATCAAATATATTTGCTTTTAATTATGAAAACCCTTCCTCATTTTAGTCAAGACATTACAGATACGATCATAGGTAAAATGGGTATTTAGATCAGGTCTGGATTAGGTCCAGTATGGTCCATTTTTCCCCTCTTTTGTATTCCCTTTTTTTTTGCTGTTTTTGCTTTCATGTCCTTTCAGCAATAATTGAGTGACGGGATCCATTGTCATCCTATCGAATATAAGTGGATACATCCTTGATTTTTCAGTGGACTACACGAGTTCATTCCCCACATGGTCGGAGTGATTAATTTTTATTTCTCCATCTACCTAAACCCAATTAAAATAATTCTAGATTCAGATACGCCATTTTGATTGAGAAGTTTAATATGATGGCAACTTGTAGTACCTGTAAAATGCTCATCAACTTGGCTATACCACATTCCAATCGGACCATTTACCATAATCATGCACTAGTACCCACTCATGTATAAAAAGTAAGAATTATTAAACTTTGAGGAGTTGGTTTGATGGTTAAGAATTCGTTTCAAGAAGTGGGGGTCTTATATTCAATTCACGCTTAATTTCAAATGGCCACTCTCTTAAGAAAAATTCAGTGTGTGCGTGTTGGGAGGTGTTCACATCTACTGAAGAATTAGTCCAGTGAGACACCTAAACAATTTTTTTTTTCTTTATAAGTTATTGTATAGAAACATAGTCCTAGAATTACTTTGCCCACTCATCTTTTACTGAAAGTTTCTACACGGAAGATGACCGACTAAGTTTGACAACTGTTAGGATGTAGAGAGTTTTAAATAAATATGGTACACCGAAACTTCGGTGTATGCGATTCCAACCACTCAATGGAGATTCCTTCTCCAAGGGCCATTTTGGACGGCTTAGAAATATCACGAGGTCACGAGTATAGATTTTTAAGCGCAACAAAAATGCCAAATTGTGTTTGTCGTGAGGCTTACATCAACTCTGATAGGGATTGGCTAGCTTGCATCATACTCAGCGATGGGTGGTGGTTGCTGTCGACTGTTTCCGTCCTTTTACTCATCTACCTCCCCACTAATGGCCATTCATCTAGCTGTCGCATGTGGGCCCATCGACCTTTCTATTATATTTAGATTTTTTGTTTGATCAAATTTAGTTAATAATGAGTTTGACGGTCAAGATTCTCGTTTCATGAAATAACATCTTGAATTCAATTCACGCTTAATTTCTTAAAGTCACTCTTCATGAGATAACTCACATCCACTAAATCAGTGTGTATGATTAGAAAGATTACACATGCTTATAGGATTAATCTCACATGTAGAATGAAGATATCCATATTAAAATAAATTAATAATTTATAATTTTAATATGATAGGGTGCTGCCATGGCTGCTCCTGCTCTGAAAGTATCCTACACTGGAGGATTCTAGTCTTGGTCGCTTTTATTTTTTGCTAAATTATTATTATTCTTCCTTTTTCTTTCCGAAAAAGCCATTGACCATATGTATTTTTTGAAAAACTTTTGCGTTATATGTTCACTTGACGCTGTGAAGGCTGGTTTCTGCCTGATTGGTGCCACACTGTCCATCTTGTTCCATTCTGGTTTCTGCCTAATTTATAATTTTTATATTTTTTTAAATAAGAATAAAAATTGTCTATTTTAAAACTAGGCATATTGAAGTTGAAGCATTGATCGTGATTTGAGCTGACAGTGAAGTGTTGTTGTTGTTGTTGACAGGCAATTCAAGTTGAGATGTGAAGTAGAGAGAAAAGGGGATGATGGGAAATGGAGACTGTTGGTGAGGAAGGTGGTGTCTGCCAAGGCCATGTCTACCTTGTCCAAAAGAAAGAGAGAGGAATGGATGGTGACGAAAATGAACTATTAGGAGAAGAAGAAGAAAGGATCGTGGATTGTACAACCTTTGTTATTTTCACCTCAGAATGGATGGGGGCACATATTGATTGGCTGAGATTTTCACCCCAGATACAAAGTAAAAGGATGTTGGTAGTCAATTTCTTATTTTCATTCTTTCATTGTTATTTGTTAAGTGATTGTAGCAATGGGGTTTCATGAAATCCATTCTCTCATGTCCCCATTCCCTTTGAAATAAAATCATTGTATCCATGGATATGATAATATGGCTTTTGAGGCCAAATGAATTTAATCATACTAGTTTTTTTTTTTTGCTGATTTTACTTCTCGCATAAAGAATATTATCTATTTTTAATGATGGGGTATAAAGGCAAGGAGAATTTATGTGATCTAACTACATAAGTTAAGGCTGATGGTGGCTTCTCTTCAATTTTTTTTTTTGAAATATTGACGATTTCATTCATTAAAAGATAAAGGTTGAATATATGAAGAGGGAGAACAAGGTATGGGAGAAATATATCAAATTTCAAGAAGGAAAAAAAAAATAAGACAACAGACGATATGAGACAAAAAGGAAAGGAAAAAATAACACTATATAAACAAAAACCCCTCCCAACAACAGGTATAAGGAGTTCCCTTTCGACTTTTGATATGGAATTTTTTTTGAAGATAACGTTATTTATTTAATATTAAAAAAAAAACAAGATGAATAATTGTTAATAGACTATCCAAAATGGAAATGTACAATTCAAAACCCCCCAGATTACTAAAATCTATCTACAATTTTCATAGATAAAGACATCCCCTGACGGATCATATCATTTGCAACCGAGTTTGTTGATCAAGGAGCCCAACCAATATGAAAATCGTGGAGAAAAATCGTATGCCAAATCTTCTCAATCTTATCCAAAAAGATCCATGGGCATGAAGAAGCCCACCCCACAACCACCTTAGTGTCACCTTAGATAATACTCCCTTTCACCCCTAGTTTCCCAACTCCAAGATGCTTCTCCATAATGCAAATAATTCCACCTCAATGACTTATCTGTTTGGAATCTGTCAGCAAAGGACAATACAGTAGACCTTGAATCATTCCTGATGACTCCCCTATAACCTGCTAAACCAGCTTCACGTATACAGCTCCCGTTGAGTTAAGTTTGAGAAGCCCAACTGCTAGGGGAGAGCAAGGAACGGGAGGCCTAGATACTAGATGCTCAAGGAATGAAGCAGCCGATGCCCACTTTCTACACAAATAAAAAACTTTTGATATGGAAATTACATGTGAGTAGTAGGTACTTAGTCTTAAACACTTAAAATAGTCGAAAGTTGTAGTCCAAATGAGTGAGGTTCACTCTTACATGACTTCAAAATTTAACTCTATTCTAAAGACACAAAAAAGTTAGTCTAAAAAAACCAATTAACTAAAATAATTAAATGGATCTTTTTAGTTTTTAAAAATTTCAGCACAATTTGTTGATCAATTAACTTAAAAAATTTATCAAATAAATTCACCTAAATTGATTTATTGCAAAATTTTCCAATGTTTAGATTAGGTAAGTGATTTTTGCACCCCCCCACTTTTCCCTTATCGTTATTGTGCACCCCTTTTGAGTGGAATTCCAATTTTGTTCAACCACATCTTTTCCCTTTTTTATCTCCTTCCCGCTTATTTCCCAAAGCCCCTTCCTCTTAACCATTAGCGTTTTATTTCAAGTCTTCCTCTCTTCCACATTTTATTTTCAGCCTCTTTCTTCCCTTTCTTGAGCGTTCATTCTTCTCTCTCGTTCACACACCCTTTTTAATTGTTTCAGATACCTTTTTTTTTTTTTTTGAAACAGTTGAGAATAGATTATCATTAATGAAAAAAGAGTACACAAAAAGAAAAGATGGAGTGGTGGCTTAAGAGGTTAGACTCCCAACCCAACAAACAAACCAAATACAATAGGGATAACCAAATACAAACAAAACAAAAAACCAGCCAAATCCGTTAACCACTCGGGGCAACAAAGGTACCACACAAAGCACCATCGATGCCATTTTTAGCAAGGAAATCCGTTGCCCCATTTGCAGACCTACTTATTTGAGTAAATGATACTTCCAAACCAATCATTAACTCTTTAATCTCCCTCACTAAGGTAATTAATCTCAAGGGGGACGCTTCAGGCCCTTGGCCCATTTAATAGCATTGGAAGAGTCACTTTCAATAATTAATTTCACCCCCCTAATGTTCGTTCGCAAGGATAAAGCCCTTCGAATACTAAGAAGTTCCGCCTCATTAGACTCTTTGATCCCGACAGACTCCGAGAAAGCGATAGAAGTGAAACCCAGATGATTCCTTAGTACACCCCCAATCCCAGCCGGCCCAGGTTTGCCTTTGGAAGCCCCCACATTAAACTTCCATGATCCCACTGATGGAGGGGCCCAAAGTACCCGAGGTTTGCTCCTTTTGAGTGTGGGACCCAAGCACCCATCTAAAGATCGGCACAGATCCCCAACTTTGTAGTCCTTAAATTCATTGTGAGCGCAAAGCCATGAGCATAATCTCCATTTGGCAATATCAAAAAGGTCACCGAACTCCAAAATACTTCCCTCAAAAATTCTAGAGTTCTTCTCTCTCCAAATAGACCATAAAACCACTGCTGGAATAGAATTCCAAACAATCTTCTTCGGAAGTTGCAGCCGAGTCAACGACCAAGACTCCAGGAATCCCTCCCAAGAACCAGGGCTGACCCATGAAACCTCAATAGATTCACAAAACCATTCCATAATCTCCAAGCCACTGGCAAGTAACAAGAAGGTGGTCTAAAGATTCTTCAGCCAATTGACAAAGAGGACACCTAGAATCTCCATCAACACCCAACAGTCCTCTACGACTAAGCTCCAATCTAGTCAGGATCCTTCTCTTTGCACAAACCAGATGAACATCTGAATTCTAGGTGGTGCCACGTTTTTCCAAATAATCGCCTGAGAAGCTAGAGAACCTTCCAAACCAAGAGAGGTAAGGTCAGACAAAGATTTGACCGAAAAGACCCCCGATGAGTTCCCCGTCCAAACCCTTTCATCACCGCTCTCTACTTTCAGCTTGAACTCACCCAGTTTCATCTTAAGGTCGTTCAAAGAATCCACCTCGAAAGTCCGAAGATCTCTCCTGAAATCAAAACTCCACGTTGTCCCATTCCTATCCACCCTAACCATATCTTGAACTAAAGCCTGCCTATTCCTGGAAGCTCTGAATAATCTAGGATATATCTCTTTTAAAGGCCTATCTCCCAACCAAATGTCTTCGTAGAAAAAAGTTCGGTCCCCCTTACCCACCAACTGGCGAAGATTACTTTGAAATAACCTACCAACCTCAGACCTTCCTTCACACACATTCCACCAATCTTTAAGTACCCTGGAGCCAAGTCGCGCCACCCCTTATCCAAAGTCCACCCATTTGCATTTGCAATCCCATATTTAGCTGATAGCACCCGAACCCATAGGGCGGATTTCTCACAACCAAAACGCCAACCCCACTTACTTAACAGGGCTTCGTTCTTTACTCTAATAGGACATAAGCCTAAGCCTAAGCCTTTATGCTTAGGTTTAGTGACCTCGGACGAGGCCACCAAATGAACTTTCTTCTTCCCTTCTAGCTCTCCCCACAAAAACCGCCGAAAAAGCTTTTCCAACGAGTTGGCCACACCAATAGGCATCTTAAAAAGAGACATGAAGTACATTGGCATGTTAGCCAAAACAGCCTTGATGAGAGTTACCCTTCCACCCAACGATAAATACCTCTTGCTCCACCATACCAAGCGTTTCTCGATTTTTTCTAAAATCGTGGACCAAAAACTTTTTAACCTAGGATTGCCCCCAACCGGAAGTCCAAGATATGAGAAGGGAAGTTTCCCTACCCCACATCCAACTTCAAGGCCCAGTCTCGAACCACCAATTCATCTATTCCGACCCCAATAAGAGTGCTTTTGCCTAAATTTATCTGAAGTCCAGATACCAACTCAAAGCACCACAAATCGCACGAAAACCCAAGACCTCTGATTTGTTATCATCACAAAAGAATAGAGTATCATCAGCAAATTGCAGGTGAGTGATAACCGGACCTTCTGAGCTCACCTCGAACCCCTTCACAATTCCCAACTCTTTAGCTTTCAGGACCAATCGATTCAGACTTTCCCCAATCATAGTGAAAATAAAAGGAGATAAGGGATCCCCCTGCCTCAAACCCCTTGTGGCTAAGATTGGTGGGGTGGGGGAGCCGTTAACCAAAACTGAATACCTCGAGCCCTCCACGCATGATTTCATCCACATACCCCACCTCCTACCAGAGCCCATTCTCTGAAACAGATACCTCACGAATGCCCAATCCACACAATCATATGCCTTTTCCATGTCAATTTTGAACAGTAACCCCCATTTTCTCTCTTTTTCCTCAAGTGTACTAATTCATTAGCAATAAAAATACCATCCAAAATTTGTCTTTTTTCAATAAAGGCTCCTTGAGAATTATCAATGACCTGAGGTAACGCCTTTTTTAGCCTATCTGCTAGCACCTTAGCTAACAATTTATAAATGCTTCCCACTAGGCTAATCGGGCGGAAATGAGATAATTCAACGGTCCCTCCCGTTTTGGGATTAACGAGATAAAGGAGTTCTTCAAATCCTTATAGATAATCCCATCTGAGAAGAACTCCTTAAAAAAATTAACAATGAGAGGACCAACAGTCTCCCAACAAGCCTTAAAAAAGGCAAAATTGAACCCATCGGGTCTCGGGGCCTTATTTTCGTTCAAATTTTCTAAAGCTGCTACAATTTCTTCTCAGTAAATTCCCTTTCTAGCCAGCCTGCCATACTCCCACTAATCATAGGAAACTCGAGCCCCTCCAAAGAAGGACTACGGGAACCAGAGTCTAATTTAGAGGCGGAACTAAGCAAAGAAAATGGAGAACAAGAAAGCCTAGAGAGCGATAGGGGAAGAGAGATTAAAAAAAGGGAAGATAACACCCCAACCAATAGCCCTGTCGAAGATAACACCCCCAAAGATTGCTTACCAAAAGAAAGAGAGTAAGAAGTAACAGGGAATGAGAGTACCCGAGCCTCAGAAGAAGCAAGCCGTAACAAATCTGAAGAACCAATAGGAGAGAAGCTCGACCGCAAAGAGTCCCAGCAACCATCAACTAAGAGTTGAGACGACAATGAGAAGTTCCGCCTAATGCCAATGTCGAAGATGAAGGAGCCCTCCACCGCCAACAGGAATCCGGCACTTCTAACCCCGACAAGACCTCTGACAGAGCAGGGATCTCAACACCACCCGAAAAATCGAAAGGTGACGCTAAAGGTAAGTTCCACCAAGAGCAGAGGCCACCGGAGAAAAGCCCGCCATCAACACCGAAGGAGAGGGAAGACGACTCCCACTCCAACCCGCACGATCCTGAAGAAAAGAAGAAGCAAACAACGCACCAGGTTTCCAATATAATCCAACATAAGTGAAAAGGAAAAGAGAGGATAAGACAAACCAGGATCGACCGGCTGCGGTTGAAGATCAGAAGAGAGACTAGAAGGAGTCCCGAGGAAGGAGGGTGGCGAGGTTGCAGAAGACGGCTGGAAAATACCCGAAAAGAACCGTGAAACCGCCTCCCTTATTCCGGCCTTGTCAGAGACACAATTACCATCCACCATCACTGATATGATAACATTGATTGCTTTTCGATTGGAGGCAAAGCATGAAAGAATTTGGTGTTCTTATCCCCCTCCCTTAACCAAAGAACCCTTGATTTTTTTGTTTCTATTCTACCTCTTCTAATCTAAGGCAATCCCATAAAGTAGACTTCGCCACTTTCTTGAGAACTAGCTCATCCTCATCAAGGTCACGATTCTCTTCTATCTTAGCCAAAGCCTCCAACCTACTACCTGCCGCTTCCTTTCTACCTTGCACACTGCCCCCACTAGTAGCCACCCACTCCTGGATTTTCTTTTTCAACAACTTGAGTTTTTGTGCTAGCACAAAACCCGCCCAACCATCAATGTTGAAGCTAGCCCACCAAGATTTCACAAGGTCAATAAACTTAGGATCTTTTAACCAAACATTGTTAAAGCGGAAAGGCCTTGGACCCCAATCCACCTCCTCCGAGTCAAGAATAATTGGCCAATGATCCGAAATTGGACAGAGGAGTTTCACTTGACTAGCCCCCGGAAATAGTGCGTCCAATTACCGGATACAAGAAATATATCAAGTCTACTCATGGCTACCATAGCCTGACCACTCGACCACGTAAACCTACCACCACTAAGCGGTAAGTCCATGAGATCACAGTTTTCGATGCAAGAAGAAAAGAGTTCCATTGTTCTAGTGAATTCCCTGCCACCCTTCTTCTCTGATGGAAATCTAATGGCATTGAAGTCACCCCACACACCACCTTGAAGGAGCCCACACTTTTATGTCTTCTAACTCTGACCAAAAAGCCTCCCTTTCCCCTTCAATATTGGGCCCATACGCATTTGTAACACAAATTTCCACCCCTTCCTCCACCAACTCTCCTTTGATTGAAATAGATCTCGAATCCATCCTTTTAGCTGAGACCTTTAGGACTGTAGGATTCCATAAGTTAAGAAGACCGCCCGATCTGCCTTCTGTAGGTTTGTAGAAGGAACCACTATCCCTGACTCCCAAAATCTCCCTTACCAACTGAGATGAGATTTCCTCTTTCTTGGTTTCTTGAAGAAGAAGGATATCAATTTTATTTTTTCTAATGAACCTGCGGATAGCCCCTATTTTTTCCTTGAAGTCCAAGACTTTTAATGTTCCAAATTAGAATCTTCATAGGAAAACTCTTGCACTCCTAGATCTCCTGATTGTTTGCCTGACCCTTCTTTTACAATATACTGTGAATAAAGGATGGGAACCCTGACAAGACAATGCCTACCTCCTCCTCTTTGGATTTTTCGTAGGATTAGAGGAAAAGAGATTCGAAGCTTCTAATTGGCCAAATTTTCCAAAGCCAGGTCTTTGTTGAAAAAATTAATCCCCAAATCCTGCCCCAACTTAAGGATTTCCTTGCCTACCTGTTCATTGTAGCCCTTTTTTATCAGACAATCTAAGTCCCCTCCATTCATATTCAACCGATTCATATTGATTTTTCCTTCTTCAACCAGTCTACTGTTGTGCAAAAAAGAAAGATTGGGAAACATACCAATATCTGGCGCAAAAGCCTCCAGACGAGCATCGGACAGTTGCTCCTTCCAAATATCTCGGCCAAAAAAAGGGGTTGAAGAACCAGTCGTTTCCTCTCCATGCTCTTGCCTCGACCCAACCTGGCCGACCACTCTGAAGATATCCCGAGACGAAGCTAACTGATCAACAGGGGCAAATCGCGATTCAACTTCAACCCACTTGGCCCTTTTGGCTGAGAATCCCGACCTCCCTTCGATGGATTCAGAAGTGCTAGACTGGGGTATTGGGAAGAAGATGGAAGGGAAATGACAAGACCGATCCTCCAAAGAATTGAAAAATGGGTTCTTGCCACCCAAAATGTCACCCGAGTGACACTGTTTTTGGAGCCAAACAGAGAGACCCAAGCCCAATGGATGCCATAAGTTGGGTAACACTTTCGCCGGTCCAGACCCGAGTACATAGGCTTGACCCGACCTTACCCTTTTGTCTCCCCAATGCCCAGTTTTCATTAATTGCTGAGACATCTCCCACCCGTCTCACGAGGATGAGGAGCCTTAGAAACAGTGGAACACGCCACCTCCTTCAAAATCGGCGCATGCAACCCAGTGGCGTATGTACCTTGCACTACTTCCTCTGACTCAGCAGCCATATCGCTGCATGCCTTCTTTTGTACTCGAGAACTGCAAGGGGTTGCCAGAGGTAGCACTGTGCTGGCAGGACTCATCAGCTGCCGGAGACGAGCCCATCTTTTCCGATGGAGAACCCAGCCAATCCAATGGAGAACCACTTCCATCAGCATGACCGGGTGGGATTTTCCGTTGATGTTCACCGTTACCGACTGAGGCACACGATCATGGATGCCCACCTCTAAAAGCAGATGAAGCAATGAACAATAGGTTTTGTTTAGGTTCCGAGAATGGATCTCAATGAGATTACCAAATTTCTGCCCGAAAACCTTAATAATCTTTTCTGTCCAGCCTTCTAAAGGAAAACCAAAACATCTGAACCATGCAAATCTTGAATGACAGAAGATGTCCGGATGCCATTGGCCCAGAATTCTGAACTGAGACGACACCACTTTCAACGATCTTCTTACTTCCATCTCACCCGTAAGGGATGCCAAGAACCTTTTGTCTCCGATTTGGCTACACTGGATCACCGATAAGCCTTCCAACTCAAGAGTTGTGATCAACTGAGATCGAGATAAATCCTTAAACGGAGCCACCACCACTGCATTCGCCATCCACTCCAAGAGTTCTGACTCGTCTTCCGGGCTCAACATGAGATCAATGGATGTCTGAGTACTAGCACCTGGGTCAGCAACTAGTTTCTTAGCTGTTTTCTGGACAACCTCAGTCCAAGGCCTCTGAGTCCCCACTTGTTTCCAGCTCCTCGTCCCACCCACCGCTTTGGAAGCTATACCTTCTGACTTCTGAAGTTTACCACCCCCGCCAACTCCTTTGGCTAGCGGTTCAGAGACCACTTGAGACTTGAACTTCTGAATGTCTACAGCGCCATTGTGGAACTTGTAGGGCAAGCCCTTCTTAACTTCAACCCTATTGTACCTTGCTGGACTCACCACCAACTTCTTTCCAGCGAGAATACGCTCATTAAGGGCCCTCGCCGCCTTTTCTGCATGGCTACCATTTGCCATACGGACGAAAGCAAAGACCCTACCGACTGCATCCTTCTTCCGCGGGATAAACACATCTGTGACTGTACCCCATTGTTTAAAAAGCTCTTCTAGCCACCCTCGTAAAGAAGACTTCGACCATTCCGGTAGGTTGGCCATGAAGAGTGAGATCGACGGATCGTCCCTTCTGTTCCTCCTCTTCCTCCACTTCTGAACTTGCCACCCCACCTTGCCAGCATCCTCCAGAGTCCCTCCTCCATCTTGCCTGCCACCAGCTGCTCCCGGAGTCCCTGCAAAAAAACTCTCACTCTCTCGCTCTCGGTCACTCATGACTCCTCCGATAAATATCAAACTTTCAGCTACCTTTTTAATCCCCTAGATTCGCTCACTATCTTAAATTGTCGTATTATAATTAAAGTTTTAATATATATTTTTGGCAATAAATCCCTCGTGGGCTTTTGCTTTCTAAATGACCTATATAACTGTCATGCTTATATGGAAATTTTTTCAAAATCTATGTTGAATTACATTCCTAAGATGTATATTCTATCATTGTCATTGGTGGATTGTTGCATGCATCTTCTGGAATTGATAAATCTTCTGGTGTAACTGAAGCTCCAGAAGAGAGAAAAAGAGAAGGACAAGAAGATAAAAGAAAAATAGAGAAAAGAAAAAGAATCTGAGGTTGGGTGGGAAATTAGAAGATAAAAGAGAAAAACATAATGCTAAGTAAATTGAACTGAGAAGAAATAAGAAAACCGAGCAGATAAAGAATAGTAGCGTTACAGAAGAACTTGGGCAGCCAACCGACGTTCATTGTTTCGATAATTACTTTGACAATATACAAAGTATTGGAAAGACGAAAAAACATAAAATCGACATCGATGCTATCATAACCATGTTAAGTTTGTTTGTGCTCAAGTTTCAAGCTACTTGAGTGTATTATGCTTTTTTGCAATTGCTAACATTATTTTCTATTATTATATATAATAAAGGGAATTGGCTTCAGATTTGGTTGTCATTGCGGAAAATTAAGGATCTAAAATTACCTTCAGACAAAGAAATGGCCCCCAATTTGTTCCACCATACCTGTGCAAGAGCCTGAAACTGGTTATAAATACAGTTTCTTGGGAAGTCACATTGATGGAATGGAAGCTTAATTCAGAGATCTCATTGATGCAGCGGTCAATGAGATATCTGTATTAAGCTTCCATTCTATCAATGCCACTTCCCAAAGCAATATATGTGCAACCAATTTCAGACAAACGGGGGTTTTCATTGTGTGAATGTAGTTTTGGATCCTTAATTTCCCACAATAACAATCGAATCATGAGCCCATTCCTTTCATTATATATAGTAATACGAAGTACCGTTAGCCACTGAAAAGAAGCAGAGTACACTTAAATAGTTTGAAACTTTACCAGAAACAAACTTACCATAGTTATGGCCAGCATCAGTGCTGATTTTATGGTTCTTCCTCTTGCCGGTGTTCTGTATGATGCCAGAGGAATCATCGAAATAATGAACGCCGGTTGGCTGCGCAAGTTATTTTGTTACGCTACTATTCTCTACTTATTCGGTTTTCTCATTTCTTATCAGTTCAATTTCTTTAGCATTGTGCTTTTATTGTTTTATCTTTTCTAATTTCCCACTCAACCTTAGATTCTTTATTTATTTATTTCCTTTTTCTCTTCTTGTCTTTCTCTTTTTCTCTCTTATGGAGCTTCAGTTAAATCAGAAGATGAATATTACAATCGACTAAATGAGAATGATAGAATATACATCTTAGGAATGTAATTCAGATTTTGAAAATTTTTCCATGCAGGTAAAAGCTCACGAGGGATTTATTGCCAGAAATATATATTAAGAAAATTTATCTTTAATTACAATAGGTAGTGAGAAAAATCTAGGAGATTAAAAAAATGGCTGAAACAATTAAAGAGGATGTTTACGGACGAGAGAAAAGAAATAAAACGCTCACGAAAGGGAAGAGAGGAAGGGTGAAAATAAAACGCTCAAGATTAGGAGGAAGGCGCTTTGGGAAATAAAACCACTAATATAGGAAGAAAATAAAACATAGGAAAGATGATGTTGGACAAAATTGGAATTCCACCCAAAAAGGGTTCACGATGGGTAAAAGTGGTGGTGTAAAAATCACTTCCCAACAACAATGTTGTAAATCTGTAATATCAGAGTGTAAATACATCTACTATCCTCTCCTTACATTTGAATAAATGATTAATATCCTACTTTAAAACCGTCAGATTTTTGGACGCGATTTCTCCACCTCACCAAGTCACCAGTTTGAAAAATATAAAATATTATAAAGCATATTTCTGTACAATATTTTTCATGAAAATAGATAATAACTTTCACAAATTGATTGTTTTTCACAGTAATTGTAAAAGAAATGAATTTCTAAAAAGAGAATTTCAAAACAATTTTCATGACTTCTTAATTTCAACTATTGCCAAATTCTACTCATGACTCAAAATCCAATTTAAGTATTTAACCATTACATGTCACCCAATCCATGACCTATGGTAAAATTCATGTCAAGTTGACTTGATCCATTACCAGATTCATGATACCACTAACCTGATCCATGTCCCATATCAACTTAATTTGACCAATGACCAGATCCATGACTTGACTTCTAGTCCATAGTCCAACGTAATATTTGTGACCTATTACTTGATCCATACCTCAACTCAACCCAATTCATACTATCTTGAGCAATTTTTTATTTAGTTCTTTATTACATAGTTTATGAAGAGGTCCCCTTCAAAAACCCATGTCTATATTTATTAGAGAAAAATAAATTGTTAAAAATAGTAGAAAAAACAACCAAAAGCTAGAGATTTTGGGTTTGACTCCTCTTAAGTTCACCTGATACTCGAGATTTGCAAGTGCTATCTTGTGTCTATGTGATTAGTCTCGTCTCCAATATCAAGTGGAGACTACTCATGTTATATAAAAGAAAATTCATATATATCATGATGTTGGATTTTTACAAAATTAGATTTATTAGAAATTTTATTCAAAGATCTTTTCAACATAATCAAATTTGTGCAATTCTGGTATACGTAGAAAGAATTATGTGTTATTCTAAAATCAGGTGTCTTAGAGTGACGTAAAAGTCTATTTGTACTAAATATGTAATGAACACTATAAGTAAAGGACTTGCACACCTATAAAAATCAATCCTAGTTTGAGTTTGAACTTTGGTTTTCTCCAAGCAAGTTCTAGTGCTTTGGTCTTCTGAATTAATTTTATTTCGCTTGAATTACATTACTTGTTCATGCAATTTAATTTCCTAGAGTGTAATTGACATTAGAGCTTTTAATCTTTCTTCCAAAAAGAAATTAAAATTTAGATAATTTATTGGGAATTTGGATTTCTTAAAATTGAGCAAATTTCCCTATGACTGAGTGAATTGAGAAAAATATGAGGATTTCTTGAAATTCTAGGTAAGTTTTTAACTTGCATTTCTAAATTAATTTTGAGCTAACTTTGAAATTCCTTGATCTAATTCGCAAAAATTAGATCTAAAATCATAATTGAAGCCCTTGGTCAACTTTAACAACATTCCACCATAGGCCATGAAGATTTAAAAGGCCAAAAAAAGGTTTTTTTTTTTTTTTTTTCAATTATTTGTATCTCAAGTTCTTTCTTGTAAATTTGAAGATCTTTTAATTTGTATTAAGATGAGGAAATTCTTGATTTACTACATTAGGCAAATGTCTGGGGGTTTTATTGAAATAGAGAGCCAATTAAAAGTCAATTTTTAATGGCAAAAGTATAATTAACTTATGTATTTTTGAATGTAGACAAAAATTCAATATTAAAATTGCTTGAGAAATTACAAATTGCTTGCAATTGGGAATTCTTTTTTAATTAGGTCATGTGTCAGTTTATATTTCCTTGGCACTTTTGTCTTTGTAATATGTCTTTAAATCCAAGATTGAATTTTACAAGGAAGATCTTTCTTGATTTTTCTTCCAATTCATAATGCAATTTTCAAATAAATATCATTATTGTCAAATCCGTTTTAGAACTTATTCCAGTTTTGCCTGTATAATAAGATGCTTCGGCTGTTTGGTGTTCTATTTCGAAAAAGATAGTATAAAAAATTAATAAAGTAAAAAATAATAAAAATATAAAGACAATAATACAAAATTATAAATATATTTAAATTAATTATTCTTATTATTTTACACTAATGTACATAAATAAAGAGCATAAATTATCATTAAATAACTACTTATAGTTATAATCTCAATTCATAGTAGTATAATTATCAAATACTAATTCAAGATTGTTTGAGTTTTACTCTAGTAAGAATCAAATACAAATTGAACTATATAAAAAAATTAAAAAATATCCAACAAGTAAACTTGAATTCTCATTTTATTCAAAAATAAAAATCAAAAATCAAAACTTAAAACACGAAACACATTGCGTCCGTTTTTTTTTTTCCTCAAATTTTAGTCATATACTTTAAAAATAAACCATGATAAATATATTGTATATACTAGTCTGCATTTTGGAAACCCATTGTCCCAAGATCTAGAAACATTTTCAACTAGATTTTTTGTGTCATTAGGAGGTTTTCTAACTATGAAAATATTCTTTATTGAAACATATGTGGGGGTGATTTGGGGGGTCTTACATAGATCTACTGGCTTAGCCCATAATTTGTGGCCTCAAACTTGTTAGATGGGGCCCTCATGAGATCTTAATACAGTAATAATAAATCTTAGTGAGATAAAGCAAGATCAGGACCTCTTGATGCTAGGGCCCAGTTGGATTTGGTTCTTCTCTACTAGCTATAGAGCACGCATGAAACCTTCCAGATGGTGATGAAAACTGAAATTACACTAGTCACATGGAAAGTTAGAAAATGCATGGAAGAATGCATTTGTAATGTTCATAAATTAAAAATAAAGGAAACATAGATTCCCAAGCTTCTTACCTCAAAGCTGCAAATCCGGTTTTCTCGTTTCTATCCTTGTGAAGTAAAGAACAGGAATAGCTTGTTTGTAATGTATGAAAATGCAATGAAGAATAGATGAAAAATGAAACAAAATGGATGAGAGAAATGAGGAAAGGAAATGGGTTTTAGCTTGGGCTAATCGGCAACTAGCTAAATCTCTGTTTTCATTCTTGAGAACAAAGAATGGAAGAGAAATGAGGAAATGGGTTTTAGCTTGGGCTAATCGGCTTCTAGCCAAATCTCTGTTTTCATTCTTGAGAACAGAGAATGGAAGAGAAATGAGGAAATGGGTTTTACCTTGGGCTAATCGGCTTCTAGCCAAATCTCTGTTTTCATTCTTGAGAACAGAGAATGGAAGAAGAAGAAGAAGAAAAGCCAAATCTCTGTTTTCATTCTTGAGAACAGAGAATGGAAGAAGAAGAAGAAGAGATCTCCGTTTTCACTCTTGAGAACAGAGAATGGAAGAAGAAGAAGAGACAAATCTCTGTTTTCATTCTTGAGAACAGAGAATGGAAGAAGAAGAAGAAAAAAAGAAAGAAAGATGGAAGGAGAAGTCACAAGGGATGATTGAAATGCCTCTTTGCAATGGTGACTATAGTGAGAGGAAGAAGATGATGTGTAGGCTATGACCTAGTCTACATGGATTCCATGCTACATGCATGAAGAGAGGGTTGGTAAGAGGGGACTATAGTGAGAGGAAGAAGATGATGTGTGGTTGTGACCTAGCCTACATGGATTCCATGCTACATGCATGATAAGAGGGTTTGTTAGAGCGGTTCCCTTGTTGGTTGGGAGCATTATCACAAGTATGTTCTCAGCGTAATATTGAGATATTTTAAAATTCTCAATTTTTTTATCTAAAAATTAACGGAAAAATCTTACAAAAAATATAATATTTAAAAATATATTAATAAGGAATTTATCGAGATACTATCTCAATTTTATCAAGAATTTATCGGAGTGCCAATAAATCTCATGATATTAACAACGATTGGTATTTTGCATATAAAAAACATAGTAAATTTGAAAATATGGGAGATATTT
Source organism: Chimonanthus praecox (assembly GCA_022113865.1). Lineage (NCBI taxonomy): Eukaryota > Viridiplantae > Streptophyta > Magnoliopsida > Laurales > Calycanthaceae > Chimonanthus > Chimonanthus praecox. The sequence continues at coordinate 56,219,265 of CM039087.1, read as the reverse complement.
GTAACAGGGGTGGGGTGTTTTCATAGAACTTGGGTTAGATTAATTAGGTTTAGAATTTTGTTAATTTGACTAATGAGGGCCTAGATCTTTTTGGAAGTTTTTAGAAGCGCATCAATGGTTAATAATATTCTTTATCTGGATAGATAAAAGTTTTATTTATTTAATTTCAATTTATTCTCTAATAAAGTGGTAATCAGATTTCCGATTTAAGTGGTTCCAAAACAATATAAAATAGATATTTTTATAATAGTGTCTATGCAAAATTAAAAGATAAAAACGTGTCTTTAAAAACCCTTTTTACAAAGTGCTACTTCAAAATTCAAACAATACTTTGAATTTACATTTTTCATATGATTATAATTATTTTTATTATCAATATTTTCTTAAGTAGATAGGTTCACTCACGTATCTTTGCTTAGGTAGGTCTATGGGGCCCACTTGGGTGGAGTTCATGGGGGTAGGGCTAGGTCTATTCAAAATGTATTTTTATGATGATGTTTCTAATAAAAAACTGAGTATGTTGAATTTCAAAAGTTATGATTTTCAATAGTCTTAAAATTAGAGTAAGAATAGAGGCAAATTTTGTATGGAATTCAATAAGTCGTGAGTGAGATCAATTCAGAATGAGTTCAAATTGAATATAAATCTATTTGACGGGGTAAAAGTAGAGTGTGACAGGGACATAGAGTGTAAATGGGCTGTACTTCAAGCATGACAGCGTTCCTTTTTTTTTTGAGCGGTAAGATCGAATCTTATTAAAAGAAGCGAAAAATATTCAAAGAGAACATACAAAAATAAAAAGGCCTAAGAGGGCTAGGCCCAAAAGAAAACAAACAAGACTATAAAAAAGAGAAAACTACACAAAAAGAAGAAAAACACTGCCCCAGAAGGCTACACTCCAGATAACCAGAACGATCTAAGGATGGAACCAGTGACGCCGTTCTTAGCAAAGTAGTCCGTCACTCCATTTGCAGTCCGACTGATGTGTACAAAGGAAACCTCACGGCCACGAATCAACTCCTTAATCTCTCTAACTAAGGTGATCAATTTCCAAGGGGGACGCTTCACTCCCAATGCCCATTTTACAGCATTGGAAGAGTAAATGCCCATTTTACAGCATTGGAAGAGTCACTTTCAATCACTAAGCTTTCCCTCCCCAAATCCAACTCTAGAGATAAGGCTCTCCTAATGCTACAAAGTTCAGCCTCATTGGAGCCCATGGACCCCACAAAGTCCGAAAAATGAGACGGGAAATTCCTAAATGATCACGAAGAACTCCCCCAATCCCAGATGGCCCAGGATTACCACTAGAAGCCCCATCCACATTAAACTTCAAGGTCCCAGGAGGCGGAGGGGACCACTCCACTTGAATCTTCCTTTTACCTGGCTCGCTACCCATACAACCCTTCCAAGACTGAAAGAGCATTGTGGCTTTAAAATCAGCAAAGACCTTGTTGGCGCACAACCAAGTAAAAAGACACCACTTAGCCTTTTGGGCTAACTCGCTAAACTCCAGAGATTTTTCTTCAAAGACCCTAGAGTTCCTTTCCTTCCATATAGTCCAAACAATTACTGCCGGGATGGTGATCCACGCCAATCTCCGTTTAGCATTAACGTTAGGAAGGGACCAAGAGTCCATGAACTCCCCCCAAGATCCTGGAGCAACCCAGGAAACCCCCATGAGGTTTAGAAAAACACACTAAAGTCTCCACACCGTCGGACAGGTAACCAGGAGATGATCAATATTTTCGTCAGCTAGCCCACAAAGCGGGCAGGTGACGGGGTTATCCGAACACAGAAGCCCTCTCCTCCTAAGCTCAATTCTTGTTAGAATTTTCCTCTTAGCGGTGCACCAAACGAACAATTGAACTTTAGGAGGAGCCAAGCTCTTCCAAATTAAATGTTGGGGAGTTAAGGACCCCTCCGAGTTGAGAAGAACTAAGTTGATCAGTGATTTGACCGAGAAAGATCCGGACGAATCACCGACCCAAATCAACTCATCCTCGGCCTCGAAATCTAAGGGGAAGGTCTCCAACAAGGCTTTTAATTCGACAACGCTTTCCTTCTCAAAAGACCTCAACTCTCTCCTAAAGTCAAAAAACCAAGATAAATCACGCCCTCCACCAGATAACCTATCTTGGACCAGTGCCTTTTTGTTCGTCACCGCCCTATACAGTCTTGGGAAGCAATCCCTCAGAGGTCTATCACCCAGCCATAAATCTTCCCAAAAAAAAACCCTATTCCCCTTACCCACTAAGAACCGAATACTGCCCTTGAAAAGAAGACCAACCTCCGATCTACCTTGGCACACCCTCCACCATGCTTTAAGCATCCCAGATCCTACCCTATCCACCTCTTCCCCCAAGATCCACCTATTGCTGTTAGAGGTGCTATACTTCGCAGTAAGAATGCGGACCCAAAGCGCATTCGGCTCTCTCCCAAAGCGCCAACCCCATTTGCAAAGTAAGGCCTCATTTCTTAACCGAATTGGGACTAAGCCGAGACCACCCTTGGACTTAGCTCTAGTGATCTCCTCCCAAGCCACAAGATGCACTTTTCTCTTCTCCTCCTTGTCACCCCAAAGAAATCTCCTGAACATCAATTCCACTCGATTTGCCACGCCCTTTGGAATCTAGAACAAGGACATGAAATACGTAGGCAAGTTGATCAACACTGACTTAATAAGCGTCACTTTGCCACCCAAGGATAAGTACTTTTTACCCCAGCCCGCCAGTCTCTTCTCTATCCTCTCAATCACTGGAGTCCAAAAGCTCTTCCGCCTAGGGTTCCCACCAACTGGCAGCCCTAAATATGTGAAAGGAAGCTTCCCAACCCCGCAGCCTACTTCATCTGCCCACTCTTTAATTCTCAAACTATCGACGTCAACCCCAATAAGAGTGCTTTTTCCCAGGTTGATGCGTAAACCCGAGACCAACTCAAAGCATCTGAGAATAGCACGATACCCTAGAATTTCTTCTCTACCATAGTCACAAAAGAATAGCGTATCATCCACAAATTAAAGGTGAGTGACTACTGGACCCCCATGACACACCTCAAAACCCCTCACAATACCCAGGTCTTTGGCCAACCCAACAAGCTTGTTCCAGCTTTCCCCCACCATTGTGAAAATAAAAGGTGAGAGGGGTCCCCCTGTCGCAATCCCCTGCTAGCAACAATTGGAGGAGTAGGAGAGCCGTTCACGAGGACAGAATACCTAGTCTCCTCCACGCAAGCCTTCATCCATCTCTGCCATCTACAACCAAAACCCATCCTTTCAAACAGATAACCGACAAATGCCCAATCCACACAATCATAAGCTTTTTCCATGTCTATCTTAAAGAGCATTCCGGGTATCTTCTCCTTCCTTCTCATATGAACCAACTCATTTGCAATTAGGACCCCATCTAAAATCTGTCTGTTTTCAATAAGGCCCCTGAGACTCACCAATAACTTCTGGCAACATCTTCTTCAATCTATCAGCCAACACCTTTGCTAGCAATTTGTATATGCTTCCCACCAGGCTGATTGGGCGGAAATGCGACAAATCCGAGGGACCCTCCCTCTTTGGAATTAAAGTGATAAAAGCATTCTTTAGGCCTTTGAAAATTTTGCCATCATTGTAGAATTCTTTGAAAAAATGCATAATATCCATGCTGACAACCCCCCAACATGCCTTAAAGAAAGAGAAATTAAAACCATCAGGACCTGGGGCCTTATCCCCTTTAAGACTATCCAAAGCCTCTTTGACCTCAAGCACAGAAAATTCTCTCTCCAACCAACTAACCGACTCCCTACTAATCCTAGAAAAAACAATTCCATCCATCGAAGGTCGACCCGAACTAGAAAAAATACCCAAGGCTGAACTAAGAAAAGAAAAAGGAGAGCCATGAGAACAGGGAGGCGTTGGGGGAAGAGAGACCAGATAGAAGGTCGACAAAGCCCAACGCCAAAGCCAAAGGAGAGAAGGCCGCCCCAAGGAGACATCACCCAAATCAAGAGAAATAGGAGAAAGGAGAGAATGTACCCGGGCCGCAAGAGAAGAAGCTAGATCGCAAACTGGATAGCCAAGCCCCAGATGAGCAGACTACTGAATATAAGCCCGCTCAACATCAAGTCCCGACCCGAGCGGTGAGGAGAAGCATTCCGCCAATCTGACATCAAACACCGGAGAGCTCCTGACTCGACCACAGAGGACACAGCTCCAAAATCAACGGAGAGAAGAGGCCGACGCAAACCAGACAAGCCTGCAACGAGAGAGCCGGAATTACCCAGACCAAGCGCCAGCACCATGTGAGAAGCCAAAAAGGGCAAGGAAGCCCATTTGGCCCACAAGTCCACCTAAACTTGAGAATAAGAAAGAACCAACACACCACGGGGTTTCCACACACTTGGAAAACAGAAGGAATCAGAACAAAGAGAAGAAGAATAGAGGGTACCCAGATCCAAAGATGCCGGCGAAGAGCAAAGAACGGGAGGCATAGGAGGCAAATCAAGCTGTAGAGGTAGAGGAGGCTGGAAAATAGCAGAAAAAAAGAGAACCACCGCCTCCCTAATGCTGGCCTTATCAGAAAGACGCCTACCATCCACAACCATTGATCTTAGAGAATTTACTGCCCTTCGACTAAACGCACAAGCATGGAAGAATTTTGAGTTCTTATCACCCTCTTTTAACCAAAGGGCCTGGATTTTTGCCTCCACTCCACTTCCTCCAACCTCAAACAATCCCAAAGTGTCGCTGTGGCCACCCTTCTAGTCGCAACTTCGTTCTCATCTAGATCCCGCTCTTCTTCAAGAATGGACCATTGTTTTAGCTCATTCAACACTATTTTTTTTTTCCCTTCACAGAACCTCCTTTAGAAGCCGCCCAAGTTTTCAATTGGGCTTTCAAGAGTTGAAGCTTCTTAAAAAGAACATAGCCAGCCCACCCATTCACATTAAAATTTTCCCACCAAGATTGCACCAATTTCACGAAGTTTGGGTCAGTGAGCCAAACGTTGTTAAAGCGAAATGGTTTTGGGCCCTAATCTATCTCTTCAGAATAAAAAAGAATTGGACTGTGATCTGAAATTGGACAAAAGAGTTTTAATTGACTAGAACTGTAGAAATGAGATGCAAAGTCTGTCGAGAGGAGAAAACGGTCAAGCTTGCTCATAACCCCTCTCACTTGGCCCCCTGACCATGTAAAACGCCCACCAATTAGTGGTAGATCACTAAGCTCGCATCTTTCAATGAAATCAGAAAATGCCTCCATTGCCCTTGTAAAACCCCTACCATTCTTCCTTTTCGAGGGAAATCTGATTATGTTGAAATCACGCCCTAAGCACCACTTAGATGAAGCCCAAGCTTTAACGTCCTCTAACTCAACCCAGAAATTTTCTTTATCCTCCTCGTTTGGACCATAGACATTAGAAATACAAATTTCAAATTTCTCTTCCACCAACCAACCTTTAATAGAAATTGATCTTAGGTCCAATCTCATAGACGATACCATAATTACTGTTGGATTCCATAGGGTTAACAAACCCCCGGAACGTCCCTCTGCTGGTTTGTAGAAACTTCCACAATCTGTTCCACCCCAGATTTCTCTAATCATATGAGTAGAAATTTCTTCTCTTTTTGTCTCTTGAAGCAAAAGAATATCCACCTTATTTTTCCTGATAAAACGGCGCATTGCACTTCTCTTTGCTAGAGATCCGAGACCCCTAATGTTCCAAGTCAAGATAGCATGACAGCGTTCCTAGTTTATACGTAAATTATGAAATGCATTTTAATTTTAATTATATAATTAATTTCGAATGAGATCAAATTTATTTGAGTTGTGAAGATTAGCTGATTTTCACCTCCAATGCCATTCGTCTGTACATACGTACGTGTGATGTAAAATCATTGGCTTACCAAAATGAAATACCTCCAAAACTCTTCTCCACTTTTGATGGAGAAAGATTAAGGAATTCAATCCACCATCGAGTGAGATCAACTCAGACTGAGTTCAAATGGAATAGAAATTCAATTCACCAAAATAAAAAAACTCCAAAATTCTGTTCTTTACGTTCCAAAGTCCTTACTGACCTCTCTCACTAAACGTGACCAACTCTTCAACTTTTAAAACAAAGTGTGAGTTGCATGATGACTGCGTCCTTGAGCATCCCACCACCTTCATTGTTTCTTTCTCAAATTAACATCCAAAACCTTTCCTCTTTTTCACATCCAAAACCATTCTTCTTCTTCTTCTTCCCTATTGTATTTGTTGCATTTAAACAATGGGGAAGACTTCCACTGTGATTTTTTCAATTGCTTTTCTTCTGACAGTGGTCAGTAGCTGCGACTTCCATGAGAAAGATCTTGCATCTGAAGAAAATCGTTGGGACTTGTATGAGAGATGGCGATCCCATCACACGGTTTCGCGGGACCTCGCAGAGAAGCACAAGCGTTTCAATGTGTTTAAAGAGAATGTGAGGTTCATACATTTCTTCAACAAGTGGGATGCACCATATAAGCTGAAGTTGAACAAGTATGGAGACATGACAATCCATGAGTTCAGTAGTACTTATGGAAGCTTCAAAGTTAATCACCACAGGGCGCTTCAGGGGAGGAGCCGGAGAGGGAATCGGAACTTGATGGTCGAGAGTGCGAACGACATACCGCCTTCTGTTGATTGGAGGCAGAAAGGCGTCGTTACCGGTGTCAAGGACCAAGGACAATGTGGTAAGCAAGGATGAAAAACTAGCACTGGTTAAATTGCCATTGTACAATGATCAGCTGCAACCATTAAGCTAAATCTTTCATCAAGGCTCAACATGTCTGATCTAAAATGAGGCAACGTTCTTGCATATTGGGCCTGGCTTTTATGAGCTAAACCAGGATCTCGGTCGAATAGTTCATTCTCCAAAACATTTTTTTTTTTTGAAAAAATTCTAAAAAATTAGAGATAATTATGTGTTCATTGAATATGTAATTTTTTTATAAAATATCGAACATATATATATATTCAATGAACACATAATTATCTGTATTTTCTTTAATTTTTTAGAAATTAAAAAAAAAACACTATAGAGAGAGAAAGTATTCAGAGGAGATCTCCTTTCGGCCGATTTTTTGACCCCTTATATCTATTGTAGACTTGTAGTACCATGAATCTTGGCCTGTTTTCAGACCTAGAAAGTAGGCCTGGGCCTCAATTTCAAAAGTAAACAAGCTGGCCTTCAATATCATGCGTCTGGATTTGCAGCAGCACCGACCTTCTGTTGTAAATTCAGTGAGATATTTTTCAAGATAATGAGGATGATTTATATGAAAAAAATAGCTTGAATAAATTACTTTTGATTTTAAAAGCCACAGTTTCAACCATCTATAAGATTTGAGCTCTAAAAGTGAGTTTAACTTAGAATGATTTTAATTTTTAAATTGAATAACCATTTTATGGCCATCCGTATACACACTCGGTTTTTCTGTCTCTACACACCCATTCTTGTGTGCGGGTGGCTAATTACCATTTTGCCCCCACATTTTCATTCGTTCGAACGAATTTTCAGTTCATTTTGGCATTCGTTCGAATGAATGGACGCATACCCCATCCAATTTTGATTCGTTCGAACGAATCCCTTTAAAAAACCAATTCGTTCGAATGAATGAATCGAGTGAATAGTAACACCTATGTTACTGTTCACCCGTGAACGAATTCATTCGAATGAATCAGTGATTCATTCGAAATAATCAATTTTTTTAAAAATTTCAAAGTTATTTTTTAAGCATTGTGTATTTTTAAAAAAATTTAAATTAAATATTCATACTAATTACGATAATTTGATAAAAATAATTTAATACTTGAAGGTTTTTTATACTCTTAAATATTTAAAATATAGTATTTTACAAATAAGGGTATCCCTAGGGTGTGCCGAAAACACATTTAGGAGTGTCAAAAGACCTTTAAATTTTAAAGTATTTTTATCAGGTTATCGTAATTAGTCCGGATATTCAATTTGAGAAATTTTGGAAATACACCGTGCTTAAAAAATAACTTCAAAGTTTTAAAGGAGATTTTATTATTTAATACACTATGCATATTATTTTTTAAGCACCGTGTATTTTCAAAATTTCTCAAATTGAATATCCGGACTAATTACGATAATCTGATAAATATACTTTAAGACTTTAAGGTTTTTTGACACTCTTAAATATATTTTCGGCATACCCTAGGGATACCCTTATTTGTAAAATACTGTGTTTTAAATATTTAGGAGTGTCAAAAGACTTTGAAGTCTTAAATTATTTTTATCAGATTATCGTAATTAGTCCGGATATTTAATTTGAGGAATTTTAAAAATACAAAGTGGTTAAAAATAACTTTGAAATTTAAAAAAAAAATCGATTCATACGAATGAATCAGTCCTAATGAATTCTAATGAATCAATTCATTCGAATGAATCAATTTTTTTTTTAAATTTCAAAGTTATTTTTTAATCACTGTGTATTTTTAAAATTTCTCAAATTAAATATCCGCACTAATTACGATAATATGATAAAAATACTTTAAGATTTTAAGGTCTTTTGACACTCCTAAATATTTAAAATACAGTATTTTACAAATAAGCATATCCCTAGGGTGTGCCGAAAACACATTTAGGAGTGTCAAAAGATCTTAAAGTCTTAAAGTATATTTATCAGGTTATCGTAATTAGTTCGAATATTGAATTTGAGAAATTTTGAAAATACACTGTGCTTAAAAAATAATGTGCATAGTATATTAAATAATAAAATCTCCTTTAAAACTTTAAAGTTATTTTTTAAGCGCTATGTATTTCCAAAATTTCTCAAATTGAATATCCGGACTAATTATGATAACTTGATAAAAATACTTTAATACTTTAAGGTCTTTTGACACTCCTAAATGTGTTTTCGACATACCTTAAGGATACCCTTATTTATAAAATACTATATTTTAAATATTTAGGAGTGTCAAAAGACCTTGAAGTCTAAAAGTATTTTTATCAGATTATTATAATTAGTCAGGATATTTAATTTGAGAAATTTTAAAAATATACAGTGCTTAAAAAATAACTTTGAAATTTAAAAATAAATCGATTCATTCAATGAATTCGTTCACAGGTAAACAGTAACACGGGTGAACATTACGTGTGTTACTGTTACCTGATTTATTCATTCGAACGAATTGATTTTTTAAAGGGATTCGTTCGTGTGTTACTGTTACCCGATTCATTCATTCAAACGAATTGGTTTTTTAAAGGGATTCGTTCGAACGAATCAAAATTGGATGGAGTATGCGTCCATTCGTTCGAACGAATGCCGAAATGAACTGGGAATTCATTTAAACGAATAGAAATGTGGGGGCAAAATAGTAATTAGCCACTCACACTCGGAAACGGGTGTGTAGAGGCAGAAAAACCGGGTGTGTAAACGGATGGCCTTTATTTATTGTGTTTATAATTGTTTTTCGACTCCTTTCTCTTGAAACTCATTTTCCACACTTCTTATTGAAAGTGACCAAGTCATAAAAAACATTTTTCATAGAAAATATTCACACAAAATAATAGAAAATAATTTCAATCTGAAAAACAATTTTCATTTTCACAAAAAAATGTTGTACATAAACATGTCCTAAATATTGATCTATAAAAGTGAGAATAAGTTTTGATTAGATAATTCCCTCAAGAATAGTTATTTAAAAAGGGTAACTTAAAGATATTTAATAAAATGAAAAGAAGAATATAGAAACAATAAAATAGGAAAAAGATTTGTACAATAATAATAATTATTATTTATTATTGCTGAATTGGATGTTGTTGTTGTTGCAGGGAGTTGTTGGGCTTTCTCTGCAGCAGTTGCAGTTGAGGGCATAAATCAGATAAAAACCAAAGAGTTAGTGTCATCATCAGAGATTCAGAGCAACAGCTTATCGACTGCGATACCGCCGATACCGCAGGATGTAACGGCGGTGTAATAGACCCTGCATTCCAATACATCAAAAACAGTGGAGGCTTAACAACCGATTCCACCTATCCCTACACTGCCCAATCTGAAACATGCAATACCACAAAGGAGGTCCCTCTCGTTCTAAGTTTAAAATTCGGTATCAACCAATATATCGACCGATAAAATATATGAACTGATATCTCGTTATCGACCGATATTTTTCTCTCTCATTTTTTTAACAAAAAACGGCCGATATCGGTAGATATTGTGATATCGGCAAATATAATACGGCAGAGATATCGGCATATCGGCCGATATGATGCGACCGAGATATCGGCGTATTGGCCGATATGATACGGTTTCAAAACTCTGCTATATTATTTATATTTAATAGTAGAATGCATATTTATATTATTTATATTTTTTCATGTGAGTAACATTAGTCAAAACTTTATAGAGAATAAGTTTTTTTCTAATTTATAAATTTTTATATAGAATTTTCTATTTTTAGATACTAATAAAATAATCTCGGTTATATCTTTCAAAATCACTGATTTTAATAATAAAATCTCTAAAAAAAACCCTTCTTTATTTTTTAGTTAATAATATAATAAAGTTGAACTATATCCTTCTAACTCACAAATTTCATTTTAGAATCTATTTTCCTAATTTTTGGCCTGTTTTTCCTTATGAATTTTGTCTTTTTTGCCAAGATGAAAATAAATAACAAATATTGAATGACAATGGACACATGAGCTGTCTAGATACAGTTAAGAGATTCCGTACTCCACTGGCCACCAATTAGGCCACGCAGCTTGTTTTTAAATTTTATGAGATTCATAATGAATTCAACTTTTATTTTATGGGAGATGCTGTACTTATTTTAAAATTATATTCTTAAATTCATGTAATGGTATTTAAGAGTTAGCCAATATACTAATCAAATTACTTGCTACACATTAAAAGATTTAATGTTGTACAAATTTTAAATTTATAACTCTCAAGCGCACGAACCATTTACATAGTATAGCGATTAAGTGCGAGGTCGAATCCATCGGAACTTAGAAAAATATATCCATGAAAATAAACCATTGAATTAAGTATTTTAAGAACTTTGAGAAATATGGAGATAAATTATGAATGTGGAATTATTAATCTAATCTATGAATTTTAATCTTAATTTAGAAACATTTTATATTTAAACATAGAATCTAACAATTTAACTAATTTTAATTAAGATGGTAGAATTAATATAAAAATATAAACAATCTCAATTTAACTTAGAAAACATAAATTAAGATGTAATTAAATGATTTCCAATCTAGTTCACAGTTTTTCAAGAATTTGAATTTATAAACCAAAAGAAAATAAAATGAAATAAATATACATATTTACAATGGAATTTAGATTGAAGATTAAGGAAGCATTATTTTCAATACTTTAAAAATAAAATCAAAACCTAGAACACGGAGCTCACATTTATTAATTATCATTGATTCAAAATTTTCATTCATAATTAATTTAATTAAGAAAAACATGAGTTTCATTAATCAAGAAATAATCAAAATAAACCTTGGACTTAGAGAGAATTCAACGTAAAATCCCAAATTTAAATTCTTCACCTACTCTTAAAAAGAGCCTTAGAATGAAAAATTAAAGTTCTAAACTTTCCAAAAAATTGGATGTTTAAGATGAAAATTCTAAAATTAAATCAAAATATGCATTCATAAAGAGATTAAAAATCAAATTAAGCTATCACTATCAACAAACATTAAGTGGAAAACCATAGATCTAAAAAGCTTGTTTTAATTTTATTAATAAAACAAAGAATTAAAATTAAATAACCATGAAATTCTTGCAATAAGAAATTACAATGAAAAGTTAAAACACCAACCTGAAACCCATTGTGGAATTTGAATTCCACACTGTCTTCCCTTCTCTTTGTCTTCTTTTCCTTCCTCCCTATGCTCCACCTTTTCTTCAATGCCCAAGTTCAGTTTTCTCAATGGGAGAGGGCTAGTATTTATAGATGAAAAGAGGTGGAATGAATGGATTGGATTTAAAGATTTAAATAAAGCAAGAGACACATGGAGGGTGGATGTGATTTGTGCTAAATATGGAATGACTTAAATGAAGCAAGGAGCTAAATTCGTATAAGGAAAGTGGGTGCAGAATCCCGTTCTTTACACATGTACCATCTTACAACTCAGTTTTGACCTTATTAACTTTTGAATCAGAAAACGTTATAAACTACAAAGTTTTAGCCCTTTAAGTCTTTTTTCCAATGCAAAAAGAATCAAAGCAATCGGACATTGGAGTGAAAATTTATGACAAAAATAGCAAACATATGTCAAACCTTCCCTATTTTTCTCCCTTTCTTATTTTCTTTCTCTTTTCTTAATTCACTTGCCAAATTCGAAAATCCCCTTATATTGACTTCTAAATTTCGAATTTCCTCTTGAAATAATGAATATAGTATTCACAATGTGGATTTCTTCATGGTCTTAATAATTGGGCTTTTCAAAGTATAGAAAATCTAATAATAAATTTTACCCACTTACAATCAATTCTAAAAAATGTACTAAATTAATCCAAAATCTCATAAATGGATTTGAATTAATTAGTTTACAAATAAAACCCCTAAAATTGTGGTAAAATAATTTTTAAAAATTTCAACTTTCCAAAATATAAACTTATGCCCATAAATTGCAAAATTTCCCTTTTAAATTCTCATATCTTGCATTTCCCTTTAAATCCTACAAAACATCCAAAATCTCATTAAACATATTATAAAACACATAAAACAAAAGGGTAACTAGTCCAAATATAAAGGTAAAATAGTCATTTTCCTGTGTTCATCGTTTAACTTAATAATATTAGTGTCATTTAAATTGCAATTAAGTGCACGCTCAAGCAAGTCCCAAACCCTATCCAGCCTACCCTGAGTTGCAACCTTAGCTGAAAGCTAAATGATTATAATAATGATTATAGAATAAAAACAATAATCATGATTATAGAATATTGATCAATCTAACATGGACGTTTGGACAAAATCTTTTAGAAAATATGTGATAGAGTGAAGCTTCTATTTTACTCCTATTAGTATACTGTTCATCAAATACCAATAAACCGATGACACATCGCTTTGCATATCAATTTTTTAGCACTTGATAAATGGTAAATCGATAAAGATAAAAAGGAAATTTCATTTCATCGTGTATCTGTTGAAAGATTTTACCTCTGTTTGAATGTCCAGTCATCTAACTTAATCTAATAGGCCTAAAATGGTAATTTGATTTCCATTTTGTAGAAATCATATGCGGTAGTGATTGACGGATATGAGGACGTGGCAGCTGATGATGAGGATACATTGTTGAAAGCTGTGTCAAATCAACCTGTATCAGTGGCTATAGATGCCAGCGGTTCAGCATTTCAGTTTTACTCTGATGTAAGCTTTTTAAGTTTTAGCAAATCATTCTACGTTAGAGACCACATTCATTTCACTGTACACAAAATCACCTGGAGTAAATATATAGATATAATATAAAATTAAATATTACTTTTATATTTCTCACATATTAGTTAACAATTTGAGGAATGATACAAGGCACCAACTTATACCATTGTTTAAAAACACAAAAAAACTCGATCAAGTCAATCTAAATAGAATGATTTTTTTTTTTTTCAAATTTTCAATTTTTTATAAACGTAGCCAAATGAAAATTTCTTGATTCGATAATTTTTTTGAGTCGAGTCCAAATTTCAAATTCTTGAATACAGACTTCAACTAAGTATGATTTGTGAGTTTTATTATTATATTTAAATTTATCACTTGAGATAGAATTGAAAGAATATCAAAGAAAATAAGTGAGTTACAGAAATATTTATCTCCCTGACAATATTTGCAAAAATAAAGATAACTGCATTTATTAACATTAATGAATTAAGCGGAGACCTTTCACTCTTTTTATCATCAAATAGATTGCATACATACAAAAGATACATATTAACATTAATAGGTGTGAGGTTTGAACATCCGCGGACTTAACTTGGTGTGCCTCACGAGGTCAGAAGTACGTGTAAGGGTTTTAGCAAGTCTGTATCTGAGATTTCACACACCTTAAAAAAAAAATGAAATGGATAGAGAAATATCTATGAGCTTCTGTACCATCGTTTCATGTCCGGGCCCATGTTTATCTCATTAGATGCAACCGATCATAAGTCTGCACATCACAGTGTTTTGAATTTTGAATTTTTTATTTCTTCACTTGAAAATCTAACTAAACATATTGAAGTAGTAGACGTCTTTGAATTTTTTAGAAAGTTTACTAATTTTGATTTTAAAAATCAAGTGATTAAAAATTGATTTTTGAATTGAAACTTTAAGAGGTGGTAATTTTCAAGTCTAATTTCAATATGTAAAATTAAATTTTCAAGTGAAGAAACAAAAATACTTAAAAAAATAGTTTCAAATGCAACTTTGGAAAGGCCGTCCATCCTAACACGGATATTTTTTGTTAGGAGATACGGGATAAAGTGAAATTTCCACTTTACCCCCACTCTTCCGTACACAAATATGAGTAGAGCACAATGGAGCACCACCTTTAATTATGAGTGGTGCATCTATAATTATGACTGGTGCATCGATTATTTTGAAATTAATTATAATTTTGGCGTGCAGAACCCATCCGCAGCGGTGAATCTATGTGGTGAATCTATAATTATGAACGGTATACCTATAATTATGAGCGGTGCACTTATAATTTCATTTTTTTTAAGCGATTAAGAAGGGTGAAGGATAAAGTGGACTTTTCACATAATTTTTTTAAAATCCATGTCTCCTAAAAAAATTCCCATGTTAGAATGGGTGGCCCTTTGGAAATGTTGTATATATACCATTTATTGGGTATATATAAGGACGAAGGAACACCCTTTATAATACCACTTATTGAGTATAAAAGACAAAGAAAATACCTTTTACAATTTTAAAGTAATATAGATTATACTGATAATTACCAATTTATTTTTGAGTTATTTCTTTCTAATTTTTTATTTATGATTAAAATTTTTAAACTTTTTAAAGAATTTCACTAATTCTTAAAATATGTATAAATTTTTCTGTGCATCAAATATTTAGAATAAAGTAAGAGTCAAAGTCAAAATTTTAGAATTTCTTGCTCATGATTCATGATATTTAGAATATCTAGAAGCAGTTCTTGACCTTTCCACAAATTTCTTGCTCATGATTCGTGATATTTTTTAACTTTCGATGAGACTAAACTACTGTGTTATTTTGTCCTTTTACATTGTACTAGTGTTTAAACATCTTTACACGTGCATAAAGTTAGAAACACAAAAAAGATTGTTTGTCCATATGAAGTTATATACTCAATAAATAAAACGGAGATTGAAAATTAAATGTATAAAAATGATAACTAAATAGAATAGAGGATGACATGGTTCACTCTGTCTACATTGGTGAAATAGGGGTTTAAATAATGTATTGGTGATATGGTGCGAATTGGCGATACAAATTTTCTCTCATCTTTTTTCTTGAAAAAATATAGAAAAATAGGATAAGTGGAAAATCTAGGGTGAGCATTTTCTTTAAGTATTGATAATTTTTGTAGAGTTTTAGGCTCTTGAAAGTCGAAATTTCGTACATCTTAAAAATTTGAAAAATATTTTTAAATTTTAGAAAATGTTTAAAAACATTAAAAGAAAAAACCAACACGAGGAAATACACAATATGAACTTCATGTTTTCAAGTATTCCTTAGTGGCATTAATCTTCTATTACAATTCAGAAGTTTTTTATTATAAATTTTGAGTATTATGAAAATGCCAGAATATTAAAAAAATTATGTAAAGATCATAAAATCTATACCAATCACATTTAGAACTCTTCATTTAATTTTAGAATCATCTGTATATCATTTCATTCATTTTTTTTAAAAGAAACTCGAAAAGAGAAATATCTTAGAAATCCTGACTTTTATCAATTTGTTTTAAAAATCTAGGAGAATCACGCACATTCTAAAAACTATGTTAATGATATCTACATATCTCCAATAATACGGGGTGTATCGGCATTTCACACCTTGACAAAATACAACAATATGTATCAGCAGCCATATCGACTGATAGTTTTACGTATACGTGAAAGTGTGAAACATTAATTTTTTTTTTTGTTAAAGCACAGTACTTAATTATTTCATCTACGAAGCAATGTTGCATGGTTTCAAGAACAGTATGCAAGCAGGGTAAAACCTTTAACAATGCATTCAATCAATTTAAAAAATAAATTGGAGGAGATTTTACTGGCAGTCTCTCAGATTTTAAACTAATAATACTCAACCCAAATTAAGAACTTATCAAATGGACATAAATGTAAGTTATATCTAAATTAAAAAGAAACAAAACTGAGAGTTTTTTTTACCAATTTTCTTTTTAACTTGTTAAAGACAAAATTAGAAATAAAATAAGAAGATTCTCATTTTTACATCAGCCAGTGCCCTTTGAAAGAAAATGCAAATCAAAACTCTTCTTGAGTGACTATAAATTGATCTCTAACAATATTACGAGTTAGGCTAACGAGACATAATAAGCTAAACTTTGTAATAAGATATATTATTAAAAAAGTTGATGGATCCTATATAATTGGGTTTGTTTGATAGATAATTACATGGATATGAAGTATATAAAGTTTCACTGTCAATTGACAACCAAAGCTTATGATCTTGTATATTAATTTTAATGAGTACAGATCATTGATTTTAAAAGTTTAAAATCAAAGAATATGCTAATGATATAGGTGAAATTTCATAGACAACCTAATCATACAATTCTCTTTACATCATATCCAATTATATAGATAGCAGACTCGTAGGACCTATTAGATGACATGTCTTGTTAGAAAGTCTCGAAAGACAAAGTGTGAATAGAGTTTTTCTAATATCATGGATAGAGCCATACTAATGAGCATTGTCACAAATACTTTCTCGGGATATCAATGACAACTTTTAAATTCTCGAGCTTTTATTGGGAAATTAATAGGAAAATCTCGAAAAAAATATTGTATTTTAAAAATAATAAAAATATAATAAATGAAAAAATTAATAAGAAATTTATTGTTAATTTATCAGGAATTTAGCGGGATATTATCACGACATTACTATTTATTGCAATTTTTAACCAGATTTTATCGAGAATTTACTGTCGTGCTGATAAATAACATAGTAATGGTATTTTATTGATAAAAATGAGGTATATTAAAAAATATCACTGATATTGCTAATGAGGTTTTTTCCGTGTGGCTGGAACTGCAGGGCGTGTTCACAGGTGATTGTGGTGTGGAGTTGGACCATGGTGTGGCAATTGTGGGGTATGGGACATCTGTGGATGGGACCCAATATTGGATAGTAAAGAATTCATGGGGAGTTGATTGGGGTGAAGGAGGTTATAAGGATGGAGCGAGGCATCTCTGATAAGAAAGGCTTGTGTGGCATTGTTATAAAAGCATCTTATCGGTTATATAAGGATGGAGCGAAGCATCTCTGATAAGAAAGGCATGTGTGGCATTGCTATAGAAGCATCTTATCCTATCAAAACTTCCCCAAATCCAAAATATACTTCCCATTACTTATGAACTCTAAACTAAATATAAGAGATTAATCTTTAAAAAATATCTTGTCGTTTCTCACACATAAATTCAAAAAAAAAAAAAAAAAAAATTAATAGGGGACCCATCTGCTAAACTATTTTGCCTGTATTGTTGCATATTAATCACTGTCTTAATGTCCTCGAGGCTAATTGTGTCTTTACAACTTCATAAATTTCTTTTATATTTTGCATTTTATATGAATTAATTATTTTATGAAAATTTATAAAAAAAATAAGGTGTTCCATTTAAGGAAAAGAAAAATTCGGGAAGTCTCTCTATTTAAGGAGGTTGTTTTATATGTGATGAGATATTTCATATATTTTCTGAAGGAAAATATAGAGAATGACGAGGATATTGATTTTATAAATTTGAATTCCATTTTACCATAGTGGTATTGTGATTTTAAAACCATGAAAATTTAATTGATATAAAATTAGTGATTTTTTATAACCCATCTCACAATGTTATGATGATCGGATTGAGGAGTTTCCCTTGGGTTAAATCATGGTTGAAATGCTCTGCCTATCTTATACAATTATATGTTGTACATCCCAATATAAGTGTAAAATTTCACAATTTAAAATGTATATCCAAAGTCATCCTAAAGGTGCTCCAAGAAAACGAGGCTGTTCTCTCTTATCTATAGAATAAGGCCAATGACGCAAGAAATGGGATTTTTCTCTCTTATTTCAAGCAATTAATTTCCCATAAGGATGATAGGAGAATTTAACAAGGAAAAGCTTGAATTTTTTCTTGCTTGTTAAAACAATACCATATGTAAAAGTATCTGCCAATGCATATCGTATCGACTGATATATCGGATTTTAAAGAGTCGATATTGTAACGCCCGCCCCTTTTTCACTCGCTTTTTGAAAATCAGAGTCTATTTTTTTTTTTGGAAATGGAGAGTGAGAGAGGGCGCGGACGTCACGACGCGAGTTAAGTCCGAGCTTCTAAAGCCCGACCCTTAACTAACCAATCCCACGCGTGCGCGGAACTAAGTCCACGAGAACGGTTCACGCGCAGGAAGTAAGCTTGGGGAATATAATTACGTGCGGAACGTTATAATAGAGACTATCCTACCGGTTTTAGATAGAAGGGAAGATACAACATTAAATTACCAAAATACCCCTATGTTCACATTTATGTCTCAAAACGATATTGTCCATAATGCAGTCCAAACCATAGCAAGAAATATAGATTATACAGTCCGACGAGCTAAGCTACTTTAAATTACATCTCTAAAATGCAACTGAAATAAAACTAGGTATCCGCTTCCCAAGCTCCTAAGCTTGACTCCCGGTGTGTCTACTGTTTCCGCCATCTCCTGCATCATCGGCTAGGGTAGAAGTAGGGCGTTAGTCAACGCGCCCAGTAGGACTCCTAGCACATGGATTAGTGATAACATGCATACCAAATAATAATAAAGTAAACATATGATGAATGCCATGCCATGGGTGCCTATGTCATGTGTCCCACCCATCCACCGTATCATCATAAAATATCGTATCCCCCTTGACGGCAAAGCCTCGCCAAGGTGTCCCCATGTTTGTTTC
This sequence comes from Chimonanthus praecox, assembly GCA_022113865.1. Taxonomy (NCBI): domain Eukaryota; kingdom Viridiplantae; phylum Streptophyta; class Magnoliopsida; order Laurales; family Calycanthaceae; genus Chimonanthus; species Chimonanthus praecox. The sequence goes on along the minus strand of CM039087.1, from coordinate 56,200,117 downwards.
TCGGTCGCCCCGATGGAGCATGGACTCCTGTTATAGCATAAGGGCTATCCCCATGTCTGATTCTCGGTCGCCCCAACGGAGCATGGACTCCGATTTCATTATTTTCCCACCCATGCCATGCATGAGATGTAAGTGCATTATGCTATGTAATATACATATATATCTCATAAACTTAATATATCATACATAGCCATATAATGCATAACATTAAAAATAAACCATAGTATGAATATATAATTCATAAATCAAAAACCCATCATAATACAAATCACATAATTATCAAAATAGATTAAAATAACCATCACATATCCACGGCTTACAAAGAGGTAGGAATCCCACCGAATACCGCTTAGCGTCCCGTTACGTTTCCGTTCGATAAATCGGTCGCCGATCGCGCACCGTTTTGCGACGTCCCGATTCCTTATTACACATTTACCGAATTAGTCCGTATTTTATTTCTTGATTAAATCCCTAACTGATTACAACCTTACATTCCTAATTACGTTTCACATTTATCAAAATCAGCCCCTAACTTAGCCACATTTCCCATTGGCTTAACCATATGCATAATTCCCATTTTGCCCATTTTAAATATTCCGATTTGCGAGCATAAAACGCAACAACTATCCGTTTCATTTACTCATTCATAATATATCCATTTTCATGTCCAACCACATAGGGTTCGGCCATGTACCATGGTCGAACCCATGGTTCTTCAAGGTGGCCACACATTACGGTTTTGCCACTCCTCTTTCATGCACATTTTAAATTCATATTTGACCCATAAGCTTGGGCCCATTTGTGATTCCCTAACCATGACATCATGTACCTAAAATCAGCCACCTATTTAATTAATTTTGAAAAACATTTAATCCCATATATCATTCCATATTGGCCCAAAATGTGGCCCACAAAAAGGGGTCATGGGTTCGGCCATACACCATGGCCGAACCCATGATGTCTATTTCCCATTTTCTTGGGTCCATCTTACCTTATTTAATCTTTCCTCAAATGAATTTAGATCATCCATTTAAATCCCCATTTTTCATCCCATTTAAAACATCACATACCACACCCATAAATCCATTTAAATTTATCATCTCTCTCCATAATTTTCCATTCTTTTTACCTTCATCAAAATCACTAAGTCACACCATAGGGTTCGGCCATTCACCATGGCCGAACCCATGGTTCATGGCTCATTCCCATCTATGCCTTTCAAGGCCATGTAAACCATTTACTTCTTCCATGGATTTCATCACAAAAACCCCTTTTTAAAATTTAACCATATTTAATCATTTAAAAACCTTAACGTCATTAACCATTCTCTACAATTTTAAACCTTAAAACCTTAATAAAATCATCACTCATTTACCATAGGGTTCGGCCATGTATGGCCCATTCATCTATTTAAAATCCATGTCCTCCATGCTTAAATAAAAACTTAAAATTCCATTAAAAATCCCCAAGTTACCTTCTATGTCTTCCATTCTTTAAAACCCTAAAATTCACAATCACTAACCATGGGGTTCGGCCACATTGCATGGCCGAACCCTATGGTTCATGATTTCTTAAAAATGTCATACCTCCATCATTTTTGAGGCCATTTGAAATCATTTATATCTTCCATGGCTTTCTCATTTAAAAATTCCTTAAAAAAAATCATCAATATTTACTCATTTAAAACCTTAATGTCATTAATCATTCTCCATAATTTTAATTCTCAAAACCCTAATAAAATCATTACTCATTTACCATGGGGTTCGGCCATACTACATGGCCGAACCCTAAGGTCCATCAATCCATCAAAAATTCCATTTTTTCCATGCTTAATCCATTCATTTTATTTTTCCTTAAACCATCTCTTTCATCTCATCCATTTCTTATCCTACCGTTGGATGGATCTTAGATCCATGGCCCACAACATTTTTGGCCATATTTAGTCTAAGAAATGGATTCCATAACTTATCTTACAAGAAATATATAAACTCTTGTTTTAAGAATTCTTACCACCCGACGACTCCTCCGGTCTTTCTTTGCTTCTCCTCTTGCTCTCCTTAGCCTTCTCTTCTCTTCTTCTCCTTCATGTTTGATCGGTCAAGGTGTGCTTGATCAATGGTGAAACATGCTTGGATCGGCTAAGGTAGAGTGGGTTTTGCTTGAGAGAGGGAGAGGGGAAAGTAATGAGAGACAAGATCTAACCTTTGATCTTAGGGTGGTGAACTAATGCTTCACTTCTTTTCTTCTCTTCTTCTCTTCTTTTGTGTGGGACGGTTTTTGGGAGTGGAAGAGAGAGAGGGAGAGAGACAGAGATGGAAAGGAGATGAGAAATGAGATCAAACACATCTCATTTTGGTTGACCAAACTACACTCCACCATTATGGTCCACCAACCAAAGTATGGGCTCCCTTGACCTTGGTGGTGGTGGTTGAGACCAAACCACCACCAAGCCAATGGTTTTTGGTGTTTGAAAAGGGGTGGTTTGGGTCTTCCCCCTTTGACCACTCATTTGGGTATGGGTCACCATATTTGGAGTGGTGGTGGTTGAGATGAAACCACCACCCAAGTCCATGGTATTTTTCTTGTTTTTCTTAGGTGGTTTCAATGAGATGAAACCACCATTGACTTGTCCTCTTTGACTTGTCTATGTTGACCCTAATTGACCAACCTAATTAATTAAATTAAATCCTCACTTAGGTTAATTAATTTCCATCCAATTTAATTTCATAAAATTTATCTATCTAAGAAATCCACCCATGGTTGACCAAGTCAACCATGGTGGACGGCCCCCACCTATGCCTACCCCACCCGCCACCTCACTTGATGAGGTGGACGTGGGCCCCACTTGGCCATGTCACTTTAATTCCATTAATTTTAACTTAGATAATTTTACAATAATTTTAATCAATTTAATTCACCTTAATCCATCTTAGTCCTCTCAATTTATCCATGGTTGACCAAGTCAACCATGATGGTTGGCCCCACCTTTGCCTTGGTCCACACGCCACCTCACTTGGTGAGGCGGAGGTGGGGCCCACTTAGTTAGGCCATTTCATTTCATTACTAACTTAGAGGGTTTAATTCCAATTCACCCTTTTTAAATTAATTGGCCCACCATTGGGCCCACGGCCCAACCAAATTATTTTCTACCCCTTTATCTTAGAGTTTGGACCAATTTTGATCCATTGGGTCCCACATGGTGATCGGGCTCACTTTGACCATCGTTGACCCTTCCGACGAATTCCATTCACTCTATGGTCCATTGGGTCCTTCTTGGGCCTTTGTCCCAAAATTTGATCCATTTGACATTCCATTATATCAAAATTCAAATTAAAGTAAATAAATGCCAAATATATATTGATTTAAAATTTCGGGCTATTACAGATATATATCTGCAGTATAAGTAACAACCGATATGTATCGGGTAAGATATCGGCCGATATTTAGTTTTTCATATTTTAAAAATATAAAAAATAAAAAATCGATGGAAAACCGATAATTGTTTTTTATAATTGGTTTTTTTTCATTCTTCTTTTGCTTAATTAAATCTGATGAAAATTAATGCTTATGGTGAGAGTAATGACAATAATTAATGGTGACTTTTTGTTTTTTGCTTAATAACAAATTAAATGGCAAATTAATTGGTGACTTAAAAAAAAAACGATGGAAAATTAGTGGTGACTTTTTCCAAAAACGATGTAAAATTAATAGTGACATTTTCATTTTTTGGTGGAAATAATTAATGGTGACTTTTCGTTTTTGGTGGAAAATTAATGGTGACTTTTTAAAAAACGATGAAAATTTATGGTGACATTTTTTTTTTATGGAAAATAATTGTTTGTGACTTTTCAGTTTTTGATGGAAAATTAATGGTGACTTTTAAAAAAACGATGGAAAGTTATGTTGATATTTGTTTATAAATTAATGATGACTTTTCACTTTTTGATGAAAAATTAATGGTGACTTTTTAAAAAACGATGGAAATTTATGGTGACATTTTCATTTTTTAGTGCAAACTAAATAATGATGACTTTTCGTTTTTTGATGGAAAATTAATTGTGACTTTTTAAAAAATGTTGGAAACTTATGGTGACATTTTCATTTTTTTGATGGAAAATAAGTATCGTTAACTTTTCGTTTTTGATGGAAAATTAATGGTGACTTTTTCAAAACCGATTTTAAAATTTATTTTAACATTATGGAAACGATATTTGAATGTTTAAATAATCAATATTTAATGAAAAAATACATATCAATGAAGCTCATTTTCTTCATTTCTGATTTTTTTTGAGAAAAAAATCGTATGTGAGAGGAAAATATCGCCAATATATCGGCCAACATATCACCAAGTACTTAATTTATTTTCATTAAAAAAGAAAATTTTGACATATAAAAGAAAAAAAAAACATTGGATTTCTATTGTTAGGTTAGATTTCATAGCGCCTATTGGATAATATTAATTGAATCCAAACAAAAAATTTCCTAAAAAATTATTTTCATTGACGAAATAGATAAATAGTCTTTAAAATACTATAAGGGAGCACCCTACTAGAGAACTTACAAAAGTTACATACACCCACATGATAAGTACAATATATGGGACCCCATGAATTGGATGTAAGTAAAATTTTACTCCATTCAATCATTTTATTCACATGAATCTTCATTAACATCAAATCATTTATTCAATCTATTCGACTGAGTCGGACACTTATGATTGGATTGGACAAATTTTTTATCCCAGTGAAAAAGGTTCTAAAAAATATATGGTATATTAAAGTCAAATTTTTAAGGATAAAAAATCGTGAAATTAGATTATTAGATGGGATAAAATTCACCCATTATTATTTATATAATCTTCAACACATTTCATTAACTATATTGGTACATCTCACTATGGTATAGTTCAACTAGTTGCCTCTCACCTCAAGAAGCAGGAGGTTGTGTGTTCGAACCTCCATAGCTTAACCTTAGTGTGCCCTAGAGGTAGTTGACTCACTTTTGAAATTTTTACGCTGGGTATCCCGCGGTTTCCCATACGTAAATTCAAAAAAACTATATTCGCACATCAATTTTTTTATATTGTGTATTAGAAGTTCATCTCACTAATACTTTGGCCAATGAATGGAGTGTTTGTAATTAATATTGATTAACGAGTAAGCTTCCCTGTGTTTGTAATTAAGATTGATTAACGAGTAAGCTTCCCTTCACCTGTTCCACGACTGTGCTTTTCAAGGCCATGTCTAGTTGTCTATTGATGGCTCATCGAGCCCAGCCCACCAGTTTAGAAAACTTTTTTAGACCGTTCCTTCAAACCAATTTCACTAATATTATCTTTCTTATAATATTATCGGTTGAGGATATTTTTAAATTTTTGGATTTTTATCAAAATATTATTAAAAAAATCTTGTGAAAATATAATATTTAAAAATTAATAATAATATAAGATAAAATAAAATTTAAAATTGAAATGACAATTAATAATTTATGATTATATAAATATACTATAAGAAATTAATAACTTTGGTAATTATCTAACAAAATAAAATATAATTCATTATCTAATATTTTTTGAATTATAAAATATTATAAATACCACATAAGTTTATTTCTAAATACAATCATCGAAGTTATAAAAAAAAAAATGAAACCAAATTACTGATGTTTATAACTTAATTTTTTTAAAAATATCATTAATATCACGTAATACCGGATTTTAGCAATAATAACAGGAGAAGTAGTAAAATCCCACCCCAGAAAGCGGAAATCCTGAGTTCCATTCTCACTCTATTCTAAAGAGCCACTCCCTCTAGAGTTACCATGTGTGTGCATAAAGAGGCTTGCACATGATCTGAAGATTAACTAAGTGCTATAAATAGCCTAGACATCTTGATTAAAAAGAAGAAGAAGAAGAATGATGCAACCATGGCATAAGAGATATGAAAAGCCAACAGGCATTCTAAGCCTATGGGCATGTTTGTGCAAATCAAAAGAGGGGCATGTTCTTGTTCAAAAAGCCAAATGGACTTTGTGTACTAGATTATGCACAAACAAGGAATTCAAAGATTAAGGCTAGGGGATTTGTGATTGTCTTGGGAGGTTTGTATGAAGTCCACAGGGCCGTCTACACTGTAAAGCCAGTGAGGCGGTCGCCTTAGGCCCCCGTTGCCGCTGCAAAACCCTAGGGCCCCATTTTTAAGTTGCCGCATTTCCTATGCTTTGGGCTTTCACTGCCCTCTCTTTCTCCTCTCATTTATAGGTATAGGTTAAAGAAAAAAAAAAAACCCAGCGAAGAGAACTTCAGATCGAAACAGAGAAATCTTTGCAGATCAGAGGCTTTGGGGTTTTCCCGGCAGCAGACCTGATCTCCATTAATAGGTCGTGGGGTTCAGCGGAGACCCAATCGCAGCAATCAGATCTAGGTTATCAGATCTGAGGAAAAGGGGAAGAACGGCAGAAGAAGATCGGAGGAGTTCCCTTCAATCCACAAAGACGACGGCAACAGAACTAAGCTGCGGCAATTTCTTAGCAGAAACTCAGAGGATTTCGAAACAGAAGAGACGATGACAATTTCTGGCAGCAGAACAGAAAAAGAAAAACAAGGGTTTCTCAGTCTCTGGCAACTCCAGATCGCCGGAGACCGAGAAGAAGAAAAAAAAAAAAAAGCACCATCGTGAACTGACCTATCAAGAAATTTTTTCTTTGTTTATTAAGCTTTGTTGCCCAATAGCTTCTCCCCTATTTTTGCATTTAAAAATCTTAATGTTAACAATACAATGAAGATTTGCTTTTCTAACTCGCATAATATAGAGAAATTCAAAGAAGCAATCTTTTGTAATATAAGCATTTGAAAATGTGTTGATTTCTATTTATTTTGAATTTCTTTATGATCTAGGGGGGATAATGCATTGAGTTTTAGACATTTATTTTGTTTGTCTGTTGCATTTTTTTGAGCTTTGTTGCTGTGTTTTTTCCATTATTTATTTATTGTTATTTAGGACTTAAATTTTGGGTTTCATAGACTTTGAATGCTCTGCATCATCAATAGTAAGTTTCTAACAATATCTTTCGTTTCTGATAAAGCTGTGACTTTTAATTTAGAGATGTTTGATAAATTTGTAGAATAATAGAGGACATTACAACCATTTATCAATTCTCTTATTTTTACGATGCCAGGTTCTATTGTTCCTTAACCTTTCCATTTTAGTTCATTTTAATTGTTTTTAATTTTAAAGGTTTTTGTTTTATTTATAGTTGTATTTTAATCATAAATATATCTAATAGAAAATATGAATCTGCATACCGAATATTATTGGCAATACTAATAACAGTTGTTTCTGTGAAAAGAAGTTTTTCAAAACTAAAATTGATAAAATCTTATATACGATCAACAATGTAACAAAAAAGATTAAGTGAATTAGTTATATTATCAATTTAAAATGATATTTTAGCAAAACTTGAATAAAAAAATTTAATTAGTCATTTTGCATCTTAAAAAGCAAGAAAAATATATTTTAGATAAATTCTTTTTATTATATACAATTAAAATTTTAATTAAATATTATTTATAATAATATGTTAAATACTAACAAGGCCTCATTTAAAGTTTTTGCCTTAGGCCTCAACTCGTGTGTAGACGGCCTTGAGTCCACTTCCCTGGAAATTAGGAGGACTCTGGTCGAGTGGTACCCCCCTCCTCGGGGTACCCTTAAGTTTAATTTGGACATGGCCTCTAAAGGAAAACCAGGTCCGGCAGGTATTGGGGGCATCCTCCGAGACCATGTGGGTCTATTCGAGTAGTTTTTTCGAAAATCGTGGAGTTCAAGGAATCCAATGAGGCGGAACTTTTTAGTATTCGGAGAGCCTTGACCTTAGGAGTGAGCTTAGGGGGAATTAAATTAAAAGTTGAAAATGATTCTTCTAACGCTATTAAATCGGCTAGGGGTGTGAAGCGCCCTCATGGAGGCTAATCACTATTGTTAGAGAGATCAAGAGGCTATCCGGGTGCATGGAGGTTTTCTTTAATCATATCAATCGATCGGCGAATGACATTGCTGACTTCTTTGTTAAAAATGGAGCAAAATAGTCGAATTTAGGAGTCTCATTTACCGAGAAGTTAATTTTTGTATTGGAATTGTTCTCTTTTTGTTACTTTGTTGTTTTTCTTGGGCCTAACCCTCTTAGACCTTATTGTTCTTTTTCTTTTGCTATCTATTATTCTTTTTAATGAAATTTCTTCTTTAGTGCGTTAAAAAATAAAGAAATAGATTTAGAAATTTAAATCCTCATTACTTTTAATTTCATAGTTTGATGTAATTAACGTTTAAAATTTTTAAAATGATTTAAAATTTCAAGATATGGCATTCCATCCTATCCAAGATTTACAAACCGTAAATTTAAAATCTCATTGGATTACGCTCCATTTGGTTGAGGAACAGGAGTTTGCATCCTGTTCGAAGTAAAAAAAAACTGCCAGTCTTTTATAGAAGCCCAAGTAGGTGGTCTATCCATGGCTCAGGCCTTCCTCTATATTAGCCTATCCAGTTTCAAATATCTAAAGGCCCAACACCCTGTAGCCTATTTGGTTTTTCAACATCAAAGCCTAAGCTCACCAGTTTGGAAAAGTACTAATCCTGAACCCACTTGTTTGAGCTATTGAAAATTCAACAGCTTAGATTTAAAATAGACACGATGAGCTATAAATAAACAAATTTGAGCCTAAAAATCTACTTTTAACCACTTAATTTTAGTTGTCAAAGTTAAAAAAAGAACATTCCTAAAAAATCATCAAGAAAAAGATACTTGGTGACTTTGACCATTATTTTTTATGACCAAAGTGTCCAGGCCTCTTAGAGCACCCGATAATTCTTAGGACATGTGCATGCCTCGCTATCCACACACACTGGATAACTCTACGAGGAGTGACCCTTTGAATTGTAGAGAGAATGGGACTCAAGACTCCCACTTGCTGAGGTGAGTTCTTGACCACTAAAAATTAAGTGTATAAAAATTATGTTCTGAGCTGAAAGTCTGAAACTTAGTCCACTTGTAACTCATGATGTCTATCTTCAAGCTAAAAAAATGTTTTTCATATTAATTATATTAAATTAATTAAAAAAAGATAAAATATGCTGGATACATATATATATATATAAAATGGGTCCTAGATGGGGGGTTTGGGCTAAGGAGTAAGCCTATGCCGAGGTGCCCAATTAACACCATGATGGATAAGTAGTGGGAGGCAACCAGTTGGGATACCCAGTGTTGGGTTAGTATTTTTTACACTTAATTACTTAAAGGATAAATATGTTTTATTTATTTATTTGAGAAATAGAGTTTCACCATTTTTTAAATTAATTCTAACCTTTTATACATTTTGTCTGCCGTTCAATTACCTTGAAAGCACATTGAAACTTTCATGTAAAGACATCCATTTTTTCATTTAACATATTCATTATTAAATAATTAACTATTTAGATCTTAAGATCAAATAAATTTCAAACAGTCCTGACATTATATCCAAGTGGTTTAGACATATATCATCTTTAAGGGTATGTTTGTTGGATTCCTCGAAAAATAATTTCCAATAGAAAAATGGATTCTAACGAGAAAATTTTCTTCGAAAATGGCTTGATAGGAATTCAATTTGCAATAAATTTTTTTAATGTTTTCTACTAACCTATGTAAGAAAAATTTGGTTGAAAGACGGGTCGAGTCAGGTTGAGTTAACCCATTTAACAATGGACCGAGGTAGGTAGGTATGGGGTTGGGTCTAGGATCACAACTCAGGTGAGTCGTCCATGTTTTAGGTTTGCCAGAGCTTGGGCTCGAATTACTAATAAGGGCTCGAGCCTAGGCCTGGTTCGATTCAAATGAATCAAATTAAGCACAACCCAAATTGGACTTGTAGGCCGAAAACTTGATTTCCAGTCCAAAATGTTTATGCGGGGGCAGGGGTAGAAAAATAGGCTGGGCTGAGATATCGGCCGATATTCGGCCGCACTTTTTCTCTCTACTGTCAGTTTTTTTTTAAAAAAAAAAATTCAAAAAAATTAAAGTAAATGCAGATAATTATGGGTTTATTGAATATGTAATTTTTTCACAAAATGTCGGGCATTTACATCTTCTAATATATTTTTGAAGTTACGATATCGGTAAATTATATAATTAGTAATAAAATGGTGAAAATTACAAAGAAAAATAGATAAATGAGGAAAATTTGTAGAAATAATTTCATGATTTATTTTCTTAGTCAATGAGTGTTATTTTAAGTTATGAATTATAAAAAAAATACATAATAAAATGATTGAAAATTACATAATAATGTAGAAAAAAATATTAGAAAATGAAACTAATGGGGTCCTAATCACTTGAACTCATAACCACACAAATGTCATACATAATAATATAATGTTTTCTTTCATTTGAGAAAATACATTTTATTTTTCATTAATAATAATTAGATAAATAAAATTATTAGATAAATTTATGAGCTATAGTTAATTATGTTAAATTGATATAATAAAAATAAAGAATATATTCTAATAATAATGACAATGGTAAAAATATTAGATGATAAATATAATATTAAATTATTACAATAAGATAAATAAAAGAAAATATTATACTTTTTACTTTCAACATAAGTAAATATTGTATTTAAAATAAAAAATTATTACTTTCACATTAAAAATAATTTTTTGATAAAATATAAGAGTACACACATGAGCTTTCAAGTGAGCTCTTTGCTCACTTCTTTTCATAAAGATAAAGATGGGTTTTCACATACAAACCCTAATGTTCATCTTTTAATACACTTCTTCTCTTTCACTCTCTCTAATAAACCCTAGATGCTGTCGCCTCTCTGTATTTTTTCCATCAACAAAGAAGAAAAAGAAGAGAAAGGAAAGCTCTTAAAGGTGTAGCGGTATTTTTTCTTCAATCTTTTCTCCATATTTTCTTTTTTCTCTTTACATTCTTTCTCGTTCGATATTTTTGAAAAAAAAGGGGCTTTTTTTTTTAAAAAAAAATAACAAACAACCAAATTTTTTAAAATTCGGCTGCCATCATGACCGAATTATCGGTCAGAAATTCAGTCATATCGGCCAAATTTTTTTGGTATGACCGATACTATATGTATCGGCCGATATACACTGGCCTTCGAAAACCAGATATATATCGACCGATACGTACAGTATCGGCCGATATTTGACCCCTGTGTTGGGCCTAAGATAAACTTTTTGTATTATCCTATTAAATATAAATTGTATATTGTAAAACTTAATAATTAAAAACAACATTAATTAAATAAAACTATATTTTATAAATTATAGCTCGTTCTTGGGACAAACTTCAGTTTCTATGTACTAGTCTTGGCCGAACCCAAATTCTAATTTAGGCAGTGATATTTTAGGCCAAAAATGGGTCCAACCCAAAAGCCCGAGTCAATCAAAACTCGAGTTTTTGGGATTTTTCTACTGGCTCGTGTTTGGCCTGACCCAAGTTACACCTTAGTTGGTCCTAGAATTTAATAAATGAACAAAGTTAGGCTGACAAATATAATCTTAGTTGACTACTCAAATCAGGTTGTCTCCTTTAATAAATGGGTTGGGACCTATGAGGTAGTTGTCAGGTTATCCAATTGAGTTTTTTTGAGCGGTAAACCCATTCGAGTTAAATTGGGTCCGGCTGGTCAAAACGAGTAGAAATTAAAAACTTTTTTTTTTTTTTTGCTGAAACTACTTATTTTATTTTTTATCTCTGAATTACATTAATTCAATTTGCGTAAACAAAACAATTTACTAGAAACTAAATTTAATTTTCATTGGAAATTAATTTTATTGGTGAATTTCATTGGATCCTAATTTGACATTATTTCACCTTGACGATTTAAGGTAGAATTTAAAACCAATCCTACCCTTTCATCACATGCCTTTATATAAGAAGCTCTAACGTACCTCACTTAGGCATAGAGAGAGAATTCTTGTAATCGTGATACGTAGCAATACATGATACAACGGAATTAAGGTATATATAAATTCCAAGCAATAAAAAGAATTCCAAAATTCCAAAATATTTAAAATAATTTTCTTGATTCCTAATATACCCCACTGAACACATTGGGAACAAGGGTCCAAAATTCAGTATCGGCTGATATATTGGTTGCTATTTTTCTCTCTCCCTCTTTTTTTTTAAAAAAAAACGATATCGGCTGATATGATACGGCCGATACGATACGTATCAACCGATGTTTGGACCCCTCATTGGGAGGAAGAAAGATCATGCTGGTTGATCCAACAATATCCACTAAGTTGTCCCATAAGAAAATTTAACACATTTTTTAAGGAAATCATAATCAATTTTAATGTGTTTTGTAATTTTAATATGTTTTGTATAAACATAGAGCACATAATTTATTGTTATGAATCACGCTTTTAAATGAAACGACTATATTTTAGTTAAGATTAACTCATTTATCATTATGATTTAAAGTTTTTCTCCTTTATTAGAATGATTAAAATTCTCTAGGGCCAGCCCTAGCTTAAGGTCAAATTGGTGGTTGCCTAGGGCTCTCAATTTAAGCGATGGCTTAGGCCCCACCATGCACTTTACCTAAGGCCTAAGACTCCTACCAATATGTTGGGCCTAGAGTCAATTTCAGGGCCGGTACTGAAATTGTCCAATCAATTTGAAATTTTAAAGAACATACATATAATATTAGACTTATTAGATTTATTGTTAGGGTGGCCATATAGACACCGCATAATCCTCTCACCAGACACCGATTTTGTGATTTTCAGTGGAAATTACCATGCTGCCCTTCCGTGCAGAATCGATCGATCGAATGTGCAGTGCACTTTTCGCGTCGATCGATCGATTACACGAACGGAAGAAAACGATCAGAAAAATGTGAAATGATTCTGTCGATCGATTGATAGCATGCTATCAATCGATCGACAGAATACAGTAACTAAATAAAAAAAAAATTAAAATTTTAAAGTTATTTTTTAACCACTGTATATTTTCAAAATTTCTCAAATTAAATATCCAGACTAATTACAATAACCTGAACAAAATACTTTAAGACTTCAAGGTTTTTGACACTCCCAAATATTTAAAACAGAGTGTTTTACAAATAAGGGTATCCCTAGGGTGTGCCGAAAATACATTTAGAAGTGTCAAAAGACCTTAAAGTATTAAAATATTTTTATTAGGTTATCGTAATTAGTCCGGATATTCAATTTGAGAAATTTTGAAAATACACAATGGTTAAAAAATAACGTTAAAGTTTTATCTTTCCTTTAAAACTTTAACATTATTTTTTAAGCACTGTGTATTTTCAAAATTTCTCAAATTGAATATCCGGACTAATTACGATAACCTGATAAAAATACTTTAAGACTTAAAGGTCTTTTGACACTCCTAAATGTGTTTTCGGCATACCATAGGGATACCCTTATTTGTAAAACACTCTTTTTTAAACATTTGGGAGTGTCAAAAGACCTTAAAGTCTTAAAGTATTTTTATCAGGTTATCGTAATTAGTCCAGATATTTAATTTGAGAAATTTTGAAAATACACAGTGCTTAAAAAATAATGTTAAAGTTTTAAAGGAAAGAAAAAACTTTAACATTATTTTTTAAACACTGTGTATTTTCAAAATTTCTCAAATTAAATATCCGGACTAATTACGATGACCTGATAAAAATACTTTAAGACTTTAAGGTCTTTTGACACTTCTAAATGTGTTTTCGGCACACCCTAGGGATACCCTTATTTGTAAAACACTCTATTTTAAATATTTAGGAGTGTCAAAAGACCTTGAAGTCTTAAAGTATTTTGTTCAGGTTATCGTAATTAGTCCCGATATTCAATTTGAGAATAGGCCAAATGACTAGTTGCATTAGATTTCTATAATATTCAAAAGAAATATTTTGAAGAAAGTATTGTTCTTTGTGTTTAATATGAAAAATGTTTCATAATATTTATTTTCATTTTAACAAAGAAGTGTTTTTTTTTCTAAATTGACTATATTATTATTTATGGAGACAATGGGCATCTATATGTGCCAAAAGCTCAAAATATTTTAAAGTTAGCTGGACTTCAATTTTTAAGCTATGTGATGTTTGAACTTTAATCATCTATTTAACTTCTTAGATTAGGAACAACTCAATAAGAATCACCAAATATTTTTTCTTTCTCGCACACATCTATTCTATTTTTTTTTTTTTTAAATCTAAGAGAAACCTTAGAAACTACTGGGGGAGCGCCACTGCACTCATACTCCCGGTACGAGTCACTCATACTCGAACCCGTGAACTCTCTTTTCCTAAGGGAAGAGGCCACCAGCTGATCTACCTAGCGGTGGGTCACATCTATTCTCTCTCAACTTCAGTCCTTACTCAAATTTGAATCTATACATGTTAATATGATTGTTAGATTAAAAACTCATCTAAAATTGATCCTATTTTGACCATAATCTTTAAATAATTAAAAATTGTAACTCTTAAATCTGAAGAATCTATTTTTGTATGAGAAGAATCACTTTAAAATGTCTATTAAATGCATTTATTCACGTGAATCAAACTCCATCCAATGAGTTAAATTTATAGCGCTCATGACACAATGTTGCACATGGATGGCATTTGTCTAAAAAGGTGGATCCTTGATCCTTATATTAGATGGTTGGAAATTCAAATATAATTGAATATTGTTATTTGATTAATTTTGAATTATGTGATAGTTTTTTTTTTTTACGTGTAGAAAATTCAGAAATAGTCTTACAAAAACTCTTACAAGTGAGTCCACTATCTCTAGGGCACAACAGGGGTATAAAAATCGGCTTTATCGAGATATCAGCGTCTAGGCCAATATCTCGCTATCTCGGATCTCGACCGATCTTTCTCTCTTTCTTAAATTTTTTTAGACAAATATCGACCGTATAAATATATATTGATTGATATCGGCGAGATTTTAGCCATATTCGCCGACATCTCGTTAGTACAACCGTTATTGTACGTATCGGCCGAGATATCTTGGCTAATATGTACAATATTGGTCAATATTTTACTCTTGAAGCACATCAAAATTAGATCATGGGACTCAAACCTACCATCTTTCAGATAGTTTCATGAGGGAAACCCTTTTGATCACATCGTTTTAAATTTTAAATTCGTGTGACAGACGTTAAACGGGTATAGAGAAGTCCTTTTCAAAAAATTAAAAAGTGGGTGTACTACATAATATGAAAAAGACTGAGGTACTTTTATTTCATTTTATTTTATCAAGAATACAGTAAGGACTTCTCAACATCCTTCTCTTCAAAACCACAGTAATTTTTTTTTTTTTTTTTTATCATTATCATCATATGCATTATATTAATAAAATAATCGTCAATAATCTGAATTTTTCAGACGTCTCATCTGACAAAGTCTTGGAGCATGTATAAACCTCTAAATCTGCACATGCCGGCTATAGAATTAAGGACAATGATCCTTTTTGCATTGAGGGTGGCTTCAAAGATTGTGGGTAATTTGCTGAGATTCTTTTTCTAGCTATCCAACTCCAGAAATATTTTATATTTTTTTCTTAACAAAAATAAGTTTGAACTTTTAATTTAATCATTGCAAAATATATTTAATATTTTTACGCTTATTAAATATTTTTATCAATATTTATAAAAAATGACAATGATAGCAAATGGTATAATTTAAGGTAATAAATATTTTAATATTCTTAAAACTGCAGTACTAATATACTCTTGGTGAACCATTACATAGACATCCCACTAAAAGTCATTAGTATTGTGCCACTGGTGCATAGTTAATACGTGAGTATAATGTATTTATGGGTTGATAAATAATAATAATATTTTTATTTTTAATAATATGGGTAATTCCACTGTATATTATAGATTAAACTAATCTCACGGATAAAAGAAACCACCTATAACTAATATGATCCTAGAAACTTAAATAAATTGAGCGATTCATACAGATTATAGTTCGGTTATTTTTATTTAATATAATTTTTCACTGACATTTATACAAATGATTGAATTTATGGCGAAATTTTATCTATTCTTTTATTCAATTGACTTTTATATATTCGATTCAACTTATGTATTTACTTTCATGATTTCCAGAGAATTCACTTAAGAATGTAAAATTTGAAGAATATCGTAATCACTTAAATTGATAAAGAGAACATCACTTTTTTAATTGATAAAATTGCTGGTGACTAACATTGATTATTTGAATTAAAAAGTCTTAAAAATACTCTATTAAATAAAAGAAATACCCCTTTTCATGAAAAGAGGTGATAATAGCCGTGACATTGATGTGGATTCAAATTAACTTAGAAAGTTAATCCAATGGATCTAAACAATGAGAGTTTTGAGTTCGATTCCACTTTATTTAAAATAGTTACTCTCTTTAAACTTACATGATGTATGTAAAATTATCGAAGATCGTGTATAAATAGAGAGACTTGCGAGGTGCTTTAAGAAGCATAGATATGTTGGTTGAAAAAAACAATCTAAAAAGTTAGAATATGAGCTGCTGCAATACATTAAAAAATAGCATGGAATCGAATATGAAAGGAAGAAAGTAATACTGCTTTACACTAATGAGTAAAATCAAGGAAATTAGCAGAGTAAATAAATCATGGAAAGTTGTCACCTGACAAGAGAAAGTTATGGGCAAAGATGGTTGCTGTCTCTTCTCGGTCACTTACCCTCACTTCTAACCCATTCCCGCTGTCGGCCTTTATCCTTTTAATAACGGGGAACAGTGGATTCTACTCTTCACATTATTATAATTAAGCCATTGTTAACTATCTAAATTATAAATAGATTTTCATTATAATATAAGTATGCCTTGCATAGCACATGGGGAGTCATACAGACACTCGAAAAATCTGCCTCTACACCCGTTTTTTAATTTTTTGGTGAAATTACCATTCTGCCTCCGCGTATAAATTCATTCGAACGAATTTTCATTTCGTTCGAATGAATATACTCATCTGAACGAATACTTTAGTGTAATTTTAGTTCATTTGAACAAGTGTTCATTCGTTCGAATGAACAGTTTGATTCATTCGAATGAATGTCATTTCATTACTGTTCATTCGAACGAATGAGCATATATATGTTAATCTTTTACAAAATTTGACTCATTCATTTAAATGAACCAAACTGTTCATTCGAACGAATGAACACTCATCCGAACGAACTGAAATTACATTGATTTGTTCGTTCGGATGAGTGTACATTTGTCCGAACGAACCGAAAATGAACTGACAGTTCGTTTGGATAAATAAAACATGGAGGGGTAGAATGGTAATTTCACTGATTTTTTGAAATCGGACATGTAGAGGCCGAAAAATCGAGTGTCTATGTGGGGCGCCATAGCACATGTGTGTAATATTTAGCCATCTATGAGTTAAGATTTGGGTATACAGGTCAAAAGACAAGCTTATTAGGTGTAGTGATTTAAGTCTTATATAAAATTATAAATCTCTAGATCTCTCTATACTTTCAATGTGGAACTCATTTGCAATCAGCACCAACAATCATATTTTCTTTTTTAATTTTTTCTTTTTTTTCGTTTCAATCTAAAATACTTTTGTATTAGGTGAGAAGATTAAGATTGGATCAACTATAGTGCTTTAATTTGATACTTCATATCTACAATTTTTTATAGCTTGAATTTTTCTTAAGAGAAATGAAATTTGCATAATTTTTTGTTATTTTTATTTAAAAAATTGCATAGACAGAGAAATCGGATGCTAAAAAGTAGCTTTGCAAAAGGCCAATTTTAAACTTAATAATGATCTTATATATAACAATTTTTATCTTAAGACCAGCTTTAATGAGACCTTTAAATTGGACCCAATGGATGCTTGTTCAAGACACTTATGCTTTTTCATTTAAGTAGACAATTGTAAACGTGCCTGACCAAGTTAATCAAAATTTTAAGTACACCCTACGTGTGGAGCAAAAGAATTATAATAGTCTTTACCAAATCATTGTATTTTTTTTTTTTTTTGAATTTACACGTGAAAAACTGTGGGATACCCAGCGTAAAACCTCTAGGGATGAACTCACTACTCCTAGGGCACACCAAAATTAGACCATGGTGGCTCGAATGGTTTCAAGTTGGGTTGTGTTGTTCATATTTTAAATGATAATGGATGTGTTTTTAAATGATAATGTGTATCGTGCCAATCAATTAAAATAAGAACAAGCATATCTATGCCCGGGCTAATTTTGTGGATTAAATTACTTAAACATAAGACAACCTCCTTTGGATGGCATCTACTAGAGGGATTCTAGGAATTTTCTTGTACTTATTTTTTATTTCTTGCTTGCTTACATGACAATATGTTGGAGGAGAATAATAAAGTGGATGACGTATCATTTTTTTATTAGTGCATAAGGGTATACAGGAATTCATGTCATGTCGCATGTAAACCACTATAAATATGAGAGTAGAGTATTATGAATTTTTGCCCAAAGTTTTCTTTTTTATTCATTGTATGTTTTGAATTCCATATATTGTTAATTCAAGGCGAATCACTGAGAACTTTGAATTTCTTCTTAATAGAAAACGATTGATAACTGAACACTTTTTTGTTAGTTTTTTTATGACAAAGAACTCTATCTCTCTTCAAGCACGAGGATCTCAAGTAAAAATCCAAATGCATACTACTACTCATAAGAATAGAAGAATTTGATTATTCAATGTAAGGCCCTTGGAAAAGGATTTTGGGCTAAAAAGTGCTTCATTAGAAGGTCCATAGGGTAGACATACAGGTCAAGGCCTTATTTCATGTATTTGGGCTTGAAAAAGTCCATCATTAAAGCCCATTTTGCTTTTATGACATAACAAATATTTCATGCTTATGTCATAGGACATATGGCATTAGGAGAATTGTTTTGAATTTAAGGCAAGCCTAGCAAGTTTCAACATTTGAAAGACATAGGCATCTATCCTTAATAAGGGGCATGTGTGAATGACATAATCACATATACAGTTCTTGCAATATTAACTGCTAATATCAGAATATTTTCAAAGTTTTGAATTTTTATTGAGAAATTAATGAGAAAATATCACAGAAAATATAATATTTAAAAATAATAAAAATAAAATAAATAAAAATATCAATATGGAATTTATCGGTATTTTATCAGGAATTTATCTGGATGTTATCATGGTCTTACTATTTATCGTGAATTTACCGTAGTGCCAATAAATCTCAGGATAATTTATTAGAAATGCTTTTTGTAATGCCAGAAGATTATTTCATTTGATCTCCACGGATGTCCCTTGCAGAATCTTGTTTCTTCTATGTAAGAGCGATATCCTCAAGCTTGACAACTCTTTTGCTGCCCTTAGAAACTTGCCACCACCTATCCCTACTGTTCCCAAGACGACTGTTAGATGCTTTACACCTCTGGGAAATCCTTCTTCTCTAACATTCGCCTTGCTTCAGGTAAATGGGTTATACTTTTTGGGTGATGCTCTCAGCGATGGGTCCTCCTAGCCTTGCGGGATGTGTGTATTTCCCCATTCCACGATGAACTGTTGTTCTGCCTCTACCCTTCTTTCCATCCAACAGGTTCTTCTCCTTTGTATTCGCAAATGTCTTGCTGTGGATAGAATCTACCTTCCTGATCATGGCTCCTTAATGGCTATCTCTAAGCCTCTCTCTTGTGACTGGCGGTTAAGGATACATGCTCAGGCTACGCACCATCTCTCTTCCAGATTACAAGTTACTAGTTGGCTTCTCACCCACAATTCTGATCCTTTTATATGGAGACTTCATTAAAGGATTAACTCTTCTTACAATCCATTTCCATCCTTTTTGTGTTTGGGCGTGCTCTCTATTGAGTAATTGTGGGCTCTGCCCTGTTCTTTCGGGTTTCCTAGTCCAGGATGTGGGCGTCTTTTGTTTTTTTATTCTTTGCACCCTCTTGTGGTGTGCGCTGTATATTTGGGAATGTTTTCCCCTCGTTGAATGATAATCATTCGTTCAAAAAAAAATAAAAAAATCTCAGGATATTAATGCCAATTGGTATTTTGCAGATAAAAACATAGTAAATTTGAAAATATCAGAGATATTTGTGACATTTGATCAATCATGAGGATCAATCTAAGTTCAAGTTCAAGTTTTGGTCTCGTCATGGTGATTGAGTTATTTTCTTTTTACGTGTTTTCTTGCCATTTAATTTTATTTACAAGAATTCGCATTTGTATATTCAAATTTTGGTTGGAAACTGGAATACATACTAAGTGAGATTTTGGACCTTGATTAATTATTTTAGAGTGATAATTAATATGGCTTCACCTTTGAATATTTATGTTCTCCCATGCTTAATTATGGCCAAATTTCAATGAATTTGTGGATGAACAAATTTGGGTTTTCCTTTTTTTTTTATCTTCTAACAAACTTAAAACACAAAATGTCATATTAGGTGATTTTTGCTTTGATTTTTTCTTTTAGTTTTTCTTATACCATACAGCCATAGCCAAATTCTCCTTGCTCGACTTTGACGTAAAATCTTAAAACCTAGGTTGCATTAAATTGGTGATTAGAGCATGTTTTCGTGAATACTTCGACTAATACACCATATGTGACATGATGGGTGGATGAATTGGAGAAAATCAGAGAGGTACCTTCTATTATATTCAAGCAGGGGTTAAAAAATCGTTATCGGCCAATATATCGGTCTATATTTTTCTCTCTCCAGCCGATATCGGCCGATATGATACCGCCGATATTTCAGCCGATATTGTGAATATCGGCCGATAAATATATATCGGCCGATATTTACAACTTCCAAACCGATACATATCGGCCGATATTTGTACCCCTGTATTCAAGACCAACATAAAGAAGATCCATGTAGGACACGAGTGGTCCTTATTTCAAGTGGACCCACTCTTGATTTCTATTTTTTTTAATTTTATTTGGTAAATTAGCTTGGATTTCCTAATTTAATTTTATCTGGTAAAATAGCTTGGATTCTTGTTAGGATTCCTTATTTTTTTTAATAAAGTATTAGTGTAGAGATGGAGAAAAACACAACTCTCGATGATAAATATGGAATAATCAAATTTCAAATTTTGTTTTTTATCTCTTTCTTCCTTCTTCTTCTTGGTCCGTGCTGCATTACATGTTTTTCTTTCTTCTCTCAATTTCAATAAAGACTAGATCTTTTGCTGAATCACTCTGGTGGTGAGCATCGATCCCCCGTCCCATTTGAACCAAATCATGAGAAGAAATTGTCACAAGCAAATGCAGTGATCTAAGATCTATGACAACAATTAGCAAAACCATCGGTAAGATCAAATCTTCATTTGAAAGATCCAACAACCCCTTAAGTTAGATCAATGCCTTGCGAAGTTAGGTTTTAAATTTGTATATAAGAATGAGTATATCTCTTGAATGAGCCAAGTTTACTATAAATTGGATTTATAAATAACAAATAATAATTAACGTAAGTGTAAGGTAGAGAAATTATAATTTAAATTTATTCTATTTCTCATGTGTAAAACCACAACTATATCCTCGAAATATGGATAGGCATGTTGAACTTTTAGTCTTACACTTAGAGATGTAAATGCATCAGGTACAAATTAAATATAGATCATATTGATATCCATATTCACTTAATAATGAAAGATTCAAAATTGAATTCAGATCTTGTCAAAATTTTAGATTCAAGATTCATATTCCCATCCTTTTCATATTGTAAGATTTAAATTTGAATATTAACAAAATTGAAAACTTTGACATTTTTTTTTTTGGATTACCGTGTGGAAAACTTAAACACAGTCGTACTAAAATTTCCACAGATGAGTCCACTACCTTTAAGGCACACCAAGGTTAGACTAGGGCTGCAACTCGGGTCGGGCAGGTCAGGTTTTAATAAACCCAACCCTAACCCATGTCACAACATATTGAATCCGACCCGACCCGACCCGAATTAAAAATCCGATTTAATCAAACCGTCCCGACCCGAATTTGTAATACCCTCGACTCGACCCGACCCAACCCGACCCGACCGACTCGACCCGACCTGACCCGTGTTGCAGCCCTAGGTTAGGATGTCCACTGTACTAAGGAGATGTGACGGTTGATGAAATGGCAAGTAGATGAAATGTGGAAGAGAAAGGGAATAGTAAAACAAAAAGGATAGTCCAAAACTTGAAATTTGCCTGGCCTTCCGATTTGATTTGGATTTGCTTTTTCAGATGCCGCCTCCAACCCTTAATAACGGTGAAGAGGGAACGATGAAGAGGGAAAGGGGAAAATGAGAGAGAATGGTTAAAGAAAATCACCTG
This sequence comes from Chimonanthus praecox, assembly GCA_022113865.1. NCBI lineage: Eukaryota > Viridiplantae > Streptophyta > Magnoliopsida > Laurales > Calycanthaceae > Chimonanthus > Chimonanthus praecox. Next base: position 56,177,769 of record CM039087.1, on the reverse strand, counting down.
GATATTTTCGTTTGGATTTCATTTGCACTTTCATTGAGGGAAGGTTTTCCTTTGGAAAATCCCAAAAACCCACTCTCTTCTTGCTGCCTTTGCCTTTGTATACACAGAAAGAAAGAGAATGAGAGAGAGAAAGATTAGGGTTTTTGGGTAAAGGTTTTATATTAAGTTAATAAATCCGGGTCGGATAGGGTCGGATTGAAATTTAAAGATCTTAACCTAACCTGACCCGTATTTCATTCAGGTTTTTTTTTCTCAACCCGACCCGACCCTATGGCCCGACCCTTGTAACCTGACCCGCATGATTTCTCGGGTCGGGTCATGCTAGTTGGATCAAAACCCGACCCGAGTTGCAGCACTAGGTTAGACCATGGGGATTCGAACATACAATCTCTCGCTTCTTTAAAAAAAATAGTTAAAATAGCTAAATTCTAATACTTAAAAAACCCCAAGTGCTATAAAGAATGTAATTAATAAAAAGTTAGAAAAAAAACTTAAAAAACTACTCTGCCTAAAAGAAAGAAAAAATGTGAAAGGTCAGAAATATTAAAATAGATAACAATGATTCAAATGATGAAATCTAAGAGATGAAGATGAATTTTAATATATATCACATATATTAATAATAAATATATTATTTACATTATTTGCTGTTTAAATTAATGACTTACAAGATTTAACTATAGTTCATTGACTTCATTCCATATCTATATCTCAGATGTTAGACTCCAATTTAAGCTTGAATCTAAAATTTTAAATAGACATTTTTCTTGATTCTAAATTTGATGATTGGCATGATAAAGAGATATAAAGATGAATTTTAATGCATCACATATATTAATAAAAAATATATTATTTGTCATTTAACTTAGTGATTTATGAGATTTGACTATAGTTAAAATCCTTATCTATATTTCATATGTTAAAATATAAGTTTGAATTAAAAAATTTAAATAGATATTTAAAATTCAAAAATCCTCTTACATCTATACTTCAGCTACAAACAAGAGGATCATTGCTTGAGTTTAATCCACGCTTAACCATAATGAAAAGCGACTCCTTATTGGCTTACTATGTTAATGTGGATTAAGAGATTTTTAAATACCCTAAAGGATTAATGGAGTGAGACGCATGAATATAAATAACTAAAACTTCAAGAAGAAAAATAAAATAAAAGAGAAATAGAACTTATGTTTTTAAGTCTTCCACTACAGCAAAGGGGAGGTTTAGGGAAAAAAAGAAAAAGAAAATAAAAATAGAAAAAATTCAAAGACAGTCTGCCAAAGAGGAGAGAGAGAGTAATGAAATGGTCTGAGCTGCTTTTTTTTTTTTCATGTATATTTTCTTCTTACGGTCAACAGGCGCCTATAGGGGATGGAGTATGGAAGTCACTGGAGCCAAACACGACCGGAGGCACCACTGACCGGTCATCGTCACCGCCACGTGCACCTCCATCTCCATTCTCATCTTCGTCACCGTCAATCTGATTTGACACAGACGAATCTCCACCGTCAGTTAGCTCAAGCGCATCTTCAGACTCCTCGTTGCTGGTGCTTCTGCTGCTGCTGATGGTAGTGGTGGTGGCGGCGGCCGTGGGCACCACCTTCTCGAAGTTGGTGCGAGGCTGCCCTTGAATGACAAGGGGCTGCGTCAGCTGCTTACCATCCCTTGGCGGTGAAAACACAAGGGGCAAGTACTCGTCCCTCTCACATGCCAACTTGGATTTCTTGAAGTGCTCCTTCAGCACATCTAAACCCTTCCACCACCACAATCACCACCACCACATATATATCTATAAGAATCAGGACAGACAAGAAACATATAGATTTAAAGATTTAGATTTAGATTAGAAGAAGAAGAACCTGTAAGCGAGCATAGGTGACTTGACAGATCTTTCTAGAGTTGAAGACCTCCCACGGCTGCCGGTGGAAGGACTTGTAGAGCCTCCAAGCCGCCTCCGGAGACGTTAGATTCACGAACCCATATCCCACATTGCACTTGTTGCTCCGTAAACAAACAAAACAGGCTGTACTTGTTAGAATTTCATGAACTTTATTATTCAAAGTCTTATTACAGTACAATGATTATTTCAGTCAAACTCAAATTCTAATCTAATCTTAAATCAAATACATCTATAATTAGAGATTAACCTGTACTGACAGCAGAAAAGAATACAACTTACATGAAATCGATGGGCAGATATACGAAGTCGTAGGAAGACAAGGGTTCGTCCCCTCCTTCAGCGATCTTCTCGTTGCAATGAGTGCAATGGTTGTCGAGCATGTTAAGCAGTAGCTCCTGACTACAGCCAAAATACCCATATACAGTGCCAAACATGTCACAAACATAGGAGATATTTTTAATTTATTATGTTCTTGAGAAAATATCATTATCGCATTAATAACTCGTATTAATTGACGATGGTAAATTTTTGATAAATTCTCAAAAAAATTTAATAAAATCGCGATAAATGATAATATTACGATAATATCCCGATAAACTACCTGTGAATTATCGATAAATTCTTTATTAAGATTTTTATTTTATTAATACTTTCATTCATTTTATTTTTATTATTTTTTAAATATTCTATTTTTCACAAGATTTTTCTAAAAGCCTGTGAATTTAAAAATATTAAATACTACCCATTCCTGTTGATATCCCAAGAAAGGTATTCGTGACTAAGAATAAACTCCCTCTCAAAACGTTGCAAGTGATTGTATCTATGAATATTTCAGAGAGAAACTATTCCAATATTCCATACCTGTATTTGTTGGGGATATTCTTTATCATGACCGTCGTTCTGGAATCTCTGTCATTAGATTCTTCCACTTCGTCTTCCTTGAAGAGGAAATTGGCATACTCAGATTGGGTTTTGAAACTCTTCTTGTGCCTTGCACAAGGAAAACGGCGGCTGGATGGCTTTTTGAAATTTCTCTTCGACCCATTCTCCCCCTTTTGGTTTTCTATTCCATTTCTACCATTGAAACTGGCTTTCGTGGTGGGAGAGACGATTGAATGATGCTGCTGCTCCCCGGCTGGTCTTGGTGGCAATGGGAACTGGGGTACCGGTGGATATCCGGCGTCGGAAGAGGAAGGGGCAGTCGGTTTGCAAAACCTTCTTCCCTGACGGCCAGATCGACTGAATTGGACGACCAGGTGTTTTCCACACAGCACTTTCCCATTCATCTCTGAAAGAGCACGAGCGGCATCTCTAAGGTCGTAGAACTCCACGTTCTGCCGTTTTAATGGCGTCTCACTCACTTCCTTAACAGGGCCTGAAAGACATTAATGTTGGAATCAGATCGTGAGAAACAGGCAGATGAAGCGACCTTGCTTGGTAAATGAATTGAATATCATAATTGTTATCACAAAATCAATATAATTTTTAACAAACCACTAAAAATTTAAGCATATCCCTATCCAATCAATCCACTGTCGTCTTATTCTAAAGTGGGTACAAAAATTCTCACAGAATTCAGAACAATTTTATTCTATAATTCTCCAAAAAACCCGGATACAAACGAGCAGCAAACATACAAAGGAGGAGAGGAACGGAGAAACTCTGAAAAGTAACAGAGATACACTAGAAACTAAATTAATCTATATGGAGATTAGGTTGTGATCCAGTAAAAAAATTACAACAGAGAACAAAATCATTAACCATGAAATTGAAATTAGTCCATACAGAGGTCAATATGGAAAAACCCATGAAAGAAAAAGAAAAATGGGCTGCTTTCTTTTCTGTAAAATTTATCAGATATATACATATCGAGAGGTTTTCACATATTTAAAGAAAAAGAAAAATCAAAATACACAAGATCACCAATTTATACTTTGGGGAATCTCGATAAAGAAATTCTGGAAATGTCTAGAATCCCAAATGGTAAAAAAAAAAACAACAAAAGCGCCCACATATTGAAACACCAATTGAGGACAAAATAATCATTTCCAGAAGAAAAAACATACAGAACAACAACGATGTCATCTTTTTGTGTATCCACACTGAAAATTGAATAGACCATAGAAGAAAAACAGCTTTCCTGCCCTCAAGAAACTGATTTTTTCTTTCCTTTTTCAAGTCGACATTTAATGATTGCAAATCTGATTATAAAGTATAAACATATATGGAAAATGTACATGTGAATGAAAATCATTTGCTTTTACAAAAAGCACTTGGAAGGATTTTTCCCTTTTTTTTTTGGTCAATCTCATCAAAAATCTTATTGCCAGTTAAATACGCAAGCATGAACATGCAAGGAAAGTTCAACAAGGGACCTCAACAATCATTTCAAGACATACATTGTGTCAGAGAAATAAAGCTAAATAACAAATAAAAGTAGGATCATTTCCAATTGAAGAAAATCAATTGGAAAATCAGAAAAAAAAAAAAAAGCTTAAAAGGAGGAATTCCAATCAGAGAAAAGTGACTTTAGATCAGGAATCTGGTTGAGAAAGCGAGAGCCTCGGTTCTCATTCTCACCCCACCCATGTCTTGAAGATTACATCCACCAATATAATCCAAAAATATATATTCCATCAATATTATTACACCTTAGTCACAAAATATATATATAATCCAAAACTCAATAAAAAATCTAGAAACAAAATTCTAGAAACACCCATCAAAGAAAATGACTTAAAGACCACTATGAAGAATATTAATCCATGAAAACATCATTAGAAGGCAAGAATCCATCAATAATTAAACAGGAAGCAATCTAAGTAAGATAATTTCGAGAAACTTAAACTTGCAAGTGGGTTCCTAGTTCCTACCAAAAGCTCGGAAGATCTCTATAAGTTTGCTTGAAGAAACACTTGAATCCAAATTGAAGATCACGACCCTCCCTTGATTGTGGCCGTCCTTCCCTGCAATCTCAGCAGTTGAATCAACGAATTGGGCCCAAACCGCATGCCCCGCAATGAGGCCACGGCCGCTCGGCCCAAGCATGTAGTGCCGCCGCATGCACTGTTCCTGGATCTCCACCAGCGCGGCCACTGCGTGCCGCAGATCGTAGAAATGGACGGTCACGATCCCCTCTCTGGCCAGCCTCCCCAACTCCACCGTCCGTACCTCTCCGAACGCCTCCAGTTCCATCCTCAGCGTCACCTCAGTCACGTGCCGGGGCATCATGCTCAGCTGCAGCGCCCTCGATGCCGGGCCGGGGATAACATCCGCCGTGGGTGCAGCCGGCGCACGGTAGTTGAATCCAGACGTTACGTAGGAGAGGTATGGATTATAAATATGGGGTTGGAGAAGAGAATACTGGGAATGTAAAATCCACGTCGGCCGGAACTCCTCCGCCCCAGGATCTAAACTACCCGGCGGCCTGACTCCCGGTTCTTTCATGACGGTTTTCCGAACGACCCACTCTCGTATACAAAAATGGAGTAAAAGAAGAAAAAGAGTCTTCACTTACTAGTGTGGCAGATGAATCGACCTCTTATGGTGTGGAGTGTGGAGTGGACCGTGCTTTCGTCTGTCTATGTAACAGGGTCGTACTTCCACTCTCCTTTTCCATCATCAAGTGGATCCCACTAACGAAATCTTAAAAAAAAAAATATATATATATTTTCACTTACACACACTCGAATTTTCTACCTCTACACACTCAAATCAGATTAATTAAACACTGTATATTTTCAAAATTTCTCGAATTCAATATCTAGACTAATTAAAATAACCTGATAAAAATATCTTAAGACTTAAAGGTCTTTTGACACTTCCAAATGTGTTTTTGACACACCCTAGGGATACCCTTATTTGTAAAATACTGTGTTTTAAATATTTAGGAGTGTCAAAAGACCTTTAAGTCTTAAAGTATTTTGATCAGGTTATTTTAATTAGTTTAGATATTCAATTTGAAAATTTTTGGAAATACACAATGCTTAAAAAATAAGTTTAATTTTTTTTTAAAAAAAAATATTATGTATTGATCATTCGAATAATTCGAATGAATGATTCGAATGAATCGAATGAAGGAATCAATAGATTCAAATGAACGAATCAACATTCCGCTCATTCGAATTAATGATCGTTTCATTGGAATGAATGGAAGGAATGGTGACATTTTTTTACTATTCATTCGAATGAATGGGGCTGAACAGTATTCCGTGTTACTGTTCAGCCCATTTATTCGAATGAATTGAAAATACACTTGAGGATTCATTCGAATGAATGCCAAAATGAACTGGTCATTCATTCGAATGAATGGAAACGCGGGGGTAAAATCGTAATTTCAACCAAAAATCTGATTTCGGGTGTGTAGAGGCAGAAAATCCGGGTGTGTGTAAATGCTTCCAAAAAAAATTGGAAAAGTCTAACATCTTAGAAATAAGTAAAGGCGACTTATATAGACACTAGATTTTTCTGCATCTACGTGATTTCAAAAAATCAGGTGAAATAATCATTCGACCCCTCTGTGTTTTATCATCCGAACGAACTGTCAATTCATTTTCAGTTCGTTCGGATGAATATACTCGTACGAACGAACACATTAGTACAATTTCAGTTCGTTCAGATGAGTATACTCATCCGAACGAATAGAACAATGCAATTTTAGTTCATTCGGACGAATGAACATATATAAGTTCATTCGTTCGAATGATCAGTTTGTATATACCCTAAAAATAGTATGTTCCTTTGATGAGTAAATAATGTGATATGGTAAATGTCAAAGAATGCTGGAGTAAATGTGGTGCACAAGGCACATAATGTGACATGGTAATGTCAAAGAATGCTGGAGTAAATGTGGTGCACAAGACACATGTGGTGCACAAGACACAATGTGACATGGTAAATGTCAAAGAATGCTGGAGTAAATGTAGTACACAAGACACACAATGGAGAGCTAGTTTTGGAGATATCAAGTATCAGTCAGCAATTCCTCAAAGTAATTTTGGCAACTCCTGCAGTATAGGTTCTTGGTGTGCTATTTCGGATTCTGTCTTAAAAAGGAAAGCAGTGCCATGTTTGCTGCCAGATCTCAAAACATGGGCCAAGTCTGAAGAGGACAAACTTGAGGAATATGGAAATGCATCCAAAACATGGGCCAAGTCTTAAGAGGACAAACTTGAGGAATATGGGGATGCGGCCAAAACATGAGCCAAATCTGAAGAGGACAAGTTTGAGGAAGTAAACGAGAATGCACATTTGTTCGAATGATCCTAAGTGAAAGAACTGAATATACACTGACGTGTTCGTTCGGACGAGTATATTCATCCGAATGAACTGAAAATTAACTGACAGTTTGTTCAGATGATAGAACACGGAAGGGTAGAATGGTAATTTCACCCAATTTTTTGGAAATCGAGTGTGTAGAGGTAGAAAAACAGGGTGTTTATATGGGGCGCATAGGTAAAATTATCAGATTGGATTTTGAGCCCACTTAACCCATGATTAAATTTGATTTATTAGACATATAGTTGATGTCAAGTCTATATATATATATATATATATCTTGGAGTATTTAAGTATTTATTCAAGGGATTTTCGTAAGGAAATATTTCAAATGTTGTGATTTTGTGCGAGTATATTTTCAAAAGAAAATTATTGGGTCATAGTGTCTTGTACTTCCAATTAGCTATTTTTTGTCCAAATTGTCCTCATGCGACAAGAGACAGTTGCTACCTTTTCAGAATCACAAGTACAACCTTACAAAGGACAACTACGACTGCCCTTTCAGGAGTACAATCACGTACAGAACATTGTGTGCTAAGGCAATACAACGCATACATACAATGCATCATATTATTTTTAATGGGATTTTATTGGCGATTTACCATTAAAAACAGCAACGCCGATAAATGTGTCGTGATAACATTTTGCCTATAAAACATGGTAAATTTGAAATTATTGCCCATATTTGTAATATTGATTCATATGAAAATGGGGGGTGGTGGATAACTAGGATGAGGATCGTGGATGAATACACAGTTAAACAAAAAAAAAAAATTTGCAACGGTAGGAAGTTGGTAATAGGCGTCCAAGGTGCTTCTAATAGGAACTCCCTTTTATATTTCTTTTTATATGTCGAATAAGAGAAAATAGAAGATAAAATTGATACAATGATACGCAAGCTCTACATACCAAGAAGAAGTTTAATATTTCATGAAAAGAGAAGATCATCGTCATGATTATCATTATCATAGCCATAGCCAAAATCTCATGTATATGAAGTCTGTTTTATGATTTCTACTTCTCCACATCACTTTTTCATAAACCATATAGTCTATTGAAGTTATTTCGACATTGCTCTTAATGTGGTTTCTAACTATATCTCTTAGAACTAATTACTAGTGCAACTTAGCATGTACACCTCTGTTACCATAGCTTCGTTACTTGATTGTTATTTTCATAGCTGATGAGCATAGGAAAATGACTATTTTAGTCTTGTATTTAGACTAGTTAGCCCTTGTTTTGTGTGTTTTAAGATATGCTTAATGGGATTTTGGAAGTTTTGCAGGATTTATATGGAAATACAAGATATGAGAATTGAAATGGTGAATTTTGCAATTTATGAGTATAAATTGATATTTTTGGAAACTTGAAATTTTTAATAATTATTTTACCACAATTTTAGGAGTTTTATTTGTAAAATAATTAATTCAAATCCATATATGAGAGTTTGGATTAATTTAGTTATTTTTAGAATTGAATGGAAGTGGTGAAATTACTAGATTTTCCATACTTTGAAAAGCCCAATTATTAAGCTCATTAAGAAAAGCCAATGAAGAAATCCACGCGTAAAATCTATTTTCATCATCTCAAGATAAATATGAGGAAATTCGAAATTTATAAGTCATTATGAGAAGATTTTTTAATTTACCAAGTGGATTAAGGAAAAAGAAACAAAATAAGAAGTTGAGAAAAAGAAGGAAGGTTTGACACAGCTTCAATATTTTGATCATAACGTTCCACTCCGATATCCGATTGATTTCATTCTTTTTAGGTTAGAAATAAGATTTCAAGGGGTATAACTTTAAAGTTTACGAAATTTTGTGATTTGATGTTAACTAGGTCAAAACTAAGTTGGAAGGTGGTACATGTGTAAAAAGTTAGATTTTGCATCCACTTTCCTTTTACGAATTTTACTATTTTTTCCACCTCCTTACCTCATTTAAGACATTCCATTTTTAGCACAAACTATATCAGCCCTCCAAGTATCATTTGCTTTATTTAAATGTTTAAATCCAGGCTATTCACTCCACCTCCTTTCATCTATAAATACTATCCCTCTCCCATTGAGAATATTGAACTTAGCTTAAGAGATTCTTAGAGAGCTTGGAGAGGAGGAGAAAAGGAGAGAATAGAAGATCAAGAAGGCTATGGGATTTTTAATTTCTACAAAGGGTATCTAGGTTGGTGGATTTTGAATTTTAACACTATTTTTCTTGTGTTTATTTCTTCAATTTAATTCAATTCCATGATTTGTAATTTCTATTTCATGTTTCAAAAATAAAATTGAGTAGTGATGAAATATTTAGTTTATAGTTTTCTAATTATTCAAATGATGTATGGTGATTATTTGATTTTATTTTTATTCCTTAATTAAGTCTATGTGTGGAATTATTTTAAGTGTTTCAAATTAAATGTGATGAAAATTTAGATTGAATAGACTTCCTTCTTTGATCTAAGACTCTTATTTAAAGAGTGCGATAAAATATTTTAGATTTGGAGAAAATTTTTAAATTATATTGATTCTAAGGTTTAATTTGAGATTTTTAATTTAATGAAATCCATTATCTAATGTTTAGAATAATTTTGAATGAAAAATTGAATACATGATTGGTAATTTACGTGAGCTCCATATTCTACGCCTTTGTTTTATTTTTAAAATATGAAAAATGTTGTCTGCTTCATTTTTTGATCCAGTTCCACTCTAAATATATATATAGATAATTTTAGTTGTTTTCAATTTTTATTTCTGTTTTGTCAAACTGTTGAAAATTGGAAACTAGATTGGTAATTAATTAATTGCATCTCAATTTTGTATTCTAAGTTAGATTGAGATTATTTATAATTTTTGGATTAATTCCACCATTTTAATTGAAATTAGATAAATTTTGTGTTTTGCATGAAAATTAGATCTCTTGAATGGTTAATTTTTAATCTTAGATGTTGTTCCTATTTTTGGACTTGATTTATATTTTTACAATGTTTCTAAATTAAAATTAGATTTCCTAGATTAGATAATTAATCCCATGTTTAAGATTTATTTTTATGATTTTCTAAATTTCTTAAAACATATAATTTAGTGGTATGTTTTTCACTGATATATTTTCCTAAGTTTAGTGGTAGTTCGTGCGCTTGCGAGTTATAAATTTAAAATTTTCACAACAATAACCCAACACTCTATTCCATATAGCATTACATGTCTAATTATTTTCTTCTAAAATCATCACTTTAAGCGATGTGGGACTCTTCTATCACATAAAACTTTGGAAACATGTTTATATTTTGTCCACCCCACTCCAATCCTATTAAGCCTCCACGAGAATTTACAATAAACCCCAAGTATATAAATTTATCACAATGTGATATAAAGTCATTTCTAATTTTAATCAGGTTACTTTCACTAGTTTTGATTCCATTGAAGTTAATTTCCATATATTATGTTTTTATTCAATGAATTTTTAAACCATTTGTCTCAAAGGTTCTCTACGTTTTCAGCTTATTATTAAGTTTTTGTTTTGTCTCATTAATCAACAATATATTATTAAAAAAATATACACTATAATATTTTTTTTGGATCTTCAATGTTAAGTTAGCCATGAGTATTGGAGTCCCATATTGACAACGAATTCCGTTGTTTCACTATAAATGATTCTAACATTGGTGGTTGTGCATCATACATGTCTTGAAAATTTTCTATCTAAGCATTAGGAATACCTTGTTTTTTAAAGTCTCCCATGTCAATTTCCATGAGCTCTAGCATTCATTTAGGTCGATTAAAACCATGTACAGATCCTTTCTTTTTTCATTAAATTTCTTTATTAGTTATCTTAATACAGAGATGACTTTTGTTGTTGACCTACTTAGTATAAACCCGAATTATTTTTTGAAAATACTTTATTATTATCTTGAGCAAGCTTCTATTATCCTCTTCTAAAACTTCTAACATAACTCATGAGTTTAATCATACGACAATTTTAACAATTTTGAACTTCTCCTTTTTCTCTTAATAAAAAGGGGCCACTATAATTTTCATCACTTGTTAAGTATTCATTGCTATCTTTCTATAGCTTGCATAATAGCTAACTCTTTTTTCTTCCTTTTTTCTTTTTTATATGTTGAATAGGAAAAAAGATAAGATCGAGGAAGAAATACTCAACTACTCAAACATGAAAAAGTTTAAGATATCTTGAAAAGAGAAGGAGGTGATAAAGAAAATTAAACAAAAATTTAATGATTAGATTTTGGGTTAGGAACCCCTTGTTTGTACAAAATATAATTGACTTTATATTTTATTAGGGCTAGAAAATCCTATAGCTCGAAGGCAATCAATTTTGTATATGAACAGGGTTAGAAACACCATCATACATAGATTCTTCATAATGGAGGTCCAAAAGATGAATGATATCATCCCATCTTCTTTCAATGATACAAAAGTTTGGGTTAAAAGAAAGAACAATAAAATGCATTATACAAAAGAAGTTTTTCAATATTTAGGAGTTTTTTTTTTTTTTACCAAACTTAAACTAGAAAAGCATATGGAAGGGTTTGGTTCCTCCAAAAGTATAGCTACGTATATGTGAAAATTTGATTATGATAAAATTCTAACAAAAATAGGTTGGCAAAGCTTCTCCTTATATAAACCCTACTTGTGCTTTTCATAATGAAAGTAGAGATACCATAGTCTGAAAACTCAAAAATTTGACTTGAGTAAATTTCCATTCCACCACGTCAACTTGAAGACTAGACAAGTTTTGATTGAGTCAAAATGTGAAGACATTCCTAAAAATTGATTGTGAAAGCTCCTCATAAAAACTTTGCTTGTGCTCTTTATAATGCAAGTAGAGATATGGCAGTTTGAAAATTTAAAAATTGACTTCACTCGATTTTTAATTAAGTCAAGTCAACTTTAAGACTCGAATAAATTTTGAACAATTGAGAGGTCAGTCAAATATATTAAAAATATTATTTTTATATATTAGTATGCATATTAAAAGTATAAAATATAAAAATCCCAAACAAAAAGGGTTGAACATTTTTTTTTTTTTTTAAAAAGACAGAGAGCAGACTGAAGTGGACGAAGAAAAAAAGTAGAGAATAAGAGTACAAAAATAAGCTAAGAAAATTTGGAATAATACTAAGGAAGAAGGAAAAATGAAAAAGAAAATGAATGAAGTTGAAATATTGGAAAGATAAAGGACAAAAGCAGAGAATAAGAAAAATATAGAATCAAACAAAAACGGAAACAAAAAATAAAAATACTAATCCATCTAAAATTTGGAAAATGGATGGAAAAAAAAAACCTAAACCTTTTACTCCCTCCGTCTCATTTTAATTGTCTGATTTGAAACATTTGTATTTTTAATGAACTCTCTATATAAGGCTAGCACTCCATGTGATCTCATCCATTTCCAACATACTTTATGCTTGTCATGCCCTAATCAAAACATAGGCACGTAACGCGGAATAATTTACTTTTTTAAATCTCACACGTGGACAACACACGTGTACTAACAACTCAATCATCGAGATCATTAATGAATTCAAATACCGTTAATATCTCAAATGCGATAAAAATTACCTACCATAAATGTTATCAAACATTCTAGAATTTATTACAACCAAATCTACAATGAATAAAATGGTATAAATAACATTACCAACTTAAATCAAATAAATAAAGCAATTAACTCAATATGTAGGGCGTATAAAGCAGCATGATAAACTAAGCTCTTCCTCAGGGTCCCTCGGACTCAACCGATGCAACATTATCTAAAATTATAAGGACGTGAGTTTAAACAATACTTAATGAGGAAATATGCATTCTACACACTCACACACCCACATAATAATAATGTGTCACGCCACGAACCCACATGTGGGACCGGAACGCGACTTAATTTTATTTTTTTTAAAACAACACTAACCCGTTAATCCTTTTAAAAGAGATCTCCCTCGCACACATATATCACACATGTGTCCAAACATCTAGTCACCACTTCTAATCTTAACTTAGCCGTCCTCATTCTGGCTGACACAACTAACCTAACATTGTCGATATATTGCTGGTTACGACATGTCGTCGAACACGTCTGGTGATTTATCGCCCGTGTCGATATATCGTTTTAGCAACAACAAGTGTTGTCTGTTCAGTTCACCCCAATTGACTTTCCATCCGGTCTTACACTTAAACCACGTGAGAAGTAATATTAAAACGTATCAACATACTACTGTAATATACATAAATAAGTCAGAACTTACAAACATATGTTCTTATGCCATATAAGGCATATTTATTACAAATACATTCAAAGCAGACAAATGGTATCCACATACGAAAAACCTTAAGAACTTCTAAGTCTCGTCTTTCAACGAGGTACCATTGGTCCTCCAATCCATCATCTGGTTCATACCCTGCATTGTAAGGGACGTGAACAACAACCCAATGGAGAGAACTCTCCTTAAAAACAAATGAATATAATGCAACAATGACTAAGGGGTGCATGCCTTAGAAAAAGAAATGCATGTTATCAACATATCTCATTTTCACCCTAGGTTCATTCTTTAAGTTATTTAATCAGGTTTGTGCGTATTGCTAACACCGGGATCGGTCTCCATCAGTGTCAACCACAAAGGGTCAGCCCCCATTTGAAGTTCCAAACAAAACTAACATTAATTCCTCCACGGAAATAATGTAGCAACTTGCAAATGCATAAGGTCTCCATGACCTGACTCACTAACACATCCAACCCAATGATTTAAGACGACGCTCGACCAACATCAGTAGTTATGATCCAGTGGCCCATATCAATTTTTCAAGGTTATTATCTTAACAAAATTAACCTAATATCATACTTATTATGTGCAAATGCATGACAATGCAAAACCATGCATGACTCTTAGTGCTCCTCTTACATAGGGACTTATCCCGAGAGAACTCAATAAGTTTTGATCTTATCACTTGAAATATTCATATCAGCATCTTGCAATTAATAATAATCAATATCCACACAAACATATAAAACTAGATTTAATAACATGAGTGCCTTCACCCAGTTTTTACCCAACAATTCCTACACATTCCATGGGTCCATTCTGCGTTAGAGGGTACAAGTCATCGACTCCAAGATGTCATTTTTAACGCTTACGTCTTACACAGTTAGAACATTTTACATCCCTTACATGTAGGCCGTGTCGAGTCTCGTATTCTAGACCTATATAACATTTTCCATCTTAAATGTCCATGGGTCCCATTTCAGTATGGTGTTAGCGGGTTTAACATACAATACAATATAGTATCGGTTCGAGTCTCCTCACCTTCTCCGATTGATTTTTTCATAGAAAATCTGTAAGATAGAGTAAAACGTATAAATTTTCTAATTTTCAGTAAATACACATAATAATTTCCCAAAACATTTTTCAGAAAACATTATATGTGTAATGAGTCACCTAAGGTCTTTCTACTTCTTTATATTATGTCAGAAAGTTAGTTGTCAGCCATTAAAACATTACAATAAAATAAATAATGTAAAGTACTCAGTATTTTCTCTCGCATTGCCTTCTGGAAGGACCACATAGACGTATTGTGAGAGGCCCAAAGGGTACAATGACAGTAAAGTAAATAAAAGTACTCAGTGCCCTATCCTCGTATTGCCTTCTGGAAGGACTGCGAATACGTATTGAGAATTTATCCCAGAGGATACAGTACATTAATTTAAACACACAAGGTGGAAAAATAAACACACAATAGTCAGTTGGGGTTAATCTTTTCTCCGATTTTACTTAGGGTCGAAAACTATATTTTGAACGTAAAATAATACAAATCTTTAGGGTGAAATTTAAATTTTAAGAGGAAACCTATTTTTCTCTTTATTTAGAAAATCTCATTTTTAAACCCCAATATTAAGTCATTCTACTCGTAACTTTCTCTAGAGTTAATAAAAATAAAAATAGGAGCATTTTGATACCTTGGATGCAAAATTCTGTCTAAGATTGGCTAAGTTTGAAAACCCTCGAAGAATCGCGGGAAACCCGAGCATCTGCTGTTATATGAAACGGATGAAAGTCATAAGAAGAAAAATAAAGAAAGGAAAAGACGATTGAGAGAGAGAAGAGTTTAATAAAGTTTTTTTTTTTACTTCTTCTCCAATCTTCCTTTACTTCCATTACTTAAATAAGCAGCCAGGGTAAACCCTAGTCGCCCACGTTGCAAGCATTAAATGTTTTATTATTTTATTAATATATCTTTTTACTAATTACCTTTTTACCATTTTTCACCGCACACATTGCAAAGCTACAGATTTGTAGCTTCAAGTAGGTTTAAAACTTATCTTCCTAAGATATTTTATAATATTTTATTATTAAATTCTTTTCACTAATTACTTCTATATCCCATCTCTCATTTGGGTATTTCAGTGTTACACTAAAATGATATAATTGGTCCAGTAGGTCAGATATTAAAAACTAAGCATGGTATTAAAATTTGAAGTGAATTTTTTTTAAAAAATCAAGTGTTTTAGCCAAAAATCACCGTTTCAACAAGATCTCATAATTTTGAAAAATCACTTTTAAAAGATCCAACCTTATAGTTTGATAAAGTAAATTTGTCTTATAAAAACATTCTAAATTTTCAAAGTGTTTTGAAGTAAAAAAATTCATTTTCCAAGTGAAAGAATATTCAATGGCCCATATTTCATGGCTTAAAGTAAATATAAAAAACTCACTATTTTGGAGCGTAAAAAATAAACAGTTTAGTCATAACACAGATTGAGTACTAATTCTCTCTATATATTTTTAGGACTTTCTCTACCCTATCAAATTGGGGTTTTACCATTTAAAAACTTAGGGGTAAAATAAATTAGCAAAACTATCACGAGATTGATATGTCATTAGGTCTAGAATTTAAAAATGTTTAGTAATCTAAAATTTGAAGTTCAAACTAAGTCAAATAACTGAGTTTCTATAGCAACCAAGGTTTAAGCCTAAAATAATAATATTATTATATTCATAACTTGCCCTTATACATTTGAGATTTAATTAAAAGAGTTATCGGATTTAGATCGAGTCAAACTCAGATCCATTGGAAAACTTATTTGATAATCTTCACAATTAGAGGAAAATAATTAATAATTAACGGCTAAAAAATATTTAATTAATCACAATTAATTATAATTAATCTCTAAATTGGGCTGGGGTATTACATAATGTATGAAATGGAATATAAATAAGGTTATGCTATCATGTCATGCTATTAATCTCATCAATATAAACAAAATGTCCATCTAAGGACACCAATCTCATCAACGTTGACATAATGTCCACCCAAGGATACCAATCTCATCAACATGAACACAATATCCAGCCAAGGATACCTCTATAGAACGAGCTCTCAAAACATCATGATCCCTTGAAGGACATAGGCAACGACTTAAAAAATGGGAGATCTCCATACAACATAAGTAATCTACCTTACCCCGCGTCCCTCAAGTCCTATGCCAATGTGATCTAAAAGAATTGTGTCTTATCAGGCTGACATATCATCCAACAAGGGTGTAATGTCAAACCTTCCGCATAAACATAGGCGCCTTACCAAGCTGACTTGTCATCTAAAGATGCTAAATGTCTAACTCTGCGTCCAACCATCACGTCTTATTAAGCTAGTACCACTTTCATGGAATGTTCACGTATCTAGCCCTGCATATAAACATGAACACCTTACCAAGTTGACTCTTCATATAAAGACGCGCAATGTCTAACTCTGCATCCAACCATCACGTCTTATTAAGTTAGTACCACCCTCATGGAGTGTACACGTATCTAACCCTGCGTATAAACATGAACACCTTACCAAGTTTGCCCAATGTCCAATGAGTAAATGATACCCAACTCTGCATCCAATAACACACTAAGTGTGCTAAACAGCCGTGAGAGCGTCCTACAGCGCATAGCATGTAAGGGACTATACTCCTCAACGACAACCACAAATAGGACCAAGTCTCATAGCTGACGCCACCATTCCAATAGGGTTTTTTAAACAAAACCATTATTTTGTCACATCAACCTCCTCTAGGGAGTGGAGACTCATACTAGTGGGGTCCAAGTAAGAGAAAAATACATCATCAATTCCTATAAACTCTTTGGGTCTTATCCCAACAGTAGTAATTTTCAATATCATCATGCCTATTAACACCATATCTCATACTCACGTCCTAAATAACCTCCTACGCACACATCAGTGAGTAATGCAAAATGGTTCATATTCACAATTATATAAGCAACATATATGTTATAATCATATAATGACAATTATTTCACAATGATAGTAGCATAGCACATTCCATTACGTTTCATATATTCAACATAATTAATATTGGATTATTTTAGGGACATGGACAACACACCAACCTTGAGATACACACATCGGGTTTATTTACACATATTCTTAATCTTTGCAATTTATTCAATCCGTCTCATGGTGGTTTAACATCTTCAGTCCAATAACTCCATTTTTATAGTATAAACCCAATTTAATTCATCAATAAATTATCTCAGCCCTTCACAAGGGTCTCCAATAATTATCACAAATTTTCTATTATCATAACAAGATAATAAACATGCTGCAAATCACATAATAGGGAATTAATAACAGCTCATGCATAGCATATGACATATCCATCCTATTTATCATACATTAACCACATCAATAACATAGTACATTCCCTAAATCAATGAAATAGCATACATGCATTCATACAATATGTGTGTAGCAATCCTCACCTCAAAACCACGATGTCTCGGGTTGATCTTTGGGTCGTATTTCAATGGGTTTGGACTTCAAAGGCTCTAATCAATAAAAAAGAACATAATACATCACTATTAGTTCATCGATTAGGCTAAATCAAAGCTTAGAAGCAAAATCTCCAAATTTAGACCTAAGATTTACCCCTAATCCAGATTAATCTCTTCAATCTAAGGGTAATCCCCAAATCTCCTCCCATGAGTCATCTCCAAAAATAGTATTTAACCTTTTTCCTAATTTACTTTCCTTCCCATGGGTTCAAAACTCAATTTCAATTCAGATCTACACCCAAACAAAGTTTTATAACAAAAATCTCTAATTACTTTAATGGATTCCTCTCCAAATAAGGCCTAAAAGCCATCATATACTCCATTCTCAACACATTCCATTAAGATCTCATCAAATAAGAAGAAAGAGAAAGAGAAGGATCATAGATCTTACCTTTTGAGGAGAAGGAACCGTGCAAAGCGGCGCTCCAAGCGTAGGAAATCCTAATCCAAAGCCTTTAGTTGGTGAAAATCAATAGAGGGAAGGTAGAGGAGGCAAGGGTTATTGTTAGGGAAAAAGGATTGGATGCTTGGAAGAGGAAGGATGTGAAATAAGCCTATTTTTGTCCAAACATGGACTTATGTACGGACTTAATATTTTAATTTTTTTTATTTTTTATTTTTTAGGGTTGAACCATTACAATGCTATTCAAATAGAAATTGGACAATTATTTTGGGACAGAGGGAATATTTTTTTCTCTCTTTGTTCAATTCTTTGCTTCTCTCTCTAAAATAAATGAGGGTGCTAGGTTTGATACAAGTTCATATGATGTTTCTAGGTTTGGCCTTACAAGAATTGAATTGAGAGTTATGTTCTTAAAGCTCTATCGCATTCTAAGATAAATTGTCTGAACTTCTCTTCCACTTGTGTTGATGCACTAGAGTTGGCCTAGTTAAAACAATTCTTTGGGCCATGAGAGTGACTCAAACCCATTTGATGGAAGAGTGCTCCTTTGGTAGAAAATGAGAGAAGAAATGAAATTATTTTATTATTTGTTATGTTAGTTTACTGAATGAGAGTTAAATTTGTAAAGTACATCAATAGATCTTCATAGACACTATACTATCTCAAAGATAACTAATGATCCTAACTATCTAATTGAGAGATATGAGTAATCTCATCACAATCTATGCATTGCCTTATCATAATCTAGCACAATCTAAATTGTCTCATCATAATCTAAAAATATATCTTAACATATCTTAACACCCCGCTCAAATTCTAATGGGCCCACCACTTGAATTTGAACTTATTTAACTTGATGATCCAACGGTCATATGATGCCATCTAATGGAGCTTAGTGACAGTGGATGTATCAATACCAACAGAACATCAGGATTTCGTGGATTAATCAGTGCAGTGGGTAGTTTCCTTCATAATATTTCATTAATGTCATTTTTTTGGTGTTCAACTTTATTTATGTCACTGGATTTCTCATCTGATCAGCAAAGTATAATCCTCATATTTTTGACATGTGTGTAGGTGCAAGACGTGTGTGTGGCGGGGGGTGTCTTGTTACTTATTTGGGTATTCTAAAACTTAAGTGGAGGTTACTTTTACCCCAGAAGAAGATTTCAAGAGTTGTGTAAGAAAAGCCCATTTTGAAGTGAACTTGGACAAATGGGCCCGATGATGACAGATTTGACTAGTTATATAGAACTGTGAGTTATAATTGATTGAATAGATATGCAATATTTCATTGTATTATTTTCTTTATTATTTTTTTTGTCTTATTTTAGTTGTTTCATTTTAAACATTTGTATTTAAAGAACTTAAATTTGACATTAAACCACCATACAGCTGAGAGGTGATTCTCATCAATTTCAACACACTTTATGCTACTCCAATATAAATGGAACAACTATTTTGAGACAATTTCAAAATTCATATGAGACAATTAAATTGGGGCAGAGAGAGTACTATTTATAATTGTAATTTATGTCTGAACATAGGATTCCACATTCTCTCCCCATGGAACGTCTTTAAAATCTATGGGAAGAAACGTGAAAAAGGATGTCATTGTTGTACTCTTCTTTCAGGGAGTGAAAAAGAGAAAAAAAAGAAAGAAAAGAAACGTAAACAAAGAGAAGAAGTCTCATCCATCTCAAAGTTACTCAATTCCAACTCAAACTCCATGTATGGAATTGTTTAAAGATTTCTCATCCATTTATATACTTGAATGAATTTCATTAAAATCTTTCTAAAGTATCAAATTCAACAATAAAAATAGATAGATTAAAATGGAATATGTTGAAATAGAGGGGTTATAGATTATAGTTTTGATTATATCACTTTAATAATGTTTCTAAAAGACTTAAGGACTAACCTTCAAGATTTACACTTGTTACTATCTGAAGTATCTAACATGTTGACTTGAAAAGTATAAGAATTAAAAGGTGGGCTTGAAAAAACTTAACCTAGCCTCTCTACTTGTATCATTCAACGTTTATTATATGTTATTTCTGTCCCAATTTAATTGTCTTATATGGATTTTGGAAGTGTCCTAAAATAGTTATCTCATTTATATTGAAGTAGCATAAAATGTGTTGAAAATGGATGAAATCACATGGAGTGCTAGCCTTATATAGAGAGTTCCTTAAGAAATACAAATGTTTCAAATGAGACAACTAAAATGGGACGAAGGGAGTAATATATAGATTGGATTGATCGCATGGGTCATATTGATTCTAGTTGCTCGATTAGTTTGGTAATGCGTAATGACTGAGATAAATGTAATCAATTTGAGCCAATCTATTTATTTTATTTAAAAATATTTGATATCATTGAAGAGTAAAGACATTATGGACTCTTTTTCACATTTCATGAATTCAAAATATTTTAAAAATATTTTTTTATAAAAATAGGTTTAGGGGGCCATAGGTTGGGTTAGATATCGGTAAAAGATTGACCCAATGTTATCAGAATCGGGCTGGGCCGCAGTTGAACTGCCGACCGCCTTCTTGAAGGCCCGGTTCAGTTTAAAAACCTCATGGTAGTAAAAACCTTATCGAACCTTGTTGGACCGCGGTTTAACACGATTTGATTAATTAAACCTCCAAACGGGCCGCGAGGTTGAACCAGCTTCGAAATTTATTTATTTTTAAAAAATTATAATCATTTTTTTATAATATTATTTGAATTTAGATTATGTAATGTGTAGTTTCATATTCTCATACATATATTTTCTTAAATTTTAGTAAATTTGACGGAGAGGAATGGTGGAGATAAATAGAAAACTTGGCTTCTTTACATGATCAAAATGAATATGAAGATGTTGGTTCTTTTGGAGATCATGATGACTTTGGAAGATAAATATTTTTTTGCATTAATTAGTAATGGGTTGTTAGATGTTTATTTTAGATTATGAATTTTTTTATTTTTATGGTATTATTGGAGGATGAATATTAGATTGTTGGATTAGATTGTAAGATCATAGATTATGAAACCCTTTTATTGGAATAAACAATTATATTGGAAAATGGATGTCAGCTTACTAGATTTTTAAATTTATAATTGTTTTTGTGAGAACAAGAATATGTTATTATTAATAATTTTATATTGATGGACATGGTTTTGACCGACTTTGACCAAAGTTGAACCCGGTTGAACCTTATTAAATCCAACCTTCCTCGAAGACGGTTCAGTAGACAGTCCAATTCTGATAACATTGGATTGACCCATTTAATAAATAAAGAAATGATTTAGTTTAGCTTGAATTTCCTATTATAATATGGGTATGCAAGTAGATCTAGTTGACTGGACTTGATTTAATACCAACCATTGCTAGATCTACTTACAACTAAGAGTTCTTAATGGTAAAAACGATAGCAAATAGCCACATTTGATATATGTGGGTTTTATTTTAAAAAAAATCTAAATTGATCATTAAATTTTTAAATGTAAGAAATATGTCTTTTAAAATTTTATAAAACTATTGAACTCACCATTAGATGGATCCATCGAGAGGACTCATTTGATGAATGATTTATATTTGAAGAAATAAAATGTATATATTCCAAATGACATCATTTATTGTTATCTCTACTTATAGAATGTACACCACTCTTTTCTCCTTTATTCTTTTCACGAGTAGTGAATATCTAATCCTTTAAATAAAAAATTAAATCATTAAAAATTGACTTCCCTTTAAATTAATTAATATATATATATATAAATAATAAAAAATTATCTAATGGTATGGAATTGGAGAATCTCTCTTTCTTGGGACAATGGCTTTCTTATGGTTCTATTCCCACCCTTTTGAGACTTGACATCATGCATCGGGACACATCCCTCTCATAGCTTAATTGGTGCCCTAGAAAAGTCCAAAGAAGTAAGGGATGTCTTTGTCTCCCTCATTCCCTTCTCACCTTTTAAGGTCTTTACAATGTAAGTTCTTTTACATAAGAAAAACCCTAAAGTGGCCCTGCTTTTTGCCCTATTGTGGGACAGGACCTCCACAGATGCCTCCTGGGGTTGCGGAATGTTGCATTTCACTTTTTAATTTTTTATCGTTTGGATTGTGGAGAAAGGGACCTCCGATTAGGGTGGCAATTTTTCATGAAAATCAATATTTTTTTATTAAATAATTTTTTTATAAAAAATTAATTTGATTTTATTCGATTCAAAATAAATATAAGATGAGTTAGATAAAGTAAACCATAAGACCGGGTGACCGGGTTTTCTCTCGTTTGAATGCAGTCTTCTCACTAGTTTAGATTTGCGTGACCTGCTTGGAACCAGCCAAGTGTGTTTGTATCCTATGTTTGAGAATATGCTAGTGTAGTATTTAATGTATATATGCTGGAGTAGCATTTGATGTGATATGCTGGAGTAGCAATTACATGTGGTTGTATGACAATCCATGCTAGATAGATGTATGTCTAACATGTTGATTGAGCTTGTGTGATAAAGTATGATTATGCATGCGTAGAGAATTAACATGATAGATGGGAGTTGAACGTGTCTATCATGTTATGATGAATGCGATGCATGCAATGTATATGATATCAGTACGTGTAACTGCTAGTTGAGTAGAATGCTACACTAGCATTAGGGTTGAAATTCAGATCAAATTTGAATAAAATCTACATTTGAATTTATTTTCTATACTTAAGACTATAATAAAAAATTAAATTCAACTCAGAATTGGATATGAGGGGCTTAAAAAACATGGATATTCTAAAGCCCGTGGCCTTGTAACAATTCTTTCTTTTTTAAGACAAAAGTATTCAGACGTCTCACCGCCTGACTAATTCTTGAGACATGTACAAACCTACCTACCTACAAACATCAATTAAACTTGTGAGAAGTAACCCTATATATTAAGCCTGATTTGGACCTTGTAACTATTCTTTTACCAAAAAAACTTACCTTTTTCAGAATTCCATGAAAGATCAAAATCACTGCTCACTAGCCACTCCTATTGAGGCCCAACAATAAACAAATAAAGTAAATGAGCCAGATTCAGATACCTGTGATGCCCATAATGGCACAATTGTTAAAAATCATGACAAAAAACTTTAGTGAAATGGTCACTCATGCACACTATCTTGCACACCTAGGCATACACCTACCTAGAAACAAAAAGGTCATTCCTAAATATGTGACCCAACAAAAGTCTTTTTGAGAAAGAAGCCACCTTTTTTTTTAATTCTCCAAATTTTGAGAAGTAAAGTTATTTTTTAATCTTTAAATTTTGTAGTCTTTAATAATATGGCTTGAGAATTTACGTAAGATATTTTTAGTGAGTCTCATATTTAAATAAAGACCTTTCCAACAAACAAACACACTCACGTCATTTAGTTGGGCCATGCCCAAGTTTGTGCGTGAATACCCATTTTCGTTCTAAATCATCTTGAAAGATGAAGCCCCATCACCGGAAGACAACGGCAGCTGAAATTATCAGGAACTAGATCATATCAAGGGAATTATAACTCAGGCCCATTTGACATAAAGTCCAAATGTTTTGCTTGGGCCTTGGGTTTATTTAGGCCCAGGCCTAAGCAGTTTATGTTAAAAGCATACAAGCAAAATCCACCGAGAAATGAATATCCAGATTAACAAAGTTCTTAGTTACCAAAGCAAGAACATATAACATATCAACCATAGCACCTAATGGGATCGTTGCAACCTTTCTCAGCAGACTGAGTCAACCCTTTCCCCCCACCTTTCTCTAAGTATTGCTGATGATACTCTTCAGCTCTGTAAAACCTCTTCGCCGGAAGGATCTCCGTCACAATTTTCTCCTTCACCTCCTTCTGCTTCTTCTCCATTGATTCTCTTGCCAACCTTCCCTGTTCCTCATTGTAGTGATAGATCCCAGATCGGTACTGTGAACCTACATCACCACCCTAGAAATGGGGACTCAAAATTAGATGCAAAGGTGTCGGCAATGTCAAAGGACCGGGTTCAGCCCAGTCTTTGTCTGGGTCTAGATTAGGATGTTGATGGGCCCATTGGTAAGTTCTTGACCCAAATTACCTACATGGGTCTTGTTGGTTGGCTTCCATCTGATCTGAATTACCGATCATTCATTTTAGTGAAACATTAACATAGTTTTAGTTTGATATGAAAAATATGGATCCTGTCCAGGACTCGAAATATTTGGGCTCAGACCCAATTAAAAATGTAATAGGGCCAGATCTGCCATTCTGACCCATTTAATATCCTTATAGCCGGCAGGATTTGTCTTCTCTAAACGGCGAGAAGTTATAAGGGTTTTCTTGGTACCAATTATAGAGAAAAAAAAATCAGTTCTTTTAAGAATTTAAGATCCATAGTATTAAATGCATCATCTGTATCTATAATTATTTATATCACTATCTCAACATTTTTCTTCAAAGTTTGGCATACACAATAATCTGATTTACAGAGTTTTATATATCTGATAAAAAAAAATCATAACATGAACTCGTATTTGCTAAGATGGACGAGAAAATATGTAATATAAACTGATTCACAAAAATTGGTGTGATCTTTCAATTAAAAAGCTTTACAGTTTTTACATTTTGAATACGACCTGAAATCCAATTTAAAGGCTTAAATTGAAAGTTCACACTTGCCGATTTTGAATCGATTCACAATAGATAATTTCTCATGTATGGACACTGCTCTATGTATTCTCTTCTGTCCCCTTTTATCTAGTGAAACATTAAGCATCAAACAAATTACCAGAGGGGTTGATCTGACCGTTAAAACACTTGTCTCATTAAATAAAGTTTTGAATTCAATTCACGTTCAGGGTTACTCTCCATAAGGTTACTCGTCATGGACTAAATTAGTATGTGTGTGGATTGGAAGGTTTACAAATGCTTGTGGAATTAGTTTCACCTCTAATATGGAGTGGGATATGTTTAAAAAAAAAAGACGGCAACTAACTAATGAGAATGCCCAAGAGACTCAGTGAATTACCGAGTCCATATTAATCAACTCAGCAAATCAATCAAGAACCAGGAGTATAAATCTCGGCCGATATTGTTTATAACGGCTGAGATATCTCGGATTTTTTTGTGGCAGAGATGTCTCGGCGTACTAGCGAGATATCGGCAGATATGGCCGAGATTTCATCGATATCGGCCGATACACATTTATACGGCTGATATTTGTCTAAAAAAATTAAGAAATAGAGGGATCTCAGCCGAGACACTGATATCTTAGTAAAGTCAATTTTTGTAACCCTCTCTTGAACTGTCTTAAGAGGAAAGGGGAAAAAAAGTACATTTCTCATACCTGGCGATTGAGTGTTGTAGGATCATGTCTAGACCAGAAGAGATGGAGGAGTTTGGTGTAGGGGCACACAAGTGGGTCATATTGGATCCGAACGACCTCTACATGGTTGGTGTGGCCCCCACAGACGATCTTATAACTAGGATCATCCACGTGTCCTTGCGAGTACCCCACCTCGGTCTTGATCACGCCTTCGACTCGCTGAAATGCAAGTTCAACTCCCCAGAAGCAACCAGCCCCAAATTGGGCCCACTTGAGATTGGGCTCATCTGGCAGATCTACATCTGGGCGCAGAGCAGGATTGCTAGTGTGGCCTTCCATCATCACTTAAGCCTAGGTTTCTCTTCCTTCATCTCTAGAGTCTAGATCGAGATGCTTATAAATAGCCACAGAGCTACTACCATGTTCGTCTTACACAATTTCTTTCGTTTGTGGAAACTGATGTGGCACACTACATTTATTGCACGCACAAGAGTGGTGACGTTTAACCTTGACATTTTATCTTCAAGTTATTAACATATTTCTCTTATTAAATTTATTTAAAATATTTATTTTCTAAATAAGTTATAAACATTGATGTCTAAGTATGAATACATTTTTAAGATTTTTTTCTAAAAATGTTTTATTTTCAGACTCAATCATTTATATTGTGCCCTTTTATTAAAAATTATAATATTATTTAAAAAAATATATATTTTAAAAGATTTAATAAATATGATTCAGATGACATGATTTTTACTACAATGTAACAGTGCAGTCAAGTGTTTCGTTGGCTCTGATTGATTGAAATGATCTATAATATGAGCAATGTGTAGTATAAAGAAAATAATAGAAACACCCATAATTTTCTATATTTAGGAATTTTTTCTACATTATTATTATTTAAATAGTAAAAAAATATAAATACGTTTTATAGAAAATGACCGTGTTTCTATCACTATTGAATCACCACTTGTTTCTAATTTATGGTAGAATAGCACCGAAAGGAAGATTTGAAAGTGAAGCCGCCAGGGTGCGCATTGCGCACTTGTCTAAAGTCTTTGCACAGTAACCACATATTGCAGGTGCACTGAATGTAGTCAAAGCTAAAATATCAAAGCCAATTCATGCAAACCTTTAAATATTTATAACCTGTCATATAAATATCTAGATTGGTCCTAAGTAATTTTGGTAGACCTCCAATCCGAATATAGATTTTTGTGATTAACTATCTTTAAAATATAATTTTTATTAATATTTTTAGGGCAAGGGTATAAAAAATACATCCCAATTATTGGTATTTCACGGCAATTTTGATTGCCCCGATATATTCTCTCATATATATATATATATATATATATATATATATATATATATATTTTTTTTTTTTAATTTAAAATATATATAAAACATAAAAGAAAGAAAAAGTTAATAAACTTATTGTGAGTATATTTTTGTTAAAAGATATTTATTTTTATGGAGTATTAGATCCTTGAGAGTTGAAATTTCGATATAAATAAGTATGTCTTAGAATTTTGAAAAATACCTTAAGGTTTTAAAAATGTCTAATTTTTTAAAAAAGTAAGAAATCAATATTAGAAAGCACCTAATGTGAAATTCATGTTCACTAGTATTTTATCGTGACATATATCTTCTATTATAATTCATAAAATTTGTAGTAAAAAAATCTAAATTTCATAAAAATATTGGAATGCTAGAACATCAAACAAACACCTTAAATACTATATCAATCATATCAATGGCTCTTCATTTAATTCTATAAATATTTGTAAATCATTTTATTAGTTTTTCCATAAGAAACTCCAAAATAAAACTTATCTTAGAAAACCTGATTTTTATTAGTAGAAAATCACAAAAACACCCGACAAACTATACAAATCATACTAAGACATCTCCATTAAATTTCATAAGACCTCAATATTATTTTATTAAATTATTTTTCACAAAAAACTCTTTCAAGATTATCTGAGAGTAAATTTTTTAAAAAAATAATGAAAATAACTTAAAATGATTAAATTTTAATAAAAAGTTTAAAATTGACAAATATCTTTCACCCCTAGTTGTTGGTGAAATTTTGTTAAATAGAGAGCCTTTTTCGCAAGAGAAACTTGTGTGTAAAAACAACTATAAGGGTTGGGTTGTAATTTTCTAAACATCCTTTCATCTTTTAGGTAATTTCATAAAACAAAAATTAAGAGCTGAGGGTATTAACAACATTAAATAATATTAAATAATATAAGATTCATTTAATGATTTTCATGTATTTATAGAAGATTAGAAATGTGGCTCATTACAAAGAATTGAAGCTTTATGTCTAAGAACTGGAGATGGCGGTATAAGATTTCGAGTCAAGCAAGTAAATAATTTTTTCTTTATTTTCTTATTTTTTTTCTGAAAATCTGATGAATTTTATAACTCAATAAGATTTCGAGTCAAGTTTGAGTTTCAAGTTTTCAACTCTTGGTAGAAGACGCTCAAAATAAGGTGTAACTGACGTTGAAAGAAAAGAAGCATTATATAATATGTGAGATAAGTGAAACGCATCTTGATCCAGATTGGATAATGTATTATCCGAATCAAATCAATGTCAGATTATCTTAAGTTGCAAGAGAAAGTAAAGTCAAACATCTTAAAACTCACTTTATCTGAATTTAAATCCAACCACGCCACAAGTACCTGCAATCTTGCAGTCTCCTCTCTCAATTTAATTGTCTGATATACATTTTGAGATTGTCCTAAAATAGTTGTTTGATATGTCATTTTGATTCTCTCTCTATCTTTCTACTTTTATTATATCTTCTTTATTGGAAGAGTTATAGGATATTGGAGAGAAATTTATAAGCCTTTTGAGAGTCCTTCTTTAAAAAATTCAAAATTTTAACATGGAACTGACAGATGAAGTATTATACTACAGGTTTGTATATTAGCTTTATTTTCTATGAAATTCTGTGGAATTGACAAAAACCACAGAATTCCACGGAATTACGATACCACTCAGGATTCCTGGATTAGCAAACAAACCCAGCACCCAGTACCTTCATTCCTGAACTCTTAGATGTTCCAACCTTCTTAATGCTGGGTATCCCATAGAGATTCCTAGGTGTACCATGCTCACAGGCATGTCCTTGGACAAGAATCAAGATCTGAACAAAACCATCCCCAGGATCCACGTTAGTGTATTCAGCAAGGTGCCTTTGCTGGAATTCGGATGCTTTTCTATGATGCCCAGACATGGAATGAAAACGGCGGGGACACGGATTTTACACATAAAATTGAAGTGTCCAACACGGACTTGCAGGTGTCCAACGTGGATAGTACTGCTGCAGATTCAATTGATCTGCAGGTTGGGAAATAGGCATGGGATAAGATAGAAGCCTTAAAATATTTAATCCATTTGTGCTTGATCTTCATGCATATCTCTGAGCTATGAGCAATGGCTATCCTTGGGTGCAGAACTCCTTGGAAAACTTGGCCCAAATGACCCTGTTTGAAAGGGGGAAAAATCCAGTAGATATATGTAAACCAAAGTGCAAGTAGTGAGAAATCTTCATATTTAATGAAAAATACGATATAATTAATTAGGAAGAGAAGAATTATATGGAAAAACTGAACTAAATCATAAACAATTCCATCTTCATGGCACCTCTTTTTTGGTATAAAGATGGGCGCAGTTTTAGACAGCAGTTTTTCCAAAAATAAAAAATAAAAAAATTCTAGAAGTTTGTCATTATGTGACTACTAGTTCATACCCAATGAATGAATGCATGTATTCATGGGGATTTCTGCTGCCGTATGGTCTGATGTCTTTATTGGTTGCTTACAGGACTTAGTTCTTGTACTGTCTAGTCTTATTTTTGTGAAATATGAATGCAGTTGTTGATATAGAAAAATACAATTTTCATCTTGGTATCGAATATGGTACGTTCACTGGAAATTCAAAGGCTAAGTCTCTATATACCAATGCAGATTACTGTATGTCTATGCTGCATGATGATGCCATCTTTGTTCTCTTAACTGAGTACGATCTTTTGCATTTACAACTTAATTGCTATTGTTGGCTTGAATCATCATTAAGACATTTTAAGTGATCAGATTATCAGATAAGTTCCTGTTCTCCACCAAAGTGATCACCTTGTCTGTAGTTGAAAGTTGAAATGGCTTCAATCATTTTTGTCATTCAGTCATCAATGGAAAAGGCAAAATGCCATTTGAACTGCTAGGTCCTTGCTGCTTTTCCAGTGATTGCACAGCTAACATCTCTGATGACACTGAAAGAAGGCAACAATATGGGATTGGTCATGGTTTTAGAATCCAGCTGATTGCGGTTTACCCGGTAAGTTCATCAATTTTGCACAACTATAGACAGGCTCATCATCAGAGATATGTTAGATTGTTAGGTGACTGATGATATGACTTATGATATGGTTAAAATGCAGAACTTGTATAGCTGACCTTAAATTGTTGGGATTCTAACATATGATGATGGCCAGAACTGCTACAAGCAGACCTTTTAAGGAGGCTGCTATCTGCGTTGGAGTAGGTTTCCCTAGGGGCTGTTTGACATTTTTTTCATCTATGAAAAATAAGCAGCATGGAAAATAAGACATCATTTCTTCTTTTATGGAATGAGAGCTCTTTGTCTAGACCACATTGACTACAAGAAATGTCATACTTTCCTCTGCTGTCAGAATCCAATTGTTGTAGGAGGTTAAGCAAAAATTAATGTAAATTATTTTTCTAATAAATTAACAAATTTTAATAATAAAGATGTTAGATTGAAATTCGATTTTCATTAAGTTACATTCACAATTATAAAGGGATTGAGGGGAAAAAGAAGGGAAAGAAAGGCATGTGTTTTATGGATACCACTGGAGACTAAAGAGTTTTCACATTTGCATAATTTTACCTCTACCCTCTATCTACCAAACATGGAAATATGAGGGTGGTGAAATTCAAACAAAATGCAGCCAAATTACCTTGTGAGGGTGGTGAAATTCAAATAAGATAGCAATATGCACTTCGGCTATGTTTGGATGAGCGTAAATTTTACATGGATTACCCCTATGCATGTGTTATACTTATCTTATTTGGTAATTATAGGAGTAAAGTTAAAACTTACTCTAATAGAAAAAAAATCTTGTTTGGCAGCTGTAAGAAAGAATAACCTGACATATTAACAATTTTATAAGAGTTAATATTTTTGTTAAATCCATATAATATGAAAAATAAAAATAAAATTTTATGAAACATATTATTAAATAATATCCATTAATTAAAAATATTTTAAAACATTTTTGCTCCTTAAGTGCAAAAAGGGGTTAAAGAGGGGCAAAGAGGGATAAGGGTTTCCTAAAAAACCCCATGAGGGTTTTCAAAAAGGGGAGGGAGGGGCAAATTTTTACCCTCACCCCTCCATTACCAAACAAGGGTAATGGAGGGTGATCCCCCGTTACCCTCCCTTACCCCCAATCCAAACGCAGCCTTCATTTCTATATTAAACAATGAAATATAATTATAACTAATTCAATCCTTCATGGCTATGGCAAGGGATACAAGGTACACACAACTTTAGTCAAGCCTTGTGTGGGTTCAATTACATTGCAGAAGTAATAATACAATTACAACAAAATATATCACTGAAAAAAAAATCTACAGAAGATTTTCTTTTTGTTTCTGGGTTACTTCTAAGAGGCACTTGTTACATTCCCTATCCACCCACAAAATCATAAACCGACATAACAATAATAAAAACAACAAGAACATTAGACAATAGCAATTTTTCCAAAAACCAAACTCACCGTTACTCCACATGCTATCATGTCTTTTATCCCATCAATCCAAATTTCCAAATGATGATGGAAACAACAGCAAAAAAATAAAGAAAAAATCATAGTTGCATGAAAGGAAGACTTGTTCCAGAAAAAGATCACAGATGTATTTTTGAGAGAGAGAGAGAGAGAGAGAGAGAGAGAGAGAGAGAGGTTCTTAAGAAAAAGGAAAATAAAAGAATGGAACAGACAGCAGAAGAAACATATGCAGGTAGAGGCAACGCATTCACCATTATAGAATCAGAATATTGTGCTCCCATGACAAGTGAAATATATCCAGTATTCATAAAAGCTAAAACTAACAAGAGACTGTAACCCTATCTGCATACAACTGTGCTACTTATAGACACATTTTAAAAATCCATGTTTTTAACACTATTCATATCCATGACATAGTACTGAGAAAGAACATAAGACCCTTCATCAAAATCCAAGCAAGCAAAAAAGTAAAACAGATTTTAATAGGAAAACCATACCTTTGCATTTCTTAAATCGAGCTAGAATCCCTTTACCAGCACCTATTTTCAAGTGAAACTATCCAAGATATAAGACTGAAGTGCACCTATTTTCTAGTGAAACTATCCAAGAAATAAGCTGGAGTATCTGCCACGATTTCCTTACATGTTGGCATCTCATGAGATATACAAGAACATTTTGTGTTGAGTGGAACCAAGATAATTCCTTTAATTGGAACCATGAATAACAAGTATAGCCAATGTGTTGAGTGGCCCAAACTAGATTGCCTTCTCAACCGTTTAAACATTAACACCTCAAAATCATTAAATACATGGAACAGGGATAATGCAATAGACTAGCAATAATTGAAGAAAGAATGAGGAAAATATGTACTTGAAGAAAGAATTAAATACTAAGACATTCAGAAGATAATAATAGTTAATGTTAACAAACAGCAAAAGGTGAATCACTGAATCATGACTTCAGATTACATCATATGCGTATATATAATATGAACTATTACCCCATACCTAAAGACGCTTTCCTGGAGATGAAAAAGTCTGATGATATTGCAAGTAATTTGGGTTGCATTCATATAGGGATCACAATCTATTCTTTCAATGTGAGAACTATTGGTGAATAATGATCTGAAGTCATCAAGGAGCCCCAGTGTGGATCATCCTTTGCACACCATCCAACAAGTGGACCACAAGTAAATCACCCTCTCCAAAATGAGAGAGAGATGGGTCTAGGATTGGTTAATAGCATCCTCAAACCTGTAACTTCTGGGCAGATGATGCTGCCCATAAAATCTGAAGGCGAATCAATTGAGTAATGGAGCGCATCTATCCATCATCGAGCATCTCAAAAACTGTATACATGTCCTAGGTATATAAGATAATAACTCCTTAGTAGATTTTATCACCAATTTCACCCAGTGATGTATTCCACATTGGAGACAATGCTCTCCCCCAAATGATGTTGATATCAAACAATTCTTTTCTAGACATAGAAATTGAATAAATTAACACCAGAAACAAGAAATCACATGATGCCATCTTGTACAAAAATATTCACAATCCTTACCATGATAACAATGCAGACACTTAGCAAGAATGACACCAATTAAGTCCATATGTGAACAGTTCCATACTTGTCAGCAGAAGCAACAAGCTTTCCCAGGCATAACTTAGCAATAATGACACCAATTAAGTCCATATGTGAATTGTTCCAGACTTATCAGCAGAAGCAACAGGCTTTCCCAGGCCACTCCAGGAACATGAAAGAACAGGAGAAGTGTGTCCCTTTAAAGTACTGACAATATCAGCTCTAGTTCTTGACCATACATATACAGAGCCATCAGTGGAACCTGCTGCAATGTAGTTGTCATCTGCACTGATGCAAGAACGGCTCCAGTTAGAAGCCACTCTGTTTCCATTTGCTCTCAGCGTACCACAAACTTCCAAAGTTCGCAAGTCGAATAAATTGTGTAAATTGTCTCTTCCACTCGTCAACACAACAGAACCACTTCGAGATGGACAGATGGATGTGACTGCACTGGAATGAGCAGCAATTTCACTAAGTAGCCTTCCTGTCTGAATGTCCCATATACGAAGATTCCCATCAACATGACCTGAACATATGGTCACTCCATCCATGCTAAAACAAAGAGCATTACAATTGCTGTGGGAAATGATGGTGTTCATGCAGTAACCTTTCTGAAGATCCCAAATCTTTATAGTTCTATCATAGGCAGCACTCACTATATGGCAGCTTGACACTTTGCTTGCATCTACAGAGCAGACTTTATTTGTGTGGCCGGTTAGTGTATGGCGTACTCGACCAGTTTTCACATCCCACACATACAGATTGTTTGAGCTGCTTGCTGCAATAACATATCTGTTATCGTGGGTGATAGCAAGGTCAAGAACAGATCCAAGGCATCCATAAAGACTCTGGCTTACTGTCCCAGTATTTGTGTCCCACATCTTGACCGCCTGGTCATGTCCACCACTAATCAACTTACTAGAATTGTACTCAAATATTATAGAACCACAACCACCTTCATGGGCATGGAACTTGTGTTTGAAATCAGAAGGTACAGTTGATTCGACAAAATCCTCAGCGCCCGCTTCTTTTTGGCGAACCACCCCATCAACTTGTTGCCGAGCAAGCTGTTCAATGCTGGAAGCCTTGATGCGATCCATCATGTCTTCATACATTGCATTTGCCTTCAAGCACGAACAAGATTTTAATCACATAAATCAATAGTTTCTTCTATGAGAAGTAAAGCCAATGCCATAACATCAAAGGGTACAAAGTCTCAACTAATAATGTTATTCTATCAAATCCTTTGTGCCATATGAAAATTGAAATTAATATAGCTGAATTAATTCAACCAAACATTTTAGTGGACTTGGGTGATTTGAAAACAAATCAAATTAACTTTACAATTTAATACACTTTGTGAGACTAGAACTTTTTTTAAGGAAAAAGGAGTTAAGTGGAGTTGTTACCAATCAACTTTCATGTCTATGCTGGCAGCAACAAAACTATTCAGCTTTTTTACCGAGGAAAATGTAGCTATGCATTTTCCTAGTATGTCCATACACCACTCAACAGATTGGAACAGCCAATGGAGAAGTGGTCGTTCATCAACAAAAATCTTTTCATACTACAATGTGCGCCAAAATTTTCAAGGGTGTATCTTTCTGGACTTATAAAAGTCAGTTTCATTAGCCATGTTGACAGGGAAGTGTAGTAAGGACTTGGACATTCTTAAATGTCTCATCACACCCTTTTAATATGCTATTCCCCTCACACCACAGTGAAATTGTATGCAAAATTAGTCATTCTTAGGTACATTGCAAAAGCTGCAACTATTCCAGGCTTCCAGCACTTTGAGATCACCATAAGCGATTATCCCTTCTATCTTCTTGAAATCATAAAGATAAATATATCTCTCTTCAAGGGTACAAAATTACAGTTTCTTCTCCACCACTTATCTCAGATTCATTTCCAAACCTCCCTCCCTCCTCCATTCTCTCTCTCTCATCCTCAGTTAAGGTAGTCAATGTATTGTATAAATGAGTTGTGTTAAACTTCAATGAACGCACTCCTGGAATCTAAACATTAAGACTATCTGTGGGGACATCCAGCATCACACATGACACCCAATCTATTGACCAATGATCGCTCCTGCATGAAACCTTGCAGTATAGTCCTGTAGAAAGAACAGAACATGGTCTTCCCTTTAGAGCAGACCATACCCAATCAAAAAGCACAAAAAAAAAAAAAAGGTTACTTCATACACAATAACACCTCTCATCATCATCAAAACCAATAATCCCTTCTATATAGGGTTGACTTCTAAGCTCCTCTTCCATTCTATTGTATCAAAATTCAGCTCCTCCATTACTCTACAATCTATCATATCCTTCTTTACCACTTCCAACCAAATTTTTAAAAGTGTACCTCTCCTTGTTCCTTCTACTTGCATCCTTCAATTTGCATTGTGAGGGACTAGGAGAAAAAGCTTAAACATTCAAGGAAGTACCATGAAGACCTTTTATTAGGAAATCAAATATCTATTCCAATATTCTAACACACACACAGAGTCCTGATGCAGTAAGATCAGATTCCCACTGTAGTATGCCAACCTATAATAAGTCACAAGTAGTTTACCAAAAAAAGTCACACATAGGTGTCAACTGATGAAATATCAATCTAACATTCTGACAACCACTTCAAGGTTCATACTAGCGCATCATGGATATGAAATACCAATATCAAATTTGATTGATGTTGTATATTGAATCATGATACCTCATTAAGTTTTTCTGCATCCTGCATCTTTTGCAACATCCAACGATCTATCAAAATCTTGTTTTCAGCTTCAGCATTTCTAGCTCTCACAGTAGCATCTTCCAGTTGTTCTCTAACTGTTTGATTCTCACTGAGCACTAGATCTAACGCTTTAGTTTTTTCTTCTAAAACTTCCTTTAGTCGAGTACATTCATCCCTGCAAAATCTCATAATTATAACAATCGAATAAAAACCCCTCCTCAAAATTATAACATTCAAATAAAAATTACTGCCATAGCATGAAAATTCACTTCCATGGACACTAAACATGTATACAAATGCAACCTTATTTGAGTAACTTCTTTTTCAAGAACCCTGATAGCATCATCTTTCTCCTGGACCAGGGCTTTAGAAGTTCTACACTCTGCTACTTCCACCACAAGCTGCTCTGACAAACGTGCTTGTGCTTTGTAACATTGTTGAAGTTCCAATTGAAGGGTTTCTGCTTTCTCCTTCCACTCCAAGCCCTACAGGAACACAATAATAAACTAGGTCACAAAACCAAGGTAAGTCTTTAAGAAAAGGTGGTCACTCATTTGCCACGGAGTTTTTTTTTTTCCCCAATCCATTATACAGAGTTAGAGAAGGTGGTATACGCTTCTTCACTAATGGATCCACAATATGAAAGCCAACCAAGATATCATCCAACCTGAAAATTTTATTACACTACAATACTTTAACAATCATTTCTGCTAAAAGGAATAATAGAGTCTAAGTCCTCGCTCCTGGTCCTCAACAAATCTACATTTTGTGAGTAAGAAATTACATACGAGTCCAAGTGGATCCATATTTTATTGAAACAAAGGTAAAAATAATAAGCCCATCAAAATGAGATGACAATTATTCTCTTTTCAGGCAATTCATTAAAGCCTGATCTTACAGTTATGTCATCATCACTGTGACCTCTTTTTTTTTTTGGTCCGTGTGTGGCTTATACAGGCACTAATTGTGAAATATTTTACCATTTCTTAAGTTCTCAAGGTTTTCTTATTTTGCTTTTTAAAATTGTAAATAAATGCACGTTGTCGGTGAGTTAAACGACATGTCGCTAAAGGACCAGAAATAGCCCCACTTAAAAGAATATCTAAGTTACAAATTAAAGGTACTGGGAGGAGAGAGTAACGATTAAAATCGAGGGAAGGGATAAAAGCACAGATAGATTGTGGAGCGACAAAAGTATGACTTACAACAAGGTAAAATAAAAAAGTAAAAATGCCAACCCTAAAATTTAATGAATGGGATTGATATCATGGCCAATTAAAGCAAGCTTAAATGGCTCAGAACCAAACCATTTGAGCTACTCTACTTTCACTTTTCTTAGTTATTTTTTGGATTTTCTTAGAACTTTCTAATACATCAGGTATGATCTTTTAAGGCTGAAACCATACCATGTAACCTTAAGGAAATCAAATATATATCATCTACATAACAGTTGATTCCTAGTACATGTAAAAGAATAAAATTTATCGACAATTTAGGATCCCACAGCAAGAAAAGAAAAACATGGCCTATGGGTGATTGCTAACATGCCCAGTATTGGGTGAGACTGCAAAGAAACTTCAAAATCTAGCATTTCTAATATTCCCTGGCTTTTTTTAAGATTTCTTCGAATTTTTTGTGGGTTTAAAAAATTTACCCCTATACAACTGACAACCAACAGGTATCAATCTTTTAGTTGACCAACACTTGATACCAACATTTTAACCCATGAATGCTTGGGTGTGGCACTTATTATCATGGGTAATGACAATTCCCAAGGAGATGTAAGAAAGAGAAGTTCCCTAAAACAATGGAGCTAGACATACCTTTCAAAAAAAAAGTAGCTAGACATGACTTTTCTGGGACCTGTCTGACATAAAGTTTCACTATGCTCACCCTCTACTCATGATTATGTTTTTTGAGATTTTAACATTTGAAACGTTGTTTTCTCATAGTCCATCTCACAAGGCTAGAAACTGAGAGACAATGCATGGCACTTATTTTTGAAACGTTACCCACCCCATCCTGGAGGTTCCATGAACACCCAATCAGCCCATGCATTGTTTGGAGAAGAGACAGGTGCACAAAACTTATCGTTCTCACCGTTCCTTCATCCCAGAACATTTTTTGTAGAGTAAAAAAAATGTGTGCATGTGCGTGAAAAAACAATTAGATTAAAAAAATGGCCTCTTTCTTATTAGATGCCATCTTTCACCAACGGCCCATCTTACTGAATAAAAATTGTGTACTATACCTGATAATATATTTTTACAAATAGGTAATCCTCTTGAATCAAAATCATCTTCCTGAATAAAATTGTGTACTATACCTGATAATACATTTTGACAAACAGGTAATCCTCTTGAATCAAAATTATGTACCAATTAAATTCTACGGAACAGAGTCACAACAATGGAACTATGTCCTTTTAAATTGATTTTGTTGGGTTATGGGGGCCAGCAATCCAGCGCTCGTGTGGGGAGGACCCCGCCAATGTTACCCTTAGGCCCGTAGGGACTAACCGTCCTAGTGAACTAACCGTCACAACCTCAGAAAAAGGGCCACTATGCCACAATAGGGAGTGGGTGAAAAAAGTTTCACATTGCCTAGGAGGTGCAAGGCTTGGGTGCTTATATGAGGGGTTGCCTCCCTCATCTAGTGTAACACATTTTGAAAACAGTGAGCCCACACTACGGTGTGCCCAAAAGACCTTGCGGGGGTCAGGGGACTTGGATTGGTTGGCAAAGCGGACAATATCACACGTGTGGGGCGTGAGGGGGGGCCATGATCCTAACAATTGGTATCAAAGCGGGTCCGAGGTTCGGGAACCTAGCGTGGTTGCTGATGGGGAGATTGTTGGGTTATGGGGCCTAACAATCAAGCACTGGTGTGAGGGGCACTCCCGCCAGTGTTACCCTTAGGCCCGTAGGGACTAACCACCGTAGTGGACTGACAACCACATCCTGACAAAAAGGGCCACTTGTGCCGCAATGGGAGTGGGTGAAAAAAGTCCCACATTGCCGAAGAGGTGCAAGGCTTGGGTGCTTATACGAGGGGTCGCCTCCCTCATCTAGTGTGACGTGTTTTGAAAACCGTGAGCCCACACTGTGGAGTGCCCAAAAGGCCTTGTGGGAGTGAGGGGACTTAGATTGGTTGGCAAAGCGGACAATATCACACGTGTGGGGCGTGAGGGTGGGGCACAGTCCTACAGCTTTAATTTTTTACTCTTAAAAGTTAAAACAATATATATACTAAATCTGATATAGTGATGGTCACTTCCCATTTTGAAGTCATTTTCATGAAAAGGTAGTAGCCATGAATCAGAATTACACACTAAATCCTATAAATCAGAGCTTATAACAACATGAATATGTACTTTCAATTTTTTTTTGAATGATGTTCTTTCATATTATTGTGAGAAATGGCAGTGATTTCTACTTTAAGAACGAAATTGTGTATAACCCAATAAGGGAAAAGTTATAAAAAATAAATTAAAAAAAGATTTCCATTTGCAAGGTATTTTGACGAACAGATGGCAATCGCAAATAAAAGTTGCACATCAAATCCCATAAAGCGAACCTATAACAACAAAATCCTCTACTTCACATTATTTTGACAAATAGGAAGTAATCTCTAGTTCAAAAACAAAATTGTGCATTGCCCCCAATAAAAAAGGGGTTATGAGAAAACAGAAAACATCTCCAAGGCACTTTGACAAACAGGTCAAAGTCGTGAAAAAAAAGAAATTACACCTACAAATCCTATAAAGGAAGCCAATAACAACAAAATTCTCTAATGTCAAATTAATTTGAGAAATGGGTCGTCGAGCTTGAAACCTGAGAAGTGATCGGCCTCAATAGAGATGTAAAAGCTGGGGCGTGGGCGCCTTCTTCCACCGAACACCGCTTCCTCAGCGCCTTTATTGCATGCTTAATTGCCATGTTTGCAATCTTGTCATCATCCTTAACCCTGAAACTCCAAATCAATACTCTGTTACCAATTTTTTCTTTGTTCCTAAATAATAAAAATAAGGAAAAAGAATCAAAATGAGAAACAGAAACCAAGCAAATGTTTGGATTTCTTACATTTTGGATTGCGATGGACTGGAAGATGAAGAGATATTAGGTGTTGATGATGGAATAAAAGGTTCTTGTGCGAAGTCACATCCTTTTGATTATGGAAAGTAAGAGAATGAGACATCTACGGATTATAGGAGGCAATATGGAAAGAGGAGAGGATAGAAGATTCTTCAAAGAAAAGAAACTGATGTAGAATTCATCAGGCGTACATTGGGAGAACTGAACCGAGATCGCGTCAAGAATCGGCATACTTACCGCTGCGCTTGCCTGATTTACAAGAAGCTCAGAAAAAGAAGAAAAGGGTTTCTTTTTTTAAAAAACATACAATAGCCATAATTGAATAGTAAATTTTTTTTCCTTTACAGGGGGTAAGTAGACTCTATATCAGAAAATCTATTTTAAAATCAAAATATAAAAATAAGGGATATTTTAAATTATTAAATTTAATTTATTGAAATCAATAATAAATATTTATTAAATTAGATAGAATAGATAACAATTGTCTCTTTATTATAATATTTAATAATTATATTTTTAATATTACGAGACTCAAATCACTCAATAGCCTCTTAAAAATTACTTGATAAAACTATAAAGTAACCCAAATATAGTTCAGTTTTGGATGATTTTTTTATCTCGTGGTTATTCAATGTCAAGAATACGATACTTTAGGTATTATCCTCTAATAATAATATTAGAATATTTTTTATTTTAGTTTTTTATTTTAATATTATAAAAATATTGTAGAAATATAACAATTTATAAATATTGTGAAACTAAAATATAGAAATAAAAATGATAGCCAAAATTAAAATAACCATAAATAAATTTGTGGAATAAGGAATTTAAGTTATATAAAAGGATTTATAGATTTATATGAGCATGAGACAAATAAAAAAGGAACTTATAATATTGTAATAAATTGTGTTATTATCGTGATATTATCACAATATTATCATAATAAAATAAAAACTGCCAATAAAAGTAGAAAAGTACCTATGACTAAATGATAATATTGACAAATTGTAAAATATGAGAAACAAAAACATTGGAGGTATTTTTTTAATTTATGTGTGAAAAATCATAGAAAACCAAGCGTAAAACCTCCACTCATGATACCCATTGTCTTTAGAAAACTCGAACCTAACACCTCCCGTCCTCAAGAAACTCGAACGTGACACCTCTCATTTCCTAAGAAAGAAGATTTGGAAGTATTTATTACGCTGCACCTGTCAAATGGCTTATATCTTCTTCTTCTTTTAATTATAGGGGTTACAAATTTAGTCTGTCTGAATTTAGTGAATAAAAATTATTGATTTTTAAAAATTTAAAATCAAAATATAAATCTCTTAATCATGAAGTCCTTTTTATATCTTATCAATTATGTGGAGTTAAAAATCTATTAAAATGACAGTCATGATATCAAGTTTCAATAGAAAAAAAAAAAATCTCATTCATATTTTGTTGACAGAGTCTACAAACTCAATTACTTATTACTAGAGAAATTATCTATTTTGCGTATTGTGCACTATATGACAAAACTTTATTACACTTGTTAAAAAGTTCAATCATTCATATGAGTTGAACTTACTCCAACAATGAATAAATCTTGAAATAGAATCAAATGAGTATGAGAGAAAATAATATAAATACAGGCTCAATAAAAGTTTATTATCTAATTCACAACAAATTGATTTACATCAAAAAAAAATCTATTAATTGGATTTATCTTTAATTTAAAATGGGTGGCCTTTTAGATATCCTAATTTTCTTTTAAGAGAGACCCCAATTCAAAATTTTGTGTAAAAATTACCATTTTGTCTCTCAATTTTTTAAAAAGACAATTCCTCTACACAAAACTGAAGGATAAAATAGTAATTTCTCATAAAATTCTGAAATTGAATCTTTTAAAAGAAAAGTCAATTAAAATAATTTCACATTATACTCACCATTGAATCAAACTCAAAGTCCCATAGATCAAAATTTTATAATTTATAAAACAATACTTGTTCAAACTGATCTTCCACACAACGTATCTTTCAAATTAACGCCTCCTTTTAATCCAAAATGACCATCCTCTATGAAACCTAGCCACAGAGAGAGAGACGAGATCAAAGAAGGTGATAGTCAATGATACAACAGAGAGAGAGGAGAGGCTTAAACAAAGAAGGTGATATATATTATACACTTTATGATGATAAATTATTATCATGAGTCTATTTCTTCAAATATTTCAACCAAGAAAAAGGCCAAGAAAAACAACAATAATACATCCTTCCATCAACAAACCTTTCTCATTTCATGTCACTGATATAGAACTTCCACAAACAAAATACATGACCAAAAACATAAATGAATTTCCCAGATATCCAAACTCATTCCAAATCTTACATCCAAGCAACGATTTATCCTGCTCGTATTCTGTCCAACCGATCGACACTTTTCCGTGCTCTCTCTTGTTGATCGGTGCTCTTCCGAGACTTCTCAAAGCAATCTACACTTCTGCGTGACTTCTCCATCTGGTCAACGGATATTCTTAATTTTTCCAGCTTGTCAGCATTTGTAAACCTGAAGTTGTTACTTTTCAGTTTTTCAGGTCTCTCTGTGCTGGGCCTGGACTTCTCTCGGCGATCAGTGCTCTTCCTTGATGCCTCAAAGCGGTCTGTGCTACGCCTGGCCTGTTCAAACTTATCAACGCTTCTCCTTGAGCTGTTCCTGTGTGAAGGTGATTTCTCAACTGTTGATATGAACTTCTTGAGATGTCTAATGTACTCAGGAAAAAGCTCCAGGTCACAGTGCTTTCCTCCTTTAAGCCACAAGGGCTCGTATTTCTCCTTGCACAGTTCCCAAAGCTGCTTACCATGTGAGCAATCAACAACTTCATCAGCGGTACCCTGCATGATAACATCGACAAGTTGTGTTTATACCCATTAAAAGACATCACCGAAAACTCCAACTTAGAGAGAGAGACACGGAGAGACGAGATGAGACTTTTTGAGTTCATTTTCTATTTCATAAATATATATAGAAGACTTCATTTGGACAGGCTGAAAATTCAATGTTCATTTCCACAAAATACTGCAATTTAACACTTCCAAATTAATGAAATGGTGAAATA
The DNA here is from genome assembly GCA_022113865.1 of Chimonanthus praecox. Taxonomy (NCBI): domain Eukaryota; kingdom Viridiplantae; phylum Streptophyta; class Magnoliopsida; order Laurales; family Calycanthaceae; genus Chimonanthus; species Chimonanthus praecox. The sequence continues at coordinate 56,134,700 of CM039087.1, read as the reverse complement.
TAACAAGTTGGATTATGCTAAAATGTTTCCTTCAGCTAAATGATCATCAACACTAAAAATAATGTTGGTTGAAAATCATGAAACTTTTGAGACTGGGCTAGTCATGAAATCATGAGGGCCACACATTGCTGGGATGACCCTCTTACACTCTGAATTGAGTACTGTGCCATCAGCTTCACCTGATGTGTGCCCAAAGTAGTCTGTAGATTCCCCTGAAAATATTCTGGATCTACTTCACAGATATGTAGGCCTTTTTTATGGTGATTCTGAGCCTTAGAAGTCATCTTGAGAGCAAAGAATCCCCTTCTACCATAACAAAAAGGTCCTTTGCTGCTTCCCTCGGAACACGCAACAGCGTCAAGATATCATCCACATTGAACACATGACATGCACACTGGACTGGAAAAAAAAACACATTTTGCCAATCAAAGCGTTGCAAAAATATGCCAGCAGCACCAGCTGGTCCTAGGTTCCCCGCTGTACTTCCATCTTGAAGTTAAGGAATAGACCAAGAAAATGTGATAGAGAATGAACATTGAATTTTCAGCAGTCTAATGCTGAAAATATTCCAGCATTGAATTTTATTAATAATTTAATTTCCTAATTTTGGAGATTCAAAATCTATATAAGGAGGCTTAGGCCTTCAGTTGTAACATAGAAATTTGGAATTCGTCCTTTGGGTCTTCTCTTTTGAGAGGGTTTTTGAAAGAAATTTGTGAGAAATCTCTTTTGTAATTTTGAGGGTTTTTTCGTTTGTGAGATTGAGAGAGTGAGCCTTTAAGTTTGCGCTGAGCACAATGCAATTCTCTCATCTTTTTCTCTCCCTCTGATTAGTGAAGACATCATCCTCTTTGCCCGTGGACGTAGGCATCAAACGCCAAACTACATTAAATTTGTCTTGCCTTGCGTGGTATGTTTTATGTGATTTAATTTTATTTGTTTTTAATATTTCAAATTGTATTTTCTCTACATCACAACAAGTGCTATCAGTAGCTTTGTTTCGACTTGGAAATTTTCTTCGGCTCTAACCACACAAGTTCGGTTCAATTAAATCAATTTCTATGGTGCTGATATTATTCGATGGCTGCTAAGACATCGAATGTAGAGTTTAAGGTGGAGAAATTTGAGGGGAGAAACAATTTTAGTTTGTGGCAGATTAAAGTTAAAGATATGCTAGTTCAGTATAGTCTACACAATGTTTTAAAGGGAAAATCGAAGAAGTCTTCAATTAGTGATGAAGATTGGGAAGAGATGGATTTGAGGGCTGTTAGCAACATCCAATTGTGTTTAGCAAACGAGGTGACTTTCAACGTCGCTGATGAAAAATTTGCAGCAGATATGTGGTTGAAATTTGCAGCAGATATGTGGTTTATCACTCTTTATTCTTAAAAATAAAAAATTGTACAAAGTGATGTGATCCAGCAGTTTCAAACAAAATACATGGGAAAAGATCACTAAACCTACACAGGATAGCTTTTTTTTTTTTTTTTGAGCAATAACAAAACAGATAAACATTAATATGAAAATGTTCTCGTACATAAAAAAAAAAAAAGAGGGTCTTGGAGAACTAGACCAAAAGAGAAAACATAACAAGGACACAGTAAAAGAGAGAATCAAATGAAAATACAACCCGTGCCAACTATACGAAACTCCTATTGACTTATGCCCATCTCAAAGAAAGAAGACTCCTGAAATTTGGACTGTTGACTCCATTTTTTTGAGAAGAAATCAGCCACGTCATTTGTTGTACGATTAACTTGGGCAAATGAAACATCAAATCCCGAACAAGGGCCCTAATATCCCTAACTATAGTGATGTGGAGCAGTTTCTATACTTAGTATTTTTTTAATTATTATTTGTTTTATTGTATTTTTTTAATTATTATTTGTTTTATTGTATTTTTTTAATTATTATTTGTTTTATTGTATTTTTTATTTTTAATTATTTTATTTCAGTGTTAGTTTAGTAATTTTGGCTTATTTCAAGGTATTCAGGGACTTTCCATATAATAAAGAGTATTTTTGTCCTTTTCTTTCCATGCAAGTTATATAAGCAATGTAAGCCCCATTAGGGTTACTCAATTATTGAATAAAAAAAGACATTATTGAGAAAACAATCTCTACTCCATGCGAATTGGAATTCTTGGTGCGAATCCATATACCTGCGGTGAGAAGCCTCTTTGAACCAGGTACCTATCTATCTCTTCTTTTCTTTCTCTCTTTTCTTTTCTCTCTCTTTGCTGCAAAAGACATAGCCGATCCCCACCTATACACCTCTCCTTGTGCCGCCACCTACTCTCTCAATCCTACTGATTTCTGCCACCCTAACCTGAACCAAAACCCATTGCTGCCCCTTCCTAGGCCTGCCATCTTGCTGCAACTTCATTCTACAGTCCCAGATCTGTACCTTAGACCTGCCAAACTGCTGTTAGAACATCCCAGAATTCCAGATCTGTATCTTAAGCCGACTTCAGCCCCTCTAGAAGCCAGATCTGCTGTTTATACACCTTTCTTTCCCATCCCTACCCTTCCTCCTGCTGTCGCCACATCTATAAGACCCTCCCAATCATTGCAGATCTATTCCCATCCTTATGTACTGCTGTTACAGCCAGTATTGATCCCAAATACACCACATTTAATCCATTATTCCCGGTAAACACATTATATTTTTGGTATTTGCATGAATATTCATGTCAAATTTATATTAATTAATTGCTATTGTTAATTGATTGATTAATTTCAGCTCATGTTAGATTTAGAGTGCATTATTTTACCCTATTCCCTTGTCCTGCATCAAATTGGTATCAAAGAAAGGTTGGGTTGTTTCTTTAAACACCTACGGTCTTAGGTTGTATTTTCCATATATATAAAAAAAAATTGCATTGCATTTCTGCTTAGATCATTGCATAGCATTTAGTTTGTCCCATATTCGTGAATCTAGGGGTACCATCATATGTGTCTGTGCATGCCCACACGTAGTGGCCGAAAGTACCAACCCAATATGGATAACGCACAGCTTGTCGAGATTCTAAAAGACATTAAAGCCCGCTTAGCCAACATTGAAACCACGATAGAGAAACATGCATTTTGCTATCACTGCTGGGGCTATGGGCATTTTGCTCTTGTTGGGTGAAGAAACCCCTAGTGAAAAGAACAAAGAATCTTCTCTTTCCTTGGTTAGGTGTGTTTCCATACCATCCCCACACATAGACCCTACTCCAGTGCCAGTGTCGCCCAAGTTGACTGAGTCTGTTCATGAATCTGCACCGCACATTCATAATTCACACGCTGAAATTAAAAGTCACATTAATGTATACGACGAAAAATATAAGTTTGCTGCAGATTCTCATTGTGAATCCAAGGGATGTGGATGATTATGTGGGAGACCTAACACCATGTCCAAGTCCAACACCTTTACCTCCAATCCTCATCTCACATCAGCATGACCCCGAACCACAGTTTGGCGTTCCTAATCCATCCCATGACCCAACGGTTTTACCCTCTATCTTCACCCCACAGCCGCCTCACCTTGACCCTCACATTGTCATTGCGTCCCAACCATCTAGCCGCCCTCACAACCTGGAACTCCCTTCAATCCAGACCATCACCTTGCCCCACTCCATAACCCACAGCCTACACCTATACAACGCCTTCACTGATCCGTTCTTCTTTGCCTTCCTTGTTTCCCAAAAGAGAGAAGATAGATTTCATTCTGGACAAGGAAGAGTTTTCTACATCTTCAGGAGGTTTCCAGTGGTATCTCTTCAAGTGGAAGCATCGGCCAAGGACAGATACCATAGGATTGATAGAGGATGAGTCACATCGACTTGATCCAGACTTATTGGAGCGACTTCGGAACTTCTACTCTTCACCGGAGTTGCCTTCTTTCCACCCGGGGAGATATGCTAGTGGTGATAGATCAGCTTTCCACATATGTCGTCGACGATGGGATATAGTTCATCCAGTGGTCTCCTGGAGGTTTGATGATAGTTCAGTTGGATGTCGACTAAAGGCCTCGCGTGCATATATCATTTAAAGACCACACTCAAGGAAGATGCGCGTGTGAGTTGATTTGTCTCTCGTGCACAAGCTACAAATTGAAGACCTCACACTGGAGAGGCGCGCATGTGATTTGGTTTAAGGTCGAGTTCTTCTAAGACATTTTTTTTAATTATTATTGGCATTATTGTATTTTTTATTTTTTAATATTTTATTCCAGTGTTAGTTTGGTAATTTTGGGTTATTTTAGGGTATTCTAGGAATTTCCATGTAATAAGGGTATTTTTGTCCTTTTCTTTCCATGCAAGTTATATAAGCAATGTAAGCCCCATTAGGGTTACTCGATTATTGAATAAAAAAAAAACATGATTGAGAAAACAATCTCTACTCTATGCGAATTGGAATTCTTGGTGCAAAGTCATACCTGAGGTGAGAAGCCTCTTTGAACCAGGTACCTATCTATCTCTTCTTTTCTTCCTCTCTTTTGTTGCAAAAGACATAGCCGATCCTTCCATCTTGTTGTTACTGGCCTCCAAAACTCAGATCCAGCCTTAAACCGCCACCTATACACCTCTCCTTGTGCCACCACCTACTCTCTCAATCCTACTGATTTCCAAGCCACCCTAACCTGAACCAAAACCCATTGCTGCCCCTTCCTAGGCCTGCCATCTTGCTGCAACTTCATTCTACAATCCCAGATCTGTACCTTAGACCTGCCAAACTGCTGTTAGAACATCCCAGAATTCCAGATCTGTCAATACACTTCAGATCTGTATCTTAAGCCGACTTCAGCCCCTCTAGAAGCCAGATCTGCTGTTTATACACCTTTCTTTCCCATCCCTACCCTTCCTCCTGATGTCGCCACATCTGTAAGACCCTCCCAATCGTTGCAGATCTATTCCTATCCTCAGCCACTATTGATCCCAAATACACCACATTTAATCTATTATTCCCGGTAAACACATTATATTTTTGAAATTTGCATGAATATTCGTGTCAAATTTATATTAATTAATTGCTATTGTTAATTGATTGATTAATTTCAGCCCATGTTAGATTTAGAGTGTATTATTTTCATCCCTTTTAATTTTTAGGGAACCAAATTAAGCCTTTAGGGTTACCCTATCCCCTTGTCCTGCATCATATAGTAATCAATCTCCAAGGGGGTTTGCTTCAACCCCTTAGCACATTTAATTGCATTTGCCAAATCCCCTTCAATTACTAGCAATCCCTGCCCGTAGACTAATCATAAAGGTCAAAACTCTCTTAATACTAAGAAGTTCAGCCTCATTTGAATCCCGAATCCCCACTGATTCAGTAAAAACCAAAGTTGTGACCCCACTATGGTTCCTAAGAACGCCCCCTATCCCTAAAGGACCTGGTTTTCCCCTAGTTACTCCATCCACATTGAATTTCATGACCTCCCGAGGAGGAGGACATCACAGGACATGAGGTCTCGCTCTCCTCCCAAGTGCACTCATACAACCCCCCCATGATGTGAGAAAATCTTGTCATTTAAGCCCCTTTAACTCCTTACCAGATAGAAGTCACACACATGGCCTCCATTTTGCCCGTTAGAAAAGTTCGCTAACCTCAACTGAAATTCCTTCGAAGACCTCCAAATGGTCTAGAATACTACAGCTGGAACTGAGTTCCATGCTACCTTCATTCTAGGTCTAAGTCTCATCATAGCCCACGATCAAGTTATTTGCTTCCATTATTAATGCATTATTCTCTTGATACAGTTCAAAAAAAAAGTTATTTGCTTCCATAAATTAGTCTTATAAGGTTTCCCTGCATAAAAAGCTTATATTATATGATTCTCATGATTAACTCAAAGGTTATTTGTCCTGACTAGTAGAAAGGTAAATATCAAAACAGTTTCATACCAATTGTTCAATATCTAGACATCCTTTGCCCCATTTCCTTTCCCACACTATACATATGCTATCATGCAAATGGCTAGCTCCCATTTTAGCTCAGTAACTGCTTAAAGGAAATCTGGTTTCAAGTATTGCAAAGAGAAGGCTTCTAATTTTGAGCCTTAGTAGGAACCTATATGCTGGGTTCCCAATAAAGGACGCAAACTTGTAAGGGTAGACTAGAACAAAAAGAAAAAAAAACACCTATCACCATAATGACATTTGTTTCTCACAGTTAGCTTGATATAATGGACAAAGGATCCAAGATTGCTTGATACATACTGGTGGTGCACAAATACTTACATGGATGATCAGTACAGGGCAGTTAACCAATGGGATTTTGTCAATATTCTGCACATTATTCAGGGAGGAAGAGTTAGTCAGAAGAACAAGTCAAATATACATGCATAATCAAAGGAAGACAACGTTACATTTGCCAGTGGCTCTGGAGGTGCAATATGACCTTGTAGATGTCGAACCAGTATGTCCGCTTCACAGGATACATGACTCTTAAGCCTGAAAGTATAGGACTATGCAGAATAACAGCTTTTAATCGAGGCAAGCGGGTTGCCAGATCCAACGTTGGACCACTGCCAACAGATTGACCATAAAGGATAATATCTTCTTCCTTAGCACCATAATTCTCTTCAAGGCACTTATAAGCAGCTTCAATATCAGCATAAGTGTTCTGCTCATTTGGCTGAAAAACATATATATGAAATTCAGATGGCATTCTTATAAAACATCTTTTGATGCATCAAATAATTTTGTTGAACACAAGATTCAAGTATACTACAATGAATTCAGAACCTCAACTAACCTTTCCAGATGATTGCCCATACCCAGAATAATCATACCTGCATAGAAGTGGATGTTAGATATAGAAATTTTCATTGTGACACATCAACTTAGATCAAATCTAGAATGACAATTTCAGCCATGCAATAAAGACACTATTACCATTCAAATGACTTGTCATAAACTGTTCCGGCCACATGATGCCATTTATCTGGGCAAAGATGTTCACATTGACCACTATTCAAAGACAGTTATGCCTTTGTAACTACTGTTGTCAAAACTTTGCAATACATAATTCATATGATATGATAAGAGAAACGATTTGTATCTTTTAAGAAATCTTAGACTTCCTATAAACATTAGAATTATGGGGCATTTGGAACATGAAAGCATGATTTTTTTTTTTTTTTTGATCGTTTTTAAGGCTCGAGTTATTGGGTGCTTAGGACCTTTTTATTTTTTGAGGTCTTTTTAGTTGATTCTTCATTTTTCACAATACACTCGATTACATATTGATATTATACTTTCTGAACTTGGAAAATTAAAATTTAAGCTCTGCTGAAATAGTTATATAATTTAACTTAATATTGAAAGATAGAAGGAGAATGCTCACATTACTACCTTTTAGATATCTTTTATGTTACTCCATACATTTATTTTTTAGGGAATTACGATACACGATTTACACTTTAGGATGTATAACAATTTTATGATGTGCGATTTTCACAACATTGTCGTAACCAACAAATACTAGTGGTAAATTCAAGTGAACAGAGGCAGATCATCTCTTTAGCGGTCTTCTGCTACCTTGTTTTTCTAAATCCTCTCCTTGTTGAGAATATGAAGGGCTAATACTATTAAGAATCAAGTTAATTTCAGAAAATAGTAAAATTAATTGAAAAGTCCTAGTGGAAATTCTTTATTTAGACTTCATGGGAGGAGCAGAACGATAGAAATTTCTGGCATAAGTGAAGATGCTGGGGTATTTCATTTGGCTAAAGTGGTTAGTTTGAAAGAATTTTGACTTCCATACCAATTAGTCAACCTGTATATTGGGTAGTAATACTACTAAGAACATGTTCCAAAAATAGTACCAACCTCCAGCAGGGATTTTAAAGTTCAATGTCAATTGTCGAAGGATCAGCTCAAGGTAAACCAGGGTAGAGTTTTTCATAATGAGAAGAGGAATGTTTGTGCTTTCCTGCTGGGTAGAATCAATTTAAGAATCAAAAGAAGCCTTTCAACAATAAGATAGGCATTCAAGGTTCCATTCATATCTTCCTCAGGTTAGCTTATCAAGGGGAGTGATTCAACTAATATCTGGGGTCATGAAGAAATTCAAAACCCTAAGGACACTAATCTTGAGCTTCAAGAAATTAAAAATGTTAGGCTTAGGCAAGTGAGACTTACTCAGTGAGACTTACTCAGCGAGACTCTCTAATAGCCAATTGATCATGGGGCCTACATCAAATGAATCATGGGCACTACATAGTTGGGTGCGTGGGATAGGTAACTGCATGGATATAGGATGTGTAAAGCATCACCACCAATTGATCATCTTAGCCATATAATCTTGGCTTTCAAGCTTTGACGAATACAAGTCATTGATTTCTAAAAGCTAAAATCAAAGGATAGGATGGTCAAAAGGGGGGTGAAACTTCATACAACCCTTACTCATAGTCCTCTTAACGGCACATTTAATCATGACAAGACTTAAGAGCCATTAAAAGGACAGTCTTGGTATCAAGTCTCGGTAGAGGAAGTTCCACTAGAGTTTTTTAAAATGTTATTAGCATCGATGCCAATACTAAATTAAAAAAAAAAAGAAAGGAGAGAGAGAGAGAGAGAACACGGTAACCTAAGAGTTAGAATCCCCAATCTAGTATCATTCATCAAAGGTTGGGAGTTAAGAAAATAGTTTAAAAAACTTTTAAAAAAAAGGGTAACTCAGCTGAAATTAACTCGAGCATCAAATTTCAAGTTGACAGAATCTGCAAGTTTACTTAGTTCTTAAAAAAATAAAAAAACTCACCAAGTTACTTAATTGGATTTTGAGTCTAGTTCAAGTTTTGGCTTTTAAGGACACATTACATAGATTATGTTTCACCAAACAATATTGCAATGTTACAAATGGTTTACTAGGCTATTAATCCCATCTCTTGGTCAACTTTCTAAGTTCTTCTCTTCCATTCAATCCTATCAAAACCAATACCCTTCATTACCGCACAATCTACCATATCCTTTTTTATCCATTTCCATCCATATTTTTAAAGGTCTCCCTTTCCTTCTTGTTCCTTGTACTTGTATCCTTTCAATTTTCGCATAGGGGCCATTTCAAGTCTCCTAAGTGCATGCTAAACAGCTTTCCCTCATTTTCTCATCTACTAGAGCTACTTTCTAGGTGTCTCCCATGCTTTTTATTCTTATATATCCACCCACCTAAGAATACGCACTTGCCATTACCTTGTTACTTGCCTTTTCTTTATTGCTCAACAATTAGTTCCATAAAACATCACTGATCTAATGGTCATTTTATAAACCTCCCCTTTAATATACTTGTACTCTTTTACCATATAGCACATCACTAGCTTATCTACACTTGGCACCTCCCACTCCCATCCTATTGGACATATCTAGATTTATCCCTCAATTTGTTTTCTTATTAGTTGGACCAAAGTATATAATTTATCGTAGTGTGATGGCAAGTCATTCCCAATTTTAACTGGTTCTTCTTCTATATTTTCCAAACCACTAAAATTACACTCCATACATTTTCAACTCATTCATCTCTAATATTTCCCTCCATAATTCCAATTTCTCATTTAACTGATTTCTTGTTTCACCAATTATCACTATATCGTCTACAAATAGCATATACCGCAGCACTTCATCTTCGATATCTAATGTTAGATAATCCATTATTGAGACAAAGAAATATTGTCTTAACTACTAAATCGGAACAAAGAAATAGAAGCATAAATTTTACCAAGATATTAACAATAACAATGACCAAGTTGCCAAGAGTCAAAAGATTCATCACCCATACCCCACCAAATTAGAAGCAATAAAAAGGGCAAAAAAAGAAAACAAAGATGACTACATAAAGGTTAAAAATAGAACGAGATCATTTTTAGTCTTTCATTCTGAACATATAGTATGATAATAAATCTGACACCAAGCCATAGCAAAAAAATAGTGGGAAATGAAAATTGCTCTAAGAGAAAATGACATAAAAATTTAAAAGGAGGCCAACAGTAGTACAAGCACGCAATCATAGAACCAATTGTACCATACCAAGCAGGTACGTTGCACAAACCCTTCAAATGCAGGTGTTGTACCCATGTTGGACACTTGTTGACACTCGCACTAGTGTTGGACACTTGTAGACACTCATACCCATTCTTCATGAACTATTTTAGTGCTTTTTAACATTGTTTTCTAAGATGAGTAAAATATTACAATACCTCTACCCTATTAAAACCTAATTAAATTATTAATATATTTGTCACCTAACTGTTTAGAGTAAAACTAGTATATCATTTTCTATTGGTATTATTTTCACACCTTATTTTACTTTAAAATAACTTAGTTAATTTTATTAATATGGTGTAATCTTTGTTTGAAAATGCAAACAAACCCGACAAGAAGATCAGTCCCTTTTCTGAATCCCACCCAAGACCTTCTCCTGCTTGCTGAACAATGATGTGTTTCAGCCCAAGGTCGTCTTCACTGCTGGCGATAACAACTCCTGCAATACTGCTGCAGCCGAGAACACACACCCCTTTGTGCGTCCTTTCTGACTGTTCTTTGTAACAGTCCCAATCAGCCCCAATTATCAGCCCTGCCTTGTTGCCTGCTGATCTTTCACACAGCCAGCCCTCTGTTCTTGGATCTGTTTCACCGCTGAAACAGTTCTTCCTATTGAACACACTCTTCCTGGCAGCGCCTCTTTCTCTCAGTCGTGTATAGCAGACATACACCTCTTGTTTGTCCAGCACTCACACACGCCTCTCTTAATTCTGCCGTGTGTTTTTCCTCTCAACACGTAATCATGTTTATAACCTCATGCAGTCAGCAGTCTTCCTATTTTAGTTCTCCACGCTGGGTGCAACCTCTTTAGCAATTTACCAAAAACGCATATAGCAGGTGCCTTATTCATATCCCTATACAGTCGGTCGATTGTATTTAGATTAGACTTTGTCTATTTCAGTCGATCTTCTCTAATTAGCTTCCATTCCCACAATAGCAATTGTCCACCTCAGACTTGCCTTGGCTGTTTACTGCCTACACACATTGCTTGTTTTGATTTAAGCAATTACTAATTGCATTAGAACTCTATGCTGCTCCTTATCACGAAACAAAGCCCAATTGGATAAGGACTCTGATATGAAGCTAGAAGAATTGAGCCACACTTAACAGACATATTTGTCTTTGACACAATTTCATAGGATAGATTACTTCATAAAGTTGTGTACCAGACAACCAGGAAAAAGAAGAAAACAATATAGTTATTGCAATTTAAGATATTGAAAAGGTAATAGGTCCAAAGCCTTAATTTTATGGATTCATTTAGGAACAAACGCCAACATTTTAAGAGTTCAATTATCTAAAATGTCTTTTTTTCCTAGCTAGATGGTGAAAGTAAGGAAGGGAACAAGCTGGGTTCTAACCGAGCCCAAGCTTGATTTTGCAATAGACAGATTGAGCATGACATGGGCTTGGTAAACATGACCAAACCACTCTCCTAAGCTTGATGGGAAGTTGAGAGGTCTGAGATAGATAAAAGTGGAGAAAAAGGAACCCACATGAGTGTAGCTTAGTTGCCATGAGCCTCTAGGAATAGACTAGTCGTATCAGGTTCAACCCTCCCCAGAGCTAAGAGAGAGAGAGAGAAACAGAGAGAGCATTGAAGATGGGTGCAACGTCCTTGGCTCTTTGCATCAAAGGAAGGATAAGAATGGAAACCCCATACAAAAAGGATAAGGATGGAAACCTTTTGATTTCCCTTTTTTCCTTTCAGATGTCTTTGGCTTTTGTTTTTCCTAAGTAAACTATAAAAGATACTTGTCTCCTACCTATGTTAAGTATTTTACTTGTTATTCTTTTTCACAAAGATAACATGCGGATTGTGATTCGAAAGAGGAATATGCAGATACTGCAGTTGAACTCTTAGTCTAATAGGTTTGCTAGTGTTTAAGCCCGAGCTAGGCCTGCTGATCAGTTGGGCTTGAAATTTATGTCCAGGCCAAGCCCACACAACAGTTAGGCCAAGAATTTATGCTCAAGCCTGAAATTTCTCTGGCTAGACAATTTGGGTCTTCAGTTAATTGAGCCAAATTACATCCCTAAGTAAAATAAACAAATTATGTGTGAAATCAAAGAAACAACAATTAATTTAATGTAGAAAGATCCATGACTACCAGCAAAAAATTCAAGTCTCTTTTATCAATTAATTTTGATATGCAATTCAAGCAGGGTATGTTAAGACTGGAATGAAATTCTAGGACCTTTGTAGAAGAAAATTGTATTTTCCCAAAAAAAAAAAAATATATATTAATGAAGTCAACCAAATAGCCAAGTATGATGGACAAGCCAAGACAAAAGACTCAGTAGACTTGACTCAAAACTTGTTTAGTCTATGATACTTGGTAGGATGTCAAGTCAAGAGACTGCTATATCTTTGCCAAGGCACAAACTCAGTAGAGTTTGGCCAAGACTAGGTTGAAATAATGGATTTGATTTTCGTCAAAACAAGTCTTGAGCTTTTGAATTATCCTAACAAACATTGACAAACTCCAAAGACAAGTAAATGCAGTGCAGAACCTACAAAGTGAACTCGTTTGACTTTGTTGCATCATGTAAGACTCAAGCATCCCTGGCCTAAACATGGTTGAAAAACTGGGATATATTGGTGGCTAAGCAAGTCTGAGTTTTGAATTTTCATAAGAAGCATTACCACAAATCTAAAGGCAAGTGTATACAATGCAAGGGGGGACAAGGTGGGGGAAGGCCTTTATAACAAATTGCGGAATCTTCCTATCAAATAGGTGGCCGTTGTGTAAGAAAAGGTCAATATGGAATTAGGGCATCCATCTATTACTTTGGAAGTAAGCTTTGTTTGCAACTTTGTGGAGCCTTTTGGTGGGAGTGTAAGAACTCATCAACAGGAGAGTCAAGGCAAACGTGCTACTTGGGCTTCTTCTTTAGAGGAACTCCAAAATTTCTCAATCTCCAACATTTGTAAAGCAGGGAAAGAGTCATTGGATTAATTTAGCAACTGAGTTTTGTTGTTTGGGCTTTCCTTTTCTTCTTTTGGGTGCTTATTTCAATGTATTTTGGGGGGTCAGTTGTAGGTATCTTTCCTTTTGTTTTACTTTGCTTGTTTCCATCTTTTTGTGCACTTCTTGTGCCCATTAATGAAAAGTTACCATTTCAATATATATAGATGATCCTCATCAACCACCAAAAGTAAACAAAATGGATAATTCGACTAAATGAAGTCTAATACTCCAATCATCCATTTTGAGAACTCCTAATATGTGGTGGTGGGAAGTCCTTTATAACAAACTGCAGGATCCACCCCTCACAGGTGGCCCTTGGATAGGGACAGCTCTAAAACCTGAATCTCTAAGACATCCATCTATTTCCTTGTGTCGAATCATCACCAAAATTCTACAAAGTGGGTAGTTCAACTAAATTAGGTACAATCCTCTATTTTAAGTTAAAAGAAAGGTCCAGAAAGTCCATGATTCCAATGTTACTTGCCCAATGGTCCTTGCACATCATCGGTGGTGTTCCAATATCTAAAGTGCCTTGCAACAATCACTCCTTCAAGCAATGAAATCTTTAGAATCCAAGAGGAACACACACTGAGAACAAGTTATTGGAATCAAAGTCTTAGTACAACAATTTATCTCACAAAATATTATTGTTGAGTTGATAACAATGTCCATCTCTGCCCCTAGATAGAGAAATATTGACTTCCACAGAATCTCATACTCTAAGGGAAGTGATAGGGACACCAGTGTACCGTTTCACCACTTAGATAATGACAAATAGACAAAAGGGCAAGCCTAATATCCATTGTTATAAAAAAAAAAACTGGTGTCCCTATCAATTCCCATACATTAAAACTGTAAGATTCTCCGAGTCATGAATACTCCTATTAGGGAATGTGTGAGACAATGAATGAAAGAAGCTCAGGTATGAAAGCAACCAAGTTGCCAGACAAACAAATGCAGGCAAATGCAGGAAACATATTTTTTTCAATATAAATGTTAGTCAGAATTAGCTAGAAACACGAAATGAGTAGTGGAACTGGAAGCAAGAAATATAGTGATTTACAAGGGAAGAACCAAAAACTATAGGCTTGGAATCCTCAGGGACAGCCTGAAATGGTAATCACTGAGTTTATCAAAAATTCATTTACAAAGAATGCAACTAGTCATGAATCCGACACATTCACGTAAGGAACAAATGGCATGTTTGTGAGATCCAATCAGCCACCAAAGTGAGAAAATAGATAAAATATATGTCAAAAACCTAACGCCATGAAATGGACAGGTATTGTGATTTCACTTCTACGATCCTTTCATTCAATCAGATCGGATGGCAAGAATGGACTGTTAGGACCGACCTTAGTGAGCACGAGGACCACAAACCTCCTTGAGTCCAGCAAAGAAGTAAACTTACAAACATGTTGTTTGCCCATGGCAGTGAAAATACATCACATTCATTGCTTGCTCCATTTGTCATACCAGTATGACTCAATGTTGATATTTTCATAAGCATTTCAACAAAGTGTCAATTTCCATGAAAAATCATACAGTGAAAATCACATTGGCTCCTAACCGATAACCATATTTTGTTTAAAAGACAAAATTGCCCACAATCTCAATTTAAATGACTCTTGCATTCTCCTTTCCATAGTTGTCAATTTTGTTTTGGAAGCCATTTTGGTTTGCCTCTGAAACAGAATACTTCAGTTGTTTTGCCAACCCATTTCGGATAAAAAAAACATTATGACAAATTTGAAACCATTTAAAATTATATATATAAGAATTTTTTTAAAATAGAAAGACTAGATTATGGGAATAGACAATAATAATTGTAAATTGAAAATAGTAAAATAATAAATTATTAAAACAAAAATTAAAAAATAAATTGCTAATGAGCTAAGAAGAAAAAGTTATAAAATTAAAAGAAGAAAAAAAATTTATGATTTTCTAGCCAAAATGCATTACATTTTTCTGGCTGAAACACACTTGTTTCATCCATTTCAACAAAAATGTGCCAAAACATACCAAAACGGCTGAAACAGATCAAAACAAAGACCGGAAAATTTTAGTAGGGTGTTTCTTTTTGAATTAATATCAAAACGAAATCTTTGGGTCTGTTTCAACCAAAACAGAACGAAATTGATAACTATGCTCTTTTCATTCTTTGAATTGATATTGAAGTTTTGAGGCATTTTTCTCATTTAACAATATATGGTATCCCAATTAGGAGCCACTGTAAGGAGAAGTAGCAAAATCATACAGGAAGAACAGAGATTTCTATCAACCATTACATTACCCTTTCTCCTTTACCCTTATTATAAATGCTTGTGCACATGTGGAATCTCATTTGAGAAACTGATTAGCTACACATGCTTAAATTTACTACAATGATCACATCCCCTCAAAAAAAAATTCAGAAGACATTTTCGATTAATATCGAAATTTAAGCAAGGTAATCTAACATGAAATGAAAATGACAATTGAAAGATATCCAAGACCAAATCTGGAGGCCAGCTATTAAAGTCTGCCTCTCGGTTTTGAGGTATATGCTCTATCTCAGTTCCCCATCCACATACTTGCTATTGCTAAAGCAACTCAGAGGAAGATTTATAGTAGAAAATCAGCTTTTCAGGATTCAAGACAGAAATTGTGTTCATTATAAATAAATAAATAAATTTGCCACCAAAAGTCTCAATCCAACAGATGCACATCTAAATCAGCATACTAGAAATCCATTTAACATTCCTACAAGTGTCAACCCTTTTATTGCACTATTGGCGTCCCAACTGCAAAAGCATGGACGAATAGTTATCCTAATCAGTATTGATATCCTATCAAATGGTGATCTCCGATCTTCCAGTCAGGAAACCTTTTTTTGAAATGTTGCAAACAGAACCTAGATCAATCTAAGTTTTCGTCTTGGATTAGTATATCAAAATGAACAGATATAAATTGATCAGAACTTTCACAACCCCTCCATCAAAACCTCATTTTCCACCGAAGCCCAGAGCTAAAATAATCAATCCACTATAAAATTTTCTAATCACTTCAGTTTTGGATTAGTATAATCTTTGAACTCTAACTGAACAAAACTGATATCACAATGAACAGATATAAATTGATCAGAACTTTCACAACCCCTCCATCAAAACCTCATTTTCCAGAAGCCCAGAGCTAAAATAATCAATCCACTATAAAATTTTCTAATCACTTCAGTTTTGGATTAGTATAATCTTTGAACTCTAACTGAACAAAACTGATATCACAATGGTTTCAACAACTTTACATTGACCATTATCCAAAAAAACCCAGATACCAAATCAAGCAACTTAAAATGAACAACAAAGAACAAAAAGAAAAAACACAAGGTGTAATTCAACTAAACGATCAACAAGAGTATATCCAAATTCACCCAAATGTCAAATCTCTCCATTTAAGAGAAAAGAGGAAAAAAAAAACAACGGAAGCTCACAAGGAGCACAGGGAGAAAAGGGAAAAGAAAAAGAGGAAAGAAAAAAACGAAAGACACCAAAGCTACTGAATGAAAAACAAGCTCAAACTCAAATCAGACACCAACTATTCCAATCAATTCAACACTTGTTTGCTCTAAATCTTCAAATTCTAAACAGAACCACTCTACCAAAGCATCATTTCCAACAAAACAAAGTACCAACTCAATCACCTACCATTAAATAAAAACAACGTTTAATTCAATTAGAAATTTAACATGAGTAGCTCCAAATTCACACAAATCTCTGGTCCCCATCTACAGGATTTTATTTTATTTTAAATCTCAATAAGGAAAAAACTATAAAGTTATGGAGAAGAGAAGCACTTAACAGGGGAAATACCAGATAATGATAAGATAAGTACTACAATCTTCATTTTTTAACAGAAAATAATCAACTTTACCATAGTTTCAACACAGTTCCATTAAAAAGTTATTTTCTATCAAAACCCAGAAACCAAATAAAGTAACTATCACTAAAATAAAACGGGAGGTCTAATTCAAACTAATCATAAATAAAAACCATAAATACAAAATTGCAGACAGAAATGAAAAGGTAACTAAACCCTCAATTAAAGAAAACATCAAATTGTAGATACATATCCACCAAACTCACAATTCCCCTCAACAAATCATATATAAAAGAATCTAAAAATTCAGAAATAAAAAAAAAATGTAAAACTGCAGATAGAAAAAAAGCAACCAAAACATCAACAATAAAAAATGCAAATTCAAGCTGAGTCGATCACAATCCATTGAAAACTCAAAATTCTCTTGTTCAAATATCAATCAGTGAAAACCCAATATACAAAGAGGAACCAAATTATCCAAAAAGAAAATGAAAAATAGAAAAAGATTCACCTTAATGTCAATGCATTTCTATCCACGCAAGGAAAGAAAAGGGACAAAAGTTTTAAATCAAACTGGGTGGATAGAAATCCAGCCAAATCTCGAAAATTCTCCTGTTAACAGATCAAATGAATAAAAGCCCACATGCAAAAAGCAACGAAAACATCCGTTAGAAAACCGCAGATTTAAATTCAAAGGAAAAAAATTTAAAAAAAAAAATGAGCTCAAATTGAGAAAAATAGAGCACGACAAAGCATACTCCAAGAGAATTAAACCAATCCAAATTCAAAAATTCAAATTAGGTAGATCCAGAACTACCTAAAGTCTCAGAATTCTCCTATTAATAGATCAAACAAAGAAAATAAGCGGACAGAAAAGGCACCAAAAGATCAATTAAAGAAAACCCAGATACAAATTCAAATCTAAATGTGAGAAACAAACTCAAAATAGGGAAGATAGAGCATAAGAGAATATACGCCAGGAGATAGAATCCAACAAAACTCAAAATTCCAAACGGTTAGTATCCAGCCGTATCAAATCTCAAAGTTCTGCTGTTGAACAGATCAAATAACGAGAAACCAGATACGAAAAGCAAACAAGAGATTTAAATAAAAAAGCCCCAGATGTAAACCCAAATGAATACGAAGAAGAAGCTAAAACCGAGGAATATGGCATAGCAAAGCATACCCAAATCTCAAATTCCTTTGTTACTAGTTGAAATAAAGAAAAACCGAGATGAAAAGGGCAACCAAAACAATAATACACAAAGTAAACCCAGATACAAATTCAAAAGGAAATTGAAAAAAAAAAAAATTAAAAATGCTCAATCACAGAGAGAGAGAGAGAGAGAGAGAGAGACATTAATAAACAAAGTAAACCAAGATACAAATTCAAAAGAAAATTGAAAAAATGCTTAATCTGAGAAAGAGAGGGAGGGAGCATACGCCAAGAGATTAACGCGGAGGTGAATGCTGAGCTCGATAAAAAGCTCGTACATCTGGCCGAGATCGGCAGCATTTCCGTGAGAATACAGGAGGGTGGAGCTGGCCATAGGGTTGCGAACGTAGACGGCTACGATCTCGGTACCGCGACGGGTGGGGAGCTTGAAGATCTCGACGTTTTCCCGGTGGGGGAAGCAGCTGAGAGTGAGGAGGCCCGTCAGGTCGTCATCAACGAGTTTGTAAGAAGGTGGGTTTGGAGGAAAGAAGGCGAACTTGGCTGCCATCGATGAGGTGACCCCGCCCATAATTGCGTCTCACTATAAAGCAGAGCAGGCTTCTCTCCCCTTATGGTCTGTTAGACACACTAAATCACCAAGAAGAAAACGAAGCTGACGACGACGACTCACATCACATTCCTCAGCTGCTGCAACTCGCCTAGTCCTCTCTTCTTCTTCTTCTTCTTCTTCTTCTTAATGCTTATTTTATAAGAAGGAAAGTTAAGATCTTCCCTTCCTCTCTCCTCCTTTTTTACCTCTGAAAGTCTCAAGAGTCAAATGAATGAGCATCTGAGGAGACAGGAGAAAGAACTGGACTGATTAAGTGAGGGACTGAAAATGGGAAAATCTGATGTTATTTGAGAAATTATTGATTTAGAACTGTTCATAAAAGTTGGTGTGAGTTTTAATTAAAGTTTTTAATGAGATGTTAAATTTTTCATTTAACAATTTAAAATGATTGTCATTGAAAGTTCATAATAGCTGATTCACAATAAAAAAAAAAAATTATTTTAGTTTAAATTATAGAAATTTGTTTTCAAACTTTTGACGAGGTCACGGGGGAATCTATTATAATGAATATATAACGAATACTTTATAACAAAGATACTACATATAAATTATGGTTGGATGATTTTATATTCTCATGATCATGTGATAAGTTTGGTTGATTAAATTTTAAAATTCAGTTGAATAATTTATCATGTCAATGAAGAGAATAAGAAAATATAATTTTAGAACTAATTTCATATTTTTATTTTATAATTAACTTTGTTACTAAAGATATTCTTATTACTAATTTTAAATACAACAAAATTAAATTTTAAAGGAAATACAATCATATTAATAGTGACATGTCACGCTTCGACCCGACCGGTGGGCCCGGAACGCGACTGCTTTTTTTTTTTTTTTTGAAGATAAACTGAACCACAAGCATTCTTACTGGGCCGGATCAACAGTTAGGCCCAGCGGTTACTCGGTACCCCGTTAAGTGAACTCAAACATGTACCATATGCTTCCCTCAAAAAAATAGACATAGAAAATACAAACATCAATACATAATTCCAAACATTGAATCATTATTCAAAACATTAACATATATAATCCAACCATTGATTCATCATTTACAAAATTACACCAGAGTAGCTACAGAAACGCAGCAGTCTTAGTTCAACACACTAACAACGCCAAGTACCATACTCGGTACTTTACAAGGAATATGGTTCCAAAACCAGAAAACACAAATACAAGGGTATTCCCCTCAGTGGGAGTCCCAAAGCAACGCCGCAGCTTATCCACTCTAAGCTTCAAACGGAGGGTCCTCCTCCTCGGGTTCATATCCTGAAAGGTGAGTGGGTTCATCAAATCTGAAACCACTCATTGTTCGATATCCATATCCAATAACCAAACCTGTTTACATTTTAACTGCAAAGTTAAGTTCCCTCACCGTTATCGTGTGGTTTCGCGGTCTCTATTCAAACAACATACAGGTGCTCAATCAATATACATAACAAATACATACACATACATAGTATTTGAAAATCACACGTTTTCCCACAAAATATCCAGGGTTAATGGAAATGAGTCTCCTACTTGGTTTCTGTCCTTTTTAAATTATCCACAAGATAATAACATAATAAACATAAGGGGCTCAGTCCAAACTCATATTGTCTTCTGGGCATTGACCAGATTGACTTATTGAGTAAGGTCTAGATCCTCGGGTCACTTCTCGGTTGTCTTCTGGATATGGACCAGAGCTGACATTTTGAGTAGGCCTCGAGGTCACTCAGTGCCCGACTATAGTGTCGGCCTGAAAGTGAATCACTCAGTTCCCGACTACTGTCGGACTGAAAGCGTATACAATAGTATTTACACTATAAATAATAAGAGAAAAGGGGTTAGCACACTTTTAATTAACAAGGGGGTATAAATCATCATTATCACTAATCACATCGAATATTACTCAAGATTTAGACAAAAACAATACTCCAACAATATTTTATCCTCTAAAACAGTGTTCCTCGGAACATCGCCTCGGAACTGGGTGCAGTGGCTTCGGATCATCCGAACCACTCTAAACTGAGTTACTGGCCTCGGAACTTGAGGCCTGACTTCGGCTCGTCCGAAGACTGGGTCTCGGACCGTCCGAAGTCCATCCGAAACGAAACAATCAGAAAACAGGAGTCTCGGTGGGTCTGCAGAGTTCGGAATGTCCGTAGACTGGGTTCGGACCTTCCGAAGGTGTTCGGATCTTCCGGGCTGGCTCGGTCCTTCCGAAAGGGGTCTGGGTCGCCTCGGGCGGTCTGGGCTTCGGGTTGAAGCTCGGAACGTCCGAAGGCTGACGGTCCTTCCGAACTGGGCTCGGTCCTTCCGAGCTCGGTTCGGTGCGTCCGAAGGGTCAGGTTCGCCTCGGGGGTGCTGGGCTTCGGGGTGAAGCTCGGAACGTCCGAGGGTCAGACCGTCCGAAGGTTCGGACCTTCCGAAGATCGTCTCTCGGACCTTCCGAGAGTCGTCTTCTCCACTGTCTGCAACTGCAGACAGTGACGGCGGATACACAGTAAAATACGACTCCAGAAAGGGAGGGCTTCCCGGATTCGTTTTTCACATCGATCTGGTTTGATGGACTCCTCTGGGAGTCCTCTTTACACAGGGATTGGTTTGGAGCTCAAAAGCTCAAAGGGCCATCCGATTTTAAGGGTAGATCATCACGGGTACATGAAACCCATGGTTTTTTCTTAAAACTTAAAACTGGTTTTTCTCCATCAAAACGAGGCCAAATTCGGTTTTGTTTGATTCAAATCGGTTAGAATTTCAAAAGGGATGCAATGGATACCTTGGTTCGGGATCTTGGGCTGAAAATCGGGTTTTTGGAAAATCTTCCACTTAACTTACTGTTACTGGAAAAACAAACAGCTCAGGGTCGGCCGGTCGGAAATTAAACAGAGAGGGAAAGAGAAGCAGTTTGCTGGGAGTTGCAGAAGGAAACTCGGGCCTGAATTTATAGGCTTTCCAGCCGGAAAATCGGCCGGGACGATGGGACAACACGTCGGGGATATCTCATTATCAGCCGGGATATGGGCTGAGCGGCAGTGCATGCCTGCACGCCGCTACAGTGAATTGTGGTTTTGCAGATCAGCCCCCTGCTGATTTCACAAATTGCAGAAAGGGCCTCTTTTAAGAAAAATTTGATTTTTGAACTAAGAGTACTAATTTAAAACCCCAAAAACTTGATTCAACCTTACAGATGGGTTGGGTTTTTAAAACTTAGGTCACCATAAAAATTTCATGAATTATCTCTCATTAAAAACCCTTGATTTAAACAAAAATCACATTTTACCCATAATTACTTAATTAAACAAATGTAAAAATAACTAATTTGTATATCTTATTTTCAGATGAAATGAAATATCTGGATCATTCTTAAAATGATCTAACAGCCGGTACCGTTTTCAAAATTTAACTCTTTCGCGAAATTATTTAAAATAATTAAAATCCCCTTTCGGGTTCCGACGGGTGGTATTTAAATATCATTTTCTGAAAATAATTTTATTTCAAAATCAGAAATACAAATCATTCAACAAGGAGAGTATTATCAATCAATGACAATCACCAAATCACACCATTTATGAAAATTTATACGACACACGGTAAAATTACCAAAATACCCCTCCAGCTCGACGGGCTGGATCACTGAGCTCACGGGCTCGGATTGGGCCTCGCTTGGGCTTTCCTCAAAGCCCTGACTGAAAACCTCGAGATCAACCGGTCAAACACGGAAATTAAGCTGAAACACGCCTAATCCGGGGCAGGGTATTACATGACATGATTATTACTTTTAATTTATTTTATTGAATGGCAAATAATATTTTTATCTCATCTTTTAATTTTAAAATTTTCTCCAATTCTAAATTAACAGAGTGGAATTCAATAAAAACTATTTTTCTTAGTTATCCGTTTACTAATATAACAACTTCTATCATCTTAGCATGTCTACATGTTAAACAAATCATATGTCTTAAGATTAAAAAAGTTTAGATATCAAGAATATGTAAAACTAATAAAATCTTAAAGTTTAAGAATTTAATTTAATTAATGAAAATTTTCATCAGATAACTTATTCGAGGATAAACAATTACAAAAGACCATTATCATCTCCAATTGATGATCTATTTATCACTGCAGAAGTGCTCATCAGAAAAAAAAAAAAAATTAATAGAGAACTCGTGTTTTCAAAGTTTTGATAGTGTTTAAATTTTAAAACTCAACTCTCTTTGTTTTTGGGTTAAGAGAAAAAAAATTGTTGGAAAATATTATTTTACAAGTGAAAATTCTTATTTTAAAGTTGAGAAACAAAATCTTTCACCGTCTAGATTAAAAAATCAATGATTTTAGCTTTTGAAAGTAAGTTATACCTTAAAAATATTAACGTGATTTTTTTCATGATATCATGGTAGGTTTCGCATGTATCTACATGCGGTGTGAAGTAGACAAAATGTCTAATATTGTTTTGATTAAAAAATCAATGACTCTATATAACAATTGAGACACCATTCTTTATAGGACTTCTTTTGAAGTTCATTAAAATCTAAATTGGCATTCTCTTCTTTTCACATGTATCTCCCTCTAAAAATAATGTCATTTTTATCGGTGATTTTAAAAAAAATTAATTTTAATTCTTTAAATCAATAAATTTAATTTTTATACCAGAAGCATCATTTAAAAAAAAAAACTTTTAAATTTTCTATTCTCAAATATTAAATTCCACTCTATAGATCCAATCATGCCAACGGACAAGTGTCGCTAATGGGCGAGATAACCCAAGGAAAGTTATTCCTCTTTACATGGTTTCTTCCAATTCTCCAGAGTTTTTGGATTCAAATAAATTTCAAAATATGCTGTGCCTTTTCAATCTCCACAAGAAAACGTCAAACTAGGATAGGATGTACGATTAGTTTCAAACTAATCCTTTCAATGTCACTCTGCAAAAATCAAATTGATCAGATTAATAAAAAAAAATAAGAATTAAAAAAATAATTAAATTTTAGAGAGTATAAAACATTAATTGATTTATTTACTCATGGTATTTTTGTTAAGCCACATATTTATCTATAGGTATTTTCAATCAACCCATCACTTCCAATAGTGAATCATTCCACTAAATATCAAGTCTTTCATTTGATGAATCATGAAATATAATATTTTAAAAATAAAATTTTCAAAAAAATGAATTGGTAAAGACTTTGTTTCGAAATTTTCGCTTTAAATTTGTTTATTTTGAGTTATTATTGTCATTTTTTTAATTTTCCTCTAAGATAACCCCGAATTTGAAGTTTTCCTTAAAATAATTTAGTAAAATGGTATTAAATATTTATGGAATTGAATGAAGATGCCTTAATAACTCATATGGTATATGTGTCATTTTTCAAGTTTTTTTCAAAAAATTTATGAAGTTCGGGTTTTTTAAGATAATTCTCATTTTGGGGTTTCTTGTAAAAAAGTTGAAGAAATATTATCACAAATGTTCGTGGAATTAAATGAAGAGCCCTTTGTGTGATGATATAGTTTTTAAGGTGTTTGTATCATTTTTCTAACACTCCAAAATTTTCATGAAACTTAGATTTTTTTTTTTACAAAATGTAATGAGTTTTAATATCATTGTGGGACACTAGAGAACATTAGTTTTATTAGGTATTTCCTCATTTTGGTTTTGTAAGTTCTATTTTTTTTAAAAAATTTAAGACATATTTTATTATTATTGAAATTTTGACTCTCAAGGTCAAAGGTCTAATATTCTATTAAAGGACTTTTTTTTAACAAAAAATTGCTCACACTAGGCTTTTCATTTTTTTCTATTTTTTGTATTTTTAATTCAAAGAAAGGATAGGGTCCGCATCGACCATTATGTAGATACGACTTACTTTGAATTTTTATTTTAAGATAATTCCGATTTATGGGGTTCTGAATATGACTGATATAGTTTATAGGGTGTCTTTGTAATTTTTTAGGTTTTATTTTTAAAAAAATTTAATGAAAGTCCTATTTTCTAAGATAATTCCCATTTTAGAATTTTTTGAAGAAAAAAATAATGAAATGATATACAAATGTTTATGTAATTAAATGGAGAGACCTTAATGTGATTGATATAGTTTTTATAGTGTTTATCTGGTTCTTCTAATATTTTAAAACACTTTTATAAAATTTAAATTTCTTTACCATAAAAAAATTATAAATTTCATATTAGATGTTTCAATGATTTCTTATTTTCAAAATTTTACTATTTTTTAAATTTTAGAACATACTTTATTCCTGTCAAAACTTTGATTATCAAATGTCTAATATTTCATAAAAATGCCATTTGTTAAACAAAAAATATACCTACACTAGATTTTCTATTTTTTCTATTTTTATCATATTTTCTAATAATTTTGATAAATCAGTACATCAATGCATATTACCAATACTATCCCTATTGTCCGATATGCATTGATTGACAGGTTTTATACCCCTGACGTAGACTACTCAAACAATGGTCATTGTTTGGGCTGTTAAGCGCCTAAAATGACATTGGTAACATGTATGAAGGTTGCTTTTCATATGACATCACATCAATACCATAACCAACGAACCATCAACGGTACTTCAATTTTAAATTTTAAACTTTCACCCAACATGGGAAACTTGGATCTCTTCGATCTAACGGCCATAGACTAAAACAAAGTCTCATCATTGATACTGATCTCTTTATTGTTGGATTTTAAATTTAGGGTAGCGATTCTTGTACTTTTATTTTGTGTAACGAGACATATAATTTAGGATATTCTCTATTTTATTTTTTCACTGTAGTACGAAAGTATTTTAAAAAAATTAAGTGAGTCGATCTTTGAGCCGATCTGTGACCTAATTTGTTTTTTTATATGAAAAAACAATCTCACTTGGATAAATTTCAGCGATTCGGTCAGTAAACCGATTTATATCGCAGTAGAAGGGTCAGTGATCCGACGAGCTGGTTCGAAAGGGGAAACGGACAATACAGTAAAACCCATGTCGGATTATACAACTCTCGTGAGAGTATTGCTACCCCGTCCAAATTGAAATCATATAATTTTTGTACTTGAATTATGTTAAGGTTGAAGCTTGACCCAATTTGAAATTGGGTTAGATTAGGGTTGAGATCTTGAGTTGAATTTAATATGATTTTATTTGATCAAACTCCAAGTCTTTGAAGATAATAAGATCTTATTTTATAAAATTAGTTTTTAAAATATTAATTTGGTACCTCTATATTTACGTTCTGACAATTAGAAAAAAATAAAAAAGTATTTAAAACTAAATATATGTAGAATTTATAATTGTATTGCCTAGCACAAAACATATATGCTAATGCTTCTATTAATCATTATTAAAATTGTTAGTTTGTTTGAAGTTGACCTGATCAAATCTACCATGCCTGAAAGTGGTCGGGTTCACAACAGTGTGTTTGAATTGGTTTTGCATTATAGTGCTTAGATTGAAAATTTAGTAGGATTGGAACTGCAAATAAATGAAGAAATAAAAAAAAAAATTGAAAGTCAAGTGTGTGTGATGAATTTTCATTAATTTCAACTTTCAAGCATGATATTAACTCTTGAGACATTACCATTTTTTTTACTTGTGAGAAACTGCAGAAAACTCAGTATAAAACTTCCGCGGGTGATATCTATTGCCTTTAGGGTACATCAGGTTAGAACATACGAACTTTAACCTGATATCTCTCACTTCTTGAGACGAAAGATTAACCAATTGAGCTATACCTATATGGACACATTATCCAATTTCAACCTTGGACATGCATTTGATTTATCTAAGAATCGAAGATTGGCATAGCTTAGTCCCAGCACTTTCTGTTAGTTATATTTGAAAATATATATTATAAATCTAATCAAAGGAGAGGGGTCTTGCTCCTAACATCAACACAATGTAATGCATTCCTTCCACTCAAAATGTTTTCTTAACAGTCTTCTTTAACATGCAACATCCATTATTGATCTTTTATAATGCCATTCATACACACACTCCTTCAACCATCTCTTGAGATGATTAGCCACATGTAACATATCTCTCCACCAGGGGTCAAAATCTTGTTACTGGTCATGTCAACTAATATCTCAGATATTATATATCGATCAATATCATTCTTTCTCCTTCTTCTTCTTTTTTATGAAATATTGATTTTGTTTTTATTTAATTTCCTAAATTAAAAAATTGAAAAACATGTCTTGATTTTTTTTAAAAAAAATTAAAAAAAAATATAAGTCAATATTAGTCCGATATCGATTGAAATATTGGTTGAGCTCACGTTAAAAATTGTCATTGTACTTATCATGTCGGTAGAGATTTCAATCTCCGCCCTCTAAACTTGTTTGACTATTCCATGCTCTTAAAATACTTATTGATCCTCCACACTTCGCTGTCAAACTTCCAGAAAATGTGAACGTTACATATGAAGGTAGGCAAGTGTTAGGCGGTGCCTAATACTTTCCCTCGACGCAACCGTACTCCTTATCAAGATTTCATGATTTGCTGTATCAAATCAAGTACTTGAATTCAAATTTCATTTATTGTACAACAAGCTAGACCTCACCAAATTCTAAGCCAACGACAATTCCAAAGTCTTTTTGAACTTGATTTGCTAAACTTGATTTGCTAAGTTCGTGAACCAAGTTCTCTCTAGACTTGCTAATCCATGAACTTTGGTGTTAAAAGATGTATTTAGATATTTCTTTTATTGATTGTTAAAGATATATGAATATATTTCTTTCATTAATAGTTATGTATTTACCAAGATTACTGCTTTCCTTTATAATTTATTTTACTTACTTTATTTGTACTTTTCTCTCTCTAAATATAAATTATATACTCTCTTTAATTGATAAAGACAAACCAAATTATGTGTACTGTTTTACATGGTGTCTAAAATCTATCATTTTACTCTCGAGCAAACCTGTAATGATCCGACCTAATTTTTTGGAGTTTTCGGGTCTTGGTAGTAGTAGAGTGAGTGTGGACCCCATAGTGGGTCCTAGTTTGTCCGATTTTGAGTTCGGAGACTCAAAGTGCACTTTAGTAATTTTGAATTATTGAACATTCTATCATACTAAAAGTTTGAAAATCACACGTTTTTCCATCCGACGTTTATTATTTGATTTTTTCGGGCCATTTTAAAATATTTTGAAAATTAGAGCTTTTTATTTAAAAATAATAATAATAATAAAATAAAATAAATAATTTCAAAACCCTTAAACCCTTACCCTTCCCTAAAACCCTAGACAACTTGACTCCCTTAAATCCCCCTTTCACAGCACTGTAGCGATTTGCTATAGTGCCGCTGCGACCCATCTCCTTCTCCCCTCTCTCTCTCTCTCAATCCGGTCTCTCTCCCTCTCTCTTTTCCCCCTTTCCTGCGGTCCCTCTCTCTCTCGGAGGCTTGTCTCTCCTCTTTCCTCTCTGTTATTCCTTTTCTCCTTCTTCCCCATCTGCCGCCGTTTGTTGTTCACCAAATCGGAGGTGGGCCCCCAGCCGCCGATCTTCTAGCTCTTCCGCCGTCGACCGATTCAAGGTATTTGTTTTCCCTTCTCTCCTTTCCCTCTTTTCGATTTCCTTCTCCCTTTCCCTTTCTCTCTCTCCCCCCTCTTGTTTCCTTTATTTCTTTCTTCTTCTTCTTCTTCCACTCTTTCCCACTTCTTTCCCCTTCCCCTTCGGCTGAGTCACTCAGAGCCGCGAGTTGACTCAACCGGGTCCCGATTTTGGACCCCAGTAATTTGGCCCAGCTCGCCAGATCCAGTCCAGCCAGCCAGATCAGGCCCAGCCCGCCAAATCTGGCCCAGTTCGCCAGATTCAGCCCAACCCTTGGCCTGGCCCAGTCAGGCCCGATTCGGACCCGACCTGTTCTCGGGCCCATTTGCATTCCTTGCCCAGTTTGACTCGTTTCACCCCAATTTCTTACCCACCTACTCTTGTTTCAACAGATTGAGCCCCTTCAACCCCCGGACTCGTTTTCTCGCATTGGATTTCAAGGACACACACAGGTGAGGGAACTTATCACCACTTTTAGCATGCATCTATGCATCTTACTCCTCTATCAAATGTGCGGGTACGAAATGCTGTGAATGGGGGTCCTCGATACTATGAGCCACTCGGCAAGGGAACTGTTGAAACCATTATGTGGTGGGCCCCCATCCGGGTGTATTTGTATCTGATGCCCGCAGAGGCACATACAAGTTGATTATCTGATGTCACGATTGATTGGTTGTGTGGTAACATGATTAGGGTTTATTTTTGTTGATACTATGTTAAGATGCCAACATGCGAACATGTGATATGTGGTGATACGTATCTGATTATGGTGTGATATGTCGTGTTGATAATATGCTATATGATTATGTGGTAGTTAGTTTGAACTGCTACGCATTATAACATGTTTGGATGTTAACATGCCAGCCGTGATAAATAGTGATGTATACACCTGATTGTCATGTGATGAACTATGTTAATAATATGTGTAGGCGTAGAGGTAATTGTGCATACATATAAGTAACGTATGTGAGATGCCGGTGGGGCATGGGTATTAGGCCACATCAGGATCTAGAGACTCCCCCTAGTTTGTCTGGTAGTTAGGGTGGGGATGTTATGTGGGACCGCACAGTGGACGCGTGGTTGGGATGCAGACTCCTTTGTGATTGGAAGTGGGTAGTTGTACCGCCCTTATATGGTTCAAATGGTCGGTTCGTCTTACGATTCTCAGATACACCTATGAGAGAGGTGTAATCTGATTTAGAGAACAATGTACCTGGGAGTCCCAGATAAGGATTAATTGGGAGGTAGTTATGTTAGCCCTAGAGAGAGACCATCGGGTTGAATGTTGGTTCACTTAGGGTAGTCTTGGACGAGGCATCCCCGAATGACCGAGTAGGCTGAGGAGGTGCTCGCCTGGTCATTGGTCAAGGGATGATGCGGTGAGGGACAACTCCAGCTAGTGTGACTTGTGATCCCCGAAGGACCGAGTAGGCTGAAGAGGTGCTCACCTGGTCATTGGTCGAGGAATGATGCGGTGAGGGACAGCTCCGGCTAGTATGGCTTGTGATCCTAGAATGACCGAGTGGGCTGAGGAGGTGCTTGCCTGGTCATTGGTTGAGGGATGATGTGATGAAGGACAGCTCCCGCTAGTATGGTTTGTGATTCCCCGGATGACCGAGTAGGCTGAGGATGTGCTCGCCGCTCATTGGTCGATGGATGGTGTGATGAGATATTCCAAGCTAGGACACCGGTAGGGTGGGGACAGCTTGCAATGTGATGTGATGAGATATTTTAGGCTAGGACACCTATAGGGTGGGGACAACCTGCGATGTGACGTGATAGTGTGTTTACCCGTAGTTATGACTTTGGGGGTTCATTCTTGAGACTGTGTTGTGGATGTTGACTCACTAGGAATTTATGGGTGCCTAACGAGTGAGTTCGGCCAGCTCACTCGGTAGAAGACCTATAGAATTCTGTGAGGGGTGGATACGCCAGTCGTGTAGAGACCAACAGATGGGGTCCAAGGTTATAGGTTTGACTATCGAGACTGGTACTTGGTTGAGGAGACCATAGACGAGCTGGTTGGCAGTCCGTTGAGGACTGATGAGGTGGTTACTCTCGCGTGGTAGTCAGTTTGAGACTCTTGTGAGTCTGACTCTTGGGTTGGTTGTGGTATGTGTGCGGGTTGTCGTGAGAGAGTCATAGGTCTGGTCGAGGAGTATGGATCCTGATCCAGTTGGAGATCAGTCTGTATACCCGAGGGTGGGTGGACCGCAGCGGATGGGCACATGAGGGAGTTGCCATAGAGTTGTAGTGAGTTGGTTAGAGGATGTACTGGAGGCTTAACAGATATGGGCCCGTGTGTTAGGAGTAGGGCACCCGCTTGCCTAGTCATGCATGTAGACATCATAGACATTGATGTGTTCATATGATCATATATAGTGTATGCTAGGTGACATTGGATGCGTGTGTTACCCTCACTGGGCATTTAGAGTTCATCCCTTACCTCACAGGTACTCCATAGAGGAAGGGTCGAAGGGACCCTCAATTGGGCATTGGGCGTAGAGCTGCAGCTTTGTACTTGTCACGGTTTTATTTTCTAATTGGAGACTTGTGAATGTATTTGAGATATGTGTGCATTTCATTAAGTTGGATGAATGTAATATTGGGATGATGCTATAATTTGTAATCATGACTGTTGCTTACGAATTTTGGTTTATTAGTGGATTGCGATAGTTAGTGTGGATTGCAGGAGTGGTGTCTTCCATTTAAAAAAAAAAAGTATCCGAAATTATATTGGATTGTTTTTATGAGTTCGTATTAGTTTTAACGTGCTCGTAGTGGGACGAGTCATTACAAAACCTTTGTTAAATAAAACCCTTTCTCACTCTCTTTACCAGAGAAGATACATCACCCCCCAGAGAGAGGAACCATCATATTCGTTTTTACTTTCTCAATATGTAATTTGGCACTTTTATCTTATCAGTGCTTCCAACATGTTTGACTAAAAGCACATGTCACAACCCGTTCCTCGGGCACATGGCTAAAAAAGATTTTTTTAATAACTCTGAGCTCATCACGTCTAAGTCTGGGTACAGGTGGAAAACCCACATATAAGGTAGCTCTTATGAACTCTACGCCCCTTTTTGAGACTTAGAAGATTTTATTGACTTTTCAACAGAATCTCCCCTAAAGAAAACTTTCTACAACCATTCTACCATTCGTTTCACAGTTCCATTCACATAACATAATTCTAGTTTGTGCTCCATGCTAATCATACTTAAATTTCTCTAGGTACATTCCAAAGTTCAAAGTTCCTCAAATACGACAAGTCCAAGTCCAAGTCCAAGTCCATACAACACGTCTACAAGATTTAAATATTATATAACCCACAATTACATGCCTTTGAGAGCCTATATTATCTTTTGACTCACACGTTTGGATCTTGCCATTACTTCCATTTCATGGCCATCACTAGCCTCAGTCGGTGACCATCGCTTTAAAGTCCTTCTCTACAACCCACATGTTTAGATCTCACCACTACTTCCATTTCGCGACCATCACTGATCCCAGTTAGTAACCTCAAGTTAGAGTCCACTATTACTCCCTTGTCCTGGGTATTCATTTCCATGTTCAACAACCCCTTTCATCTCTCCCATTTTCCTACAACGTATGATACATTCAACATAATGTCATCAAACTCCCGTCATGTATAATACAACACATCTCTGCCATCCTGTCATCTTGTTCATCCAAATGGACCATCTACATTCTAACATTTCAACACAACACCAGATATTTCATACCTTCATTTAACTTACAAAAAGTCTACATCACATTTGCTTAGTGAATTCATCCAACATGCATACAACGGACAATCTATGATGGATTCCCATACAAGGTTCACATAAGTCTCAGTTGGAAGTAGGCATCTTCAATTAATTTACCTACACCACTCATCATTTCAACCTCAAGGAATAAAGTCAAGCATATTATGCATTAGAACTACCATCTTACACTTGGGTGAAGGGACCCTCACATTGATTAATAAGATATTATCGGGGTGCTTTCTCTCGTGTTGCCATGAAGTATGAAGGTTGACTATTCCCATCGTCTGAATGCTCAGTGTTTTTTTTCGGTTAATATGGGTATCCTCAATTCACTATTAGAGGTGAGATTAATTCTGCATATACACAAAATCACTCACAAACTTCATATATCAAGATAAGTTAGAAAAATATCGAATTCAAAACCTCTAATTTAATACAAGAAGTTTAGACAAATCTTAAATGAGAATAAATGCTAATGTTTCCTTATTTTATTGTCAGAACTATTTATGTGTTTGTGTGGCATAAAAACCAACTAAAGCATAGTCAGGATACACAAAAATTGAAGCCCAAATCATTTCATACCAACTGTAGGCGTAGGCAATCGCCTTTATTTTTCTAATGGCAAGTTTCCCTAGACCAAGATTTATATGGCCTCTAGTGCCTACTAAACAGCAATACGTGAAGATAGTATCAACTCTGAAATTTCAGAGGCCCTATGCTTTGTGCATTAGTGAACACTCTAGGTTATGAAAGTAGTGCAAGTGAGGACTCTACAATGTATTAATCATATTGAGAGCTTTAGGTGATGATCTAAACAGTATAAAATCTTATCTTGTTACTCAAAATTATTGGCATAAGACGTTTCCTCTCTCTAACCATTCAATACCTAATCTTTAGACTTTTCATTCAGTTAACGTCTCCTCCATCTTTCATTTCCGGACATGACCTCTTTGGACCTTTCTTCCAAATCCACAGTCAACAGAACCAGGCGTCAATATTATATTATATAAATGGGACCTTTTAAATGTCATTTCTTGCTTCATTTATGCGTCTTTATACTTAGCACATACAATTCACTTCTTCCAAACCACATCCCTTGATTTTTGTGATAATTCCTCTCACAATTCATGTATGCTACATATTCATATAGGAATTGGGACCTCTTCAAATTTGTCATAGTTTTGTCTTTATTGAAGATTATTTTTGTTAGATTTTGAGTTTGATTTATGATCAAATTTTTTAAGATCACTTCATATGGATTTACTCTTCATCAATTTATCCAGTGTGTGGATTGAGAGGTTTACACATACTTGTAAAATTAATTTCACCTCTAATATAAAATGGAGATATTCATAGTACAAAAACAAAAAAAAGACCCGTCGGAAATCCCTAAGTCACCATCTTTGGAGTGGACATGGATGCCTAGGCACTGCTGACCGCTATAAAATACTATTACAAGTGATGAGATGGCTAAGTAGATGAAAGATTCAGAGGGAGTTAAATCCTCTCAATAGACTACAATCTTGGAAACCAGTAGGCTTTTAAACAAGCAACCTAAAGAGTTAGCCACTTGATTGTGCATTAACATGAAAATAGTTCATCTTTTTGCAGTCGTTCTCATCAATTTGGATGATCTTGCAAGTTGAAATCATCCTAAAAAAGAAGTCCAACCATGGTCATGTTGATAAATGGGTTGAACAAAATGTTTAATCTCATATTGAACAATATTAATTCTTATGTGGAATTACGCCACATGCTGCTAGACCTTCTCAGTGTGGAAACCTTCGATAATACACATTTGATTATAATCCAAAGAAGTTGGAATGATGGTCAGGAACCTGTCTCAAGAAGTGGAAGTCCTGAGTTCAATTCCCACTTCATTCTAAATAGTCACTTCTCTTAGAGTTACTCGGTGTATGTAGGGGTGAAAATATCGGCCGATACGAAATGTATTGGCCGATATATATCGGTTTTTCATGACCGAATAATATCGGCCGATACGTCTTGTATCGGCCGTACAAAAAGTTTATCGGTCGACATTACCGATAAAAGGCCAAAAATATCGGGCACAATATTGGCCGACATGTATAAAAATCGGTTTTTTTAAATTTTTTTTTCTTTAAAAAAAAAAAAACTATATCGCCCGATACGGCCAATATATCGGTCCGTTTATCTGTTCACATATCGCCCGATATTGTGTTTCTCGGTCTGAAAACGATGGTTTAAAAAAAAAAATCCTATATCGGTTGTGGGCCCCACACAATATCGGCGATATTATGTTGTAATATCAGTCAATATAGCACCCGTTTATCGGTACACACTATCGGCCGATATTTCAATTTATCGGTATTGAATCGGTGTTTTAAAAAAAATAAAAAAATAAAAATATCGGTCGTGGGGCCCACAAAATATCGGCGATATTATGAAGGAATATAGGACGTTATATCACAGAAGATATATCGCGCGATATATTGATCAAAATATTGCCTGAGTTAGGCAAGCTCAGTCTTTTCCAACAGGCTGTCTGATTCCTGCTACTTCCCACGCCAGATTTTTTTAATATTTTTTTGAAAACTCGAAAATCCAACCGAGCCAAACCCCTCTATTATTACCAGACCTCATACACTTCTTCATTCACACACTGAATCTTTTCCAAACCCACTCATCTAGAGGTGATTTTTTCTAAGTCCATCGCCATTTCACATTCCTTCATCCCATTTCATTAGAAAAGAGTGTATAATTGGCTGATTTTGGAAGATCCAATCCGTTCAAAGTATATTTGATAGATAGATCTTCATTTCCTGTAAGTTTTTATTCCATTTTTATTTTTAAGCCTTTTCATCTAAATGTTTTATGGTTTTAATGTATACTTTAATATATAATGCATTTCTTGGAATATCTTGTTATTTTAGAAAAATGGATTGTGATTTATTTATGCTTAAACATTTAGCATAGAAGTTATTATGACTGAATGTTATTTTTTTTCATGCAGATTAATTTTTTTTGCATTTTTTTTAATTTTCTAAAGTAAAATGGCCCCTATATGTACAAAACATTATAAGAAATAGTAATCATTGGGAAAAATTGCTGATTTTTTTATAAACCACCCCTCTGATTTTAGAAATAAGGTTATTTGAAAAAAATATAAATTTCATGCAATTTGATTATTTATTTTAAATGTTTAAACAAAAACCTCGATTTCATGTGATAAATTGCAAAAAAATACGTAAATGTACTGAAAAAGTATGATTTTTTTTTTAAACCAACCCTATCAGTGTATAGGGTTTGTGGACTGAAAATAATTTCAGTTTCACATCATATGATGCTATTTTTTTTCATTTTATCATTTAATCCCCCTTTTTCATGTGATAAATTTCCAAAAAATATGTAAATGTATCAAAAAAATATGATTTTTTTTAAACCAACCCTCTCAGTGTGTAGTGTTTGTGGACCAAAGAAAATTTCTGTTTCACATCAGATGATGCTATTCTTTCATTTTATCATTTAATCCCCCATTTTCATGTGATAAATTGCCAAAAAATATGTAAATGTATCAAAAAAATATGATTTTTTTTTAAACCAACCCTCTCAGTGTGTAGCGTTTGTGGACAGAAGAAAATTTCAGTTTCACATCAGATGATGCTAGTCTTTCATTTTATCATTTAATCCCCCATTTTCATGTGATAAATTGCCAAAAAATATGTAAATGTATCAAAAAATATGAATTTTTTTTAAACCAACCCTCTCAGTGTGTAGTGTTTGTGGACTGAAAAAAATTTCAATTTCACATCAGATGAGGCTATTTTTTTTAATTTTATCATTTAAACCCCCATTTTCATGTGATAAATTTCCAAAAAATATGTAAATGTGACTATTTTTTATAATTTTGTGCATTTCTTAAACAGTAATGGCACCAAACAAAGAAGATCTCGCATGGTCGTTCGGTGAACGACATAGTAATAACAGAGTGAAATGCAACTTCTGTGAGAATGATATCAGGAGGAATTACCCGTTTAAATAAACATATAGCTGGAAAGACGGGAAATGTAGCAACTTACAAACGCGCACCAACACAAGTGCAATTTATTTGCCGGCAACTACTGGCAGTCAATACCAAAAAAAGAAAGTAAGGACTGAAGTAGAAGACCATGCTATAGGTCACATAGTGGTCGACTGCTTAGAAAGTGAAAGGAAGGGCCAATACGTGCAAAATGTCCCATCATCTTCAGAAGAGAATCCGGATGAGATTGAGGAGGACAGAGACTTGCGGCGTGCAATGCGAATTAGTCGCCGCGAACATGAGATGAGAGGGCATAGTGGTGCAGGTTAATTTCTTTAAATTAATTGTTTAATCTAACAAAACCAATTTCTTTCAAAATTACATTAAAATGCCAAAAAATGAATTATTCTTCTCTACACAGGGACTGCAAGTGGATCATCCAGACAAAAATCTGGAATTATGGGCCGATGGAGTTCCATTAAAAATGCATTCAAAGGAGGACAACGAGCAACTATAGAAAGCTACGGTGTGAATCCGGAGACAATTGGTGCTGGTGATTCAATATGGGACAGACCAACTTCTTTGAAATAAGGAAAAGTAAATCAATTAGACAGATAGTCGGCAAAACAATTCCTTGGGACGGCAGCTACTGAGTGTTTCTACAATAGCCACCGGCCACCGAGGGAAATTGAGAATCCATATTTTAAGGCTGTGTGTCATGCATCCGTAGTTGCTGGACCTTCGATCACCTTCCCAACACCATATGAGATTTCTTCAACATTCATCCAGCGTGAAATACAGCGGATCCGAAACTGGGTAAATAATTTTAACTCTTCCTGGGAGGATACGGGAGTAACCATTATGTCGGATGGCTGGAAGAGTGACGATAATCGGAGTATCGTTAACTTCCTAATTTATAATCA
This sequence comes from Chimonanthus praecox, assembly GCA_022113865.1. Taxonomy (NCBI): domain Eukaryota; kingdom Viridiplantae; phylum Streptophyta; class Magnoliopsida; order Laurales; family Calycanthaceae; genus Chimonanthus; species Chimonanthus praecox. The sequence continues at coordinate 56,097,826 of CM039087.1, read as the reverse complement.
ATGTGGCACAGTGTTTCATAAATCGTACGACACATCGGGCCGAACAAATGATGGAGATTTTCTTTATAGATTGATGTTGTCTGTTTGTGAAGAATTTGGACCTGAGAATGTTGTCCAAATTGTAACGGACAATGGACCGGGCTATAAGTCGGGAGGGAAGAAGGTTGGGTACACATACCCGTGGATTTTATGGACTCCTTGTGCGGCCCACTGCATAGACTTGATCTTCAAAGATTTTGTTAATGTGAGGGAATTTGGGAACCTAATTGACTGGTGTAAGGATGTCACCACATTTATATAGAATCATGTTAAAATCTTAGAGGTAATGAGGAAGTACACGAAGCGTCGTGAACTACTGCGACCTACGGTAACACGTTTCGCCACAGTATTCCTTACTATGCAGAGCTTCTTAAGAAGTAAGACAAAATTGATGAAGATGGTGCGAAGCAGGTTCTTTGTGAATGCATTCGACATGAGGAACGAAGAACACGTAAGATATTATGAGAACATTACACACCTATTTGTATCTAAAGTGTTCTGGGACAGTATCGTATCTTCCATCAATATCTCTGCTCTCATAGTCACAACACTCCGATTTGTAGAAGGAGACAAAAAGCCGACGCTCCCCTATGCCTTTGAATGCATCATAAAGGCTAAAACTGAAGCTGCGAAAGTTAATCCTCATGATCATTTCATGCAAATCATCAACGACAGAATTAATCAGTTCTTCATCTCGAACCCCTAGTTCGTTGCAGGCTAGTTTTTCATTTGCTAGTGTGTTTATATCTTATTATTATGCATATATTATATTTAGGCTAGTCGCATTGTATTTCACTTGGCAACATATTATTTGAATCCATTTTCAAAGAAAGCTAATGATTCGGGTTTAGAACTATTGAACGACTCAATTCGTAACTGCGTAAGACAGACATTGGAGATTATGGGTGTCATGCATCCTGGTGAACGAGCGGCATGTTTTAGAGATGTATTATTTTCGTTCAATATGACCCAAATATTTTCGATGATTTGAAAGTTGTTCGTTATCCGATAATACTAATTGTGTTTCTTTTTGTTTTGAAGTTACACAATCATGAGAACCGCTTGGAGTCATTTGCGGATGAAGTTGTCAACACTAGGTTGAAAGAGACGGCGACGATGAGTGCTACACAGTGGTGGACATATTTTAGAAACAACTCACTTGTATTGAGGAAGTACGCCATTAAGCTGATGAGCCAGACGTGTAGTGCAACCAATTGCGAGCTTAACTGGTCCACATTTAAATATTTCTACAGCAAGCCTCGAAACAGGTTATCATCTCAAATACTGAATGATTTAGTGTACCTACACTACAATCAGCGATTGAGGGCAAGGAATTTAGGGAAGTACCACGAGCTGACGCGGACAGATGCAGAAGATTTTTTCGTCTCTATCGACCTCGAGTCTCTATTCACTTATAATGATCCATTGATTGAATGAATCGAAGAGGAAGAACAACCTGTAGTTCATGATCTAGATATATTATTTTTAGACCAAAGTGTAGAGTTGGGAGAACTGCAGGATTCAGAGGAAAATGCGGAAAATGATGGTCGCTGCCATTCAATCAGTGTGTCTCGCCCTCCAAATGCCCGTCTGGAACGTCAAACAAGTATAAGGATGGCACCACGTCGTCATTCTGTTAGTGAGCTGCCCACTGAGATAGCTAGGGAATCTAGCTCTTCAGAGAGGATGAGATCAATCAGAGGAAAAGAACATGTTGTTCCGAGTAGCCAACCTATCAGGCGTGATTATTGGTCCGCTAGACCTGATTCGTCTACAGATGACGGTAATGGGTTAGATGATGGATACAATTTTTGTGATACCCCAGCCCAAATTAATGGTTAATTTAGACAGATTTTAATTAATTAAATATTTTTAGCCAATAATTATATGTTTTGTTATGTTGATCATGAAGAATTTTGAATGAGCTTTTCAATGAGTCTGAGTTTGACTCGATCCGAGTCTGGAAACTCTTTCAAATTAAAATTTAAAAGTATAAAACAAGTTATGATTATTAATAATATTATTTTAGGGTTAAAACTTGGCTACTTTAGAAACTCAGTCATTTTATTTCATTTCAACCCCAAATTTTAGATCTTACACTATTTTTAATATCCGGACTTAACGGAATGACAATTTCGACCTAATTCTACCTATTTTCACTACTTAAAATTTTATAAGTGGCAAAACCCCACTTGGATAGGGAAGACAAAATTCTAAAAATATACGAAAGAAGTTAATATTCAATCTGTAATATAATTGAGCCATTTGTATCTTCAAATTTCCAAAATATCGAGTTTTTAATAGTTATTTTACGTCGAGGAATGTGAGCTGTCGAATACTCTATCATTTAGATGGAGTGGTTTTTAACTTTAAAACACTTTAAAACTTTAGAATATTTTTATCAGATTAATTTAATCTACCTAGTTATAAAATTAAATTTTCTCCAGAAGATTCTTTAAAATTAAGAAATTTTATCAAATCAGTCTTTTTTTATTAAAACATTGAGTTGTTAACCGAATTTTTTATCCAAAATTTAATACTATGTTAATAATTTAATATATGACCTAGTGAACTATTTAGATTAAATTAGAGGGAACTTGAATACTCAGATTTAACAAAGGATATGAAAGAAATTTTTAAAAAAGAAATAATAATAAAATAATAAAATCTGTTGAAGATAAGAATCAAGCTACCTTAGCGTGTAGGCAGCATTGGATGAATCCCATCCGTTAACTGCCTACAGGCAGTCTTTATTTAAAGAGAAGCAGAGGAAGTAAAGAGGAAAACAAAACTCCACCGCCTTTGCCCTTCTCTTCTTGTCCAGCAACAGTGAAAAAAAAAAATCAGGAAAGAAAGAGAGACAGCAACAGATTCTTACCCTCTGTCTCTCTCTCTCTTCTCTTCCTTCCTTCATCGGTCAAGCTCTTCCCTGTCCCTTTCTTTTCTTTCATTTTCATTTCTTCTTTTCTTCGGTCGGTGCAACCGTAAGCAATAGAAGCGGCAGTAGCAGCCGAATTTCGAAGGTTCTCGTATCAACGTCGGGTTTTCGAAACTTGTTCAAAAATCGACCGATTTTCGCGTGTGAGGTACCAAAATAGTTTATTTTTAATTTTAATAATTTCAATAGTTTAGTATTGGGTTTTAAAATTAAATTTTTCAAAATAAAGGGAAGGAAGACTTTTCTCCCAAATTTTAAATTATACCTTAAAAATCATTTTATTTTAAGTTCAAAGTTTGTTTTTCAGCCTTTAATTAAAAGAGGGGAAAATATTAACCCATTTAACAATTGTGTCTTTATTTTACTCATTGTATGTTTAAATTCAGTAACATAACCTCTAGACCACACTATCATCCGTAGTGGGGCTAGTCGCTCGGTGATACCATTTGAGGTGGCGCTTAGTCACCCGGTGGTTCATCAGTAGTGGCGCTTATTCGCTCGGTGATACCATTTGAGATGGCGCTTAGTCACCCGGTGGTTCATCAGTAGTGACGCTTAGTCGATCGATGATACCATCTGAGGAGGCACTTAGTCACCCGATGGTCTTAAAGTGGGGCACTGAGTACTTTTTATATTACTTTCATTGTACTCTCTGAGCCAAAAATATCCACCTGTAGCGTAGAGGAAACGTTGCTCGGTGGCCATCTGAGATGGTTTTGGTCGCCTGGTGGTAAAAGGATTTGGGCACTGAGCATTTTTATTTAATTTTCTGTACTCTATCCTCTGCGCTCTATCTCAATACCTTTCCCTAGCTAGGAAAAAATACCAGACCGGGCACTGAGTACTTTATATTTTTATTTTGATGTGTGTTTTAGTTGGCTGACAACTAACTGTTGACTTAATGGAGTAGAAAGAATTAAGGGGACTCACCATTTATCATGTTTTCTTGGAAAATGAAGGGGGGATGGGAAGTAGTTCATAAATACTTTATCGACTTGAAATTTATATTATTATTTTATCTTACAGATTATATGATAATCTCTGTGAATAGAGGTGAGGAGACTCGAACCAACACTTGTTTTGTGTTATATGTTAAACCCATTAATACCAGATTGAAATGGGACCCATGGTCAATTAAAGATGGAAAAGACTATATAGGTCCAGAATACGAGACTTGACATTGTCTACATGTAAGGGATGTAAATGTTCTAACTGTTTAGAACGTAAGCGTTAAAATGGTGTCGGGGAATCGAGGACTTATAGCCTATAACGCAGTATGGACCCATGAAGTGTCTGGGAATTGTCAGGTGAAAACTGGGTGAAGGTATTCGTGTTATTAAATCCAATTTTATATGCTTGTGTGACATCGATTATTTTATTGATTTCTTGTATTGGTAGTGGATACACCGAAGGGTAAGGCTGGAATTTGGTGATTCTCTCAGAATAAGTCCTTGTGTAAAAAGGGTAATGGAAATCATGTATTATCATGCATTTGACATTTGCATGTGAGAATTATGTTTATAAGTTAAATCTGTGAAAGATAATAAATTTGAAAATCTGATATTGGCCGTTGGGCTATAATTACTGAGATTAGCTGAACACCGTTTGCAAACCGTTTGGTTGGACGTATTAGTAGGCTGAGGTCGACCGCCATCAACCGCTGGTGTTGGATGGGTTAGTAGACAGGGTCGTGGAGACCTTGTGATATTAGGCTGAACACCGTTTGCGAACCGTTGGGTTGAACGTGTTAATAAGCCGTGGTCGACCGCCATCAACCGTTGATGTTGGATGGGCTATTAGACCGGGTCGCGGAAACGTTATGCACTTGCAAGTTGTTAAATGGGGGCTGACCCCGGTAAAAATATAGATAATACACTTTAGAAAAGTGATCCTACGGTGAAAATGGGTTAAGTGGATTAACCGCATTGTATTCATGAAAACATGCATTATTTATGGTTTCATATATTATGTTGGATGTTATGGTAAACATGAGTTAGTTAGATTAACTGCATTTCATTGATGAAACATGCATTGTTATTAATTTCACAAATATTGTATGTTGGATTTTATGGTGAGCTCTCCCCACTAGGCTATTGCTCATGTCCCTTAAATTGTAGGATATGAACTAGAAGGAGGAATGGAGGAACCCATGGTACCTCGCTGAGAATCAAACTCGGATGTTTCTCGTAGTTTCCCGCTCGAAGAAACAAAATGAATCTATGAGCTACTTTATTTATTTTGATAATAAATATGCTTCTTCTGGCATAAAAACTTATGTCTGTAAGTTTGGTGTTTCCATATAATATATTTGTGTATTGGTGTGCTCAATATATTGCTTCCATGTGTTGAGTGAAAATTGTTCGGTTTATTTTGCTTAATATATTTAGGAATATTTAAGACACGGATATTTCATATAGTTATTAGACTCACATGGGTAGTATATTAAGGAGTTAGTGACTCATTCGGTTAAGGTTTAAAAATAAAAAAAATTAGTCGCATCCCGGGCCCACGTACGGGACGATAAAGGTGGTATCAGAGCTTAGGTTCAAGCTCTCGGACTGTGATTGGACTATAGATGCTTAGTAGGGTTTTGTGGTTGTGGGTTTATTTAATGTATTATTATTATTATTTATTTCCTCCGTTACTAACTGTTGTTTTATTTTTGGACAACAATGTCTGACGATAAAATATCAGCTTTAGAAATAAGAGAAGGCACCCTTCCAGTCCATTGGTGATAGCTTCTTCACCTAGTGACTCAGACTCAGTATCATGGACATCGGAATCCGACCCAGATGACTTCAAAATTTGAAAAAGGAAAAGTAATAGAAATATCTTTTGATAGTGAGATTCAATGGACTATATCAAAATCTGACCCAGAGGAAAAAGAGAATAGTAAAGCCTATATCTTATCATCCCAGTATTCCTCTGATACACCATCACCCCAGTATTGCCCTGATACACCATCATATGAGTATCCTCCTCATACACCCTTACCACTAGTCGAGGAGCCATAACCCCCAGTTGTAGAATCCTTAATTGCACCACCCATAATAGAACCCGTAATTGCAAATCTAATTATGGAACCAGAACCTCCTGCTGTAGAACCGGTACCTGAGGATCTCTGTGAGAACTATCAACAAGCAGGGCACGCTGTTGAATATTGTCTCTATCCTCTTCTCCAGTTTTACCCAATATGTGGAATAATCGGACATTTAGATGCGAATTGTCCTTTCATGAGACTTGCGGTACCTGTTGCATGTCAGTTATGTGGAGTATTTGGTCATCAAGAAGAGACTTGCCCTTATCAGTCAGGACTCACTTCTGAATTGGATAGGGGACACTAGGAAAAGAAATAATGGAGGAAAATAGTGCTAGATAGGAAAGCATGGGTGTAAATATATATATATCTATATATATATATATATATATATATATGTATGTATACATGCAAAAATGTAAAAAGATGGGAAAAGATCTTAGGAAGGAAACCTTTTGGGGAAACTTTTGTGAAAAGGGAATGTATGTATATACTCTTTTGTAACTGAAATAACTTTTCTGATATGTAATATATAAAGTATGTTTATTTATCTTATGACTTGATAAACTTTATTTGAATGAATTATGTTACTACAATGATGACTATAGAAAATGTTTGGGTCAGCTGGAGAATCGGGGAGTCAGGGGGAAAGTGCGGTTCCATCTCCTGAAAATCGACCTGACCCCTTAAATGCCGTATGGACCACGGTGGAAGCTTTCCAAAGGATAGTGGATGATCTCCACCGACCTCGGGAGAGGACCCTTGAAGGAAGAGCTTCCATAGCTCTGAAAAATTTCAAGCAGTTGAATCCACCGACTTTCACTGGGAATGCGGATCCAGCCGAAGTAGAAAACTGGATCAATCAGGTTGGTCGAATCTTCAACACATTAGCTACTGCAGAAGAGTATAAGGTCACATTAGCCACCTATCAGCTGGAGGGAGATGCATATAAAATAGTGGGAAGTCAGACATAATGCAAGGAACCGAGAACCGATGACTTGGGAGGAGTTTTCTATTGCTTTCCTTGCCCGTTACTATCCAAAACTAGTAAGAGATGCCAAAAGGAAACAATTTCTTGAATTGAAGTAGGGCTCCGACACATTGGCCCAGTATTCTTCAAAATTCCTAAATCTCTCTATCAATATGCACCACGACTTTTTGATACTAAAGAAGAAAAGATTCAACACTACATTGAAGGGCTTCGTCCTTGTTTTCAACGACAAATGTCAGGGACACAATTTGCCACTCTGGAAGAGGCAATCAACTGAGCCTTCATGATGGAAGCTGTTGACACAACCAACAGAAATTTGGGTCGATCTCGTCCAGTGAATAGTCAGAAACCACCTTTGCCTAACAAAAGAAGAAGGTTTAACAACAGTCCATTCTCCAAGAAAGGACATACATTTGTGGGACAGACTAGTAAACACCAGCCCAAGACAAGTGACATGTTACACATGTAACCAGCTAGGTCACACAGTGAAGCTGTGTCCACAGAGCAATCCACCAACAACGGACAATCAATCATGCTTCAGATGCAAACAAATGGGATACTATGTTAAAGATTGTCCTTATCCTGACAATCAAAACAATGTGGTAGGATCTACTCAGAATGTCAGACCAGTACAGTCTCAGGTGCAGTCTACTCCGCTACCCACCAGAGGTTTAGCAACATCTGGAACTGTGCCACAGAGGACCGGTCAACCGAGAGGACAGGGTCACCATCCGATGACCCGAGGCAGAGTCTACACCATGGGAACTCGGGAGGAGGAACCAGCTGAAAACGCTGTGATGGAAGGTACCATACCTCTTTTTAGTTATATGGCACAAGTATTAGTTGATACCGGTCTTTCTCATTCATTTATCTCTAAGTCATGTCAGGATAAATTGGGTTTACCCTCAATAGTTGTCTTGAGACTCTAACGGTAATGTCACCATTAGGAAAAGAGGTACGAGTGGATCAGGTATGCAGATCTCATATTCTAAAAATGGGTGACATAGATTTGATGTATAACTTTTTTTGTCATAGAGATGATGGATTTTGATGTAATCTTAGGCATGGATTAGTTAATTCCACATCAAACTATGATAGATTGTCTACAAAGAAAGATATATGGGAATCTACAACCAATAGGTTTGTGGAGAAGTTGATACCATATGATATGGTGAGAGTGAAATTCTCTGGTTTGAAGGCCAACCCTGGTAGAGTAGTGGCTAGTATGTGATGGGAGGATGTGGAAAGAATAAAATCTATTTTACCTAGGGTGGTTTGTGAGTTTTCGGATGTTTTCCCGAATAAACTCAGTGGTTTGCCTCCATGCCTAGAGATTGATTTTGTGATTGATTTACAGCCTGCAACATCTCCTATATCCATGGCACCCTACAGGATGGCACTAGCAGAACAGAAAGAATTGGCAAAACAAATAGATGAGTTTCTTCAACTTGGTCTTATCCGTCTGAGCAATTCACTTTGGGGCGCACCTGCTCTTTTTGTAAAAAAGAAGGACGGATCTTTGAGAATGTGCATAGACTATCGACTTTTGAATCAGGTCACCATTAAAGATAAATATCGGTTACCTAGAATAGAGGATTTATTCGATTTGTTGAGAGGAGCAAGGTGTTTCTCAAAAATCGATTTAAGATCTGGATATCACCAACTCCGAGTAAGGGAGGATGATATTCCGAAGACTGCGTTTCGCACTCAGTATGGTCTGTATGAGTTTTTGGTTATGCCATTCGAAGTGACTAATGCACCAGCTACCTTCATGGATTTGATGAATCGGATCTTCATTTACGGGAGTTTCTAATCGTCTTCATTGACGACATTTTGATATACTCCTCGTCATGAGCAACATTTACGCACCATTTTGCAGACTTTACGGGATCACCAACTGTACGCCAAACTCAGTAAGTGTAAATTTTGGCTAACCTAAGTCTAATTTCTCTGACACGTGGTGTCGGCCAATAGAATTTCAGTAGCTCCGGCAAAAGTGGAAATAGTTATGAACTGGGAAAGACCCAAAAATGTCGCGGAAATTCAGAGTTTTCTTGGTTTGGCGGGATATTATCGAAAATTTATCAAACATTTCTCTCAGATTGCGATGCCAATAACTCTCTTGACTCAGAAAGATGTCAAATTTGAGAGGACAGAAGCATGCGAGGACGCATTTCAGGACCTTAAGAAGAAGCTAACCACTTCTCCTGTACTAACTGTACCAAAGCAGGGACGTGGTTACGAGGTCTATTGTGATGCTTCTAAGCTTGGATTGGGTTGTGTTTTGATGAAAGGACATTAGCAAAACTACCAAACGCACGATCTGGAGTTGGCAGCTGTGGTGTTCGCACTAAACTGTGGAGACATTACCTGTATGGTGAGCAGTTTAATGTTTATTCTGACCACCATCGTCTCAAATATCTGTTTACTCAAAAGGATTTAAATATGAGACAACGGAGATGGATGGAATATTTAGGAGATTATTTCTTTCAACTCTCCTACCATCAAGGGAAAGCTAATGTGGTGGCAGATGGCTTAAGCGGGAAGTCACGTGGTGATATTGCCAAAGTAGCATCTTTACAATGGAGATTACTAGAAGTCTTGTCCAACTATAACCTGGAATTAATTGAAAGCAGGGAGTCAGCATGGATTCAAAATCTAGTGTTACAACCTGAAATTATCGGAATTGTGTTGGAAAGACAGCATAGTGATCTTGAAGCTCAGAAGATAATAACACAGCTATCTGATGGAGTGAAATTGGAAGGTTAGACCCGATGGAGGTTTAACATTTAAAGAACGATTATTTGTATCAGAATCTGAAGACTGCAGAGAGAAAGTACTCAATCACTATCATCACTCTAAATTTGCAGTCCATCCTGGTAACACAAAGATGTATCGTGATGTACGTCGAAAATTCTGGTGGAGAGGAATGAAAAAGGAAGTGTCGCATTTTGTGTCCAAATGTTTAATTTGTCAACAAGTTAAAGCTGAACACCAACGACCAGATGAATTGACACAACCTCTCTCAATAGCCAAGTGGAAATGGGAACACATCACCATGGATTTTGTGATAGGATTCCCTAAGTCTACCAAAAAGAATGATTCAATATGGGTAATTATTGACCGACTTAAGAAGTCAACTCACTTTCTACCTATCAAGAAGAAGGATTCGTTGGATATTCTGAGCAAGATCTACATTAAAGAGATAGTCCGACTGCACGGAGTACCAGTCTCTATTGTGTCAGATAGAGATACCCGATTTGTTTCTCGATTTTGACAAGGATTGCAAAGTCAATTGGGTACAAAGTTATGTTTCAGCACAACATTTCACCCTCAGACAGATGGTCAGTCTGAAATGACCATTAAAACATTGGAGCACATGTTGAGAGCATGTGTTATGGACATGCAAGGAAGTTGGGAAAATCATCTGGCCCTGATTGAATTTGTATATAACAATAGTTACCAAGCAAGTATACAAATGGCACCATATGAGGCTTTATATTGTAGACCTTACAGATCACCCCTGTGTTGGACAGAGGTAGGAGATAAAGTACTGTTAGGACTGGAAATGGTACGTGAGACAGCAGAACAGGTGGAAATCATAAGGCAATGTCTTAAAACTGCCCAGAGTCGACAGAAAAGTTACGCTGACAAAGACGAAGGCCGTTGTAATTTGAAGTGGGAGATTTTGTATTCTTACATGTAGCCCCGCGTTATGGAATACATAGGTTTGGACGTAAAGGGAAATTATCACCTCGATACATTGGACCGTTTGACATCCTCAAGAGAATTGGACAAGTTGCCTACCAACTAGCATTACCTCCAAATCTGGAAAATGTACATAATACATTTCATGTGTCTATGCTTCGGAAGTACGAACCCGACCCATCTCATGTGACAAATGTGGAAGATATTGAAATCTCTAAGGATTTGACTTTTGAAGAAGTTCCTATTGAGATTCAAGGCACCCGAACTCAAGTACTACGACGAAAGACTAGACCGCTTGTACAAGTACTGTGGCAACATCGTGAGACCCAACATGTAACGTGGGAGCCGGAGTCAACAATACACAGATTATACCCCAGTCTCTTCGCTGATTAAAGGTACGAACATTTTGTTAAAATTTAAGGACGAAATTTCTTTAAGAGGGGTGGGTTGTGATACCCCAGCCAAAATTAATGGTTAATTTAGACAAATTTTAATTAATTAAATATTTTTAGCCAATAATTATAAGTTTTGTTATGTTGATAATGAAGAATTTTGAATGAGCTTTTCAACGAGTCTGAGTTTGACTCGATTCGAGTCCGAAAACTCTTTCAAATTAAATTTTAAAAGTATAAAACAAGTTATGATTATAAATAATATTATTTTAGGGTTAAAACTTAGTTGCTTTGGAAACTCAGTCATTTCATTTCATTTCAACCTCAAATTTTAGATCTTACACTATTTTTAAAATCCGGACTTAACGGAATGCCAATCTCGACCTAATTCTACCTATTTTCACTACCTAAAATTTTATAAGTGGCAAAACCCTACTTGGATAGGGAAGACAAAATTCTAAAAATATACGAACGAAGTTAATATTCAATCTGTAATATAATTGAGCCATTTGTATCTTCAGATTTCCAAAATATCGAGTTTTTAATAGTTATTTTACGTCGAGGAATGTGAACCGTCGAATACTCTGTCATTTAGATAGAGTGGGAGATGTTTTAAAATTAAGAAATTTTATCAAATCAATGTTTTTTTATTAAAACACTGAGTTGTTGACCGAATTTTTTATCCAAAATTTAATATTATGTTAATAATTTAATATTTGACCTAATGAACTATTTAGATTAAATTAGAAGGACATTGAAATACTGAGATTTAACAAAGGATATGAAAAGAATTTTTAAAAAGGAAATAATAATAAAATAATAAAATCTGTTGAAGATATGAATCAAGCTACCTTAGCCTGTAGGCAGCGTTGGATGAATCACATCTGTTAACTGCCTATAGGCAGTTTTTATTTAAAGAGAAGCAGAGGAAGTAACGAGGGAAAAAAAAAACTCGACCACCTTTGCCCTTCTTGTCTTGTCCAGCAACAGCGAAAAAAAAAAAAAAGGAAAGAAAGAGAGACAATAATGAATTCTTATCCTCTGTCTCTCTCTCTCTTCTCCACCTTCCTTCGTCGGTCAAGCTCTTCCCTATCCCTTTCTCTTCTTTCATTTTCATTTCTTCTTTTATTCGGTCGGTGCAACCGTAAGCAATAGAAGCGGCAGTAGCAGCCGAACTCCGAAGGTTCTCGTATCAACGTCGAGTTTTCGAAACTTGGTAAAAAATCGACGGATTTTCGCGTGTGAGGTACCAAAATAGTTTTATTTTTAATTTTAATAATTTTAATAGTTTAGTATTGAGTTTTAAAATTAAATTTTTCAAAATAATTTCTCCCAAATTTTAAATTATACCTTAAAAATCATTTTATTTTAAGTTCAAAGCTTGTTTTTCAGCCTTTAATTAAAAGAGGGGAAAAATTAACCCCATTTAACAATTGTGTGTTTATTTTACGCATTGTATGTTTAAATTTAGTATCATAACCTCTGGACCACACTATCATCCGTAGTGGCGCTAATCATTCGGTGATACCATTTAAGGTGGCGCTTAGTCACCCTATGGTTCATTAGTAGTGGCGCTTATTCGCTCGGTGATACCATTTGAGATGGCGCTTAGTCGCCCGATGGTTCATCAGTAGTGACGCTTAGTCGCTCGATGATACCATCTGAGGAGGTGCTTAGTCACCCGATGGTTTTGAAGTAGGGCACTGAGTACTTTTTATATTACTTGCATTGTACTCTCTGGGCATTAAATATCCACCTGTAGGGCAGCGAAAACATCGCTCAGTGGCCATCTAAGACAGCTTTGGTCAACCGGTGGTAAAAGGATTTGGGCAATGAGCACTTTTATTTAATTTCCTGTAGTGTACCCTCTGGGCTCTGTCTCAATACTTTTCCCTGGCTAGGAAAAAATACCAGACCGGGCACTGAGTACTTTATATTTTTATTTTGATGTGTGTTTTAGTTGGCTGACAACTAACTGTTGACTTAATGGAGTAGAAAGAATTAAGGGGACTCATTACATTTATCATGTTTTCTTGGAAAATGAAGGGGGGATGGGAAGTAATTCATAAATACTTTATCGACTTGAAATTTATATTATTATTTTATCTTACAGATTGTGTGATAATCTCTGCGAATAGAGGTGAGGAGACTCGAACCAACACTTGTATTGTGTTATATGTTAAACCCACTAACACACCAGACTGAAAGGGGACCCATGGTCAATTAAAGATGGAAAAGGCTATATAGGTCCAGAATACGAGACCTGACTGTTTAGAAAGTAGGCGTTAAAATGGTTTTAGGAGTCGAGGACTTGTAGCCTATAACGCAGTATGGACCCATGGAGTGTCTGGAAATTGTCGGGTAAAAATTGGGTGAAGGCATTCGTGCTATTAAATCCAATTTTATATGTTCGTGTGACATCGATTATTTTATTGATTTCTTGTATTGGTAGTGGATACACCGAAAGGTAAGGCTGTAATTTGGTGATTCTATCAGAATAAGTCCCTGTGTAAGAAGGGCAATGGAAATCATGTATTATCATGCATTTGACATTTGCATGTGAGAATTATGTTTATAAGTTAAATATGTGAAAGATAATAAATTTGAAAATCTGATATTGGCCGTTGGACTAAAATTGCTGATAAGCAAAGAAGTATGATAATTTTACCCTTGATTATTTGATTAGTTAGTTCTTATTTTTTGTTTATTTTACATTATTATTGTAATATATTATATATTTAAAAAATATTTTTGTTAGTATTTTATTTTATTTAATTAATGTGTTTTGTATATTTTTAGGTTGAATTATTTTCTCAACTTCGACGTATGGTCGAATTGATGGATGATAGGATGGCTTGCATTAACCAAGCAACTGCTGAAACAGATAAAGGAGCAAAGAAAAAAAGAAGCAGCTGAAAAATAGAAGTACAGGCAATTGGCAGGGACGATGGAGGTTATACAGGAAAGAAAGAGAAGAAAAAGGAAGGTGGGACCTACATCTATGTATGGCTGAATGGTTTACAAGGATTAAAGAAAGGAAAGAAGTATCTGACGATTTGCATGTGAAAGAAAGATAGAAAAAAGAAAGAATAGAAATTGCGGTGAACACAGAGAATCGACTGAATTGAGTGGGCCCAGCCCTTGCTTATTTTATCTTCTCCACTCTATAAATTGAAGTATCCTCTCGAGAGAAGGAACTTAGAACCGGACAAAGATAAGAAGGCTCGGCTGAAGGAGAGAGATTGGGCTAAAGGCGTCGGGATCTCCGACGATGTCTCGGGTTTTATTTTTTCATATCTTTTATTTTAATTCTTTTATAATGTTCGGCTAAATTTCTTATACTGAGGTTGAGGATGAAACCCCATTAATGAAATAATTGTTCTTTTATTTATTTATTTGATTCCAATTATGTATGTTTGATTATTTATGATTTTGACTTCATCAAATTAATAGACGTTAATTATTTTTACCATCAATGCCATGTATTTTTGGTTATCAATATTAATATCTAATTAATTAATGCTTGGTTTTTAATTGATAAAAGTAAACCCTTTGATTCATTGTTTTCTTTTATTTTAATTTAAATACATTGGATGCTTAGATTAGTACTTTGATCCATTGTCTTTTAAATTAAAATAGGATACATTGAATGCTTGGAAATTACATCTTTAAAAGCGAAGGAAAGTCTGAATTTTGAACACCATATTAATAAACTTAAATGTTTAAATCTCTTAAAATTGGGAATTAATAAATAAACAATTGGAATATTATGGATTTAATGGTGGTGGAATCTGATACCTTAGTCATTTCTCTCACTTGATTTAATCTCTACTTTATTTGTTTTAATTAATTTTGCAATTTCAATTCAATCATTCTCCTGAAAAAGTATTAACTAGGTTAAGGTTAAAGTATTAGGCTTTTTTTTTATTTATTTTCCAGTTCATTCTAAATCAAGTCCCTGTGGGTTCGACCTTTCACTTGCATATCTCTATACTTCAATTAGATTCGTGCGCTTGCAAGTAATTATAAATTTAAGATTTGCACAACAATTGCTGAGATTAGCCGAACACCATTTGCGAACCGTTGGGTTGGATGTGTTAGTAGGCTGAGGTCGACCGCCATCAACGGCTGGTGTTGGATGGGCTAGTAGACCGGGTCGTGGAGACCTTATGATGTTAGGCTGAACACTGTTTGCGAACCATTGAGTTGGACTTGTTAATAAGCCGTGGTTGACCGCTATCAACCGTTGGTGTTAGATGGACTAGTAGATCGGATCGCGGAGACGTTATGCACTTGCAAATTGCTAAATGGGGGTTGACCCCGGTAAAAAAATTGATAACACACTTTAGAAAGTGATCCTAGGGTGAAAATGGGTTAAGTGGATTAACCACATTGCATTCATGAAAACATGCATTATTTATGGTTTCATATATTATGTTGGATGTTATGGTAGACATGAGTTAAGTAGATTAACTGCATTTCATTGATGGAACATGCATTGTTATTAATTTCACGAATATTGTATGTTGGATTTTATGGTGAGCTCTCTCCACTGGGCTATTGCTCATGTCCCTTACATTGCAAGATATGAACTAGAAGGAGGAATGGAGGAACCCATGGTACCTCGCTGAGAATCAAACTCGGATGTTTCTCGTAGTTTCCCGCTCGAAGAAACAAAATGAATCTATGAGCTACTTTATGTATTTTGATAATAAATATGCTTCTTGTGGCATAAAAACCTATGTCTGTAAGTTTGGTGTTTCCATTTAATATATTTGTGTATTGGTGTGCTCAATATATTGCTTCCATGTGTTTGAGTGAAAATTATTATGATTATTTTGCTGAATATGTTTAGGAATATTCAAGACACGGATATTTCATGTAGTTATTAGACTCACATGGGTAGTATGTTAAGGAGTTAGTGACTCATTGGGTTAAGGCTTAAAAAAAAAATTAGTCACGTCCCGGGCTCACATACGGGATCGGGTCGTGACAATTTTGGTCATCAAAATACTATTGTGGATGTTGAGCCTGAAAATCCACTGGGGTATTATCCTGACATGAGTGAAGTCCATCACCGACACGAGGATAGACAACATACACCTCCTCATGGCGGAACAACCATGCCCGGTCAGAGTGAAGGATAGGTATCGTTTGGATATATGCCCACAGGATATTTTGGTCAATTGAGATATGGGCACTTGGAGACAGACTCATTGTCAAGTAATATGCAGTCCATGTCCATTTTAGATCACCAGTCGTAACCCTCCTCCGATAGTTGGCAGTATCACTATCCATCGTCAACATCCGAGTACACGTCTACTGATGAGCGGTTTCCGAAAGAGACATATGCCAGATTTTATTTCCACGTACCCGGTTATCCATATGAAGAGCTTGATCCATAGTGATATTACGTTTTTTTAAGAAAAAATTGGTCAAGCTTTGATGTATTTGGTGACACTCAAGTGATTTCAAGTTTTTAATTTTTAAGTATTAGCACCAACCATTACTATTAGATTTAATATATTATTTTTAAATCCAGTAAAATTTCTGCCTCTAAGATTAAGAATTTAAAAAATTAGATAGATTAAAATACAACAAACATTATCTTAACATCCATTTACTCAAATCATGTTTCAATTTTCAAAATGTGTGGGAAATGGGAGAAGAAGGAATCCTAGGTAATGAATAGATTACAACCTTTTATTTTTCTTTCTCATTTTAATTTTTTTAACTAAATAGGAAAAATTAGTTTTGTTAATGACCACATTTAAATTTAGGTGACTTATAAAATTAGGAATAAAATTTAAAAAATCATAATACTAATCACTAAATTTATCAAAAATTTCTTACATAATTTTCATAATTTTTTTATCATTTCTCTTCATTTTATTGTTAATTTTAATATTAATTGTATTCAAAACTTAAATAAATAATTTGAATATGTATATGACCGATATTTAATGAAAAAATTACATTTGCAAGAAGCCCCAAATTTTCTGAAATTACCATAAAATTTTCAGACCAAAATGCAAATTTATGAAAATATTGGAGAAGAGAGAATCATATCGGCCGAATTATCGGTTTCGGCGTTTTTTGCAACCCTGGGTGTATGTAGTTAAAGAGGCTTACACATACTCCGAAGATTAGTCGGTGCTTTAAAAGACTTGTACTCCTAAGTCATAAAAAAATGTGCACTTTGATTATTCTTTTGAATTTACTTGTGTGCACAGTAGTAGTCTAGAAGCACATTGTGCACATCACAGGGGAACACCTTACCTATATCTACCACACTGTACGCATGAAGATCCCATTTAGGACATGCACTTCACTACACAACATTACACCCTACTTCCAGGGTCGACCTTGGCTCAAGGCCAAATAGGCGGCCACCTAGGCCTCTTCAATTTGACGAATGGCCTAGGCCCCCCACCATGCACTTTTCCTACAGTCTAGAGCCCCCACCAGTGTGCTGGACCTAGGGCTCCTGAAATTTTAAGGCCGGTTCTACCTACTTCATGAACACTATCATCATTTTGAGACTTAGGCTCAACATCCAGGACCAAGCACTCCTCACTGCAATATTCATGAGAGTAATTGTATAGAGAATGAATTTAAGGAGAATAAATGAGGAGAATGACCCTAAAAAATATCATTAGAGCATATAATTAGTTGGGATGTGTAAAGCAATATGGATAGAATGTGGGTATAGTTTCATACTCATCGAATCATTCAAATTTATCAAACAAGCCATATAAAATCAATGGCTTATGACACAATACCTTTTAAAGATCAAGATAAGATAAATGACCTACTTAACTCAGTGGCTTTGAGTATTGTTTTCATATGGTGGGAGAGTCATTGGTTAAAATCCAATAGTAGGTAGAACTTATAAGATAGTTGATGAATGGTATTTAATTTGTTTTCCTACCAACTTTTTTTTTGGACTAATAAAAGGACTTCGTTAATATTCTTCAATTTGAAGTATCTATTAGGTATGAGTAAAATCAAGATGATGAATCAAAAGAGTTCTACACTATGAACATTGTATGAGCACATCACTTAGATGGGCCTTAGAAGTTAGAAGGTCACGTCGGAGGGAGTGAAGAAATAGAATACACAAGAAAATATGAAATTCATCAATAAAAAAGAATCATATTTTCTATTCCAATTATTAGTAAATTCCCAAGCTTCTAGGTGGAATGTTGATAGTAATTCTTTCAACTTCTAAAGGTATAATGGCAGATCCAGAAGCTTGACTAGAAGAAATTGGAGGAGGAATTTTGTGCTATATTCATGAAAGAGTTCCAACATCTTTCTGTAATAGCTATTGAATGGTTCTCAAATCTGTCAGCGATTCCATCGCTCTTTTTCACAACTCAAAAAGTGGACAAGAGGCTCATTGATGTTGACAGTAACTGGTAAAAGTCATGCATAAAACCAATAAACTTTTGATGAATATCTTCTAAAGTTCAGGGAATCGACACTCAAATATGAGGATTGGACTAAACCAAGCCAAGTGACAAGATGAACATGTATTCGTGCTCACAGTTGTATTTCATCCGATGTAGCTAAAATAGACCTAAGTTCAATCCTCTCATGTGTGCAATTTGGCTCTCTTTCGACAAATTTGCCAGTGTTAATTTACATCGACCAATGAACGATCAAGAAACTCTCCTCATAAAGAAAGGTCTTAGATTCGATTCACTCAAATATCTCTGGACCACTTCCCATAGCGTTACTCTTTATCGACTTAATCAGTGTGTATAAAATGTGAAGTATACACATGCTGGTGAATTGTTTTCACTGTTTTTTTTCCTTTTCTTTTATTATCCAACATTATCGGAGAATCTTTCTGTTAACATAAGGTCTTCACTAAATTGATTTTCCCTTAATAACTTTTCATTTGTGCATATTTTCTTAAGTATTAATTTCCCTACTCATAGGATTATAGATTGATTATATTGAATCTTTACTTGATTACTTTCCTCTTCTTAAGATAACATAAAGTAATAGGACCATAACAGCCAAAGCTTGTTGCATAGAGCAATTTATGATAATATTTTTTTTACCTTTATTTCACATATTTGCAGACACATAGCACAAAGGCGATGAATATTTCGAACTTTAGAAAGCTTCAATTTCTCTGTATTATATATTTTAATTTTTAATGGGTCCAGTGTTTTCCAAGCTAGGAAGCAACCCAGTTCCTATCCTAGACAACAAAGGCCCACCTCTCATGTTAAGAGCTAGAACTTAGAACTCTTCTTATCTCTTAATATTTAAAGAATCCAATAATTGTATAATTTCCTCTCTAAAATCAAAGTCTCAGTCCCCAAATTCCATTCTTGGATGCGTATGTTGGGGAAGAGAGAGACATTTCTCTTGGAAAAGGCAGACTACCCATGTGTGTTGTGTGTGGTTTGGCAGATTTTTTTGTAGAATAATATTATCTTAAACTTCTTCCTTGATTATAAAGTATAAACCACACAAATTCAACTCTCAAGAGATTGTCTATTTTTTAGAAAATTATTTTGTAGAAAAAGAATTATATTAAAATTCTGTTTATATATTAAAAAATTCAGTCTTGTGACAAATTATAAAATCTAGACATTTTAAATTATTTATGTTAAGTTTTTAATAAAAATGAATGAAACATTATTTTAACGAGAAAGAAAAATCTCTTTATTTTTTAATAAAAATTTCTATCTCAGATGAAAATGAATTCTTTAAAAGAGAGAGTATACCATATTTCTTCTAATTTTGATAAAAAGTCCTCATCCTAAAATAAAAGAAAAAGGGACTTATTTTTCTATACTCCTATTTTTTTATAATCAGAAAATGACAAAAAAAAAAACCCCTTAAATTTTAATACATGGCATGAACATGGAGAGGTCCGATTGCTCTCCATGCTTGTGTCCAGTTCTATTGTTATTGACACTACTTTTGGATGCATTTGCAACTTAGTATTAGGTATATATGAAATTATCATAGACTTTAAATATCTTAAGGCTCGGTATACAGACACCCCCAAAATCTGCCAGCAGACACCGCATTTCAAATTTGGAGTGGAAATTACGTTTCTGCCCTTCCAGGTGGAATCGACCGAACGAACAGGCAACGCGTTTTCACTTCGATCGATCGATTTGAGGCGTATACGATCGTGTGATTGATCAGACAGTTCATTTTCAAATAGTCCGATTAATCCCAACAGCGGATTCAATCGATCGGATGATCCCATGAAATCTTCGGTCCCTCTAACTTTGGATTTTATGGAATGTCTCGCCCTATCTTCGGACATATTTGCATAGAATTCCTTTATTAATTTAGGATAAAAATCCTCTTTTATTGCCAAGAATTCGCTCCAAGCAAGTCTCTCAATATATTCATGAATTTGTATTTCAAAGGGTGGAAAAAAGCTAAGGTTAATGATTTTACCAAAAATCATCGGCCGAGAGTACAACTCCTCTCGGTACAATGTTGCCGCTTTCAAAGAGGTGAAATGGTTGGGGTCGAACGTATCAGTCTCCGTCTCCATTAGTGTCTCCGTCACTCTCAGTCTCTTCCCTCTCGCTCTCGATGTAGTCGTCATCCTGGCCTTCCTCACTCTCGATGTCGACCTTTGGGATGCCATGTGAAAGGAGGGGGTGTAAACGAGAATCGGTTTGGAGAAGAAGAAGAGGGGAGAATCGGTTTGGAGGAGAAGGAAGAGGGGAGAATCGGTTTGGAGGAGAATCGGTTTGAAATTGATTCGTGCGATTGACTTTGGAAGAGGGAAAAGGGCAAGATCGAACGATTTGGAGAATCGTGCGGTTAATTTGGTGAAGAGGAAAGGGTAGATCAATCGATTGGAGAAGAAGAAGAGAAAGGATTTTCGGGTTTTAGGGTTTTCAATCGCACGAAGGAAGGAAATGGGAGAAAATTTCGATCGTTGGATTATATATAAGTGTGCGATCGATCGCACGATTTCTGTGATCGTGAGATCGATCTTACCCTAAACATACAATCGATCGATTGAATAGGGAGGATCGTGCGATCGATCTTCAGACGAGAGGTCAACTGTCAAAAATGTCGACCTCTCAGTTAAAATTGATCACACGATCCTATGTGATCGTGCGATCGATCTTACACTGCTATACATTCGATCGATTGAATGTAGAGATCGTGCGATCGATCTTGAAACGAGAGGTCGACTGTCAAAATGTCGACTTCTCAGTTAAAATCGATCGCACGATCCCATGGGATCATCCGATCGATTGAATCCACTGTTGGGATCAATCGGACGATTCGAAAATGAACTGTCTGATTAATCGCACGATCGTATACGTCTCACATCGATCGATCGAAGCGAAAATGCATTGCCTGTTCGTTCGGTTGATTCCACGTGGAAGGGCAGAAATGTAATTTCCACTCCGAATTTGAAATGCGGTGTCTGCTGGCAATTTCGGAGGTGTCTGTATGCCGAGCCTATCTTAATGTTTAATAATAAGTATATCATAAATTATTTAATGAGATCAGATCAGGTGCAGCCGGCCATGTATAGCATTTTTCTTTTAATTTTTGTTGGCTCCATTAAAATTTCAACTATTTGAATTGAAAGTAAATCTAACAAGTTATAAGTGTTTTTAAATTTCAAATGGATCCATTAAATGAGGATTCATAACCGTAATCCCATCTATCTGAGGTTTACTTTATGAGTTCTTATTTTCTATTTAACTCTATTGTAAATCATACCATTTGTCACTTCATAGTTTAACATGTCATTTTTTATCCATTTCATTTGCGTTTTTGAAGGTCGCTCTCTCCTCCTACTGTCTTATATCTGTAGCTTCTCCACTCGACGCACTAGGGTTGTGCTTGGTCTTCCACTAGTATGACCAAATCACCTCAAACAAATTTTCTCAATATATCATCAATTGAAGTTATCTTTAAACTCTCCTTAATGCGTTCGTCTTTAACTCTATCTTCAAAGGTTAAACCACTCATCCAACATCACATGCACACTTTTAACTTCGATTATTTGTCTTTTCTTCATTACCCAATTTAATAACTATTTTATAAAATGATCATATTCGATGAACTACATACATTTTAGATTTCATTTCAAAATTCAATTTAAAAGGGACAGAGGGAATAGTATTTTTTAAATGATTCTGGCCCCAAAATGGGCCAAGAATAGAAAATTTTGACCTTTAAGGGCCCGATGTTTCAAATGTCAACAAAATTTAAAAGGGATTTTATAAAAAAGGCCCTTTATCTTGAAAAACTCCTAAGTTTTTCATTATTTAAAAAAAATCCTTAACTTTTTTATGATTTTCTTTTTTTTTAAAAAAAGGCCCCTTTGCTACCTTGATTAAAGATCAACTTCTTTTTAAAATTATTTACGCGTATAGCATATAGTTTACACCATGTGAAGTGTTCTATGGAGTCTTCATGAGACAGCTTTCATCCATTTTTCTTTTTCTATTAATTATATGTTATAGGCATTAGACCTACCAAAATTTTATGTAGTTCAATTACTTTAACGAAAGCTGAGCATTTTAGATGGATATAGATTTAAAATTTTGTGACCCAAATCAGAAATCAGTCCGAACAAACTAATTCACTTAGTAAACAAGTAATGGATTGAAAGATGTTAGACTAAAATCCAAATAAGACCCGACTCAAAACTGATTCGCTCAGATGCGTTATGAGGTCTACCTTGAGCCAGTCATTTGAAGTTCTTGTCATCTTTCCCATGTTGTTTGTTACATCTCTTTCGTTCTCTCATTGAATTGCAGAAGAAGATGACACCCACCCGTCTACTCTGATATTCAATGAAAGGAAAATAAGAAGACTTCATTTATTGTGGTGTCTCTTGAACTAGAATGGAGAGAAGGTATTGTCGTTCTCAGTCACCCACCACCATTGCATTGATGACTGCGATGTATTTCCTTCCATACTCTCTCCCTCTCCCTCTCCCTCTCCCTCTCCCTCTCCCAGTCTCTCTCCCTCTCCTCTCTCTCTAAAAATTTTGATTACGATCAAGGGTAGTTGCATAGTCTTGTCATCTAATAATTCACATTCCAGGAGAAATTAAAGAAGAGAATGTGGTGCATGCATCTGCTTTCCATGACTTTGTATCATCAATCCATTTCACTTGATGTGAGTCCGCTCTATACATTATGGAAAGGGATTTGCAGATTCGGCAGGTTATAAAGAAGATATTTTTGTACGGAAATGCTTTGAAAATTGAGATTTTTGGTAGTTAGTATCTTCAAAAAAAATTATTGGATCACCAGTCAAACTTTTTTCTGACCAAATTGCCACTGTCCGTACGAAGGATAACTGTAACAGCTATTTCAGAAGTACAACCACACATGGAACTTCTGTCCTAATTTTATCAGCTCTGCATGTGGTAAAAATTAGAGTTTATGAGTAACACTCGTCCCTTTTTCTTTTTTTTTATATATATATATATATACTACTTTATAGTCTAAATAAGACAAGTTTTTGTAGTCTAAGTAATAAAGATAGTTGTTTTTCATGCAAATGACTTGGGTTCAAATCTTGTTTATGGTTATTTTTTTTCCATTTTTTTATAAGAAGAGAGTAATAATTAAGGAGTTTTCATTTATCCGAGCCCGACCTCAGAGCCATCTATACATAAGTTGAGGCTTAAGGAAAAAAATCTAAACAGGGCTTTCTTGGTATTTAATATATTATTATAAGTAATATGAATTGGTTATTTATTTGTTAAATCTTTATTCAAATTACTTGTTGAATTTTGTTTATTGTCAGTAATAAATTTATCAAGAGCTCATCTTTGAGATAGAATTACTTTTTCTATTCTTCTCCTTTTTTGAAGTTTTTGAAATCCAGATTCATATTTTCTAATAGACATATTTATTTAGGCCGGGACTCGAGCTTTAACTTAAAGCCCATAGAGGCCCGTTGGACTCGTATTTAACTTTGTTTAGACTTAAAAGATAAACGGGTTAAAAGGCCTGAGCTCGACCCGTCGAACAAAAAAATCTTTATCCAAACTCGTATATTTAGGGCAAGTTCGGACAAATGAACACTCCATAATTACTACCTATTCTTTTTCAAAAAAATAAAAAAATGGTAAAATGAAAAAAATAATCATCAACAAGATTTGAACCTAGGTCAATTACACGAAAAACAAGCATATTTATCACTTGAATACAATAACTTCCATTATTTAGACTATAAAATAATATAAGAAAAATTGCGAGTGCTGCATATAAGCGCTAGTTTTTACCAACTTTGCATGAATGCTCGGTATGCAATAGTAAAACTCTCTCAGAAGTTTCGTCATAGCCATCCTCCATATGGATGTGGCCAATTTGATTAAAAAAAGGTTTGATTGGGCGTACAAAGCACAAAGCACCCTGACCCAATAATTTTTTTTGAATTTATGATGATGCAAAATCTCAATTTGCAAGGTATTTTCGTACAAAAATTCCTTATAAAAACCACAACTATTAATATATTTTTATAACCAAGATCTCTAGGGCTCTTAGAGTACATGATTAATCTTGAGGACATGTGCAAGTCTCCCTACCCACACATACTAAATAACTCTACGGAGAGTGACCTTTTGGGGTGGAGTAGAAATCAAACTCTTCATAAGACGAGTTCCATACCATTACTCTAAACCACCGCTATATTTAATTCAAAATGAGCAGTTGCCAACTTTAAATACTGTGGTACGGACAAACAAAACAGGAAAAAAAATCTGTAAAACCTTTACATTTTATATTCTTGGATTTGATGTTTGTAAGCTGGATGAAGGTATGTGATCCTTTCTATGAGAGAGTTGATAGGGATTTTAGTACTTGCCATTTGTGCTCTTTCATAAAATGAAAGTAACCTCTTACCGCAAAATATAGGTCAACTGTTCAAATTTTATTTTTAAATGGATGTAAATAAATATTTTAATTTAAAGTCTGCAAATATGAAAAGGTCAACCCGAAATAAATGAATTTGAAGTAAAATAATAGATTCAATAAAAAAGTTAGACTCTAATTTACATCTAAGTTTGATATCTACTTGTTTTCAGATGAAGATTTAAGTACCTAAATGCATTTATTTGGATTTGGATCTATTGAATTCTGATTGAAGTCTAATTTTTTGCTGGATACAGGCCATGTGAAGAAAAAGTCAGGCCCAGAGAAGTTGCGCCCTCAGTTAAAAATCTCGGCCGGGAGAAGTTTTCGCTGTCTAACCTAGACCAAAAAAATTCAGCCAGACTTTGAAAAAATTAGTAAGATTTTAGATATATCTGTAAATATTTCATATTTCTGAAAAAATAGATATTTGAGTCAAAGTCTAGACTAAATTTTTTTGGCTGATTTTATAACTGAGTTCTGGGCCTGATTGGAAGAAATCATATTTCTTCATGCTTTATATGTCTGGTAGTGCCAGGCTCTATAATGTTCCATTTAGCTAAAGATCCAAATAAAATTCCAACAACTCCAATAAGATCAAAGCTTTCAATTAGATTATAGCAGTGTTGGGTCTTTTTTATAATTGGTTATAGAATGTAATCCACCCTTATTTTCAGAATTAAGATTTTTTTTTTCTCATGCAATAAGAACAGGGATTCCCTAATGAAGAAGGTACCTCGGCAAAAATGAGGTGTTCGAATAGGAATGCAACTTGGGTTAGGCCCAATTCAAACCTGAACAGCCTGGCCCAAAAGTGGGTGGGATGACCCAACTCATTTAAAATAGGAGTTCAGTCTGGGCCGAAAAGTAAACCCATTTTCAATTTGAGCCAGACTAGGTCAATCACAGGTAGGGCTGCCCATGAAGCCCAGACTTTAAGAAAATCAAAATTTAAATAGTCTGGTCCAAAAGGCCAGTCCAATTAGTTTGACAACTGGGCTCTGATGGCGTATTTGAATTTTGAAGTTTTGAAGTCGTGGGGGTGGGCCTAGTCAAATAAGGTGAGATACGTGTGATTCATGGCGGCAAATATCGCCGATACATATTTGTTTAACTGTGGCCATATTTGACTGTACGTGTCGTGACTTAATAATTTGACTGTACGTGTCGTTACAGGCTGAGTTAATATGCATTGAGAATTGGCCAGATGGGCACATTCTAGAGTATTTTTAAATTTTTTTTTTCTTCTTTTTAGGGCTGAACCAATCATTTGAGGTTTTTTAGTCTAATAGAGATGTGTCGAGGTTTTTTAGTCTAATAGAGATGTGATGTAGTTGTTTTGTTTTTTTTTATTATTTTCAATATTTTTTCGATTTTCTATGATTTTGTAAATTTCCTAATTTCTCCGATTTAAGATGATAATACCAATGGAACTGGGTCCGTTCACGGTCTAGGTTTAGAGAAAGTCCATCTACAAAAGACTCCCTTTTATTTTGAACACTATTTTTTACTTTTCTTTTTAGATTGTTGTTTTGTAATTTGAAAATCTAACCTTGCAGATTAAAATTATACTTAAATGCCTACAAATAATTTTAATTTCAGTCTAAAAACTATTTTTTAGTCACTTAATCTTAATAATCAAAGTTGAAAGACGTTCTTGAAAAGATTCAACGCAGATTCTTTCGATCGTTAAGATCAAGTGACTAAAAATTGAATTTTAATATGAAATTCATCTACATAGTAGGTCTTTAAGTTTTATTTTAATATATCCGGTAATATTTTTAATTTATAAAAATAAGTAGACATAAAAGCCCGACTAAAAACTCGAGCCTGACCCTTCACAAAAATCTTGTTCCTAAGTCCATTTGTGTAAGTTGAGTCCTATGTGAAATGTATTCAACGTCTTTACAACTTTTAGGCATATTTTACACAAAAATTTTCAATTTGTACGTATGAAAACCCCAGAGATTTCAAATCAGAATTTGGGAATATGGGCTTCTTTTTACTATTTTGTAATATTTCTTATATTTTCTAAAAAGAAAAATAAAAAATGGGCTGATATATATGACATGGAAAAGGTTACCTTGATTGGATTGATTGGACCAATAATTTTATGTCTTTTAAACTATATAATTTTATGACTTTAAAAGGTTAGCAATGTAATGACTCTATTACAAATATCTACGTGTGAATAATTGAATATCATATTGAAAAAAGTTCATCTAAATTGGATCAATCATACTTTATTTCATAAGCTCTCCAAATTTTGAAGACCTTTAGGTTTTATTTTTTAAAATTTTGCACCTAATGAGAAGCTCATTTTGGTAATATAAAATTCATGTTCTCTAATGTCTCATAATGACATATATCTTCTATTATAATTTATTAATTTTTTATAAAAAATTAAATTTCATAAAAATGTTAAAAATATAAGAAGAATCACAAAAATGCCCTAAAACTATGTCAGGCGCATCAAAAGCCCTTCATTTAATTTTATAAAAACTTGTATAATATTATTTAATTTTTTTATAAGAAATCTTGAAATGAAAATTCTTAATAATTTTAAAGATACGCGTAGGTTAAATGACTCTACTGTGGATGCAAACACTGTATATTTTGGAACAATTCCGGTCCGGGGAGTGATCCTCACACGGGTATAGACACGGGTTTTAGAGTATGCCCAATTTGCCCTCTACACCTGCCGTACCGAAGAAGAATAAAGGAGAATGCATGAACAGTGTAATTCGGTTCTCCGAAATTTGAAATCGGAGAGCCAAAATTCATGAACAGTGCAATGTTCACGAATTCGGCTATCGGAAATTTCAAATCAGAGAGCCTATGAACAGTAAAAATCACCATAAACTGTAAAAATCAGCCAATTGAAATTTTACTTTTCATGCGAAGGGTAAAATTGGAAATACTCTAAAACTCGTGTTGCTAAACACAATATACCCGTGTGAGAATCGCTCCCCTTCGGATCCTTTTGACCACATGTTGTACAAGCAAAACAAGTGTGAATGTCCTTCATATGCATTTGTGTGTAATATGTTAAAGATAGCTGTAAATTGGAGAATTTCTGGCAATTGAGAAAAAATCTTGGTTAGTTGTCCTATAATTAGGAGATAATTATTTATTTTTATTAGGAGAGTGATGGAGATAAATTAAGGGATTGATGAAGAGTGAATTCAGCAAAAGAAATACACATTTCCAAAATCTTACTTGATATTATTCTAAGACGGAAATTCATTGGGTGGCCCTTATTTTTTAAAATAATGGACACTAATATTTTTTCACTACTTTTGTGATGACAAGTAAATAAAAAGACAAGTCTATTATCTTTTATTATAGAAACATTGGTATCCTTATCCAGCTTTACTATTTTTCCAATGTAGGAATAGAACATTGGCATGTATTTTTTTTTTAATACGTGGAAACTCGCCGACCCCACTTCATGATGATCATAGGTAAAATTCTAGATCAATGACACCACCCACAAGCACTATGGATCAAGTTAGGTGCTCCTAGAGTTTGAGGGCAAGACCTTGCACACAAAAATGAGAATACCCAACCACTCGAACAAATAAAGCGATGAATGCCTTTTGTTTTTTTATAGTCCCACTTAGATTTTTAAAGATTTTCATTTTTTCATCTTTGGGATTCAATTGTGCATTTCATATTGATCCCAAACTTGATAACACATTATCAGACCTAGATAATGGAAAAGATTTCATTATCAAATGGATTCCTGTCACCAAGGTGAAATATAAGCAAGGTGTGTATATAATTGAAGAAAATCACTAAGCCTACTATTAGTGCTACTCACTTTGTTCTCTATTTTTTATTCAAGATTTTGCACCTTGAATTAATCAATATTAGATTACATTTGGTTAAGCCTATATTCAATTTTATCTCCCTTTTGCGTGCTCTGTATATTTGGCAAGTACAATTCGTTGCCTATATTGTTCTATATTATCTTTGATGAGAAATTTATGAAGAACTATTCATACTATGTTTGATGTTTCATTTCCTTTAAATTATACTTCTTGAATACTTTAATTTCTCCATAAATTAATACCTAATGCTTAGATATTGCACTGTGACTTTGTTCCATATTACTCTCTCCTTTTTATCATTTGAAATGTTGTTTGAATTTTTGTTTTAGCTATAGTTCTTTACCATCTTTTTTTTATTAAGACCATGAAATTAAAGCTAAATTAGAAGTGATGGGATGAATGAGGGAAAGGATGGGTAAGGTGAGAATTCATATTTATTAAATCATTCCAATTCATTAAATGAGTCATATATAATCAACGGAATCCGAAACTGCAATCTCTAAGAGACTAACATCAGAAGGCTAAAATGATTAAATAGAGGTACAATTTCATATAAATCCCATTCTTGTAACCCTCTACAGAATTTATCCGATCACGTGGGCCTCTATTCAATTTTGAGGGTCATTCTCTTCATCTCATTCTTCTTAACCCATCTCTATAGAATTTCTCGAGAAATACAACGTTTCTTGGAAATCAATATCCATGATCCAGTTCTTTGATTTGTTTTTCTAAGATTCTTCTCTACATTTATTTTAACAGGTCAATATTTCAATTGGGCAGTGGAGCTCTATTACCTACTAATACTAAAATGCATGCACACAAAGTTTTTCTCTGACAACAAACATTTCACGATTGAAAAGTGAGATCATACCAAGTATATTGAAGATTGGTGTGAAGATGAAAGGGGATGTTGAAATTGATGAACCCTGCTCAGTATTTTTGCTTCCTCACCTCCAGTATCAGATACAAGGCTCTATTTTTCTCTTTTTTTAATTTACGTATGGAAAATCGCAAAATACTCAGCGTAAAACTCCAACGGGTGGACCCCTACCTTTAAGGCACACTAAAGTTAAGTCATGAGGACATAATTAGAAAATAGTATTATTTTCTTTTACAACGCTTAGAAGGTAGGCATAACTTACACTTCAAATCTATTTATGCATTTGGAAAACTTAGATTCATGTCTCTTTGAACTGGAGCTACAAGGGAATCAATGATTGTGATGTGTTTGCCTAATATCCTAGATGACTTGGTCTCAAACTGTGAAGAAAATAATACTGCTCAGTTTCTCATTAAAAGAGAGCCCATTTCTTTTGTTTATTATCAAAACAAAAATAAAGTTCTAAGATAAGATAAATTTAAATTTAAATAAAAGATAATGAAGAGAATTAGATAATGCTAATTCTATCTATCACAAACTACTCTAATACCTTCTTTCTTTAAACCATATTCGTCTTATCCATGCTCATCTAGTAGCACCGCTAAAACCCATTGTCTTTTTTTTTTTTTTAAGATCAAGGTATTCAAATTTCTCATTTGATTAATCTTTTGAGCATGTGTAAACGTAAAATCACATGCCAGGTATAAACAAGAGCAGATTTTGTCTCCTTATTTTATGTCTATCTTTTATAATATATATCATCATCATCATAGTTATAATCTAATGTGTAGATCGATTTTTCATGTTTTATTTAATATGAGTACCTATCATCTAATATGTAATTTTTTTAAAGCCATTGCTATCAGCTGCCAAATGACTGTTAACGATAAAAAATTGATAATTCAATATTTATTTCTCAATTAATTGAAAGAATGAATGAAAAATTATATTTGTACAATGGCGTATATATTCACACGTGGAGTCGGTATTTGAGAAATCAGAAGAGCTTTCCTCCAAACTCCTGAGAGGAAGAAGAAGAAGAAGCAAGTTCCTTGAGCTCTGAGATGCTCCTTCCCAATTCGATTGCGAGTTTCATCTCAAACACTTCTCCGTTCTCTCTGTTTTTAACATCTCTCTCGTTGAGGTTGGATTCAATCGACTCCTCCAAGAATCGATAGAAGCCGGCACAGTTCCGGTACATTTCGAACACCATCCCGACCTGCCCGCCGTGCTCCATCGTGTTCACAATTGTCGCCAATGCCCCTCCGGCAACGCCAACCAACCCGGCCCATGACCCAAATGAAGAAGAACCCGCCAATGCACTCCCCATTGCAGCAAGGCCAGTGAGTAAAGGGCCAGCGGTAGCTAAAATCCTGTTCACTTTGAGTACCAAATTGCTCAGTCTCACATACTCTGCTGTGTCCTTTCTCTTCAACACTTCAAGAACTCCTCTCATCTCCTCTTCGAGTTCTCGACTCCATCCATTCGAGCTCGTTGTCTCCAAAAATTGCTGTTCTTGTGGTCGTCGCTGTTGTTGTGAAGGCCACCATCTTGCTGGCTCCACAACTGCTGGGAACTTTTCAAGCATTCCGGGTAGCAACGGAAGAGGGTAGGCCTTGTCGAGTGCAAGAATCTTCTCCATTGCATCATTTACATCCATCATATTCGGTTTTCCAATAGCAATTGTAGTTTTGATTTGTTCGTGAAGGCGACGAAACAAGCGGGCTGCATTCCTCTGCTCCTCTGCGAGTTGTGAGGGCTGGATCTTGTTCACCACCAACAGCATCCCAGTTGCCGCCGTATAAAGGAGTGTCGACGTGAGCTTCATAGAAAGCATTGAATTTGTCCCAGTTGGGATCATTGAGAGCCCGGCCACGGTGGCAGCAGTGAGAGTGATGGCATTGATGGAGTTGAGGAGGAGGCTGTTCCAGTTGTTTCTCTGCTCTCCGATGTTTGCGTGCATCTCAGCCCGGTCGGCCACCGTCTCTGCAATCGCGTAGAGCTTGACCAGAGCCTTGTCAGCCACCGAATTCTGATTACCCACTGCCTCAGTTGTTCTCCCCAATTGGGTATTCCCTGTTTGAAGTTTATCAGCGGTCTTAATTTGTATCTTTGGAAGTGGCAGGCGGATTTTTTGAAGTTTTGGGGTGGATAGAGTGGCAAAAATTTTCCTTTCAGATGAAGAAGAAATGAGATTGAAGGAGGCTTGAAGGGATGCCATATTCTTGTCCTTGATGGGGTTTTGAGTTTTGTCAATTGGATTTAGGAGGACATTAAAGAGGAAATATTGAGGTAGATGAGATCAGATATGAGGTGATGAGAGGCAATGCCTTGTTTATATAGAGATTGAGAAGTTCAATATTTCGTACTACGTAGCGTTTGGATGACCAGACCAAATCTTTGTTCTGGGATTTGAGTATTTGACAGCTTCTACGTCAAACGGTCCTACTGCCTGACAGGAGAGACTTGGATTTTGGACCCAATTTTAAAGAGAACGGGTCCAACTAACGAGCGAAGAGAGTTATATCCACCCCGGTCCTGGTTTGACATTCCTATCAAATATTTATTTAGATCATATTTCTCAGATATATTTAAATATAAAAATATTTTTAAATATATATTTAACTTTTAATATAAATTAAAAAAATAGATGTTAGGCTATTTTTTTTTTTTAAGGTTCGGAGGTGTTCAGACGTCACTACTCGTCCAAGACTTCAATTCTAAAATCTCGTGTCTCAACCATTAAATCATCCATTGAAAACAAAATTTCTAACGTAAAAGGATTTTAAAATCTTTGTTCAAGTTAAACTATTCATTTTTGTAGTTTTATATTATACAAAAATTGAAAAAAAAATATATTTGACTAGACCAAATAAATATGATATGAATGATATAATTTGTAGGATCCATAAAGAGAACATATTACAACATTTTTTTTTAATATCTTGACACATGTACACAATACAAAGATTTTTTGTCTATTAAATGTAATTACTAATTGGTTTTATGTTCTGCTTGTATTCAAGAGAAGAAAAGTAAACGGGAGAAGGGGAGAATTGAAATTGAATAAGATAAGAGACAAATCAAACAAGTGAAAAATAATATAAATTCTCTGCATTGAATTAGTGAATTAGAATTTTCTACCTTGAAAATACTAGTTTCCTATTAAAAAAAAATTGTTTCGTTTAAATACTCTCCCAAATGAAAGTAGGAAATTAATTAGAATTACTTCAATTTTATAATAAAACATGAGAACCCTTTATTTTTTTAGTTTAAAAGAGAAAAGACACCACGATTTTTAATACAAAAATGACTATGCTTTTATTATAATATTTTACAATTATTTTTTTAACAGAAAAGGTAATTGAGCATTTCTTTTATAAAAATTGGCATTGTTGTAGAAAATGAATTGTTGAGTTCTCACTTTGTTGCTCTAATGCAATACCACAAGAAAATTCATGGTGCCGCCATTTAGAGAAGGCCATGTATATAAACTTACAACTAATTTTAGTTATAATAATTTTAATCTTATTAATCTTTAGAGTATGTGTAAATCTTCCTATCCGCACACGTTCGGTACAAACTATGGAGAGTGACCTTGTTTATATTGAGGGGGCTTAATCCAAAGGTTTCCTAATGGTGAGAATCAACTACCAAGCTAACTCGGAAGGATTTTTATATAATAAGTTTTTATTGATTAAGTTCTTATTTAAAGTAAAAGAAAAAGGTAAAATGAAAATTTCATAGTAATATCTATAAATAGTTATTTATTGTGATACTATGACATGTTATTTATAAAAATAATTATGTAATTTTTTTCTAAAAATATTCTTAAAATGATAATTCAGAAGTCAGAATTCAAGTGAACGGAGTCAAACTGACACCGAGTTAAACTTACAGGTACAACTCAAATCAATTAAATTGACTAAACTTTGCAACTTTGACAAGACTTTTTGTACTTTTGAGCCTCTTGTCTTATGTCTATCTTTTATAATATACAGTATCATCATAGTCATAATATACTGTGTAAATCAAATTTTCATGTTGTATTTATTATGAGTACCCATCATCTAATATGTAATTTTTTTAAAGCCATTTCTACCAGCAGCCAAATGACTATTAACTTCTAAACGGTAAAAATTTGATAATTCAATATTTATTTCTCATTTAATTGTAAGAAAGAATAAAAAATTATATTTGTACAATGCGTATATATTCACAAGTGGAGTTGGTATTTGAGAAATCAGAAGAGCTTTCCTCCAAACTCCTGAGAGGAGGAAGAAGAAGAAGAAGAAGAAGCAAGTTCCTTGAGCTCTGAGATGCTCCTTCCCAATTCGATTGCGAGTTTCATCTCAAACACTTCTCCGTTCTCTCTGTTTTTAACATCTCTCTCGTTGAGGTTGGATTCAATCGACTCCTCCAAGAATCGATAGAAGCCGGCAGAGTTCCGGTACATTTCGAACACCATCCCGACCTGCCCGCCATGCTCCATCGTGTTCACAATTGTCGCCAATGCCCCTCCGGCAACGCCAACCAACCCGGCCCATGACCCAAATGAAGAAGAACCCGCCAATGCACTCCCCATTGCAGCAAGGCCAGTGAGTAAAGGGCCAGCGGTAGCTAAAATCCTGTTCACTTTGAGTACCAAATTGCTCAGTCTCACATACTCTGCTGTGTCCTTTCTCTTCAACACTTCAAGAACTCCTCTCATCTCCTCTTCGAGTTCTCGACTCCATCCATTCGAGCTCGTTGTCTCCAAAAATTGCTGTTCTTGTGGTCGTCGCTGTTGTTGTGAAGGCCACCATCTTGCTGGCTCCACAACTGCTGGGAACTTTTCAAGCATTCCGGGTAGCAACGGAAGAGGGTAGGCCTTGTCGAGTGCAAGAATCTTCTCCATTGCATCATTTACATCCATCATATTCGGTTTTCCAATAGCAATTGTAGTTTTGATTTGTTCGTGAAGGCGACGAAACAAGCGGGCTGCATTCCTCTGCTCTTCTGCGAGTTGTGAGGGCTGGATCTTGTTCACCACCAACAGCATCCCAGTTGCCGCCGTATAAAGGAGTGTCGACGTGAGCTTCATAGAAAGCATTGAATTTGTCCCAGTTGGGATCATTGAGAGCCCGGCCACGGTGGCAGCAGTGAGAGTGATGGCATTGATGGAGTTGAGGAGGAGGCTGTTCCAGTTGTTTCTCTGCTCTCCAATGTTTGCATGCATCTCAGCCCGGTCGGCCACCGTCTCTGCAATCGCGTAGAGCTTGACCAGAGCCTTGTCAGCCACTGAATTCTGATTATCCACTGCCTCAGTTGTCCTCCCCAATTGGGTATTGCCTGTTTGAAGTTTATCAGTGGTCTTAATTTGTATCTTTGGAAGTGGCAGGCGGATTTTTTGAAGTTTTGGGGTGGATAGAGTGGCAAAAATTTTCCTTTCGGATGAAGAAGAAATGAGATTGAAGGAGGCTTGAAGGGATGCCATATTCTTGTCTTTGATGGGGTTTGAGTTTTATCAATTTGATTTAGGAGGAGACAAAGTGGTTAAAGAGGAAATATTGAGGTAGATGAGATTAGATATGAGGTGATGAGAGGCAATGCCTTGTTTATATAGAGATTGAGAAGTTCAATATTTCGTACTACGTAGCTTTTGGATGACCAGACCAAATCTTAGTTCTGGGATTCGAGTATTTGACAGCTTCTACGTCAAACGGTCCTCCTGCCTGACAGGAGAGACTTGGATTTTGGATCCAATTTTAAAGAGAACGGGTCCAACTAACGAGAGAAGAGAGCCATATCCACCCCGGTCCTGGTTTGACATTCCTACCAAATATTTATTTAGATCATATTTCTCAGATATATTTAAATATAAAAATATTTTTAAATATATATTTTATTTTTAATATAAATTAAAAAAATTGATGTCGGGCTTTTTTTTTTTGAGGTCCGGAGATATTCAGGCGTCACCAGGGGTTATAATATCAATATGTATCAGGTTTTAAGGACCGAACAATATCGGGTATTGGCCGTACAAAAAGGTAATCGGCCGATATGACCGATAATTGGTCCAAAATATCGGTTACCATATCGGCCGATATGTATAAATTTCGGTTTTTAAAATTTATTTCCTTTTTTTTAAGAAAAAGAAACAAACCCAATATCGCCTGATACGGCTGATATATCGGACTTTTTATCGGTTCACATATCGGCCGATATTGTATTTATCGGTCTGAAAAGCGTGCTTTAAAAAAAAAATCGATATCGGTTGTGGGCCCCACAGGATATCGACGATATTATGTCCGAATATCGGCCAATATATCTACCGTTTCTCGGTAAACAATATCGGCCAATGTTTCTATTTATTGGTTTTTATGCAGTTTTTTAGCGGTTTTAGGTGGTTTTAGGCGGTTTTGAGCTGTTTTTAGAGCAGATGATGCTTATGTTTTCATTTTAGTATTTAATCCCCCATTTCCATGTAAATTGCCAAAAAAATATGTAAATGTATAAAAAAAAATATGAATTTTTTTTTAACCAACCCTCTCAGTGTGCACTAGTTCTGGACTGTAAAAAAAT
The DNA here is from genome assembly GCA_022113865.1 of Chimonanthus praecox. Classification (NCBI taxonomy): domain Eukaryota; kingdom Viridiplantae; phylum Streptophyta; class Magnoliopsida; order Laurales; family Calycanthaceae; genus Chimonanthus; species Chimonanthus praecox. The sequence goes on along the minus strand of CM039087.1, from coordinate 56,061,555 downwards.
TTTGTTTGACAACAGATGATGCTTTTTTTTTTCCATTTTATCATTTAATCCCTCATTTTCATGTCATAAATTGCCAAAAAATATGTAAATGTGACTATTTTTTATAATTTTGTGCATTTCTTAAACAATAATGGCAAAGAACAAAGAAGATCCAGCATGGTTGTTTGGTGAATGACATACTAATAACAGAGTGAAATGCAACTTCTGTGAAAAAATGATATCAGGAGGAATAACCTGTTTAAAGAAACATATAGCCGGAAAGACAGGAAATATAGCAACCTGCGCACCAACACAAGTGCAACTTATTTGCCGGCAACTATTGGAAGTCAATGCCAAAAAAAAGACAAATTTAAAAAAATTTGCCCCTAAGATTAAGAATTTAAAAAATTAGATAGATTAAAATACAACAAACATTTAAAAAAAATTATAATACTAATCACTAAATTTATCATAAATTTCTTACATACTTTTTCATAATTTTTAATAGAATTTTATTAAAATTGGGATCTTACTTTCTAGAATTTTGTATTTTGATTTTTATTTTGTACTTTTATTTCTTAAGAGACTTATGTTATTGATGGTAAAATATTTCTTTAATTAGATGTCGATCATGAATGCGAGGGTCAAATTAAATTTAAGAAGTACAATTTAAGATGAATTTGTCAATGACATTTACAATTGGAATTAATAATTGGAATTTGAGATGGCTGTAACATGCATAGATGTTAGGTTAACAAGTGATAGAAAATATAATATTAAACATATAAATTTAATTTTTATAATGTTAGCTTTTAAAGGAGATCTTAAATATTTATTATTAATTGTTTTATCTTAAATTAGTATAAAAGTATGTAAAATGCTTAATCACTAAATTTATCAAAAAATTCTTACATACTTTTTCATAATTTTAAATATATTTTTTTATCATTTCTCTTCATTTTATTGTTAATTTTAATATTAATCATATTCGAAACTTATAATAAATAATTTGAATATGTGTATGACCGATATTTAATGAAAAAATTACATTTTCAAGAAGCCCCAAATTTTTTGAAATTACCATAAAAATTTCGGACCAAAATACAAATAAATAGAAATATCAGAGGAGAGAGAAACTTATCGGTCGATAATTTGGCTGATATGCATATGGGCCAAATTATCAGCCTCACCATTTTTTAAACCCCTAGGCGTCACTAGTGGCCCAAGACCTCAATTCTAAAGTCTCGTGTCTCAACCAGTAGGTCAACTATTGAAAACAAAATTTCTAACGTAAAAGGATTTTAAAATCTTTGTTCAAGTTAAACTATTCATTTTTATAGTTTTATATTATAAAAAAATATATAAATTTGAAAAAAATATTTGACTAGACCAAATAAATATGATATGAATGATATAATTTGTAGGATCCATTAAGAGAACATATTACAACATTTTTTTAATATCTTGACACATGTACACAATACAAAGATTTTTTGTATATTAAATGTAATTACTAATTCGTTTTATGTTCTGCTTGTATTCAAGAGAAGAAAAGTAAACGGGAGAAGGGGAGACTTGAATTTGAATAAAATAAGAGAGAAATCAAACAAGTGAAAAATTATATAAATTCTCTGCACTGAATTAGTGAATTAGAATTTTCTACCTTGAAAATACTAGTTTCCTATTAAAAAAAATTGTATCGTTTAAATATTCTCCCAAATGAAAGTAGGAAATTAATTAGAATTACTTCAATTTTATATTAAAACATGAGAAGCCTTTTTTTTTTAGTTTAAAAGAGAAAAACACCACGATTTTTAATACAAAAATGACTATGCTTTTATTATAATATTTTACAACTATTTTTTTAAAAGAAAAGGTAATTGAGCATTTCTTTTATAAAAATTGGAAAATACCAATCATTTAATTTTTTGAATGAAAAAAATTGGCATTGTTGTTAGAAAATGAATTGTTGAGTTCCAACTTTGTTGCTCTAATGCAATACCACAAGAAAATTCATGGTGCCGCCATTAGAGAAGGCCATGTATATAAACTTACAACTAATTTTAGTTATAATAATTTTAGAAAAATAATCAAAACACCTATAATTTCATACACATAATCTCATAAATAGAGGAAAAGTAAAGAAAATGTGAAACAAGCAAAGAGAGGCAAAGTTAAGGTGACGGAGATACGATAACTGAATTAATTTTTAGGAAAAAATTTAAAAATGACTCTATTAAAGACAATCTAAAATTAAACCCAATAAATAAAAAATTGAGAGAAACTTATTTGAAGTGGTTTGGACTTGTTATAAGAACAAGAACAAAGTTATGACCAGTACGTAGAGTCAAAAATATATAAATTGTAGTATGAGAAGGAAGTAGACTATTGAAGACATAGAGAAAAGAGATACAAAAAGATACGACACATACCAGAGTTATTGAGAGTATAGTTTATTATAGGGCCAAATGAGGAATTAGAACTTGTAAAACCGACTCCATATAGATGAGACTTAGGCACTGATGATGATGATGATAAGATCTTTATTTTTGAACAAACAACTTTTCACATATCATATCTCCACCTCAAATAATTTATTCTCGTGGTTGAAAAAATGGAGTTTTTTATACTATCAAATCGTAGTGATCCGTGTCTTTGATTTATTTTAGCCACAAAATTAAAAAAAACATCAATTTTTAATTCTTGGGGCATCTGCAAACCTCCCTATCCGTATACTCTGGGTACAAACTATGGAGAGTGACCTTTCTTATGTTGAGCGGGCTTAATCCCAAGGCCTCTTACAAATAATAGTGAGAATTGACCATCAAGCTAACTGATAAGGATTTTTATTGGATAATTTTTTATTGATTGAATTCTTATTTAAAGTAAAAGAAAAAGGTGAAATGACAATTTCATAGTAATGTATATGTTATATATTGTGATAATATAGCATGTTATTTATAAAAATAATTCTGTAAAGATAATTCAGAAGTCAGAATTCAAGTTAACCGGGTCAAACTGACACCGAGTTAAACTTACAAGTTACAATTCAAATCAATTAAGGGCAGCGGGCTACGGTGACCCAAAATATGACCTGCTATCTCACTACTAAATAAATGTAGCCAATTATATAATTAAATAATATTTTTTTTATGATATGGCTGGCTATAATTTTTAGCCAGACTCGTCACACGGTATAGTGTTAACTAGAATGACTACTTTTTAATATTTTATTATTGTTTTATGTACATTTTTAACAAATTTAAAAGAAAATAAATATAAAGACATTACATATTTTTTCACAAGTAATTAAATAAATTAACAAAACATTCGTATTTTTTTTGTTTCTCATATATTTTGTTTACATTACAAATGTAAAGGAAAAAAAAATTGAACAGTAATTTTTTTTTTTTAAATTTTAAAGTTATTTTTTAAGTACTGTATATTTTCAAAATTTCTCAAATTAAATATCCGGAGTAATTACGATAGCTTGATAAAAATACTTTAAGAATTCAAGGTCTTTTGACACTTCCAAATGCTTAAAACACAGTGTTTTACAAATAAGGGTATCCCTTGGTTGTGTGGAAAATATATTTGGAAGTGTCAAAAGATCTTAAAGTCTTAAAGTATTTTTTTCAGGCTACGTAATTAGTCCGGATATTCAATTTGAGAAATTTTGGAAATACACAGTGCTTAAAAAATAATTTTAAAGTTTTAAAGGAGATATCGACAATATAGACAGTTATTTTTTAAGCACTGTGTATTTCCAAAATTTATCAAATTGAATATCCAGACTAATTACGATAACTTGATAAAAATACTTTAAGACTTAAAGGTCTTTTGACACTCCTAAATATATTTTCCACATAGCTAAGGAATACCCTTATTTATAAAACACTGTGTTTTAAGCATTTGAAAGTGTCAAAAGACCTTGAATTCTTAAAGTATTTTTATCAGGCTATCGTAATTAGTCCAGATATTTAATTTGAGAAATTTTAAAAATACACAGTGCTTAAAAAATAACTTTAAAATTTAACTTTTATTTCTCAATAACTATAATTTTAATTTTTTATACAGAATAATTTTAATTTTTTGTTTCTCATATATTTTGTTTACAAATGTGAAGGGAAAAAAAAATCAAAAGGTAAAGAGCTATTTTTTATTTTTTGTAAAAAAATAAAATAATAAAGTAAAGAAAAAAAATAATTATTTTCCCTAATATACAAATTATACCAAAAACAAAAAAAAATTCCAAAATAATCAAATAAATAAATAAAAAGAGAAACTAAAAAAAATTAAAAACTATAAGCAAGTTATATATACGGCCGCCATACGGGATGCTCTAAGCTCAATCAAGAGTGGATTGACTAAACTTTGTAACTTTGACATGACTTTTTGTACTTTTGAGCCACCGTAGTCTTATGTCTATCTTTTATAATATACATCATCATTATAGTCATAATCTACTGTGTAAATCAAATTTTCATGTTTTATTTAAGGAAATCATACACACACTTAGAAAATCTTTCTCTACACATCCATTTTGTTCAAAACCTCAATTCTAAAGTCTCGTCTCCCAATCAGTAGGTAAACCATTGAAAACAAAATTTCAAATGTAATAGGATTTTAAAACTTTGTCCAAGTTAAACTATTCATTTTTATAGTTTTGTACTAAAAAAATAAAATATAAATTTAAAAAAAAATTATATTTGACTAGACCAAATAAATATGATATGAATGATATAATTTGTAGGATCAAGAACATATTACAACATTTTTTTTAATATCTTGACCACACTGAGTTGTGTGAAGCCATAGCAAGAGTAAATCTTCTCTTAAAAGAATGAAGTGAGAGTTATTGTACATTTGCTACAATGTTTGTAGAGAAGAGTTATACAATTAGTTGGTCATCAAATTTATAAATGAACAATGTGATACTACTAAATTTTAATTATTTGACGTTAATTGGAGAGAGTGGAGATAGAAAAATAATTCCATTCTCCAATTAAGTAAATCGCTAAAAATTAGTTTTATGTGTTTACAACAAAATTTGTATGCAATGACAAGTGGAATAAATATTTTAATTTTATTTTCTGGCACGAGTGCATGAGAATATTTATTTTTATTGGAGTAAACATGTAAAAACTACAAACTACGCTGGGTATTCCACGTTTTCCCACACATAAATTTAAAAAAACTACAAAGATTTTTTGTATATTAAATGTAATTACTAATTAGTTTTATGTCCTGCTTGTATTCAAGAGAAGAAAAATAAAGGGGAGAAGGGGAGACTTGAATTTGAATAAAATAAGAGAGAAATCAAACAAGTGAAAAATTATATAAATTCTCTGCACTGAATTAGTGAATTAGAATTTTCTACCTTGAAAATACTAGTTTCCTATTAAAAAAAATTGTTTCGTTTAAATACTCTGCCAAATGAAAGTAGGAAATTAATTAGAATTACTTCAATTTTATAATAAAACAGAGAACCCCTTATTTTTTTAGTTTAAAAGAGAAAAAATACCACAATTTTTAATACACAAATGACTATGCTTTTATTATAATATTTTACAATTATTTTTTTTAAAGAAAAGGTAATTGAGCATTTCTTTTATAAAAATTGGAAAATACCAATCATTTAATTTTTTGAATGAAAAAAATTGGTATTGTTGTTAGAAAATGAATTGTTGAGTTCTAACTTTGTTGCTCTAATGCAATACCACAAGAAAATTCATGGTGCCGCCATTTAGAGAAGGCCATGTATATAAACTTACAACTAATTTTAGTTATAATAATTTTAGAAAAATAATCAAAACACCTATAATTTCATACACATAATCTCATAAATAGAGGAAAAGTAAAGAAAATGTGAAAAAAGCAAAGAGAGGCAAAGTTAAGGTGACGGAGATACGATAAGTGAATCAATTTTTAAGGATAAATTTAAAAATGATTCTATTAAAGACAATCTAAAATTAAACCCAATAGATGAAAAATTGAGAGAAACTTATTTGAAATGGTTTGGACTTGTTACAAGAACAAGAACAAAGTTATGACCGGTACGTAGAGTCAAGAGTATATATATTGTAGTATGAAGAGGAGAAGGAAAACATAGAGAAAATAGATACAAAAAGATACAACACATACCAGAGTTATTGAGAGTATAGTTTATTATAGGGCCAAATGAGGAATTAGAACTTGTAAAACCGACTCCATATAGATGAGACTTAGGCAATGATGATGATGATGATGAGATTAAACCATAATGCTCTTTAGTTTTGAATAAACAACTTCTCATATATCATATCTCCACATCAAATAATTTATTCTCGTGGTTGAAAAAATGGAGTTTTTGATACTATCAAATCATAGTGATCCGTATGATTTATTTTAGCCACAAAATAAAAAAAAATCATCAATTTTTAATCCTTGAAGCATGTGTAAATCTCCCTTTCCACACACACTGGGTACAAAATATGGAGAGTGACCTTTTTTATGTTGAGGTGGCTTAATCCTAAGGCCTCCTATAAACAATGGCGAGAATTGACCACCAAACTAACTTGTCAGGATTTTTATTGGATAAGTTTTATTGATTTAGTTCTTATTTAAAGTAAAAGAAAAAGGTGAAATGACAATTTCATAGTAATGTCTATGAATAGTTATATATTGTGATAATATAACATGTTATTTATAAAAATAATTATGTAAATTTTTTCTAAAAATATTCTTAAAATGATAATTCAGAAGTCAGAATTCAAGTGTACAGGTCAAACTGACACCGAGTTAAACTTACAAGTTACAACTCAAATCAATTAAGCTCGATCAAGAGTGGATTGACTAAACTTTGCAACTTTAACAAGACTTTTTGTACTTTTGAGCCTCCGTTGTCTTGTGTCTATCTTTTATAATATTCATCATCATCGTAGTCATAATTTACTGTGTAGATCGATTTTTCATGTTTTATTTATTATGAGTACCCATCACCTAATATGTAATTTTTTTAAAGTCATTTCTACCAGCAGCCAAATGACTATTAACTTCTAAACGGTAAAAATTTGATAATTCAATATTTATTTCTCATTTAATTGTAAGAAAGAATGAAAAATGATATTTGTACAATACGTATATATTCACAAGTGGAGTTGGTACTTGAGAAATCAGAAGAGCTTTCCTCCAAACTCCTGAGAGGAAGAGGAAGAAGAAGAAGAAGCAAGTTCCTTGAGCTCTGAGATGCTCCTTCCCAATTCGATTGCGAGTTTCATCTCAAACACTTCTCCGTTCTCTCTGTTTTTAACATCTCTCTCATTGAGGTTGGATTCAATCGACTCCTCCAAGAATCGATAGAAGCCGGCAGAGTTCCTGTACATTTCGAACACCATCCCGACCTGCCCGCCGTGCTCCATCGTGTTCACAATTGTCGCCAATGCCCCTCCAGCGACGCCAACAAACCCGGCCCATGACCCAAATGAAGAAGAACCCGCCAATGCACTCCCCATTGCAGCAAGGCCAGTGAGTAAAGGGCCAGCGGTAGCTAAAATCCTGTTCACTTTGAGTACCAAATTGCTCAGTCTCACATACTCTGCTGTATCCTTTCTCTTCAGCACTTCAAGAACTCCTCTCATCTCCTCTTCGAGTTCTTGAGTCCATCCATTCGAGCTCGTTGTCTCCAGAAATTGCTGTTCTTGTGGTCGTCGCTGTTGTTGTGAAGGCCACCATCTTGCTGGCTCCACAACTGCTGGGAACTTTTCAAGCATTCCGGGTAGCAACGGAAGAGGGTAGGCCTTGTCGAGTGCAAGAATCTTCTCCATTGTATCATTTACATCCATCATATTCGGTTTTCCAATGGCAATTGTAGTTTTGATTTGTTTGTGAAGGCGACGAAACAAGCGGGCTGCATTCCTCTGCTCCTCGGCGAGTTGCGAGGGCTGGATCTTGTTCACCACCAACAGCATCCCAGTTGCCGCCGTATAAAGGAGTGTCGACGTGAGGTTCATAGAAAGCATTGAATTTGTCTCAGTTGGGATCATTGAGAGCCCGGCCACGGTGGCAGCAGTGAGAGTGATGGCATTGATGGAGTTGAGGAGGAGGTTGTTCCAGTTGTTTCTCTGCTCGCCCATGTTTGCGTGCATCTCAGCCCGGTCGGCCACCGTCTCTGCAATCGCGTAGAGCTTGACCAGAGCCTTGTCAGCCACCGAATTCTGATTATTCACTGCCTCAGTTGTCCTCCCCAATTGGGTATTCCCTGTTTGAAGTTTATCAGTGGTCTTAATTTGTATCTTTGGAAGTGGCAGGCGGATTTTTTGAAGCTTTGGGATGGATAGAGTTGCAAAGCATTTCCTTTCAGATGAAGAAGAAATGAGGCTGAAGGAGGCTTGAAGGGATGCCATGTTCTTGTCCTTGATGGGATTTGAGTTTTGTCAATTAGGAGGTGAGAAAGTGATTAAAGAGTAATTAATGAGGTAAATGAGATTAGATATGAGGTGATGAGAGGCAATGCCTTGTTTATATAGAGATTGAGAAGTTTAATATTTCGTACCACGTAGCATTTGGATGACCAGACCAAATCTTAGTTTAGGAATTTGACAGTTTCTACGTCAAACGGTCCTCTTGCCTGAGAGGAGAGACATGGATTTTGGACCCGATCTCAAAGAGAACGGGTCCAACCAACTACCGAAGAGAGTTAGACCCATTATCCATCTCGGTCCCGGTTTGACACTCCTGTCAAATATTTATTTACATCGTATTTATCAGATATATTTTAATATACAAATATATTTCTTATTATATATTTTATTTTTAATATAAAATTAAAAAAAATAGATGTCAGACTTTGAAAACAAAATTTCTAACGTAAAAGGAACTTGTGATTTTTGTCTAAGTTAATCCATTAATTTTTATAGTTTTATATTAAAAAATAAAATATAAATTTTAAAATCAATTTTTATATTTAACTAGACCAAGTAAACATCTGATTCAAATAATATAGCTTTTACTCTGTAGAGCCCATTAAGAGGACATTTTTTCAACATCTTCTTTTTTAAATATTTTGACCATACTGAGTTGTATAAACCAGAGCAAGATTAAATCTTCTCTCTTAAAAAGAATGTAGCCATTGTTGTACGTTTGCTTCAATGTTTGCATAAATCATGACAAGTAGAGAAGAGTTATAAGAACTATAAAGAAAGAGAAAAATATAGTTTTAATGATGATAATAAAAAATTCGAGTCAAGCGATTTAACGAGTGGTTTCAATTTCTTTTCTTAAAAATTAATGAATTTTTAAGCTCGACATATTTTGAGTTTTTGAACAAGGATTAGATATCGACTAAAGTTGTCGTGTGTGATCATGCAATCACAAATATTTGTGTAATTTTCCTCATTCAATATTTCGAGTTTTTGACCACATCTCTGACCAATATTTTTTTAGTCTAGCTTTTTTTTTTTAATTTTTTGAGAAGTATGTGTCACCAACTTATATATTTTTTCCATTATAAAATCTTACCTTGTCCAAACCTAGTTTCTTGCTTCATGTTTAAGCAATTAAAAGATTTTATATCGTTCATAGTTATTATTCTTAGAAGTTATTATTAGTATATTATTGTCATTACTCTTACTTCACCTCTCAGCCACTTGCTTAGCAGTTCGAACGACTTTGCTATTTTTATTAAAACAAATTATATTATCATTTGGTAGAAATATTAACATTTTTTTATTAGACAATTGATGAAGAGTTGAAACTTCTCAGCTCATTCCTTAATTTATCAAAGATAAAATAAATGACTTTCAAAAGATGATCCAAGGGGAAGAATAAGTATCAAGAAATTAGTCAAACTTAATTGTTGACATCTATAATTTGTACCAAAAGCCCAAAACCCCGTCAAACTAATCCCCTGTAATAGGACTCAGCAAATACCAAACCAAACCCGGTTGGTTTTTTATTTATTTTTAATATTTCTTGATAGATATCTTAATCTATAATTAGATTTGAGTTCTTATATCTAATTGGCCCAATCACCGGTAGGTTACTTCAACTATTCTAAAAGACGGATTTAGAATCATACTTTTGTGAAAATAATATTTGCTTGGTGTCTCTCGCAAAAGGAGATAACATTTGTTTTATGTATAGTCAAAATGAAATACATCAAGTTAAAGATAAAACATATTTAAATTCTAGGATAAGGTAAATTCAAAAAGCAAGCTAATGAGATAAAACAAATTTAAATTTAAAATCTAAATTCAAAATTTAATTCAAATCTAGATTTGGATAGATTCTATCATGTTTTAAATTTCTGAAAATTAAGCCAAAATTTCAATTGGAATTTAAGCCAAATTTTCTTAAATAACTAAGCTGAAATTTCAGGTGAGTTTGTCAGCACATGATTTCTTATATTTCTAAATATTAGGGTTCGTTCACACAGTAACGACTGGAAGTTGGGAAAAAAAAAAATTCGAAGTCCATATTTGGCCATTTTGACATCCACTCGAAGCAATTTCCTGTAACGACTAGATTCATGAATAGGACTTAGGGTTCAACTTAGTGAGAAATTATCCACTCTGGACTCAAAAGAGAGCCTTCACGGTTTTGGATTGGACCTGGCCCACACGGTAGGCCCAAAACACATCTCACTTGAGTGGATGGGTGATACCACTTAACAAACCCCATGCAGAAGTCTCTCACTTCCGATGTGGGATCTTTTTCTTCCCACTCCCACTTCGCATTTCACTTGGATCAACCATCATGGACTCGGTCGTCTGGGCCTTTTCAAGGTCTCACAATCCACCCCTAAAAATCTAGAGCCGTCCCCAGCTCGACTCAATGAATCCAGTGGAAGGTAGTAGGCCCACACAGTCTGAGTGTTGAACTCGTCTCTTATACCAATTTGTTACGACCTGTCCAATTTGTATTAGACTATCACAATGTATTTTTTTAAGATTTTGAAAATATAATTCTTAGATCATTTAAAGTAATACAATTTGATTTATGAAAATTTGTTTAAATGGCAATTTTATTAAAATCAATTAACTTTTAAAATGTATTACTATCTGAATTTGTACAATGATTATGATTTTTAAAATAAAATTATTTGGACCAGTTGGATTTATTTAGTTAAACTTTGTTTGTATCTAATTAAAAGATTTAAACTAATGGGAAATAAATACAATAAGACAATTAAATATTTTTTTTAATATTATCTTCACCATGCAGTGAATCATCGAATTGTAGGTGATGATTCACTCAGGCTATGCATTCATAGCATTGGTGTAATTCCTTTATTATTGAGTAGTTATTTCAAATGCATTCTTAAATGTTTTAATGTTTCGATTTGATACAATCTAAGGTACTACATACTGTTTTCTAAGTTTTGACTATCCATAAAACTTACAATAGTTAGCTATCTTGGTTTTTTTTTTAAAATACTGACTTTCCTTGTTTCCCACTTTTTAGAGGAACTGGAATGCTATTGGCCCCATAACCTCAACTGTATTATTAGTACTATGATTTCTTCAACCTTGTTTTTTTATTTTTTATGCAAGTATATTAACGTATTAAGTTAATGTTTTCATTTTACTATTGTTTTAATAAAAATGCATTATGTTAAGGAGCTTATTTCTTTAGTTTGATTACTTAACTTATTTTGGATTTAAAGAGGTGTATCGTATAATATAGTTAAATGTTTGAATGATTTTAAGAAAATGTATGGTTAAGTTAAGTTTAAAATACTTTATTAATTTTGATCTATAAAAGTATTATGTGTTTATTTATTTAAAATGAGAAGATTCGTTTGTTTTTAAATTTGTAAAATTTGGAATACTATTTGTTTCAGTAATTTATCTTGAAGGTCATTAAATTAAAAATGATACTAACCCTTTGTTGTATTATTATATTATATATATAAATATTATGTATTCACTTCTAAGCCGATACTCTCTATCTGTGGTGCAGCGGAAATGCAACCCGATAGCTATCAGTAGCTGAGCGATTAACTTCGCCGCTCGGTAAAAAAGAAGGGTTCAGGTGCTGAGTGATTTCTAGGCTTAACTCATTATACGAGTAGTGACCTGAGATCCTATATCTTTAAGCCTAAGTCAATATACGAGTAGTGGCCTGAGCATCTTATATCTCTAGGCTTAACTCAATATGTCTCTATGGTCATTTGTAGAAGACAGTATTTTCAGTGGCCTGAGCACCTATTTATATTGATGGATTATTTTAATTAAAATGGATAGTAACCCATTTAAGAGACTTATATCCGTTTCTTTGGAGTTTTTCTGGAAAATAGGACAGAAGGATTTGAAATACTATGAATGTATGATGTATTGTATATATATTTGTGTATTTTGTTTGACTATATGATTTATTGTATTTCTATGTTGTATATTTGACAGATACTATGATATCCCACATTTTCAGTGAGGAGACTTAACATTGCAGTAGGAGCAGAGGTCAAAATCTTGGCCGATACAGTGCGTATCGGCCTGAGATAAAAAAATTCGGCCAAGATCTCGGCTGCATATCAGCCTATTTTTATTTTTTATTTTAAAAAAAAACAAAAATCGGCTTAAACCCGTTCGATATCTCGGCCGATATTTATATTTTAATTTTTTTTTAAAAAACAGCCTTTTTTATTTTTTTAAATGAATTTTTTGAAAAAAAAACCACTGATATTTTCAAAAAAAAAAAAGGAGGAGAGAAAAATCTCGGCCAAGATCACATATCGGCCGAAAATTCGGCAGGGCCGAATTTTCGACCCCTGACTAAGAGTAAATCAGGTTAAGAGGATTTAGTATAATGAGTGGTTTCAAGGATCAGACTTAATGAACCCACTTATATGCCTAGACATGATGCACTAGTATGAAATGTGTTTATTGATACTAACGATGTTTATATTATATTGTGATTATTGATGATGAAATATTTATGAATTTGAGCATTATGATGATAATGATACTACCTCCACGTACCCTCAACTGTTGAACTATTATCAGCCCAAGTGTGTCGGTTTACATCTATTAGCCCATGTGTGTCAGTTGCTGGCCCAAGTGTGTCAGTATTGGCTCAAGTGTGTCGGAGATGTTCTTGCAAGATGTTACATTTTGACCGTGTCGGGACTTAATGCTTTTTAGTCAGTATAATGCCTAGGTGTTATCGTGGATATCGGTAGTAATAGGGATGTCTTGATATATTGACATGATAAACCAATTATGATGATGATGTTGATTTGTCTAACATGATATTTTATTACACTGTATTGTTATGTTTTCTTTATTGGCTTGGTTATCTCATACCGCTCATATTTCAGTAGATGTACCTGAGGAGGAGGAACCTCCCTTTGAAGCTTAGGGTGAATAAAGTTGTTGTTGATGCTTGTGATTCCCACGGACAAGAATTTCATTTTATTTAACTGTTGGTTCTTTTGAACCATGTTTTGTGTAAAGTACCGCATGTGGTACTTATGATGTTTTTAATCATGTATGAACCACCATGTTACTGCTAGTAACACTGATATAAATGATATTATCTTTTTATGATGGAAATATTTGTTGTATGATATGTGTCTGTAAATGGGTAGACATATGATTCATGTTTGAGTCCGCATGTAAAGAGCATGTGTGACATTTATTTTTGGACCTAACTATTGATCCAGCCCAGTTAGGAATTATTGAGGATATAAAATAATTAAATTTAATGTCGTTTCGGGACCACCTTCGGGTCGGGGCGATACAAAAGTCCCTCACTTCCGATGTGGGATCTTTTTCTTCCCACTCCCACTTCGCATTTCACTTGGATTAGCCATCATGGACTCAGACATCTGGGCAGGGTCAGGTCTCACATTTCTGGTCTATTTTCAACAATTTACATTGTCTAAGCTGGAGTTCTTCATTAGATCTTTCACTCCTACAAATCTTTTTTTTTCAAGATTTTTGAAAAAATCCTTAATTTATGAAGGTATTTTCCACTTAAAATTTCAAATGGAAATTTTTGAAATTGAAGTCTTTAAGTTGAAACTTTAGCTTTAAACTTCTAAAAATCCCACCAAACCTTAGACTGATAATTCTGAAACAATTAACTAGAATTTTTTATCAAAAGTTCTTAAATTTCAGCCGAAATTTTAGCGAAGATTCCTAAAACTTAGCTCAAATCTTAGCTTTAAATTTTAGCAAAACGTTTTTGAAAATTCAGCCAAAACTTAAGACATCCCTTTATGAAAAGTAACTTTATGGAGAGTGGCACAAGTAGATTTGAGCGTGAATCAAACTCACGACATCCCTTTATGAAGAAAGTTTTTTAACCGCCAAACCAACCCCCTCTCATTTAAGAGGGTTAATATGATTACCAATTAAGGGGCTCCTTGAAATGTGAGAATGGCTCATGTAATTAGAGGATGGAAACTCTTCTTTCCATATGGCAATATTCGAAAGCATTGACACCACTATTTTTGTTGCATGTGGTGTTACACCCGTAAAAACTCACTCTACAACTTAAATGTTTGGTTCAAGGTATTAATTAAGTATTTACATCATCAAATGCTAACTCAGGCGATAAAATGAGGTCAAATTTGAGTAAAAGTTGGCTGAAAATAAGGGTGTTCATTTGTCCAAACATAACTTGAGTCTGGCCTAAATAAACGGGTTTGAACAAAAAAAATTATCTCTAAGTAGAGCTCGGGCTTTTGTTTAAAGCCCATTGAGGCCCGTTTGAGTTTTTAAGCCCATTTATTTTTTTATATTTTTTATAAATTGAGAAGATAATTGTACTGATTGAAAGAAGACTTAAATACTGACCATAAATTCTATTTGAAAAATCATTTTCTAACAACTCGATGCCAACGGTCGAACTCATCAAGTGTCATTTTTTCAAGGACATCCACTAACTTTGACTATCAAGAGCGAGTAACTAAAAATTGATTCTTGAAAAAAGTTTAACTGATGGTATATATTTTAGTATATTTTCATTCTGTATAGTTAAATTTTCAAAATTTATTTGAGATGCAAAAGGTTAGTTTCATTAAAAAATGGGGAGCCCAAAGAATATAAAATTTAATGCTCACAGCCCGGGTCAGGCGAGACAGCAGCCCCCACAAAAAAGAGGGGGATAGCCGGACCAAAGATTCTGGAAACAACAGGGGCCCATAACAAAAGGGGCCAGAGAGGCCCTGAGATATACAATTTGAGACAAAATCATATAGGCTACTGAGCAGGTCCCTGTCATGCTTGGCAACAACCATGCTAAATTTTCAAGTTACAATTTGTAGGTGCAAAATAAACAGGCCTTAAATGCTGATTCAGGCTTTAACTTTAAAAGTATAATGGGCTTTGAACCGGTCCAAGCATTTGTAGATATACATGAACTCAGACGTTTTTGACAAAGTCTGACCCGAACCCGGCCTGTTAACAGGCCTAACTGAAAAGGGAGCAAAGATTGTCACTTTGATGGTACAACAGGGTGAAATGTCAAAAGGACAGCTCTAAAACTCTTCACCAACCATTGTCAATTTGGACTCACTCAAGGAGTTTGTGCTTCATAGTGTAAAATAAGTCACAACTCCTAGGGATAGAATCACATTTGATTACCAAAATTCATATCCAAAACACATAGATGATGTCCCATTTTCACTAGGATACAATGTTCCATAATTTGAAAAGTATGCAGCTCAGGAGATCCAAGTGAATTCTTGGCCCACGTTGGGTCTCAGTTATAAAGTGACACTATTGGTAATTAAGGGAGAGGGATAAAAACTCAACTTTTATCTTCCCCCTCAACTTTTGAAAACCCTTTTCTAAGGAAACGATTTTCATATTACCTCTATGCAACCGCAGCCTATGAGAAACCCAACAATAGCATATTAGATTGAAGGAGAGACACGTAACCATTGTTGGTTTCTCCTGTAGAATCATTTGAAGCCCTTAACTAGTGGGCTCATGACTTGGAGAATTTTACTATTAAACACTACAAAGAACTTGTTTAAGGGAAAAAAGATTGAGGTCCAGAAAGCCAAAAAGAATAGAGTTTGAGGACGAATTAATGGCAGCGCGGATAGAAATAAAAAATATACAAGCATTGCTAAGAAATGAACTACTCTTAGAGCTTACTGATTTTGAATTAAGCCCACATTCCAGAGCCTCTGTGAAGAAAATATAACCCCCATGAAATTTATGAGGATTCAGACAGGGGGATCATTCAATTTGTCAGGCCAGAGTCCATATTGAGCCCAGTTTATTGGATTTGGCCCCATGAATTGAATTAGGCCCAACTTGTTTGGCTTAGCTCATTTATGAAGTCGTCATTTCTTGTACAAACTGTTTGGTTCATCTGCGAAATTCTTGACTTACATGAGTTTATGCATAAAATTCTTTATGCGGTTTTATTTTACTTTGATTTATATTTTGCTTAAAATCTTACTTTTCTTCCATGAAAATTCTATAAATATTCATGAAGAGAGGCGCCTAAGGCATTGGGTCCTTTTATTTGTACTACTATTTTAGTACAGAGCGATCAATTAAAAGAAAGAGAGAAACATCTAAATTGTTTGAGCCGAGTCCAATTTCATTCCCATGATTTTTGCTAAGTTAGGTAGAGGCTAGACTATAAGGATGCAAGTTAGTTTGGGTAAAAACTGAATAAATCTGTTTGGGCCTATGTATCTTTTTTCTTTAGCGTGAATAAATTGAATCTGTAATACTCTACTCCAAAAAGTTCCACATTATTAGTGGGATTAGAAATTCTCTGATATATAAGTAGTATCCTTCCTCATTCTAGTACAATGCCTTTTGAGAGTAACAGTGAGTTGGCTCGTCAAAGCAAAGCCGTGTGGATCCATGTGTAGGCTCAAAGCGGACAATATTATACTAGCGGGACAGGTCGTTACAGAATCTTTATTTAAAAAAAAAAAATCTGAACATGCATGTCTCTAACTTGAAAATAGCTAGAGTCAGGTCAAACATCATTGGGTTTAGGGTCAAGTTGGTCCAAAGTTTTGAAGACCCATGATTTTCTTAGAGTCAAGTCAGGTTAAGTAGAGAAAAACATCTAGATTGACCCAAAATATTGTAATTAACATATGATGTATATAATTACACAAAAACATCAGACACTAGTTGTCTCTCCCATGCAATTATATTAAAGTATTTTATTTCTTTCATTTTGAACCTCTTTATTTTTAATTTTATAAGACTTTTTACTTTATTTCCATTTACGTTTTATCATAAATATTTTGTCTATATGGTTGGAGATTTTTGTTAACAATGTTGGGTTCTCAGGTCTTGTTTCTGGTTCTTGGGTATTTTTCTAGGGTCGGGTCAGTTCTCGAAAGGCAGATAATTCAAGGATCTTGGGTCGGATCGGGTCTAGATTAAAAAATCTTAGTTCCATAGTAAGTAAAAACCCGACCCTATTGGATGGTGCGTTTATCATTGAAAAGAACAGGGCCATCTATCAATAACCTAAAAGCATACAATAAAATGAAGAAAGATTTACCTTCATAGACCATTCAATATTAATGATATTTCTATCTAAATAAACCTCTCAATAGTCTTTTGAAACAAATCAAAATTATTTTAAACATGTAAATAAATTTCTTGATAATATCTCTATCTTATTAACCTTTCCAATTAATCTAATGAAGTGATTAAAAATTGTTTATAAAATATAAACAAAAGTTTCCTTTAATCATTTTATTTTAGTATTAAAATAGGAGCTATTTGACTAGTTAGATTTATGGAAGTTGGGTTATAAATATTTTGACAGGTATCTTTTCTGACTAGTTTTACAAATCACATCATATCATATTCATCAAATCAATTTAAACATAAAAATTATTTTTAAAATACATTTTATTATTATTTTATAACACGAAAAAAATGAGTGATTGAGTCAAGAAACAGATTTTTTTTTCACTTGAAAAAGCTTCAAAATGAGTGTCAGATTTAATATTTATTTTTATAAATTTATATCAACTTAAAAAATAATTTTAAAAAATAATTTTTATAATTAAATGAATATAATAAATACAAACCACATAATATCGTTGGTTAAATCCTTTGAGAACCAGAATAGATTTAGGTTGTGGAAGACTAACATTTGAGAATATACCATCCCATCTCCTATAAATAGATAAGTTTCCAAACAAAGACGCAAAGCTGCAAATATGCAACTGATGTTGTGGGTTTAGGGTTTCTTTGGGTTTAGGGTTTTCTGTGGAATTGGATATACCAATTCTCCGTGTATGTGAATATTCAGCATTCGCTTTTGCAAGGCGTTGCGCTCGTTGGTTTACTTTCTTTCAACGGACGCGTCAACGAAAGCGTAAAGCAATGATTTTATTCAGCACAACGCAGATCTCACTTTGATAGAGGCGTTGCACTTGTCTCTAAATCTCTGCTTTGTGTTCATTACATTTTAGCTGCATTTTCTTTCTTTTTCTTTTTTAAATCTTCTTAATTTACCTTGTGTGGGGTTATCTTTCTGTATTTTGGATTTTTTTTTCTCAAACCTGATTTGGGTTTTCTATTTCCAATTGGATTTAGTGATTTGCGGTTGCTTTTGTTGATCTTTTTTGCGTTTTCGTTAGGCCTTTCTCCAATCTGGCTGCTTGATTTAGGGCTACTTCATTAAATCTGATTTGGGGTTTACTTTTGCAAATCTAACTCGGGGTTGCTTTTACTCGTGTTTTGATGCTTCATTTCTTGTTGGTTCTTCTAATCAAAACATGGTATGTCTGTTGTCATTTTGAATTTGTGGTTCTTCTCATATCTCATTTGGGTCTTCTTCCTTTAATCTGATTTGGGTCTTCTTCCTTTAATCTGATTTGGGCTGCTTCAGTTAGTATGTTATCGGATTCATTCTGCTTTACTGACTCGCTGTTGCTTTTGATTGTCTGATATGGGCTGCTTCATTTAACCTGATTTGTGTTTGCATTCGCGCTTTGTTTGTTCATATGATTTGAGCCTTATTTTAATTCTCTAATTAAGCTGATTTGGTATTGCTTTTATTTATTGTATTTGGTCCTGTTTTGCTAATCTGATTTGGTTGTTGCTTCTTACTGACTGAGCTGCCCTTCATATAAATGGGGTGTGTTAATTCATGTTGAGAAGCATAGAACAAGATCATTTCCAGTATTAAACAGCATGATGTTTGTTTTTTATTTCATGGCATCATGTTACCTGTCTCCTGGTACATTTTTCATTGTATTTAGAAATCATTTTTGTTCTTTTCAGAAATTTTGGCCAAAGTCTAAAATATTGATAAAAAAAAAAATGTTTTCTACAAGGTGTTGTACCCACAAGAATGGTTTCTGTTTGTTTGGGTGTTAAAATTTATTTTCTATTACAAATCCTAAGTTAGAACATCGAACTTCCTGATGGGAGGAGCTGGAATTTGGAAGCCAATGATGATACACTCGCATGTTTAGTGATTTAAGTTTGGAATTTTCAGACTTAAAATGATTTTGTGGATTCAGATCGACTATCTGAGGCTTCTTTATGCTAGATTAACCCTCCTCCTCCTTGGGCTGATCTACTTTGAGTAAGGCCCACATGAGATGAGGACCTAAACTGAAGGTCCTGCATAAATGTTGATTTGAATGGGTCATTTCATACATCAAGTATATGTTTTTAAAGGCCTGATTGGACCAAATGAAATGCACATTAGATTGAGTTGGGCTAAAGTTAAGGGAGCACTTACACACATCCGGATTTCTTGCTTCTACACATCCGAAATTAGATTTTCGGGTGAAATTACGATTTTACCTCCGTGTGTCCATTCATAATTTCAATTCATTCGAATGAATGGGCTGAGTAGTAACACGGAATACTGCTCAGCCTATTCATTCGAATGAACTAACCATTCGAATGAGGTTCGTTCATTCGAATGATTTAAATAATAAAATTTATTTTAAAATTTTACACTTATTTTTTAAACACTGTATATTTCCAAAAATTCTCAAATTAAAAATCTGGACTAATTACGATAACCTGATAAAAATACTTTAAGACTTTAAGGTCTTTTGACACTCTTAAATATTTAAAACAAAATATTTTGCAAATAAGGGTATCTATAGGTCTGTCGAAAATACATTTAGGAGTGTCAGTTAAAATTTATTTTAAAATTTTAAATTTATTTTTTAAGCACTGTGTATTCCGTGTTACTGTTTAGTCTATTCATTCGAATGAATTGAAATTACACTTGGGCATTCATTCGAATTATTCGAATGAATGGAAATGCAGAGTTAAAATTGTAATTTCATCCGAAAATTCGATTTCACGTGTGTAGAGCCAGGAAATCCAAATATGTGTAAGTTGCTCCCAAAGTTAATTTAATTCATTCTATTTTTTTTTGTCTGAGATGTAGATCTTATAGATTTTATTTATGGTTCTAGGAACGTACGAGTGTTTTCTATTTTGATCTATTTTATTCTAAGATTTGCCATTGATTTGATCCGTGCTTTCTCTCTCTTCTTTTTTTATATCGATATTATTTTATTTTTTCTAAATTAAAAAATAAAAGAATTATTTTTTAAAAAAAATTGAAAACATAAATATCGGTTGATATGTTAAATCTGAGCTGATATTTTGATTTGGGTCCATCATCTTTTGATTTTTTTTGTTTCAATTATTGATATAAATTATGTCGGTCGATATTGAACTGATATATATCGTCGATATATCGATCGAGAAATAGACTCCATAGTTCGTATGATCATTTGATTATAGACAAATTAATCGTTGGAGATAGATTCACAAAACATAAGGATGCTTGTATTGCCATTTGATTGTCTAATCAAATTAATCGTTGGAGATAGATTCACAAAACGTAAGGATGCTTGTATTGCCATTTGATTGTCTGCTTCGTATTACTGAATGAATTTGAACTTCGGCCAAATTTAAGTTCATTGGACTATTAATCCACCAAATATGGGGTACATAATTTGGCTTGAAACTGCTCTTTGCATTTTGTGGTTATTATTAAAGTATTATTGCACAATTGTCTAATTTGAAGTGATTGATTTTGTAATAATAGTCAAGTTCAAGATCCAATTAAACTTCTTCTTTTGTATTGATGGTATTTGTAATTATGTAACAAATATCTCTGAATATATATGAGAATTTAACAAGAGAATGTCGCTGTCGCTTAGGCTGAGCTTCAATAGTACATTAGTTTAAAAAAATTATATAATTCTTATAGTTTTGAATAATAAAATCTCTTTAAAATTATTTTTTAAGCACCGTGTATTTTTAAAATTTTTTAAATTAAATATCCTAACTAATTATGATAATCTGATAAAAATACTTAAAGACTTTAAGGTCTTTTGATATTTCCAAATGCTTAAAATACAGTGTTTTATAAATAAGGCTATTCCTCAGCTGTGTCGAAAACACACTTCTCGAAGTCCAAACAACAAACTGTTGAACTCTAAATTCAAAGCTGAACAAATATGTGAAATTTGAAAATTTAGATGTTTCAAATGATTGTTTACTAAAAATAAGTGATCATTTTCCATCTCAAATCTCGTCCATTCTTCAAAACAAAAACAAAAAAAAACCAGTTAAATAATTATTTGAAAGATTTAAGTTTTCAAATTTCATATATTTGTTTAGTTTTGAATTTGGAGTTCTAACGGTTTTTACAATTAGTCGTTTGCACTTCCGGAAGTTTATTTTTGACACAGACGAGGGATACTCTTTATTTGTAAAACACTGTATTTTAAATATTTGAGAGTCTCAAAAGACCTTAAAGTCTTAAAGTATTTTTATCAGGTTATCGTAATTAGTCCAGATATTCAATTTGAGAAATTTTGAAAATACAGAATAGTTAAAAAATAATTTTAAAGTTTTAAAAGGAGATTTTATTATTCAAAACTATAGGAATTATATAGTTTTTTTTTAACTAATGCACTATGTATCACTGTATCATTTGTAGACTGTTCGGACGAATGGAATTTATGCATGAATAATGGTCCAAATGGTCCAAACAAAGGAAAAATGTTCTTAATTCACGTCCAAACTGTGCGGAAGTGAAAGGGTAAAATGGTAATTTCTAGTAAAAAAATTAAAAATTCATGTGTGCTAAAGAAAAATCCCGTGTCTAAATAATTACCCTTATTCAAATTATATAGAAAAGAAGAAGAAGATAAGAGCAATACAGATAACACATCTCTCACTCTCTGTTTGCACTTCAGCCCACTCAGCATACTTATTTTTTAAAGTGTTTTTATTCTATTTTAATTTCTAAATATACTAATTTTACTCGGATGGATAAATTTTTCAATGCTCTGTATTATTGGCCTCTTGATCTTTTTAAGTTAAAAAAATTATTGTCGAGAATAATTTATTTCATAATATATAATTAAAATTTTAATTAAATATTATTTATAATAATATATTAAATACCAAGAAGGCCCCATTTAAATTTTTTGTTTTAGGCCTCCACTTGTTTCTAGACGGCCATGAGAGGGAGCATGCTTTGGTCTAATTATATGTTATTTTTTAAAATAATTTATAAATTTTAAATAAAATTAAGTAATCTAGATATTTCGCACTATTTTGAACAGAAGGTATAATAAGAACCATGAAGTGAACTATAAAAATTTAAATTTTTTAACATGGCATAATTAAATTGTTGAAATAAATAGCTTCTGGCGTAATTTCAAAATTTCTAACACATTATTTTATTGGGTCTACTAACCTTAGTAAATTTAATTTGGGCACTGTGTCTTCTATGTTCAGTCAAAATTAAGCTTTCTTGTATTAATTGTATTACTTGTCCATAAATTACATCTTTGGTTAAAAGCATTGAATAAATTGTACTTATTTTTTTTAACGTGTGGAAATATGTTGACCCTACTTTGTGGTGAGCATAGTTAAAATCTTGGATCTATGACATCACCTATAAGCTCTATAGATAAGGTTAGATGTCACAAGCGTTTGATGGCGTTTGAGTGTATGATGTTACACACTATTCGAACAAATAAAGTGATGAGCCAGTGTATAATTTGTATTGCTAGCATCATTGTAACTAATACCAACAAAATATCGTTATGGCGTTAAAAATGCATTTTTACTGTAATTTTTTTCTCACTTTCTATTTATCGAATCCTCTGCCAGGAGCTTGTGAGTACCTCTGTTCAATTGCTGAATGCATTGATGCAGTTTTGCCTATTATTGTCTTCTGGATTCTGGATACTCAACAGATCATTTTGATTTCTCTCTGGCTTTGCTCATTCATGATTTTTGATATGCATTCCTGAACTCCATCGTGGCAGAAGAAAGAAAGTAGAAAGAAAATACGAGGAGGGCAGCGGCTAGAAAGAGGGAAATGTGGACAAGATTAGATTTTTTGATATCAAAAGAGGGCGGCGACTTGGAGGGAAATGGGAAGAAGATTAGGGTTTATTAAAAGATACCAAAGTGAATACTCTGTAAACATCCTTTTAGGTTTTGTGTAGTACTATAATAGTATAATAGTTTGCTAAAGAATTATTTTTGGATGAAAATAATAAAATAAAAATACTTATGTGAAAAGTAAAAGTCAGCAACATTTTTTTTTTTTTTACCTTGTTATAATAGTTTGATATTATATTTATCATCTAATATTTTTGCTATTGTCATCATTATTATAAACTCTTTTTATTTTTTATTATATCAATATAACATAATTAATTATAGCTCATAATTTTTTCTAATAATTTTGTTATCTAATTATTATTAATTAAAAATAAAATCTCTATGCTCAATAAAAAAATTTCATCATCATAACAATTTCATTTTAGAGTTAAAAACTTATAAGGTAAATCTTGTTTTGTAAGTTGCTTTCTTGCTTTGGCTCTTAAAAATAAAGCATAAAATAATTAATTACATTGTTAAATTAGAATGGATTTGGAAATTAAAATGAATTTACAAAATTCAATGTATTGCAATACATAATAGACTACTTATAAATCTATATTTAGAAAAGATTAGTCTACAGCTATAAAAACTAAGAATAGATAGAAATGTTCTATCATCGGAAATTAATGACTAGTGATTATTAACAATTGGGAATCATGTTGTTTTATTTATTATATTTATTTATATTTTTTTTAAATATTTATATTTTCTGTGAGATTTTTCCTTTAAAAACTAGAGAATTTGAAAATATCCTTTATTAATAGTTGGCGTTAATATTTCAAGAACGGTATTTGTGACAATGATCATCACAAAAATTGTGTTGTTAGTGCATAATTAAAAGTCTTTGAGTTTAAATCTTGTTCATGAATTTTTTTTCATTTTTATTAGTTTTTCATTTTTTTTAAAAAGAGTTACTAACAATTAAGAAGTGTTAATTTGTCTAAGTTTGTCCTAAATAAATAGTGTTGGACAAAGATTTTTGTTTGGTGGCTTGGTTTCAAGCTTTTAAGCCTCTTTATTTTTAAAGTCAAGTGTCAAGTATAAGCTAGACAGGTCTATATAGATTTTAAGTAAAAGCTTGAGTCTTATTTTTATTTAAATAAATGGGTTTGTTGAAGCTTGTTTATTTAGGTTGTGGCTAGGTTTGGTAATTTTATATAAAACATATTGATGTAGGTCAAGCTTGTATTTAACTATGCTTGGGTTTAAAAAATAAACATGCTTGAAAGCATGATATGTCGAATAAATAATTTTTATCCAAGCGACATTTAGGTTGGGCTTGGAGAAATGAACGTCCTTTAATTATTACGCATTCGTTATCAAAATATGAAAAAATGGTACAAGTGAAAATTAACCATTTTCAAGATTTGGGCTGAATTCATTTACACGAAATAAGTGTCTTCATCATTGGACTATAATGACTTTTTTTTATTATCTAAGTTATAAAATAATATGTATAAGAAAAAAACATGTGCTAGTGACAGGTATATAAGCTAATAATTCAATATGTGCAAATTTTGGATAACATTGCAATTTATTCACTATTAATTCAATTTATGGTCTAGTAATATAATTTACATGCTACAAATTATAAAAGGAAACTTCAATGTGCGCTAGTGAATGTGAGTTTTCTCGTTTAAAAGAGTTTGAGTGATGGTACAAGACATTTAGGTCAGATTAAAATTTTTGAAGGCACTTTAATACATAATTGCAGTCTTCAAAGTATTTTCATTAAAAATTCCCAATTTATTTTAGTTGTCTATTTTATTTGATTTTATAAGTTCATTATATCTCATCAAATGTGATGTATTTTAACTCAAGAACTGATAACTCTGTTATTTTAGTTTGGTGTAATTTATAAAATTTTGGTGTTTATCTACTACTTAAACATCAAATTATAAATGCGGAATTAGAATTTGAAATTTGTAATTGTTTGATTTTGGATTGTTGATTTTTTTTTCTATTTTGTATTTTATTAGTGTGAAATTTTTTTTTTTTAAGTGATTGTGGTCGTTTTTATAATTATTTGATTTGTATTTTATTATTTTACATGTTTATAGTTTTATGTTTTATTTGATTTTAAATATTATTTATTTGTTTATTATATATTATCATTTATTACATCATGATGATACTACAGTGTAATTGAGTTTGACTATGGTTGAAATCTCTTTGAACCATACTCAAAACAACTTTTCGTTATAAGAGTTTGATTGAGTTTGACACATAGTTAGTTTTAAAACAATGATTGAAAATGCTCTTTTTTATTTGTTTATGTTATTTTCAATTGATGTTTGTTTGATGTATTTTTATATTGAATTAAATATCAAATATGGAAATATTTTATTAAATTTTTTATTTTGGTCTTAAAAAAAAAAAAAATTAAGGTGTTTTGGCCCATTTTATTCTCTAGAATTTGGTAGTTTTCATGATTAGTGCTTTGTTGACATGATTGGTGGAGCAATTGAACTTAAAAGTTGGATTGTCAACTAATTTATTTTTTGTGATTAGAGTATTATTTTCATTTTAGGTTTATGGATAGGCATTTTTAACACTCCCCTGTCCCAATTTAATTGTCTTATATGAATTTTGATATTGTCCTATGTTAGCCCCAAGGTTTCAACACAGGGATATATAGGTATTTTTTATGACCACAAACTATTAAAGTGTGATATTTAATATGTTAAATGGTATTACTCTATGAGACATGTATCACATTTAAGAAAACATGTATTGGATATCATGAAGATCAAGTTGATGATATGAAATCAAGTCGATGATATCAAGCCTTGTACATCAAGTCAAATCTTGGAGATCGAATGTCTTATAAAATTCAAAGACTGAAAATCAAGAACTTGGAAGATCAAAGTTATATATAGAGTCTAATCATGAGTATTTAGGAAATTGTGTTGTAAAAGTGCTTAAATATTTGAACGCCATGGCTCAAGTCACCGTTTAGTGGACCCTAGGATACTAAGTTTAAACTTATGCATCCAAATGGAATTTTAGGATATGATTTAGTCCCCAAAACCTATCAAGTGTGTTTAAAATGACCAAAAGAAAGCCAAAATTGTACAAAACAATCTAAGGGTTATTTCAGTTGACTTAATTAGAGAATTCAGCTGAATGAAATAATGGATTATTTGGGGATATTATTTAAGGCGATTGAATTAAATAATTCAACCGACTGAAATACGGATTTATAAGGGATATGAATTCAGTTGAATGAATCTTCACTTTCAGCCTACCGAATTCTTCGCTGATAGTCTGTCCAAGTCCAAGAAATTTTTTAGTCGACTGAATCTTCACGTTCAGCCGACTGAATTATTCGTTGATAAACTGTTTAAGTCCAAGAGAATCTTCACTTTCAGTTAACTGAATCGTGAATGGTCATATTTTTTAATCATTAAATGCTCTCTCCAACGGCCCCTAACTTGTTTTAATTACTGTAAAACGGGATATATCAAAGCCGAATGTCCGCTATTGAAGAAAGACGACAAGAAGTTCAAAAAGAAAGCATTCAAAGCCGTATGGTTGGAGTCCAATAACGAATCGGATGGTGAATCAACTAAACACCACACGGAAAATATTTGTTTTATGGCAAATGAAGATTAGGTAAATCCTACACTTGACTCCTCAGAAAATGATGCACCTAACGTAGAAGAACTAATTGATTCACTAGAAGAAATGTATAAGGATCTTAAAAGAAAAGAAAATGTTACTCTCAGAAGAGACAATTCCTCACTTTCAAAAGAACTTGAAAAATTGAAAGTTGAAAATGAGGAGCTTATCAAAAAGATTCTTGCCCATGAAAAACTTGAAAAAGAATTGAAAGAAAAGATTGATAAAATTTCAAGACTACCTTCATTTCCATATCCATACGAAAAGGAAAACATTCTCTTGAAAGAAAAATTGAATAACTTAACTAAGTCTCTTGAAAAATTCACCATGGGAAAGAAAAATTTAGATATGTCATTGGAAAATCAAAGATGTGGTTTCAACAAAGAAGGGTTGGGATATAATCCCAAAACAAAGAAATCATTTTACAAAGACTTCTTTTTCAATTAGGAAAGCAAAAAGGTTAACAAAAATATTTGGGTTCCAAAAAGGAACATTGCCCTTGTAATCTATCCCAAATGGACCCAACTCTAAATGGGGATCAAGAAGAATTACTTAAATATGTTTTGTAGATATGCCTGAAATTAATGCCAAGAAAAGACAAGTGGTTCCTTTATAGTGGATGCTCAAGACACATGACTGTAAACAAATGAAAATTCATCTCTCTCTCTCTCTAAGATGGTGGATTTGTTACCTTTGGTGACAACTCCTAGGGCGGCGAGATCATCGGTAAAGGTAAAATTGGTATCCGTTACTTTCCATTGAAGATGTACTATTGGTAGATGGGTTGAAATATGATTTACTTAGTGTGAGTCAACTTTGTCATAAAGGCAATAATGTAGTATTTGAATCAAACATTTACTCTATTAGAAATGCTAGCAATGATAAAGAAACGTTCATAGTATATAGAGATGAAAATGTTTACACCATTGACTTTGATGAAATGCTTAACCAAAATGTTAAATGCCTTACTGTCATAAATGAAAATAGTCAGTTATGGCGTAGGAGACTAGGACATGCTCATATGGAACTTATTTCAAATCTATCCAAGTTTGAATTAGTTGATGGCTTACCTAAGGCCAAATTTGCCAAGGATAAAATTGTGATGCATGCCAATTTGGAAAACAAATCAAAAGTTCTTTTAAAAGCAAAAAGCATATAGCTACCTCTAAGCCTCTTCAACTATTGCATTTGGACTTGTTTAATCCTAGCAAAGTTTAAAGTATGGGTGGTAAGTCATATGCATTTGTAATTGTTGATGATTATTCTCGCTTCTCTTGGGTGTTATATCTATCTCATAAAAATGACGCACCTAAAACTTTTGCAAAATTTTGTAGAAGAGTCCAAAATGAAAAAAGATATACAATCAACAACATTAGAAGTGATAGGGGTAGAGAATTCGAAAATCAAGAAATGGAAATACTTTGTGATGAAAATGGTTTTGGTTACAATTTCTCCGCTCCTATCAATCCCCAATAAAACGGAGTAGTTGAAAAAAAGAATAGAACACTTCAAGAAATAGCTAGGACTATGCTCAATGAATAGAAATTACCAGCATACTTTTGGGCCGAAGCCGTAAGCACCGATTGCCATATTGTAAATAGGGTAATAATTAGAAAATAATTGGTTAAGACTCCTTATGAGATATGGAATGGTAGAAAACCAAACATTGGATACTTTAAAGTTTTTAGATGCAAGTGCTTTATACTAAACACCAAAGATCAATTAGGAAAATTCGATCCAAAATCGGATGAAGGAATCTTTGTTGGCTATTCTCCCATTAGCAAAATATATAGAGTATAACAAGAGAACATCAATTGTGGAGGAATCAATTCATGTGGTCTTTGATGAAGCCAACCATTTTGAAATAAAAAAGAATCTTGATGATGAGGTTGTGATTTTGGAAAAAGAGATGAATCAACTTGATATCCAAGACAATCCTAATAATGAAGTAAATGCTTCAAATAGTGGTGGAAGACAAGATAGTGAGTACGTCAAACCAAATAATGATCTTCCTAAGGGTTGGAGTTTTGCAAAAGATCATCATAAAGATCAAGTTATTGGTGAACCATCTCAAGGAATAACCACTAGATCTAAACATAGAAGCGCTTGTAACAATATGGCTTTTGTCTCTCAAATTGAACCAAAGAAGATTCAAGAAGCTGAAATAGATGAGTTTTGGATTATTGCCATGCAAGAAGAACTAAATCAGTTTGAAAGAAACAAAGTATAGGAGTTTGTGCCTATGCCTAAGGATCATTCGAAAATTGGCACAAAGTGGGTATTTAGAAATAAAAAGGATGAGGAAGGAAATATTGTTACAAACAAGGCTAGACTAGTAGCCCAAGGTTACAACCAAGAAGAAGGGATAGGCTATGAGGAAACCTTTGCCCCAGTTTCTAGGCTAGAAGCCATAAGGATGTTGCTTGCATATACTTGTTTCAAAAATTTTCAAATTATTTCAAATGGATGTGAAAAGTGCCTTTCTAAATGGTTTCATCTCCGAAGAAGTTTATGTAAAACAACCACCCGGATTTGAAAATCATGAATTTCCAAACCATGTTTACAAATTATCAAAAGCATTGTATGGTTTAAAACAAGCACCTAGAGCATGGTATGATAGGCTTAGTAATTTTCTCATTAAAAATGGTTTTACAAGAGGAAAATTGACACTACTTTATTTATCATATCTCTAGTAATGACATGCTCATTATATAAATATATATAGACGACATTATTTTTAGATCTACCAATGAAAATCTTTGTAAAGAATTTGTGAAAATCATGCATGATGAATTTGAGATGAGTATGATGGGTGAACTAACCTTTTTCCTTGGTCTACAAATCAAGCAATCTTGTGAAGGGATATTCATAAATCAATCGAAATATGTCAAAGACCTTCTCAAGAAATTTGGAAGGAATGAAGCTAAAGCAATTGGGACCCCTACGAGCCCATCCACCAAGCTTGACAATGATGATTGTGGCAAACCCGTTGATATGAAGCTTTATAGAGGCATGATAGGAAGTTTGTTGTATTTAACTACTAGTAGATCGGATATCATGTTTAGTGTATGTTTGTGTGCACATTTTCAATCTTGCTCCAAAGAATCACACCTTGTTGCTGTAAAACGTATTTTCTGATATTTGATTGGCACTATTGAATTGGGCTTATGGTATCCTAAACGCACTTCACTCGAATTAGTAAGCTATTCGAATGCGGACTTTGCCTGTTGTAAAATTGATAGAAAAATCACAAGTGGAACTTGTCACTTCCTTGGATTCTCCCTCGTATCTTGGTTTAGTAAAAAGCAAAATTCAGTGGCTTTATCACAGTTGAAGCCGAATACGTCACTGCCAAGAGTAGTTGTGCACAAGTGTTGTATATGAAACAATAATTGGAAGATTTTGGACTTAATTATGATCACATTCCAATTTGGTGTGACAATACAAGTGCTATAAATTTGTCAAAAAATCTCATATAACACTCTAGAACTAAGCACATTGAAATTAGACACTATTTCATTAGAGACCATGTATAAAGAGGTGATATCCAATTAGAATTTGTAAATATTGATCATCAATTGGCCGATATTTTCACAAAACCTTTTCATGAAGATAGATTTTATGCAATCATAAAAGATTTAGGAATGTACCTCTCTAGAGATGTGTGTTGAATTGAATTAAAAAGAAAAAGAAAAAAGAGGGCTGACGTAGTTTAGCCGACTGACCTTAATAGTTCAGTCGACTAAAAATTTCCTATTCACGGTCTGTTTTAAAAAAAAAATCAGTCGACTGACTTTTACTTGTTAGCCGACTGAATTTGTTTTATCTATTTTCATTCGACTGAAATATATATTTTAGCCGACTGATTTCTCCTCTGTTCACTGTCTGCTCTAAGGGCCATCTTTCAGCCGATTGAAAATCATTTTCAGTCGACTAAAACGAGCAGATAAGTTGCTTTTAACCCTCGATTTTCATTTCCTACTGCTCGAATTTCACTTCCCTCTCCCTCTTACCTTCGCACGATCCCTCTTCTTTCCTAACTCTTTCCTCTTTTTCACTCCACCATTTTTTAGCATCTGATTTTCACTTCCTTCTTTTTTTTTTTTCCTTTGCTCGGTCTCTCTTCTTCCCTAACCCTCTCCATTTTTTTTCACCTCTCCCTCTTACTTTCGCTCGAACCCTATTCCTCCATAACCCTCTCCTCACCTTCTCCAAATCTCACATCTTTTCGCTCCATCCTCCCTAAATCTCCACATGGCCTCCAAACGATGGTCGCATGATCAAGGAAAACAAGCTGAGGCCGAACGTCGGTCGAAACGAATGAGCGATGCTCGTTTTCATTTCGTCTCTTGAGATGCGGAAAGTGCTCACACTCTTCATTTCATGTTTCGCAAGGTGGTATTCGGTAAAATCATTCCCCTATACTGTTTTGATAAATATCCAAGGCAATTTCCATTTAGGGCATACTTTGTCTACCAAAGATGGGCCCATTTATCTAAATCATTCACCCCTCCTATCCAACATCAGTGAAGCAATTTTATGCCAACTTATTTCTCAAAGGAAATCCCTTAAATCCACATATTGAATCCTCAGTGAGTGGAACTCCTTTTTCTTTCAATCGAGAGGACTTGGGGACACTTATTAAAACCATCTCCAATGGTCCTACAGTGTACAAAACAAATACCTGGATTGAAGGTTTCGATGCCGTAGGTACGCTCAAATTAATTTGTGAACGCGATGATATTGTTGAACCTTTTCAGCCGATTGCGTCCCAACTATCATTAGAAGCTCGACTGATTCATCATACCATTTGCTACAATATTCTTCCGAGGTCTGGGTTTTATAATCATGTCACTTATCTTGATGTTTATCTTATTTGGGCCATTATTCAACATCACCTTGTCAATCTTCTATATCTCATCATGTGCGTCATGAGAGATTGCCAAAAGCGTAAGAAGACATTGCCTTATGGCAAGCTCCTTTCATTCCTGTTCGACTATTTCGAGGTATGCTGCCCACCTAAGCTAGAATAAATTGGTGCTGCGAATGATGTTTATTGTGATAAGACCCTTAAAAATGTGGGGTATAGGCTTGTCAGTGATACTTGGGAACCCACTCCTGCAAAGTTGAAGAAAGTCCAGCAGCCTATCATCTCTGAGCAAGCCGCAGAGGAGTAAGCATATAATGATCAGGATATCGGCATGCTTGACTCTCCTCATCTCTTTGGTGGCCCCTCTGGCTCCAATGAGGACCTTCAGTTTGTTCTTGCTCCCATTGAATCTCTCAAAATCGACGTTTCAGAGATAGGGTAAATGTCGACCTTCTCTGAGCCCAATGTGATAGTCTTCGCAAATTTGTTAAGGAAAGAGTCGACACCTCTCGCGATGACACTGATCGAGTGCACCTTCAGTTAAGCCGTGTCATGACCATCATGGCCTCTAGTGTCCCTTGCCTCTTCTTTTTTTGATGATGCCATAGGGGGAGAAATATAAATGATTGTATTGAAAACTTTTTTATCTCCCCTTTGTATTTTGTTATAAAACCTTTTGGCATGTCAATAACCCACTAAATTTCTAACTTCTTCAAAGTCCATGGCTTATCAATTTTAATGGGTTCATATTGCTTATGCTAATGTTGTCTTTATGTTATTCATTTACATATCTCAATATGGTTGAGTAGATTGTGCAATGATAGATATGATGCACTTAATTTATTTAGAAATACATCCATGAAGAAAGGGGGAGAATATTTGTCATTTGAAATGTACCTTGAAGAAAATAGAAAATTTGTTTCTATGCATGAAGTAAGGGGGAGGATCACAATTTGTATAACCTTTATTTATGATTTCTGTGCAATGGTTTGTCATCATAAAAAAGGGGGAGATTGTTAGCCCCAAGGTTTCAACCCAATGATATATGGGTATTTTTTATGACCACAAACCATTAAAGTGTGATATTTAATATTTTAAATGGTATTACTGTATGAGACATGTATCACATTTAAGAAGACATGTATTGGATATCATGAAGATCAAGTTGATGATATCAAGCCTTGTACATCAAGTCAATCTTGGAGATCGAATGGCTTACAAAATTCAAAGACTGAAAATCAAGAACTTGGAAGATCAAAGTTATGTATAGAGTCTAATCATGAGTGTTTAGGAAATTGTGTTGTAAAGGTGCTTAAACATTGAACGCCATGGCTCAAGTCACTCTCTAGTGGACCCTAGGATACCAAGCTTAAACTTATGCATCCAAATGGAATCTTAAGGATACGATTTAGTCCCCAAGACCTATCAAGTGTGTTTGAAATGACCAAAAGAAAGCCAAAATTGTACAATACAATCTAAGGGTCATTTCAGTCGACTTAATTAGATAATTCAGCCGAATGAAATAATGGATTATTTGGAGATGTGATTTAAGTCGATTGAATTAAATAATTCAGCCAACTGAAATACTGGATTTATAGGGATGTGAATTCAGTCGACTGAATCTTCACTTTCAACTGACTGAATTCTTCGCTGATAGACTGTCTAAGTCTAGGAAGTTTTTCAGTCGACTGAATCTTCACGTTCAGCCGACTGCATTATTTGTTGATAAACTGTCCAAGTCCAGGACATTTTCAGTCCACTGAATCTCGAATGGTCATATTTTTGAATCGTTAAATGCTCTCCTCAATGGCCTTTTCTTTCATTTAATGCTTGGCAACGGTCTTAAACATGAACAAAATATAAAACCAAGCATCAATGGGCATAATAGGTATTCACTTACTTGGAATCACAATGAATCAATTGAAATCAAATCTTAAGCATACTCTAGCTCAAAAATCCATCTTCTTGCAATCTTGAGCCATTTTAGTTAAAATGTTTGAGTAACTCTTAGTAAACTTGATTTGCAAACATTTGAGAGTTAGTCCTAAGCTTTACATAGTACTCTTCTACATTTCCTTGAGATAAAATTTGTAAAGGGTTAGTGTTGTTAAAGATGTAATTTACCTTTAACATACGGGTAGTTTAGACTTTATCTAATTAGGGTTTAGTGACTTCTTTATAAGTCATCTCTTTGTATTATTTACTTCATTAGACTATACAGTTCTTTCATGGTATTAGAGAAAGGTTCGATTCCTAGCATCGCATCGCATCCGCCGCGTCCCCTCTTGCATCGCATCCGCCACATCTCTTATTGCAGCAGAACCGATTTAGAACCTCCATTCGCAGCCCCCTGCTCTTGTTTCTGCCAGTCTGAGATCCGATTTCGCTCTACAATCCGATCTGCAACTGCAGGCGAACCGATCTGAGATCCGGTCTCCATTCGTAGCCCTCGCAGCCTCCTGCTCTTGTTTCCGCTAGTCTGAGATCCGATTTTGCTTTGCAATCCGATCTGCAACTGCAGGCGAACCAATCTGAGATCCGGTCAGAGCCCTCTGCTCTTGCTTCCGCCAGTCTGAGCTCCGATTTTGATCTGCAACCAACCCTCTTGCTGTCATCATCGCTCAGATCTGCGCCCATGTTACCAATCTGAGATCAGACAACCAGATTTGCAGCCAGCCCTATGAGATCCGATTCTGATCTGCAACCAGCCTTCTTGCTGTCATCGCCGCTCAGATCGGCGCGTTGTAGCCCTCTGAGATCTGAGTCCGATCTACAAAGTTACTTGTATCCTGGCCCTGCTCTTGCTTCCACCAGTACTTTGTGCAATACCGCCCGTATTTGTGCAAAGTACTTTCTGCTATATCGCCCGTATTTGTACAAAGTGCTGTCGAAGTTTCTATTCTGTTTGCCCAGTTCAGCACCCTTGTTTGCAATTTTGTTATAATGGCCGGTGAACGTGACGATTCTCTTCAAGCCATTATGTGTAAAATTGAATGAAAATAACTACACTTATTGGGCTTATGTTATGCAGAATTTTTTGACAGGAAAAAACATGTGGGGTTACATGTCTGGTGCCATTGTTGCTCCCACGAATATCAAAGCAGACGATTATGCTCAATCTTTAGTTCATTGGACCACAAATAATTCCAAAATTATCACCTAGATCAATAACTCTGTTGAGCTCTCCATTAGTATGCAACTCGCCAAGTTCTCCACAGCCAAAGCTATTTAGGATCACTTAGAGAGGTTGTACACGCAATGTAACTTTGCTGAAAGATATCAACTCGAGAATGACATTGTGATGGTTCGACAGAGAGATCTGAACATTCAATAGATTTATTCTGTCATGACTAGTTTCTGAGATCAACTTGCATTAATAGAACCTGCGGGCCTTAATTTCATCGCCCTTTATTGCACTTATCGAGAAGAAGGACGATTTGTTCAATTTTTATCAGCTCTTCGGGATGATTTTGAAGCACTTCGATGTTCCATTCTTCATCTTAGTCCACTCCCTTTTGTTGATGCAGCGGTCCACGAACTGTTAGCGGAAGAAGTTCGTGGCAAGTCTCATGCTGGAAATGGTCTTTCATCTATGTCTCGTCAGACTGTCTTAGCTGTGCCCTCCAAATCATTTTCTAGTCCACAGACACGACAGCGCTAAGGTGGGCGTATTGCCATTGATGATTGCAGTTACTGTAAGCAGAAGGGTCATTGGAATGCACAATGTCCTCTGTTGATGAAAAGACAACAACAATCGGTGCCCATACCAAAACAACATCGCACAACCAATGTTGTTACATCTGAGAATGAAGCTTCACCTTCTACTCCTTCACTGTCCAGCCTTGCCGATCAGCTACAGAAGTTTTTCTATTCTCATCAGCCTAATGCATTGTCCATGTTTCTCCATCCATAGGTTTGCCTCCTTCCGCTTCTTCAGGTATTTCTCCTTCCACATGGGTCTTCGACTCTAGAGCACTCATCACATGTCTACTAATATTTCTTTGTTTACGTCTTTATCCCTTTCTCATTCATGTGTTTCTGTGCTTACTGCAATGGTACTCCCATGCCCCTGGCAGGTGTTGGTTCTATTCTGTCTTCTTATTTATGTCTCTCTAATGTTTATTGCATTACTCATCTTACTTTAAATTTGATCTCAATCAGTCAATTATGTGATTCTGGGTATACTGTTTATTTTTCTCCCACTTCATGTTCTGTGCAGGATCCTCATTCCAAGAGGCTGATTGGGACCGGCCGTAGAGAAGGAGGACTATATGTGTTAGAGAAGCTTCGGGTTCCTGATGTTGCAGCTTCTTCAGTTGATTTGTCGTCTTTCCGTTTGAGTCCTAGTTCTTCTAGTTTTTATTTATGGCATTCTCGACTTGGCCATATTTTTAGTTCACGTTTGAAGTATTTAGCTTCTATAGGAGCTTTAGGAAATTTACATTGTCGTGACATTTCTGATTGTAGTGGTTGTAAACTTGTAAAATTTTCTACATTACCTTTTAATAATAGTTCATCTATATCTCTTGCTCCTTTTGATTTAATTCATTCTGATGCGTGGGGACCAGCTCTTATTACCACAAAAGGAGGGTCCCGCTATTATGTGTCTTTTATTGATGACTATTATCATTATTATTGGATTTATTTGATGAAACGCTGTTCAGAATTCTTTACTATTTTTCAAAATTTTTGTTCACTCGTTCATACACAGTTCTCTACCACCATTAAATGTTTTCGAGGTGATTTGGGTGGAGAAAATACCTCTGGTAATTTCTCTCAATTGCTTGCATCTGATGGAACCATTCATCAGTCATCTTGCACTGAAACTCCCGAGTAAAATGGAGTTGCGGAAAGAAAACACGGGCATATCATTGAAACTGCTCGCTCTTTGTAACTCTCTGCCAGTGTTCTTAGCACCTTTTGGGGAGAAACAGTTCTCACTGCAACTCATGTGATCAACAGAATTCCTTCTGTCGTCACTTCTACCAAGTCTCCATTTGAACGGTTATATGGTAAAATTCCAGAATATTTACTTTGAAAGTTTTTTGTTGTATATGCTTTGTGCTTCGTCCTCATAATGAGCGCACTAAATTATCTGCACGCTCTGCCATGTGTGTTTTTCTGGGTTATGGTGAGGGACAAAAAGGATATCGATGTTATGATCCTGTTGCACACAACTTGTATGTTTCTCGTCATGTTGTTTTTCTTGAACATATTCCTTTCTATTCTGTTTCATCTAACTCTGTCAATGTTCCTCACTAAGCTCCTATACATTGATCCTTTCTCTGTTGTTGATGATTTGTTTGTGTCTGATAAGGTGCCTGCATTGCCTAACTCTATTTCTCCTATTTCTTCTACTCTTGTTCAAGCTATATCATCTGCAGATATTAATCCTCCCTCTCCCCCGGCTGACTCTCCTTCACCTTCTGATGATGTGGATCTTGCTACTCCTCGTGTTTCTTCAGAGTTCGTAAGCCTTCAAATCGATTTGATTATTCTCATGATGATTTTGGTTATTCTTGTTACTTTACTTCATTTTCTTCCTTTCTCACTTCCATTCATACTTTGTCTGAACCAACCTCCTATAAGGAGACTATTTGTGATCCTTTTTGCCAACAGGCTATGGATGAAGAACTTTCGGCATTGCATACGACTAGTATATGGGATTTAGTACCTCTTCCTCCAAACAACCATGCAATTGGTTGCAAATGGATGTACAAAATTAAGACCAAGTATGACGGTTCCGTGGAGCGCTATAAGGCCCGTTTGGTTGCTAAGGGTTTTGCATAAGAATATGGCATTGATTACGATGAGACTTTTGCCCATGTTGTAAAAATGATTTCTGTTTGTACGTGATTGCAGTTGCCTCTGTTCATCAGTGGAGTTTGTCACAGCTGGATGTTAAAAATGCTTTTCTTAATGGCCATCTCTCTGAAGAAGCTTATAGACTCCTCCCCCGGGAGTTTCTCATAATCATGGGGAAGTATGTAAACTTCGAATGCATTATATGGTCTAAAACAGGCACCTCGTGCCTGGTTTGAAAAGTTCTCCACAGTGATTATTTTTCTTGGATTTCAATCTAGTGCTCATGACTCAACACTCTTTGTTCGTTCTACGTCTGCTGGATGCATTCTCCTCCTTTTGTATGTTGATGATATGATCGTGACTGGTGATGATCTTGATGGTATTGCACAATTGAAAGTTCAGTTGCACAAACGATTTGAAATAAAAGACTTGGGGATGTTGCGATACTTTCTTGGGATAGAAGTTGTCAAGTCTCCAAAAGGTTACTACTTTCCCAATCTAAATATACTGCAGATGTTCTTCAGAAAGCTTGTATTACTGACACCAGACCTGTTGCAACGCCTTTAGAGCTTAATGCTAGTTATGCTCCATCTGACGGTGTACCATTAGTCGATCCTACATTGTATCGCACTATTGTTGGGAGTTTAGTTTATCTCACTATTACACGGCCTGACATTGCATATGCAGTTCATATTATAAGTTAGTTTGTGTCCTCACCAACTACTGTTCATTGGGCCGCCGCTGTTGTTCGTATTTTGCGGTATGTTCGTGGAACTTTACATCAAAGTTTGTTGATTCCCTCATCAAGTTTGTTGATTCCCTCATCATCCACCTTAGAGCTACGTGCATTCTCTGATGTTGGATGGGCATGTGATCCTTCTGATCGCAAATCTACTACTGGATTTTGTGTCTTTCTGGGTGATTCTCTCATTTCATGGAAAAGCAAAAAACAAGATGTTGCTTGTTCGTCTGCTGAAGCCGAGTATCGAGCTCTGGCCTCCACCACTGCTGAGATTGTTTGACTTCGTTGGTTGCTTGCAGACATGGGAGTTTCACTGACTGCCCCTACTCCTATGTACTGTGATAACAAAAGTGCTATTCAAATTGCACATAATTCAGTTTTTCATGAGCGCACCAAGCATATTGAGTTGGACTGCCATTTTGTTCGTCATCATCTACAGATTAGCACTCTTTCTCTCCTATATGTCTCTTCTGCCATGCAGTTGGCTGACTTCTTCACGAAGTCCCACACTGTTATATGTTTTCAACTTCTTCTTGACAAACTCTCGATACTTAACACTGTCACATTGTGAGTTTGAGGGTGGGTGTTAAAAATGTAATTTACCTTTAACATAAGGGTAGCTTAGACTTTATCTAATTAGGGTTTAGTGACTTCTTTATAAGTCATCTCTTTGTATTATTTACTACATTCGAATATACAGTTCTTTCAAGTGTAACCCTTGTGAAGGAGAAGGGTGTCTTCACTTTCAAATCAGAGAGTGTTCTCTATAAGCATTGTAATAGGTTTCTTCTCCACCATTAAAGGAGTAGTTTAGAGCATTCAATCTTCAAGTGGTGTACTTGAGGCGAGAACGTCAAACCTCATAAAAATCTCGGGTTCAATCTCTCCATCTCTTCTCATCTCCTCTTTTATATTCTGGCTATAATAACCCGACCCTTTAAATTAAAAAAAAAAAATAATTTTTTAGAATTATTAAATCGGCTTTATGACCGGTTAATATGATAAGGTACAGAAAGAGCTTCCCGAAAAGGAATTATGTGACCCGATCAGAGCTCGTTTGCTTAGTAATTCAGCCCGACGAAGTTCGGAGGGCATTTTAGACATTACTTAAATGTCTTTTGTTTTACATATAAAATCATGAATAGTGTCTTATAAACCTCTTGAGTGTGAAAGAACACTCTTCTGATATATTCAGACTTTGAAATTCACATACATATTAAGCTTTTGAGTACGCTACTTAGTGATATTTTCAGAATTTCACGAGTATTCCTCGAAACAGGTATTTTACATATGCTTTTATCTAAAAACCCCGATTTTTAAGATACCCCGTAATCCGAAAATTAGCAAACTCAGATTACATTCGATCTGTATTTTATCAAACTCTTTGACATATTTAGAATGTCGAAATGAGTATTTTAAACATTTGTTTTGAAGTGTTAAAATCACTATAATTATAACCCGTCTATTTCATTAAAACGTTGACTTTGTGAAAAATACTCTATTTTTTGTGTCAAAATAAAAAGTGAACGTTCCACCGTAGGTAAACCCCGTATTCTCAACACACCTGCGGTGCCGAATTTTCACGAGTTTAGGTCTAATATAGATGAACAGAAAAAGGGTAAATAAACAGTAATTTTTACTGTTACCTAAAGATAAGATTTTTTCATCTTATCTTCTGCCGATACTATTGAACAGGTAAGATTTTTTCAACCCTCTGTCGACACATCAAACGATTAGGGATCATCCAGCAGTTTTCAATAGTAATTTTCAAAATACTATAAATAGGTGCACTCAGTTAAGTTTAAAAATCACAAATTCACAGCATTTTATCAATTTTTCTCTCTGCTGGGCGCTTACTATTACTCTATAAGTGCAATCTTAATTTTTCACAAGATTTCTGCAAGTATTTATTTTGAGTTAATATTTTTAGTTTGTAAACCTCATTAAGAGGAAGAAAGATATTTAATTTCATCAAAAAATGGCATACGGTTTGCTCTATAAAAATCGGAGAAGAAAATACAAAAAAATCGAAAAATCTGCCCGTGAACAGTGATTTGCGGCGCACTATGCATGCCCTAAATTGTCAGAAGGGCATTTTGGTAATTTTTATGAATAGTGCCGATGGTATTTTAGTAAATTTTATACACAATGCCCGAGTTGCATTTTTGTAAATTTTATGAATAATATCCGAGTGGCATTTTCGTAATTTCAGTGAACAGTACCCGGATGACATTTTTGTAATTTTTTTGAATAGTACTTGAGTGGTATTTTCGTAATTTCGGTGAACAGTACCCATATGGCATTTTCGTAAATTTTATGAATTTTGGATAATTTTTGTGGCAAAAACGTAATTTTTGGAAAAGTTTAAAAAATGAATTTTATGTTATTTTAGCTTAAAAATATTTATATTAGACTACTTGGGGGTTTATTTTTAGCCCGTATTAAGCTCAAGGGTAAAATCGTAATTTTTACAAAATTGTAAGAAAACTCTATAAGTGTTTTGTCATGATAGTCCAAATGCTTAGGACTATATATTATGGCTATATAGTGTTATTATACGTTGTATTTACATTGTTTTCCATTTTAAACAGATTACTGAAAAACACTCTCCAACCGAAGGTGAGGAGATTCGACCACATTATGTATTTACTAAAATGCATCTCATTTTGCATTCAATACAATGTTTCTTTCACCATTAGCCTTACGGCAATAAGTGGATATCCGTGATCATCTTTTTTGACGGAAATGATGTTATGAGATTAGAATGCGATACCGACACTGTTCACACGTAAGGAGGTGATTATGAGTTTCTACATATGAAATGTGAACTTGAGAGTGTTTCAGGATGTCGAGATCTATCCATCCTAAAACGGAGTACGGAACTCACTTATTCCTAGAGACTACTTGGTATTGTAATATGGGTGATCTAATGATAGATTAGGTATCCAAGCGTGATTCCGATAGGGATATGCATTTTGTGTATAACTGTGTGTATTGTAGGATAATTAATCTATGCAATAAATGATGAGTATAGGGTAGACGTACTCGATTGGAGAGAACGGTAACACTTATTTGTGTTATAATGTAATCCGTTGGTAGGTTTTTTAATTTGTGTTTAGTTTTCCCAGCATAGTATAATTATATACTGATTGTTGATATTTGTATTATGATTTCATACGGGAGGGCTTAACAATCTATGTTAGCTGAGTGAGGTTATTATGATCATATGTGCGAGAGATATTATGTGAGTTTGACAATTATGTTTAAATCCATGTGTTGATGTGCATATTGATTGGTGTGTTGTGCATATCAAATTACCTCACACCAATATATGAAGTACCTAGCTCGTGGAGGGCACTGGTACGGGGTGAATTTAAAATACGGGTTGTGTGAAGCGCTAAGCATGAATTTGCCGGCGGTGTAGGAAACGTATTACTCGGGGCTTGGGAAGAGACGTAAAAGTCATTTGACGGAGGTATCTTTTTTAGAAAGGAATGACATTTCATATTAGATAACTGTGTTGACATTATTTTACATGATTTCTGAATGTATAAATTGTTGTTTGATAACATGTTTATTATGTTGATAATATGCTTTATTATCCATAACTTGCTGTTGTTTTCTCTTCACTGAGTTTGTAAAGCTCACACCCCTTACGTAATAGGAAACCCTGGGGGACGAAGAACAGAAGGATCTTCAATTGTTGTATAGGGTGAAAACCCTTTAGCTATGTACCCAATGTTGGGATTTTATGTTTAACTTAGTAGACATTTTACGTATGAACATACAATATAATAAACCCTTTATGGTGTTCGTTTGAAACACTGTAGGATGTAATAAAGTTTAATTCGTTTCTGATGTGCAATTCTGATGTTGATGGGATTGATTGATGATAAATGTTAGGTAGATCATATGTGACATTTTCTAATTGGACTTTCCTAAGAGATTAAGTTATAGATTGCATGTTGGTTAGTAGTGTATCCACATATTATGGGTCGAAGTGGAATCTGTCGAGGTTTTGGATTTTAAGCGGGCCCATGGTGGCCCCTCCATCTGCCTGAGATTTTTACCTGCTATATATGGTTGGGTCTGAGGCAGCCAAATGTTAAATCCAAACTTGGTCATAAGAGATGTTAAAGTCCATAAGATGATTTCCGCAAAGGCTCAATATTGTGTTAGAAAAAAAAAAAAAACTCACGTCAGTGGGCCAGGAGGGTAGGGGCGTGACACTGCCATTTATTTATTACTTATTTACATCTTATTTTTCTAAATTATGTAATTTAAGAAAATCTAAAAAGTTTGCATTGACCCAATTCACCTCCCCACTCGGGTCAATTTCTGGGTAACATCCCAAAATAGTTGTCCCATTCATATTGGAGCAGCACCAAGTGTGTTGGAAATGAATGAAATAATGTGGATTGCTAGTCTTATATAAAGAGTTCTTTAAAAAGTACAAATTTTCAAATCAGACAACTAAAATGGGACGGAGGGAGTATTTTTTTTAGAAAGAAAGAAAGTACTCAGGTGGCTAACAAAATGGTTATTGGGTAGAACCAAGCTAAGGGGTTTAGAAGATCCATTAAATCTTAGATTTAATTTATAAGCAATCTTATTTCTATGAGATACAATTATATGAAGAGATAATTATGAATTCTTAATAAATTTATTTTGTATCTTTCAATACCTTCACTTTTTATATTCGATTGCAATATATCAAATTGAATAGCAATTGATATCATTACATTTTCTAGCTGGGGTTAAAACTTTGGCCGACCACTTGTATCAGTTTTGCCGGTACTTCGATCTTTTTTCCTGTTTTTATTTTTGTAAAAATATTCAAAAAATTACAGAAAATCAAGAAAAATCTAGACTTCATAGATATGTAATTTTATCATTTACTAGATGTCATGTACATATTAAAATGTTGCTTTTAAGTTAGAAAATCGAGAATTTTAAATGTTTTTCTAAAATAATAGAAAAATACAAAAAAAAAATGTTTAGAGATATGTGAAAACATTTCTAGTAAATTTATTATCTTAAAGAAAACACATAAACCTTTCCTAAATAAAAAAATTCCATTTGAACGAAATTAAACATTATTTTACCTTCTACTTAAGATTAGATTAAAAAAAATAATACATATTTAGACAATACACAAAATTCTAAAATACCTTTTGAAGCATTCCATTCCAAACATAATAAAGACACCTTAATAAACTAAAATCATATTTTCATTTTAGAATAAATTTATATTGAAATTAAAAAATATAAAAATGCATCAAATATAACTTTTAAGAAATAATACTATAATACTCAGCTGAGTCCCACATCACTCATCTTAGCTAGGTATGTAGGGATTATAAGAGGGTAGCCCCCTCTACTTAGCATGAGCCCTTTTGGGCTTGGCTAAATGACTGGGTCCAAATGTAAAACCGTTCAGGCTAAGTGGGCTCGAAACGTACAATATCATGCTGAGTCGGGTCGGGTCATTACAAATACCTTCAAATATGAATGCTTCATTTAAAAATCCAGGAAAAGAAATTTCCCTACTAGTATGTTTAGTAAGGAGCTCAAGTTTCAATGGTACAGATTGTCGAAAAATAGTCAAAAATCATATTTTTTAGTTTGAAATTTAAAAAATGAAATTGGGAAGAAAATATGGAGGAGAGATTGAGAAGCAAAGATAGGTATGATAGAGTTTGTGTAGAATGTTCCTTATATAAAATATAGTTTTGGACGGTTGTGCGCTCAGATACAATTGAAACATATAAGAAAAAAAGGAATGCTATTGGGTACTTCACCGACCGGCTCAAAACCTAGGAAATTGC
Source organism: Chimonanthus praecox (assembly GCA_022113865.1). Lineage (NCBI taxonomy): Eukaryota > Viridiplantae > Streptophyta > Magnoliopsida > Laurales > Calycanthaceae > Chimonanthus > Chimonanthus praecox. The sequence continues at coordinate 56,017,332 of CM039087.1, read as the reverse complement.
CGGCATGCACGCGGAATTCCACGTGTGAATTGACGGCCCATGCCATCATGCATGCAATCGCGATCTGTCATAGCACGACTTGGTGTGTAGGGGACGATACGTATTAATCGTTTTTTTTTTTTTAATCTAAGATCCAATGTAGTACACGTATCTTTATCGTCTTAACTTTGTTTATTTATCTTTTCTTTATTGCTCTTTCAAGAGTTCAAGAATTAACCATCAAAATAAAGTTAATTTTGAACAGATTCTTAATCCAATAGTTAAATCAACTCAAAATAGGTTTAAATTAAATATGAATACAATTCATAAAAAAGGATAAAAGTGTCAACCAGGGGTGAAAAATTTGGCTTGGCCGATATTTCGGCCGATATGCAAATATCGGCTGATAAATAACTCTCTCCTCTTTTGTTTTGTTTTTGTAAATATTGGTATTCTTTTATTTTTTTATGTTTTCTGAATTAAAAAATATAAAAAGAAAAGAAAAGGAAATTGTTTAAAAAAAAAATTGAAAACGTAAATATCGGTTGATATCGGTCGATATTTGGATGGATATTGGTCTGATAATGGTCTACCACCGTTTTGATTTTTTTTTTTTTTAAAAAATACCGATATTAATAATCTTGACCGATATCGGACCGATATATATTGCCGTTATATCGGCCAAGAAGACGTTCGTACGACCAATACAATATCAGCCGATATTAAATGGCAGTTAAAAACCAATATAAGATATGTGTACCCTAGGTGTCAACAGGTAGAATAATTTCAAATCCCTGTAAGCGAGACATGAAAGCTCAGGTGGGGACATCGCCTAGCTGAAAATTATTCTTCATTTCTATGACACCAAAGTGGGAAGTAGGCTGTGGGCTGTAATCTCATGGGCCTGGCTCAAAGCATTTGAGTGGCAGCTATCAAGGACGAATGAGTCAATAAAGTAAAATTTTATAGCAGAAATGTCGTCTTAAAAGCTTAGTAATGCTTTATATTGTATGTTATTTTCACGACAAAGTTGTTTACAATTCACTCAAATATGTAATCATCAAATCTATGGCAGGAGCTTTGGAACCTTATTAATTGCTAATATCTTTGAGGCCCACTTGTAAATATTTTTCAAAGTTAAATGTAGGCCCAAATCACCTATTTATGAAAATTTTCACGTGAAGAAAAGAAGAATTCCCTGGAAATCTTGTCTGCCTCCTGCACTGATAAGGCCCAGCAAACTGGTATACCAAGTAAAGAAGCAATTGTCCTTTTTATGCTCATGAATATGTGCCTTCCTTACTATATATGGGCTTAAAAGTTAAAACAGTCTCTTTCAAGTTTCAACAACTGATGGGTACTGTAAGGGAAGCTAATGATGATTGATAGAAGAAAATGAAAATTGATTTGAGCATCGATACTTTTTTCACATTGACAGTCTTCTCGAATGCTGGATTTGTGAAAAAATTCCATTTTACTCTTCAATTAAAAGACGAAATCATAAAAAATAGAAGAATCTCCTGACAACATCACTCAATTCTTCTTAAAGAAAGAAAGTATCGATGCAAAAATCACTTTCCAAAAGAAATGATTTATCCAACATCCATACAGCTTCATAGGTTAGTCTTAGGGTTACCCTACAGATATATTTTGTTTTTTGAAGATCAAGGTGTTCGAGCCTCTTAAAATATCTGACTAATCTTTGGAGCATGTACAAATCTCCCTATCCATATAGACTAAATAAAACTATGGGAAATGAGAAAGAGTTGAAATCGAAAAGATTACCCTTCATATATCCCACAATCATGGAAAGGTTACTTGTGGGGAAACTTGTGGAAGAATTCAATCCCTTTAAAGAAGGAACTCGATATACTAGTATAAGACTATAAAGTCATTGGATCATACACACCAGTAATAGAAAAAGAAGAAGAGAAATTATTGATTTTGAGCTGACATGATTAGAATTATTTAGAAATGACAATTTAGCCCGAAAGGTTGAAAGTCTAAAGATTCTTAAAAAAAAAAATAGGGCTTGAGCATAAATTTATAGCCCGATTAAAAAATGTCACCGGGCTCAGACATAGTCATGTTCAGGTCCAAAAGCTTGAGCCCGGTCCAATGTATTATACAACATTATATTTTAAATATTTTATATATACTTAAATAGCAGTGCCCAATCGCCCATATAGGTTTGTGCCCGTTTGAGCTACACCAGTTCCCCTTCATCTCTCTCTTTTTCTTTTTCTTTTTTAATTTTACTTTTTATAATTAAAAAGGTAACAAGATTGAAAGAAGACTTAATAAAACATAAATATACCAAATTTTTAAAAATTCTAGATGACTTCGAACACTAAGATCAAATGACTAAAAATTAAATTTTTAATTGAAATTTAAATTCCTATCAATCCAAGTGATTATCCTTTCAGTTTAAAAAATTAATAATTCAAAAATGAAAAATGAAAAATTCTCTTTATTTTATCAATTTAAAGGAATCACGTCTCAAATCATTTGCAAATAGATCGAAGTGGATTTCTCTTTTTTTCTAGATTAAGATTTTTAGAAAATATTTTTTTACACTTCTTTTCATCTTCTATTTCCGTGGCTTCACATCTTAACTACTCTTTTATTCTTAATCCAATCTTTGCTTTCCATTTAAATCAAAGTTTCACTTCTTTGGTAAATCCTTTTTTTATTGGAATGTTTCCTCCTTATCAATCTAAGATCTTCCACCATTTTTCAGATCTAAAAAATTTGAGAATTTTCTCCATTTTTCTGTTTGATATTTAGTATTTACCTTTTCAAATCTAAGATTCCTCCCCTTTTTTAAAGATCTGAAAATTATGATAAATTTCTCCATTTTTTCTCTCTTTGATATATCCTTTATTTTTTAATTTTATAGATTTGAACTTTTGATCTATGATTTTCTATTTCAAATTTCTATAATTCTTTCATTTTTTATTTTCAAAATTTTGAAAACATCAATAAACTCTCGGGCTACCCATTGGGTCTGTCAGGGTTACAAAAATCGGGCACAGGCATGCATTTCATGCCCGAGTTGGGCTGGGGCCTCCCTAATGTGATTTGATCTTGGGCTCAGCATAACATTAGCCCAGACTATTCCCATTCCCATTTAAGGTTTAGAGTTTAGGGTTTAGAAGAAGTCAAATTTTATCTTAAATATATCTTCCATATTTTCATGTATTGATCAATTCATGTATTGACTAATAACAATAATAAATCAGTTTGATTGGTTGCACAAAGTCAAGCTTTATATCTTTTAAATATTAATCACTTTAAATTATTTTTAATATCTAAAATTTATCATTATTAAAAACATCTTATCAAATTAATTTTTAGTGATCTCATACTTAAATATAAAATTTTCTAAAATCTCACCTCTTAAAAGATAAATGACCTAATATGCAACTATGTAGTGTAATACACTCCCAAATAATAGGAACATTGTTCATACTTCATACTAATCATTTTAGTCATTTGGCTACAAAATGCATGCACATTATTTGCACCCAATCACATGATTTTCTCATAGATCGCACTTCATTACAAATTTAAGCAATTAAAATGGTTACTTTTGTTAAAGATTAGATTAATCATTTTGTTTTCAAATATATATCCAGTAATCTTTTATCTTAAAAAAATTAAGAGGTTAGATGATTCAATGTATCCAATTTTGAAAAGTTTGACACCCTTTATGATATACTAGTCATTCATCTAACTTTTTAATCATAATGTAGAACCTATCCTCAAAAACATGACCTATTAGCACACTTGAGCTTTTAAAACCAAGCATTTTCAAGATCTCCCATAGGTTCAAAGGTATTATAATGAATAATAATTAAAACCATAGTTATTGAAATCTCTTATTCATCTATATGTAAATTGGTTCCTAAATTCCATTTTTTTCTCTACAAAAATGGTATTCTCAATTCACCATTAACATCTCTTTTCTTGTATCATCTTTTACTTTAGTAAAATTATCATATGCTGAATTAATCCATCATCCATTTTTAAGACAATCGCATTCAATCATTTGTGAAGAACTATTCACAAATTTAATGAATGGTGAATTTATTTATCCTCATAAAAACTACTACCAAGATAATAACATATCATCTTTTTTTTTTCTAAAGATGTTTCTAAATCACCTTAGATGGTATTCTCTTACTTTTTGATGGGATCTCGTTCGAAATTGTAGATTTTATTGTCAAATCAGAAATATATCATTTTAATATAAAGTTAAATATCCAAGCATTTGAACGTGTAGTATCCTGACCCATGAGCTAGATGCCAAGCCCTAAAGTGGCTGATCCAAGTGAAACTGGGCCCTGTCGGACGGACTAACAGAGTGGGCCGGTCGGATCCGACAGCCCAGTTGTCGGTGGGAGTTGTAGAAAGTCCCACATCAGAAGTTGAGGAGTTTGAGAGGGGGTTTATAAGTAGCCTTGCTTCCTCAAACCAGCAAGACACGTTTTGGATTCGGACTTGGGACGGGTCCGATCCAAAAACTGTGCGCGCTCGCGCATGTGCACGTGTGTGCGCGTGTAGGCCCAAAGAGGACAATATCTTCCTGGGCCGAGCCCCAAGTCCTTTTTTATGGGCCGGGCTGTTACATAACGGTTCGAAAAAGGATCTGTTCAAAGCCTGATTTTAAAACATAGATTATACTCATCGCAAAAACAGATTACTAAACTTCACTATAATTATGTTCATGGGTGCAAATGTGCAAAGAAAAAATGATAGAAACACTTATGTTTTTTAAAAATAAGATATACAGCGTAACTTCTAATCACTTAGATGATCATAAATAGATAAAATAATAAAGCAAATGTCCCTTATTAGAATGAATAATAAGTTCTTATCACTATTCAAATCCTATGGCGAATCTTAAGGCTCTTTCATACTGTAAAGGGTGAGTTGTGGTACCCACCACAATATTACTAACCCCACCTTATCTAAATAGAAAGGGTTTAGCAGATAACTCTTGTATGAAGCAAGGAAGTAGATTCACTTGACTTTATTCTATTACTTCTCTATATATACCTGTTTTCTTACATTCCACCACCACACTACTCTCTCTATCCCTCCTTCCCTCCCTCTCTCTCTTGTTCATAAATTTCATTACCATTTGATATTTGTTATACAACATGGCCTCTCAGCAGTTTCAGCCACCAATACCGAAAGGCCCACTGATTAGGACCCTGGAGCCGGCGACGACATTGTCATCATATCAGAACATGCCATTGACAAAGACCGAGCCAGTGGCGCCACAAGTGCAACAGGTGGCCCCACAAGTGCAACAGGTGATGCCGCAAATGGTGGCGCAGCCATCTCAGGCAGGGCACAGGATGCAACTGATCAGGAGCGATCGTCACCTGTTCTCTTCTTCAGATGACTCTGCGGTGATGAAGCAAGTCCAAGCCACCCACTCGCCTGATGGCCGTGAAATTGACGTTAGGCCCCTTCTTTACATCGTCGAGGATATCTTGCATCGCGCCACCCCTACTGTTGTTGTGGTAGATTGATGAACTCCCTTGATCCCTTCTTTACTCAGCATCATTTCATTATCATCACCATGATTATAACAGACATGAATATCTATGGTTTTGTGTATGGCTAACCATTTGCCAAACAATGTCACGTAATGGTCCATGATAATTAACACAATCTTTTCAAAACTCGACCAGTCAAGACTCCAGTTGTGTCAACCTACTCTGTTAAATTACAAAATTCAGTCATCATCTATTTTGTGTAAGAATTACAAACGCATACTAATCAAGGAACGGACATGAAGATCAGGACCCATGTCCCGGAGCAATCCAGTGGCAAATATCATTCAATCAAAGGTGAACTTCCTGCTTTCGGCATTGCATAGTCGGTTTGATGAAGATGTCATGATAAATGGACCCTATTACATGACACCTGGACACCTCCGGACCTCACAAAAAAAAAGACGTTATTACATGATTTTTTGAATGCGACTTGTAAACTAGGTCAAAATCCAATGCATGTTTTTGTTCGGCATTCGATTGTTATGGGGTCTCTCCGTTCATCGACGTTCTAATTTGATGTAGGTCCCAGAATCACATATTGAACTTGTGGACGATAAGGTTCACCATGAAGGGTTGACAGGCATGCTGGAAGCATTGGCATTCACTGTCCATAAAATTTCATGTGAGGTAATTGAACAGAGCCATGTTTAATGGATGGAAATTCTTGATTTTATTTCAACAAGTGATACAAATTGCTCAATTTTATATATCTGGAGCTATACAATTGTTCTGTCTTCTGCCAGATATCTTGCAAGTGCTCCGGTGGAGGAGATGCGCACGCTACAACAATGGCGGTGTTCAACACACTATCGAGCTATTCATGGGATGCTAAGGTTGTCTTGGCTCTTGCTGGCTTTGCCACGGGCTACGGGGAGTTTTGGCTTACGACACAGCTGCATACTGTTAATCCCCTTGCCAAATCAGTATCCCTCCTTAAGCAGCTTCCTGATATCCTTGAGCATACCGAATATCTTAAGCCTCGATTCGACGCCCTCAATTCCTTGGTTTCTGCAATGCTGGATGTGACGAAGGCCATCATTGAGCTTACCGAGCTTCCGGCTGAGTACATTTCACCTGATGCAGCCATAGTCTCCACGGCCATAACTCACATCCCCACCGCCGTTTATTGGACCATCAGAAGCATAATAGCTTGTGCTTCCCAGATCATTGGCCTCATTGGCGTTGGCCATGAGTAAGTTTTTGATTTGCCTCGCTTGCTCGTCTCTCTTTCTCTTTAAGTGACAAAAGGAATTCAAATTTTCCCAAGTCCATCTGGAGCCTGCATGAAAAACTCAGGGAAACTTCATATCGGACAGAACTTGATCCAGTTTGGATAAAAAATAGCATGACCGATTAAGATCAGATCAGGGCAAGCTACTACTCTGAAAGCCTGAGCTGGTCTGATTACCCGAATTTGAGGTCAAGCCCTGGAATTGGTGCTGATATGCTCAAGCCCAGAGTCAGGCTCAAAAACTATAAATAAGTCCAATTATTGTCATTACTGTTTCAATTATAGTTTATATGCTTCAGTGTTGTCAATAATCACAGATGGGGATTGATTGCAGGTATGTGACGTCGACGACTGAGGCCTGGGAACTGTCCAGTCTGGCTCATAAGGTTAGGAACATACACGAACATCTTAGAAAGCAATTGACACTATGCTATCAACACATAGGTGAGTAACATGTTCTGTAATTTGGATTGAATGGTATAATGATATATGATTTACTGAAATTCAGGTTCTCATCAACCCCAATGTTGAAATCATCCATGATCCTTGTGGTTGGTTACACTTGAAATTAGTACCAAACACTTGCATATTAATGCAGTTTAATTCTCAATTCTTGCAGAGGAGAAGAGACATATTGAAGCTTTCCACACGCTTGTACGCCTCTTTGAAACCATCCACATTGACAACATGAAGATTCTCAGGGCGCTGATTCACTCAAAGGATGATCTGCCTCTTCTTGATGGCTTAAACAAAAAACGGGTTTGATTTGAACTTCTTACAGATATAATTTTGATTTTCCTCTTCTTTATTATGATAAGATCGATTCATTTCGAAGGCGAGGAAAACACCAAGGGAAAACAGAGTCCATTCTCATTTAATCTTAATCGGTTTCATTAATTGAAATTTATCAAAAGCATTTGCAGTTATACTCCTGCTAATTTAGATTAGCGGCATAAGACAATTCTTGATTAAATGTTGCAGGTTAGCGTGGATGTCTTGAGAAGGAAAATAGTGATACTCCTCATTTCGGACCTTGAAATCTCACATGAAGAGATAATGGTTCTTGTACAAATCTATAATGATACACACCATGGGAAGTTAGAGAGGCAATATGAAATGGTTTGGCTACCGGTCGTCGACAAATTAACATGGAATGAGGCCAAGGAAGACACATTTCACCGGTTGTCAAACGCCATGCCATGGTACTCACTGAATCATCCTTCGCTGATGGAGCCTGCCGTGATGAGGTATATCAAAGAGGTGTGGCACTTTGAGAAGAAGCCTCTGTTGATAGTTTTGGATGCTCAGGGAAGGGTTGTCAGCCCCAATGCATTCCACATGATGTGGATATGGGGAAGTATGGCCTTCCCTTTCACTACACTGAGGGAGGAGACTCTATGGAAGGAAGAAGCATGGCGGCTCGAGTTTTTGGTGGACGAAATCGATCCCAATATACTACAATGGGCAAGACTCAAAACTTCTCATACAAATCACAGAAACTTCTTATCTTTTAAACCAAAAAAAAAAATTGTCCTTGCCTCTAAACTTCTTTGTAGTAGTCCTTATTCATGGGATTGAAGAACTACTACAATGAAGTATACTGGATGAACAACTTCAACCTGCTGATCAAACGTCTTTCATTTCTCTTAACAGGTGAGGGAAGGAAGATTCATCTGCTTGTATGGTGGAGAGGACATCGAATGGATTAGGAAATTCACACATTCAATTAGACGTGTAGCTCAAGAAGCAAGAATCCCTTTGGAGATTGTATATGTCGGAAAAAGCAATCCCAAGGAGCGAATAAGGAAGATCACCACCATAATCAATGAAGAAAAATTAAGCGGGACTTGGAATGATCTTGTATGGATATGGTACTTTTGGGTTCGCTTGGAAAGCATGTGGTACTCCAAGATGCAACATAGCCGAACAGTTGACAACGATGCTATAATGCAAGAAGTCATGACATTACTTAGCTTCGACGGCAGTGACCAGGGATGGGCAATAATTAGCCATGGATCGACTGACATGGTTAGAGCGAATGGGAAGATTCTACTGGAGTGCTTGGGGCTGTTCGACACATGGAAGGCGAACATCGAGCAAGAAGGATTCATCACTGCACTGTCGAATGCACTGGCTCCACTTCACACTCATGAGCACTGCACTCGCCTTATCCTTCCGGGCACCACCGGCATAATTCAGGAGAATGTGGTTTGTGCAGAGTGCAGGCGCCCCATGGAGAAGTATGTCCTGTACCGCTGCTGCAGGGAATGAGATAAACAACATTTTACACTCATCTCATATAGTAGGGTGTCATTTGGGAAGCCCATATATTTAGTTCAAAGTTGAAGTGTGTCTCTTTTTACTGCATTAGGGAGTGATTTCCAAGGGCTTTGCAGCTGTTTGATGTTCTTCTATATTCTTCATTCTGAAGATGTTATGCTGTACCCTCTCCTTATTATCAGTTAAATAAATGATAATAAAGATTTCTAAATAAAAACCTTCTTGTTCTAATAATTTTGTTTCCAAGGGGCATTGTCAACGTGCTCCTCAACAATTTTTTTTTTTTCTGGAAAATCTAGAGTTTACAGATCTAATTCGGACCCATAAGAAATTTGGTTGGATCAACACTATCAATGATGTAAATATTAGATGGTTGGCCTTGATGTGGGCTGTTGAGAGATGGATTTGCCCACCAACAATGGACCTGCAAAATAGTATGCAGAAAATTTGAGAAATGGATCGGCTTGCAAAGTTTCAAATAGTGGTTGCGACTCCATCAAGGTATCATTGCCCGGTTAAACCGTCCATCTTTCTTCTTCAAATATGCTTGTGTTGGGATATGTTTAGAGTTTCGAAAAACCAAATCCCTATATTGGGCTACAATGGAATTTTTGTTTGTGGCTGCTTCTGATTGTTATGGTTGAATCCACAAAGGGCGTGTTTGTTTCCGCAGAAAAGATAGAAAAATCGGAATTTTCCACCGAGCGTTTGTTTCAAGTGAGAAAAAAAAAAAATTATAATTTCTTGCCGTTCTTTTACATGATGAGAAATGGTGAGAAATGAAAAATCCTCACGCCTCTTCTCACTTCGTCTTCTCAGCACCTCCCACTTTCTAGTTGCTTCGTCATTGGAGGTTGTTGATCTCTTCCCAGACCACTCCATCCAGATCCAGCCCGATCGGAATCTGACCCTTTTAACGCCTTTCATGTCCCCACCTGCCCTGCACAGGTCTCCGATCTCCTCTGCCATTTCTGGCCAGATCCGGTCGCTGCACTGTGACGCCAGTGTTGCCGCGTGTGTGCCCTGTGTTTCCACAGTCGTCTCATGATTCCTACACCCTGAGAATTTCAACATCTTTGCAGCCGCTCTCTTTTTCTTCAACACTCTGTACAACCCATACCTGATGGTGCTGACTTTGGCCGTGGCTACCATTTCAGTCTGAATGAAAATTGCTACCTGGAATCTGCAGATCTGCTTCCTCAAACTCTCTCGCTGTTTGCAGAAATGGCCATCCCTGAGATCTTCGAGAAATGGTCTAGGTCATGCATTTAAAAAAAAAATTAAATTGACCCAACTAAAACTAACGAAATAAATTAGGTAGGACTGCATTAGAACTGACAATGGATCAGTTAAAAACAGTTAGTTCAAATCTGTTTCAATTCCAATAAGTTAGTTGGTTCCAATTTATTTCAGATTTAACTCACAAAATTTTAACTCAATATTCATACTAATTTAAAGTCCTCGGTTCTTGATGAGGTTGATTTTGTATTTAGGCCAACAACTCTTAATCTATTACTTAATCATTTATTAAATCAGTTAAGTGATTTTGAGTTTATTTAAAGTTAGAATCACAAAACTTTAAATCCATATCAAATTAAAATACTCAAGTTTGATTTGAATAATCAAGTCGGATCAAATTTTGGTAGGTAAAGGGGTCTTGGACTTGAATCAGACCTAATCCAATTTACAAAAAAAAAAATTAATATTTACTTTTACCTATTAATTTTAGTTTGAATACCTGCTCAAATAAAAAAATCTTAGTCTATTATCTTAGAGTAACAATTATTTCTAACATGTTCAATTTGACAAAATAGATCTCCAATCTAAGAATATTTTTTTTAAATCCCCAAATTTCGTACCTCAATTTGATATAAACGACTCCAACTCAAACCAAACTCTATATTGCAAGTGAAACCCAAACCCATTGATTTTCCACTAATTCTCAATTAATCTTTAATAATGAAATTAATGAGATGTCCAAGATAAAAACCTCACAACACAATTTTCACAAAATCAAAGATCAAAGTAAATCACTCAAAATTGAGGCACTAAATTAAAATACCTTATTAAATCAAATAAGGTAAATATATAGATAAAATAAAAATGAAAGAGGCACTTTTACGTTCAAGCTGAAGCAACACAAATTTGTATTGCATTATATTGAGGTAACTGGACTGTAAGAAATTATAATCTGTGCATCATTATATCAAATCCCTATGCTATTGCATGTATTTATAGCCTCAACAAAGACACTGTCGACAACATGGCTGGGTGAGAGAGACGGATCTGTAAACGTTTCCAACCAGATGTGGAGGCGTTGCACGTCGGGCAAATGAATGGTTGGCCTGTGCACAGAGGTGCAGATCTGCACTAAGAAGGAGCGTCAGTGAATAGATCTGGGTCTGTTGAATGATGGATGCGGAGCAGTAGATCTCTAAGAATATCAAACGAAGGCACCTTGAGCGGCGGTGAACAGATGAGAGAGTCCACCCTTGCATCGGGAATTAGATCTGAAAAAGAAAACCAGATGTGAGCGGACAGAATGCTTGTCTTTTGTTTTACTTCCTGTTTAGAGATCCTTTGAGAGTCTTCACCGAGATGTCACCCCCCCCTCCCTCTGCCGATGTATCTTCTCCAGCAGAGGGAGAGAAGAAGAAGCGTGCTTATTGAAGGCACACTTAGAGAAAAAATGGGTTGCTTGGAGAACGGTTGTGGTGGTCCTGATGCAGCACCGACGGACGTTGCAGTGGTGGAGAAGATCAGATCTGAAAATGCTGATTGGTACAACGTGAACGGAGAAGATCAGATCTGAAAACAGATCTAAGATTTGAACAGATCTTGGAGGTCGGGATTCTACAAGCTGCGAGAGGTCTGCAACAACGATGATTCCAAATCGTTCAGATCTGGAAACAGAGGATGGCCAAAGCAGCAATGCTAGAGGCGCTCGGAGATGTTGGGCGGAGCGCAGTCAAGAACAGCAAGCAGAGAATCACATTCGCGGACAGATCTGAGATCTGAACCGAGATGAAGAACAAGAACAACAAAGAATCTCTTCCGACGAGAGAGCTATAACAGCGGAAGACTGGCTTGGCAGGGAGCAATGGGTCAGATCTGGGCTGATGTTTGCGGAGCAGTAGATCTCCACGAACATATCAAACGAAGCTAAAGATCTCTCTCCCTCTCGGTGATCTTGAAGATGGCAGAACAGCAGCAAGCAATTGCAAGGCCCGATCTGGGCGATTGTTGTAGATCAGAAGCAAGTGCTAGAGTCCCCTTCCTCTGCCAACGAGATTCCTCGGGCAGAGGGAGAGAAATGAAACCCACGTGAAGTTGACTTTAGATCGTGCCCCGCTCGATACCATGTAAGAAATTATAATCTGTGTATCATTATATCAAATCCCTATGCTATTACATGCATTTATAGCCTCTAGCCGACCCTAAGGCTATCATAATCAGACTCAAACACTTAACTAATTATAAATCAAATACACCTTAATTAGAGGTAACCTAAACTAGAATCCTACTTACATTATAATTAGGATAATCTAAATATATTCCAACATGGATTTGAATCAAAATTATTTTCATAAACTTCCTTTCCTGGCGTCCTGTCTATGAAGAACTTAACTGTAACACAACCGGCCTTTTAGAACTTTATTGTGAAGGGAAAACAAATAAAAGAAAGAAAAGAAAACAAGGAAAAGAAAGAAGAAGGAGGTGGTGAAGATGGAAGGAAAGGACGACGGGCTGACGTGGGCATAGATTAACGAGGATTTACTATTGAAGAAGACTGATATTCTTCATCTCTGACCTTCAAGTCTCAAAAGAGCTTGCAGTTCTAAAGCAAATATACACAAAGTCAGATGAATTATGAAGCGGTCTGGTTGTCAATCACTGATGTTTCGGATTTCGACAGAGGACACTTCAAATAAGTAGGTTGAATTGGCAAGCTCAATGCCATGGGTGTACGGTGTAAAAAAAGATAATACTGTATATTATTCAATCCCCATGATATTACATATATTTATAGCTTTTAGCCAACCCTAGGGTTATCACACTTAAACTGTAACTCTTAACTAATTATAAATTAAATACACCTCTTAATTAGAGGTAAACCCAAACTAGGACTCCTAATTAGATAATAAGTCTAATTATTCCAATACGCCCCCACAAGCTGAAGCGTGGATGAACGCGAAGCTTGGAACGTGAAGAAACGGCAGGTGAACTGCAAGAGTGGCACACCGACTGGCCACGGAGATTTGTTGAAGCTACACACTGATTGGCTGCAAAAACTTGTTGAAGTGGCAGCGTTGACTGGCTGCAAATATGTGTCTATGTCGCAGCGTTGATTGGCTACAAAATGACAGGTGACAAACACCAATGACGACCTGAAATAGAGAAAGAGGCTTGGACGACGGCAGTGACCGTAAGACAATTGTCCGGCAAACAATGATCGCAATATGCGATAAATGCAAGTGACGAATGTACCTGAAAAACTAGGCGTTGAAGCCATCACATCGATCAATCAGATCGTAAAGGCCAGTGAACAATAGCTGTAGCCATAAAGGCCAGGAAATAAAGGCTGAAGTTATAAAGACCAGCAGATAGGGCTGTAGCCATAAAAGACCAGCAAATGAGGCTGTAACCATGAAAGGCCAGCAAATGAGGCTGTAACCATGAAATGCCAGCAAATGGGGCTGTAGCCATGAAAGGCCAGCAAATGACGCTGTAGCCATAAAAGGTCAGCAAAAACTTTAACCATGAAAGGTTAGTAAAGGCTGTAGCCATGAAGGCTAACAAAGGGGCTGAAACCATACAAGGTCAGCAAAGGTTGTAGCCATGAAGGACAACAAAAATTGGGGACGAATCAGTCCTCCAGTTAAAAGGAGTGGATAAATTCCACAACAAATGGACATGTGTCCAAAATATGCCGTCTCATTTTCGAGAAATGACAAAACAAGGCGTGCTCGAACGAAGGGCAAGTTGCATCATTTCTTCAGCTAAAGAGGTCAAAGAGGCCGTCTCATATTGGAGAAATAACAAAATAAGACTGCTCAAAAGGCAGTTAAGTAGGAGGAGAAGGGCAAGTTTTGTCCCTTTATTCAGCTCTCCCCCTTTCTTATTGACACAGATCTCACAAATCATGGCGAGAAGAAAAAGCAAAATAGGAATGGTGCAGAATAAGTAGACAGAGACGAAGCATTGCTTCATTGCAGCAGCAAAGGTGTCAGGTGATGAGACGTAAGGCCAATGGCAACACCATGAATAGAATGTTCACATGAAAAATGTAACTAATTGCAGAAGCTCGAATACTTGATCGGGACTGATCGATAACCCAACCTATATTGGTATTGAATCTGAATAGAATCTGGTCAAGTCAGAAATAACTGGATCTGCACTTGTGGTACAGGAGTAATTCCAAAACACCTCCACACGTCTCTTAACTGTTGTTGAAATCAGCGAGCTAGTCGATCGATTGCTGGATGTGCTGCAATCAGAGCTCTGTAACTCCTTGCAGACTGCAACTGGGTTGCTTGGTCATGGACTCTCATCGTCCAACTTCATAGCATTCTCAATGGAGAATAACAGATTTGCAGTCAGAGCTGCAAATTTGGAAAACAACAAAGTCGGCTGAACAAAGATCTGTATTTCAGATTGGAGAACAACAAATCTGATATGGTGGAGCAGAACTATGATTCATTCACTGGAAAGGACGTCGGGGAAAAACAGTGCAGGGCACACAGATCAGGAACGACAGGTGGAAGGTGTGGTCTATGGCACGTTACAGTCCTTGGCTCTCGGACAATAAATCCAACCACGTTGGTCTGAACCTGAAAAACCGATGCAGATTGAGAAGATTGAGAAGAGGATGCATTCCTCTCCCTCCCCCTTTTCTTCTCGTATCTTAAATGAATAGCCTCATAGTAGCGCCATGGAGTAATGGGCAGATCTACATAGATCTGGCAACAATAGAAACTCTAATCTGAGAAAAACAAAGGTCTTTCTGGCTGAATCTGACAATGCAACAGCCAAATCTGAGAAATTGTGCAGCAACAGGTGAGGCAGATCCCCTTTCTTTTGAGACTAATGCCGTATCTCTATATCCTCCCCACAACCCCAAATCCTTCAAACCACCAACTACCCAGAAATCAAAGCATGAAATAATCCAGCCCCAGAAGCTGAAAACATTCGCTCGAGCAACGGTGCTGATATGAAGTCAAAGAAGCCCAAGTCTGAACCAATCTACCAGCGTCCACAGCAAGGGTGAAGGTGATTGCAGGTGCTTCTACGAGCAAGAAGGAGAATCGGGCAGCACATGACTGTGCGAAATCAGGTCTTAGAACTACACTTTGGATTTGTGCTTTGGACCTGATCGGTGGCTGCTGTAGATCTGGCGAGTTCCAGATGCCTACAAAGTCTTTGCTGCTGCAGAGGACCATCCAAAAACACTGGTTGTTTGGTCCCCATACAATGAGTGAAACCCTCTTGCGCATAAACGACACTGCAGGAGTTGCTGGTTAGAGGCGTTGTTCACCAAGAGTATCTGCAACGACTTTGATTGAAGATCAGATCAATGCAGCAATAGACAATGGACTAGATGTGGGTGCACCGTTAGCAAACAGTGTACAGGAACAGATCTGAAAACAGATCTAAGATTTGAACAGATCTTGGAGGTTGGGATCTCTACAAGCTGCGAGAGGTCTACAGCAACGATGATTCCAAATCATTCAGATCTGGAAACAGAGGACAACCAAAGTAGCAATGCCAGTGGCGGAAGATGTCGGACGGACGCTGCACGAAATAATGGCGTTGATCCAGATTTGGGAAAGAAGAGGCGGTAAGTGAGGAAACACCCAAGAAACAATTAGAACTTGGAAAAAGCAGCAGTGGGTTTGTTGTCCAGAGAGGGAGAGTCTTGTGTCAGATGTCTGCCCCTTTCTCCCTCTGCCGATTTATCTCTCCCGGCAGATAAAGAGAAGAAGAAGCGTGTTTACTGAATAAGATCTATGAATAAGATGTCCCTTACTCTCTCTCCCCCCTCCCTCTGCCGATGAATCTCCTCCGACAGAGGGAAAGAAAAAGATTGTTTATCAAAGGCCCACTAGGATCTAATTTTGACTGATACCATGTAGAAAAAGATAATACTGTATATTATTCAATCCCCATGCTATTACATATATTTATAACCTCTAGCCGACCCTAGGGCTTTCACACTCAAACTGTAACTCTTAACTAGTTATAAATCAAATACACCTCTTAATTAGAGGTAAACCCAAACTAGGACTCCTAATTAGATAATAAGTATAATTATTCCAACATACAATACTGGATGTTAGGCTCTGTGGAGCCTGATCATCCCAGATGTCATGTTAATCTGACTTGCACGGTTGCGGGTCGAGCTCCGTGTTGAGCTCGTGGGAGGTCAAAGGGGGTAGATCCCTCGAGCTGATTTTTTTATTTTTTATAGGAGGCCAATTTTGTAAGTT
The DNA here is from genome assembly GCA_022113865.1 of Chimonanthus praecox. Taxonomy (NCBI): domain Eukaryota; kingdom Viridiplantae; phylum Streptophyta; class Magnoliopsida; order Laurales; family Calycanthaceae; genus Chimonanthus; species Chimonanthus praecox. The sequence goes on along the minus strand of CM039087.1, from coordinate 56,000,785 downwards.
TACATGGCGTCTTATATATAAACCTTAATTAGGATAGTATACATAGTCGTTTTGTGAGAGAGAGTAGATCATCGATAACGAGAGTCGTTTCTCTTTAGTTTTTTGCCTTAGAACATAGTGGATCGGTGTTGAAGTCGTGCAAGTACTGAAAGTAAATCACGTAAATCTTTATGTTATGGTTTGATTCTCTTTGATGATTTATCTTTTTTGATATTGTTGTTTGTGTGGTAAAAATGTGATGTTCTTCCAACACTAGACACTTCACTGTATGAGGCATGGCACTTGGAGAGGAAGCCTTTGCTGGTTGTTTTGGATGAACAGGGAAATGTTCTGTTTGCCAATGCATCCTACATGATGTGCAAATGGGGAAATTAGGGCTTCCCTTACAATGACATGGGAACTCTTTGAAAGAATGTGACATGGAGCCTGAAGCTTTTGGAAAATAAAATTGATCCTCATCTACTAGAAGGGGTATTGATCAATAACCTGTATCATAAAAATCATGTACAGTTCTGAAAACACTTTCTAAAATCATTTACCTTTGTAAAGGTTTTACATTGGAATCTTGACTGGGGTGAAAAACCTTTCTCTAGGGACAGCTCTTACCTCCAAAAAATTACAGTGAATTCTAAGGGCTAATTTGGATACATAAATCTTATGGTTTTGTAGCATTGCTTCTTTGCCCCTCAGAAGTTTATTTTAGAATATGACTAGCCAAAGTACTTGAATTTCGAGTCATGGAACAGACCAAACAATGGAAAATGTGTTTTCCTTGTATTGGATTTTGCCAAGATTTTTTGGAGATAATTAGGAAAGAATTGGTGAATTTTCAAGATTCACTTTCACTTTCACTTACTAACAAGAATCTTTCTTTTCCATAATTGGTTAAAGAAGGTACACTCGTTTGCTTGTATAGTGGAGAGGACATTTACTGGATTGGGAAGGGAATTCACATCTAAAATGAAAAGTGTAGCAAAATAAGCTTAAAAATCCTTAATCATGATATATGTTGGAAAGAGCAATCCAACAAAGATACAAGGGATTATAAATGAAATTCGCTAACACAATTTAAGTATATATTTAAATGACTAGTCGAGATATGGTTCTTTTGGGTCCGTTTAGAGAGCATGTGGTAAAACAATAGATATTATTGATGGAAGACATCATCACATTGCTCAGCTTTTATGGAAGTGATCAAGGATGGACTGATAAGTGACTGTCTGACGGATCAATAAACATGGTTAAAGTGAATGGGGAGAAAATTATGGAGTGCTTGCCAAAGTTTGATTCATGGAAAGAGAAGATCAAGGATGGAAGTTTCATCAGCGCGCTGACAAATGTGCTGGCTTCTTCTCACCATTTCCACTTGCCTTGTATTTCAAGAATATGAGGTATGCAAGGTGTGCAGATGCCTCACGAAGAAGTACATCCTATATCACTGCAGTGAATAACAAGCAATATTTTTGCAATTGCTAATAGTAAGTAAATATTTAAGTTGATGTGCATTTCTGAATGAGTTTTTAGTTAATGGGTGTGTTTGATTCCTACTTTTAACTAGATACTTTCTTTGATTGCTTTCATATGGTGTCACAAGAAAGGACTTATGTTCATTAGAATATTGTCTTTAAAACCATTAAAGACAAGATACTACTGTATTTCTGGCTCCAAGCATCATCAGTAGTATGAAAATAAAGTTTCTAAACAAAATGCTTCTTAAATCCTTTTTCATATATCAGCAAAGGGTGAGATTGGATGTAATCTCATCTGCTTGGAGGATGAAATTGTGTTGCACTCAGTGAACATCATAGATGACACTGTTAAGATTAGTTGTTACTCAAAATAAGGTCAAGTGTTGGACCGAGTCTGTTTCCTAGGTTTTAGGAGTTATTGTTAAGTTGTTATACGTGTGAATGAGTCTGTTCTACACACGTTCCTTAGTGCAGAATTTGTAGCTGTTTGTTTCCACAAAATCTGCACACGTTGTTAGTGGTTGCAGACTTGTTAATTTGCTAATTAAGTTGTACTTGTTCATTGAATGAATTAAGAAAAAGAAAAATTTGCCTCAAGCTTCTGAGTTCTTCTTCTTATTCTTTCAAACAAGCAGTTAGTTTTTTCAACTATACCAACAACTGGTATCAGAGTTTCCACTGTGCCTGGTTTAAAAAAAAATTGAGACATCTTGCAGAAGCAAGAATGACCGCTGAAAAAACTAACGAGAATTTCATTCAACCATCTATTCCAAGGTTTGATGGTCATTATGACCATTGGAGTATGCTAATGGAGAATTTCCTGAGATCAAAAGAGTACTTTGACCTTGTGGAAATAGGTTATGAAGAGCCCGAAGCAGGAGTAGTTTTGACGCCAACTCAATAACAAAGATTGGATGCAATGAAGCTGAAGGGTCTGAAGGTCAAGAATTATCTATTTCAATCAATTGATCGAACCATCTTGGAGACAATACTTCAGAAGAAGACAGCCAAGGATATTTGGGACTCGATGAAGAAAAAGTACCAAGGATCAGCTAGGGTGAAGCGAGCACAACTTCAAGCAATCCGGAGGGATTTTGAAGTTCTCCAAATGCAGAAGGGAGAAACAATCAATGACTACATTGGCAAGGTGATGGGGCTTGCAAACAAGATGAGAACTCATGGTGACAGAATTACTGATGTTACCGTGGTGGAAAAGATATTGAGGTCATTGACACCAAAGTATGATTACATTGTGTGTTCAATTGAAGAGTCCAACAATGTGGAGGAACTATCTATTGATGAACTTCAGAGCTCTTTGATAGTGCATGAACAAAAGCTCAATTGTACAAGTGCCATGGAGGAGCTGACTGCTTTGAAAGTCTCTACATTTGGTGAATCTTCAAGCTTTAGAGGAAGGGGTCGAGGAAAAGGCCGTGGTAGAGGTGGTCGTGGAAACTATAGAGATGGCAGCAGGGATGGTAGCAAACCATTCCATTACTCAAAGAAAGAAGATGAGAATCAAGGCAAAGGAAAGGGGTAGTTTGACAAGTCCAAAGTGGAATGCTATAGGTGTGGAAATTTTGGGCACTACAAGAATGAATGCTACACCAAGTTGAACAAAGAGAAGGGAGAGAAGTCGAACTTTGCTGAGAAGAAAGAAGAAAAAATGTTGCTGATGGCATTTCATGCCATGGAGGATTTGGATTCTGAAATTTGGTATGTTGATACTGGTTGTAGCAATCACATGAGTGGCCACAAGCCATCTTTTGTGAATTTGGATGAAAGTTTCAAAACAGTAGTGAAGTTTGGGAATGAGTCAAGTGTAGAGGTGATGTGAAGATCAGAACAAGAAATGACTTTGTAGAAACCATTGCAAATGTTTTCTCATACCTGATTTGAAGACAAATTTGTTGAGTGCTGGACAACTGCAAGACAAGGGCTACACCATCACAATCAAGAATGGAGCATGTGAGATTTATGATCCAAAAAGGGGATCAAGTGCAGTAGTAAAGACGACTCAAAACAGACTCTTTCCCATGAAGATCAAAACTGTGCAAAGTTGTTTGCTGGTCAAGAAAGAGGATCCAACATGGCTATGGCATTTCAGATATGGTCACTTGCATTTCAATGGACTCAAAACACTGTTCAAGAAGGATAGGGTGACTGGTTTGCCTGAGATCACTCCTCCCTCAAGCATTTGTGAGTGTTGTGTTAAGGGAAAGCATGAAAGAGAGTCATACCCAACTGGGAAATCAGTGAGAGCTCAAGAGATTCTTGAATTGATTCACTCTGATCTCTGTGGGCCTATCTCACCAGCTTCCAATGGTAACAAGAAATATTTCATTACCTTTATTGATGATTTCAATAGAAAGACATGGGTTTATTTCTTGCATAACAAGTCAGAAGCTTTTGAAGTCTTTAAGAGCTTTGTTGCTATGATTGAGATAGAGACAAAAAAGAAGGTAAAGACCTTGAGAACTGATTGTGGTGGTGAATTTTGCTCTAATGAATTTGTGGAATTCTGTGAAGATAAAGGGATAAAGAAGCAGTTAACAATAGCATACACACCACAACAAAATGGAGTGGCCGAGAGAAAGAATCGAACTATCCTTAACATGGTTCGAAGCTTGTTGCTCAAAGGGGGTGTTCCAAAACATTTTTGGCCGGAAGCAGTCGTGTGGTCAGTCCATGTTCTTAACAGAAGTCCCACATTTTCTGTGAAGAGCATGACTCCACAAGAAGCATGGAGCAAGAAGAAACCAGCCGTGGATCACTTTAGAGTTTTTGGGTGCATAGCATATGCACATGTCCCAGATGAGAAGAGAAAGAAACTGGATGATAAAAGTGTGAAGTGTGTTTTCTTGGGATTTAGTGAGTCATCAAAAGCTTACAAACTCTATGATCTAGTGACAAAGAAAGTAGTGATCAGCCGTGATGTGGTGTTTGATGAAGATAACATGTGGAATTGGGAAGAAAGAAGCAATGGGAAGCAGCAGATAAGTGTTGATCTTGAAGAAGCAGATGATGAGATTGAATCACCAATTCAATCTCATGATGATCAGAGAATCAGTCCCTCTCAAGTTCAATTAGAAGCTCAACATCTAGTTCAACCTGAAGAGCATGGTTACTATCTAAGAAATCCAGGTTCAAGGAAGAGGCCAGTATGGATGATGGATTATGAGGTGAGTCATGATGGTTCTAGTGATGATAGTGCTCACTTTGCTTTGTTTGTGGATAGTGATCCTATGAAGTTTGAGGAGGCTGTCAAAGAAGCTAAATGGAGGGAAGCAATGGACAGTGAAATAAGGTCCATTGAGAAGAATCAGACATGAGAGTTGACTGAGCTTCCAAAAGGGCAAAAATCAATTGGTGTGAAGTGGGTGTTCAGAACAAAATTGAATGAGAAAGGAGAGGTAGACAAATAGAAGGCTCATTTGGTTGCCAAGGGTTACAAGCAGAAGTATGGCATTGACTACAAGGAAGTTTTTGCTCCAGTTGTACGCCAAGACACAATAAGGTTGGTGATTTCACTTGCTGCTCAAAACTCATGACCAATTTATCAATTGGATGTCAAATCTTCCTTCCTACATGGTGACTTGCAAGAAGAGGTATATGTGGAACAACCACAAGGCTATGTACGGCAAGGTGAAGAAGAAAAGGTTTACAAGTTGAAGAAAACCCTATCTGGATTGAAGCAAGCCCCAAGTGCATGGTATAGCCGGATTGATGCTCATTTTGAGAAGTTGGGATTCACAAAATGTCCATAAGAGCACACTCTTTATGTGAAGGCTGAAGGAGGAGGTAAACTTCTCATTGTTTGCTTGTATGTTGATGATTTGATCTTTACTGGTAATAATGATGAGATGTTTGCTGAGTTTAAGAAATCCATGATGAAAGAGTTTGAAATGACTAATCTTGGATTAATGCGCTACTTTCTTGGAGTGGAAGTAATTCAATCGGCATCTGGTAACTTCATCTACCAGAAGAAGTATGCTCAAGAAGTGCTAGAGAGGTTCAAAATGGATGGCTGCAAGCCAATTGGGACTCCAACAGAACTTGTATTGAAGTTGAGCAAAGATGTTGACGCCAGAGAAGTTGATAACACCTTTTACAAACAAATGGTTGGTAGTCTCATGTATCTAACCTCCACAAGGCCGGATTTGATGTATGCAGTAAGCTTAATCAGCCGCTACATGGAGCATCCAACAGAGAAACATCTTAACTCAGCTAGAAGGATTCTCAGATATGTGAAGGGGACATTGGATTTTGTGTATTTTATAAAAGGGGAAGCAATTCAGATCTTATTGGCTTCACTGATAGTGATTATGCAGGTGACATTGATGATCGAAAGAGTACATCAGGAAGTATATTTTTGATGAGTTCAGGAGCTATTTCTTGGTCTTCAAAGAAACAACCAATTGTTACTCTCTCAACCATAGAAGCTGAGTTCGTGGCAGCTGCAACATGTTCATGTCAAGCAGTATGGCTGAGGAAAATGCTTGAAGTTCTTGATCACAAACAAACAGGTTCAACTATTATTCATTGTGATAATATGTCTACCATTAAGTTGTCTAAAAATCCTATTATGCATGGAAGAAGCAAACATATAGATGTCAGATTCCATTTTCTACGTGATCTTTGTAAAGAAGGTGTGATCGGGTTAGAGTTTTGCAAGAGTGAGAATCAGATTGCTGACATTCTCACCAAGCCTTTAAAGCAGCCACTGTTTGAGAAGCTGAGGAGCATCATGGGAATGTGTTCAGTCCAATGTATTGATCAAGAGAAGCTTGATGAAGAAGAGTATGTGATCGTGGAGGAAATCTAAACTGGTTTCTGTAGAAATTAGTTTAAGAGAGGGTGTTAAGATATGTTGTTACTCAAAATAAGGTCAAGTGTTGGACCGAGTTTGTTTCCTAGGTTTTAGGAGTTAATTTTTAAGTTGTTACATGTGTGAATGAGACTGTTCTACACACGTTCCTTAGTGCATAATTTGTAGCTGTTTGTTTCCACAAAATCTGCACATGTTGTTAGTGGTTGCAGACTTGTTAATTTGCTAATTAAGCTGTACTTGTTCATTGAATGAATGAAGAAAAAGAAAAATTTGCCTCAAGCTTCTGAGTTCTTCTTATCCTTTCAAACAAGCAGTCAGTTTTTTCAGCTATACCAACAGACACTCACATAATCATCAAAAAAAAAAAAATTGTTGATCATTAGAATCTACCCTACAACAAATCCATGGTGTCTGGTTGCTGCTTTTGAGCTTTCATGGACAATATTACTTATATGTTGTTGATAATGCTGTCTTTGATGAAATTTTGATATCCAACTTATTTGATCATATATATTAAGAGGTTGTGCAGAACGGGGGTATCACTTTCATACATATACCTCAGCCAGCGAACAGTTTGGCGGACTTTTTAACTAAAGTGAGTGTATACAAAAAAAGACCGGCTATGGAGTTGTTTTGATCATGCCCACCATGGGAGTATGGGGTGTTGGAGACTCCTTATTGTATCTTTTGTTGGGTGGGAAGTATTGTACATATAGCATCTTTGTTTATTCTGTTTTTTCTCTTTCTGTTTTATCTGGGAACCTAGTATAAACCTTCTATACTTGGTTCCATCTCATGTATACATCATTCGTAAATTAATGAATCCATTCTCCTCTGTTTCAAAAAAATTGACAATATTATTTATATGTGGTTGATAATGCTACCCATGAAATTTTGACATCCAACTTATTGGATCATATATGAAAGTAAGTTTCTCCTCATAAACCTTCTTATAAAAATCACTATTATAAGGTTGGTTAACAAACCGTCTACAACCCTAGATCCTGTTATAATGAAATTGTATAATTCTCTTTACATAGGAACTCCAAACAACCACATTTATTCCCCTTCTATGAAGTTTAATAGGATTTGGGACAAATCAAGTTGACAAGCTCACTACATGAGCTATACTGACCTGGTACATGCCTCACAAACATTAAACTAAAAGTTGCAGAGAAGCTCCTAAAGACCGACTCTATTATCAAGTGAGTAATTTGCATATAGGCCTTCATCATTTAAGCTAATTATAAATATATCCTAAAGCTTCAAACAACTGTGACTTCATCCCAATGTTTTAAAATCTTTCATAATAGGGTTCTTATTGTGCCAATGTTTGAATAGTGTTCCAAAACAACAGAACAATTACTTTTGCAGGTTTGTCAGTATTAGAGATGGGTGGATACATGGTTGACTCACAGGTAAGGAAGGAATAGAGTTCCAGTGTCTGACTACAAATAAATAATTCTTCTGAAACATTATTTTTATGTGCCATCTGACAAGGTTAAGATTGTTAATGAGGTAAACTTCATCTAGCACTGACTAATGCTGCCTTTTGTACATTGTAAGCTTGTATATATCTTGCTGAATAGAAATTAGCCCAAGAGAACTCTACAAGAGACATTGTTCCATCATATTAAACACTCTTATCTAATAGACTTTTTAGGTCTCAATCTCATGACTAAAGATCCTTTCAAATTAAGTTGACTTATTCTAGCCAAATTTAGTAACCAAACTTTTATTCTATTTTCTAAGATAATAAATATCACTACTAGAATGTTAGCAGGTATAAAAGGTATCAATTTCTTTTCTAAAATCCTAAAAGACTAAAACTTGAAATATGGAAAGTGGAGTGTGTATATGAACAATGTTAGAAGGGCACCCTCTTCCCTATCTTCCTAACTTTGTAATGTCAAATTAGAAGTAGCAATATCTAACAAATTTTACAAATCAGTTCATAGTAAAATGTCAATAACCCAATTCAATCCATTGCTTCCATCTTCTCCAACACAATGAATTTTAGTTAAATAATTGTATTGTCTTGGTCTCCACAAGTGGCCCTGGTTAATATATGTACTCTGAGATAAGTAGAAAATATGAAACAGTGTAAGTCTGAAACAATATGCAGTTCTGTCTATTTTCATGCTGGATATGAAAATTTGGTCCTCAACCTTTGTGTTTCTGTCTGTGTGTGTGTATTGGGGTTGGGGGGTTTCTATGTATTGGTTATGTCTGCTAGTTTTGGATTTAGAGTAGAACAATACGAGACTGTAATCACTAATAGCATGTTGATATATCTATAAAATATTACTTTTTCTTGACTTTAGTAAATTCAGTTTTATTTATCTTTGCCCTTTATATGATTTTTGATGTGTCCAGTTGGCTCGTAGATTGATATTCGCAGCTTAGAATATAGGGCAGTATGTATCAACCATTGCATATGGATTTTTGAAAAATGGGTGTGGTTGTTCATACTGATTTTTTTTTTGGACCGTTTTTTCTCATGTTTTTATCTTTGCATTGCATGGCCAACACGCCAGTATGTATCAGCACATTATTTCTTTGAGAAACTTATATGGCAGGTGCAACTGAAGGCGTTTATGATGGGAGTGATGGAAGGCTAGGGTTGGGTATAAAGCCCACCTCTGCCTCCACCTTCAATTTGAAAATTTTCTCAAGATCCGTCTTGGTAATTCGACAGAATTTTGAGAGAACCCGTACTCAAAGAACCTCGGCGTCTCAGAAGATCCTCGAACCAACGTCGACGGACACTCCTTGATAGCTCACCTGGGTTGACGACAAACAGAGCTTCAAGAAGATGAGCCAAAACATCTAATTTTCACTGGAATAAAGAGAAAAGGCCAATGACTTGGGCAAAATTGGCACTATGCAAGATCATTCAAGAAAATATAGAATTTTAGAATTCTACATTTGATTCCATGAATCAAATCCTAGAACTAATTTGCAAATTCGTCTAAGGTAATTGTACAAAATTTGAAAATTTGAACTAGAACTAGGAAAAAACAAACTAGAACTAAAAAACTAAGACTGAAGAACTCAAAGAGAGATAGAGAGAGGAATTCTCCAAACTTAAAATTGGAATTGAAATAATAGGCATATTACATCAACGTTAGTCTGAGGATCTTCCAAGACGTCAAGGTTCTTTGAGTATGGGTTCTCTTGAAATTTTGTCAAATTACAGAGTCAAATCTTGAGGTATTCTTCTTTCTATGATTGGAGGCATAGATACGTGTTAAAACTGATCCTACCCTTCATCAATTTGTATTAGAGTTTGTTTCCTACATAGATCTATGGGTGGACACTATTGCTTTCGGTGTGCATTGTTTATTTTGTTTTGGAAGACGGTGTTTTTGCTTCTATTTTGTTGCAAGCATTTCTGCCTTTGGAAGAGCGACGTGTTGTATTCCTCATATGTCAATGGTGGGAGGAAACAATATATGCAATCATCGGGGTGGAACTAATCAAGAAAATAGAGAACGGCGGTATTTAGAAAAATTAAGCAGATATGTTAAAAAGGAGTGGGAAAAAATACTACAAACATTAGAGGAGATGCAAAATATTCTGAAGAGAAATGAACGATTGTCTAAGCTTGGTAGACAAGAAAGTAATTCATACACTTCAACATCATACATTTTTGAAAAATAAGGAAAAGGAGATGAAAATGTTGTTGATTGGTTTGAATCACCCAAGTTTGATGAGGAACCAATCACTAGTGATGAAACATTGGAATCTCCAGCAGAAGATGTGCAGTTGGATTTATTGGCACCTAAATATGATAATTATGGGGACACTGAGAATTTTGTGGATGTGTTTTCATTTGTTAAGCAGGTGGATGGCAATTGTAATACCCCCACCAAAGAGGGGGGTGCTTGTGCACTGGCGGCAATGAGAGAGGGGACAAGGTCCATCTGCCAGTGAGATGGAAAATGTTGTGGCTAGTAAGAGGGAGCACCCCGCCCTTCTAGCACAGGTCTTTTGGGCCCAGGGGAGAGACTTGGGTCTAATACAAAGCTTTGTTAGTTTTTCGAACCCAAATCGGACAATATTGTGCTAGAGTGGCGGACCGTTACAAATGATATCAGAGAACGGTTCAACCCTCTGCCTATATGTGCTTCCCTGTGTATGATAGAGTCAGAGACAACTTTGGTTTCTAGGAGGGAGGGGGGAGGAGGAGGGGGAGGGGATTATAATACCCCCGCCAAAGAGGGGGCTGCTTGTGCACTGGCGGCAATGAGAGAGGGGACAAGGTCCATACCGTCAGTGAGATGGAAAATGTTATGGTTAGTAAGAGGGAGCACACCCCCCCCCTTCCCTTCTAGCACAAGGCCTTTTGGGCCCAAGGGTTAGACTTGAGCCTAATGCAAAGCCGTACGGGTTTTCTAGCCCAAAACAAACAATATTGTGCTAGAGGGATGAGTCGTTACAATAATTCAATCATAGGGCAATTAGAGACTGTATCAAAAGAGGTAACATTTATGGCTGATGATTCTTCAAAGGTTGAACATATGGATATCCCAATTCAGCAAGTTGATATTCAGGAGGATCAGTCCCTCTTGGAAAGTTTTCGACATTCAGAGACTCCAAACTTGAGGTCGAGTTTCCTCCAAGTGGGGGAAAGTGGTGCAGAAGATTCTCAAATCACTCCTACATCTACAGAGCACGAAGAAACAATCAATCATTAGCAGACAATGTAGGAGACAATCTATGAATCTCCAAACGAACATTCCAAAGAGACTATGAATTAAAGTGAACTAATGGAGATCTCTAATCCATTATAAACAATTGTTGAGAATATGGTTCAATCCATCAAGCCATATGTGGATCCTGTTTGAGATAATTTTATCTCCATACTAACAGTCAACCTCAGTTGAAATTTTTTGTGAACGACATGGTTCAACAAGTGACTACTTGGAGAATTGGTGTTTCATCTCAGAGTCATAACAACAACCCTCAGTGTTGGGAGGAGGAAAAGGAGAGGGACGATGCAGGCTTAATGATCTTAGAGGGCTTAGAAGGTGGGGCCTAAAGGTGTATGCAATGGGCTTAGAAGGTGAAAAGGAGAGGGGTGATGCAGGCTTAATGATCTTAGAGGGTTGCGGGTAGGTTCTAGTGGATGTGAATAGGGACAACAGGGAAATAAAGGCTAAGAACGATGTAGGGAAGTCTAGTTACAGGGACACGGCAGTAGGGAGGGATGAATCTGGGTGTTTTGAGGGTGACGGAGGGTAAGGAGAGTGTATGGGATGGTGGTGGCATGATTGGGAAAGGCTTGACTGCTTTGGTTTCAAGAAGAAAATACAAGAGAAAGGGAACAAGGAAAAGAGAAGAGGAAAGAAAGAGATTAGAAAGAAAAGAAGATGGATGAAGATGACAATCGTACCTAGAAGAAGAAGAAGGCTTCTCACCCACAAACACAACACAAGCTTTGCTCGAAAATTCCAAAAGCTTATTCAATCATCTAATGCCCAATATATATAAGAGTTGCTTTACTTAAAATTAAAAAAAAACAACAATTACAAAATTATTCTCACTTAAAATAAGAAAGCACTACCCTTACTTAAAATAAAAAACACAAAGGCACAGAAATATAAAATAGAAAAACACAATCTGCGCATGGGTGAGATGTGCCGCATCAATCTCCCCATCTGAGAAAAACTCAACTACGATTTCAAACAGATGAGAAGACACAAATCTTCCCACGCATGCGTCTTCCTAGTGTAGGGTCTTCATAGTGCAAAACACGCGCACGTGAGGTCTTCAATGTCATTGAGTCAGATTATTGTCAAGCCATAATGATGGAGCTGGAGTGACTTTCTTCCGTCTTCGCTGATAGACTCGGAAACTTGTTCTATCATCTTTTGCTGAAGAATAAGAAGGCACCTCTGACGAGACAAAACTCCGATATCTTTCTAGAAGACCTTGATCAAGCTTTCTGTCAACCATGTGGCGTCTGTAATTGGTATGTCTTTCCACTTCAGAAGATACTTCTAATAGCTTCCGACACTTGTAGAAACCACTTCCTCATCCAGAATAGATTATATCTCATCTCTCTTAGGTAGTAAGGAAGGTAAAGTAGGTAAAGGTTGTGAATGCTGGGTAGGTGTATGACATGGGTCATGAAGTGGGTCAGGTCCAGTAGAGTGGTTAAGAGAATGATGTGATGATGGGCTTACAAGTGTAGTTGTTGGACATTGGAAAGGGGTTATATCTTCCACATTGAAAGTAGGACTAATATCCATATGTGATAGTAGGTTTACAATGTATGCATGTGATCCAACTCGCTTCAAAATTTTGAAAGGCCATGCACTACGAACATGTAACTTTTTCACAGTTTCTTGTACAAACCGTTCAGGTCTTATGTAGATCTTCACATAATCACCCACATTAAACAATTTGAATCTACGATGAGTATCTGCAGCAGACTTATACACTTCATTGCTTATATTAATTCTTCTTTTAATTTCGGTATATAATTCATGTATGCGATGTGCAAATGATGACGCAGACTCAGATGACCTATGTGACATAGAAATGGGGATGAGATCTATATGCTTCATAGGCTTATAACCATGCATGACTTCAAAGAGAATCATACCTATAGAATTATTAACTGGACTATTATACCAGAACTCAGCAATCCGTAGAACAATATCCCATGTTCGCGTATACTCTCCAACCAAACAAAGCAACAGATTTTCTAGGCTACGATTAACTACCTCAGTCTGACCATCAGTCTGGGGATGATACACAAACGAAAACTGTAACCTAGTACCTATCATGTGCCATAGGGTTTTTCAAAAATAACTCATGAACCTGACATCCTTATCTGACACAATCGTCTTTGGTAACCCATGGAGTCTCACCACTTCTCCGAAAAATATCTTGGCAACGTTATAAGCATCAGAGGTTTTAAAACACAGAAGGAAATGGGTCATTTTAGAAAAATGGTCCACAACCACCAAAGTGGAATCGTACTTCATATTAGTCTTTGGAAGTCCAAGTACGAAGTCCATACTGATATCCTGCCAAGGAGCATGAGGAACTGGAAAAGGTGTATACAATCTTATATTCTGTTTCATTTTCTTTAACAATTGACAAGTTCAATATTATCCAATGATTTTAGCCACATATCTCTTGAGACTAGGCCAATAAAACCTGTCTTCAACCAAGACAATCGTCTTGTCTCTCCCAAAATATGCGCTCATACCTCAAGCATGTAACTCCCAAACAAGAAAATCACGCAGGGAACTTTGGAGAATGCAGAGTTTACTTCCTTTAAACAACTAGTTATCCACCATGAGAAACTCTTTATTACTCCTCTCTTGGTCACTCAATAGTGAAGCATACAACTCCCCAAAATCCAGACATGCTGGATATTCATCCTTCAACTGCTCAAAGTCGGTCACCTCTATACTCATGGAGTGTATTAGTGCAACCCTACGACTCAATGCATGGACTGGCTTGTTCTCAACCCCGGCCTTGTGCTTCAATAAAAAAATATATTCCTGAAGAAATTGAACCCATTTGGCATGTCTTCAGTTTAATTTCTTCTGGGAATTGAGGTATCTCAAGCCCTCATGTTCTAAGAACAAAACGAATTCGTGAGGCAAAATGTAATGCCTCCAATGACGGAGTGCTTGCACAACCGCATAGAACTCTTTGTCATAGGTGGAATATCGTTGTTTGACTTCATTCAGCTTCTCACTAAAATAAGCGATAGGATGTCATTCTTGACTTAGAACTCCACCTATTCCAACGCTAAACGCATCACATGCGACTTCAAAAACTTTGGAGAAGTCTGGTAGTCGTATGACATGAGCTTCGACCATACGAGGCTCGATCTCTTGGAAAGCTCTTGAGGCTGCTTTAGTCCATTTGAACTCCCTTTTCCTAGATGGGAGTCATGATGGAACTAAACCCTCAGATAAACTGCTTATAAAAAGTAGCTAAGCCGTGAAAGCTTCGCACCTCATGTATATTCCACGGTTCGACCCAACTTACTATGGCTTTGATCTTTTTGGGGTCCACTGACATACCTTCAAATGAAAATACAAACCCTAAGAAGATAACCCTATCAGACATGAATGTGCACTTCTTGAGTTTTGCATATAACTTTTCAGTCTGAAGGAGCTCACAGACTAACCTCAGATGCTGCAGGTGTTGTTCCTGGGAGGTACTATAGATTAGAATGTCATCAAAATATACCACCAAGAACTTACCTATAAAGGGTCTCAACACTTGAGTCATCACCCGCATAAACATATTGGGAGCGTTGCTCAAACCAAAAGGCATAACCATCCATTCGTATAGGCCATCCTTCGTCTTGAAGGTTGTCTTCCATTTATCTCCTGGTCTAATGCGAATTTGATGATATCCACTCTTGAGGTCAATTTTCGAAAAGATATTAGCACAGGCCATCATGTCAAGCATGTCATTGAGATGTGGGATTCAAAACCTATACTTGACAGTGATCTTATTTGTTGGCTTAAAAGTTAAATTTACCTCCCCTGAGTCAGACTGAGTTGTCAATTCCGTAACTGTGTCCGACTCGGTACTGAGTTGTCAATTCCTTTGATAGAGTCGTGACCGTCTAAGTGTCCAAGACCGTGCCTCTGGAAGACATATATAGTCAAATCAATTTTGAAGCTCCAAAAGACACGTCATTTAGAAGGTATTAAACCGAAATTGGAAGAACTTTATGAATGTCAACCAACACAGGTATTTGGACCTTAGGAATGACTTATAAGACCAATAATTACTATTAGGACAAACCTTAGAATCCATAACTTAGAATTTGGTTGGACTAATTTCGATTTCTTAGGTTAGGTGAATTTTACTCTGTTTTTGACAAGCTTTTTCTTCTATTAAATGTGCCCAAGTATTAGTAAAATTTTAATGATTTGATAGAGCACTAAAAGAACTTTTCAAAAATTCCAATAACACCCATTCGAAAATGTATAACTCAAGTTATGAGCATTACAATAAAATGGTGTAAAATAGAACAAAACAGTTTTGTAATATATCCTCACTTTGAGAGATTATTTGAAGTATCAAATGGATTTAAATTTTACCAAATTTTTTAAGTATATAGATCTCTCAATGAGCTTTCTAACGAACCCAAGAACACCCAAAACCGAGTTCGGGAACTTAAGTTATGGTCATTTTAGTGGAAGTGTGCAAAACCGCCAAGTTTTCAATCGGCTGAATCTTACAAATCAGTCGACTGAAAAGTCTGCTGAATGGATTTTTCAACCTTCGATGAGATTCAGTCGGTTGAATCTTGGAATTCAGTGGACTGAATTCGTCCCACTTGTTGCAGCTGACTGAAAACGTAACGGTAATTTTTCAATGGCTCTTTTGTTGCGAATTCGATTTCTAACGGCCATATTTTCAAGAGGGCTTTAAATATATGACCTTAAAGCCTTCCAATGGTTGATTCCCCTTGAGCAAGACCTTCTCTAATCATCATCAAGCATTCCAAACAATCTTAAGAGCCCAATTCTTCCAAGTTAAACCCATTAGCTCTTAAACTATCTCTAACTCACACTCAAAGCTTTCATAGGCAAATCTTAAGCATCTTAGGCTCACTGTTGAGTGCCATATTTGAGAGAACTTTTAGGGATAGATTGTCCTTATAGGAAAATCAATCTAAGCTATTGAAAATCTCTCTCTCATTCCAAGCATTGATAGACAAATCATTAGAGCATTCAAATCTCACAAGTGAATGTGATTTGAGAGAAAACTCTAGGGATAGCTTGCCTTCAGAGGAATACTCTCTCTTCCCTAGATTACATTCTCCTACATCTTGGTTAGGCATCATTGGAGCTTCTGAACTTCACCAAAGAGCCAAGCAAGGAGAGGAACTTCAAGAATGCATCACGGTCACTTTGACATCAAGAGGCAAGTGTTCTTGGTAACTTCAAATCTACTTCTTTCAATCTTTGAGATAGTTGTAAAGGGTTGGTGTAACCTTAGTGAAATCCAAGAAAGGTGTTTTCTTGGTGTTTGTAAGTCACGGTTAGATCTACACCCTTGAAGTAGATCAAAGGTTGTAAAGGTTCGATCTCTACCTGTGAAAAAGATCAAAGGGTTGTATTAGATTTTTTCTCCACCCGTGAAGGAGAAGGTTAGTAGAATCCTCAAGTGGTATACTTGAGGCGTGGAGTAGGCAAGTGTCGAACCATGTAAAAATGTCTGTGTCAAGATTTTCCATCTCCTCTCACCTCCTCACCTTACCTTGTGCATTTACATTCATCTCTTATATTTCCTACACATATACTTTGGTGAACTTGTGACTATTAAGATTCAATTTTATTCTCACTATATCTTGTTAATCTTAATAATTGATCATTAATATTAGCTAATTAATTTGAAACTCATATTTATTGGCCAGTATTTTAGAAAGAAATCAAAATTCCCCATAGTCCTATTCACCCCTCGCTTGACCAACATTATTAATAGCCCTGTTATCCAGACACATGAGACAGGTGCCATCTTTCTTGGGTGTCAGGAGGGTTGGCACAGCACATGGACTCAAACTCTCCCTGATTAATCACTTTTGTAGGAGCTCATCCACTTGATGCTTCAACTCTTCATGCTCCTTAGGGTTCATCCTATAATGAGGTAAAATTTGGTAAACTCGCCCCAGGGACAAGATCAATGGCATGTTGCATGTCCCTCATGGGAGGTAGTTCATTCGGTAAATCAGATGGGAATACATCCTGAAATTCTTTAAAGAATGGAACTACAACCTCTGGCAACTTAATATCAACCTCAGGGGAGTTCTCTCTTGACACTAGGGCAAACACAACTGAAGTTTCACTAGTCTCTTTTTCAAATTCTTTAGTAGCAATGATATGTAGAGACTTAGACTGGACCTTTGATGGGGTCTTCGGGTTGTCCCTCTTTGTGTCGTCTTGTTTCGAGGAAGGGGGCCTGGGTTGCATAGGGAAGAGTTTGATCTTCCTACAATTATGCTCAGAGATACACGTGTTCGCTTGACCGAACAGTGTAACATCCTGGTCAAACAACCAAGGACGACCTAGAATAGTGTGTCCTACGCCCATAGGGATCACATCACACCACACAATGTCCTGATAGGTGAGGATCTGAATGGGCACGGGGCACCGTTGAGTGATGGAAATTGGAATGTCATTGACTCACGCAACTTTATGTGGATTAGGATGAGGCTCAGGCTTCAAACCCAATCGAGCAACCGTGCTGGTGGATACGACATTTGCACAACTTCCAATATCCACAATCAGTTTGCAGGATTTCCCACCACACTTGATTTAAGTGTGGAAAATGGTTGTGCGCTTCCAATCTTCTGAGGGTTGAGATCGAGCAAAGGCACATCTAACCACTGTAAGAATGTCTTCATCGATCTCCTCGTCAAGTTCCTAATCACTCAAAGGATATTCTCTTTGAACTTGAGCTTCTATGCCATCTTCATGGACAATCTCTTCAATGGGTGGTTCTCCTAACAAAAGGGTTCTTTCCTGGTTCCTGGTCTTAGTAGGATATTCACGAGCAAAATGCTCGTATTCCTGACAGTAATAACACCGAAGACCATTCCTAGAAGATCTCGCACCAGAAGTTCCCTTAAAACTTACATCCTTTTTCTTGGATGGAGCACTGGTGGCATGTTTGGGTTGACTCACCGTATTCTATCGAGATCCATGAGGATTAGGCTTAGAATTGGCACCCCGGGAGTCAAATTGCTTTGGAAGATTTGGCTTTAAATAACCATCTAAACCTTGCACCACTTGGTAAGTTTCCTCCAAAGTTTCCACCCCATGTAGATAAGCTCAGTTGGAACTCAGGACAAAGAACTAGTCTAAACCTAGAAAGGGTTTGGTTGGGGTCTTCATCCAACTTGCATCTCATAAGGAAACTCATCAAACTTCTCAATGTACTTATCAATGGTCTGGTTGCCTTGACGTAGAGAATTCCATTAGTAAATGATGCATGTATTGTCAATTTGGAAAGGAATTTTATCCTATATTTAGCAAAAAGTTAAATATAATTCATCCCAGTTACCGTCATTGGGGTTGTCTTTGAAGTCTGAACACAATTAAGACCATGACATGAAGATTAGTTGGCATTCAGAGGATGATTAGTTGGCATTCAGAGCACTTCCTTGGAGGTACCCAAGTGTTTTCCATCGAGACCATGAAAGATCACTTGGATGGTTGATGATGAAGATGGATAAGATAGAAAAATATTAACTTTTCTATTTTTTCAATTTTTTTGTACAAGTCTTCTATTGTTTTTAATTATAATAAAGAAGAAATAGAAAGTAAATGTTTGTTAGAGAGAAGTTGGCAAAAAATTTCAAGAATTTCCATGTTAAATTCAACGTTATAATCCTAGAAAACAAAATGAAGAATAATGGAAGTAATCACTCTTAAAGTTTGGACAATTTAGCAAAATTTCCAAGCTACGTTGTAATATCTAATTGAATTAATAGCGCAAGTCCTAAAATTTAACTAGAATTTAAATCAGGTAAAATCACATGAAAAGAACTTGGCATCTAATAAAATTTTACAACAAGCATTATATCTCCCCAACAAGGTTCCTAGATTTGGAAAGTTAGCTTATTTTGTCAATAGATTTATTTTGATAGTAGTTGCAGTTGCATTTTTTATTTTTAAAAAAAGTAGAATAAACTATTGGCATTAGCTTATGATTCACTTAAACCAACATTAAACAATATTGAGAATAAATTGAAAATATGTTGATTAAGCATTTACTATTTTGAGTACATCATGATCGCGATTAAGTAGATCGGCAGCGTAACATGTAAACCGACAACAAATGACATTGAGAAGAAATTGCAAATTTGTTGATTCAACATTAATACTTTCATGCGCCTTGTGCTCATAATTAGGTAGATCGATAATGTGCGACAATCAATAACTAATTTGTTGATTCGTCATTAAAGTAAACCGACAACGTACAACATTGAAATGACATTTCAAATATTAGGTAGATCGACAATCAATAATTAATTCGTTGATTCATCATTAACGTAAATCTGCAACAGACGGCAATGCAATTACATTGCAAATATTAGGTAGATCGAGAACGTAAGACAATTAATAACTAATTCATTGATTCATCATTAAGTAAACCGCCAACATATGACATTGAAAATATTAGGTAGATCAACAGCGTACGACAATCAATAACTAATTCGTTGATTCATCATTAACGTAAACCGGCAACATGCAACATTGAAATGACGTTGCAAATATTAGGTAGATCGACAACGTACGACAATCAATAATTAATTCGTTGATTCAACATTAACGTAAACCGGCAACATACGGCATTAAAATGACATTGCATATTTAGCATCGATAATATTTGGGCACCTCGTGCTCAATTCAACAAACAGTGGAGAACAATCAAATGCCTAATGCCGAATAGTTGCTCCCAATTGAGCACCATTACTAACTGATCAAGTTAAGGCAAACAAATACCGATTCTGCTGCTCTAATTTTCTAATTTTGGTAATTACATTTTTTTTATGTAAAAAAAAAAAACAGTAGAGGCCATTACCATTGTAATTTAGATTTTGTCTTTGATGTTAGAAGGGAAGACAAAGGTGGGTTACCTACAATCACAAGAAAACCTAGCTGAAGGATTTACCTAGGGTTTATTAGCTTTATTGATCTGTAAATATGCAAGTAAATTCATTCACCCAGGGTTTCTAGGGTTTCCTGCTTTTCTTGAGAATGTCTACATGATTACTCCGGGCAATAATTTCCAGTACTGCATTTGCTTTCTTTTCAAAAATCATCATTTAGTTCCTACTCTCTTTCAGTTGCTTAGAACTGATAAGATTACCAAAAATTTTCCCAAATTGTATACTTTTCTTTCTTCATTTTATCCAGCCCTTCCTCATAAAAAATATAAAACAAACATCGTTTAGTGTGACCAACAATTATCATACTTCTTTTGGGACCCATTCTTTTTTTAATTTTGGAGTAGAAATTTTAAAGGCACAAAAAATAAGGTTAAAAGTGCTTATTGCCAATACAAAGCAGATTACTTAAAGTTGTAGCTCTTCTTGCCTGATTATCATCAATTTCCACTTTTGATCTTTGTATCATCAAGCTACATGCCATTTTGAGAGAGAGAGAGAGATATCAATTAGAACACAATAGGGGATTACATTTTTGCAACAAAGGATGAATTCACTTGTGAATACATTGAACTATTGTCAAGTCCATTGCACCATCAATACCCAAGCAGGAGGAAAGGGGACAAAGGGGGACAAAGGGGGAAAACTCTAGAAGATTTAAGAACCCAATGCATGATATTGATTATCATATTTATTGGTTTTGAAAACTTATTCAACCTGCATACAATGATAGACAATTCTAGTTTTATTTTCATTCATCTGCATCGATGTATATTGAGAAATTAAGATTAAAACCTCAATTCGAACAAACAGAGGTTGTAACAAGTTCCCCATCATCATCACTGGCTTGGGTGACATTCAAGTCCTCTGTCACACTTGATTTTCGAACACTTGATTTTCCTTCTGCTTGGGAAGCCTTCGTCAAAGATGATGGATCAAATCTTTTAGATTGGTTCGAGGTTGTTTCCTCATCTGGATCAGGTTGCGGATAGCCTGGATAGTAGGAAGCTTTGATCTTATTGGAAACACATGAACTCTATGCCTTCTTGATGCTAGAAGATCCTGAAGTGCCTTTGTCTCCCCTCTTGCTCTTTTGGCCTTGGATCACCTCCATTTGTGTTAACCTTTCTGGAAACAAGAGATTTCATATTCTCCATTGAAAGATTAAGAGGGAAAGGCAGAAGGAGAGAGACTACCAAAGGTTTTCACCGTTGCCGGAGAAGAAGAGGGAGAGCAGTCTTTCATGCCACTGGAGAAGAAGGGGCTGATGAATAGAAGTTGAATGTTGTTAAGGGTTGGAGTTTAGGATTTATATAGTTGAGAAGGAAAGGCAGAGGGAGAAAGACTACCAAAGGCTTTCACCATTGCCGGAGAAGAAGAGGCAGAGGGGGAGCAGTCTTTCACGCCACTGGAGAAGAAGGGGCTGGTGAAGAGAAGTTGAATGTTGTTAAGGGTTAGAGTTTAGGATATATATAGTTGAGAGGGAAAGGTAGAGGGAGAGAGACTGCCAAATACTTTCACCACTGGAGAAGAAGAGGCTGAAGAAGGAAAGTTGTATGGTGTTTAGGGTTGGAAATGAAGACGGAGAGCAGTCTTTCACAGCCACCGAAGAAGAAGAGGCTGAAGAAGGAAAGTTGAATGTTGTTTAGGGTTGGAATTTAGGATTTATATAGTTGAGAGGGAAAGGCAGAGAGAGAGAGACTACCAAAGGCTTTCACCATTGGAGAAGAAGAGACTGAAGAAGGAAAGTTGAATGGTATTTAGGGTTGAAAAGGTAGAGTGAGAGCAGTCTTTCACTACCACTGGAGAAGAAGAGGCCGAAAAAGGAAAGTGGAATGTTGTATAGGGTTGAAATTTAGGATTTATATAGTGGATTTTAATGTCATTGTTTTTTAGTGAGAGTTGGAAAGCTTTTCAAATGTCATTGACTTTTTTGAGGTACTCTCTAAAGAAACTAAGTTAAGGAACAAATAAATGCATGAAGAATGGTGACGGATTGAACTAGGGGAAAAATGGCCAATTCAACATTCTAATGACTTTTCTAATATGAAATATTGAAATACTAGATGACATGTTCACTTTGTTTTTTCTTAATTGTAAAATTTTACAATAATTTTGGTCTAGAGAAAGCGGGCAGTAAGAATAGAATTAAAATTATCTTTTCTTCGTGATTCTCTGTATAAATGAACTCACTACCTTAGAAGTCACAACAAAGACAACATGGAGTATTAATTTATAAAAATACTTTTATACCTTAAAATTTTAACCCCCAATACGCTCATTGTCCCCCTTTAACCCCCAACTCCATTCCCACTGATCCCCAGCGCTTCTCCCTCCCCCTCCCCCCTCCCCCCTCCCGAACTTCATCTCTAATGCATGCACGGCTATGATTGAGGAGGAATATTATCTATATTTAGGAAATAATGAAATCAACTGGTGCAAAGATTAAATGCAAGCCATCCTAATGCCTTTGTCACAGCTCATTAGGATATGTGTAAATATAGCTGATGTAAGTCAATACTCATGAAAGCATTTCGCTCATTATTAAATAGATTGACAGTATAGGACATTTTAATTTATGATTAACATAAATCAAAAGCATACAACATTAAGAATTGGACATTGCAAAATTTTCAACTCAACATTAACACTTTTGGGCACGTCATGCTCTTGATTAAGCAAACGGACAATGTACAACAATCAAATACCTAATGCTAGAAATTAGTTCCCATTAGGACCATAATTAATAGATCAAGAGAAAGCAACTAGATACCAATTACATTATTTAAAAATCTACTGCCCTTATCGAAGTTATCTTTAAAATTTTGGTAGTGAGAGAATACGAGAGATTACTGTTAACTCAAATTGAAACCTAGAATCACATGGAAACCTAGCCGAAGGATGAT
Organism: Chimonanthus praecox; assembly: GCA_022113865.1. Taxonomy (NCBI): domain Eukaryota; kingdom Viridiplantae; phylum Streptophyta; class Magnoliopsida; order Laurales; family Calycanthaceae; genus Chimonanthus; species Chimonanthus praecox. The sequence continues at coordinate 55,977,913 of CM039087.1, read as the reverse complement.
CTTCCATGAGAAATTATCAACTTTATTGATTTGTAAATATGCAAGTAAATTCAAATAGAGTTTCTAGGGTGTCTTGTTCTTATTGTGAATGTCTACTTGCTTACTCCTGATAATAAATTTCAAGACCATTATTGCTCTCCCCTCTATTCATTTGCTTAGCTTGCATTTCTTTTTTACTTTAATTATGTGATGTAAGTAAAATCACTAATTTCAAACAAAAAAGATTTAACAAAAATTGACCTTAGATTGTATGCTTTTCTCACTAGATCTTATTCATCCCTTCTTCAAATAAAGATACAAAACAAACCCCACTTGGTGCGACTGATAATTACCATACTTCTTCAAGGAGCTTCTCTATCCTTTCTTAATTTTGGAATAGAACTTTTATTGACTCAAAAAATAGGTAGCTTGTTGCCCGTCATTTTTGCTTGATAAATTTCCAATTATTCTTGCCGATATGTGATAAATAATTTATTATTGTAGTTCTTCTTGACTGATCATCTTCAATGGCCATTGTTGATCTTTGTAACATCAACCTAGATGCCCTTGTGAGAGAGGAGGGATTTCAAATTTTAAAATATGTTGTACAAATTTAAAATTTATAACTACTCGCAAGCGTACGAATTGAATTGGAGTATAGAGTTATGCAAGTGCGAAGTCGAACACATAGGGACTTGATTTAGAATTAACGGAAAAATAAATTAAAAAGTCTAATAATTTAACCTTAACCTAGTTAATATTTTTTTATGGAGGATGGTTGAATTAAACATGCAAAAATTAATTAAAGCAACTAAAAATAGAGATTGAATTAAGTGAGAGAAATTATTAAGGTATCGGATTCCACCACCATTAAATCTATAATCTTCTAATTATTTACTTATTAATTCCTAAGTTTTACAGATTTAAACATTCGAGCACATTAATATGGTGTTCAAAAATTGATTTTCCTTCTCTTAAAAGTATAAATTCTAAGAATTCAATGTATCCTATTTAGGGCTACAACTCGGGTCGGACGGGTCGGGTTCCTTAAAACCCAACCTGACCCGAGTTGATATATATGGAACCCAACTCGACCCGACCCAAATACTCAACCCGACCCGAATTCTAACCCAAATCAACCCGAATTCTAATCCGACCCTCATTTTGAATCCATTTTAGGCTAATTTTAGTCGGGTCGGTCGGGTTGTGTCGGGTTAACTTATAAAATCCTCAACCCGACTCGACCCGACCCGAATTTCTTTCGGGTTTTTATCTTCTCATCCTAACCTGACCCGCTAATCCGACCCGCATGATTTCTCGGGTCAGGTCATGCGGGTCGGGCTAAAATCCAACTCGAGTTGTAGTATTAATCCTATCTTAATTCAAAAAACAATGGATCAAAGTATTAATCTAAGCATCTAATGTATTTAAATTAAAATAAAAGAAAACAATGAATCAAAGGGTTTACTTTTATTCAATTAAAAATCAAGTATTAATTAATTAGATATTAATATTAATAACAAAAAATACATGATATTGATGGTAAAAATAGTTAACGTCTATTAATTTGATGAAGCCAAAATTATAAATAATCAAATACACATAATTTAGACTTAAATAAATAAATAAAAGAAATTTATTTCATTAATAGAGTTTCATCCTCAATCTCAGTAAAAAGAATTAGCTAAATATTATCACAAAATTAAAATAAAAGAGATAAAAAAATAAAATTGAAACTATTGTTGGAGATCTAACTATTGTCGGAGATCCCGAGCCTTAACGACAATGTCCTTGCTCTGTCTACACCTTCTTCTCTGTCTGTCTCTGTCTCTGTACTTCACACCTCGATTCTGCTGTGTATCGTGGCCAATTTATAGACTTTAGAGCCGACTAATAAGAGGGAAAGACGGTGGACCTTGTTATTTTTCACACCTTCCGTGTATGGATGTTATCTGTTTATATCAAACCTCTTTGTTGCACGGCTTGTCTCCTTCTATTCCCATGTATTACCGTTCCATGCTCTCTCCTTTCTTTATTTGTTTCTTTCTGCTCTTAATCTTTTCCTAGTCTTGGTCATCCGTAAGACTGCAGAGAAGTTCCTTTAACTGTTCTTATCTATTTTCTATTTTCTCTTACTGATTTTTCTGGATTCTTGAATCGGCCTTTCTTTTGCAACCGGGTACTCCATACAGCAGCACCTCCTTTTATCTTCATACACAGGTGGCAGCACCACCGATTCCTTCAGCCTTGAAACATGCTCCAGCATAAGATAAGGGTAATTTTGAACAAAAAATTCTATTAGTTTGATGATTGGCATGCTTTGCTGAGGCTTCTCAATAATCTCATTTCTTGCCATGTCATGGATTTCGAATGGAATCTTCAATATTTCAATTCCAAGCTCTCTAATGCCCAACAGACCATCATAATTAACTTGTTCTTCACTGTTAGTGCCCTCAACTGATTCTAGCAAAAATTATCAAAATTGAACAATGATAGGAACAGCATTCTCCCTTCCATAGTCGCTCTTTTTAATAGCTTCTATCACAGTTTTCTCGACTCTTTTCACAGTTTGCAGACACTCTTCCTTCAAATTCTCATGCAACCATTTGCAATCTTTTTTTTTGGTGGAAATACTCAAGATCTCTTGTTGTGTTAAATTGTAGATCATTTAGAAAATGTTTCCATGAAATACACCCACCTTACAAGACATAAAAATGCACTTAATTAGATAAAATTAATTAATATAATATATTAACAAATAAAATTTTAGAATATATAATATATTTCAATAATAATATAAAATAAACAAAATTTAAGAACTAACTAATCAAATATTCAAGAGTAAAATTATCATATTTCTTTGTTCATCATAAACCAAGCTGGGCGTTGTTCTCCTTACATTTCGCTGGATGGTTCGGACGCTTTCTGATAGGTAACTCCACTCCAAGTGGTCATGCTCCTCTAGATGCACTAATATAGGGATGAATTTTGATTGTATGCTATGACTTAATTCTATATGCAATGAATGACAAAATTAATTTTTTTTAAATAATAAAGAATGCAAAAAAAAAAAATGCAACCTAAGACCGTGGGTATTTAAGGAAACAACCCAACTTTACTACTGATACCAAATTTGATTCAGGACAAGATAATATGGGGATGAAAATAATGCCTAAGTTTGGTTTCCTAAATATTATGAGGGATGAAAATAATGTACCTAAAACTAATATGGGGCTGAAATTTAAGAATTAAATTAATAATCATAATAAAATCACATAAATAAGCCACAAACAATCAAAACAAATATTTAGAATCAAAACGTAGATTATTATGTAACTCACCAAGTCCCAATAGATGCTCAAAATGGAGATCTCTCAAAGTCAAGGCTTGTCAGGACCCATGAAAGTGTAGAACTAACACCAAATTATGATTGAAATGGGATTTAAATGGGTTTAAAGAGACTAATGCAGTTTGGTAAATAAAAGAAGATGGATAAGGGCTTACGGTGACGTGGGAAAAGTTCTATGGGTTACGACTGATTAAGGGAAGGAAAAAATGGCTTCAGCAAAGGATATGGGGACTGTAGCATAAGATGGAAACAAAGGTGGGGCCTAAAGGTATATGCAATGGGCTTAGAAGGTGAAAAGGGGAGGGGTGATACAGGCTTAATGACCTTAGAGGGTTGCGGCAGGTTCTAATGGATGTGAATAGGGACAACAGGGAAATAAAGGCTAAGGACAAAGTAGGAAGTCTAATTACAGGGACACGGCAGTAGGGAGGGATGAATCTGCGTGTTTTGGGGGTGACGTGGGCACGATTGGGAAAGGCTTGGCTGCTTTGCTTCCAAAAAGAAAATAAAAGAGAAAGGGAAGAAGGAAAAAAGAAGAAGAAAGAAAGAGATTGGAGAGAAGAGAAGATGGAGGAAGATAACCGTCGTACCTGGAAGAAGAAGAAGGTTTCTGGCCCTTGGTTTCTCACCCACAAACACGACATAAGCTTTGTTTGAAAATTCCAAAATCTTATTCAACAGTGTAACACCCAAGGGCTACAAGGCTATATATAACAGTTGTCTTACTTAAAATATAAAAAACAATAATTACAAAATTACCCTCACTTAAAATAAGAAAACAACAATTGCAAAACTACCTTACTTAAAATAAAAAACACAAAGGCACGGAAATAGAAAATAGAAAAACACAATCTGCGCATGGATGAGATGCTCCCATCGAATCCGACAAACCCGACGACGACCAGGTTGAAGACGAATGAACTCGATTAGATGAAATTTATGAGTTCTATCTTCGAATCTATGCTCGAATGATGAAGGAAAACGAGGACCTGAACACAATCCATTAGAACCATTTGCAATTGAATATGGACCCACTTGCACCATGATTGAAGCCCATTTGGACCAGCTTTGGACCCAGGCCTGTTTGGCATTGTTTTGGGCCTCAAAACCCATGTTTTTGGGCCCATTTGCTGCCATGAAGCTTCCAACTCGAATTACACGTCAGATGCCACATCAATGCCCATGTGGATGCCACCTAGGACGTGACATGGCAGGAAATCGACTCAAAACAGCAAGCCTGGAGACATTGGAGCTGTTGGATCATTTGGAATCCAAATTGGAAGGCCAGAATTTAGCAAGTGTTGGATGGGACGTTTACAGCAGATATGGGACTGATTTGGTACGGTTTTGGGACATCTAAATCCAACAGAAATCTGAAATCAATGGCTGAAAATCACTGCTGAAATAGTTAGATTTTTTTTTTTTTTGAGCAATGAGAGAAAATTTTCATTAAAAGAAAGAAGGGGAGAAGAAAAAAAGAGTAACAAGGGTCTAAAGATGAAAGAAAAAGAAAAAGAAACCAAAGAAAGACAAAAAGATAAACGAAAGAGAAATCAAAGGAAGAATATGCCTTCACAATGATTGTCAACTCCCAATGATTGAAACAACTAGATATTAGTATTAGAAGTTAATTAATTTGTATTTCCTAGGAGGTACCTTGATGTTTTCTAAGTGACTTCTAGAAGTATGCACCTTGGGGAGTGAAAAGTCTCATTGGAATTGTAGGTTTGTATTTTCCTAGAGCATGAACCTAGGTTAAGGAAAGTGTTGCCTATATAGTTGTAGTATTGGTTCATTTTTAGAGAAAAGTTATTGAATTAATGGCTAGAAGCCTATATAAAGAGGTGTTTGTAATCAAGTTTTCATTCAAAAAATTACAAAGTAAAGTTTACCCCTTCTTGAGCATATCTCTTCTATCTTATCAATTTGTAAGAATTTTTCTTCATAGAGATTAAATTGTGCTCATTATATTCCGTTGCGCCAACAAATTTGGCATCAAGAGCCTTGCACATTTATCTCTATTCCATTGCCAACAATCAAAGTACAAGCACTTTCAACTATGTACAAAATCTAGTTCCAATCTTTGATGGAGAAAGCTATGATTTTTGGAGCCTACAAATGAAGACTCTTTTCATTTCTCAAGATCTTTGGGAGCTAGTTGAAGATGGCTATGATGAACCACCGGAATCATCGATGACAAGTTCGACATGGACTCAAGCAAAGCAAAAGTACAAGGAAAACAAAAGGAAAGATGCTAAGGCACTTCTCTTCATCCAACAAGGGGTAAGCAAATCTATTTTTCCAAGAATTTTAACCTCCAAAAAGTCAAAAGATGCTTGGGAAATTTTGAAGAATGAATTGCAAGGTTCAAAGAAACTCATCTCCATAAAACTACAAACTTTATAGAGAGAATTTGACAATTTGCTCATGAAAGAAAGTGAATCAATTCAAGTTTTTTTCTTAAGAGTTTCTGGCATTATAAATCAAATTAGAAGCTTTGGAGATACTATTGAAGACAAGAAAATTGTTGAAAATGTTTTGAGAAGTTTGCCTGTGAAATTTGAACATGTTGTTGTCGCTATCGAAGAACCCAAAGATTTTTCGCAACTATCATTGCATGAACTAATGAGTTCTCTTGAAACACATGAAAAAAGAATGAGCAGATTTGCAGAACAACCAGTTGAGCAAGCATTTCAATCAAAGATGCAAGTAAAAGACAGAAAAGATGAAGAGTCGAGAAGAGAAACTCAAAGTATGGCTTTTTTCGAGGAAAGAAAAATGTCAGACATGGAGGAAGCTCCAACCGTGGACGTGGAAGAGGAAATGGTTTTAATAACCAAATGTATGAAAGAAATTCTACTCCCAATCTCCAATGCAATGTTGGCAAAAAGTTTGGCCATGCAAGTGAGAATTGCATATTCAGATGCACTAGATGCAAGATATGAAATCACATTGAAAAATATTGTTGGTTCCGACAAAGAATGAAGCACATTACACAGAGAAAAATGATTCTCCGGACCAACTATTTTATTCTTGTTACAATTCACAACGAGAATCTCATGACATTTGGTACTTGGATAGTGGTTGTAGTAAGCATATGACTGGAACTAGGAATTGTTTTGTGAGCTTGGATGAGAAAATATTTTCTCAAGTCAAACTTGGAGATGGAAAGTTGCAAAATGTTGAAGGAAAAAGAGTAATTTCTGTGAAAACAAAAAAGGGACAAAATAAATTGATTTATGATGTTCTTTATGTCCCTGGACTTGCTCAAAATTTGCTAAGTGTTGGACAACTTATTCAAAAGGGCTATACAGTGAATTTTGATGAAGATGCATGCACAATTTTAGACAAAAGAAATAGACAATTGGTGGCTACAGTGAAAATGTCATCAAACAAAGTCTTTCCTCTAATCATGCCACCAAATGAAAATTGTGCTTTGAAAGTTGATGAAATTGATGTAACTGTGCTATGGCACCTAAGGTATGGTCATTTGAATCATAGATCCCTTCAACTTCTCAAAAAGAAAAATATGGTGATTGGCTTTTCTTTTCTTGAAGACAAAAACCAAGTATGTGAAGGGTGTATCTATGGGAAGTTTCATAGACTTCCATTTGCTAAGTCATCATGGAGAGCTAAAAGGCCACTCGAATTGGTTCATGCCGACATATGTGGACCAACTCGACATCATCATTCAATAAGAAAAAATATTTTCTCTTATTTGTTGATGACTTTAGCAGAATGATGTGGGTGTATTTCCTTGAACAAAAATCAAAAGCATTCTCTGTATTTGTGCAATTCAAAGCTTTTGTAGAAAAACAAAGTGGTCATCAATTGAAAGTGTTCAGAACAGATCGTGGAGGCGAATTCACTTCTACAGAATTCCAAAATTTTTGTAAGGAGAATGGAATCAAAAGGGAGTTAACAGTAAGGTATACTCCACAACAAAATGGTGTTACAGAACGGAAGAATCAAACAATTATGGAGATGGCACGAAGCGTGCTCAAAAGAAAAGGTCTTCCAAATAATTTTTGGGTTGAAGCTGTTAGCATTACTGCGTACATTCTCAATAGAGCTCCAACAAAAGCAGTGTTGCACAAGACTCCATTTGAAGCATGGCACAATCAAAAGCTCGAGGTAAAGTCTCTTAAAGATTTTGGATGCATTGCATATAGCCATATCCCATCACAACATAGAGAAAAGCTTGATGAAAAAGGAGAAAAATACATTTTTATTGGATATAGAGTAGAATCCAAAGGTTACAGGTTGCTCAATCCAAAGACCAATGATTTGGTTCTTTCAAGAGATGTGATTTTTGATGAGTTGAGAGCTTGGGACTGGGACAATGGTAATACCAATTAAGCACAACAATTCTTGATGAAGATGCAAGATGTAAAGAGTCAAGCACTCCACCATCAAGTCCACAAGGTTCAAGAAGTAGTCCAAGCTCTTCAAAATCAAGTCCACCAAGAAAGATACGATCACTGCAAGATATTTACGATTCATGTGATGTTGCCTTCATTGTGTATGAGCCTGAGAAATTTGAAGACACTGCAAAAGATGAAAACTGGATTGGAGCCATGAATGAATAAATGAATGTCATCATCAAAAACAACACATGGGATCTTGTTGATCAACCCCATGGGAAAGATGTTGGGCTGAAATGGATTTATAAAACCATTGTTACAAATACCGTTCTCGGGATATTAACGGCGATTGGTAATATCGGGATATTTTCAAATCCTTGGGTTTTTACCGGGAATTTTACGGGAAAATCTTGCGGAAATTATAAAATTTAAAAATAATAAAAATAGAATAAATAAAGTTATTAATAAAATAAAAATGGTAATAAGGAATTTACCGGCAATTTACCGAGATATTATTGCGATATTAACATTTATCGCGTTTTTAACACGATTTTATCGGGAATTTATCGCTGCGCCAATAAAAACGAGTTTTTAACATGGTAATGGTACTTTGTCGATAAAAACGTGGTAAATTCGAAAATACAGCCAATATTTGTGACAATGTATAAAACCAAATTTAGTGAAGATGGCTCAATCCAAAAGCACAAAGCCCATTTGGTTGCAAAAGGGTATTCTCCAAATCCCAGAATAGACTACAATGCAACATTTGCCCAGTTGCTATGATGGAGACAATTCAAGTAATATTAGCCATTGCAGCACAATTGAAGATGAAAGTTCATCAGTTGGATGTGAAATCTGCTTGCTTGAATGGAGAGCTCGAACAAGAGGTTTATGATGAACAACCTCTAGGGTATGTTATGAAAGAAAAAGAAGACAAAGTCTATCGGCTCCGCAAAGCATTATATGGGCTAAAACAAGCACCACATGCTTAGAATACCAAAATTGATCGGTATTTTCATAAGAATGGTTTTATGAGAAGCCCAAGTAAGCCATCACTTTATGTAAAAAAAGGTGTTCATGATTTTCTCATTGTTTGTTTGTATGTTGATAACTTGATTTATACAAGCACAAAATCAAACATAGCTGAAGATTTCAGGAAAATAATGATGAAAGAATATAAAATGACAGATTTGAGCCTTACGAGATACTTTCTTGGGATACAAGTTAAACAATCTCAATACGGTATTTTTCTTTGTCAAGAGAAATATGCAGTAAATCTTTTAAAGAAGTTTTCCATGACTAATTGCAAGCCAGTTGCAACACCCATGGCGGCGAATGAAAAATTCTCAATGAATGATGGTGCTGAAACAGTAGATGTTTCACTTTATCGAAGCCTTGTTGGCTCACTTATTTATCTCACAAATACAAGGCCTGATATTGTTCATTCTGTAAGTGTGATTTCCAGATTTATGAATAATCCTAGCAAGCTTCATTATGCAGCAGCAAAAACAATTCTCAAGTACATCGAAAGCACAAAGAATTTTGGACTCATGTATGCAAAGGAAAATGATGATAGCTTAATTGGCTATACTGACAGTGATTGGGCTGGATCAATTGTTGACATGAAAAGTACTTCTGGGTACGTTTTCTATCTTGGCACAAAAGTCATTACATGGTCTTCAAAGAAGCAAAGCACAATAGCATTGTCATTTTCCGAAACGGAGTATGTTTCAGCAACAAGTGCAGTATGTGAAGCAATTTGGCTAAGGAAGGTCTTAGTTGATTTATATCAAAAGCAAGAGTCACCGACAACAATTTTTTGTGACAACATGTTCGCAATTGCTATGACAAAAAATCCAGTTTTAGCAGGTCAAAGCACATCGAACTTCGACATCACTTCATCAAAGAACTTGTTGAAAGCAACGTGATTGAGTTGAAATTTTGCAGAACCGACGAGCAGATTGCAGATATCTTCACCAAACCAGTTCCAACAGAAAAGTTCAACTACTTTTGGAGTTGCATGAAAATTACAAATTAAGAGGGGATATTAGAAGTTAATTAATTTGTATTTCCTAGGAGGTACCTTGATGTTTTCTAAGTGACTCCTAGAAGTATGTACCTTGGGGAGTGAAAAGTCTCATTGGAAATGTTGGTTTGTATTTTCCTAGAGCATGTACCTAGGTTAATGAAAGTGTTGCCTAGATAGTTGTAGTGTTGGTTCATTTCTAGAGAAAAGTTATTGAGTCGAGTTAATGGCTAGAAGCCTATATAAAGAGGTGTTTGTAATCAAGTTTTCATTCAGAAAATTACAAAGTAAAGTTTACCCCTTCTTGACCATATCTCTTCTATCTTATCAATTTATAAGAATTTTTCTTCATAGATATTGAATTGTGCTCATTACATTCCGCTGCGCCAACAATTAGCTGGGTGTTTGGATGATTCTAGGCTAGATCTGGGCCTGAATTTTGAAACTGTTTGCAAGGCAAGAATCCAGGTTTGATGGCTGAGATTTGAGGTTGAATTTAGACCAGATATGCAGCAGATTATTATATGATTTTCTGTGTTTTAGTGCCATTTAATGATATAAATATTCAAATGGCATTCAGCCATTAGTTTGGAACAACGGTGAAAAAAACATTCTCAGCTGAGATATCGGGTGATAAATTTCTCTCTTTAATTTTTCTTTTTTTACAAAAACCATTGATACCGGCCTTATATGATGCGGTTATAATATTGGTATATCGACCGATATTCGGACCCCTGGATTGAAACCTATATTAGGCAATAAGGCCCATCTAGGAGGCTCTAGGCGTTTTTGGTTGCTAAGATGGCTATAGATCCAACCATGGTCGATCATTGTAGGCCACAGCAGAATTTCGGTTGAATCCAAGAGAAGAAGAAGTCTCCATCTTCCACAACTTGTGAGTTGTTTATTTTTTCCTCTGACTTTTAAATCTGTTTCTGATTGAATCAAATCTGTTTTTCCCTTCAGTAATTCAATTTTCTGAAACTGTTTATTGCTAAAAAATTTGGACCAAATTCTGGTACTGAATTGAATAAATCAGAACTCAGTCTAAAGTTCAGATTTTTTTTTTATTTAAATCAGAAACTTTTCGGTTACCCAATTGAGTCAAAACAGGTCCTGTCAGCCAAAACACGTAGAAATTTAAAAAACTGTTTTTATGGACTGAAAATAATCTTTTCAGATCTGAAATACCTATTTCAGTTTGCTTAAACAAAATTTAATTCAGTAGAAACTGGATTGAATTTTCATTAGAAATAAATTTTCTTGAGTAATCTTCCATAGTGTCAATTTTGCCCAAGGAAGTCATTGGCCTTTTCTTTTTATTCAGGTGAGAATTAGAGGTTTTGGCTCATCCTCTTTGAAGCCTCTTTTGTCGTCAATCTGGGTGGGTTATCAAGAGGCTTGTTATGTCAACATTGGTCCCAGAATTTTCGAGATGTCGAGATTCTTTGAGTTCTGGTTCTCTCAGAATTCTGTCGAATTACCGAGCCGGATCTTGAGATATTCTTCTTTCTATGATTGGAGCCATAGGTAGGTGTTAAAATTGATACTACCCTTTATCAGGAAGGAACATAGAAGGGCGCCAAAATAGTCAAAAGATATAATGCCCTGGTGAAAAGGCCTTCTTCTCAACTACAGCAGCCATTTCCCTGCTGGTTGTTAAAAAGCTCAAAAATCACACCTGATTTATTTTCCAACTGAGCTCAACAGACAAAATTTTAACTGGAAATATTTTTGAACAAAAATGATAACTAGGAGTTTTTCTAATGGTGACTAGGCTCAAAATAATACGAGTGGAAATGAGATGGAGCAGTGAAAGAAGGCATAGATAAGGAAATTTTTAACTGTTGGTGATTTATTCTCAGTGGATTGATGTTCTATCCATATGGTTCTTGTGCCCTGCTAATTTAATGTGCAATGTATATATAACTCTTCCATTATAATGGTAAATAATACTATTATTCATTTTTTTTTCAAGGTGCTGATAAGCAATGATGATATGGTATCAGAGAGTATGTCAGAACACAAAGTTGCCCACTCGCAAAGATAAAGGTTGAATGAACTATCCTGTAACGCGACATTGATAAAGAATGCATTTTGTCATGGGACGGTTGCATTCTTCACAAGTAACAGTCCCTTCTTTAGGGTCTTCAGTAGGGGGAATTATCTTGAACTGGTTACAATGATCCACGGGTGGAAGAGGATCGAGAGCATTTCTTATGGCACCTAACAAGTCCACCTTTCCAATGTTGTCTCCCCAAATTTGGAAGAGTGCCAAGCATTCCATGACTTTTCTTCCATGAAGTTTTATTATGTCTTTTGATGGCCCTTCTCCCATCACTACCCAGTTTTTCTCTCCAGAGTCAAGGCTAAGCAATGAGGAAACCTCTTTCATAATATGATCAGATTTTATGTCGTTCCCTAGACGCACTTTGGAACTTAACATACTCTTTAAACGAATCCAGAAAAACTGCATCTTTGTTTGAGAGAGACACCCACTTAATTGTTCTTCTTCTATGGTGGCCAATATCTGTCCTACTTGGTATCCCAGATTGCTGTGTCCGACATATATGAGCTCCAATGATACACCTGCCACGGTAATGTACTTTATCTTATTGCAGAATTCACGAATCCATTCCAAGTCATCACTCCCATAAAGGAAAATTGTTCGTCCTTCTCTAATCTGTCATTGGAAGTATGATTCTTATGAGCATTAAATGTTGGAAATATAAACAAAGAAGCGCCAGAACCTAGAAGATATCTTGATGCTAATGGATGTGAGTGACAACAATTGTGTGGTATAACTACAATGTTTGAATATATATATATATATATATATGCTCTTAATATGTTGAATGATATGCATGAATGGAGAATCATACCCACATGGACATCAGAGGATCAATTTCGCCCATTATTAGCTCTAGCGTCCAACTTGCTTCCTTCCAAAGCTGTTCTTCCCTTGAACTTGAGAAAGGATAGGCCATATGGCCCCAGATCAAAACCATGTCAATTGCATTTGAACATATGATCCTTCCTTGCTGATCTAACACCACCATCAATGGATGACCTTTGAAATACCACATTTCTTTGATATAGTTCACCACGGACAGGCTAAGCAATGAAGGTTGGCATATTGAATACCATGGGAAGGCATTTGCCAATTGATAGAAAGCTTTCTCTTCCTCATGATTCCATGGAATGGAGTTTGGAATTGGAACCCAGACAATTTCATAACTCTTCTCCGTTTTGTAAGGGTGATCGTACATCTGTTGCACAATGAGGAACAGTTGTTCAAGAGAGACATCTACCTTTGAGATGAAGAGTATGACAATCTTGTTTTGTAGCACATCCACACCAAACTGCATTTGTTACCATGTGAATGGTGTTAGCATCTTGCCTAGATATAAGCATAACTTCCTGAAGAAAGGAAAGACATGGCAAATAATGAAATCTAATCAAAGGAAGGAAAGACATGACAAATAATGAAATACATGTCAGTTTAAGAAATTCAAAAGAAACTTCAAAAATCAATTCAAGTAGGTCTATTACGCCATCACCAAGCCCTCATCTTCCATTTCATTCCTGTACTTCCATTTGGATATCTATTGCCTCATCCAAGCTGAAAGATTTTTGTTTGGTTGTGCATTGGAATAAAATCTTTACTCTTGACAACTTAAAAATCAGGAACTCAGTCCTCGTAAACATCTCCTTTTGTTGGAATAGCAAGGAATGGGTTTTGATCATTCATTTATCCATTGCCCTGTTTGTCTATCCCATTTGGTTCTTCTTTTGTTCACTTTTCTCAACCCAATGGTGTCCTCCCCCTTCATTTCCTGTCTCTTTTAGAGGACTGGGTTCAGAGCCCTCTCACAAAGAAAGGCCAACTTTTGTGGAAAATCTGTATTACAGTTGCATGGATTACTTGGGTGAGCGTCATAGGCAAGTCTTCAAGGACAACACTTCTACATGAGAGTGCATCATCTAAAAGATCAAGAAGAGGATTGTGCAGCATGCCTTGTCCGATGAGGCATCCATTGGCTTACAGAAATTCAATTTGGAGACAGTTGGGCATTCATATCTTAATTTCTTGTTTTTTAATTGCCTAGTTGTAAAGAACTCTCTTCAGAGCCAAGTCTGTTTCTGTCCAAGCTCTCCTTGGCCAGACCCCTCAGTTAGTAGTTATTTTTCTCCTCCATAAAATGTTTTCTGTCATTCCCTGGAAAAAGAAAAGAAACTTGAAAAAAAAGTTGAAATGATTCCTAAGCATTCTATACCTCCTTGATGATAACTTCGTTCTTTTCTTCATATGAAGTAGTCCACTTGTCTTAAGACAGAACACATGCCCAACATGGATTATGTAGATTAGATGTGATGAACATAGAGGTGGATTCAAACCAACCTGTCCTTCTGAGAAGCCATTCCAAAGTGGAAAGTCATCCTTCAGCGAAAGCAACATGCTGAGTACTTTCTGGTTGTTTTCATGGGCCTCCTGGAAGATTAGCCTGAGTTTCTCCTGCACTTTTGCCTCTGATTTACATGGAAAGATGTCATCATTAATTCATTATGTTGTTCCTCGTTTAGAGGTTAAAGCAAGCATTGAGTTATATCAAAATACATATGTCATTGAAATAGTGAGCTTCCATTCTTTAAGTCAAGGTTTAGTTATATTTTGCAAGCAACATGTATGTACTGTTGTACCTAAGACCAGATGTTTGCTATCTTCGTTAGGGAAATGACGCCAATATCAAAAAGACTATTTTGGCTTTAAACAATTTATATTAGGCGGCCAGACACTATTTTCATCTCTAGAAAAGGCCAGATGATCTTTTGTGAAGTCGTCGATGATAGAATCCACCCTAATCTTACACCTACAATTTGATTTAAAGGGAAGACCAAGTGCGCTACATTTGGATGAGGGCATTTTCAAATATTTTGGATGAGGAAACTTGGGTGGGAACGTCAAGTTTCATAGGGAACTAGAAGCCGTTTTTTAATGCCTTCGTGGGGAAGTCACATTTTCTGAGAAGCTAGGTTTGCTCTGCAGATGGGGAGCTTAAGTTCCTATTTTGTGTCTCACCATTCGAATCTAAGTTCTCTTACTATCCACTTCCCCATTGTTCGTTGAACAGGATCACTGTGAAAAGTAGAAGCAAGAGAACCCCCATTTTATCTTCTCCACCTGCATGAGAAGCCCCATTTCCTGAGTCCAGAGAGCTCCACTTTTTGGTTCTGTTCATCCGAAGAGAGCTTTAGCTTTAGTTTTAGGGAACAGACCACTAATTGGGATTGTAGAACTACTAGATATGTGATTTGTTGAGGAATAGCACCCATTTTCTATCTTTTTTTATTTTATTTTCTCTGAGAGATACAACTTTAATTCAGATTATAATTTGAGCTAAATGGAAAAACTCAAGGCATTCATTTCCAAATAGCCTAACATTTCTTATTTCTTGTGAAGTGTGAAAGAAAGCTTTTGCATTTTCTTGAGATCTATACTAACCTAGGCGTTGATAGCATATATCCAACTGCTTTCTTAAATCACCATGTGTGCTGCTCACTTTACCAACCAAACTCCAAAGTTCCCATGTCACACCAGTTGAACTCGGATGCCTGAAATAGTTATACACGAGAATGATGTTCAGTTGGGTGATTTTAATATAATATTAAAAAGAAAACAGAAAAGGTCACAATTAATATGTCATAGCATTCTCAAGGATCACGTTGTCTGCTTGACATGAAGTCTCAACAGATATAAAGGTGACCATATTCTCCGGTTAATGTGAGGTCTTGTACCCAATAAATATAAAGTTTCAACCAAAGAAGGAAAGAACATGCACTTTCTCATGATTTGCTGCAATGAGTTCGGCAATTTCTGAAGAGCACACCGCCACACTTTTGACGACCCAGTACACAGCTACATGAATACATGTCTTTGTTGTCGCCATTGCCTCAATGTCGAGGGTGGTGTATTGTGTGGGCAACCCTTCGAACTCAATTATGCATTTAGTCACTTTCACTAGGTTCTTCAATAGATATCTTAAAGCCTTGAGACAAGGCTTGAGGGCTTCTTTATTCTCCATGTTGTTTGGGAGTTGTGAGAGCCTTGCTAATGATGCAGCAAGAGGATTGTTTGGGTAGAAATGTATAAGGAGGACTAGTTCTCCATAGCTCATTGCAAATGCTGCGAGGGCCAAAACCACTTTGGCATCCCATGAATAGTTCCCTAGCAAATCGAACAACATCATTGTGGTTGAATGTGAATTTCCATCACCAAAGCACTTGCACATTATCTGTCATCACCGAATGTCATTTGGACTTGCATGAGTTTCCATACTTATCATTGTAATGGTAAAGGAAACTTTGTAGGATGACACAATCATGAACAGTTACAAAGGTTCTTCCATACCTCATGTGATAGATTATAGATGGTAAGTCCCAATGATTTTTCCTCTCCAAGAATGCTGGCTTTGTCTTCATTTTCTGTCATGATTCCCACTGAATGTGTTTTTGGAACCTGCAAGGTGATGAGGTATTAGCTTTCATATTGCTCAAGGAGCTTCCATTCTTTTACAATTTTAGAAAAAAACATCAATTTTTTTAATTCTTAGCAACAGAAGAGTTTATAAATGATAAATATGCCTTGAACTCTGATACGAATGTTCCACACAACAAAATTTCCTGATAGAATCCTAGTCTCTCTTTGGTGTCTTTTCATTGAAAATGTCAATCAATACTGTATTTTTCCTTTGAAGTTTCCTTTCGAGACTTAGGCTTCACCTATCTGGGAGTCTTTTCATAGTAGGACCCATCATATCAAAAGTCTGGATACCATTGTCGACATTACCTGTTCGAAGGGAAAATCAATGCCAACACCATATTTTTATGGTTCAAGCATTGCAGGTTTCCACTTCAGTGGTATTGATCTTAGTGCTAACACAGACAGAAATTTCTGTTGAGCTATGCTAGATAGATTCTTATAAACGAAAAATAGACATGAATGAAGGTAGCAGAGAAGAAGCTAGTACATCAGACGCAATGGCATGACCCAAGATGTTCTCCACCACATGAAGTATGGGCACAGAATCAATTTGGCGACCATCAGGTGAGTGCGTCTGAAGTACCTTCCTGACCATCAAGTCTTCATTGGAGGATGAATGGTATGGGGAGCGTTCCCCTCGGAATGAATGCATCATCTAAGCTTTATGTGCCACTGTAAAATGCTATACTTGACAGATGCAAACTAGCTACCAACATGTTTCTATATAATACCAAAGAATAAAGTGACTTGATCCTTTTCTTTGCTAAAATCACCCTTATATTTTATTCGAATGCAGACAAAAACCATTTCAACTTTTGTGCCATTCAATCACATTGCAACTGTTGAGCAAAAGCAATCAGTTCAGTTCTGTTCCACACGTCTGTCAACCCATCATATAGCTTCACTGAAATACACTCTCGAGTGATCTGACCATATCTTTGCTCTTTTACAAATCATGTTCATGTATATTTCACTCTCAATCCCGTGAAGATCTTCAAAGAGAAAAAGTTTTGTTAAGATTGACCATTCTTGTAGTTAAGAATCTCCCTTTGTCACAGTATTCTTGAGTTAAGAACATTTCTTTATGAGAGTATTCTTTGGTTAGATTTCTCGAGCTGCTTTTGGAGATAATTATGAAACATTCCTTGTGCTTTCGAGCTTATTGCTTTTAATCTAAACTGGAGACAGAAGAATGAGACAGATTTGGGCCCTCGTTCTCTTTGTAGACCATTGGGATGCTTATTTTGGCTTTTGGAATGTGTATGCAAGGTTCCTTGTACTTAAAGTAGAGAAAAGAAGCACTGACCCCGAAAACCACTCAACATCTTTAGCTTTAAGAAGTATGAATACTGAAAGAGTGTGCCACTCTTACTAAGTTTTATCTTCTCCTTGGACCACAGATGAAGGTAATGTGAATTGATCTTGAGGGTTCACATGGGTGGGTCACTGCAACTCTTCTTCTTGAAGTAGGACCTTTTAACTCTTAAAAAAAAATGTTGATACAAGAATTTAAAAGTAGTCCCATCAAACATAAGAGCCTTCAAATTTAAACTAAATAAAATAAAAATAAAATGAAACTCTATAATTTTTCAATTATATCATATTAGAGTTTTTTCGATTTGGATCAAAGGAAAGCAAAATAAAAATGTGATCTCTCTTTATCAGAGTTTTTTTCCCTGTAGAGACATCCTACCTTTTCACTTATCCCACATCCAATCACCACATAAGCTGGAAGAAATGTTATACGATCTGGGTTTGTCAAATCACTAATCCACTCCATGGTCATTTCATGTGTTAGTGCCATCAAATTAATTGTCTCCATCACCTCATTTACATGAACCTTATTTTTTCTTTCTTTTACAACCTAAATCTTAAGAATTAGGCTTTTGTGAGAGAGAAGACTACAAAAGAAAGAAAAAGGTAAAGCAATGAAGTTGAATAGGTGGATGCCCTCTTTAATGATTCCCAGGTGAACTTTTTGCTGGTCCTTCGTATCTGCAGCATAAATGCTGAGCATGGTCACGAACAGGGGTTGAAATATCGGCTGATGCATATCGTATCGGCCGATATGTATTAATTTTTTAAGACCTAACAATATCGGCCGATACGATATGTATCGGCCGTACAAAATGAATATCGGTCGATATTCGGTCTGCAATATCGGTCACCATATCGGCCGATATGCATAAATATCAGTATTTAAAAGTTATTTTTTTTTTTTTTTTTTAAAAAACCGATACGGGTTTTCATGGTTTTTCCACGGTTTTTTGCGGTTTTCAACGGTTCTTCTGATACGGCTTTCACAGTTTTACACGGTTTTTTGTGGTTCTTCACGGTTTTTTGCGGTTCTGATATCGGAGGAGAGAGAAAACTATCGGCCGATATTGCGGCCGATATGCATATCGGCCAATTTTGCATATAGGCCGAAATATCGGCCGGGGCGTTTTTTTTTTACCCCTGGTCACAAATATCGTTCTCCTATATTAATGGCCATTAATAATATTGTGATATTTTTAAGTTCACAGGGTTTTACCTTGAGATTAACCGAAAAATCTCATGAATAATAAAATAGAATAAATAAAATATTAATAAAATAAAAAACTTGAGTAAGGAATTTATCGGTAATTTATCGAGAATTTTTTCAGGATATTATCGTGATATTACCATTTATCGCAGTTTTAAAGTGATTTTATAGGGAATTCACCAGAAATTTACCGTCGTGTCGGTAAATATGCGTTATTAATGCGGTAATGATATTTTGCCGATAAAAAAGTGATAAATTTGAAAATACCTCCGATATTTGTGACATGGATGCAGATGGCTGGAATGGTTATTTGGTGGGTTCTTGAGCACCACAACTGATGGGCCCTACTGTGTAGATAAGTCCAGTTGAATGGCCCACAACAATCATAAACATGATCTAGTGACCTTGTATGGATCCACTCCAAAGGGCACTTTCCGTAGAATTATCTGGTGTGTGGGTAGGGAGACTTGCATATACCGCGAAAAATAGTCAATGCTCTACAAGGCATGGACACCTTGGTTATTAAAAAATTAAATACATTTATATTTTACTTCTAATTTTTTCTTTAATAAAAGGGCAAAATGGAAAAGTACCCATTGGCATTTATTGTGAGGGCCCATGTCATCACCATTTCTACTTCTAACACCCACATTTTGATCTTATTCAACGTTACACTCACAGTTGGACTAAACTTCAGTCTTGCTATATTAAATTTCTGTAGTCTTTTAGAACTATAACTAAAGTGATCTCTTCATCTTGGCTACCATCTAAAGATGGACATTTCCAACCAATTTATTCTCATAATTTACAAGTAAAATGTGTACTCATTTGATGTGGCTGTCACTGAAAAAAACTGAAGATGGAATTGAAGAATTGACCTTCAAAATTTATGAAGATTTTAGTGGGTCCAAAATGAGCCCATTTAATAAGATCTTGGGCCAGAAAACAATAAAATAAAGACTTCTACGTGTAGAGTATGGGCCTAGGGTCTTATATTTTGGTCCTTGGACTTTTAAATACTTAATTGTTAAGCCTGTATGAAAGTCACAAGGAAGAATTACGAGAATACATTGACAAAAGTTAACCTAGTTAAATTTTAAGAGGAGAGGAGAGGAAAATGGAAAGTTGATGCACCAATCAATCTCTTTAAGGAAAGCACACCCTTCTTAGGCCAACTATGAGGATTCCTTTCCCTATTTTCTTGGCACTTTATCTATTTTTGGTCCAATCTTAGGCCAACTATGAGGATTCCTTTCCCTATTTTCTTGGCACTTTATCTATTTTTGGTTCTTGGATCTTTCTTTCTTTTGTTTTCTCTTAAGCACATGTAAGACTAGGATTCATTTTGAGCTTAAGAAAGTCCATATGACGTGAGATTAAGTAGTGGCAATCAATGTAATTTTACACTTATTTCATGGGCTAGGTTCAAGCCAAGTTGTAAAGTCCGAGCATGTCCGTTTGAGACTTAAAAATCTAACCATTTAAATTTATAGACACGATTAGCTACAATTGAACCAAATTAGAGCTTAAACTCGATCTATAGCTATTTGATCTTAATAATTACAGTCATAATGCATTTTGAGATGTTAGTCTGGTGATTTTGACTGCTAAGATCAAGTGATTGGAAATTGAGTTTTTTAAAACGCCTAGTAGATTTAACCAGTAAGATCAAATAAATAAAGATTGAGTTTTGAGTTCAAATTTGATTTAAATGGTCAATTTTCTAATTAATTTCAAAGTAATTTTAAAAACAAAATGAAAATGAACCAAGTATACACATTCATAACATATAATGGTTTAATAAGCCGAAAAGCCTAATGGACTTTCACGAGTTTATGGTAAAAGCCCAAACCCATCCTTTAGATAAACATGCTAAAAAATTTAGGGGATCATTTTATTATGATGGGTTCAAGTGGGTCTCAAGTCAAGTTCAGGATGAGGAACAATACCCAATATAGGGGTTGGTGGCCTTCCCTAGCCATCTTATTCTTGTGTTTTGAGCATTTGCTTCTCCCATAGTTTGGTGAATTCTATTCTTTATTTATGTTTTCTAGTTTGATTAATTTTGTCTATAATTTAATTTAATTATGCAATTTTAATTTTCTAGAATTCATAAAAAAAAATTTGGGATTTTGTGTTAAAATTTAAGGTGTAAATTCACATACTCAAGGTGGAGTTTTGGGCCTCCATGAAATTTCTTTGTGAGTGAAATTTTAGTTAAGTCTCTTCGTACAACATAGGATTCTCCTTGAGCCGGGACAATTCTACAACAAAGCTTCCCGTAAAGTGGCCGTAAGTTTAGGTACCTAAGCTTAGACTTAAGAAGTCTAACCTTAGGTAAATTTTAATTTTAATTTTCTCTATTTTAAACCAAATTCTTTATAGTCAAACTCAATTTTTTTTAATCTAAGTCTAAAATACCTCATTGCAGTTTTATTTTTATTTTTTTAATTTAAGACCTACACGACGTCACAATTTTACAATGAACTGATTCTAAAACTAATCTCCCCGAAACTTGTCATATGATCAACTATCATTTGCACCTACTTTTATGTACAAACCAATGAAATAAGAGGGGTGAAATATATGAAGTAGGGCTACTCAAAATTAGTTTAATTTGCACCTACTTTTATGTACAAACCAATGAAATAAGAGGGGTGAAATATATGAAGTAGGGCTACTCAAAATTAGTTTAATCAGATTAAGAGAACTATGCTCCACACATAAGTGGTAAATTAATAAAGGATAGTGATCTTCCTACGGATATTTTGTGCAACGAGATACGGGATTTAAGGTATTACCTATTTTACATTTTCCACTGCCGTACGAAATCATTTAAAAAAAATTCAGTGATCCGATTTGTTGTTCTATATAACAAAAATAGTCTCACTTACATAAATTTCAGTAATCCGGTCAGTGATCCGACGAGCCGGTCAGTAAGCCGATATACCGCAGTAGAAGGGTCAGTGATCCGGCGAGCCAATCAATGATAGGGTTAATGATCCGGTCAGTGAGCCGGTTCGAAGGGTTCGACGAGCCGGTTCGAAGGGCAAAATGGGCAATACAGTAAAACAAAAGTCGGATTATACAAAATGCCCGTGGAGGATCGTTACCCTTAATAAAAGTTGAAAAAGTACAAAACACAGACAAAGCTTGGGGCGCCCACTTGGGTGTAGTTCAACTTGTAATCTTCCACCTTAAGAAGCGGGAGGTGTCAAGTTCGAATCTCCATGGCCTGACCTGGTGTGCCCTAAGGGCAGAAGGTATCACCAGTAGGGATTTTAGTTGGATTTCCAGCTATTTCTCACACGTAATTCAAAAAAAAAGAAGTTTGGAGCACCCGAGTGAGGGGAGATGGAATGCTCTAGGTGGTTTTATGTACTAGTATGTGACGGTGCAGTAGTGGAGGGCATTAAAATAAATTTAGCATCGGTCACATTATACACCCTATTGCCATAATATTTTTTTTAAAAGAAAATATTCTATAGCGAGGATGAGAGAGTACGTCAATTTAGGATAGATAAAGTTCATACTTGCAATTAAATCGACCTAACCTGACATGGTTCATTTAAACCTGATCTTAGACCAGTTTGTATTGTAAGATCTAAGCCTTATTTCAAACCCAAAATGCATATGAAAGCTTACTTGGGCTTGAGCTTTTTTGGGCTCAAAATGGATTTGTTCGTTTTTTATAAAAAAAGTAAATATGAAATATGTTTTATAATGTTATGTTTGTACAAAATATCATTAAATAAGATTGGGTTTTATAAAACTTGGCTTAAATATGGGCCAAACTTGGGCCTTCTTAACTAGGCCCAACTTATCTCCATTCAAACAAAAACCAATTTTCTGTAATTCTTTTGTGTATCTTTGTTTAAGCCCGACCCAGAATGCACCTCTAACCTAAGTAGTTTATTACACGAGTTAATCTAACCAAGTGTGAAAAGGTTGACCCAACCTTCAGACCATTTATTAAACGGTTGATCTAATCTAACTCACGGCTCACCTAAATAATTTATTAAACGAATTGACTTAACCCAAAATGCTTCATTTATTAAATAGGTTAAACTGACTCAAATAATTTTAAATTGATCAATCCAACCCATAGCTAAGATAGCTCATTTCTTATGAGTTAACCTAACTTGAGTACTTGATGAAACTTATAATGGTTAATCTACTTAGCATATTTATTAAATAGTAGAACCAATTCAATTCCTACCAATCTTGACCTTAAACGGGTTAAACCTGACTCGACCCCTTACGTAAGTTAGTCTCAAAGGAGCAAAGGAAAATTTTTAGATTAAAAACCAATTTCTATCAAAGCCATTTTTCTTGAAAAAGTTATCTTCAAAATCCATTTTTCCAAGAAACAAACAAATGTCCCCTCAGAGTTCAAAGATATTTTCTTCTCTCCTTACGAGGCTCTCTCGATTGCTAATGTGTCACTTGATAGTTTTCCTCCTTGAGCTCTGTCATCACCACTTCGTACTAATGCATAAAAGCTCTCAGCTATATTTTGTTAACATTGACGGTGGAAAAAAAAATCGAACGGAAAAATAAGCACAATCCAACAAAAATCGAACGGAAAAATAAGCACAATCCAACACAAGAGAATTTACGTGGATCGACCTCAGCCGACCTACGTCCAGAGAGCATGAATATATTTTATTAAGAGAGAAAATACATGTACAATATAATGATTCTCTTGAGTCTAGAGCTCAAAGCCGAAGTTCCGAGCCCCTTCTACATTCATATATAAAACACATCGTCGTCACCTCTCAGTTGGTGTATATATCTCTATCTTTCTCTTACATGCGGCCATATGTGGCCCTCTTCACATGCGGCACAAGGCACTGGGCCAAAGGCCGTCCTCTGGACGTCTCTCTCCATGCTCTCGATGCCCCTCAATAGATGTGTTCCCACACACACTCATCCACGTTGGAGAGTCCCATATTTATACTTGCTAAAGTTGCTGTGCCTCCTATTAGATAGCAATTTCTATTCTTCTCTCCCGCTAGACTAAGATAGATACACCTTGGGTCCCACTTTAGCTATTGTTGTTTTTCCTCCACACACACGCTTGCCCACGATTGCCTTCTGATAAGCCTCCAACGCATACTGCTACAATCTCTTTAGCAGTTCTTATTTATTTGTTTTTCCAACTGGGTATGCATGTTCTTATCAGTTTAGGACTCCCACCGTGAGAGACTTTCCATGTATCTACCTGCTATGTTAGGAACTATCCTCTTCAAGCGGTCATTCCTTCTAGATTTTCTGATAGAAAATCTCGACCTTAGATGTGGTGAATCGAGCCACATCCCAACATACTTATGTCAAATCCTTTACAAATGATAGTGGTTCCAAAATAATTCAAAAATGTGACATGGTTGTCCATCCAATGAGAAATCTTAATGAAGGAGGTGCACATCCCTGGTAAATATTATATGCCAATTATAAGGGGAGGAATCTTAATCAAGAAACTCTTCTGAAAAGAGGTTTTGAGTTCGATTCACGCTCAAGTCTCTCTAGACCATTCTCCATTGAGTTAATCTTTATCAACTTACTCAGTATGCTCGTGAGATTAGTCTCGCCTCTAATGTGATGAGGATACCCATGTTAAAAAAAAAAACAAAACATTTAGAAAGGAGTGGGAGGGGAAACTCGGTCTAGTACCAATAGAAAGATTTTCTTGTCACCTTTTGTAGGAGATCTATTTCGAAATTAGCTTGCAAAACATCTTGTCTTGTTCAGCACACGACCTATTAATCTTGGAAGGAGACCATGCCAGAGTTTTATTTCTGATTCATGATTTGTGATTTAAAAATCAAAACAATTTTAAGATACAAATTGATTTTCACAACATTAAGAAGAAGAAGACAACCTTCCCTAAGGGGAAAGTTAATCTGAGTCTTTCTTCTTCTTTTTATTGATGTGCAAGGCTTACTCATTTTCTTTTCCTATGTACAAATATTGCTATTTTGTTTGAAGAAAAAACAATAAAAAAAAAAATTGATCTTTCCTTTCAGTACACGGTTAGAATTTTAATATTGTGATTTTATGTTTCACCAAAGGATCAGATTAATACAGGAATATTTGTACTAGAATTAGCTTCCCCTCGGCCATGTCGCCCATAGGCTTTGTGGGACCCATAGAGGCGGGGTCGATGCATGATAATGGATGGGTTTACAAGAATTTTTAGGATGATACTTCTCATAAAGAAAAAGATCTATTAGATTTGAAAATTCATGATTTTCAAAGTATAAAAGATCAATGGTTAATATAGGGTTAGTTTTGAATGGAGTTTTATCCAACTATCAGACCAACTCGGAATTGGTCTAAATTGGATACAAGTACAGTTCATTGGGGTGTTTTTTCTAAGATGGTGTGAAAAGAGGAAGTAGTGATTTCAGGCCCCAGTGGACCTCATATGAGGTCTTGAGGCACTTGTCGCCCAGGTAAAGTTTTTTCTTCATTTCAATCAGTGAGTAAAAAATATTTCAAGAAACAAGGTAAAAGGATAGTTTCCCTTTTTTTTTTTCATAAAGGTAAAAAGAACAACTTACTATAGCATGACGTACATTTATTGAATCCATATAAGGGTGCAACTTGGGCCATGCCTAACTTGAGCCTACATGAAAAAACCGAAAAAAAAAAATTGGGAATTTGGATTAACTTGGGCTCGAGTTGCACAATTTTTGGGCCTAAAATATTAGGCTGAATTAGAAGTTGGGTCGGACAAAGCCCAGCACATGAATGCCCGAGTTTGGGCTGAATGCCTAATTTTGAGTGATAATTATAAAACTTAATTTGTTAATTAACGTTGTGCATAAATATAAATTTTTTGTAATATATAATTTCTATTTTAATAGAATAATACAAAAAAAATCATTTTAAGCCCAAATAAGCTGGAGCCTAAACAAATCCGCATAGTGCAGTTTGAACTTGGGTCCTACAAATACAATTTGGGTTGGGCTTGAGTTTGAGTAATTTGGGTTGATCCAAGCCCCAACTCAGTCTCAGGTAGGGTTGGCAATGGGTCGGATCGAGTTGGGTCGGGTCCAGTCGGCTATAGATAGTAAGTGATTTTTTGTCTCACCTGACTTGACCTAGATTTTTTAAACTACAAACCAAATCAAACCTGACTTGACCCAGATTTTATTTTATTAAACTTGAAGTGAACCAAATTTATATAAAAATTCTCAAAAAACATAAAAATTAGTAAAAAATCATTTTTAATGGAAAATAAAAATAAAAGGCCTTCTCTTTCATGTGAGCACATTAGGATATGAAAATTTGATGTAAGAGGATAAGAATTTTTAACTTGGTAGAATATATAGACTAAAATTAATGGGTAAAACATAAATAAATTATTTAGAATTTAATTTTAATTCCATTTGGGTCGAGTTTGTATTTGTAACCCCTGTACCCAACCCAAACTGAATTTATTCTGGGTCAGGTTGCATTGACCTTTGGTTCAGGATAAGTTGGGCTAATTAAAATTTTCTTAAGAAATGCATGACCCAAATCCAATTCTTTTTTGGTCAGATCAAACTTGTAATACCCTAACCCGAATTAGGCTTAATTAATATGATTTATTTTAATAAATCATATTTTAACCTGTTAATCATGAAGATTACAGTTAGAGCTTATGAAAAGTCCAGGTTTGGCCCAATCAGAGCTCGATAGCTCGATGATCCAACTCATCTAAGTTGGAAGGGCAAAATGGTAATTTACCATTGACAACATTATTTTATTGTTTATCTAATTGTTTGGTTATTGTTTGAGTGATATTGATTTCCTTAATTAAGGATTTAAATTCTAAAATTTATAAGTATTTTATTATATTATTTTCAGAAGATGTTATTAAAAACTACCCGAAAAAATCCCGAAAGTTAGGAAATAATTATTTTAAATAATTTTAGAAGTGAGAAAATTTTAAGACAAATATGTGTTTTAGATTTTGTTTTAACTCATTTTCTTATATTTTCAAATTTTGAAAATAAAGGTTTTAAACCCTTTAAATAAATACAAGTTGAATTAAGGAAATAGTGACAAAAAAGTGATTTTTGTTTAAATCAATAAATTTTGATAAAATATAAATCTCCAAAATTTATGATGTGTAGAGTTTATAAAACTCAACATTTTAGTTAAGATAAATTAAATTAATTAAGTTAAATAAATCTTTTAGTTAAACTTTAAAATGAAATAAAATGGACTTATTTGCAAATAAAATTGAACGACTAAACTGCAAATTTCCAAATCTTTGGAAGCACTTGAATGGCAGACGAAGCTGTTGTATGGGCTTCGACTCATACAAGCTACGTCCATAGCATGTTGATTGAGGTGTTCTCTTCATACCCATCAATGAAGTCTACTTCCCGAGCCTCCAATTTCTATTTAACAGGACTCAAATGTAGAGGAAATCTTCAGAGCCTCCCTGCATTTTCCTCTGTTCTTCCTTACTCAAAATTTCACTTTTGCTTTGAAGTGGAAGTTTTTCCAGTTGCTAAAACTCTGCCCAATTTACAAAAAGAAAGTAATATTTAGATTTAGTTTCAAATTCTAATCAGTTTAGGTCAAATAGAACTAAATTTGATTAAGATTTGAATGTCAAAATTGATTTTGAAGTTTAATGAAAAACATGAATTTTCATGTTTTCACTGATTGTTTTGTTAAAATCTGATGTTGTTAATCAGTATTAATGTTCTAATTGATTTCCAATGTAAAGAGGACTCATTGAAGAGTCCATCTGACCAGAAGAGTGTGAAAAACAAATCCAAAGAACCCATTGTTTCTGGATTCCTAATTCACATTGGCCCTCCCTTCACTGCTCTGTTGCAGGTGACAGAGGAAGAAGGCAACTCTCAGAAGTTCTGAACTTCTGTTCGGGGTTCCGAAGCGCTCAGAGGCCAAATGTTTCTTTCTGCCTCTGTTGTTCAGACCCTGATGTTCTGAGACCCCTTGGATGTCCCGAACTGTTCGAAAGTTCTGAGCAAACCTCAGCAGGTTCCGAGACACACTGAGACCGACTGATTTTTCTGTTTTCTTTGCTTCTGTCCGGAAGCAGGCTCGGAGGTTCCGAGACCTAGAACAAAACCCAAGTTCCGAAGGCTCTGTAAAGCCCAGATTTTTTGCAATGGCTCAAAAGTTCCGAAGCTACAGTACTTAGTTCCGATGCATGTTCTGAGGAACTCAGAATTGGTTTTTGAAACTTAGTCTAAGATAAAATTCTATGTTAAAACTCAGACCCTAGGTTTTGATGTATGTTTATACCATTTTGATAATTAAAAATGATATTAACCCTCTCTTTGGTACTATTATATAAATCTATATTATGGTACTATTATATAAATCTATATTATGTATTCACTTCCAGGCCGATACTTTCTATCTGTGGCACAGCGGAAACGCAGCCCGGTAGCTATCAGTAGTTGTGCAATTAACTTCTCCACTCGGTAGAAAAGAAGGGTTCGGGCACTAAATGATCTCTAGTCCTAACTCGTTATATGAGTAGTGCCCTGAGCATCTTATATCTTTAGACTTAACTCAATACGTCTACATTGTCATTTCCAAAAGACAATATGAGAATTGGCTTAAGCACTTTATTATACTTCTGCTTATTATAAATTAAAATGGATAGTAACTCATATAAGATACTCAGATCCATTTCCCTTTAGTTTTTCTAGAAAATAGGATAAGATTTGAAACACTATGAAAATGTGTTGTATTGTATATACATATTTGTGTATTATGTTTGATTAACGATTCATTGTATCTTTGCTTGTCTGTTTGACAGATACTTCGATACCCACATGTTCGGTGAGGAGACTTAACATTGCGGTATGAGTAAATCAAGTTAAGAGAATCTAGTGCAATAAGTAGTTTTAAGGATCAGACTTAATGAACCCACTCATATGCCTAGACATGATACACTATTGTGAAAGATGTTTATTGATACTAACGATGTTTATCGTATATAATGATTATAATGATAAAATGCTAATGAACTATGATGATATTAATATTGCTTCAACGTACCCTTAACTATTAAACTATTATCGGCTCATGTGTGTCGATTACTGAATCAGGTGTGTAGATTACCGGTCCAGGTGTGCCGGTTTGCGTCTACTGGCCCAGGTGTGTCAGTTGCTGGCCCAGGTGTGTCAGTACCGGCCCAAGTGTGTACTTGCAAGATTCTGCGTTTTGACCGTGTCAGGACTTAATGCTTATGGTCAGTATAGTGTCTAGGTGTTACGTTGGATATCAGAAGTTATGAAGACAATGTGATACATTGGCATGACAAACCTTTATGATGATGTTGATTTTGGCTAACCTAACATTTATTACACTGCACTTTTTTTTTTCACTAAGCTGATTAGCTCACACAACTCACATTTCAGGAGATGTACCCGAGAAGGAGGAACCTCCATTTCAAGCTTAGGATGGATAAGTTGTTGTGGTTTCTTGTGATTCCCACGAACGGGAATTTCATTCTTATTTTGACTATTGGTTCTTTTAAACCATGTTTTGTGTAAAGTACATCATGTGGTAGTTATTATGTTAAAATCATGTATGAACCACCATGTGACCGTTAATAACTCTGATAGGAATGAAGGATATCTTTTTATGATAAAAATATTTGTTTGTATGTTATGTGTTTATAAATGGGTGGACATATGGTACATATTTGAGTCCACATGTAAAGAGCATATGTAACATTTATTTATGGGTCTAACTATTGATCTAGCTCAGTTAGGAGTTATTAAAGATAAAAAAAAAAAAAATTATTAGCGTTCCGGGCCCACATCCGGGTCGGGGCATTACAAAACTAATTCACGAGTTGAGTAAAAAATTGTTACTCCTAGTCTTAGGCTCTTTAATTGAATTCAGGCCCGAGCTTTCATAAACAGAAAACCAGACAAGACCTGCCCAAGTTGCAACTCTAAATCCATAGTGAAGGAAATATTGTCTGGAAACTTCAATTTTTCGTAATGTCTTGAGACGTAACCATGAATTCCTAAACATAAATATTCATGGCAAAGCATGCTGTCAAGTACCCAGTTCCTATTTAGTTCATCACCAGAACACAAATTTATAAAGCATTGGCCAAAAAAAGAAAAAAAGAGTTCAAAGAGGCAGGAGTCAATTTAATGAGAAACATGTCAAGCTTAATAGTTAATATACAGGAAAAAAAAATCCTAATAAGGGACTTCAGCAGATTAATGATGAAAATAGCTAGAAGTATTTTGAAAGAGTCCAGTATAACTCATAGTATTTTGTGAGCACCCCATGTAACAACATACTTCAATTCATGCTCGATGTGTTAGCCAACTAATCATGGTCCAGGCAAAGAAACTAGGGAAAACTGGACCCCTACTATTTTTTCATGGTTTGGCCTATTTTCCATCTTTTTTAATCATTTTCATAGTTTAACATTCTTTTAATACTCTCTCCATCCCAAAATACTTGTCCCATTTCGAATTTTTTTACTTCTTAAGGATTGTTTTATAAAATAATATTTTTTAGAAGTTGGTATTTTATTATTTAGAAAAATCAAAGCTTATAAAAGAAGTCGTCTTCTCATCACGTTAGAATGCGATTTGGAGCTGAAAATAAATGAACCGGACCAGTAATTTGAGACAATTTCAAAATACGTATCAGACAAATATTAGGAGAAAAATTTTGGATAGCGATCCTCCCACGGGAGGTTTGTGTAACTAGACATGGGAATTAGTGAATTTTCTGTTTTACCCTTCGCATGAACAGTAAAATCGGACATTTCGCAAGAACAGCAAATTTTTAGCTAGCCGATTTACTATTCATGCAAATTTTGGTGAGCCGATATTACTATTCATGCGAATTTCGACTAGCCGATTTACTGTTCATGAGAATTTTGACTAGCCGATGTTACTGTTAATGCGAATTTTGGCAAGTCAATTTATTGTTCCACTAATTTCCGTGTCTGATTACATAAAAATTCTGTAAGAAGATCACTATCCAAAACTTTCCTCACAAATCCACGTACTGTCTATGCACTATTACACAATGAGCTCACACAATCCTATTGCACCGGTTGGAAAAGTACTAACTTTCGTAAAAATAAAGGATGTAGGTTCGAGTGGAGTTACCATTTCAAATAAAAAAGTAATTTCAAGTTTACAACTACTAAGTTCTATCAGTAAAATATTTGTCATTGAGAAGAAGCAAATCAAACAATGAAAAGATAACACAAGAACCAGAAGAAGTTACTCTTGTCTGATAAAATGTGAATCTGTCACATGGTCCACTTCATTAGCTTTTCTTGCTCAAGGAATTATGCTTCAGAGAGATCAAATTGTGGTTAATGATGTTTTGTCTTTTAAAGTAATGGATTCAGAGAAATAAAAGGAAATTCTTCAAGGATTTCCCAAGACAGTTCATTTCATTGACTAGCAAGCAATTCTTTATAAACATAAAATATTTTGTTGTATAAAGTATATAAATCTTTCATTAGGCCTAGTTTTTTGCAGATGGTTTCGTGTATATGTGAGATTAGTCTCACCTCCAATATAAATTGAAAATATCATGTTATTTAAAAAAAAAAACTATACTTTAAAAGTTCTCTATGAAAAGCTTTAAGATTCAATCATATCATAATAGATTTTGCCCTCAATTGACATTTAACTAAATAGAGTCTCTATCAAGGATCCGCGAAATTTTTATGCACATGTTCTCATGCAAAAATTATTCTTTAAAAATATATGTGAATCGGTATGCTATTTTTCTCTTTCTCTCTCTTCATTTCATCTTTTAATTATTCAAATAATAAAAAAAAAGACTTTAGAAGGTTATTTATCTATTTTTTTTTCATAAAAAAAAAATTTATACTAGAGTTTTATTCATATTATCACACAAGTCATATGAAATTTATGAATGAGTTTATCATCCCTGCATAGCAATAGAGTGCGGGGTGCACTCCTTATATGATCAAAAGTTTATCATTATTTAATTATTTTAGTGCTCGATATGTAAATTCTTAATTTGAGATTGAAAAAGAAAATTTTTTTTACATGTCTTGAAGCTAATCATAAAGATCACTAAATGGGTTTCATATTAGGATAAAAGGGTCGTAGGGATATCAAGAGATAGAATGGAGCAAAGGTGAGCCCATGTTTGACTTAAGTTGCCCAAAGTATATTTAAGAGGTTCTAAGTTCTAACATCTACCTCATTTTCGTTTACATTAATTTTGTGGCAATGAAGAGAAAAATATTTGCTCCAACCTTGGCAATAAAGACCTTTCTACCCCACTTCTTGTTGCAACTCTCTCTTTCTAACTCATTTAATAGGCTCTTCCTATCTCTGCTAATTATTAGGGGTGAAATTCGAGTCGGGTTTTGGCCTGAACCCGCATGACTCGACCCAAAAATCATGCAGATCGAGTTATGAAAGTAGGGTCAGCGGTTCGAAGCGGATTCGGTTGAAAGATTTTTAAGTTAACTCGACCCGACCGGATCAAACCCGACCCGGTAAAACGTAGGTTCAAAATGCAGGTGGGTTGGGTTTCACGTTGAGTCGGGTTATAATTCAAGTCGGGTCGGGTCAAGACATCCAGGTCAAAAGTTCAGATCGGATCAAATCGAGTTCCATATATTAGTACCTCGGGCCGGATTAGATTTTAAAAAATCCGACCCGACCCGGCCCGATTTCAGCCCTACTAATTATTTTACTACTTCAAAATGAATTGCTGTAATATGCTAAAAAATGTGCATTATTTACTATACTTTGTAATATATATATATATATATTAACTTGCAAATTTTGAGCATTTAACATAGAAATGTGTATTATGTGATAATGGTACATTAATATCTAAGACCGATGGTCTGAATATATTTAAAACCAATGTTAGGTCATTGAAAGACTTAAATTAAGAAGATTTGCATCTTCTGATAAACGTAGAAATGGGTCCAGGGGCCATCAATGCAAAGGATGACGACATTGCTCAAAATTTGTCTGACTTGCTCCTGCTCACCGCAGCTGTTACTGATCAAAGAGGAAAGCTAATCAAAGAGGCCCAGCCCATCTTCTTTTAAAAAATAAATAAAATAATTGCTTCTGCCAGAAATTTACTCACAAATAGATACCTTTGAAAATGGAGGTGAAATCCTTGTTTGGGTGGAAATGGCATTTCATTTATGGTGAACTGTAATGGTTTCAGCAAGTTGGCCTTTATACTGATTGGAAGCAACCCAAGAGAGAAGAGATACTGGTTACAGCAAAAGCTCTTCACTGAATGGCCATGAAAGGTATTCTGCTTCTTCTTTCCATTTCTTTTGTGGAATCTCTCTTCACGCGGTTTTTTTTATTTTTATTTTTTGTAAAAATCTTCATTTTGCTGATATCTGTGTGAGGTTGTCAACCCTAAGTATGTTATCAAAGTCACACATCTTCTCTTTAATTTGCTTTCATTGGTTTTTCAATGCCAAAATTCTTTCTATT
Source organism: Chimonanthus praecox (assembly GCA_022113865.1). NCBI lineage: Eukaryota > Viridiplantae > Streptophyta > Magnoliopsida > Laurales > Calycanthaceae > Chimonanthus > Chimonanthus praecox. The sequence continues at coordinate 55,944,650 of CM039087.1, read as the reverse complement.
GTGTCTCAAATCATGGATGAAGTTGTATAGACATTTTTTTTGTAAATTCAACTGTTCATTCCTTCTCTGCAAGAAATTTGAACAGCTTATATGAGTGCTTTGTCATGGAGATAGAAACATATTTTGATTAAAATCCTCTGGGGCTATTTGAACCCTTGGAAGTATAGAATAACATAGTTTTTATTAGGCCAGCGATCCTTTTATGGATGTTTTGTGAATACAGACACGGGTTTTACCGTGATGTTCAATTTGCCCTCCATCTGTCGTACCGAAGAAAAGAATGCCAGAAATTCATAAACAGTGCAAATCGGCTTGCCAAAATTCATAAGCAGTGCAAATCGGCTCGTCAAAATTCATGAACAGTACAATCGGCTCGCCGAAATTGCAAGTCGGCTCACCAAAATTCATCAACAGTGCAAATCGACTCGACAAAATTCACATGAACATTAGTCCATCGAAATTTTATTGGGTAAAATCGAGAATACACTAAAACCCGTATCGCTAAACACAAAATACCCGTGGGAGGATCACTACCCTTTTTATTAATGGAAATGCTACTCAGCTTTGACATTTCTATACCAACCTTCCATACTTGTCATTTCTCAATAGTAATCTTCCCTACTCAAGGGATTCTTTGATTGTGTTCCTTCCCTCTTTAGGGACTGTATTTTGTATTTAATACGTTCTAATGATGAAGAGAAGACATCCAATTCTCAAAAATCTCTCCGAGCATAAGAAAGCATTAGTGATTGGGAAAAGCACACCTTTTGTACTTCAGTAGAACACATTTCTACCTTGTATCTTTTTTCTTCAATCTTTCTATAATATGAGAATTATATTTTATTGCTTGTTAATATCTAGGTATGAGATTTCTGCCCGTTTTAGTTTGTGATTTTAGAGTTTGAAAGTATTTTAACAAGGAAATGTAATGAACTGTTTGAATTCAAATCAATGGGACTTTACCCTTCACGTTTTTTTGCATTTTGATTTAATAGTTAGAACTAGAAATATTTACTTGTGTAGTGCAAGTTATATTGACGGAGAAATATTTGTCAACTTTTTTGACAGATTTGAATTATTATGCTGAAGGTACGAACTCTAGAGATGGTGTCAAGTATTTGATGAGTGCAGATATTAAAATAGCTCATCATCATGGCTTGAGTAGTATCGGAAATGAGCGAGAGCTCAGGTAAGGTCACTACTGCCTTTTTCTTTTCCAAAAGTTTCTCTTCCACATCCAATAAAGGTCCTATTTCTTAAGGCTTTAAGATCATTACCATGTAAATTCTTAGATCATTTGATTTTAAAGCTTTAAGATGAATGCTCAATATTGTATTTTTTACTAAGGGAGGAATTTTAGTATCAGCCGTTAAATTTATGACTTTAAATCCTGGAAGATTAATCATTTTGACTCTAATAATCAAAATTTGTTTACTCGCATATAGTCAATAAATCCATAATTATATCACATTTTTTAATAAAAAAAATCATACCAATCCACACCGAACTTCAAATATGTTGTCTGAGACATGGATCAACATTTGGTCTTGCAGCTTAATTCATGTTGTTCAGCTCTTAAGAGATCTTGCTTGTTATCATCCAATCATGGCAAAAAGAGGAAAGAAAAATGTTTGTGATCACTGTGTCCACTCCCAATTCTAGTTGATCTCATTAGTTTTTTGCTAAATGATTTAATTTAAGATTGTATTCATATTACCATATTCTAAGAAATTGTTTACAAAAGCCTTATTTTTCTTCTTTGATGCCATACTTTATGAATTTTGGAGTGTCACTTGGGCCGCATGGGCACCTCAGTTGTCGAAGTCTCTTAAAACACCCAATTAATCTACGAAACATGTACATGTCAATTCTTAATCATCTTTAAATTACTTTCCTAGATAATCAGTCAATCTACTCACCCAGTCCTTGCCCCTGGTGACTTTAATATGGATTTTTTACGTGATTTTCATGATTCTTTGTCCATGGATGACTCCAATGCATGGAGTTGAGAAGTTTGAAATAGCATGTACAAAGAGATAAGATGGACCACTGGAAAATGTGGAGGGAATGAGTAAATTAAGACATCATAGATAATTGAGAAATTGACATTATGGTTCTTGATAATTTGAGATGAAGTACTAAAAGTCGGAAATTCAATACAAATAGATAAAATTTTAGCATTTGATGATGATAATTTTCTTAATTCTTCATGTCTCTAACTTGTTTTGGTTTCTCCTTAAAGGGTGTTGTATTGAAACCTCTAGATCTTAAAATTTGTGGTCCAATGACACAACCTAGATTGATATGAGTAAATAGAGATATAGAATTTTTCTTTTTGACTTTTCTTGAATCATTTTATACAATTTTTGTACATCTAATCATTTCAAAATCAATAGAACATTGTGGTGCCAATTTTGGCCCATTTAGTCTCCAGCTTCTAAATAATGACCACATCACCGATAATCATTTATCATAATCATCATTGCAAACTCTTTGATTTGAATTTAATAAGTTTAAATTCCATTTAACTTGGTATTAGCCCATTTCATCGAACTTGACCTTAGGTTAGTTCCGACTTCCGAGTTACATGAGGTACAGTCAGATAAGATGGACTTTAATTGACCCTTGATTTATGCCAATAAAGCTAAGTTCCCCTCAACTTTAATATAAGGGTGATGATTTTTGCACCGAATTGTGCACCGAAATAATAAAGTCAATTGCTATATTTTCTAAATGTCTCCAATGGCTTAAGTTAAAATTCGGGTCAAGTGAATTTTTTTTAATTTGATAGAAACTAAAAGAATTTCTTTGATATTTCAACAAATATGTACGACTGAACTACTTTAAGTGGCATTTGTAACGTCTTTGAATTGAAAATTTGCTGCTTTTTTTCATTAGTGGCAAGCCCTAAACAATGGCGATACTGCTTTCTCTTCTCTTCTTTGCAGCTTCACTGACGCATCATGTAGCAGGATCCAACACGTCGGGTTGTCTCTTAGGCGAGCTTTAACTAGATCGGCGATATACAACAATCAGCAGGGGAGGAAGGAATTCAATTTACCTCTTTCTCCACTGACACAGCATGTAGCAGGATCAAACGCGTCAGGTCATCTCTTAGGCGAGCTTTGACTGGATCACTGATCAGACGACAATCAGCGGGGCTGAATAAGTGGGTCGGATTGGGCCGGTGGACCAATGGGTTGGATAAAAGTTGCTCCTTTCTGAACAGTGGCAGAGAAGAGTCAAAGGCTGATTATCATTTACCCTTTTTAAGATGTTTTTAAGCACACAGAGATTTTGAATTTCAAAACCATTGGTTACATCAAATGAGGATAGCCAAACGGAAGCTGGCCAACTCGGAAGTGAAATTTGCATCAAATAGTCTAGATTAGATCCGGCAACAGGTCGGGTCTATTTGAGTTCAGGTCTTATTCGGGTGTTATTCAAATGTGTTTAAAATATATTAAAATATAATTAAATTTATCTTAAAATATATTTAGATCTTGTATAAATTATATTTTTTCATTTAAGATTTTTTTATTTTATTCATCTCTAATTTTCACATGAACCTGTGTTAGCATTCGTCCCGAAGGGACAGACTAAGACCCCACAGTCGTTTCTTCTCTCCCTCTGTCGATCACGATTTTTCGGCAGAGGGAGGAGCCTTACATCATGTAAAAATACCCTACCGTCCCTTCTCGAATCAGGCTGCGTCCATTCAATTAAAAAAAAAAAAATCTCACAGAGGCGACCCAATCTTCAGTTCTCCGGCATCCTCTCCACCGCGCATCTACTCTCTCCTCGTCTCTGTTGTCATCAACAACAAAACCCATGACTCCACAGCATCAACTTCTCCGGCCAGTTTTCGCCCAGAAGCCCACCCTGTTAGAAAAGAGAAAATTGTATTCATTAAAGAGTATACACAACTATATATAGCCTTAGCCGACCCTATGGCTATTACACTTCTAATCTAAATAGATCTTTTAATAGAGATAAAATGAAACTAGAATCCTAATTACACTATAATTAGGATAATCTAAATATATTCCAACACGCCCCCACAAGTTGAAGCGTGGATGAACGCAAAGTTTGGAACGTGAAGAAACGGCACGTGAACTGCAAAAGTGACACACCAACTGGCCACGAAGATTTGTTGAAGCAGCACACTGATTGGCTGCAAAACTTGTTGAAGTGGCAGCGTTGACTGGCTGCAAATATGTGTTTATGTGGCAGCGTTGATTGGCTACAAAACGACAGGCGGCGAAGACCAATGGCGGCCTGAAATAGAGAAAGAGGCTCGGACTACGGCAGTGGCCGTAAGACAATTGTCCGAAAAACAATGATCGCAATATGCGATAAATGCAGGCGACGAATGGCCTGAAAAACAAGAGACTGAAGCCATCTTATCGATCAATTAGATCATAAAGGCCAGCAAACAATAGCTGTAACCATAAAGGCCAGCAAATAAAAGCTGAAGTTATAAAGACCAGTAAATAGGGTTGTAGCCATAAAAGGCCAGCAAATGAGGCTGTAACCATGAAAGGCCAGCAAATGGGAGACGAATCAAGTCCTCCAAATAAAAAAAGTAGATGAATTACACAACAAATAGACATGTGTCCAAAACATACCGTCTCATTTTTGAGAAACGACAAAACAAGGTGTGCTCGAACGAAGGGTAAGTTGCGTCCCTTTCTTAGGCTAAAGAGGATGTCTCATATTGGAGAAATGACAAAACAATGCTGCTCGAAAGGCAGCTAAGTAGGATGAAAAATGGTAATTTGTTTGTGTCCTTTTCTTCAGCTCTCCTCCTTTCTTCTTGTCACAGATCATGGCGAGAAGAAACATCAAAATACCGAGTCTGAATATCGTGGTTGGACGCAAGATCTGAAAACCAAACTATGGCATACTCTTCACAAACAAGTCTCAAATTCTGACATCTTAGACAGATCTTGACATCGAGGCACTCATCATGGAAAGAGGGTGATGAATAGCTCGTGTGATACAAGAGTGCCTAGCGATCCTTATATCTTCTGCACTGGATTGTTAAACCATAAATCGCACCAATTCTAGACATTTTATCCCATACTTGCCTGAAGAGCCATCGCATGAGAACAACAACAAAATTGTTCATTCATTTTGCATGTTCATAATTCCCAAGATTCATGAAACAATCTCCAACTGTAATAATAAATCACCACGACTATCACCTCCCTCCATTTGCAAATTTGTAAATAGAATCTCAAAACGGGCATGGCAAATTTATATCCTTTGGATCTGCTGGTATGGATTTAGAATGGAAAGACATAACAAGACTGATAATTCCCAACTCCATGGACTGTGCTACGAGCAGTTTCCAGAGAGATGGATGTTTTGGCATCAAACATACTTGGAAGAAATTACTATGCCGCTAGCATCCACTGTAGTATTTTCTCTGAAAATCCAAACAGTGGGTAAAAGAGATGATTAAATCCAAAGCTTGGCTTCACTGTCTCTGTTTAAATTCTTACTCTTTTTCCTCAAATGGGTCAATGTCAGTTTCCTCAGACCTGCCAAGAATCTCCAGAAATATGGCTCTTGGGCTCTCATAACAGGTTTTACAGATGGCACTGGAAGGCTGTGCTTTCCAATTGGCAAGAAACGAACTGGATTTGGTGTTGGTTGGCCGGAATCCCGACAAGCTGCAAGAGGTCTGCAGCAACGATGATTCCAAATCATTCAGATATGGAAATAGTGGATGGCCAAAGCAGCAATGCCAACGGCGGAAGACGTCGGACGGACGCTGCATGAAATAATGGCGTTGATCCAGATCTGGGAAAGAAGAGGCTCTGAGAGAGGAAACGCCCAAGAAACAATTAGAACTTGGCAAAAGCAGCAGTGGGTTCGTCGATGCCAGGGACAAATCCGATCTGAGAAGAGAATCCTTTTTTTTTTATCAAAAAAACAGAAGATAAGCAGACACAGTTGTCCAGAGACAAGAGAGAGTCTAGCTCGTGATCCGGATCTGGTAGGTGATGAACAGGGATTGGTGCCTCAGCGATGGGTAGCTCATATCCGGATCTACTATTTCAAGCAGAGGCGCGGAAACAGTGCTGAAAAACGCATGAAACCCAAGGGCAGCCGAGTTGAGTCAAACAATGCAGCCTGTTTACTGGACAAGTTCTGAACTGAGACAAGTCTGATAGAGAGTCCAGATCCGAGAAGGCTTGGTTGGGCCGAGCGCCGACGATAGAAGCAAAGATCGCCCCAAATCTATGCAGCAACAAGATCGGGAGAACCAGATCTACAAACTGCAAGAATGGTTGGTGCTTTTGCTTAAAACAAAGGATCAAAGACCGCAGAAAAACTGGTTGTAATAACAGCAAGCAAAGTACTGTCGATCTGAGAGTGTTTATTGAAGTCGGATCCATATGAAGTGAGCAGCAAGACGGAGGCAGAGAGAGCAGCGACGGTGCAAGGGTTGCCACCGGCCAGCAGTGGAAGTGAGCGACTGAGGGAGTGGCATTTTCAACACCGAATGAAAAACCCTAGATGAGTCAGTCTCGATACCATGTAGAAAATGGAACTTTTTTTTTCTTTTGTTGTTTGTTCGGTGCTGATGAAAACAGATCTCAAAAACAGAAGTAGTGCAGTAGAAAAGGAGATAGGTTTGTTGTTCACACGCTTTGTAAAGAAGATTATCTTCGCCAGAAACGTGGACGCCAAAAAACTCGATATGTTGAGCGGTGCTTGTAAGAAGAGCAGCAGATCGAGATTGTAAAGCACTCGCCAACTGTGGCTATAGATGTCCCCTCCCTCTGCCAATCTCAGGCAGAGGAAGAAAAGAGGAAAAAACGTGAAATTGATTCTCAAATCAAAATCATAACCTGCTCTGATACCATGTTAGAAAAGAGAAAATTGTATTCATTAAAGAATATTACACAACTATATATAGCCTTAGCTGACCCTAGGGCTATTACACTTCTAATCTAAATAAATCTCTTAATAGAGATAAAATCAAACTAGAATCCTAATTACATTATAAATTAGGATAATCTAAATATATTTCAACACACCCATCCTCTCAATCTCCCTACATAGCACCGGATCTGCCATTCCCAGATCTACACTCTTCTGGTTTTCGCCGCCTATCAGATCTGAGCGTTTCTCTTCTCCGATTTGCAGATCTTCACCCATTTGTTGCCGATGTCTTTCATGCTTCCCCTTTTTCACATCAGATCTGAGCATTTTTTTCCCTCTTCCTACGGCCCGTCTGATCTCTTCTCCGACCTGATTCTTCTGTCTCCTCTGATGTCGTCATTCTTCAATCCTACAGATCCTCATCCGTACAAACCCATATCTCTCCACCACATTCCTTCACCTTACGAGTGACTTGCTAGATCCATAAAAGACAACTCATGTCTCATCTCTTTCTCTTTTTTGTTGATCCGTTGGACCATGCTTTTCAGTGCTCTTTTGAGACTATTATTTCGGGTACTCATACAACACAATTAAAAAAAAAAAAAAAAACATTTTTTTGGCCCGTCAAATCTATTTACCGCCTATCGCAACCAATCAGTGTGTTATCAATTCGCAACCAGTCAGTGCGCTTCAACCTTATCAACTCATCGTAGTCAGTCACTGTGCTGCCCATTCATCTCTTTTCTGGTCAGTCAGTGTGTCAAATTTCGATGTTCATCCCCACTTTTGAAGATTTACAAGCTTCGCGTTTCTTTCCATACACGGTTCAGCTTGCGGGGGCGTGTTAGAATCTATTAAAATATAATTAATTTATCTTAAGATATATTTAGATCTTCTATAAATTGTATTTCTCCATTTAAGGCTTTTTCTATTTTATTGATTTACTTTCCAGATATGTAATTCCCTTTTCTCTATATAATAAAATCGACGGTCTCTCCTTAATTGACAAGGGAAGATACCATAATTCATCTCTCAAATGCGTTAAGTCAGTTTGGGTCTATATTTGGATTTATGTTAGGTTACTTGTTTGTCTAAGAGAACTTTTCTAAGGAGGCTCAACCAACACTACCACTTAAATGGGTGTAAATCTCAATATAGTTGGTTGTATTGCAGAGACATGGCAATAATCAAGTTAAGCTAGTCTACCCATTTATTAAACAGGTCGGATTGGATTTTTGCTAATATGGTTCCTGAGTTTTCATGTGTGTCCTATTTGACTTGTTTTCCATATCATTTTTTTTTACGTGCGGGAAATCACTGGAAACCCAGTGTAAAACCCTCACAAGTAGTACCCATTGCCCTTGGGGTACACTATGTTAGGCCATGGAGGCTCGAACCTGGCAACTCTCACTTCTTGAGGCAAAAGGTGAATAAGTTTTCTACATCATTTGGGTCAAGTTTGTTTGCATATATTTAAACTTGATTTTGCTCAAATGGTAAAAATATCTAAAGGCCTATTGCAAATATTTATTCAATGATTTTATTTTGATCTTAAAAACTAAGAGATAGAATAATATCTACGAATCACTATTCATCAATCACTTTAATCCAGCGGTAAAGATATCGGTTTTTAAACACTGTATTATATTGGCCGATACGTATTGTATCGGCCGTACACACTATTTCTCAACCGATATGGCCGATATATTGACCGATATGATTAATATCAGTCTTTTAAAAAAAAAAAATCAAAACGGTGGTGGGCCTGGGTCGATATCATGGCCGATAATGGTCGATATCAAACCAATATCAGCCCAGATATCAACTGATACTTACATTTTCAATTTTTTTTAAAAAAATCCAGCTTCCTTTTGGGTTATTTATTTATTTTTTAATTCAGATAAAATAAAATAATAAAAAATACCGATATATAAAAAAGAAAGCAAAAGAGAAGAGAGAAACTTGTCGGCCAAGTCGAATTTTACACCCCTGCTTTTATATTTTATCACAAAGTAAAACACACCTTTTAACATTGTCTATTAGTACATCCAGATTTAAAAATCTAGACATGTCTCAAACCATGTGCTGATATGTTAATATTATCTTGATTGCTCAAATTAACACTATTTTATCTTTTACAAAATAGAAACTAATAAGAATAAGTCAAAATTAAAAAATACTCCCTCTGTCCCATTTTAGCTGTGTCATTCGAAACATTTGTATTTTTTAAGGAACTCTCTATATAAAGCTAGCACTCTATGTGATCTCATCCATTATAAATGGGATAACTATTTTGGGACAATTCCAAAATCCATATAAAATAGCTAAATTAGGACATAAGGAATATAAAAAAAATCTTCAAATAAATAAAAAAATAGAGACTTTTATTAAAAAATACCAATTTTCAACTACAAATTAAGTAAGAGGAAGGAGGAGGACGAGGAGGAGGAGGAGGAATGTCACGCCCCGACCCTCTGGGCCCACTAACGTGACATATTTTTTTTTCCTAACACAATATTAAGCCTTTTGCGGAAATCATCTTATGGACTTTAACTAAGTTTGGATCTAACATTTGGTAGCTTCGGACCCAGCCATATCTAGCCTGTAAAAATCCCAAGCAGATGGAGGGGCCACCATGGGCCCGCTTAAAATAAAAAACCTAGACAGATTTCACCTCGACGCATATTATGTGGATACACTACTAACCAACATGTAATCTATAACTTAACCTTTTAGAAAAGTCCAAATAGAAAATGTCACACATGATCTACCAAACATTTATCATCAATCGATCCCATCAACATCAGAATTGCACATCAGAAACGAAGTAGACTTTATTACATCCTACAGTGTTTCAAACGAACATCATAAAGGGTTTATTACATTACATGTTCATACGTACAATGTCTACTAAGTTAAACATAAAATCCCAACATTTTGGTAGATAGCTAAAGGGTCTCCGCCCTAAACTATAGTTGAAGATCCTCCTGTCCTTCGTCTTCCGGGTTTCCTGTTTCGTAAGGGGTGTGAGTTTTACAAACTCAATGAAGAGAAAACAACAGCAAGTTCTGGATAACAAATCATATTATCAACATAATAGACATGTTTATCAAACAATAGTTTATACACTCAGAAATCATATAGAATAATGTCAACACAACTATTTACCATGAAATGTCCTTCATTTCTCAAAAAGATACCCCCGTCAAACGACGTCTACGGTTCTTCCCTAACCGCGAGTAATACGTTTCCTACACCGTCAGCAAATTCATGCTCAATGCTTCACACAGCCCGTATTTTAAATACACCTCGTACCAGTGCCCTCCACGAGCTAGATACTTCATACATTGGTGTAAAGTAATTTGATATACATAGTACACCAATCAATATGCACATCAACACATGGATTTAAACATAATTGTCAACCCACATAATATCTCTCACATATATGATCATAATAACCTCACTCAGCTAACATAGATTCCTAAGCCCTTCCTTCAGAGAATCATAATACAAATATCAGAAATCAATATATAATATGCTAAAAAACTAAACACAGATTAAAAGCCCACCAACGGGTTATATTATAACACAAAGTGTTACCGTTCTCTCCAATCGGGTACATTTACCCTATACTCATCATTTATTGCCGTAGGGCTAATGGTGAAAGAAACATTATATTGAATGCAAAATGAGATGCATTTTAGTAAACACATAGTATGGTTGAATCTCCTCACCTTCGGTAGGCGAGTGTTTTTCAGTAATCTGTTTAAAATGGAAAACAGTGTAAATACAACGTATAATAACACTATATAGCCATAATTTATACTCCTAAACGTTTGGAATATCATGATACATTTAGAGAGTTTTTTTGAAATTTTGTGAAAATTACGATTTTGCCCCCGATCCTAATACGGGCTAAAAATAAACCCCCAAGTGGTCTAAAACAAATATTTTTAAGGTAAAATAACATAAATTTATTTTTGAAATTTTTTGAAAAATTACGTTTTTGCCTCCAAAAAATATCCAAAATAACCAAAATGCCCATGGGCACTATTCACCAAAAAGTACTGTTCACGAGGCACTGTTCATCCGAAAATTACTGTTCATGGGGCATTATTCACAGAATTTATAAAAAAGCCATCGGGTTACTGTTCACGTGCGGGTCACTGTTCATCTGAATTACCAAATTACCAGAATGCCCTTTAGGGCCTGCACAGTGCGCCGCAAATCACTATTCATGGAGAGATTTTTCCATTTTTCCCTATTTTCTTCTTCGATTTTTATAGAGCAAACCGTAAGTCATTTTTTGATTAAATTAAATATCTAGCTTCCTCTTAATGAGGTATACAAACTAAAAATATTAACTCAAAATAAACACTTATAAAAATCTTCTGAAAAAATTAAGACCACCGCTTGAGACAACAGTAAAAGTCTGGCAGTAGAGGGAAAATGAAAAACTGAGAAAAACTTTGTGAATTTGTGATTTTTACTAAGAACCGAATGGACCTATTTATAGTGTTTTGAAAAACACTATTGAAAACTGCTGGATCAACCCTGAGCCTTTAAAAGTGTCGGCAAAATCTCATCCCTTAAGATTGTCTGTAGAAAGATAAGATGAAAAATTCTTATCTCAGCCTTACTCTTTTTCTGTTCGTCTATATTAGACCTTAACTCATGAAAATCCGACACCACAGGTGTATTAAGAACACAGGGTTTACCTACAGTGGAACGTTCACTTTTTGTTTTGACACTAAAAATAGGATATTTTTCAAAAAGTCAACATTTTAATAAAATAGATGGCTTATAATCACCGTGATTTTTACATTTCGAATTAACTGTTTAAAATACTCATTTCGACATTCTAAATATGTCAAAGAGTTTGATAAAATACATATCGAATATGATATGAGTTTGCTAATTTTCGGAGTACGAGTATCTTAAAAATCGGAGGTTTTAGATAAAAACATATGTAAAATACACGTTTCGAGGAATACTCGTGAAATTCCGAAAGTACCACTGAGTAGCGTACTCAAAAGCTTAATATGTGTGTGAATTTCAATGTCTGAATATATCAAAAGAGTGGTCTTTCACACTCAAGAGGTCTATAAAATACTATTCATGATTTTATATATAAAACAAAAGATATTTAAGTAATGTCTAAAATGCCCTCCGAACTTCATCGAGCTAAATCACTAAGCAAATGACCTCTGATCGGGTCACATACTCCCTTTTCGGGAAGCTCTTTCCGTACCCTATCATATTAATCGGTCACAAAGCCGAGTTAATAGTTCTAAAAATTTGTTATTTTTCTAATTTAAAGGGTCGGGTTATTACAAGGAAAATGAGGAAAGAGGAGAAGGAGGAAGAGGAGGAAAGAGGAGGAAGAGGAAAATGAGGAAAGAGGAGACAATGGGATTTTAAACAATTTGAATTCAAAATAGTGAGATTTTACCAGTGTTTTGAAATTTGGCCCGGCCCATGGTTGAACGAGTTCAACCATAACCGACTCCATTACGAGTCGGGTTTTAGAAAACACTTAACATAATATAAACCCGCAAAAACCATGTTAGACTCGCGAGTTTGACCGGGTTTTGAAATAAAACTCGACCCGTCTCAGAAGTGACACTACTACCATAAGGTATAAGTCCATCCCCACCAGTTGAGTACGAGCCTCTCATTGATATACCACACCAATCGTTTACTGAAGATGTTCCTGATACTCATTCTAAGCCACCAAAGAAACAGCTACCACAATGTCACACCAGAGGTATTTCTAAACCCACATATGAACCTGAACTTTCTAGTAAAGTTAAATATCCCATGAGTCATTATGTGTCTAACCACCTTTTGTCTGAATCAAATCAATCATTTGTAAATCAATTATCTATTGTAGTTATTCCTAACAGTATGCAAGAAGCCTTAGCTGACCCAAATTGGAAAGCTGCTATGAATGAGGAAATGAATGTTTTGCAGAAAAATAAAACTTAAGATCTCGTTGATTATCCACCAGGAAAGAAACTAGTGGAATGTCAATGGATTTACACTGTGAAGTACAAGTCAGATGGTATGGTTGAACGATTTAAAGCAAGACTGGTGGCAAAAGGGTACACCCAAACCTATGGGATCAACTACGCGGAGACATTTGCACATGTAGCTAAAATCAACACTATTCGAGTATTGTTTTCTTTAGCTGCAAACTTGGATTGGCCGTTACAACAATTTGATGTGAAGAATGCCTTTCTGCATGGAGAATTATCTGAAAAAGTTTATATGGATCTCCCAACAGGGTGCATGACACTGAAAAGACACAGTCAGAAGGTGTGCAGATTGAAGTTTGGAAGGTTCACAAAGTCCATGACAGCATTTGACTACCATCAGAGCAATTTAGATTACACTTTATTTCTAAAGAAACAACAAGGTAAGATCACTGCACTTATTATATATGTAGATGACAAGGTAGTTATAAGAAATGATCCAGCAGAAAGGAAGGCACAACAAGAGTACTTGTCTCAAGAATTCAAAATGAAGGACCTTGGTTCCTTGAAATATTTTCTTGGGATCAAGGTGTTTAGATCCAATGAAGGAATCTTTCTGTCTCAAAGAAAGTATGCCTTACACCTATTACAGGAAACTGACATGTCAGAATGTCAGCCTGCTGATACACCGGTGGAAAAAGGCTCGAAGTTATGTGTTGAGCTAGAGGGAGTTCCAACTGATAAAGATAGATACCAGAGACTTGTAGGGAGACTGATGTACTTAGCACACACAAGACCGGATCTTGTTTATGCATTAAATATGGTCGTCCAATTTATGCATAATCCTAGAAAACAACATATGAATGCAATCATGCACATTTTAAGGTATTTGAAGTCTGCACCAGGAAAGGGAACTCTGTTCACTAAAAATACAGATTATCAAGATTATCAATGCATGGATGCATATACTGATGCTGATTGGGCTGGAGCAATAGATGATAAGCGATCGACTTCTGGTTACTTTACCTTTGTAGGTGGTAATCTTGTTACATGGAGAAGCAAAAAACAAAATGTTGTTGCTCGCTCAAGTGCAGAAGCTGAAGTAGAAGTATGGCCCTTGGCCTTTGTGAAGCATTGTAGATAAGACTTCTCTTGCAAGATTTGGGTTACCCATCTAGGCAACCAATCCAACTGTATTGTGACAATAAAGCTGCATCTGATATTGCCCACAATCCAGTTCAACATGATTGAATAAAGCATTTAGAGATGGACAGATTCTTCATCAAGGAGAAGCTAGATGGGAACATATTTGAGTTACCTAAGATTCGATCAGAGGATCAGTTGGCTGACATTCTCACCAAAGCAATTTCAAAACGAGTGTTCTCAAAAATTTTAGAGAAGTTGGGCATGTGTGATATCTATGCACCAACTTGAGAGGGAGTGTTGAAGATTTTACATCCTGTATAATTGATTGCACAGCTATATGATTGATTTCCCTCATGATTGTTTCCTTATTTGTAGCTCTTTTATTCTATAAATTGTAATATTCTTATTGAACAAAATAATAAGATAAAGGGGAAATCCCAATGATGCCTAAATTCTAAGATTAAGTGGGTCTCTTCCTACGAAAGTATCATGCAAGAACAGACTTGGGTTGTGGATATTTCACACAATCTTATGATTGGATCTGGAGGAGATTGATTATTTCTGTCCAGATTGCAAGGCAAAATTTAACTTTGAACTGTCGGATACTGAGAACAAGCAGTCACAAATTAGATGTGATAACAAAGAAGACATTGAGCAAGCTCATGCCGATGCTGCAACCCATTGAAACACAGTTAGCAGCAAATGGAAAAAGCAACAAGAGGTGGTGTTAACAGAGTGTTGGAATTTGCAAAAATAACATGCGGTCGAATGAGAATTCAAAGACAATTGCTTCAGGTTAGCAAGCTAGATAATTCAGACAATGAGTTTATACCATTGTCCATGAACTAAGCATCCATTACAGATCTAGACCCTTGTTAAAGAGCTAAAACGGTGAATACAGCAAAGAACCAAAATGCTGAGATCTTTTTTTGCAAATACACTCCCCATTATTCTGGGAATTTTGAGTCTCTTGATTGGTGGAAAGATTATATTGGTTGTTGATTAATCGGTATTTCAGTCAGAGATAGTTACACGCCCAAAGCTTTGGCATGTATGGGGATGAAACAACAGCAGCAAAACGTTCAAAACAACAGAGAATTAGCAGCGAACAAAGCACTGTTGTAGCAGCGATTAGTAATTAAAAAAAAAAAGGAAAAGAATTGAGGCAGCAAAATTAGAAGCACCAATTTGCAGAAAATCATCAAAGATTTGCAGTTGATAAAAAAGAAAAGAATAGAGGAAAGAGATCAGCAATAAGCTATATTGCAAATATCAAAACCAAGAGCAGCAACCAACAAAATTATGTCAGATGAGGATTGATAGAAAATCAATCGTTAGTGTGTGACCATTGTTGGAATATATTTAGGTTTTTAATATAAATTAGAGTTATTATATAATTAGAATTATTAGTTTGAGTTTATCTCTAATTAAGAGACATATTTGATTTACAATTATATTAAGAGTTTGAGTTTAATTGTGATAATCCTAAGGTTGGATAGAAACTATAAATACATGTAATAGCTTAGACGTGATCAATATATAATATAATTTTTTCTTTCTAACAGGATGGTGTGAGGAGTATAAAAAAAACCCACTATAGAACAGTGGCAGATTTAGTTTTAAACTAAAAAAAGGCAAGCAAGAGGTACCGACCTCGGTTGAATTGAAATGAAGTGGGTCCCATGCCTTTGCCAAATCCATCTCCTCTAAACACTATAAATACATGGCCTTGGGTAGAGAAAAATTTTGAATTTGGCTTTGGAGAATTCAAGTTCAGCTGTGGAGAGGGAGGAAGAGAAGAAGATTCAAGAAAAGAGACGAGGATTTTTTAGTTATGCATTGGGTATTCAGGATGTTAGTCTTGATTTTTCTAGTGTATTTTCTTTTCCAAATTCCAATGTGTTGGAATTTTATTCCATATTTTATTTAATAAAAGAAGGTGAGACATTTAGAACTTTGGTTTTCCAATTATTTTCTTTCATGTGTGATGAAAATTTGAATTTTATTTTTGTTCTTTCTACGAGTCCATGTTAAAAAAATTATTAAGAAATTCAATCAAATTGAGATTGTTTTAGGATTGGTAAAACTTGATTTTTCTAGTCTAAGACTCTTTTCAAGAGTGAGATTATTTTAGATTTAGAATTATAAGTGAAAATTTTACCTAAGCCTAAGGTTTGAATTGATTTTTCTTAATTTAATGGAATTCATGAATCTCATATTTAAAATTTTAATTGATAAAAGATTTGAATGCATGATGAATAATTTACGTGAGCTCCAAATTCTAGACTATTATTTTATTTGTAAACTATGGATAATTATATCTCCTTGAATCTTTGATCCAATTCCAATGTAAATATGTAAATATGTTGTTTTTATTTATTTTATTATTTTAAATATTCAAATTCTTGAAATTGTGGAACTAGGTTGGCAATTAATTAATTACATCTTAATTGTGTTCTCAGTTAGATTGGAATTATTTATTATTTTTAGATTAATTCCACCATCTTAACTAAACTTGGATAAATTTTGTGTTTTTATGAAAATTAGATCTCTTTAATGGTTAGTTTATAAGTTTAGATATGGTTTCTATTTTTAGATTATATTTTCTATATTTTGAAAGTTTCTAAATTAATTTTATAATTCCTAGATTAGAGAATTAATTTCATGTTTAAAATTTATTTTCATGATTTTCTAGGTTTTTTAATTTACATAATTCAATGGTAAGCCTTTCATAGATATATTTTCCTAACTTCTAATGGGTTCGACCTCATATACCTAAATTATATTAGAAATATTTCGTGCGCTTGAGTATAAATTTAAAACACAAGAACATATCGAAGTCCCATATGTAGTCATGTTTTGTGATGTACTTTCGTTCACCTTGATTTGGGTGGTTAGACTTGAGTCGTCGAGATTGGGCTGCCATTCAATTATTTTTATAAAATTGATAAGATTTTCCCTGCTCATCGTTAACATAGACATAAAGAGTGTTATATTTAGGAGTTATATTAAATTATGATTTTAAGTCTGGATTTTTTTTTTTTTTTTGAATGTTGGGTTAGTATTTCATTCAAAAGGGAGTCCAAAGGACAATAAATAAAAGCCCACAGCTTGAGCCAGGCCAGAACAACCATAAAAACAACGTAAAAGAATACAGGGCCAACAATAAAAAATACAAAAAGGCCCATAATCAGACAAAACACGTAAACAAGCCCAAATAAGAAGTTAAAGAGATTGAAGCTGCAAGAAAATGCTAGAATCTCAATAGAGTGATTATCATTCGGATACAAAAAATCAAAATCCCTTGAGCAAGCAATCCTTGGGCCATCAGGGCTAAAAACTTTAATGAGGGCCCTGATGGCACAAACATGACTACGGTGGGACCAATTCTTTATAACTGATAGGCTGACCAATCTGGAGGACAAGAAACAAAATCCTCTGGGTGAAAAGTAGGATGGACAAGGCTTCATCTGATCTCAAAGGGAATGAAAAGACGCCCACATTCCCAGAAGTGTTACATTTATAAATGGCCCCAATTATAGGACCATCGACGGTGATACTGAGAATAAGAAGATAACCATTGCAGTGATTTTAAGTTTGGGTTAATATATATTAAGAGATGTATTTATGTTTAAATTAAGGTTTAGAGTTTGTGTTTTACTGAAATAGCCATATGATCGGCTAAAGACTATATATATATATAATAGACATTAATTAGTACAAATTATTCTTTTCTAACGTAGAGGATTTGATATGTCTTCCTTTTCAATGAAGGAAAGACCTTAAGATTTTATTTATAGATATGAGAGAATATAAATATATAAAGGGAATCAAATAAAAGAGAAAAATACAATATTAATAATTAATAATTAGAGAAACTACTAATTAAGAAAATCTTAATATCTAAAAAGATTCTAAGAGTTCTATAACAATATTTTTTCCTTTAATATATTTTTCTTCTGTAATTACCAAACCACATAAACGTTGCGGCTTGTTAACAAGCTTCTTGAAGTCAAGAATGAGAGTCGCTTCATACATGTTTGCTAAATTGAAGTTTTATAAGTAGGAATTAAATTAGGGATTGATTTGAGGAGATTAAAACGTGAATTGAATTAAAAACTAATGACATACACATACACGAGAAATTGAGTCGCTTTCCTTCCGTGAATTTGAGGCCGAAGCATTTTCCTACAAAGTTTCGGAAATCCCGTTATACGTTTTCCCCGAACAACTTGGGTTACGAGTTCCGGCTTCTGTCTTCCTTCTAGGCTCACTGCACCGGACACCATTTCAACAAACGGATTTCTCCTTCCACTGAAGTTTCCCACAACCTAACTGCTTTCTTCACAAAATCCGTGCTGCCCAAGTAGAAACCAAGCTTAACTTTGGAGGATCTTGACAAGGTATCACTTTTATCCACAGAATTTCTCAAGTTACTTTTAGAGTACCTGCTTTTGATAGAGGAGGCAAATCTTTGTCTTTTTGTTGAAAAAAAGACAGTTGTTGCTCCGTATTGTTAAAAACATGGATGCCCCAATCTGTGGCTTTTTTGTTTGGTCTCCATCTTTCCGGTACATTATGTTTTGTTTCTCTACACATATCATTACATTGGTTCTGAAGAAATTGGAGCTGTTGGAATTTAGTCTTGAGTTTGGGTTATGTTCGAATGGTATTACTTTGGGGAAGTATTTTCTTCTTTATTTAAATGATGCTTTTTTTTTTAACATATCGAATGGCGTCTAAAATATCATATCTTTCGAAATATGCTTATCAGGGGCTGTATACAATTAGGGCTGTGGTTATTGTATTTGGGGCTTTGGTTTTTCTTTAATCTTATATGCATAGAGAGCATGATTTTCAAAGGGTTGAGTGAAAGATAAAACCGGTTGAGTGAAAGATAAAACTAAAAAAGCTAACACACATTTAGGGGCATAGAGATTAAAAAGGGAGATAAAGCATGACACTTTAGTTTATGGGGTGATTGTTTATGATAGGGTTAAATAGAAAGTGTACTCATGAAACCTATCCCAGATAGATGGGATTTTGGCTTGTGATTATGATATTGATGATAAAATATGATAAGAAAGGGTGATAGAAGCAAAACCAAATTATATATATATATATATATATATATATATAAGAATGACTATAAGCTATTCCAAATTGACTTAATGAAACCACAATGTAGAAGAAGTGGTTTTGTGCCCTTCGTGAGTGCCATCTAGTGTACATGTTATACCCTCCTTTACAATTGTATGTTGATGTACCATGTTTCTTTTTCTTAACACTTTCATGGATATTGCTGCTCAACAAAATTCTTCCACACTGGGGTGGGGGACATTTCGTACAAGCTACTTGAAAAAGGATTCACAAGTTCGAGTCCCGTAGTCACCCGATGTCCATGGCTTGCGGGAGGCTACATGCATCTAGAGTTTTACCCAATGTCCTCATACTCGAGGAGAGGTGGGGGGCTTGGGTTTCTTCGTCATAAAAAAGAAGAAGGATTTAGGACATTTATGCAGGATTTAATAAAAATTCGCCCAAAGTTCCTCAAATCTAGAATTGAGTGTCCTTTCATGTTGACAAATAAAACATCATTAAGACATGCTCAATAGACTTTCACTTTGACTCTAACAAAGACCTCCTAAAGACATTATCCTCACCCCCCTCCCCACCGAAAAATGTAGAGAAAAAAAATTCTCATATCACTCATTTTTATTTGTGATGACTTTGTACAATTTGGAAAGGACTCCTTCAAGGTTCCCTAATTGTCCACAAATCTTCTTGAGTGGTACTCCTCCCCACCGAAAAATGTAGAGAAAAAAATTCTCATATCACTCATTTTTATTTGTGATGACTTTGTACAATTTGGAAAGGACTCCTTCAAGGTTCCCTAATTGTCCACAAATCTTCTTGAGTGGTACCCTATTCCCTTTCCTAGCCTCAAACTTCATCCCTTTTTGAAGTACTAGTTTGCACAACTTGACTCATCCTTGCCCTTGACAATTGTCTCAGATACTTATAAATTGGTCTTTTTGCCTATTTAATTTATTCCTTTGTAGATGCTACTTAGTAGTTTTTTTCTTTTTAAAGTTTATTCAGGTTCGATCTAATTTGTTTTATGTGTTTTAAAAGTTAGCCATAATTTGTGTCTAAAACAATGTCTTGATTAAATTAAATTGGATGTGCGAGATGGTTAATGACTTTTGAGCACACATTTGCTAGTATTGCAGAAATTGATTTTGAAAAGAAGCGTTCGGTTTGAAAGCATGAAATTGTAATCCTTTTGTGTATGGGGGGAGAGTAGGTCTAGTCATGTTTTGTAGCTCAATTATTTTCAACCCTCAAGTTGAAAAAATTAAACTTGATTCAACCCTTTGACAAACCTAAATTCAATACTTGAATTCAAATCAAACTGGGGCAAGTACAAACTTTAAAAGCCTGACATAAATAGTGCATATGAATGTATTGAGTGGCCCCAAAGTGATTGTTCACAATCAACCATGTATTTCCTTTCCTAC
Organism: Chimonanthus praecox; assembly: GCA_022113865.1. Taxonomy (NCBI): domain Eukaryota; kingdom Viridiplantae; phylum Streptophyta; class Magnoliopsida; order Laurales; family Calycanthaceae; genus Chimonanthus; species Chimonanthus praecox. The sequence goes on along the minus strand of CM039087.1, from coordinate 55,924,108 downwards.
ATCACCCAACTAGTCATTCCATAAGAATTGTTTGTGGATGTTCCATAAGTTTTTTTACTTTCCATGCCAAGGTAACACATGGCTTGTATGAGGACAAATAAACAAACCAAGTGAAAATAATGATTGTAAATTTATTAGTTATTAACACTGATGCTTTTATTTGATTTTTTCTCCATCAAAATGTGGCTGCACTATGGACACTTTGTGAACGAAGAGGATTATTAATTTCAACCATCTAATGATAGGCTTACATTGAATGACTAAAAAAAATGAAACTGAATTTTTGTGTTTGAAATATTTGTGGGATGTCATTTTATTTTGTTGGGTTGTGGCAGCATCACTAGACAATGGCAAATTAGTGCCAACCAAATGAAAAACTTATTCCCTATTTGTCTATGTCCATTTCATTTGTAATCTAAGCCTTGTATATGAACTAAATTGAGTAATGAATACCATGAGAAAATTTCTTGAAAATGAGTTTTGGTTTCCCCTCAAATTGATACCCAAAAAAAGCTTTGGATTTGTGGTATGATTTCTCCTTGGATTAAAACAACGATCCTTTTTTTAATTTTTTTTTCTACTTTTCCTTTTTTGGTTTATACCATTTGGTATTATAGCCAGCCCATTTTAACCAGTTTCTGTCTTTATCTAAAAAAAGAGAGAAAATTTGATTTATTTCCTTGAGCTCTTGTTGATGATGCAGCGGAAGCGATTTTAAAAAAAAAACGAGAAGGTCTTGTCTCTTCACACAGGAACGGAACTTCCTGTGAGGTTAGCGGGAGCAGAGAGAGAGATCCGGATTAGAAGATTTATTTCCAATATATCAATATTAATATTTAGTAGGAGATTAAGGGTTAATAAATAAGGGGATTTGTTTCTCAATCTTTACAATTTTTAGTTGTTTCTATTTTAGTTATAACCTAAGCCTGTATATATGTGTTAAATTAAATAATGGAAAGTAAAAGATAATTTTCCCTAAATTCAGCCTAGACTATGAGGTTTGGTTTCTCCTTGGTTAAAATCATATGTTTTGCTTGGAGGTATGGTTTCTTCTCAAATTGAAACCGCCATCTTCACTTTCCTTTATGGGGTTCATATCACTTTCTTTTTCCAAGCCACTCTCCATTACCCAGCCCACCTTGTGTCTCCTTTTTTTTTTCTTTCTGTTTTTCTTTAAATATTTTTCCCTGTTCATACATTACTTCTCCTCTTTTTCTAGTTCTCTATCCTTTTCTTCCAGCCCCCCTCTCCTCCCCCACCCCCCATCTTTTTCCCTTCTGAAAAGAACCCTTCTAGTCCAGCCCGATCAATTTGCCACACAATCTATTCTTGGCCCTAGGCCACGGTAACCAACAAGGATTGAATTCAGAAGCTTGAGATGGCTGTGCAACAAAATTTTGTAGCTATTTGAGAGATGTCTCGCACCTTAAAGGACTTGTCTGCAATGATGGTAGTGATTCAATTGAAAATAAATCACATTCTAATCCTGGTTTTCATGAAATGAGTTAGAAAGTCGTAGTGGTGGTAATATTGATCATGGGGGCAGATTTAGCTTATCATGCTTGTCTGGAATTTTACCATATGCGAACACAACCTCGATTGAATGGATTGATCAAGCAAACAACTTTTAGTGTAACAAGGCACTCCTGTAAATCAACAATTATGTGAAACATCTTACTATGGACATTTTGGTCATTAATAAACAGTGATGGAGTGGTTTTTCTACCACAATTGATATGGAATGCTACGAGAGTCCTTTTGCCTAGCTTGAGCTGCTGCAGGTCGACATGTAGAAAATAATAAGAAAAAAGGAAAAGAGAGAGAAATTGTGGAGAAGAATTTCGGTCAACAACTCTGAGTTCAGGTTAACAGAAGTTCAGTTTCTAGGCCATGTGGTTTCGGCTAGTGGTGTGGCGGTGGATTCAGCTAAGGTAGAAGCAGTGTTGAAATGGGAGAGACCCCGCAGTGTGTTTGAGATCCGTATTTTTTTGGGCTTGGCAGGCTATTATAAATGGTTCAACTCTTGGATGTGGGTGTGTATGTGGACAAAACTGGAGACGACTCTGGTCTTAAGGGGGGGTGGATTGTAATACTCCAGTGTTTGGAGTGAGAAGGGGATCCTTGAAAGTCTCTAGTGAAGGCGTGAAATGTCCCATATCGCCTAGTGTAGAGAGTCTGCTTGGGTATATAATTGGAATACTCCTTCATTCCAGCACAAGGCCTTTTTGGGAGCAATCTTGAGGTTGGCTCACCAAAGAAAATCCTTGCGAGCCCGTGGGCCCAAAACGGACAATGTTGTGCTGGTGGGACGAGGTGTTAGAAATTCTTTTTTCCAATTGTATTGAATGTCTTTGAGAAGGGGTATACATCAGTATAAATAGATTACAGAGAGCCATCAGGGTGACCAAATAAGGAATAAATCAATTACATCAATCACAAAGTTATTTACAACTAATATATTGACTTTCTAAACTAAAGAGATTCGGGTCAATTCTGTCCAGAAATGAGTCCCACAATAATAACGTCCCACAACACTCCCTCTCAAGTTGGTTCGAAGATGTCGAGTAAACCCAGCTTGCTAACAACCGAATTGAGCTGAGTTTGGGGAATTGACTTTGTGAAAATGTCCACAAGTTGATCTTTAGAATGCAGATGAGGGCTCTTAGAAATATGTTGACGAAGGAAGTGACAATCAACTTTAATGTGCTTAGTCCGCTCATGAAAGACTTGATTGAAGGCAATGTTGATGGCTGCCTGATTGTCACAGAGCATGATGAGTGGATAGGCCGGAGCGAAGCCTAATTTAGTAATAAACTGTCGGAACTACAACAATTCAGAAGCAGTATTAGTCATGGCACGATATTCGGCTTCAATACTAGATAGAGTAACAATGAATTGCTTCTTGTTTCGCCAAACAACTAATGTGAACCCAAGAAAACACAATAACCTACAGTAGAGTGACGATCATCCAGAGACCCGACCCAATCAGCATCAGAATAACTGTGAACCAGATAAGTAGATTGGTGTGCATAGAACAAACCGCGGCTAGGATGAGCCTTAAGATATTGAAGGATATGAAACATATCATGGATGTGAGTGTCCCGTGGTTCATGCATGAACTGGCTGATGACACCAATATAAGATAAGTCTGGTCTCGTGATAGTGAGATAAATGAGCTTGCTAATGAGTTTCTGATAGAAACCCAGTGTGTCAAGTGTTGAATAATAGAATGAAAAATAAGGAAAAAGAAGAGAATTGATGGAGAAAAGATTCACGGGGAAGAATTCTTCTTTTCTCATAAAATGTATTCAATGTGTGTTTAACCTGTAGCTTTGTACATGATTAAATAGGAAAAAGGGAGCAATCACGTTGGCAAAAAATGAAAACAATAATTATAAGTTGACTATATAAATATAATGAACTTGGACACAGTCTGTCAAGAGATGGGTCCCGAGTTAAGTCGGGTCCCACAACATCAAGAAGAGTCCCATCATATGCAGATAACTTGGTGTTCTCACCCAGCGGAGTATCAACGGGTTTGCATCCAAAATAGCCAGCTTCCTGGAGAAGATCCAGGGCATACTTACGTTGAGAGATGTAGAGTCCGTGAGAAGACCGAGCAACTTCATTGCCAAGAAAGTACTGGAGGGGCCCCAAATCCTTAATATCAAAAGTCCGTTGAAGATAACATCTGAAGGAAGAGATGTCCGCATCATTGTTACTTGTGAGGACAATATCATTAACATAGATCACCAAAATCATCACAACTGAGTGGAGGCGGTAGATGAAGAACGAATGACTCGACTGACTGCGAGTAAAACCATAAGGTAACAAGGCACTGCTTAACTTCTAAAACCAATCACGGGGAGATTACTTAAGACCATAGAGAGCCTTCTTGAGTTGCAGACAGAGTTGGGCTCCCCCTACTTGACAAATCCCTGAGGAGGAAGCATGTACACTTTTTCCTGAAGTTCACCATGGAAAAAAACATTCTTCACATCTAACCGGTGCATGGGCCAGACATAAGTGGTTGCAAGGGAGAGCAACATGCTCACAGAGGTAATCTTGGTGACATGGGAAAAAGTGTCCTAGTAGTCCACCCCATATGTTTGCGTGAAGCCTTTGGCAACTGGCATGCCTTATATCTGGCAATGGATCCATCTGGATTATGCTTCAAGGTAAAGACCCATTTGCACCCAACTGGAGTCCTTCCCTGAGGTAGAGGAACCATCTCCCAGGTGTTGTTCTTCTCAAGGGTAGTTAATTCTTCATCCATGGCTGCTTTCCAAGACGGATCACGAATGCAAGTGTCAATCTTCTTTGGAATCTTAATGTTGTCCAGGGCTATAAGAAAACTGTAATAGGAAGGAGAAACAACATGATAGGACACAAAAAGATCAAGGAGATGATCAGTATAAGCACACTTACCTTTGCGAAGTACAATTGGGAGATCAGACTGGTCAAAGGCTGGCGGATATGGGTCACATGCAGATGAGTGGGTGGAGTCAACAGGAGGTGCGGTCTAGACTGTCGGCGTTGATGCACTAGAATGGGCTTGGTAGTACTAGGGGGACTAGGATCTACAGGGAGAAGAGGAAGGACAAGGGAGGTGGAAGAGGGAGTGGGTGCTGAAAAATAAGGGCCCTGTTCAAAAAATGTGACGTCCATGGAGATATATGCTTTCCAGTGAGGGGGTTGAGACACTTATACCTTTTGTGGAAAGGTGAGTAATTGAGAAAGACACAACATACTGACTGGGGAGAGAGTTTATGACCAGAGAATTGGTGAACAAATCTACACACCCAAATACATGTAAGGGAAGATGAGGAACGATTTTATGTAGTGAGAGAAGGTCAATAGGGGACTGATGTTTTAAAATGCAAGATGTCATTTTGTTGATGAGATAACAAGCAATTAACACAGCTTCGGGCCAATAGGACTGTGGGACATGCATGTACAACTAATATGTTGACTGTCTAAACTAAAGAGATTCGGGTCAACTCTGTCCAGAAATGGTCTCACAACACTACATTCCTTATGGATGCTAATGGATTGGAGGAACTTATCTAAGAAAGTCACCAGCGTTTGAGCACTTGCAACTCCATTTTTCACATTTGAACCTTGAATACAAGGTTTGTCTCAAATAGGACTGTGGGACATGCATGTACAACTAATATGTTGACTTTCTAAACTAAAGAGATTTGGGTCAACTTTGTCCAGAAATGGGTCCCACAACACTACATTCCTTATGGATGCTAATGGATTGGAGGAACAAATCTAAGAAAGTCACCAGCGTTTGAGCACTTGCAACTCATTTTTCACATTTGAACCTTGAATACAAGGTTTGTCTCAAAGAGGGCGGAGTGTTTAGTCGGAGATTAGGACTGTTCCATGGAGGGGGTTTGTTTTCAATGTTTTCATTTTTAAGTCATTTACATTTCAGTAATAAGTTGTAACCTAAGCCTTATACATGGGCTAAATTGAGAAACGAATGGCATGAGACAGTTTCTCCAAAAATAAGTTTCAGCTAGGAGATTTGGTTTATCCTTGAATTGAGATGAAAAGCTTTGGCTTGGATGTACATTCTCCTTGAATTGAAATAACTATCCCTACTTTTCTCTACATTTCTTTACTTTTATGTACTTTTTTTTTTTCCTATTTTTCTTTACTTTTCTTGTTTAGGTTCATATTTCGTTGGTTAGGCCCTAGCTTTTTTCCACATTTTCTTTTCGTTACAAGAATGCTATCCATGTCCTAGCATTTTGGGGAGAATTCTAGCAGTGTGGGGGAATTGTGTGCTGTGGATTGAGAACTAGTAGATCTGAGGGTGGAAATCTTGATTCCTGATTTTTGGAATTTGATAGAATCTGAAAAATTCTAAATTCCAAAACTCAACCAAACAATACTGTTCCTCCCCCCCACACACAAAAAGAAAAAAAGAAAAAAAAAAACTGTTCAAACACCCTCCTCCCTTGACGACCAAACAACAATTTTTTTATGGAGTTAGAAAACCTTTAAAATTCCAGAATTCTATATCAAAGTTCATGTTATCAAACAAGACCTTAGCATGTCCAAGAAGACTTTCATTTAAGAAAAGAGAAACAATAGCATGGATGCAAAATGTTTCAAGTAAATAATCATAAAACTACTCTAAAAGAATGTTTGAGTGGGATAACTATGTCTATGCCCTAAATCTTCAAAAAATGAAGTACCTTATCCTTGTTCCTCTATTTGTGTACTTGCTTTATCAATATCCATGCAATCGTAGGTTGTGGCCCACGTTCTAATAGGATATAGTGCGTTGCAATCTTCAGGGCTATTTAAGCTTTTTTAGCCTTTGTCATGCTTTAAGGATCAAGACTAAATGATCATTATGCATTATAGTGGCCCAAATTGCCCCTAGGGTTCTCTTTTGTCTTTATAACAATATAAATACCAAAGGTTCTATGGTCAATAATTATTTTGTGCCATCTCATTGCCTTTATGCAAAGCACTGAAGTGGGAATATGAAAGGCTTCTTTGGCTTGAGCATAAGATCTAACTTAATTATTGTTGGTTTCTATGTAATTTATTCTTGAGTAACAAAATGGGAGGAAAAAGAAAATAATTTGGATTTGATAAATTGACATTGCAGATCTTCTGTTTTTATTTTATTGACACAAATCCTTACTCCGAAGTTCCAATAAATCATTTACTTGATTTTTTGTTAGACTGAGAACCAAATTGTTTGCAAAGTTAACAATAATAGTGGAATTTCATCCTAAATTTCAATTGTCAATCATCAATTCATTTATAACCATGCAAGCAAATTGGGCCTCAAAATGGAACGTTAATACAGCCCCAACTTTGCATACATGTCTTTCATAATCACAACATATTTATTTTGAATGCATTTTCTTCCATTGTCTACTAGATAGTTGCTTATCCTGCCATAAACCTTCTCTAGTCCATAAAAACCCCATGCTAAAGGAGTTCCTTTTCTAACTTCTTCAGAATGTGATTTTTTGGAAAAATGACCATTTGTGGATGCATCTGGCATCATCAATAATCTATTTTTATCTTATTGCAATTAAGTATAATTACTAACAGATTTTGTTAAACCTGATAGGGGTAAGGGGCACCCATTTATGATGCCTGATGTTCCAGGGAGTTCAGTGCATACAAAGGAGAATGAGATGAGACCAGATTATTTTGGTTACTACAAGCACAGAATTGTTGAAATATTCTCTCAAAATAAAGAATTCTTTTCACCTTCTGCTAGTCAACCTTTTGAAGCATCTATAAGGGCATCTACGGTTGAAGATGTCAACAACCATATTTGTGGCAAAAGCGAAGTTAAAAGCTGCAGTTATTCCATGCCATTATTCAGTTGTGGCATAGGGGAGGGGCTATCAGATTTTAAAAAAGAAACATTGAATGCATTACTTGAGCAAAGTGTAAAAGACCTGAATCATGAAGTTGATGAGGTACATTTAGATTCTGTCTGTCTCTCTCTCTCTCTCTCACACACACATCCAAACACACACACACACACACACATGAATTTGAGAGGCAAACATGATTCAGGATATAGATGCCTTAATGAAATGGTTAGAAAATCATGTGTGCTTATACTGTTCAAATACTACCTTCTACTAATTATCATTTAATTTGACAAGTTTGTATTAGCTGTTTTTATGCATGTCTCACAATTGGTTTTCTTATGATGATTATGTCCTTACAGTACATAATTTGAAAGCTTAATACATAGTGTTGGGATGCAGATATTAGATCGTGTATTGGCGATACATGAGATTCGAGCGCATGAAAGACAGAATCGGCAATCCAATGCTAGTGAATCGGACAAGGATACAAGCATACATGTCTGCAAGAAGCAAAAGGTATCCTCTTTTACTTGACTGTATCAGTGGGAATGGTGGCACCATTGGTCCCAAATCTTTTGGATGGGTTTGTACATTGTACCACTTTATTAAACATTTAGATCTGGATTTATATTTGAAGCAGTACGATAATTATGTGAAAAGTTGTTTTGCAAGCTGTTAGTAAATTGATGCTTTAACCCTCTTTTATACTTCTATGGGTGAATATGATTCTTGAAAGTATTATATTATGAAAAACTGAAGCTGAGTGGGGTTTTGACAAGCGTGAAGCATGTTGTTGGTCTTTATGAGTTTTTAGATAGATCTCCAACTGCAATTGACTTTTTAACAAGAGAAATATGCATAAAAAAACTTGGTCGAATGTATGTTTGAAAGGTTACGAGTGAAAAGAAAGCGTTTGTTTTACTAGAAGGCAAAAAGTCAAAGAGCTAAGAAGACTTACATGTAAGTAGCCCAAAAGAAAATCGCTATGACCGTTGCATGGCTTGTTGCATGTTCAATTGGGAACCAAGGGGAAACAACATCTACAAGCTTGCGCAGATTATTAAAAAAAGGAAGGAAACATGGACACTTCACTCAAGTAAGGTGTAGTACTTGGAACTATGGAGAAGGCTTTGGAGGGGAATGGTATGAAATTAGTAGAACAAAGTCATATTATATGGAGTGTAACTTTAGTGGAGTAGAGAACAGGAATGATGAACCAATTAAGATTAAAAATGACTTTTGCATTACATTTTGACAAAATTTGTAGGTCATCAGTTGCATTCTTAGAAAATTTATCAGGAACGAGGCATTTCAATTTTTTTATAGGCAATCAATTATGTAAGGTTTCATGCGGTCATGAAAAAAGGGCACACTAGTAATGTTTCCATGGTTTAGTTTAACACCTCTATAGAGTGCAATTTGAATGAGAATCCATTGAAGTAGAAAATCAAATTTGTTCACTGAAGTAGGGCACTTCAACTTGTTAGGTGATTATTAAAGGAAAATTAGTGAATATTGCTGATGCGGAGCATGCATCCATGTTTTTTTTTTTTTGGTTATTTTATCATGTTGTTTTGTTTTATTTTTATTTTTATTTGAGGGTAGTTTAGGCATTTTATTGTAATTTTTATTTAAGGGCAATTTAGGCATGTTTTATTATAATGGCAATTTCGAGAACTCCTCTTGTTCCATGCTTACGACACTTTCTTGGTTAGAATCCAAGATCTTGGTGGAATCCATGTAGCGTGAGAAGCCCTTTCCTTTATCCAAGTATTCTTCTCTTTCTTCTTCCCTTGAAACCCTAGAATTTTCGAATTTTCCCTTTTTCCCCTTTCCTTGATTGCCGCCCCATCCCTTTCTCCAAAATCTACCCTAGCTACCTCAGTTTTAATCCCTTTCCCTTCATGGTGTTGCGGTCCCATACCTAACATCAAATCTTAGCCCTTGCCGTCACCCTCTTTCCAATCTATGAGCCTCTTCTAAACCCTAACCTAAATCCACATTTAAACCCTAATTCTTGCCATATCCTTTAAACCCTAGCCCTAATCACCATTCCCAACCCCAAAACAGTCCCATAAACTGCTGTCCTAACCCAAAACAGTCCCATAAACTACTCTGTTAACCCAAAACAGCACCATAAACTACTGTCCTAACCCTTAACAGTCCCATATATGACTGTATACTGCTGCCACATCCATTAAGATTCCCTATTTTGCTGTATCACACTGTTAAGAACACACATTACTGCTGTCCCACTGTTTTCTCTTTGCCAAACAGCTAGTTTAATTCCCTTTCCTGATGAAAGACCTACATATTTATGGGATTTGACAAACCCCTTTGTTTTGAGGGACTTTTACTTGCGGATGTGATTTGGTTGAATTGTTTTATAATCATTTATATTAGATTCTAAGGATTGCATGATTATTTGTGACATGTTTATATTCTTAAATTGCAATTATTGATTTAGATCATAATCATTGTTTTCTCTCTTATTTGCATTAGCCCTTAGGATTACTGTTTATTTTGTGTTTTGCATCAATTTAGCCATTTAGGTCTACCTCATTGAGTGTCCTGCGTCAATTGTTCCAATGAATTGTCATAACTATGGAAAGCACCGTATTGTAAATTATAAACTTGAATGTGAATTGGTTGAAGAGTGAAATCTACTATCTATGGTTTTCTTAATCTTGAAATCACTCTTCCATTCTTAGCTTTAACTTGAAAGGACTATAAATGGAAGAAATACCACCTAATGTAATCAAGGGGTGGATAGCAGCCTGAATCAGATTTTAAGTTGGAGTTCAAAGGTCTTATGGGTGTGGATACTCCACTCTGATGTGTTAACCAACTTACTCGTAACTTGGTCTTGCATGTTTTCCAGATGGATATAGATTTTCAGGAGCTTTTAGAAAATGAAAGATTGCTATCTGAGGAAGCACTGAGGAAGTGTTCAGATGACCTACTGGCAGAGGTGCTTTCATGACTTCTGTTTTATTCATATTGCATAAGGTCCACCAACTTGTTATCTGCCTCAACAAATTGCATTTTATATCAAATAATACTCGTTGGTTGCATATTCATGGCTACACTTGTGCATTATTTCATGTAATAGCAATTGTGCAGTATATATAGAGTATTCTGCTCATTATTTCTGCTGGAACATGTTTCATTTAGTGAAATTTTATTTCAGATATCATTTATGCATTTGGATTGTATACAAATGCATAGTGTTTTTTTTTTTCTTTCCCAGGTTAGGTTATCAACTGCTGAAGAATTTAGGGGATGTTTTGGTCATTTACTGTTGAATTGATGTTAAGTGTTCCTTGTTCAGCTAGATCACATGGAGCAACATCTTGAAGAATTTCTTAATACTATTATGTCAAAATGCAGGTACATTGGGCTCCACTATTGTAATTTTAAGCAAAAACTTGGTAGCAGCTAACTAGATCTGCTTTTGTGGAAATTAATTGATCATCCAATAACTGAGACATTGAATTACTTACTATCTAGGTTTTGTTCTTACCTGTTTTAGAGCTGAGTCCTGTCAATCATTTTGGCTACTTCATGAGTGATTTGAAATTCAGTTACCACTATTTTGTTTACATATTTATATCCATTTATCTGAACTTCTGTTGTCTGGTTCTTATGTTAGTGTTACATCTCTTATATATATTACTTGTTTGGCACTTCTCTCTTCAGAGGTGCACTATGTTTCTTTGCCTCTTTCAATGTGTTGGATGATTCCTTAATCACATGAGTTGATGCAAATGGTTCTGTTGGCTAACATTGGCATAAATGGCATGAGTAGAATAGTAGGATCATCAGGAATATGGTTGTGTTACCAGTTCTCTCTCTCTCCCACACAATCCTCGAACCTGCACCCCAACCCTAACAATCAACTTCAAAGTTATTTCATAAGTAGTCATCTCTCGGGGATTTTATTTCATGCTCTTGTTTTTTCTTGATATAGTGTGTTATATTGCTCTCTTCTTTTTATTTGCTGTTTTTGGAGGACCTTCAAGTGTCCTTTGTAGCTTCAATGCTTATTTTTTTGGCATGTTTCTCATGTCTCTTTTTTTGCTTTTTCTGAAATTTGAGTCATTATTTGAAGAAAAACAATTTTCTGCTTTTATGTTGGAGTATTGGGTAATAAGGCTGTTGGCAAGTTGTGCTTTTGGTTCAATCCACCATAGTGTCTGATTTTTTAGAGCTGTGGTTCATGACTGAGCCTTGATTAGTGATGATTGGTTGATGAACTGGCCTGAAGCTATTAGACAACTTATTTTATTGAGGCTGGGCCCAGCCTGACTCCACACTTATGGGTTGGGCCAGGGCCTGACTCATGGAGCAGGTTAATATTGTTATGGGTTATACCTAAATTTCCCTCTTGATTGGTACGTAATTTTACCCTTCAAAAGAAAATAATAAATGGACACTCATTACTCCAGTTTGGACCTGGCATGTTCTCTCTAGTAGTTAAAGCTGAAAGAGACACCATTTCCAGATGCTCCTCACTGTCTGCCAGTATTATGTAAAATGTAACTTGGGTCATTTGTGTGGCTGGAGATGAAGGGTCTTGGATCATCAAGATTGCAAATGTTGACATGAAACTGTAGGTTGTGCTTGGTTCCAACTGATCAGTCTGCTTCCATATAAACTTCATTTTTTTTTGTAATGGCAGGGAAAAATAGTTGTTTCCATGGGATGAAAAAGAGAATATTAAAATTGAAAATTAAAAAAACGACTGAGACATCTCAAAATATTTTAAAGCTTTACTTTATTCAATTTGGAGACCTGGTAGATGATTAAAATTTTAAGGAAATGATTTCTTTAAAAACCATCTTGGCTTCTAAGGATGTTGTACTCTCTTCTCTTTGGTTTAAAATTTATCCAAAAGGGTTTACCTGAGAATCTACTGTAACTAGGTAGTTCTAATCCTATTTCCAAGAAGAAGAGGAAGGTCAACTCTAATCTGATCACATATAGTTGGTTTTCTTATGGTGAACCCATAGCACAGATGCTAAGTACTGCTACGCTTAGGTTGCAGGTTTGAGCCATGTCATCATTTCCAAAAACCGACAGAAAAATAATAGTTTGTTTTCCTATTGAAACCATTTGAACTGCCACTATATATTATTCATTTATTTGCCTTGTAATTAAATGATTTGCAGACATATGACATACACTGAGAAGCAACAACTTGTGAAAAGGATTCGAAAGCTCCCAGCAAAATCCCTAGGCCGTATTGTCGACATTGTCAAACATCGGAAGTCATCAATACCACATGCAAGTGATGAAATCCAAGTTGATTTGGAGGAGGAGGTAACCTTAAAGGCTCATTGGACTATTAATCTGTTTTCTTTCTTTTAACTATTTATTGCCTCTGTTGGAAGAGAGAGAGAGATGGGGCTTCTAATTTTTGGTATCTTTTATCTAGTGTTTGCGGTTTGTCTATACATCTTTCTATCTAGTGAGTGTCTGTCTGTCTTGGGTTTGACTGTTAGATCATGTTAGAAAGGATGGGTTGGTCATTGAGGTGATATGCGTTGACTCATTCCAAATCTGACATTATAATCAACCTGAATGCTAGACTATTGAGGAAGTTGAAAATGTTAACATGAACACTAAATAACCATGTTTCATTTTCTGTTATCGGTTGGGAAAAAATTGCCACGCTAGTGAATTGCAGGAGGTTTAGAGAGATTTTATATATTGGGGGATTTTTTCTCCTCTTCAAGAAACTTGATGAATAGCAATTTGTAGAATGTCTCGAATCACTCTTTCTGTCGGAATCTATGTTATAACATGTTTCCCACTTCTTTTCTCCTTGACAAATTTCACATTTGGGGAAAATTATTTGGATTTTGATCATGTCAGAAGGGTTGAGTTTTTGGGATGGGTTGGTTCTTGAGGTGACATGTGTCGACCAATTCCAAATTGGACATGATAATCAACCTGGACCCAAACTGTTGAGGAAGTTAGAAATGTTAACATGAACCCAAAATAACCAGGTTTCATTTCTATTGTTGGTAGGGTTAGAAATTGGCGCCCTATGAATGGCAAGAGTCTCAGGGAAATTTTATATTGGATACTTTCTTTCTCCTCTTTAGGAAACCTAGTGGAAATCTTATCCATCATTTCGTGGCTGTCTAACACTAATCAAATCCACTTTCACCAACCTCCCAATCTAATACCTTTTTCTTTGAAAGGTACAAGTTGATACCTTTCCCTTTTCAAAATTCCTCCCAAAGTTGCTAAATTTCTTGAGAAGATCCAAAGAGATCTCTTCGGAAGGAAACAATGAGAAAGAAATTTCACTTGGATAGTTGATGCGGAGCAGCCCAGCTGGGCCTGGGCCCACTTTCGAGCCAGGTCCAGCCAACTTAAGTTACATAGGGTTTTTTATAACCCTCTTGGAGAGGCATTCGGAGGATAGAGAACAGAAAAAAGAAAAATGCGATGGCATTGCTCCATGAGAAATGGAATTCCATGCACCTGCGGTGAGAAGCCTCTTTGAACTAGGTACCTCTTCTTGTCTCTTCTTCTTTCTTCTTCTTCTACTTCTCTTCCTATCTCTTTTCTTCTTTTCTCTCTTCTTCCTACTCTCTTGCTTTCTTCTTCCTCTCTTTTCTTATTACTTTTTTTTTTCTTTCTACTGCTGCCATACCCTCTCTGCATCACCCTTCTTTGTTTTCCCTTATTTCCACCATCCCTCTTGTACCCTCTAGCTGTCGCCACCACCCCATACGTTCCCCTTACCTTTCGCCACCCCCAAAGCAACCCAGATTCACCCCTCCCTACTAGCGTTACCACCCATAACTCCCATCTCTGTTGTCGCCAGCCTTTCTGTTACCTTCCTTTGCTTTCGTCCAGCCCCAAAACCCTTCCTACTGACTTCGCCCCTCTCCAAACTCCTTTCCATTGCTACTGGACCCCTCCTATACCCCAGATCCACCCCTTTTAATTTCAGGTATGTTAGCTTAGGCCATTGTAGCTTGTTTTCTCTGTGACATGTAGGCATTTAGGGTTACCTATCCCCTTTGTCATGCGTCAAATTGGTATTAGAGTTAAGTTAGAGTGTTTCCTTAAAGATCCACGGTCTTAGATTTGCATTTCGTAAAAAAATAAATAATTAATTAATTAAAAAAAGTTGCATTGCATTTCTACTTAGATCATTGCATAGCATTTAGTATGTCCCATATCCGTGAGTCTAGGAGTATTAGTGCGTGTCTGTGCATGCCCACCCGTAGTGGTTAGGAATACCATCTCGAAATGAGTTCCCAAATTGGACAACCCAATCCCGATACTCCCATTATGGACTTCAAGATGTTAGTCAAAGTGCTTACTGATCTACGGACCACTGTAACCCATCTTGAGCAAGAGTTTGAGGAAGAAGTTCATGAGCCTAATTTGGAAGACATCGATGAGGATGAGTATAAGGTCTTTGAAAATGGCTTGGCTTTTGTGCAGGGAGACTCATACCCTCGTGGGGAGGGTAATACTCCGCGTGTGATGGTGGTGCGTCGATGGCCCTAACACAACCAACAGAGAGTGACGATTGGCGAAGGAGTAATATTTTCTACACTTTTGCTAAAAGCGGTGACAAGACCTGTAAGGTTATCATTGATAGTGAGAGCTGTACAAATGTCATTGCTTCGTCTACAGTTTCCCGATTAGGGTTGTCACCCATCACCCATCCTCACCCATATCGGGTTGCGTGGGTGGACTCGTCATCTATTCCCGTGACTCAACAATGTCAGGTTCCTGTCCAATTTTCATCCTATAAAGACACTGTATGGTGCAACGTGATACCTATGGAAGTAGGTGACATTATTTTGGAGAGACCGTGGTTGTATGACATGGATGCCACAATGTTCGGTAGGTCAAACGTGTGCTCATTCATCTTTGAGGTAAAAGGATTAAGTTGAACCCTTTCCCTCTTAAAGCACCAAAGAATGAGACAGAGAAGCCAAGCAAGGGCACAAACAACAGTGGCTCAAACCCAAAACCTTTCATATTCCCAGTCTTACGGAGTTTGAGAAAGAGGCTAAAGAGGACATTGAATTTGCATTGGTTACTAGAGAAACATCCCCCAAGCCTATTGTTGATCACCCGCGGGAGGTTGAGCCGATTATGAGAGAGTTTCAGGATGTCTTCCCTGACTATTTACCGGATGAGCTCCCTCCCATGCGTGATATTCAACACGCTATTGACTTTGAACCAGGAGCAGCTGTTCTAACTGAATATGTGGAGATCGTTAAAATTGAAGAAAACCCCAGTGATGATGAAGAGAATAAAGAATGTTCTCTTGCCTTGGTTAGGTGTGTTTCCATACCATCCCCATCCATAGACCCTACTCCAGTGCCACTGTCGACCAAGTTTAGTGAGTCTGTTTATGCATCTGCACTGCACATTCATGATTCACACGCTGAAATTAAAAGTCACATTAATAAATGCGATGAAAAATATGTTTGCTGCAGATTCTCATTGTGAATTCAAGGGATTTGATGTGGGATGATCATGTGGAGGACCTCACACCCTGTCCAGTTCCAACACCTGCACCTCCAAGCCCTATCCCACATCAACATGCCCCTGTTCCACATATTGGCCTTCTTGAGCTACAGCCTCACCCTGATCCTACTAGCCTTTCTGACCCACAGCCTGATCCACAGCATGACCCGCTCTATGACCCATGCCACACACCAATACAGCCCCCTCAACCTTTACATGTGCCACCATCTAGCTCACCCTTACAGTCTAGAACTCCCTTCAATCTAAATCATTACCTTGACCCTCACACTGTCCTATTGTCCCCACCATCTAGCCGACCCTCACAACCTGGAACTCCCCTCAATCCAGACCATCACCTTGTCCCACTCCATAATCCACAACCTACACCTATACAGCCTTCACCGATCTGTATTTTTTACCTTCCTTGTTTCCCAAGAGAGAGAATATAGATTTCATCTTGGAAGAGGAAGAGTTTTCTACATTTTCAAGAGGTTTCCAGTGGTATCTCGTCAAGTGGAAGCACCGGCCATTGACAGACACCACTGTGACTCTCCGAAATTTTAGAAATTATAAATATTGGATTATTAATAATTAATTGAGATTTAGTCAATTAATTTAGAGAAATTGAATGGGATTTAAGTTTATAAAATTAAACTTTATGTTGGATGATATAAGGGGGAATAAATTCATGAAATTTATTGGAAAGGAATCGGTGACGTGACATGCCACGTGTAGAGGGGACTCAAGTGGCACACCTTAAAGACTCAAGGGCAAAGAGGGAATAGAAAAGCCACCATGTGGCTTTTGACTAAGGCACACACGGTAGACCCATCTATTCCACTTCACACGGCAGTTACTCCCTCCCCCATAAGTTTCATGCGCACGGCATAAGGAAGTTCCACTACCTTATGCTCACTCCCCCACTACTCCACTGCATGCGCACGGCAGTTCCTTCTGCCCACTGTATATGCACACGACCCTCTTCTTCCTCTCCATTCTTCACACAACAATACTCCAATATTCCATATCTTTCCCACTGAGAACACCATTCGTTCTTCTTCACTGCTGCTCTCAAGCGAGGAAGGAAATGCGAAGAAGGAAAGAGGGAAGGATTATGGAAAGCGTCGTTTAAGGTTGGTTCAATGTTTTAAATTAATATTTAGTTTTAAATTAAAGTCTAGGGTGATTTAGAATCAACCCTGGACGAATGCGGATTAATGGGAGGAAAATATGACCTATTCGGAAATTGTCGGGTATTCTCCCCAATTCAGGAATCGGGTTTAAATCTGTGAAAATGCATGTTAAATTATGAATATTAATCCCTACGGACGTGAGTAATCACGTAGGGAATAAATCTGAAAGGTTAAATTTAAGGAATGGGTCAAATACCCTACCCTTATGTGAATCCCAAGTTCAGAGAATTCGGTTCACACTCTGCAGTTTCTGCAGAGTGACTGTCTGAAGAAGACAGGCTTTGGAACCTGTCTCGGAACATCCGAGACAAGTTCCGAAGGCTCGGAATCATCCGAGGGAACAACAATGTTCCGAGAACCCTCGGAAGGAATACTGTCTCGGAACCTGGCTCGGACGTTCCGAGGAGACTGTAAAACCAGAGAACTTCTAAATAGACTTAAAATTTGGTTAAGTCCATATGAGAATTGAACTCTCGGAACCTGGCTCGGAAGTATCGAGGCCAAGTTCTGAGCATTGTTATATGAATAAAGTCAGTAACTCTCTCGGAAGGACCGAGAGAGGGTTAGTAGTTTCGAGGTCTCGGAAGTACCGAGACCAAGTTCTAAGCCCTGAGACACAGAAATGAAATTATAGAGCCTCGGAAGTACCGCGGGAAGGGTTGTAGTTCTGAAGTCTCGGAACATGGCTCGGAAGTACCGAGACAAAGTTCCAAGCACTGTATTACATAAACCGAAGCTATCAAGTCTCTCGGAAGTGTCGAGAGAGGACTTGAAACTCAGAACCCTCGGAACTTGATTCGGAAGTACCGAAGGCAAGTTCCGAGCAGACCAGTGAGCAGAGGTGCTTCGAAATGATCCGAAGGAGACCTTGATGATCCGTAGCTTCAGAACAAGCTTCGGAAGTTCCGAAATGATGTATGAAGTTCCGAGACCATAGTGTTGGATTGGACAAGAACTTAGAATTAAGGAGACACCATTAAATGGAAGAGTAGTGAGGTTAATAAACTATGATGTTGGAAACCATGAACACGAACTGATCATCTGGGTTGTTTTTGATTGATGAATGTGACTAGAGGATTGGAGGGTGATCTAGGAGCTATACGGATCCTTAAGTCACTCCTTCGCAGA
The DNA here is from genome assembly GCA_022113865.1 of Chimonanthus praecox. Taxonomy (NCBI): domain Eukaryota; kingdom Viridiplantae; phylum Streptophyta; class Magnoliopsida; order Laurales; family Calycanthaceae; genus Chimonanthus; species Chimonanthus praecox. Next base: position 55,905,912 of record CM039087.1, on the reverse strand, counting down.
ATTCTATTAATCAAGTAGGTTTTCCTACTTTCTTGAAGTATCACATGATTACTATGTATGTGGAGTTGGTATTTGATTTCAATGCATGATTTATATGATTTATCGAGGCATAGACATGAAAAGCATGCATCTTATGTGGGATGTGATTAGAATAAGTCAGAGGTTAGGAGACGATAAACTCTAACCTGAATTATTTGAAATAAAATAACTATTCTGTATGGCCGCGTCCATGGGTTACGAAATTATGGCATATCTAATTGGGCAGAAAGCTCCAGGGTCAGTAGAAGTCTCGAAACCTGCGCAGGAGTATGAGTGTGTAGCACTCCCCCTGTAATTCTGGTTAAAATGCTAGTATTGGGTAGTAATTCTCAGCTGGTGCCCCAGGAAAGTTATGGACATAATGGCCAATGTATATAACTGTTTGAATGGAGAGTATGATAGAGAGAAATGCATGGGCATGAGAGGGGGTTTGCATCAATTCATGTACTATGGCATTTGCATCACATTGATTTGACGAGTTATTGAAAGTATTACGATTATGATTTAATTTATGAAATGATTATAAAGTTGTTTTAAATGTTTTACAAATATGAGATATGAATTGATTTTGAAATATGGGATGGGGATGATTTTCAATTGAATTATATGTTATGAATAACTTATACAAGTTTTCCCTCGATTTTATATATATTGCTACCGGACCCCTCCTATACCCCAGATCCACCCCTTTTACCCCTCCTACTACTGCTACAGTCTTCCAACAGTCCCTAACTGCTGTCATAAGCCCCTTTTGGACCTCCCCTCTCCATCGCCAGTCCCATACAGCCAGTGCAGATCCTTCCCAAACCCAAATCATCCTCTCCCTATCATTCCCCTGCCCATACAGCCCATATACTTACTGCAGTAAGCCCGACTTAGCCTCCTACCCTGCTGTCCTGTATTCTTGCCATTATAACAGTCCCTATTTTTTCCCCTACAAGTGACTTACCCTAAACTGATGATTGCTTTGCACTCCCGTGGACCCAAGAACCTTCTATTTCGAGAGATCCCTGTTATAACTAGCTATTTGGTCAAGATTGTTATATAATTGCTTCATTGATACTTCTAGAATAGCATGTGTGTATGTTAGTGGACTTATATTGTTTTATTTGCAAGTATTAATTGATATTTTAATTTCAGCTATGTTAGCTTAGGCCATTGTAGCTTGTTTTCTTTGTGACATTTAGGCATTTAGGGTTACCTATCCCCTTGTCTTATGTCAATAGTTGGGATAAATTGAAACTTCTCAAATAATAAGGATTGGGTTTGGGAAATATTTTGGAGTGCAATTGGTCTCTCTTGGCCACATTTTGGTGGAGCTATGTGGAAGAAGGGGTGCTTTATGGAGAGAAGTTATAAAAGCTAAATATGGTGATTCTTGTAATGGTTGGATTCTGGGTTGTACTTCCCATTTTCTAGGGGTTCAAGAATTTGGAAGAGAATTGTAGTACTGTGTTATTTTGTGGGGAAGGTACTTAAAAGAAGGCCTTAAGTTGGCGTTAACCAGTGGTCTCTTTTCCTAGATCTATTATAAAGAATTCCCTCATTAAAGATTGTTTGGAGATTTTAGGGGGTAAAGTTGTTTTGGTCCCTCAACTTTAGAAGAGATCTTTTGGATCATGAGATTTATAAAAATCGTCTCTTGGATCAAATTGCCTAATGAGAAGGTTGGGTTGGAAAGGGTTCAACTAATTTACAACTGTGGTCAAACTAATGACATCACCATTTACTATTATTAACTAAATAAGTTAAAATATAATAATATATTAGTAACTAGAAAATGTAAAATATGTCAAATACAGAACATATAAAATATAAAAAGCAATAATCACATTTTCATGAAATATATGCTTGATGCAGTTTTAGGGTCTTCTCAACACTACAACTAAAAGATCTAGGATTAAAAAAAATCCTTCTCAAAATTGAATCAAACTAATTCTTTTTAAAAAAATTGAATCAAACTAATTCTTTTTAAAAAAATTGAATCAAACTAGCTACAAATAAAGACGATTAAAGAGGATCGAGCTATTGGAATACGTCAAGTGCAATTAGAAGACCTTGCTACAATTGCTTGTGAGGTCATGTTGGGTAGCAATGGATGAACCTGTTCCTCTCCAAAACGTGTAAAGAAGAACTCTTTCAAATCCAAGCTTTAGTCCACCAATTGGTGGCTTTCTGATGGAGGCCAAGGTTTGAATTGGTAAGAAACAAACCAACGGTCTTCCAATTAAAGGTTCTCGATCTATGTTTGCAAAAATTAGATCTAGGAGAATTAAAATTAGGTCCAATTTGAAGTTTGGAGAATCCTAATCCTAATCACTGAAAGATAAGAGTTTTGAGATCTAAGGAAAACTCTGAATTGAACTCACCAAACTCCGTAGGAATTGGCTTGGTGTTAATGAGGAAACCCAACCCACTACCGTGAAACCTAGGGTAAAATTCACTCTTTGGGAATTCTACAAAAGGTCCAAAACACCTAGGGCATGCAATTTTAGTCTATGGGAAATTGACACACTATGAATAAAAGAGTTTTAAGGTCTAGGGTTTACTAGATCTAAGGATAAGTTTGAATTTTTTTTTTGAATGGTTAATATATTAAAAAAGAGAGGCACCAGAGGTGAAATACAAAAGAAGGGAAAACAACAAGACAAAGGATAAAAACAATCCTGAAACAACCACAGAACAACCAAACTCTGGAAAAAAAAAAACTAAGCTAAGTCAATACATTTTTTCCAAGCACGGAAGATGTCATTCGCAGAGATGTTCCTGAAATCTGCAAGAGGAGCAGCCCAAGAGGCGGACATGCAAGAGGATAAGTTTGAATTGAGCTCATCAAACTCCATAGGACTTGGCTCAGTATAAATGAGGAAACCCAACCCACTATGGTGAAACTTAGGGTAAAATTTACTCTCTGGGAATTCTACAAAAGGCCTAAAACACATAGGGAATGTAATTTTACACTGGGAAATTGACATACTATGAATAAATGAAGGCTTGAAAATTAAAATTGCAATAATTAAAGTTTTGGACTGAAGCTTGGTGTAGCAATACCACTTTGGCATCCAGGTTTCCTTCTATTTACCGTTTATCTCAGTTGCCGTTTGGGGTGGTTGTCGATTTCTACTCCATTTGTAATGACCAGGTTGTTTGGGATCTCTCCATTCTTTCTGACACTAAGATTGATCTCTTCTTTGAGCTTCTTCACATTATCTCTTCCTACCGGATCTGTAGCTCTATTGAGGATAGTCTTGTGTGGTGGCCAAACCTGACCAGTTGTTTTTTCTGTCAAGTCCTTTGTTTGTATAAATCGTGAGACTTGTCCAACTAGTGTCAATCTTGGTATATGGTCCTCCAAAGCTCCGCCTCGTGCAGTCTGCTTCTTCTGGACAGTGGGTATGGAGAAAATTATGACCCAAGACAACTTGCGCAAAAGAGGAAGAATAATTGTCAGTGCTCATCTCTTGTGTCTTCAAGCTTCAGAAGAGACTAATCACCTCCTTCTCCACTGCCCTTTCTCCTATGTAGTTTGGAATTTAGTTTTGGATAAGTTTGGCGTTCTTTGGGTTATGCCTTCTTACCTTGCCCGAGCTATCTTATGTTTGGGATATTGTTTCGGTTTTCCCAAAATGCTCCTCTCTGTGGCACATCTCTCTCTTTGCTGTAGTGTGGAGCTTATGGTGGGAAGTAACAACAGAATCTTTAAGGACAATGCCGAATCAAGTAAAGCAGTTTCGAGAAGAGTTTTGGCAAGAGTGCTTCATTGGCCTCCTCTCTTGTGGAATTCAGAAATATCCCTATGAGTGACATCCTTCGAGCGTAGAAAGAATGTGTTGACTTAGCATAGCTTTCTCTTGTAGTGTTGTTTACAGTGTTTGATTGGCCAGTGGGTGTATAGGGGTTGTGGGCTTTTGTTTTTTCTTGTTTTTTTTATTGCATTTGTATTTGCACTTCTGGTGTGTCCTTTTCATTAATATATTAACCATTCAAAATAAAATAAAATTGCAATGATTAAAAAATGCAAAATTAAATTTCAACAAGAATTCATAAAAAGATAAGTAACTAACCTCAACGGGAGACATGAAATTCAACTCCAACAAGACTTGTGGCCTATTGTCACTCATGACCTTTATTTATAGTGTTCTACATGTGACATGCCATCGATCCATGTACACCCTTGTGCACCAATCTAAACATGACGCATCATCCCTTTATCCTCCTCCAAGTATTTGGCACATAGGCAAACAAGAAATATAAAATAGCTAAATTAAATTCGTTCCTCTCCAAGCAAATTGTGAGAAAGAAACAATCTTCCACCTCCTTTGACTAGTCAAACTTGAGTCACAAGATAAGGAGGCAAATTCGTGCTTGGACCTTCTTGCAAAAATTTGGGCCTCTTAGATGGATGTTTCCAAGTCAAATTGAGTGAAAATGGGCCTGGACCTATAGTATATGGACTTGGACCACTAAAAATACAATTATCTAAAATGAGCCTGTTTTGATCCATCAAAATTTTTGCAAACTTTGTGCAAGGTAAGGTCCTTAATCTTGTGCATGTGCCTACATCACTTTCCATGCTATTTTATAATATATAAAAGATACATTACAAGTCAATGCTTGATAAGTCTCACGTGGATTACCATGCAATAAATTAAAAAAAGAAAAGAAATTCTCTAAAATAGCAACAATAAATAAAGAAGGCAATTTTGTAGAGATTATTGCTAATTCTTAAAATAGAAAGAAATAAAAATAGCTACAGATACTAAATGATGTTGTAGAGATTTTGGAATCTTGAAGCTTTCACATTCAACCTTAATTGCTATTTGGGCTCCAATTGATCCATGAATATTAATCCAAGTTCATCAATTGGGTCCGATGCATGATCATAGTCGTAGGATGCATCAGTGCTATTCACACTAATTACAGTTATATAAAAAAAATATTCCCACATAATAAGTTCCAAACTTTTTGGTGGTTATTTTTTTTGAGGTCTGGAGGCGTCCAGGCATCGTACCCGACTAGTCCTTTTGGGGTGTGTGAAAACCCCCTATCCGCACACACTGGGTTATTCGATGGGACCTTACAACTTTTTGGTGGTTATTGAGAGGTTAAGCACGCCAAACCTTTCGAATAGTGGGTCATTAATGGTTTTAACTTTGAAAAGGTATTTAAGATAATTGAACCACTAATGCTGACATTCAAGGTTGAACTAGGTTGATCCGCTGGGAAGTGCCAGGTTTTAGAACATTGTTCCTAGTGTTTGGAACCTCTTACATCTTATCAATAATGATACCCCGGAATTTGGAGTAGAAGATAAGAGTATTTGGTGTAAGGAATCTAATGAGTTCTTCTCATGCAAATCCCTCTTTCTCATTCCTTGCTCCCTCCTGTTCTTTTTTCTTCCCCCCCAAAAGCTGTTGGGTCCTCTCTCACTCCTTTCAAGTTCAAGTTTTTTCGTCGGTCAGCTGCTTGGTACAAAATTCTTACCCAAAACAACCTTAAAGCCCCCTCTTTTGCCCTGGCCAATATTTGCTACCTTTGTTGGAATTGTGAGGCGGCCATTGACTGTATTTTTCTCCATTGCCCTTTTGTTTCCCTAATTTGGTCCTTTTTCCTCCATCTTTTTTCTTTCGACTGGGTGCTTCCCACTTCTCTCTTTGGCCTCCATAGTTGGGGTTTGGGTCCTTTCCCCAAAAAAAGTCAGGCCCTTTGGAAGTTGGTACCTCTTGCAATCAAATGCAATATGGCTTGAGCGCAATAGGAGAATTTTTTACAGGAAGGCTTCCTCATCATCAAAGCATATCTTTCTCTTCAGATCCTCTTACCATTGAATGGGCACTAATTTGGACGGAGCTTGGTCTGATATTTCGTAATGTGCTTTGCTATTATGTGTTTTCTAGCTGTTTGGTGATTTTGGCCTCATCTCTGCTTTGAGGCTGTAACTCTCTTTAAATTCTTTTTTTCTGCTACCTCTCAAGAAAAAGAAAAAGAAAAAGAAAAGAAAAGAAAAACCGATGCATAGCAATCTGTAGTATGTTCTGAATCACTTTTTCTGCAAGAGTTTTTATTTATTTATCTTTTTATTTTGAATGATCTCTTTCTACAAGAGTTGATATTATGACGTATTTCCTACTTCTCTTTTCCTGGATGCATTTCACATTTTTGGCAATTTCTTAATATAAGTACCATGCATACACTATAGGTTTTCATATTCGTACCTATACCCCATGTGAATTGACTTTTACCCTTTCTGGTAAGGCATGTATTGGCTTTTTTATGTTTTTATTGTAATCCACGGCGTTTTCAGTTTATTGCAAATTTTCTAAGAAAACACTAGAGCCACTCCATAAGATTTCTTGGAGAAGGTTAGCATGTAAATATTTTTTTTTTGAAAGATAATTTTATTAATCAAATACGAGAATACTAAAGCTAGTGGGCTTGGCCAAATAGAAGGAGGTATTAGATTAGTCAAATAAATAATCAGCTCCCTAAACCACTCTTAGCCATCAGATCACAGGAATTGAAATTTAAGAATGAAAATAAAATACAGTGAACGGCTCTTTAGACCAGATGTCAGGTATCTCATGACATTCAAAACGTGGATATTTACATCAAGCGAAGATTCTTCCACAACCTAATAAAGATATGCTGGTGGAATATGCAGCAAATGGATGAATTTGCAGTAGAATTAAAAAGTCAAAGATAAATCTATGAAAAGACTATTCATGATAGGCAATCCATGTAAATATCCCAAAATACTATCACCACCATCTGATGATTTATAATCTAACTATTCCCTGTGTCCATTCTTGGGTTCGATGACTCCTGAGCTATGAAAGACATTTGTGTATCTGTGGGAATACTCATGTTATTCAAAAAAAAGAAAAAGAAAATTATGTCTTACACTATGGATGAGCCTGAAAAACCTCTCAAGTAACATGGTAGTACCATCTTGCCCTCTTTCTGAACTATTTTGCATGGATTCCTGAAGCTATGTTCACATATCGAAGAGGTCTCCATTATATTATATGTTCTTGACTCTTACCATGTTTATCGGTTGAAGTGTCAGCATATCATGATGTGTGAGATGTCCTCAGCATCCCAGAGCACAGTGGTACGCATCAGATTGTAAATCTGAGATCATTAAACCATGGACCTTATTGTATGAATGGGCACTAGTCCTCTTTTGCATTTACTTCTCTGTTTTTCCCTCTTGCTTTATTGATCTCTTTATAAATAAAAATTATATTGGATGGTGTTCTAATAACATGCTTTGTTTTTGTAGGATGAAATTACACTTTGGAGATTGCACTCCTATGTGAAGTTAGTTGAAAATTCAAATTAACGGGCATGATGGAACGTGGCTGTGAAGTTCGAATTTCATAAAATTGTATACCAGTTTCTTGAAAGGTGGGTACGAATATCACTCCATGTCGATTTGAATCTGCTGTAAATTGCCATGTTCGATGTTTGACATCCTGTCAAAATTACTGATTCCAGAAGCTCTTGAAAGTTTTGAGGAAAAGTGGATGCTAAATCACCCCATCTTTCTGATGCATTGGTGAAAATCTTCCATCCACATCGAATGTCATATACACCACCGTACATGCATGCACTGGCAGGTTTTGTTGTATGATTTTGCTTGAAGACATATGTTTTCAAAGTGAAAGGATCTTCTGCACATTGATATGCACGGTATTATCCCATGCACTTAGCCATGAGGCCTGATGTTGGTAAAATCTTAGTATACACGATTTGTATCTTATGATTTGTACAATATGTAAGGGGAAAAACTTGTACCCATTTAGAAATCTTACAAATCCCATGGTCAAAAGAATTACGAGTTTATTTGGAATGTGAAAGCAAGAAACTTTGGGTTTTGATGGTTTTTAAAAGTTTTAGAGTTGCCAGGTGTGTAGGATATTTGAATTTTTTGGGGGGGACATTTTAGTTTTTTTTAACTTTTTACTACATTAGTTGAGGTTCATACTAGTATTATACAGAAGTCGGAACTCTAAATTTGAATTCAAATGAAGTAATTATATAACATTAACTTAATTGAAATAGAATTGGGGATCGGCTTAGGTTATTACTTTTAAATATCTTTTATGTTATTTCATATATTATAGATTTTGAAGAGAAATATTTATTAATCTTAGCATTTATGATTTACGATACATAATTTACAATTCAAGACGTGGATATGATTCAATTTTCACAATGTTGATGGAGGCCACTAAACGAGGTGGTGATGAGGATGTTGGAAAGTTTTTTATTTGAATACGTGATTTATCAAAAATCACTTTCATTGAATTTATCAAACTATATTCTCAGAACTCCTCAAAATTTGATTTGTTTAATTTTTTTTTTTTTTAACTTTTAAATTTTGTGACTTTCAAAAAGTGATTTGATGGTCATTTTTGGTAGGCTTCATACACTTTCTTTCGACGAATCCATCACCACTCTATTTGATGAGTCTCATGATTAGGTTATCATCATCTTCGTCATTGCATTATTATCTAAGTCATTTGTTACATCAATCTGGAGTTGATATTTTATATGTGGATTTGGCAAATTGTTTATGTACTTGTGGGACTTGTACTCAACCTCTATGATCTTTTCGGTAGATCACAAAAGAAGATGGAATGAGAATAGTTTTCATTGGCTGTGACAATGAGCTTTACTAGTTGTTCTACATATTCCATTGTCCCATGTTTAAGAGTGCATAGTAATTCATTAGTGCGTGGAGTGGATGATCACCTTGTTTCTTTGATTGGAGGGATAGAGAAAGAGGTTATTACTATGCACTCTTATTTGATTGTTATCAGAAAACTTATTTTGTGAATACTTCCAAGGCCACCATGCAGCTGCCATATCTACACCAGGGGCCTTCATAGGATGGTTTGGTTCTATTTTTAGCCATGAGTTAGGGTGGTCCATTAACCAGGTTAGTTGAGGCCAAAATATGACAAATTTTGAACGACCTCTTTACAAAAAGGTGGTCTGGTTTTTAACTCCTTAGTTGGGAAAGCCATTAACTGAACTTTGTGAGCTTGCCACTCGTATTTGATGAGCATGATATTGAAAATTGACATCAGCCAATCACATTATAGATTGGAGATATGTTGAAGTCTATTGGCAATTTGACCCTTTTAAACATTTATCTCCGAAGTTTCTGATGGTCTAACATAGCCCAACTTTTTGAGCTTTAAGTATCTTGTAGGTCCCAGTTTGAAATCGCTCTTTCCACCACAAATATACCACAACCTTATCACCAACATTATCTTTTCTCAACATTGTATGTTTGCATATCCTTAATATTTGGTATAGCTTTTGCAATCTTCTATTTAATTTTGTTTGGCAGTTCTTTTATGAATTGAACAAAGGGATCTGCATCATACATAACATGTGTCTACAGAAAGTGATGCTAAATTAGGGGCATTATTAGGCATTCTACCAAACACAATATGAAAAGAAGACTTGTTAGTGGTGGGGTTGGATTGAATTACTATAAGCAAATTTAGCTTGTGGCAAAGCAAGACCCTATTGCTTGATATTATCCCGAGTTATATTTTACAACATTATCAAGTCTTTTGTATTTTTGAAGTAATAGGCTTATGATAGAAATAGAATTTGAAAAAATTGATTTCAAAATAGATGAAATTTTGATTATAATGATGATGCTTAGCATCAATATTACAATGAGAAACAAGAAATGTGTCACTTTAGGGACTGCAAATATTGAGTCAAAGCCATTTTGACAAATCCAACACAAAATTCATAGATCTGTCAATGCACGGTCCATCAGCACTGTAAAGAATCTGATCTTAAGATTTGACATCTGCAGCAATAAGACACGGATATAGCAACATCTTGACAAAGATAAGGAATGCGTTTGGATGAAAGGTAAATTTTACACGGGTTTCTCTCACAAGGAATTTTTTTTTTTTTATCTTTTTTGGTAATTACAGTTGAAAAGGGTATAAGAGAAAAAAACTTATTTTAAAGGAGAGATAAAGTGATTATCTCTAGCGGTGAAGGAGTTTTCAAATTTGTACTAGAGAGGAAATTTGGGATTTTCTTGCTCCTTCCTGCATTACCAAATGAAGGTAAACGAGGGTCACCCTCGTTCAGGCCTAGCTCAAGCTATAAGCAAAAAAGGTGGCTGCTTTAGGCCCCCGTCCAAGGAGACCTAAAAATTTCAGAATTTTTTTAAGTTATTGCATGACACGTCAAAATCCTAAGTTACCGCGTTATACGTTAAAATCCTAAGTGCCTAACTCTTACAATAAAACCGCTCCTATGTACCACAAAACCCCTCCCTCTCGCCTGTCCTCTCTAAGTCTCTCGCTCTCTCTCACTGCTCTCTCTTGCTACTGACGCTCCTCTCTCTCATTGCTCGCTCTCATCGCTCCTCTCTCTAACTGCTTCTCTCTCTCGTCATGCCTTGGACTGTCTCTGTCACCAGGTGAGAAACAAAAAGCAAAGTATAGATTGTTGTTGTTTTTTTTTTTCACAGTCCATTTTTTTCCTAGTAGATGTTTTTGTTGATTTAAGAGATGGATTTTGTCGATTTTAAACTCTGTTTTCACACTATCAATACAAAATTAATTATTTCCTTTCATTTTTTTTTTTTTTCAGTTGCTCAGTTTCTATTTCTTGATGCCAGTTTCTGTAATATATGTTGCTTTCTTGATGTTGAAGAAGAACACTTTTTTAAAAATTTATTTATGACTCTTCTTTTGTCTTACTTGATTTTCTCATATTTAGAGAATGAGTGCTATTGAATGTAGTAGCCCCATTTGAGGCTACCCATGTGAGGTGTTTGAAAAGAAAGAAACAAGAGGAATTCTTTATTTACTATGTTAAATATTTACTGATAATAATATGTTAAATATCAAGAAGGCCCATTTAGATTTTTTACCTTAGGCCTCAACTTATATTGAGACGGCCTTGCCCTCATTTTCACCCCTCTACCTTTCCTGCAAATGCCCTTGCTGATAATATTTCTCTCCCAGTAGTGCCAATGTCTCGTCAACACCTGTGGCCTCTTGAGTCCATTAGCATGTAATTCTTGGATTTTCTCTCAAACAGACCCTTCTTGTACACATGTGGAGACCTTCGTATGAGTGCCCTTCTTTAAGAATGTACTCACTAAATGAATATCTATTATCAACACAACTATTCGACACTTGTTTGAAATACAAATCATTTAGATGTTGCTTTTTATTCCCTCAAACCCAACAACATCAACAACTTGGTCTATGGATTAAGATATATTTAGACTTTTTTTAATTATTAGTTATTAATATTGTATTTCTAATTTAGTGATTTCCTTTATTTCCTTTTTCTATTTTATTTGTATTTCCTTTTCTCTATAAATAAAATCATTGAGTTTGTTTTTAATTGAGGAAGACACAATAAATTTGTGTGTTATTCTATATGGTACTCCAAATTTTAACTAGAGCATTTCTTTCTTAATTTGAGTTCAATTTTTCTAAAAGGAAGCAATAAGTTGTCTGGCTTGGCTCAAGTCTCCAATACGAATGAGAGAAGCATCAATTTCAACCTCGAAAACCTTATCAAAGTTAGACAAGACTATTAGCACATATGCCAATCCAAACGGTTGATCTTCCTCTTTGGAATATTTCCTCTCCCTAATCAAGGGATTGTAATTGATTCTTGTAATATATTATTACCTCCATTAGCGAGGCCTGTAACACTATAAATTCTAGTATTAATGGAATAAACATCAGGCAGTTATTCCATATTCTACATGGTACAGAGCCAGAGAATCCTCTGACCAAATTCTTTCCCTCCCTTCATCCTCTTCTCTAGCTGTGGGCCCCTCCTACACCCTCTTCTCTATCACCACCGTGTGCACGGTCTGCTGCATCAGCCTCTTCTACTGTCGACCGCCGCTCACCCTCATCTCGCCGGATCTGTGCCTTGCTCCGGGCGTTTCTGCGTCTTCCCACGAGATCTTCTTCTTCTCCACTGATCTGACGGCTCCGGTTTCTGCACGGCCGGCTCCGACCTTCTTTTTCTCCGACGGTTGCTGGATCCTCTCTGCTGGATCTCCCGACACGACCAGACGTCTCCCGTGCCCCAGATTTTTCTTTCCATTGCCCGCGCAGATCTCGCTGGCTACTTGCCGTTTCGTAGCTATTGGCATTCCCTCTCTCTGTTGCTCTTCATCAGATCTGCCATCTGCTGCCATCAACGCCTCTCCGCTGGCTTAGATCGACGCCTGCACTTAAAACCGGGTTTTCCATAGTCGGCATTCCCCTTTTGGCCGTTCCCATTAGATCTGAGATCCACTGCCATCCAAGCCTCTATGGTTGCTTGGATCGACGCCTGCCGCCGATCTGATTTTCCACTCGGCTCCAATCTCGCCACGGCTGCTCTCCCTGCTGTTTCGGCCTGCCTCTGCGCTCTTTGATCTACAGCCGCCGATTTCTTGCCTCTTTGTATTGTCGCCGCTGCCTTCTCCTCGCCGGATCTGCTCGCGGCTTCCTTCGCCGGCCGTTCACCCTTCCTGCTGGCCTTCAGCCGAACGTCTGCTTCCTTTTCCGGCCAGCACCAGTCGCCGCCGCTTTCTGCTCGGATTTGCGTCTTCGGCTTCTTGTCAGCCGAATGACACCAGTAGCCCAAAACAAAACAAAAAAAAAAAAGTGCAGCAACATAGTTTTTCAATGGCTTCATCTGCCTCCACTTCATCTTCTACAATGGGTCCCATCACTATTCCCAATTTTTCGAGTTTAATTTCCATCAAGCCTTTTCCCATTGGTCAACAGTTTTGGCGCTTTATTGATGGTACTTACCCATGTCCCCCTCCTTCTCTTCCCTCTGCTAATGCAACCAAATTAAGTCCCAATCTTGCATACAACACTTGGGTTGAGATGGATCAGAATCTTGTTGACATTCTCATTTCCACTGTCTCCGAGCCAGTCCTTGCTCAGGTTGTTGCCCTATCCACCTCACGTGAGATTTGGGACTGCCTCCAACGTAACTTCTCGCAACGATCTCTCGCCAATGCGACTCATTTGCAGATTCAAGTATTGTCTCTGTCCAAAGGCACCAAGTCTGTCTCCGAATATTTGCAACATGCAAAATCCCTTGCTGATGCCCTTGCCGCTATTCATCAGCCCGTCTCCAACGACGATCTTGTTACATCAGTGCTTCGGGGACTTGGACCCGACTACTTCATGCTGTACACTGCCATCCTCAACACTCCACCTCTTCCAGTCTTCATCGATCTTCGCGCTCACCTGCTTCTATTTGAATCATAGCTTGCCACTCTTGCTTTGAGTGCTACACAAGATAGCTCTGTTGGAGTCCAGTCCACTGCGTTTTTCTCCTCTCGTGGGAGTGGGAACTTTTCTCGCGGTGGACGTGGTCGTCGTGGAGGTCGATCTGATTCTTATTTCACTCCAAATGGTCGAGGAGGCCGTGGTAATCGCAGTCGGGGACGAACTAATGCTTCTCCTGGTATTCTTGGTCATCAACCTTCCTCCCCTGTACAGTGTCGACTATGTTTCAAGATTGGACTTACAGCTGCCTTCTGCTATCAACTTCAACTCCAGGGCTTTCGTACTGATAAGGACCTTCCGTCTGCTTTTGTCAGATGCAGCTTGCACAACCGTCCGACCCCAACTGGTACCCTGACACTGGAGCTACCCATCATATGACTGGTGATGCCCATTCCTTGCGTTCTAAGTCTGACTATGGGGGTAATGATTCTGTCATTTTGGGTAACGGTGACTCTCTCCCTATTGCGCACACTGGTACTTTGTCTTTATCATCTGGGTCTTCGACTTTTCGTCTTTCTTCTGTACTTTATGTTCTTCACATGCATAAAAATTTGCTCTCTGTTGCTCAGTTTACTCGTGATAACTCTGTTAGTTTCCATTTCTACCCATGGGGTTTTACAATTCGTGACTTACGTACTGGTGATACTTTATTTCAGGGCCGATTTGAAGCATGCCTCTACCCCATCAAGCCACCTGTTACCTCCAAACATGCATTCGTTGCCTCTTGCACCTCCCCATCACTATAGCATCAGCGTTTTGGACATCCCTCTTCTGATGTGCTTCGAGTCTTAGCTCAAAATAAATATTTAGGACATTCTTTAAAATTTCTCGCACTCCTTTTTGTTGTCATTGTGCTACGGGCAAGTCTACGCGACTGCCTTTTCCAGTTCATAATAAACGTGCTCCAGTACCTTTTTATTTAGTTCATTTCGATGTGTGGATGTCCCCTGTTTCATCTGTCTCTGGATTTCGTTATTATGTGTTATTTACAGATGATTTTTCTCGCTACTCATGGATTTATCCTATGCGACATAAATCGGAGGTCTTCCTCCATTTTCAAACTTTTCTCACTTATGTCGAAAATCATTTTTCTACTACTCTTAAACACTTTCAAAGTGATGGTGGTCGGGAATATGATAATCGTCTGTTTCATACTTTGTGTGCGCAAAAGGGAATTACTCACCGTCTCTCATGTCCTCATACCCCGCAGCAAAATGGTCTTGCTAAACGCAAACATCGCCATTTGTCAGAAATGGGCCACCCTTCTTATTACCTCCAACCTCCCCTTTATCCTATGTTTCGAAGCTTTTTCTACTGCAGTTCACATTATTAATCGCCTCCTCACCGCACTCTTGCAATGGTCCTCACCCTGTCAAAGACTCTTTGGCACTACACCCAACTATGTGTCCCTTCGCACTTTTGGATGTGCGTGCTATCCCTATCTTGGTGATTATACTACTAACAAGCTTCAACCTCGATCAGTTGAATGTGTTTTTCTTGGTTAAAGTTCTCGGCACAAGGGCTACCGCTGTCTGCATCCTTCTACTGGCAGAGTTTACATCTCAAGGCATGTCTTGTTTAATGAAGCTGTTTTTCCTTATGCAATACCCACAGTCAGGTCTTCACCTGCCTCTGATAGGGTGTTCATTCTGGTTCTCTCCACGCCGTCAACATCTGCAGCTGCTCCGTCTTCTATGCCTGCTCCTCTTTCTGCACCGGACTTGCCATCATCTCAGCCAGAGCTGGAGTTACCATCTACTCTACCACCATCTCCACCGTCAGTGTTGGAGTCACCTACCACTCTGGCCAATGCTCATCCCATGGTCACACGTGCAAAGGATGGTATCTCCAAGTCCAAAAAGCTGGCTGACTTTGCCAGTCGACATTCTGTTCCACAGGCCTTCGCCTCTCTGGTTTCTTCAGATTCAGAGCGCACCTGCTACACCCAAGCTGTCCGTTCTGCAGAATGGCGTCACGCTATGACTGACGAATTCAATGCCCTCCTCCGGCAACATACTTGGTCGCTTGTTCCACCACCTTCTCATGCTAACACTGTCGGTTGCAAATGGGTGTTTAAGATTAAACGCCGCTCTGATGGTATTATTGAGCGCTATAAAGCACGTCTTGTTGCCAAAGGCTTTCATCAGCAGCCTGGTATTGACTATGATGAGACATTTAGCCCTGTCGTCAAGTCTGTTACTATACGTCTTGTTCTCAGCCTAGCCATCGCGTATGCTTGGCCTATGCATCAGCTGGATGTTAAGAATGCCTTCCTTCATGGCAATCTCAATGAGGAGGTCTATATGAGTCAGCCACCTGGTTTTATTGATCCTGGTCACCCTACTCATATCTGCAAGCTCCACAAGGCTATCTATGGCTTGAAACAAGCCCCGCGTGCTTGGTTCCAACGATTCAACACCTTCCTCCTCTCCTATGGTTTTCTTCAAAGCAAGGCTGACAGCTCTATGTTTGTTTTTCGACGAGACTCTCACCTTATGATCATTCTGCTGTATGTTGACGATATTGTTTTCACTGGCAACGATTCATCACTCCTTCAATCCTTCACTTGTCGTCTTGGCACTGAATTCGAGATTAATGATCTTGGTACTCTGCATTACTTTTTGGGTCTTGAAGTGACTCCTTTTTCTCAGGGATTACATTTGTCCCAAAACAAGTATACACTTGATCTCCTTCGTCGAGGAAATCTTTATGAATATAAACCTTGCTCTACACCTGTCGCAGCTAAGAAACAGTTATCTTCCACTGATGGTGATTTGCTTTCTGATCCTACTGAGTATCGTCAACTCGTGGGTACTTTACAATATCTCACACTCACTCGTCCCGACATTGCTTATGCAGTTCATTTAGCATCGCAATTCATGAGTCAGCCTTGCACGTCGCATCTTGAGGCTGTTAAACGAATCCTTAGATACCTAAAAGGTTCCCTTGGTCGTGGTTTGCTTTTCACACGTGCACAACAGCCCCTACGACTTCTTGCCTACTCTGATGTTGACTGGGCTGGTTGTCCTGACAGTCATCGTTCCACCACGGGTTACTGCATCTTTCTCTGTTCGAATTTAGTTTCTTGGTGTGCTAAGAAACAACCGACTGTTTCTCGCTCTAGCGCGGAAGCTGATTATCGAGCGCTTGCCTATGCTTACGCTGACACCGTCTGGATTCGTCACCTCTTATGTGAGCTTCAATTTCCTCTCTCTTCTCCAACACTGCTTCTTTGTGACAATCTCAGTACCACTTATATGGCCGCGAATCCAGTCTTCCATGCGCGGACCAAACATATTGAATTGGATTATCATTTTGTTCGAGAATGTGTTGCTGCCGGCACTCATCACATCCAATTTGTGCCCTCCAAGGATCAACTTGCTGACATCTTTACTAAGGGCCTTCCCAAGCAGCGGTTTTTTGTACTTAGTTCTAAACTCGTCCAGTTACCACCGTCGAGTTTGCGGGGGAGTATTAGCATACATGCCAACCCAAACGGTTGACCTTCCTCTTTGGAATATTTTCTCTCCCTAATCAAGAGATTGTAATTGATTCTTATAATATATTATTGCCTCCATTAGCGAGGCCTGTAACACTATAAATTCTAGTGTTAATGGAATAGACATCAGACAGTTATTCCATATTCTACAAAGGCAAGTACAAGAATAGTTGTTTGTTTTTTTTTTTTCTCTTTAATTAAATTAAAGCTCTTCTCACTATCTAGATCTTACACGAAGCTAACTATAGGAGCAATAATATTGTTGAACTTGCAAATAAAAACCATTGAGAGAAGGTAGAAATGGCGTGGAAAGAACACAATCATCCAATTGTATGAGGTGTAGCCACATTTGTGTACCCGGGCCGGCTGTGTGGGTAATGGCGGTGCGGGGAAATTATTCTTGTTGGGTAAATATTTCATAGATACCCTCGTTGTTCAAAGAAGTGCACTTCTTAATATTTATAAAGAGTGTCTTTAGTACTAAAGAGTGAATATCATTATCACAATATTGTTCTCGAGATATTAACGACAATTGTCAATAGCGGGATATATTCAAATTTTCGGATTTTTATCAGAAAAATCTCGTGAAAATATAAATATTTAAAAAATTATAAAATAAATATAATAAATAAATAATTCACATCTAATATTTCTTGAGTACAAAAATATCATAAAATTCTAAATTAGTTCAATGTTAATGATTATAATGATTATTGAAACAACTGACAATTAACACGGTTTTTATGACTAAATATTTAAGAAAAAACCTCTCTAACAAACTCATTATTATGTGGGTCTCATGGTTAAGTTTATAAAGTAAAAATACATATTAATGTGTATATTAGATCATTGTCTATTAGAGAATAAAGGTGTTGGCTATGAGAAATTAATAACTTTTATAATTTTATATTATATTCTTTTTGTTAAATAATAAATCTATCCAATTGTTTTAAAAATGTGGCATATATTTTTTAATTGTACAATATGTAAATAACTAAATAGTTTTCATTAAATAAAAGAAAAATATTTTGAGTAATTTTGTTGTTTATATTCAAAAGTATATACTAATATATTTTTGAAAATAATTTAATTGGTTCTTTATTTAAATAAAATATTAAAAAAATTAAATGATGTGTAAATAATTTTGTATAATAAATCTCTCAAAATTACAAATTCATAAAATAAATAAAAAATTAATTTCTTTTATTTTTTGAATGGTTATTATGTGAATAAAAAAGAAAGACACTAGAGGTGCAAATACAAAAGGAGGGAAAACAACAACTCAAAGAAAAACACAAACTCGACACACCCTCGGGACAACCAAACACCGGAAAGGAGAAAGCTAAACTAAGTCAACACGTTCTTTCCAAGCATGAAAGATGTTGTTCGCAGAGATGTTCCTGAATTCTGCAAGAGGAGATGTAACACCCCAGATTTTTAAATGAATAATATATATGAAAATTACCCATTTAATTTATGAATTATTAGATATGGACCTTATATGGGTAAAGTGTTGGGTCATTGCCCAATTAAGACCCAACGGATTGTGGAAATGTTTTCAATAGAATTAAATGAGCCTTAATTAAAATGGTAATGCAATATCTATAAATAAAAGATGCATGGCCGTGTGTGAGATTTGCGCAATCCATAAGGATGTGTTGAAAGGTGTCTTTCCTAGTGATTAAAAACGCATTAGGGAATAGATTAAATTGAGAGGATTGCTTAGGCCATAGAAGATATGCGCATGGGTTTGAGTGTCTAAAAAAGGGTCCTTTCCTTATTAAAAATGGCACTAAGGCAATGGCTAAACAAGGGACGCAAGACACCTTCTAAATAAAGGACTCTCCAAAGTGGGAAGCATATACACAGCAATTGCTATCTCATTAAGACAAAAGGGGCGCAAGGCACCTTCTAAATAAAGGACTCTCCAAAGTGGGAAGCATATACATGGCAATAGCTATCTCATTAAGACACAAGGGGCACATGTCACCTTCTAATTAAGACAAAGGGGGCACATGGCACCTTCTAATTAAGACACAAGGGGCGCATGACACCTTCTAATTAAGACCAATTGGAAGTATTAAAAAGAGAGGTAGCAAGGGGCGCACGGCTTACACATTCAAGGGGTTTTCATCAAGTCTCATTCACGGCATAACAAGAGAGGGAGAGGGCAGCCAACAAGTGTGCAAGGAAGAGAATGATTGGAAGAGTAAGAATAATCGAAGGAAAACCGGAGGAGTCACAGAACCAGTTAGTATTTTGATAAATTTGTTTAAAATAAGGAACCATAGGGTTCGGCCATGGTGTATGGTCGAACCCCATGGAAGAGAATTGGGAGATGAATATAGTAATTTTAATGAAAAAAATGGACCATAGGGTTCGGGCATGGTCAATGGCCGAACCCCATGGAAAGACATGGTTTAATGTATGGATTTTTGAGGGACGAAAACCATGCAATGTTATTAAAGATGTTAAAGGGTTTTAATGGATGTTTTTGGTGAAGATCCTTAGACCATGGGTTCGGTCATGGAGTATGGCGGAACCCCATAAATAATTATGGAATTATGTTCATGTATTTAGATCATGGAAAATGATGGGAAAAGTTAGTTATGAATTGATTAAATGGAGAAAATGGAAAGTTAGATATCATAGGATTTGGCCATTGTGTATGGCCGAATCCCATGAACCAATTTAATGGGTCACTCATTGGTGGATCATGTTTGAATTAAGGAATCGGTTATGGATCATTTTAAAGGGTTAATTGGAGTGCTATGCATGTTAAAATAAATGAATGGACCTATATTTTGGAACCTAAACATGAGGTGATGAAAACCATGGCAAAATTGTAAATAAGAATGAAAATGATAGACCATGGGTTCGGCCATGATGTATGGCCGAACCCCATGGGGAATGACTTATGGATTTAATGCATGAATGGTTAGATTAATGGAATGTTAGCCATGGATGGCAATGTGGTAATTAAGTAGAATTAATGGACCATGGGTTCGGCCATGGTGTATGGCCGAACTCCATGGGGATTGTTTTGATGGATTTAGGGTTTATGTATGTTGAATTAAATAAATGGGAAGTGATTAAATGATTAATTTAAGGGGGTGAGATTCGGCCATGTTATATGGCCGAACCCCACAAGGTTATGTTTTATGGACTAAGGTGCTTTTGGACTTAGATATGATAAGAAATCAATTGGAACATGGGTTTAATGAATTGTTGTGTAATAAGGTAACGGGACCTCATAAGGTGTGTACGATCGTGAGCGGTTACCGGATGTAAGCGCAAGGACACATTAGTGGTGTTTGGTAGGATTCCACCTCTATGAAACCATGGGTTTAATGTACAATATTTTTATCTTATTTTGATGAATTATATTGTAAAAGATATTGTTTCCCAATGTGAGTTTTAGTGCTATGTTTATATGATAAAATAACATGTGTTTCATTGGCATCTCATGCATGGAATGGGGTGAAGGATATGTAACCTGAGGGGCCACACTCCGTCGGGGCGTCCGAAGAACCTATGTGGGATACCTTGATGTGCTTTTCCATCAAGAAGAAACCGGAGGGTCCACACTCCGTTAGGGCGTCCGAAAGACCTATGTGGGGGTACTTATATGTACTTGTGATGGGCGTGACTCATTTCATTTGACATCATGACATGGCATTGTTTATATGATTTTTGATGTTATGATATTATTATATGCATGTTTTGTACTAACTATGTATTACCCCAATTGGAATACCTACTGGGCGCGTTGTTCTAATGCCCTACTTCTACCATAGTTGATGATACAGAAAATGAGGGAAACGATGAACGCAAGAAGGACCAAGCATAGGAGGTTGGATGCTTGCAGTTTATATTTTGATTAAGTTACTTATGGACTTGTAATTTGAGTAACTAGACTTCGAACATGTAATAACTTAGATAATTTGCTATGGTTGGATGGTTATTTGGATAATTATGATATGTTAATTACGATTAAGGACTTGACGTACTTTGTTATCTGAAATGGATTAGAACTAGGTTCTATTATAATTCCGCAGTTATGTTTCTAATTCCGCATGCTTATATTATTATGTGTGAACGGTTTTCATGGACTTAGTCCATGCACACATAGAGTTGGCCAGTTAAGGGTCGGAGTTTAGAAGTTCGGACTTATCTCGCGTCGTGACGTCCCGCTCTCTATCACTCTTTATTTATAAAAAAAAAAAAAAATTAGACTTTGATTTTAGAAAAGCTTAGTGAGTGAAAAAGGGCTAGGCGTTACAGGAGAAACCCAAGAGGCACAGATAGAGAAAACTCTTCTCGTAACCAATGTAACAAATACCGCAGTTATTTTCATTTATACCGCGACAATACTGGAAAAATAATGTTCTCGCGTTTGTAATCCCGTTGCTGTTATTATCAGGAATTTAACGATAAAAATGCCTTAAAAACGAGTTAAAAACGTTTAGTTTAAATCCCGTTCGAAACTCGAAATCGAACTATCGAAGCAGCCCGGCCGCCCGCCCGCACACTGCAGCCTGTAGCTGCACCACTCCCGCACAGGTGCGAGACACGAATACAACTTAAAAATCTATTTTTTTTAGGGTTTCAGTCCGATTCCGAAAATCCTCTGCTTCCTCTTCTTCCGATTCCGAAAATCCTCTGTTCTCTTCATCTCTTGCTGCATTTTTCTGTTTACTCCTTTCCTCTCTCACGGTCTCCATCTTCTCTCCCACCGGTGGCTGTTCTATTGGTGCTTTATCGATCCTCTCTCACCGGCGGCTGCTCTCTCGTGCCTCTCTCACTACTAGTTCTCTCTCGCCGGCGGCTGCTCACTTGCTGCTCTCATTGTTCGTTCTCTCTCGCCAGCGGCTGCTCTCTTGCTGCTGGAACCTGTATCACTGCTCTCTCTCTTATCGGCGGCTGCTCTTTCTCTCTTCCCGACGGTGGCTCTTTCTCTCGAGTTGCACAGGTAACCCAATCCTAGCATAGAGGATCTCTTCTCTTTTGGTTCTAGGAACAGAATTCAAGAAGGAAAAGAAATTTTCTTTTTGCACTATTCATAAATATTTGTTTAATGATGAAGAATTCAATGAAAAACCTGCTCTAGAACACTAGATAATGAAATGATGAAAAGTCTATAAACTTGGCACATGTTCAACTTGTTAAGACTTTTGGTTCCTTGCATATGAAAGCTTATGATTTGGTGATCTTGGTCAATGATCTGATGAAATATACTACATTAACATCAAATATTAAACCCTTGAAGCTGTGTCTGAGAAATGCAATGGGAATAACCAACAATTTGGTCCATTTTTCATTGTGATAGACCAAAGATTTAAGGGTTGCAAAGTTTTAGTAATTTTCTTCACTATTAGAGAACCTACCTATCACAACAATTTGCATCAGACTGAGAAGTGTTTGGTAGGCTCATGGTAATTTCCAATTGGAAAAATCTTCACACTTCACAAATCACAATACATAGTCCCAATTCAAAAGTCACTTTTATAAAGCTGTCAACCTTTATATTGTAAAAATGTGATGCATTCTTTAAGCTAAAATGATAAAAATATTTGATTTTACTGTGAGTCAATTTCCTTTCTTTTGTATTCATGTGTTACCTTTTTTTCGTTGGTATGATTTGTAATGTAATCGATGAGTATGTATATTACTTGTATATGATTTGTAATGTAATCGGTGGATCTGTATGCTAAATGATTTAAATCGATGGGTCTGTATGTTACCTTTTTTTCTTGTGTTATCAATTGTTTGTTTATTATTTTCTAAACTTTTTGTTCATATTTTTTCTAGATCTTTGTGTCCATTTTTCATCGAAAATGCCTCGACAAAAAGATCCATTATGGCAATATAGAGAGGAATTGGGTGAAAATAAGATAAAGTGTAAATTTTGTGAAGAAGTTTTTGGCGGTGGTATCACCCGTTTTAGAAATCGTCTAGCAAAACGAACATTGCATGATGTAAAATGTGTGATAAAATTCCAGAGAATGTTTGTGAAATGGCGAGGGATGCAATATCATTTAAAGAGAGAACAAAAAGGCATAGAGGAAGTGGAATGTCTGTTGGATCTGCTTGTACATGAGAAAGTTTGACATCATTGATTGCTTTTCCGTCTTCCTCGGGACAACAATTGGTTGATAAAATGATTAAAAAACATGACAAGGATCATGTTGACAACTTGATATTTAGAAGCATGGTGATGAATAACCTCTTCTTTAATTTGTTAAGGTCTGAAGAATATAGAGAAGCAATCCATGCCGCTATAGCATATGGGCCCACTTATGTCCTTCCTAGTAGTGAAACTTTAAGGACTAACTTATTGAAAAATGTGAAAAATGTAGCAATATCATATGTAAATGATATTAGCAAGAATTGGAAGACAAGTGGATGCACACTTACGTCCGACACATGGACAGATATGAAGAATCGGCCCTATATTAATTGCTTAGTTCCTTGTCCACAAGGCACATTTTTCTTCAAGTCTATATGTGCACAAGGGAATATTAAAAACATTGCCGATTTTATATATTCTGTGATTGACGAGATTGAACCAAGAAATGTGGTGCAATTTGTTACAGACAATAGGTCAAATTATACATCTGCAGGAGATATACTTGAAAATAAGTATCCAAATATTTTCAAGACAAACGTGCTGCCCATTGTATTGATTTAATGTTGGAAGACATTGACAAGTTTCCATTTGTGAAGCCCTATATGGACAGTGCTTGAAGAATTGTTAAGTTTTTGTATCGGTATCAACATGTCCTTGATTTGCTAAGGGTGCACACCTAAGGAAGAGAGTTGCAAAGGCTAGCCACTAAAAGGTTTGCAACTCAATTCAATTATTTACAATCTGTCCTGAGTCAAGAAAATGCATTGAGATTGATGGTTTCTTCCGTTGAATGGAGAAACATGCCACAATGTAAAAAAAGTGAAGGAAAATATGTGGCAGATGTTTTACGTACTGATGAATTTTGGGAGGGCGGAAAGAAGGTAATCCAAATTGTTGAACCTCTTGTTAAAATATTGAGAATGGTAGATGGTGATGGGTCCACAATGGGTTACTTGTATGAAGGACTCAATCGTGCAATAGCAGCCATTAGAAGTTTCTATCCAAATCATGATGATCAAGATAAATGCATAGAAATTTTGAGCATAATAGATCAGCGTTGGAAAAAAAAATTTGCATAGTCCTTTACATGCAGTGGCTGCATTTTTACATCCTAAGTTTTTTTATAAGAACATTATAAGTACAGATTCAGAAATCAGAGATAGACTTGATAAAGTTATCACAAAAATGGCACCAAGCGGAGAGTTGAGAGAAACATTTAGAGAGTTGTCTCTTTATCATTCTAAAGATCCAAAATTTTTTGGAGGAACGATGTCACTTGAAATGATGCAGACATCTCATCCTAGTAAGTTTCTTTTCATTTGTTTTCCCAATTTAATTTTGATTTACTATGTTTATAATTTATATTAATTGTACATTGTAATGTGTATCTAATTCTTTTAATTATTTAGGACTTTGGTGGGACTCAGGTGGAACTTCAATTCCAAATTTGAAGTCCATTGTTATAAAAATCCTGAGTCAACCATACAGTGCATCAGAATGTGAACGCACTTGGAGTGTTTTTGAAGCAACTTATTAAAAAAGGAGGAATAGATTTCATCCAGAAAAGCTTCAAGATTTGGTCTATGTGAAAGTCAATTTGCTTATGAATAAGAATTCAGAGGAGAAATTGTTTAAGGACTCAAAGGCTATTTCACTTGATGATATTAATCCATTTGATGGTTTGAACGAAGGAAATGAAGAAAATCAATATTCTAGTAAGGATGATGAAGATGATACTCCACTTGAGGAGCTTGAGGGCGTACATAATTTGGATTTCTTAGTATAATGATGACTTTATTGACTTTGGATGTTATTTATCATATTTGTTGAGTTTAATGACACTATTAAGCTTTTTGTAGTTTGTTAATTGAATGTTTGCTATTCCTTTGATGAAGATTCATCTAGCAATGTTATCATTTATTTGTTTGGCTTGGGATACTTAATTGTATAGGAGATATATGGTTTGATTATCAGCTGTTTGATTGGTCGGGTATTTAATGGCCCCTATTGATACCATTATACCTTCCATACTGAAAAGAATTGTAATTAATATAGTTGAGGTGAGTCAGGTGACAATGGCTTAACCACTAAGAGATAAGACTAATTCTCTGTAAACCTATCTTTTTTAGGGATGACATTTTACTTTATTAATATATTGGTGTTGTGAACAAACACAATAATATTGAATGTCTATGTTATTATAGATTTATATGCTATTTTTTTTAACTCAAGAAGTGTAAGATGAGAATTAATTATTTATTATATTTATTTTTATTATTTTTTAAATATTTATATTTTTCGTGAGATTTTTCCTTTAAATTCCCGTTAAAAATCTGAGAAATTGAAAATATCCCGTTATTAACAGTTGTCGTTATTATCCCGAGAATGGTATTTGTTACCATGCTCGAAACTGCTTCACTCGACTAAGCACGATCCTTAAAGATTTTATTGTTGTGTTCCCACTAGAAACTCCAAACTATGGTGAAGAGGGAAATGCACCATAGAGAGGAGCATTTTGAAGAGACTGAAGAAATATGCCAAGCATAAGATAGCTCGGCCACCGAAGAAGGCATAATCCAAAGCACACCAAACTAACCGAGCATAGAGTTCCAAACTGCAGAAGAGAATGGGCAATGGAGAAGAAGGTGATTCGTCTCTTCCGAAGCTTGAAGACATAGAGGGCATGCACTGACAATGATTTTTCATTTTTTACGTAAGTTGTCTTGAGTCAAGATTTTCCCCAAACCAGTTGTCCAGAAGAAGCCGATAATCCTAAGTGGAGCTTTGGAGGCCCAAATATTTGGGTGGACTGCAATAGGCCGAACCTCCCCAATGTTGCCGATGAAGAAAGATTTGACAGAGAAACAACCTGTCGGGTCGAACAACCAAACAAGACTGTCTACAGTAGAGCTTCGAATCCGATAGGAGGAGAGCAAGTGAGCAGCTCTGAAAGCTCATCAAACTCAGGATCAGAAAGATTACTCTGGATGTTGAGATCCCAAACAATCTGGCCATTGTGGATGGAGAAGAAATCAGACACAGTCCCTGCTGGCAAATGGGAAAGATGATAAATCAATGGAAACTGGACAGCCAAAGTAGAGTTGTTACACCATGAATCTGTCCAAAACTTACCCATATTGCCACGCCCCACCTTAAATCTGATTCCAGCTTTAAATTTGTCAAAACAAGAAGCAATAACTCTCCACATACCAAAAGCTCCGAGGGAGAAAGTATGAACGTCCCAATGTAGATTACCCAAACATAATTTCTAAATAAGGATGGTCTTCCAAGGAAAATCACCCTCAGTCCCTAATCTCCAAAGCCACTTAAAAAGCAGAGCAACATTAACTTCCTTGATAGACCTCACTACAAGACCCCGCACTAATTGGAAGACAAATTTGATCCCACTTCACCAAATGAAATTTCTTTCTATCCACTTGGTCATTCCAAAGGAAATTCCTCATGATTTCTCCAACGACTGAATAACTTTACTTGGGCATCGGAAGGCTAAAAGGAAATAGATAGGGAAAGCACCAAGGACTGCCTTGAGGAGGGTGATCCTACCACTGAAAGACAAATACTTTCATTTCCACGAAGCTAGGCCGCTAATTGGGTTCCCACAAAGACAAGTCCGGAGATCCAATGCAAAGAGGGAGCTCCAGATAAGTGGAAAGAAGAGTAGATGAAGCACAACTCAAAATCGCAGAAAGAGAAGAGAGCTCATTGTCAGTCAAGTTGATACCAAAAATATCATTTTTTTTATAGTTGATGCAGAGGGAGGATGACAATTCAAACCACCTGAGCAGAGAGCAAAGGTTCTTAGCAGACCCCACATTAGCCTCATAGAAAATAATAATGTCATCTACAAACTGTAAGTGGTGAACCTAAAACGAAGAAGTACCAATTCTGAAGCCATGAATCAAGAAGAAGTCAGTAGCTTTGGATCGCAAAAGGCTTAAAGTCTTGGCACCCATGATGAAGAAGGCAGGAGAGAGGGGGTCACCTTAACGAATTTCATTTAACATTTTCAATAATTCAAGATAAAAACTCAAATGGATGTTACGTAAGAGTTCCATTTACATGTACTATTTAATTTTTAAAATGAATGGTTAAAAATGTTAAATAAAAACTTCTATTTAAAAAAATTAAAATCATTAAAATATTAATTTGATGAGTTGACTATAATTCATCCATGACTAAACAACTCATCATTCAATGATGTCTCACAAACTAACGCTAGAAATTGGGTCCCACTTTAGATAACAATCATGAAGGAAAGCACAAGGACGGAACACGAGTCCTCATTTAGTATTTGCGTCATTCACTCCTTTGTGCGTGTGTGGGAGAAATTGTAACAGGTAAAAACACGTTTTTAATGCTATTTTACTTTTTTTCGTGTTTAAAATGCGTTTTCAATGGTAAATTCCTGTTAAAAACATGATTTCGATAAAAATGTGAAAACGACATTTTTGTGATAAAAATGAAAATATCGGCGATATTTGTTATTCACACCTATATATCATCAAATATGCAACAATGAATTTCCTGATAAATGCCAAAATGAGCTAGTTATATAGCTCATTTTGCATCTTAATAGTATTTCAGCCAATAAATAAATGTTTAGAATTTTTTTTAGCACTGTTGTAACATGTGAAGCATGTCCTATAATCTACGAATGATAACTAATGCTTGATTGTAATGTGATTGCTGCTAGATTATCAATACACATACTCTAAGATTTGTCCATCCTAGGTGTAAGAAGAGCTAGTACAACACAAAGAAACATATTTTCTTTATCAAATCTTTTATCATCATCTAAACCATTTATTCTATCTTTACATATTTGGAAGAGAAGATCCAAACATAAAATCAATATGATGTTGAATGCAGTGTTGTGGATTCAAAATTGGGTTTGATTCCTTAAGTAACCAACATTTATATAATTCCTTATTCTGAATACTTAGTGTCAAGCTTTTTAGGAAAGGTTTCCGAGGTGAAACTTAACACCTTTGCTAAGGCTTAGGTTAAGGCAACTTCTTCATAGGATGTAAAGTAATTTGTTTACCACTCTTAATCAAATCACGTTCATGCCTTATCTTATTACCAAATATCCATGGTCTATTCAAAAGAATATGACTTCCGTTGAGGCCACATCACACCATATTTCATTTTATAATTTTCACCAACGAAAAAAGCCTAAAACATTGTGTGTTTACTCCAACTTGCTCACCATCAGTAGCGAATGGATACCATATGGCTTAAAATGTTTCACTTCCTTCAATCAAACTCATCAACCATGTCCTTTGACACAAGTTTTTTAGTACTACCCGTCAATCAAAATAATACTCCCTCTGTCGTATTTTAGTTGTCTGATTTGAAACATTTGTATTTTTTAAGTAACTCTATATAGAGCTAGCACTCCATGTGATCTCATTCATTTTCAACACACTTTATGCTACTCAAATATAAATGAGATAACTATTTTGGGACAATTCCAAAATCTATATAAGACAACTAAATTGGGACCGAGAGAGTATATAGTTTATTGCTAGATGTAAAATTAATAAAAAACTTGTTCGACCTCATTTACGTATTATTTTTATAGATTTTGGCTCAGCCACTAAAGTTAATGAAATGACTAAAGCTTCCTCTTATATATCACCATATTCATGATTTTGTTGCATGGAGGACTGACCATTTTCATATGTGGATTCATGTAAATTTTTAACATGAGGTTCCTCTTCCATTTGAATATTCTAGTAGGGCATTTCACTAAATAGGAGGGAGAATATAGGGCATGCCATGTACCCATAACAAGCCCACTTGGTCCATGCCATTGTGGAACCTCATGCTCTCATGATGGAAAAAATATGTATCAAGTGTCCAATCTTACTTATGTAGACCCCTTATTTTACTTCTTTTAGATAAAATAAAGTAAAGAATCAATAAGATATTGTCCTGCTCTCAATTCTTAGACTGTTTTGGATAAGAGGTAAATTTTTTTCAGGGGTGTAAATACAAGTGAATATTCTTTGCTTCCAAAGGGTATCAAAAGAGAAAGGAGAGGGATAAAGAAAGACAAAAATGTGATTTTTTATCCTTATTCTTAAATTACCAAACAAGAGTAACGAGAGGTGTTACGCAATTACCTTTATACCCCTTATCCAAATGCAGCCTTAATAAATGATTCAAATGGTATGGACTCAATAAGATCTAGTGCCAGTTCTAGTCACAGATAGCATATAAAAATATCCACCTCAAATGAGACCCAGAAGCCACTTCATCCAACGATCAGAAGGTACCATGGTCAAAATTGAAATACATTTTCCATTTTGACCTTATTGGTCCAGCAATGACCCTTTCTTTGAGTTATCATCTGAGGTGGTAGTTCTGTATCAAACTGTTAAAACCAAGTTGCAGAAACACAACCAGTTTCCAATTGCTGTAGGAGTCATTATATTGTTTGCCAAAGTTTTTTTTTAGGAATGAATACATTGCTCCTTATTTGTCCTACTATAAATGGGATGGATAAGTAGGGAAAATTTATAAAGGACTCACTTTTGGTTTCTCCAACCTCCAAACCCTAAATAAAAAAAAGGAAAGAAATTGAAAGAAGAAGAAAAAGTCATTGAGATATTTAGTCCCTTCTCTCTCCCCCAATCCTCCAAAAAACAGGGGTTGCTTTTTCAAGTGGTGGGCCGGAGAACTAGGAAACCTAGGGCCAGATCCCTTGCTTCATCATGACTTCCAACATTCTACAAAACCTAGTTGTGGATATTTAAGGGAAAAAAACCTTTGTTTTATTTATTTCTAGTATCAGGGCTTTGAAATTTCAGGGGCTCTAGACCCAACACATTGGTAGAGACCTTAGGTCCTAAAGAAAGTACATGGTGGATCTATAGGCCATTGGTCAAATTGAGGGCCCTAGACGGTCGTCTATTTGGCCTTAAGCCAGGGCCCCTGAGTATCACCCAATGTCACAAATAACGTTGTTGGGATATTAACGGCAACATTTAATAATGAGATATGTTCAAATTCTCGGATTTTTATCGAGAATTTAACAGAGAAATCTCGCAGAAATATAAATATTTTAAAAATAAAAATATAATAAATAAATAATTCCCATCTAATATTTTTGAGTAAAAAAAAAATTCATACAATTCTACCAGAATTCATTGTTAAATACCATAGATGCCCACATTATGTATTAGCTCAATTCAGAAAAATCAAATACTACTTTTGCTCAAAAATGTAAAATTAAATACACGCATAAGGAGATGAGCCATTTATGATCAAGTTGAATAAAAAATAAAAAATTGAATTCGACTTCAAATGAATAAAACTGTGACAAATGATAATTGAGAATTACATGTCTTTAAAATTAATTGATAAATAGTAGTATGGAGTAGAATCATCATCCATGTGAGATTGGATGCTTTTAGTTAAATAACAAAACATTAATATATTTTATCATTAAATAAAATGTAATTATTTACATTTAATTAAATATTAAATTTATTTTTAGAATATGATCTATCCACCAAATGCATAATCATGAAATAGATGACTGAAGTGAAAACAGAGAATTTTAAATTAAATTATTGATTATTAAATTTAATATTTTATTTTCATTAATTTATATCAAATAAATAAATTTTTTTATAAATAAAGCTTAATAAACTAAATCAAAATAAGTTAGGCTTTGGGATATGGGAATAGGAGTAAATACTCTTTGAGTCTTAGAAAGGGACGTAGGGAGTGTTTACTCCCACAGTCCCACATCGACTGGAATAAGAAGGCATCAAAAGTGTAACACTATAAATGGCGGAGGTGGGATACTTGGAAGATACCAATTACAATCCTCTTGTCCTTTAGCGCCTGAGATTTATGGGCCGGCTTTTAGGAGTTGGTCATGTTAAATTTATCTTAGTGTTTCAATTAAATTTTTTTATTTTTTATAGGTCATGATTTTTTGAGGGTTTACCGTTAAAATTGTGTTTTTAATGTGATATTATTATTTTTCGTGTTAAAATGTTCTCATTTAAAATAACGGCATTTGTGATAAAATGTTGTTTTCAATGCGATATCATTATTTTGTCAATATTTTCATGGTAAATTCAAAAATATAGGTGGTATTTGTTTTACCCGTATCACCCAAAGGTCAATGTAGGCAAGGTAGTAAAAGAGGAAAACAACTACCAAAGGAAACTTCAAAGATACAACATGCTATTTTTTTGTTCTTTCTCATCAATGGTTGAGACTAATCTAATTAAGAGCCTCATGTCATGTATCTAAGGATGTCATTGATTATAATTATTTGTAATTTTTTTTATGTCATGTATCTAAGGATGTCATTGATTGTAATTATTTGTAATTTTTTTTTTTATAAATAGAGGCCTTGGGCATGTTCATAAAGAATCCCAAGTTGAAGTTTTCTAATTGCTTCGAGCAAGACTCTAATTCTCCTCAGTAAAGGTTTTAGCTTCTAGTTAGTTTCTAGTTTGATTTCGCTTAAGAAATCCTTAGAATTCTACTTCAAATTAGTCATAACTTAGGAGAATTTTGCTTCAAGTTCCTTCAATTTAATTCAAGTGAATCAATTCTAGTCTTCTAGAATTTCACCTCTAAGAAGAATTTTACGTAGTGTTGCTTTTTCCTTGAGCATTCGACCTTATTCTAATTTATGGCGTTGATTTTCTTCAGCAACAGGCCTTATCCTAATTTTCGGTGAGAGTTTAGAGTTTCGATTTATCTAATTAAGGTTCCATTTGCCCGTACAACTGGGGTGAATTTTCAATCGGCGATTCAAGTCGAAGGAAGATTCGAGGAACTTCTTAGACTTTGGAATTCTTCGAGTTCGGATTTTCTTGAGGTAATATCGGATTTGAATCAAATTTGCAGAATTCTAATTTTCTTTACGTGGAGGCATAAGTAAGTGTTAAAACCGATCCTACCCTTCGTCAGGGATGAAAAAAATACTTGTTACATCATTTTTTTTTTATAATTTTGTTAGCATCATGGGATTGAACTTAAAGTACTTGTCATTATACACCTCAACAGAATGGTGTTGTTGAAAGAAATAATTGTCATCTTTTTGATATAATACGTTTCTTACTCTTCATTATGCAGCCACCTGAGTCATACTGGCCATAATATCTTTTATCTTCATTTTATTTAGTTAATCGTATGTCATCTCATATATTACACAATAAAGTTGACATTAATATTGTATCTCTTCATAAACATGTTTCCATTATTCCTTTGCATATGTTTGGTTGGTCTTGTTTTGCCCATTTTTTTTTTATTTTCAAATGCGAAACTCTCTAAATGATATGTGAAATGTATATTTCCTTAACATTTTACATCTCAAAAGGGCTACAAGTGTTCAAACCCATTAGTGGTAAGATATTTGTCTCTATGAAAGTTACATTTTTTGAATATCTTCCCTATTTTGACCCAACTAGTCTTGACTGTCGACCTCCTGTAGTTGCCCCTGTTCTCCAAGATGATGTTGCTTTCTATGAACTGTCTCAACCTTTTATGTTTATCAACGAAGGAAGTATAAATCCACAGCCCCACAAGACACTACTCCATCGCTAGCTACCAGCATAGATCCATCTCCCTGATTTAGACTTTCTTATTTCCCACAACAAAAGGCAAGCATGCTACTACTTAATACCCTACTAGCAATTTCATGTCCTATCGCTCTGTTTCTTCATCATACCTCACTTTCCTAACTGTTTTTGACAATATTCATTTTTCTAAGAGGACTTATGTGGCTCTTTCGGACCATTTTTAGAAAGTTGTGTATTGGCGGCACTTGAACATAATTACACTTTGGAGATTGTTTCTCTTCCTTTGGACAAAAACCCAATTGGATATAGTAGGTCTTCACTTTGAAGTGCATTCTATATAATTAGATTGCCCGTCATAATGCTTGGTTGGTTGTCAAAAGTTTTACGCAAATTCATAGAATTTGCTATTAGGAGACTCTCTTCTGTGACCAAGATAGCTTCTGAGTGCATCTTGATCTTTATTACTATTACTTATTAATGACATCTTCATCAGTTAGATATCAATAATGCATTTCTTCATGATGTCTTGAAAGAAGAATTCTACGTGTTTCTTCCTCTGAGGTTTGTGAAACAAGGGAGGCTATGGTTAGTCTGCAAACTTAACAAACCTATTTATGGTCTTAAGCGATCTCTACGTACATTGTTCGACGAGTTTAGTAATACAATATTGTAGTATGGCTTCTATCGGTGTCAAGTAAATCACTCTATGTTTGTTTACCATGTTGGTTCCATTGTGGTGTTCTTAATTGTTTATATTGATGATTTTTTCTTTTATACAGAATAATGACACATCTATTGCTGCTCTGAAAGAATATTTTGACGCTCCTTTGATAGTAAAGATTTAAAACCACTTATTTACTTTTCTTAATATTGAAGATGCTCATTTTTTTTAAAGAAGCTTTCTTTCTCAACAAAAATATGCACTTGATCTATTAAAATACCAAATATTCTAAATGCAAGGTAAGTGGTATTTCCCCTGATGTCAACAATAAGCTTTCAAGATGTGGCTTCATTTGGTGGCCCAACTTTTTATCAAAAACTAGTGGTGGATTGGTATTCGGTAGTTGATAGAAATTTACATGAAAATTTAATAAAATTATTTTCAATTGAGAAGATCATTTAATAAATCCACTTTACCTCGATACGTATGTCGTGGACCCAAGATTGGAACCTGACACATTTGCTCGTTGGTTTCACAGTCACATGCTTCACCAAGACCGATAGTTTAATTAATATTAGTAAAAACAAGCTAGTTATATAGAAATTCAGATTTTCTTTCTCTACACATCCGTTTTTAAAAAAATCGAATGAAATTACATTTTTGCCCTTTCATTTTTTGAAAAAATGCTATCATTCAAACGAATTTTTGTTTCGTTCAAACAAACCTGCAGTATATGGGCTGTGGAATGAGATTTTCAAACGAGGTTATTTTTCGATCGATTTATATAAACAATGTATCAAAATTTATCTACTCTGAATTTTATAAACTTCGGGACTGATTTAAAGTGAAAAAGGGTATATTTTGGACTCAAAAATTGTACCCAAAGAATTAAGGAAAAATGATTTTCCCTCTTAATTCTTTGGGTACGATTTTATTAAGCTTAAACTATACCCTTTTCACTTAAAATCAGTCCTAGAGTTCATAAAATTAAGAATAGATGAACTTTAATACATTGTTTGTAGAAATACGTCGAGAAACTGCCTATTTTAAAAATCCGAACCAAACGCGCAAATGTTACAGTTGGCAGAGACGCGGTTTCTCGACCTATTTCTACAAACAAAAAATTCATTCGAATGATGCGGTGGAATTCGAATGACAACGTTTTTTCAAAAAATGAAACGGCAAAAGTGTAATTTCACTCGGTTTCTTTTGAAAATGGGTGTGTAGAGAAAGAAAATCCGAATATCTATATCGCTGGCCTAAAAATATCAACATACATTTATTTTTTATGATACATATTAAGTAAAATACAATTTTGTTGGTAAATATACAAAATAGAATTTTGCGTCCAAAGCAAAGTACTCGAAGTGAGACCAATCTCTAGAAATTAGAAATTTTCAAATCTAGAAAGTAAGAAATTTCTATCTATATATTTTTTTAGGTGGTAAATAAGACGCAATTATCTAGAAAAGTAGGAGATCTTTAAATGACAAACCTCATCTAATCTTCATAAGTATTTTCTACTAATACAACAACCAATTTCTCCATTCTCGGTCGACAACCAAACAATGAGAATTTAATTTGAGTAAAATTTCTCCTAATTTTCTAAATTTAAATTCGTGTCAAACAAAAAATATTTTTTGAGATAGAAGCATTTTAAACTTTGAAATCTATGGATATTGAAAATTTTGTTTCCAATATTCATGTGTATGTGGGCCTCGCTTGATCTAAACTTGCATGGCTACGTAGCCACAGTACTTCCCACACAAGGTTTAGCTTAGGCATGGTGCGGATGGCTGAACCTCTGTACCATTTTCTATCCAATGGTAGAGATCATCTGATGCACGGTCGTGATCATTGTACACTTATAATATTGTCGTGTTCACCAGTGACAAAAGGACATGGTACAGGTTAGTCGGGCTGGATTTCACGGTGGGCACATGAAGTTGAAATCTGTCGTGCACAAGCCTGGCCCATTGGACTATTTTTGTAAACATGTGGAGGTAGAATTTCTTAATTTTTTTACGACGAAGGTGTCCGTGCCTCTTAGATGCAAGTCTCCCTAGTTATCCACACATAATGGATAAATTTACAGAGAGTGATTCTTTGGATTAGAATGAGAATCGAACTCAGTGTCACTCTTAATTAGAATTTCTTAAGTTAGAGTTAGCTTGTTTAAACCCAAATTAGGTTAGGTTGAGACATTCCATGACTTGATAAAACTGCAAGAACACGAAATAACCCATTTTATTCATTTGTTTATTACGAAGGATCACCAACCTGACCTCATCTACCTTTTTATTTTTCGTTGAAATACCACACTCCCAAATGGGGCCATTCAGCAAAACTCGGTTTAGATGGGCTTGGCCAAAAACATTGGAGAATCCTAACCATTCAATGGGAGGGCTTGGCATTTTTCTTTTGGTTTCTCAGATTAGCAGCTCTACGGAGACTACACATTAATTATAAGTTCGGCTCTATATGATTGGGTAGGATGGATAGGGATTTCATAGATGATGTAATTCAAAGGAAACTTAAATCTAATTATCACAACATTATGAGATGAGTCATGAAAAAATAATGGATTATAGCAATCAAAATTTCAAAGTCTAAAATAAAAAGCTAAAATAACTAAATGAGGTTCAAATTTTATACAATCAATATATTTGTTATTTTCTACATATTTCATCAAAAAAGATGTGACTCACCTTAATATTTAGAAAGAAGTCTCTTGAGATAAATCTATTCAACCTGATTGAACACGAAGTTCCTATAGCATCCTGGAGTTGCATCTATTTAATCTTTAGATGTACCCTTTTGGAATTTTGTTACTTGTTTTCAAAATTGTTTAAAAGCTAATTTTGAGTCGACTCGAATAGGACCTAATTATTTGACTCATTGGGTCATTGAGTCAAATGAGTCTCCAAGACCCTATTACCCACTCCCGGATTTATACATACAAACTACACAGTGTTCCACCTATTTATGAATTCTCCTTTATATTAAGGTTTTTGACAAGAGATAGAATATGAACAAAACACAAAAATGTGCAGATCTTCCTGAGCCAAAATACAATTACTTGAAAAAAAAAATTACAACTAGAATAATTTCTGGTTGACCAATTTAAGTACACATAAAACTAGAAACTAGTATCCTAATGATTACTTTGAATCCTCAAGGGCAATGTATATTACATGATCAAAGCATTTCTCTTATAAACATATACTCCTTAATTGCATACAGTACCTACATAGAACTAGCTCTAAAACACTAATTTCTCCTCAGCCAAACACATTTGGGTTTCTTCAATTCTCTTTTTCTACAGGTTCTATCATCAAAGGCAAACCCCTTTTGAACTCCACATAAGGGTATGATGTTGGATGATCTACTCCTTCATTGGTCCATCTGCAACAAAGAACACCACCAAGGCAACTTAGTCTACCTTTTTTCCCCCTCTGCTTAACAAGTTTATGGCAAAAAAAGGATAGAAAATTAAAGAAAGAAGTGACAATCATGCAATTCTTGTGGCTCATATGATACATTATGAGCGTTTGTCTATGGACCATGGTATGTAAGAGCATTCCAAAAGAAAGAAAAGGCAAAACAACTATCATACATAATACCCAGTGATGATGAAAGCTTACCTGAAATTGAGTACAAGATGGTGAAGGAAGAATGCAGTCTCTACTTTAGCAAGTTCGGCCCCGGGACAGAGGCGTGGTCCTCCACCAAAAGGAATAAATTTCTTGCATGTCCCTTGTCCCTGCCACACCAATCATGGCTTTAGAAGCACGCACCACACCCTCTCTTTTTAATCTTTCACATGCATGCTGGAATTGAGAGTGACACGGGTGTTTTTTTATAACAAAGGGTACTAGTGTTTTTGATAATACAGGACATTTGGTTTTCATTTTCCTTCCTTTGTCATCACTCAAAGTGGTGAAAAAATATACCGGTATCCCTTTTTTATAAAAAATACGGGTGTCCCTATCAATTTTCTTATGTAATTTAGGAAGAACTTATGTCTTTTCTGCTTTAAAATAGTATGTATGGTAGATGTATAAATGAGGGTTGGAGTCATTAGAAGTCCAGAAATTAGAACTAGATATGCAGGCTTGTTGGGTTGGGTCCAGAATTATACTCTGAATTGGACTCAAACCTGACTTGACCCTGTTAGCTGAACTTTAGCCCAACTTTAACCCAATTTTATGAATTCATGTGTATTGAGCATTATTTTAAAAATCAAAATGACTTAGACCGATTCATTCCCAGCAAATCGATAGAATTTTGAGTCAAGCAAGTTTTACCGAGTGCTCTTTTTTTTCTTTTTCTTTTAATTCTTTTTGAAAACTCAGCTGAGTTTCTTGACTAAATCAAGTCTAGGTTTCAAGTTTCGAACACAGATGCTGAGACAACCAAAGGCATAGTTAGTATTACGTA
The DNA here is from genome assembly GCA_022113865.1 of Chimonanthus praecox. Lineage (NCBI taxonomy): Eukaryota > Viridiplantae > Streptophyta > Magnoliopsida > Laurales > Calycanthaceae > Chimonanthus > Chimonanthus praecox. The sequence continues at coordinate 55,868,258 of CM039087.1, read as the reverse complement.
CTTGGATATCATATGTAAATAGGAGGTGCGCGTAACAAGATTGATACCATGGCATGAAATAGAATATTATGAATATAATACTATCAGGTTGACCCAAGAACTCAAACTAAACCCAAAAGTCAAAGTTCCACCTATAATATTAGACACAATGCAACTATTGAGACGCACCTGACAATAAAATGTTTATTATTTTAAAGAAAAAATAATTTGTAAAATTTAATTATGAGAGTAATGATGTTACCCTCTTAAGTTTCATACAAAATTTGGTGGTATAGTCTTAAGTTCCCTGTTAATAAGAAATTCTAGAACAGTGATGATTTCTTCCACCTGCCTGCACACACCTTCCCTTAAGGGGCCGGCCAGTCAAGATGACTGAAAATGTGGCCCAAGAGTTTTCTTTTAATTTTTAGGGTGGATATGATGATAGGTAATATTTTATGAAATAATAATAAAAAAATAACAGCTAAGACTGTAATTCCAGCAAAAGCCAAGTAAAGAATGTATACCATCCATCTCCAAGGACAAAAGTCAGAAGCATTTTCATGAAGAGAAGTGTCAAGATGTACTGAGCTGAAGACTGGAAGAACCTTCCATCCAGATGGTATTAAGAACCCTGCAATAACCCCATTTTATAATCTAGAAATGGGTCCAATATACTATAATAAAATCAGAAAATGGGTCAAAAGAATTGTTGTCACACCGTTAAACCTGACATCTTTTAGAGCTTTCCTGTGGACAAACTTTACAATGTTCCCACATCTTAAAGCTTCATTGATCACCTGCAAGGTTTGACAGAAGTAAAGTATTCTGTTTCAAGGCCAAATATAGTCATCAAGAAAGAGATTGACTGATTTACATTTTGTGTGAATTCCATTTTCTTGTAATCTTCCAGGTTTAGGTGCTCCCCTGCCGTCTTTTTAACTCTTATTGCCTGATGCTCCTCCTGTCAGCATTAAAATAACCCTTTTAAGTACTTCTTTATTCTCTAATTAGATAAAAATATGTATGATTCTTGTACCTTTAGCTGGTGAAGAGCCATTGGTGAAGTCCCAAGAAAGTAAACTGTTATTGACATTAGTAGATAGGTTGTTTCGTAGCCTCCAAGCAAAAGATCCAACACAATGCTCACTTTCTCATCATCACTCAAACTGCTATTCGACAAAAGGACATCTAGAAAGTCTCCTTTCTCATATCCTAAAACTCCTTTTCTCCTCTCTTCTATTATGGTTCTTACAGTGGAAGATATCCTGTTTCTAGCCTACATCCATTAAAAACAACACAAAATTATCACTTAAAATTGAACTTTTTGATATTAGAATAGTGCAAAGTTTGCATGGATCAGTGAAGAAAAATGCTAATAGTGTTGTGGTGGTACCTGTACTGCCTTTGCATATGGGGCTCCTGGAATATATATTGGAAAAGATACCAGTCCTTTCATGAAAGTGAGGAAGTCTTCCAATATCTTTGCTGTCTGTGGTTCTTCGGGTTTCAAGCTCAGTATCTGCTTCACGATTACATTGAATGTGAACTGTAGAGATTCAAGGAACAATTAGAAGAGAGACAGAGGATTAATGATTTGCTAGAATCAGACTATTCAAGTATGTCCCTTACCTTTCTTGCTTCTTCGCAGAAAATGACTCTCCGTCGCTTCTTCCACGACTCAATTGCTGAGATTGCATGACTGTCTATGTCATGGAGATACTCAATCTTTGATTTCCATGTATTCGTCAATCCAAGTGCAATGCTCCTAAGTCTTTTGTGAGCTTCGCCGACCACAACAAGCATCGATAGTTTTCCTAGTATACCATGGATGGGCTTTGGATAGCTGCACTGAAACAGCTTATCTTCATTTTGAAGCACAAACGCGTTCAGCTCATGGTCACATGAGATGATGGTGGGGGAGCCAAATAGATGTGATCTGAACACCTTCCCATACCTATCATCAAACATTTCAACATCAAAAGAAAAATATATAATTTAAATTTTAAACAGAGTACAAGCATATGACTCAGTTCAGCTTAAATGAGATACAGGTATCAATTCACTCTGTCACTGAATTCAACTACATCGATGGCTGCCATGACTAATTCTAGTAGTAGGCATGGGGTCATTATTCTTCGGATCCGAAATAAAAATTGAAATAGAAATCGAGAACTACCAATGAAACAGAGACAACACATGGCATGAAAAATAGAATAACAATTCATATTTATGTGCAAGGAGTTTATCTTCACCTGGAACAACGGTCTTCAAGGAAACTTCCAATAGTATATGACTTGTGTGGTTTTAGAAAGGCAAGTGTTTCACCCAGAACAGGCCATCCCATACTCCCTTGAGGTATATTTGTCAGCTCTTGTTTTACAAACCTGGAATGCACAGGAAACAGAACAAGAGCTAATACCAACAAAAGAATCCAAGGCCATAGCTCATCTGCCATATGGCTTTTTCTCTTAAGCTGCCTTGTACCTTCTTTAAACTTATTAAAACTTTACTAACAAGGGGAAGAAACACTAGTTTGAAGCATAAATAAAACTAGTAATGACTCTATAACAAAACAAGATGACCCATTTGTTTAGGTTGGCAAGATATTTATAGCTAGGAACAGTAGACCCTTATGAAAGACAAACCCTTTATCACAACATTTTTTTGGTTTTCCACTAAGGTGTACAAGTGACAAATTGATAGGAGACCTTTTAAGCAACAAAACTAGCTTTTTTCTTCTTCTTTTTTTCCCCTCTTTGAGTGGAAAGGAGAAGCATGTTAAAGGTTGGCAATATGATAAGCTAGTTTGGTGCTTAGATCTAATGAGTTGGCTAACCCTAGACAAAATAACGTTTCAGATTCCACATCCAAGATATAATCTGTTTTCCCAGAGGGAATATCATAGTTTTTCGAAGATAATATAACCCATGAGCATCTTGTTTTGCAAATTAACCAAATTACCCACTGATAACTATAGAAAATAAAATAAAAAAAACCCTAAAATCTTAAGATGCTTTGTTCATTCTCTCCCTTTAATGGAAAGTTTTATCTCTAATTTGAGAAACCCAAAAAGAACAAATCTACTTAGCTCACCAATGGATGGTGATTGTAGGGGGGATTTATTCATATACCATGGATTTACTGGCTCTCTTCTTTTTCATTTTTTAGCAAAGGAGGCTACCAAACCTATCCAACAGGCCTTTTGACCAGGCCCCCCATGTCTCATGCTCTCATCTTTCTTGCATTTCTTTTGCCAAGTAAATGAAGCAATAAGCCTTAAATTGGTTAAAATAACTGGCAATGGTCTCAGAAAGTAAGAACAGCATGAGAACATCACTTGTAAAATTTGTATGACTTTTCATCACCCTGATAAAAAATTTGAAAAGATGGATGAAATTCAAACATCAAATCATTTTTATTAATATGGGTGGGACGTTGACTGCTTACACCAATTTGTATTGAATCAGATGGTGATACCAACATAAGGCCGCCGCATCATCTAACTAAATATTTGTTCTTTTTATATAAATATGTGTAGTTTCAAGAGAGAGATGTTAGCGATTAGTTTTCGGGAGTGCTTGAGACTACATTGGGTTTGAAGGAGATTTTTTTTTTTTGACCAAGGTGTCAAGGCCTCTCTCTCAGACACAGTGTAACTCTACAAAGGGTGGAGTGAGAATCGAACTCCGACTTCCACTTCCTGAAACGGATTCCTGGCCATCAATCAAAGAAGTTTTCAAGTCTATCAAACTCTAAAACCAACTCTTATTCTTAGGTTTTAGTTTATTTTATATAAGAATTTTTGTTTAAAAACTTTATATGAGGTTAAGCTTTGGTTCACGAAAAAAATCAAAGGGCCTTTCTGAGTTGAAAGTTGGACCCCACAATCATATCATGTCCAATTTTCAATTTCGAGGTATTGAATTCGAAAGGATTATGAACAAATGTCTAGCCATCTAATGTTCGTCATTATTACAAATACTTCTTTTTTGTATACACTGGTTAACAATTTGTAGCGATCTACTTTCCATTACCCTTATCTATAAACTCTACTACTTATTATGTCAAGACTAACTATATCAATGTATATTTTGATGGCTTTCTACTACTACTACTACTTTTAATACTTAATAACTGTTTGATTCTTAAATGTAAGTGTTGTTTTTACATTCCACGTATGTATTAAAACAATTTTTAGTAAAAGATATCATCCTCTTACTGCTTTTTGAACGAATAGGTAAGTATCATTCAAATACAGTAAGAAAAAGAACCTCCCAAACAATTACAAACAAATGAGAGCCCACAGCAAAGGACAAGCACCAAAGGGACAAGGGAAAAAAAAACAAAAGTTAAGAGCCCACAACCGAGCCAGACAATTAAACAAAAGATTAAAAAATGACATAACTGCTAGTGTCACAATAAGGTTTGTCCTTTTATTTTTTTAATGGGAGCAACCCAACCTTTGGACTTTCCTTAATGGGCCTCATGTAGCCCATCCCTCTAATCAAATCTTTAATTTGATTAGGAGGGACCTTAAATTCATCCACACCTATCGACTGGGCCCGTCAAATCCTATATGCCCGTGGAGTGGCATGCACACGTGTGAACCAAAAAAGGCTTTTCAACTTGTCCCTCAGTGTGTCTGTTTATGCACTAAATCATTCTTTTTTCCACTGTTGGTCGACTTTAAAATCATGGATAGATAACAGTGGCTTATTTTAAAGTATTAAAATGATTATGATTATCATATTGATCTGGTGCATCCACACGTGGGCACATACACCTAGACAGCATCCACAGGCATGCATGGCCCATTCATGAGTGCACACATGTAAGCCAGTTCTACTTTTTGAATATATGACAAATAACATCAATGACCAAAAAGAAAAAAAAATAAAAGATGCAGGGTTTGGTGCTTTGCGTACATGAGAGTTGCATCCATGTAGGTCTGCAATTTGGGTGGACTGAGGTGGATTTTTGGGTTTGTCTGAGTTTAAACTTGAATTGTAGTTAAAAGGATTTAAGTCTTAAGTTAATTTGAATCAATTACATCCAAGTCAAATCCAAATTGTATTTGTAGAGTCTAAGGCTAATTTTAAGACCGAAATGTATAAACAAGCTTAATTAAGTTTGGGGTTTTCTTTTTGAATTTAGGTGTGGGAAATCGCAGGATACCCAGCATAAAACTTCTACGGGTGAGCCCATTATCCTTAGGGCAACATCAAGGTTAGGCCATGGGGGCTCAAACCGAGACTTCCTGAAAAGAGTAACAACCAGTTGAACTACACCCATGTAGGTTACTTAGGCTTTTTTTGACTAAAATGGGCCTCTTTTGTTTTTATCTATAAAGTATAAATTGTAAGTTACATAAATTTTATATATAAAAAAATGAGAAATTTTAAAAGAATCCCTAATTTTTTTTTTTTTGTTGAATATGAAGAAGGCCCCGTACTTTTTCTATGTTATGGAGAAAACCATAAATTTTTTATAAGTCATTTCAAAAGGGCTCTCTTTGTTCAAATTTAACATATGTTACATGGATTTAGATGTATCATCTCAAATTTTTAGTAAGCAATGGTTGTTTACAATATTTTACCATACAAAATGAAACCATAACTCTAAGTTTACCATTAGTACTAGAAGTTAGAAACATTTAATACTGTTAGCCATTTGATTCTTCAACTTTGATTATTAAATTCATGGCCTTTGATTATATAGCTAATTATTATTTTTATATAAACTTGAGTTTAATACTTTAGCTAATCTAGAGGTGTCCTTTAACTTAATATATTTTGATGCGGTAAAGAACTCTGTTAAAATAATTTTTTTAATAAAAAAATTCACCTCCATCGAACTTAACATTGCTTCATGGATTTTAATCTATCATTTTTAAAATTATAGTGGATATGACTTTAGACTTCATTAAACCACACAATTGATAGTAGACCTTTAGATTTGTCAAAATACAAAACTTGAAAAGCAAAAACTATTCCTAGCTATTTGATTTTTCAACTACAATTATTAATTTCATGACCATAGATTAGATAATTAAAAATTAAATATGTCGTTGAATTTTGATAATTTAACTAATCTAAATGTACATTTTAGTTTTTTGTACTTGGATGGGACTAAAGACTATGTCTACCTTTAATTTTGAAAATGTCTAACTTGAATAGTTCAAAAAACTTATGAAAAGTTTGGGCTTCTTCACAATATGGAAATTTTTTTAGATATTAAGCAAAAAGATTGGTACTTCTTTTAAAATACCTTTAAAAAATATTAAATTTTACGAAAATGTGACTTAAATTTAGACATTTAGACCAAATTCAGACTTTTATATTAGGTCTTGAGATCAAACCCCCCTCAACACAAAAGGGCTCCTCTCTTTAGTTTTGTACTCGTTATGTACAGATTGGTGGTTTATACATTTTCTAAGAATTAGTCAGATGAGTCATTTGAATACTTTGGATTAAAGAAAAAAAAAAGACTTTAATTCGAGTTAGTGTTGTTTCTTTGTCCGAAGCAATGCGTAAGGTATATTTTGTTAATTGGCTCATCACACCATGTCATCGATACTATTAGATTTTATGAGGGTAAAAGTGGGATTTTCGCATGGCATGGATCATGCAGAAAGGATCTGATTTGACAGTAGAGCTCCAAAAAAGGTCTTTGCCCAACAATGGAGTTTTTGCATGGATAAATTAACATTCTTTTTGTTCTTCCTTTACTATGGTAAGATACACTGCACCTGCACCTTGTGTAGCCTAATAAAATTTCATTATTCCTAATGTCATTCAATGGTAGATATGTGACAGTTCAAATAAAAAATGATCCATTATTGTTTGAATAAATTAAACATAAAGTTCATTGTTTAAGATATATATTAAAAAAGAAAAGAAAAAGAGGACAGTATCAGATACTGTCCTTCCTTACTTTAAGAGTAGGAATCTAAGTTCTATCCGTTTCAATTTTTTTTAATGTCAGTATCAAACTGCATACAAATATAACAAAGAGTATGCATAACAGTAGCCTAAGTAGAAATGGGAAAAGAAGAAGAAGAAGAGGAGTACTATGAAAGAAACAAATGATAATCGAATGTGTAGAATACCTCATTTTGCAAAATTTATTATAACGGTTTTTTTTTTTTTTTTTCATATACTCTCAAAGTACTTGTCCTATTTTGAAATTTTTTATTTTTTAAAGAACATTTTATAAAATATTAGTTTTCAAATATTAGTATTTTATTATTTGGACAAGTCAAAGCTTATAAAAGAAGGTTTTCTTCCCATCACGTTATAATGTGATTTGGAGTTGAAAATAAATGAATTAGACAAGTAATTTGAGACAATTCCAAAATACTTTTGGGAGGGAGGAAGTATATGTTTACAATATTTTTGCTAAACGAATTAATTTTCCCTCACAAGTTTTTTTTTCATGAAATAGCATTATTTTGTTTAACCCCGACATGAAAATGGTTTTTAAAAAACAATTTAAACAAATTTCAAAGAAATTCATTGTTGCAGTGGGTTGATAAAACTAGTTGGGCCCTTCTCTGCTTTGTCTCTGTATCTTCTTAAGCAATCAATTGTCTAAGGCAAAATTGACTCAACAAAAAACTTATTTATAAAAGCTATTGTATATATTTTTTAAACCCCCTAAAAGATAACAGAATAGATACCCATCATATAATCAAATTATAAACCCCAAAAATACCCATACATGGCAAACTTGATTAACCCCACTGAACTACCGAACATCTACATCTCATCTTGATTTCTAAAAATCAAAGAACATCTATCAATTTTAAAAACTTCGACATTAGAAGTGCATAGGTATGTACCATAAATCAACATAAAAATCAATCATGATAAAAATATATAATGTTGGTATCGCTAATTGATGCATACATTCACCTGTATATTTACTCTTTTTTCTATGACTGAAGTATCTAGGCCTCTTAGAGTATCCAACTAATTTTGGAGAAAGATAACTCTAAGGAGAGTGGTTCTTTGAAGTGAGTGAAAAGTGAACTCAAAACTCTCTTCTTTGAAGCGGGTTTGTGACCATTACTCTCATGCATACATTCACTCATGTGTATACTTAAAAATAATAATTTTTAGACTATCATATGATAATTCATAATAGAGGTCAAAGTTGGAGTTGGTAAATGATTTTACATGTCACAAGAATGGCCCTTCTTGTGGGGGAACATCCCAACACTCTAGAAGAAGAGACATAAGCTGCTGCTGCAATTTTTTCTTTTTTATTTTTTTAAATTTCAATTTCGATTCGGTGCTTTCTCAATCCACATATCCACATGGGGGCCCTAAACCAGACCTATTTTCTTCTTTTGCATTTGCATTTCTTGGTTATGGTTCTCTTAAGTTGTAAACTATGATTGTTGATTTGGTCCAAAGGGGGCATTGATTTGACATGTAATTGGCTGGAAAGCATAGTATTTCTCCACTTATTGCAAGCCAAAGGGATCATATGACTTGACAAGTGAGGCCTCATTGCACGTATTCTTCTTGGGTTGTCTGCAATCAATAGTTGGATTGCTTGATTTTGAAATAAAGCCTAAAATGTAGTGGAACAAGTATAAACAAAAGGAGACAAAGGAATGGTGTTTCAAACTATCAATCAAAGAAAGAGGTGCAGTTTCATGCATTTTGTGGTGGTGGATACTGCATACTCATTATGTTATTGGACTTTGTCGCCTCTCTTTGTGTGGGACACACGTGTGTGGAACTCAAATGCTCTTTTTCTTCCATCATTTTTGCAATTTTCTATTTTTTATTAGAGAAAATTTAAGATATTTGATATCAACAAATTCATACATGCATTCATATACTTAGTTCATTACTCGACCGACGTGGACACTATCTTTCAATTTTGGCATTTTAATTGGGAGAAGGAAATAGATCTTTTAAGAAGGTAGTAGTATTATTGTTGTCTTTTTTCCAGCTTTCATTGTTATTGGAACTATGTTGTATGGCTCGACAACTACCCCAATCGAATTATTTGTCTCACTCATTATCAGTGGGATCAGGGATACTTTCAACAAAAAATATATAAAAGATTTGCCGCTGGACTAGCCAAAAATCTAAGCTTATCGGAAGCTTGGTTTAAAATTTCTAAAAAATTGATTTTTATGATTACATCGGCATTAATCCAGCAAAGGGTGGATTATTCAGAGCAAGTCAATGGACAACAAGGATGGAATAGCTGTTGGATGGTTAAGACATCCTGTTTTTAGATATAATGGACATAACTTTTTGTATGTCATGAGGTTACTTTTTTTTGAAACATTTCCAATAGTTTGGGATTAGAATTTAGAGTTTAGTGGTTTTTCAAAAATAAATTTCAGTGGAAAAATGATTCTCAATTATTGACATATTGAAGCTAAGTGTAGCATTGTTTGATTTTTTGATGAACTGCTAGACATCCACTCTTAACCATTTTGACGAAATGCCAAAGGTTGTTTAGAAGCCCTACCCAATCATCTCTTACCTATGGTAATAATACTATAGAAATGATTATGTACAAGAGGCAGTTAACATATCTTATGATACAAGAAAGCAATATTAGCACTGAGACTTACTTTATTTCATAAGGATAAATAATTAAACCATTACATCGTACTCAATTTCATTCAGATAAAGTAATTGCAACATTTTCAATAACCTCATATTTATGTCAAGACAGTTAAAAAAAGGAAATTAATTTTTTATTTAATAGAGTATGTGAACAAGTAGTTCTTAACATATTGAAGATCTAGTCATAAAGTACTTGAAAATTAAAAATTAAGATAAAAAAACAGTTAGCCATTACTCATCAAAGTCCCTTATGATACAAGCATTAATTACACTGTATTCGGATCAAATGGCTACTACCACCTTCCACTTCTGCTCTGAAATTTTTATTCTGAAAGAATTAACCATGATGCTTTATTTAATGAGGACCAATGACCATTTACATGCCAGTTGGCAAAGATATGCTTTCTATTTTTATTTTTTTTGAGGTTTGGAGATGTCCACGCATCGCACTTAACTAGTTCTCCGGAGTGTGTGAAAATCTCCCTATCTACACACACCTGGTAAATAAAAGATATGCTTTCTATTACCATAACTAACGTAACAAATATATCATTCCTACCCTTTTGCTTTTCTTTTTTCGCTTTTTCTTTGGTCTATAATTTTTAGACCTCCTTGTACCGGTTGTATTTATTTTTATTAAGATCTCTTCTTTGTTACCCTTCAAAAAAAAAAAATATCATTCTGACCAAGTGTCAATTAAATATGACCGATGATTCGAATAAAATGGCTAACCACTTTTGTTCTCAAATTTTTATTCCGACTAACTCAACAAATATGCTGACGCCCGATAGACCAATTACCGGCCAAATGACAATGATATGCTTTCTAGTGCCATAACTAAGGTAACAAATATATGTCATTCCTAATAGGTTCCATTAAATATATACAATGATTCATTGGCGATCATATTTGACTAAGATCATTCAAAAGTGGACCCTATTGTGCTATACAGAAATGGGGTGTAAAGAAAACTCTAAGAAATAGTAATAACCAATTCATCCTCCCATTGCCCATGAGAAACCCAAATTCCGTTGAATTGATATTTCACCATGTGATAATCTTCCACCAAGATCAAGTACAAGAGCATCATGTATCCAAGATAGCCTCCATTCAGTGGCTGATTTTTGTATGCAAATAATTCAGAGTTTCAGATTATATACATTTACTGCACCTTGATGGTTGTGTTTCATTATCATCATCGTCATCATAGCCATAATCCCATCCAGAGGCCGATGTAATACAATTTTTCAGAACCATATTGTATCAACCGTACACCGTATTTCTCGACCGATATACCGACGATATAGATTGATCCGATATCAACCGATATTCATAATATCGGTTTTTTTTTAAAAAAAAAAAATCAAAACAGTGGTGGGCCCGAGTTCATATCTCGGCCGATATCGGACCAATATTGGCCGATATTTTCGTTTTCAATTTTTTTTTAAAAAAAACTTCCTTTTGAGTTTTTTATTTATTTTTAATTCAGAAAAAAAAAATACAGATATTTAAAAAAAAAAATGAAAAGAGGAGAGAAATTTTCTGGCCGAATTTTCAACCCCTGATCCCATATATATGAGGTCTGCTACCTTCATGGTTGTGTTTCTATAGAGAAAATTGGTCCACTTCCCTAGGATTCTGAGTATGCGAACATAGGCCTCACCACATTGTAGAGGTCTACTATATCATTCCTCGTCGCTAACCTTTAAACTTGGCTGGGCTTGAAGTTCCAACAGTTATCAGATGAAAATCCCTGCAAAACTAAATATTCCTTGAAAAACAAGCTGGCTTCAGATATAAGCTTTAGTTTCAGTTTGTACACGAGTACAGAAAGAACTAGAAGAAGAAAGAAGGAAAACATGCACCACAGCATGATGATGCACTAAACATTTTAACCAAAGAACTTCACTGCACAGCTCATTAACCATTAATGCCGTTGAGTCGGTACCTCTATAAATCAAATCTTGGCACTGGTATGCATGATTTTTACCATATTTTAATAAAATACCCTACTCTGCAACATCCCTGAGCATAAAACATCAGATTCTATCTAAAAAAGCCGTGCAGATCCATATATCTGTCCAATTGAAAGATGGTGATTACAAGGAGAATGCCATTCACTTTCTCAAGTAGCATGTTCCCACCTGCTCCAGCCCAGAACTGACCACAAGGGATGTGCCTTCCATTCAAGGTCAAATTATTCTCAACTTCAAAATTCTACATAACCTGTGTGGATTCATGCATATGCATCAATCTTCTAAATTAAAACATCATAAATCTTCTGCAAAAATGCTCTTTTTTTTCTTTTTTTTGAAAAATTAATGAATATGAACTTCGGCTATAAAAAGAAGAAGAAAGAAATACTTTAAGAGAGAAGAAACGTACATGACAAAAAATATCCATGTTTTACTGTGGTTGCCTTGTTCCAAGTCGTAACTTTAGATTTTTGAGTGTCCGAGCAACCACCAAGAGCCGTGGATCATCAGCAGGTATCTCACGGTGCTGAAATATTTGAAAAAAGAAATCTAAACGATCATGCAGCAGAAGCCTTTCAAACAGATATAAATATTGTGCAATACAAAGATTTAGAAGATGGTAGATAAAGACAATATAGTAGTGAAGAGAATTTTAAGGTTGTTTCAGCTAGGCTCCAGCTTAAAGATGAATCTTGCAAAAAAATCATTATTGGTTTCAACTTTCAACATGAGCGAGGAAAGAATATCCAGTCTTGTTAATGCCTTGGGTTGTAGGGTTGGTAAACTCTCAATATGGTACATGGGTCTTCTAATTGGTGTGCCCTAGAACCAGGTCATTGTGGGACCCAGTGGTGGAGAACTTTGTGTAGGTATATCAATATGATTCAGGAATTACCCATCCTTAGGTGGTAGACTTTGACCAAGACTACCCTTTCAATTTTCCCCTGTACCATATGTGCATTTGATGAATTGGATGTTACTAAGCCAAAGAAGCAAGGAGTTATGGACATCCCCACTCTTCAAGAAAGAAATGGTCTTCCTCTATGAAAATGGCCATGAAGATACGACGAAGAGATCAATGCTCTTTGGAGGGACAACCTATGTTCTTTGTAGGGAGTGGGATAGGATGGGATGGAGATTTGAGTTAGTCCAAGCTAAAAAGGGTCCAATGTGGTGAGAGCAGCTTCTAAAATGGGGAAGGTTGAGTCTTATGTGGGAAGTGTTCTGGAAAAGGTTTAAGGTTCCTTGTGGGTAAGGGAGATAGGTTGTCCTTTTGGGAGGACATCTGGGTGAATCTAGCTTTAAAGTATCTTTTCCTTGTCTGTTTCTAATTTGTCATACTTGAAATGCAAGTCTTATCCATTGTTCGGTGGGAGAGCAGTTTGGTGCCTAGAGTTCAGGTGTCCTTTTTCCAAGCAAGAGTCCATCAAAGTATGCCAGTCTACTTTCTAAATGATGTCTTTATTTGCTGGGGTGAGAAGTGAGTGTTTAGAATGGTGATCCTATCGGGGCACTCAAAAGTTCTTTCCCTGGTTGGTAGCTTGTCTACTCCACCTGCTCCTCATCGCTATTTATCAATGTGGCAGGGCATTGCCCCACCTGAGGTGGATGTATTTTGTAAGGCCACTCTGAGGTAAATCTCTCACAACGTGTAACCATCTTCAAAGAACAATCATTCCTCCAGATGTTGATATTTCCTGCATTTGTGTGGCACTGAGCAAGAGTCTACAGATCATTTAGTCCTCCATTGCCTCTTCACATCGTTCATCTAGAATTCTTTCCTGGCTCTATGCAGTGCCTTTTGGTCCTTTTTTGATATGAGGCTAGGACAGCACTTTTTTAGTTTCAGCAAAATCCAAAAAATACTGCAAAAATTAGTGAACTATATGTAGCAATGTTCCCCTATGAGACCTTCATGCAAACAGCCCGATGGGCTCCACTTGGACCACATGAATGGAGGGTTTGAAAGGTCTTGGCTTGTGTATGATGCCTATAAATATTTACCTTGATTAGATAAATGAAGCCATGTTTTTTAAGGCCCTCAAAATTTCAACTTTATCTAATGGTGGAAATTCCTTGGTTATAGATCAATAGGCCTTAAAAAGTAAGATTGGTGCCAAATTGAGTACTAGTGCAAATCAAGGGGGCTAAGTGGGTGTGAGGGGGAAATGAATTCAATAGGTCCATGTGGACCTTACAATCGAAAATTGGCATGAAAGTCTCATGAGAATTGTTCTTAGGGAAAATTGTTATATGCACGTAATCAATGAATCGTAGAAACCAATATATACTAGCCAATATAGATGTACTTGCTCAAAGACTTAACAACAATACCAGGATACAGAGTGGAGCATAGAATATTAACATCATACAAAATTTGCATACATGAGCATAATAATGAAGCATTATATACTGCACATCATGATAGTAAGTAAACAGGTCAGAAGTGGACTAGGAAAGGTTGATACATCAAATATATCGACCAGGTCTTACCACCAAACAGATTCATCAAATAAAGATTCAAACTCACATGTCTGACCAGATCCATCAACATTGGTTTCATTGGTCATTCCATCGACATGAGGTCAATATGAATTTTGTCCATCAATATTAAATTCAAGAAGCAATCATCTGATACAGTGGACCCAAATACAAGTTCAAAGGGAACGGCAAAATCATTTGGTTGAACCCACCCAATTCTAGCCCTGTTGAGTTTATGATACATAAAGAAAACAAGAATGTGATACAGAGCAGTTCTTTCTCAAAGATGCACAGAAAGCTGCTTCTTTTTTTATCTTGACAAGGAACAAGATTGATATAATTCCTTAAAGACCTCCCTAGATGGAATGTTGTATCTCTTGCAATGGAGGCCTAAAAATAAATTGTTGAAAAGGAAATAGACTAGGACATGAACTGATGAACAAATTTCTTCATCTTTCAATATCATATATTATCCTAGGCATATCTGTGCCAGTGTTTCGACTATCCACTGTTCAACCCTTTGAATCATTGAATCATGGCTAATATGGAGCTTATATTGATAGATATATGGCAAGTACTGTACATGTCCTGAAACCCAGCCCATACAATTCCTCCTTCAGACTTGCATCTTCAAATTCAAGCAGATAGTGCTAACTATAACATTCAATTCCATTTTATTCCATGTCCAGCAGCTGAAGCATCATTAGCTTACGTTCTAACCCGAGTAGCATGGGGCACGTGGAATCCAGTTTGAATCAGCAAGGACCACCTTGCAAGGCTAATTACTCATGGGTGACCAATAGCAAAGTAGTACCATGAGGGAAAGGTGAAAAGAACTCCCACCAGGGAGTAAAATAGAACATGAAACCGTGAGCTCCCAAGCAATAGGAGGAGAAATCTCCGACTGCATGCCTGTTGAAGAATGAGCCGGCGACTCAAAGGCAGTGGCTTGGTTAAGGGAACCCACTACCAAAACATGTTGTTAAGAACCAAAAAATAAATTTAAAAAAAAGCTAAAAGAGGGCTGTCAAACAAGTGGCCCTACATCCAGTATGTTTGGCATTTGACATTTCAGATTGCTCCAGTCCAATACAACTAGGATATTTTAAGGATGCCACTTTTCAGATTGTTTTTTTTTTCTTTTCAATTATGAGATGGCTTATTGGTTTTTTGAATAAATAATAACCAAGGCTGCATGGGTGCAGGTGCAAGTGTCAAAATCCGACAAAGGGTGCGAGGTGTTCGACTCAGAAAAAAAGGGAAAAATAAATTGGGGACTCGGAACTATATTCAAATAACTTGAAAGCATGTTAAGAAGTAATAGAAGAGTCCATGAAAAATGGGTGCAAGTGGCCTGTTAGAGCTACGGTTTATCTGTGTCTCTCGTGTTGCCAATTCCATGACCGAGTCAGAACCTTGCCTCTGGAAGATTGAAGATGGTGAATCAAGAAATTGAAGACCAAAAGCAAGTAGCAAAACTTCTCCATGTGTTTGGCAACCATACAGGTAAAATAGACCATAGCTGATCCTAGGTTGACAATGCTAAATGTGTACCAAAGGTTAGAGGATTGGTTTAGGCTCTTTCGTATTTTCAGATCCTCCTGGTGTGTCTCTTGAAATGTAGTTTTGAGGATCTGCTGAAATTGTTAGGAGCTGGAGCATCTGTTACATTGAGTTATTTTTAATCGTATGACATTGTATTGATGTGTATTAGTAATTATTTGTAGTGATTGTAAAAAAAAAAAAAATATTCCAAAAAGAAAAAGATATTTTCTTTTCACTCTGCAATTCTCGGTCTTTCGAGGGCCCGAGAATACTCTCGATTCCTCGAGCTCGGCACTTTGAGAGTGTCGCTCGGGACTCGAAGGAAAGGATTAGTCACATCTGCGGAAGTCTTATTTGTTTATAAAGGGCATCTGTTTCGATTATTTGAATTTTTTTTCCAAAACCTCTCTCAGAAACCCATCGCCTCTGCTTGGCCTTCCTTCTCTTTGTCAAATCTTCATCCTCTTCCATCATGCTCTTTCTGTCGCCGGTAACCTT
Organism: Chimonanthus praecox; assembly: GCA_022113865.1. Classification (NCBI taxonomy): domain Eukaryota; kingdom Viridiplantae; phylum Streptophyta; class Magnoliopsida; order Laurales; family Calycanthaceae; genus Chimonanthus; species Chimonanthus praecox. The sequence goes on along the minus strand of CM039087.1, from coordinate 55,852,180 downwards.
CTGTTCTCTGGAGTTTAGTTTCTCTTGCAGATAATCATTGTCTCTTGTTGTCATCATCATGTTTTTGCCGGAGATCATCTTCAATCGTGAGACACCATTTCTTTTGGAAAATCATCTTGTAAGCTTCACTTCTGCCTCTCATTTCTTTGATTTCCTTCATCTATTTTGGCGAAGTGCAAAAGGTCATGTGGGAAAATTGTTTCATGGGTTTTCATGTTCATTTCTTTTGAAAAATCGATTTGGGGTTTTCGTCCCTAGGTTATCTGCTACGACTTTTCCTGGTTTCATCATTTTCCAGTATTGTTAATCAGATTTGGGGTTTATCGTGTCTGGAATCAGTTGAGTTTTTTTTTTTTTCAGAACATGATCATTTTAGGCATCTTTCTGGGATTGGAATTTGTCCATTGTTTGAATCATCAGTAGCTTGGGGTTTACCAGTAGTTGGTATCTCTGAAGTGTTTTTCTGTTTGCAGCAGTCTGTCCCTTTGGCTCTCAAAAATGGTTAGAACAAAGAACTTGCCCCATTCTTCCTCTGCACCTCCTCCAAAGAGGCCTCGAAAGCAACAAACCCGTAGAACCTGTTCACCTACACCTCCTCCATCTCCTTCTCCTCCAGCTTCACCAGCTGTATCATCTAAGTCTACACCACCTCCAGAATCTCCCGGTGAATGCCATTTACAGTCAGTTTCTAACCCCTTGTCCTTTAAGAATGATTTATCCAGAATGAAGGTGTATTTTAGTGGACCTTCACGATTATCACACTGTTAGCATTCTTTCCAAGGTAGGGTTGGAAAACATTTTGAAATGGGGAAAGAATGCCTATTCTTCTCTTGTGACAGGCATGTATTCCTCCGTCCATGATGCCGCCTCTTCATCCTCCTATTCAATTAGAATCAAATTCACAAATGGTGAAAAAGTGGTACTCAATCCAAAGCTCATCTCTCCTCATACAAGTTCCGATGTCTAAAGGGGATGTCACTAAGGCAGAATACAAAATACCTACGGAAGATAGAGAAACTATCTGATACAGGAAAAGGGGATAGGGTAACCCTAAATGTCTAATTTGGTTCCCTAAAAATTAAGAGGGATGGAAAATAATGCAACCTAAAGCTAAACTGGAACTGAAATTAATTAATCAATTAATGTAAGCAATATAATAAACATAGTTCCACCACAAATAATCATGCAAGCACTGACAATTTAATGTGTTATTAGATTTAAATGACTAATCATAGAATAATTGGGTGATATATGATAAATAAATATGAAAGAAAAAAGGTAAATGGATAAATAGAGTTGGGGAAATAAGAAAAGGGGTGGTTCAGTCACTGTTGTGCCAATACGGATGAAGGATTTGGGCTTAAAGAAAGGGGGGGCAACACTATACCAAGGAAAAGAGGTTTGCAGCAACATGGAAAAGGTGTTAAGGGTGTGGCAGCACTGTAGTGATTTTCTATGGGTTGTGGCAGCAAGGAAAAAGGAATAGCGATGGTGCGGCAGCAACAGGGACCAAAGGAAGGGGCTGCAACAGCAGTAGAGGGCCTTAGGGAGAGGCTGTGACAGCAGCAGGATGGATTACGGTAAGAGGTGACAGCACAAGGAAGGGCTATGCAAGGTCTTTGCAGCAGGGTGAGGGCTATAAGCAGTTGTAGCAGCAAGAGGAGGCTTATGGCAGTAGAGAGGAGAGGGAAATAAAGTAGGACAGCGAGGGAAAGGATAGAAAAGGGAGCTGCTATTGCAAAGTGAAGGGCTATGGGAAGTTCTGCAGCAAAGGGGAAGGGCCTATGAAGCACAGATACTTCGAAACCCTTTGAGTATCGGTGTCAGGTGTGTATCCGAGATGGATACGGCCGGATACGGCTCGGATACGCACCCAATTAATTAAATATTTTTTCAAATATGGATACGCCACCGATATGCCTCGATACGTCACTGATACAAGTAGGTGTGCGAAGATACGGCACGCGACATGGTGGGACACGCCCGGTGTGCGAGGAAGAAAAGGAAGAAGAGAAAGAAACGAAGAAGGAAAAGGGGAGGAAAAAACATAGAATAAAATACCGTGATTTCTCCCCTTCTTTCTTTTTCTTCCCTTCGTTTTTGCCATTCGTTTTCGCCACAAAACCCTAAACCTCTTCAGTCATTCGTGCTGCTTGAGTGTTTGCGACGCTATAAAACCCAACCCTAACACTTTTGCAGTTTCGCGTGCTACCTCGGAAGAATAGAGTGGGTGCTAATCACGGCCCTTCTTATTCGCGTGCCTATTTCGTTTCCTACCCCTTTTAGCTCTCGTGAACGTGCGTAAGAAGATAAGTTAATGGCTTTATTTTTTATTTTATTTTTTTAATGATATTTTCGAGTCTTATTTCTCTTTTTAATTAAATACAATTTTTTCTCTAGTTTTTCACATGTTACTTTTTCCTATTTTTTCTATTCTTATTAGAAAACCCCCTTTCTTAAAATATTTTGTATCTATTTAAAAAAATAAAAAACTGTATAAAATGATTTTCTATTTTTTAGAAAATCTTTATGTGATGAATGCTATTTAGGTTTATTTAAATTCCTTTGATTTATTTGTTGATTTCTTAAATTTATTAATAGTTAATATTCATATTTAAATCTATATTAATATATTTTTGTGTCTATTTTTTTGTAAATGGTCAATTATGATGGATGATAAGTTTTAAATTTTTTCTATTTTTATTAAAAAACCTTATATAAGAAAAAATATTTTTTAATTCGGCGTATCCGGCTGCACCCGTATCCTAGTTTTTTCAAAATTTGTTGTATTCCCGTATCGGATACGACAGGTATCCGATACGCGCACCTGTATCACTGCTTCTTAGGGAAGGGCATATGGAGGGTTCAACTGCAAGGCTGTGAAGAAAACGAAAATAAGGAGAGGGGAAAGAAGAGAGAGAGATAGAGGATAGAAGATGTGTACATGGATAGAGAGGAAGTGGTTTCTCACCGTCTTCCGTGGCTTCTCGCTGGTTCGATTTCTCACCGAATTCAATGGATTCCACCATTACCATGCGCCGTACGTAAGGAGCAAAGTTTCATTCTTCATTTCATCATCGAGTAGCCCTAATGGGGCTTACATTGCTTATATAACTTGCATGGAAAGAAAAGGACAACAATATTACATGGAAATTCCTAGAATACCCTGAAATAAACCCAACATTACTAGACTAACACTAGAATAAAATAACTAAAAAAAAAATGCCAATAATAATTAAAAATACTAAATATAGAAAATGTTCCCGCATCACTATCACAACCCATCTTTGTGGTCACAATGCTGAGTGGAGAAACAAGAATGCCCTCAGATCTTCCAGTCTCCTCCCTAACATAATATTTTCACGTTCCATGTCTGCCGAAGGAAGGGGAACAAAGGAGATCTAACACCGTACATGGTCAATGTTTTTTACGTCGTTACCTTGGGAAATCCAATTTGTCTTCCAACCCTGATTTGCCATCATATTATTCATTTCAAATCTACTATTGGTCATGGCTCTGCATAATTTGGCCATCTCATGGCTGAGTTAGCTAAGTACTTTGGTCTTTCTTTACAACCAAAAGAATCGCCTTCACTTGTCCAACCATTAATCGAATCTCAAAGAGAAAGAAGCTCAACCGCAAGATGAGCCAGAGCCTACTCAACCAGATCCAGAGCAGCCTGAAGATCCAGCAGAGGTACCTCATCTGGCAGAGCAAGAACATTTGGCCCTTCCTCCGCTTGACGATCATGCATACTTTGAAAGCCAATTTGCAGAGCTTCGTCGAGATCAAACTGCACTTCGTGCAAAGTTTCAGCACTCACTGCCTTTGTGAAGAAGTCCATTAGGGGAATTTTCACATACCTGCACAATATCTCTTCATCGTGCCGACGCACTGATGTGGCTTTACCTCCTCCTCCTCGAGTGGGTTCAGAATAGGTGTTGGAGCATTTCAAGTATTGAAGACCGTAGCAAGGAGGCATTTCAAGTGTTCTTATTTTTATTATTGAGTCCTGTAAGGTGGATTAGACCTATGTGATCGAACCACCAAAAAAATAGTGTGTCGAGGATTAGATCTTGGTGGTCGAACCTCTCAAAATAGGAGTGTACTATTTGGGGTGTTGACCCCTCTTTAGTTGTTTCGGATAGCCCAAGGTTGGGTGATTCAAAGAGTGGACGTAGGTTCCCTTGAACCGAACCACTATAAAATCATTGTGCATTAGTGGTTTGATTGTTGCCTTTGCTTATTGTTCATTTGCACGTTTATTCAGTTGCACATTATTTTGTTTGTTCCAAAAATAATAAAAAAAATGGAAAAGGTCCTATTCACCCCCCCTCTAGGACCGTGCATCGTTTGAGCCCGTACTTACATGGCCAACAAAGGTGCATCACACATCTGTAAGTGTCCATTCAACAAAGATCATAACAGTTTTACCTTACAACACTCATATTGAAATCTGACGAACAAGCAAAACAATCTGTTTATGGAAACAGGGGATTATCTAGGTAAAAACATTTTTCTTTCAAAAACTCTTTCTTTACCAAAAATGGAAACCTTAAAAATAACCCAAAGTGGAAAGCGACCAAAGAAAATTTGTTGGTGCCAAAAGACTCACCCAAAGTCCTCGTTTCTAACATTTATAGTCATTGTACATCAAGGAGAAAAGAGAATCACCTTTAAACCTTTATAATAAGCTTCCACAGCAGCGAGGGAATGGTTAATCTTGCGACTTTGCATTAAATCCCATATATAATTGGCAGTAGTATATCCACCAGTCTGCAAACAATCAAATGCTCAAAACCATTATTCTTGTACTAAAAAAGAGTAAGGTATTGCATGAGTGTTCCCCAAATTGCAATTGGAATGACAGTGAAATTGGACACCAAACAGAGAAGAACTAGTAGTGTAGAACTAACACACTAATAGAAGAAATATTCAGACACCTACCTTCTCTCCTGCAGCAGCAAGCAGAAGATCATTGCCCATCTTAGCATTTAAGAAAAAATTTCTAGCAGTCATTTTTTCCTGAAGCAATGGCAACCATGTTATAAGAGAGAAAATGATATGCTATCAATTATGTAATCAGATACAAGAAGCAGGGTTATTTACCAATGTATCTTGAGCTAGTTGCATCCCTAGTGGAGTATGTCCAACCATTGCTCCCTCTATCAGTGTCTACAATCATACAAAGGCAGAAAATAAAGCTATGAATCTCCACATGCGTGGACATTTTTCATTAAATAGAATAGATGGCTCAGAAATGAGAACAAAGATGCTCATGAATGCAATTTTAACCCTTTGGATTCTTCATATAGCTACTTTGTAGTTTGTACAGTAAACATAAGGTAATCGTATTAAGTTTAAAATTACCAGCATACTCAAGCTAGACATACTAAAACGTGAAGAATTGAATAAGCAACATGGTCCCCTTTCTATGAATTAAGGAGAGAGTTAAAATTGTGCAAACTATTGAGCTGTTCAACCTATACAATGAAACTATAAGAGGAAGTTAAAGAGCAATGATTAAGATACAATTCTAGTATTTCAGAAAAACCAGTTCCTTTCATACCCGGTGGATGAACAGATGCCATTTCATACAAAACCAATTCATGGAGAAATTTCAGGAGGAAAAGAGCTACAATTGGTTGATATAGATAAAGCCTACAAAAGGGTACCAACTTAATTTTCTGAACGAAATATATGCAATAGGTGTCAAGATTACAGAGACATGAAGGGAAAACAAAAATTGTGAAGCAACAAGAGAAAAATCTGAGACTATACGCTGTTTACAAATAAAGACGATGTTGGTGGCCTTTCTAGTGTGATACGATTGAAGGAATTCATTGGGCCAAAAGCCATAGTAAGGCATTATGAATATATAAATCATCTTTTTTGAGGGATTAAAGACATCGGTTATTTTATGAAAATGAGGTGACAGATCTCATGGGAAACTCATGGCTGGACGGAGAAGCATTGTATATTGGATCCTCTACCACATACAGCTTTCTTTTGCACTCTTTTAACTAGTGCATTATAAAATTAGATACATCAACACATTATGTCACTTGTACTGTATAGATTTCTTATCATCTTCTGAATAATGAAATTTACATTACAAGATACTAATGTAGGAACTCACCACATATAGTTCAACCATGGGTGGCTTTCCAGAACTCATATAGTCTTCAAAAGCCTTCACAGCATGGTCTATGTCTCCACAATGCAAGTAGCACCTGCTCAAGATGTTAGCCAGTAGAAAGGCAATGTAAAATGAGATAACCAAACAAAATTTCATCAGATATTAAAGAAACTGCGCTAATTAATTGTGCAGCAGTATTGTGTGAGCATAATACTGGAATAAAAGGATACAGCATCAATACCAAATACCTATGGTGCACTGTATCACAGTGCAACTGTGCTGGATGCCAATATTAAAGCAATTCAGATGGGCATTAATAAAGATCTCATTCAGGAAATAGTACTAGAAGATCAAATCTTGAGGAAGAAACTGCAGGAACTTGAAATACATAATACAACAAATAGGACATCACCATGACAATCATTTACAATAAGCCCTTTTTCTGGTGAAAGCATCCATAGTTGAACTAGCAGACCCTAGAATATCTGGAACAAGAAGAGACTGCTGTACTAAATCCCAAATCACAATGAAAGCTGCCAGCTTCTAAATGAAACCCAAATTTCCATCCATGAAATTGTAGACAGTTTACCTTCCATGTAAGAAACCAAGAGCCTTCAACAGCATAACAAGACATGTCCCAGTTGGGCCATCACTAGCATTTTAGCCAACCCCAAATAGGACTTTGGCATATATGATGATGATGATTAACAAATTCTGTAACAGATTGTTGAAAATATAACTGTGAGACCAGCTTTCACCAAATCTGGATAATAAAAATATTTGGCCCAAGGGAAAAGATGTATTAGAGAATAACACAAAAGGGCATGTTTGTTTGCTTTCACATGAGAACATAAATAAAGTTTTCATATGAGTTGATTTCATGGGGAAATGTCATGGGAATCCATTTCATATTAAAACTGAATATTTCATTTTCTTGTAGGTGTGGAAATGGAGACAAGTAACCATACCAAACTTCTGTTGAATCCATTCTATCTATGTTCCCAATCTCCAACATTCCTGAACTGATAATGCCAATCAGATCCTGGATCTGAACCTCTCATCCCCATTGTTGTTCCCCCACCCTCAAAGAACATCCTAGAACGGGAGTTACAAAATGATTGAAATCAGGTACATGCAGTGAACCTAAATTTACACAACCAGGGTAATGAGGGGCTGAAAGTGTTGTAAGCATATGAAGCAGACTGATTACAAGGTCACAAGCTGGAAAAAGTCAGGCATTTTGTTGAATACATTGTGCACATCACTGACATCAGCCATATCTGTTCACTGTCCTACCATCCCAGCACCAGACAGAAAACCAATTTGCAGGTTCTCCTGTATGCAAAGGTGCAGATCCCTAGTCCGTAAAGCCCAAATGTCATCGCCACCTCACTGCTCACCTATGATGTCCATGTGACATGACTAGGAGAAGAATTTTACCGTATGAGTGAGATTTTTTGTACTATTCTAGGCCTAGAAGAGCTCACCCATTTTTCTAAGATTTTTGGATGCCACCGTGTCTCTTCCCACCTTCTATTTGGGCCTTCCCTTTTGTATTGGCTCCCACCAAAGATCTCTTTGGAAGCCAGTAATGAACAAGTTCAGAAAGGGATTAGTTATTGGAGAAGTATCTCTCCTTTGGATGAAGAATTACTCTTCTTAAGTCCGTGCTTTTTGCTATTCCAGACTACTTTCCCTCCGCTTTCAAGTGCCTGAGGAAAGTTATTGACATTTTAGAGAGAATTAAAAGCATTTCTCCTGGGGGATTAGGCAAATAAGAGGAAAGACCATCTTATTAGTTGGTATCAAGTGTGTCTCCCTATGGAAGCTGGGAGTCTTAGTGTTCAACCAATAGTTGATGTCAACATTGCCCATCTTTCTAAGTGGCATTGGAGACTTGGTCTTGAAAATGAAGCGCCTTCAAACTTTCTTTTGATTGCTAAGTCTAATATTGGCAATTTTACTTGGAATATCAACCCTCCTTTGAGGAATTATTCAAGTACGTGGAGGGCCATTAGCTCTTGTGTCGATAAGTTCAAGCAAGTCATTAGATCCCGTGTGGGATGGGCAATAGAATCAGATTCTAGTTAGACCTATGGTGTGATCCTTCCCCTTGGCAGTCAAGTTTGCTTCTCTCGCTTGAATGGTCTCTTTTGTGGATACTTTACTGGTGTATTCCTTTTCCTTATCAAGAAACCAACTGTTTAGGATATTTAGTTTCATCGAATCATTGCTGATCAAGAAACTGCTACTTTTGCTTCCCTCCTTCAGATCCTCAACTCTTATTGTCTATCTCCCTCCTTGGAAATGACAGGGTTTGGTGGCCAAATCCCTCAAGTTTCTTCTCAGTAAAATTCTTTTCTGTATGTTGCAATCAGAGTTTTTCCTCCTCCTAGAGCTGCTAGTTTCCTTTGCACTGCTAGTCTAGACAAGATTCTTACTCATGATAACATCCATAAAAGGCGAATAATCATAGTGAGTGTGTGCCCCCTCTACCTCCGTTCTTCTAGAGATGTGGACCACCTTTCAACCACTTACCCTTTTTCTTCAACGGCTTGGAATTCCATCCTTAGCCTCTTTGAAGCCCAATGGACAATGCCTTCGTCTGTTGCACATCTATCTTATGCTTGGAGGTTCTTTAAAGGGAAATCTAAATTTGCTATCCTTTGGCACCTAGCCCTTTTTACTACTGTGTGGAGTATTTGGTGGGAAAGGAACAATAGAATTTTCCGAAATAGTGAGGAGTCTCCCTCGGAGGACAGTCACAGAGTTGTGGCAAAAGTGTGTGGCTTGGGCATCCATTATCCCTGAGTTTCAATCTTATTATATCTTGAACATCTTCAGAGCTTGGAAGGAAGTGATTCGCCTGAAGTAGTGTTTTGTTGTTCTTTCCCTGTTTTTCTTTTTGTTTTTTTTTCTATTATGTGGGATGTGTTCCTTTCTGAAGTGTTGTGCTTTTGAGCTTTTTAGTCTTCTTTCTTCTACTTCTTTTTGGCACGGCTTGTGCCCTCTAATATAGCTACCATTTCAAAAAAAAAACCACATGGGATAGAGCATATGCGATCTAGTAAAGGATAGGGGCATAGAGGGAGATGAAGAAGGCGAGGCAGATCCTCTTGGAAAGGTGTTTCTTGAAGGAAAAGACAGTCATAGAATATCCACTTTTGTTTATGCACCTTTCCATGGGGTATGAGGTGAGAAAGGGACATCTCTTTCCAGGTGTGGGGGGAATCACTTAAATGAAACGAATGCAAATGGGAATGCGAAAACATTTTGATATGAAACTACAACTATCCAATGAAAAGCACCAACATGCCCTTGAATAAAATCATGACTGAAGATAGTTCTTTTTCCTTGAGGTGCCTAATAAAAAGTTGCATGGTTATGAGTGTGTATATATAATATTTATATATGGATATAGATATAGTCACACTCGTGTCCTCCATGATGTAGTAAGCTATACTAAGGCATTGTCATATCACCTAAAAAGGTAAGAAAAAATCAGTTTTTGAGATTTCTCACTTTCATCATTACTCAAAAAAGGCAACTTGTCATGTGGTCCCCATGCTTGGCTTAATACATCTTTGAGAGTATAGCAAACTCTCTTTTTTATTATTTTGAATATATATATATATATATATATATATATATATAGAGAGAGAGAGAGAGAGAGAGAGACATGCACACTCACGTTCACCCAAGGGGTGTTGCCTATGAGGGACAATTTATGGACCCCCATGTGGGGCCCACTTGGGGCCCATTTAAAAGCCTTATTGTCCTCACAACCTACCCTACCCCGTGATCTCTACATAATTTAAACAGATTCTAAGTTGATCTCACAGTTGGATTGAAATCCATGGAAAATTGCACCCATTTTTACCTGTGAAAATCTTGTCGTTTCAAATCCAATTGACCTGATTTTTTATAAGAAGCATCACCTAGAAAATACTTTTCGAATGGACCTAACCCCACCACTTGGACCCACCTAGGTGGTACCCATAGTCTTGTATGCGCAGCGTCACGCGGGTGCCTTTGATATATGCAAAGACATGTGCGGACTTGGTGTGAAGGCGTTTAAATACAACATTGATGAACTCTTAATTCAAATTCCATCAATAGCTTTAGTATGCAACTTGCAAAAATAATATAGTATGTTGTATGTGTTGTGGGACCCACTTTAGTACATGTAACGTGTTGGGACCCACTTCAGGACAGGGTTGACTAGAATCACCCTATTTAGGAAAACCATATTAGTTTATTGTATGAGGTGTACAATTGATTGTAATTTATTGTTTTCCATATTAGCCACCTTTGATTGGCTCCATGTTTATTATATAGAGATGTAAACCTTTACATTGAATACATACAATACAGAGATTTTGTTCTCTATTCCCTTTTCTACAAGATATCATCAAGCAGGAAAGATTTCTGGTCTTCTTAGAGAAGGTCTCTCCGTTTTTACTGTTCCTCACCGGCGTATGTGTCAAGGACATCTGTAGCGGACATCTGCCGCATCCAAAGCCTTCCCTGTCTGCCGCGACGAGAAGGACTCTCTCCATCTGTTTTGTCTCGATCTGCTCACCCCGGTCTCAGTTTCCCTCTGGATTACCAACGTTGGTTTCGCCCCTCAACCTAGTTTCCATCGCACCAGGTGGTCCCACCTTTGATCTACAGTGGGACCCACTTACAGGCCTTCTCACCATTGCTGCCTGGGACACAAATTTTCCCAGAATTTTCATCTTTTTGTGCAGATCTGAGGGGATTCAGCCCCATTTCACCTGTGCTCTACACTACTATAGTCGCCCCTACCTTCTCCTTCCATCTATTTGGAGTTCCGAGGATCAAGATCTCGGTGGGGCCCATTTTTGGTCCCTTTTTCGTTGCTGCATTCCATCTCTGCGCTGATTTTCTTCTGCAGTTTGGACTTTTTGCTGCCGATTCGTGTTGTGTGGACCTTTGGTGTGGTTTTTTGCATTGGTTTGTGTTGTGGGAGGTTCATTGCTGCTACTTCTTCCCCGATTGACTGCGGAACTTGACGTTTGGGTCATATTTTTGGCATTTCTTTGCTTCTACCACTCAGATTTGCTTCTGCCTCATGGACTCTTCTGCAGCATCTTCTATTGGATCATCTACCATCTCATCTACCATCAGTTCTATTGCCGATATGACCTCCTCTGGGTCCACTCACATTGGCAAGATCACCACCATGTTGTTGGATGAGAAGAATCACTTCCAATGGTCTCATTCTGTCAAAATGTTCCTTGATGTTAAGCAATTGTCCGATTATATTGATGGCACGACCACAGAACCAACCAAGGATAGCCCCTCATATCATGTTTGGAAAGCTAATAATTCCTTGGTCAAGTCATGGCTTCTTCACTCCATGGAAGATCGTGTCTGTAGCATTGTTTATGTTGGATTTATGGCTCAAAGCCTTATTGGGCCTGAGTTGTCTGATGGGCCAAGGCCCAGGCCCAAGCCCTGTTTGTTGTAAGACACTATATAATGTCTCTTTCTGTAGGGTTTATTAGGCTGGTGCAGTTTCTCTTGGGGAGAAACAGGGAGGAGAGTGACTGAGACGAAGGGTGGGTAGGATTGTTAATCCTTGTAGCGTATATTGGGCATTCTTCCTCTTAGTGAAATCTTAGCACGTCCCGCGTAGGCAACATTGCCGAATCACGTATATCCTGTGCCCTTCGTGTTCTTGATTGTGTGTGTTAGATCTGTGATTTAATGGTGAACGTGGGTTGGGTCTAATCACCAACAATTGGTATCAAAGCAAGGTTCGGAATCAGGGCCGGAAAAATCACAGATCTAAAAGAGAGGACAGTCGGCATCCAGATCTAAAGGCAGATCGTAGGTGCAGTGCAGATCTGAAATCTGAGAGAGCCCGGCAGGAAACAAGGCACGACAGTTTCAGCGTGCATTTCTTCTGGTTTCACGGAAAGGAGAGCTAGAAGCAAAGAAGCTGCAGATCTGGGTTCAGACCAGATCGGGAATCCCAGTTCAGATCTGAACAGAGGCGGAAGGCAGCAGGCTGAGCGGCGGCAAAGGGCAACCAGATCCAAGGGTTTCCAGGCCCTTTGCTGCAGCAGGCACGACACGTGCACAGGGAGCAGTCTCCATCACCGGCAGATCTGGTAGCCGTAGCGATGGATGCAAAGTGTAGAGGAATCGCCGGACAGGAGTGCAGATCTGAGCATCAGAGAGAAAGGGTCTCCTTCCACCATTACCTAAAAAAAAAACAGAGAGAAGAGGCAAAGGGGTTTTTTGAGAGGGTGTGCAGGCCAGACGCAGCGGCGGTGAGTGGAGTCCAATCGCAAAGGGATTCCTCAGATCTGATCTAGCAGGAGATCGGCGTGCGGCGGCGAGGGCCAATAGTGAGGGGCGGAAACCCATCGTCAGCCAAATCGGCCAAATCTGGAGAGAAAGGAAGATGGGGTTCACACGAAGGTAGAGATCCCGATCGCACACTAGATCGGAGGGAAAGGCAGAGCAAGCCGAGGAAGGGCTGCTTCGCCCAGGTACAAGAAACCCCAGATCTGAGATGAGGCAGATCTGAGTGGGGTGGCTCGGAGATCACACGGCCAAGCACACCGGAGATCGCACAGGCAAGCAGAAGGGGTAGGAGGCCGAGAGGTAGCACTCGCAGGCAACGGCTGTGAAGGAGAAAGAGGCAAACCGAGTTTGTGGAGTCTGGCGAGCTCAGGCGACGCCAAATAGAGCAGCGAGCACTGGTGGTACAAGGTTGCAACAACCTGAGCAGGCAGTAGCCAGTAGAGGTTGTGGCAGGAATAGCAGTTTCCCACTCGTTTTTTGGGTAAAACGAGTGGAGGATATTAAAAAAATAAAAAGTTTTTTAGTGGCCTAGAGGACCACCATTTCTGGTGCACCCGTGAGACCACTGTTTCGAGTGATCACCAGAGGGACTACAAATTGGGGTAGTCCCGCAGGACTACAATATGCTTGTATGGTGATCAGCAGGACTACAGTTTCGGGTGACCCCGCAGGACCACAAATTCAGATACTCCTTCAATAGGAAAAGTCAACGATCAGGATTAATTTGTAGTTCCTGGAGTCATCTAGACTCGGAATTGAGATTCGTCTTCGTCTGTGCGATCGCAGCGAAGAGATCTACACGGTGACAGGTGTGGATTTGGAAAAGGAGAGGAAATTTTTGGAGGAGTCGGGGAGTGGTCAACGGTGATGCAAGCGACTTGGGCGGTAATGCTCAAGGTGGAGCCCATTGGGTGCAGAGTTGCAGAGGCAACAGGGATCTCAACGGCTATGGTTCGAGGTGGAGCGCTATTGGTGCGGAGTTGCAGAGGCAACAGGGATCTCGACGGCTATGGTTCGAGGTGGAGCCCATTTGGTGCGGAGTTACATATGCAACACAGGGAATCGGGCAAGAATGCTCGAGGTGGAGCTCGGTTGGGCTAATCAGTCTTAATCAAGACTGGAGGAGCATCCCAAGGTATGGGATGGGAGTCTTACAGAAGATGAGGAACTGGAGGTGCTACACAACAGGTAGAGGTGTCATAATCTGAGGGCAACAATCTTCATGGTGTCGGGCTTTTTCGGCAAGGTGGAGTTTGTTTGATTTATGACTCAAAGCCTTATTGGGCCTGAGTTGTCTGATGGGCGCAGGCTCAGGCCCAGGCCCTGTTTGTTGTAAGACACTATATAATGTCTCTTTGTCTTAGGGTTTCTGTGGTGAAGCCTAAGGAGGCCATCCAATCTCTAAGGGAGAGCTGTGAGGAATGAGAGTGTAGTGAAGAAAATAGAGAGAGGGACGAGGGAAGATACTGAGAGATTTGGGTCAGGGATTCCTGAGTGGCATTGCCATAAATCTTGTATCTTGTATTTCTTCTTTATAGATAAGATCTACACTCTCCAGTAGACGTAGGCCAAGGTTGGGCCGAACCACGTATATCATGTGTTCTTGCTTGTGTGTGTGCTTGATCTGTGATTTAAAATTGTATGTGGATTGGGTCTAATCTCCAACAGTTTATACTCTTCCAACTGCCAAGGATGTTTGGGACACAGTTAAAGCCCTCTATTCTGATGGTGACAATTCAGCCCGCTTATACGAACTCTATCAGACAGCATCCCATCTCCGACAGGGGAAGTTATCATTGATTCAGTATTATTCCAAACTGCACATCTGCTGGTTAGAGTTGGATCAATTTGAATCTATTACTTTTGAGTGCCCTGGTGATGTTGTCTCTATAGGCAATTGGTGGCTCGAAGACAGACATTTGAGTTATTGGCAGGACTGAATCAGGAATTTGACCCTATACGGGCCCAACTACTTGGGCAACGACCTCTTCTCTCTCTGGATGAGGTCTACTCTACATTACTCCGGGATGACAGGCGTCGTCTTGTTATGACTCCTATGCCAGCTGAACGCTCTGCCTTGCTCATCACACATGCCTCCACACCCTCTCAATTATTGGGCCTCCTGCTTCCCTTCTAAATGAATACAAAAACATCGAGCCACATGACTTAATCTAATTGTGCAAATTTGTTGTAAATTGATAAAATAAAACTCTTAAGGATGAACAAGTAGCTGTTAGATACGTGTCAAAAATCCACTTAACTCTATGGAAAGCACTTAATACAAAATGGACTAACTATAAAGTAGTCAAGTGAGGTTAGCAGATTGGATTATCATTTCAATATACAATCCAATAGAAGACAATGGAATGGGAAGAGACCTCTAGAGTGGGTCATTGTTAATGTAGAGAATGAAGTTTACACACAAAACAAGTGACTCAATTAAGAGTGTTGAAGAAAGAGGTTCAACAATTATCCTAATACTACCAGATTTTTTTTATGTGAATGCCCTCCCATTCAATTTAGTAAAAAGCACACACTAGCAACCTATTTGTTAGTCGATTAAGAAGTTAAGACATGGATTAAAACTTCTATTTCATGAGTTTGGAAATACATTTCTTGAGATAGAAGTTGAAAATGTAAAGGCATTAGAAGAATTTGAAAGAATGGTCAATTTAGAAGAAAAAAAGGTGAAGGGGTGTACTACCATTTCAAATGGTTGAATGGATGGAACAAGTTGGTCTAATACAAATTTCCATGTCATCAACAAACAATCAAGAAACACTTTCTTCAAAGTACTGACACATCTTCATTTCAAGAAATTCACAAAGAACTTGGTGAACCAAATGGATCGAATTGTACAAAAGGTTGGCAAAGATAATGTGGAGCAACTTTTACAAATAATGCACCACTATGTGAAAGGACAAAAAGGGATTTTGATGAAGAGGCGAAAGTCAGTTTTAGCACCATATGCAGTCCATTGTATGTATTTTATGCTTGAAGATGCAGAGAATGAAAAAAACATTATAGCCAAAGGTGAAGAAGTTACAAATTTCATCCACAATCAAGGAATGTGATGAGGATATTTTACCAATAATCAGGAGTTGGCCAGGTAAGGAATTTTTCAGATTCGCAACTTGCTTTCTTTTTCTGGAAAATATTTTGCACAAGGAAATTGGTTTAAAAAGCATGTTTGCATCTAATGAATGAGACAAAGGCATCTAGCCCATAAAGGAATGAGAGAGGGAAAAAGAAGTCCATGATATAGTTTCAATAAGAACTTTTTGAAGTGTATTTATTGCCTACGTATTTTTGTATGGAAAAACCTCGGAAACTGAGATTTTGCATCATTGTACCATCAAAAAAATTTATTGGGTCAGGGTGCATCTTACGCCCAGTCAGACCTTTTTTTGGACCAAATTGATCCCATCCTCAAATAGGACAGTTGTGACTTCCTTTTCAAAAGTATAGCGGTATAGTTAGGCATTTTTCAGATTTGCAACTTGCTTTCTTTTTCTGAAAAGTATTTTGCTCAAGGAAATTGGTTTAAAATGCATGTTTCGATGTAATGAATGAGACAGGCATCTAGCCAATAAAGAAATGAGAGAGGGAAAAAGAAGTCCATGATATAGTTTCAACAAGAACTTTTAGAAGTGTATTTATTGCATACGAATTTTTGTATGGAAAAACTTCAAAAACTGAGATTTTGCATCACTGTACCATAAACAAAAAATTATTGGGTCTAGGTGCTCAGTCAGACATTTTTTAGAGCAAATTGACTCCATCCGCATAGAGGACAGTTGTGACTTCCTTTTCACAAGTACAGCCACATAAGAAACTTCTGCGTTGGTTTTACCAGCGCATACCTTCTGCACTAGTTTTGCGAGCGCTTATATGCAGCACTGGTAAAAACTAGCACTTATATGCAACACATAAGGTTTTTTTTTCTTTTTTATATTATTCTATAGTCTAAATAAGACATAGAAGTTATTAAGTTAGTGCTTAAATAAGACACTTGTCGTTTCTCATGTAAGTGACCTACATTCAACTCTTGTTGATAGTTTTATTTTTCATTTTTAACCCTTTTTTTCATTTTTTTTGAAAAAAATGAATAATAATTAAGAGGTGTTCCTCTTTGTGAGCCAAACCAAAATAAACGGGCTTCGACAAAGATTTTTTGTTCGACAGTCGGTCTAGGGATTTTAAGCCCAAGCATAATTAAGTAAAAGACCAACGAGCCTTGATAGGCTTTAAGTACAAGCACGAGCCCAGCCCCGACCTAGTAACCGGGATTCGACAAAGTTTTTTTGTTCGACAGGTCAGGCTCAGGCTTTTAAGCCCTAGCATCGTTAGTACCCAACGAGCTTTAAGCAAAAGCCCGAGCCCAGTCTCGACTTAAATAAACAGACTTCGAGAAAGATTTTTTGTTCAATGGATCGAGCTTGGGCTTTTAAGCCCATTTATTTTTAAGCCAGAACACAGTTAAGTATGAGCGCAATGGACGCCGATAGGTAAGTAAAGCCTGAGCCCAACCCTGACCAAAATAAATGGGCTTCGACAAAGATTTTTTATTCAAAGGTCAGGCTCAGGCTTTTAAGCCAAAGCACAATTAAGTACGAGCCCAATGGGCCTCGACGGGCTTTAAGTAAAAGCTCGAGCCCAGTCCCGACCTAAATAAATGGGCCTCGACAAAGATCTTTTGTTCTATGGGTCGAGCTCGACTTAAATAAATGAAGTTTAAGTAAAATCTAGAGCTCAGTTTATTTACGTCAGCGCTCAGCTCAAGCTTTTACTTAAGCCTGTCGAGGCCCATCGGGCTCATACTTAATTGTGCTTGGGCTTAAAAAATAAACGGGTTTAAGATCTCGAGCCCAACCCGTTGAACAAAAAATCTTTGTCCTAGCCTGTTTATTTAGGTCGGGCTCAGATACATAAACACTAATTATACTCATTTCTTTTTTAAAAAAAAAAGTTAAAAAAAAAAAAGATAAAATAAAAAAAAAAATCATCATGAATATTTGAACCCAGGTCACTTACATGAAGAACAAGTGTCTTTACCACTAGACTATAATAACTTCTATGTCTTATTTAGACCAAAATAATATATATAAAAAGAGAAAGCCGACGAGCATTGCATATAAGCTCTAGTTTTTATCAGCGCAGAAGTTCTGTTACAGTTGTCATCAATGCGGATGGGGGCAATTTGGTCCAGAAAAGGTTTGACTGGGCATACGAGGCATTGTAATACCCCGTGTTTATGTAGGCATTGACAGGGGAGAAAACGTAGCCAGGTTGGACGCTGCTTGTCCCACATCGCCTATGAGGAGAGTTGTTTTGTGGGATATAAGTTGGAATCCCTCCTCCTTCTAGCACAAGACCTTTTGGAAGCAACATTGAGTTGGCTCGCCAATGCAAAGCCGTGCGGGCCAATGTGTGTGCCCAAAGCAAACAATATTTTGCTAGCAGGACGGATCGTTACAAATGGTATTAGAGACAGGTTCAACTCTCTACCTCTGAGTGTGGGCGTGATTGTAGATAGAGTCGGAGACGGCTCTGGTCTTAACGGGGGTGGATTGTAATACACCGTGTTTGTGTAGGCGTTGATGGAAGAGAAAAATTCACCAGGTTGGGTGCTACTTGTCCCACATCGCCTATGAGGAGAGTTGTTCTGTAGGATAGAAATTGGAATCCCTCTTCCTTCTAGCACAAGGCCTTTTGGGAGCAACCTTGGGTTGGCTTGCCAATGCAAAGTCGTGCGGGCCCAAAGCGAATAATATTGTGCTAGCAGGACGGATCGTTACAAGCACCTTGACCCAATAAATTTTTTGAAGGTACGCTGACACAAAATCTCAATTTTCGAGGTATTTCCGTACAAAAATCCCTTTTGCCTATGGCATGCCAACATGCTTTAATTCATCAATTCAAAGAAAAACTAGTGACGAGAAACACACATAAAGCAAGGGGTCATACAAAGAGGTCAATGCTGGGCATTTGGATAATGAATAAACACAATATTAATTGTTTTAAAATCGATTAATGCACATTGAAATGAACAGCTTCACCAACCACAACAGTTGCATTTTATTTGAATCCCACCTTTCAGTATAGGAGTCCTTTAGACCAGATTTAAAAATCAAGAGCAAGTTGTAAATTGTCTTTAGAAGATGGTTTTACATATAAAAAATGTCCCAAAATAAATAAGCAATTGTTTACTTTGAAAATAGCAAGATCAATTTCGGGAGGGGCATTGTCATGGTTACAAGAAAAATAAAGCAACCACGTAATTGAGGTTTAACTCTTTTGGCTTGTGATATATGATCAATTGTCATCTTGATTATTCATTTTTTTAAAAACAAAAAAAAAAACTTGATCATCATTTTGCTCCTTATTTATTATCTCATTGTTTTATTAGCAATAGCAATTTTTGGGTTAGTGGACATTAATCTGTCTTCTCAAGATCCTCCTCGGCATGTGTCTTGGCAAGCCCCTTCTCTTGGAAAATTGAAGCTTAACTTTGATGGAAGATGTATCCATGACCAGCAGTTGGAGGGCCTTGGAGGGGTAATAGGTATCATTATGGGGCACGTTCTTCGTTTGGCAGCCTACTTCTTTTGCTACTCAGCCAACGAAGGTGATTACATGCAATTATCGAAGAGATGGAGGGATTGCGCGCGTTGGAAGGTATTATCGAAGAGTCGGGCTTCGGGTTCCATTTGCCTATGGAAGTTCATGGACAAAATGGAGAGGATTCGGCACTCCACCTCGGAGTGTGCTTTCTCAGTTTCGTGGGTTCCTAGAGAGGCGAACTCAGAAGCCGATGAGATAGCTTGGCTTGGCCTCAATAGTACATCAGATTTTGTATCTGGAGTTATATAATTTTTATATGGGTGAAGGGGTGAAGGGCTTCTACCCTAGTTTTGTGGTCCCTCTGTTTCATGTAAAGTTTCTTCTTTTTGTGAAGAATATAGTTATCATTCAAAAAAAAAAAAAATGGTCAGAAGACTTTGGAGAGAACTCCAAACAAATGCAGCACACTAGAGTAAAGATCTTGAGTTTAACATGTAAATTAACGAGGGGTGAGCAAAATTGATGTGCATTTGAACAAGTATATCATACCTTTCAAAAATAAATTACTTTCTTAACTTTTTTAAGATTGGAGAAGGTAATAATGTTATATGTATTTGCTTTGATCCATCAACTATGTTACACAAACCCTTTAATCTAGGCAACGTGTTCATGTTAGACTCCCATGTGTTTGTTTCAGACTCTTATTTTTTATGCATAAAATCCATGTCCCTGTTGCATCCTAGCAGTGTGCAGGCATTATAGTCCATAGGGGAAAAAAAAAGAAAAAGAAAAAGAAGGAATAGGCTAGAGGCAAAAGGAATGGATATATGAACAAGGGTTCAACAATCCTTTTCTATCTCCTCCTTTTTCTCTCTCAAGCACTCAACAGTCCTCTCTCTAAAAACAAATCTCCCTGTAAGCCTTCTTTATGTACAAGTTCCTTCATGTTCTCTCTATATATTCTCATTGTTATTTTTTTGTTGTTGTTGCTACTTAGTAACTGATCTTTGAATTTTCAATATCCGGAAAATTACCTCGAATGTGAGGTGTGGTTACCCATGATATCAAAAAAAAAAAAGAATTTAAGATATTTCAATATAAGAGTTTGGTAGCCTGTATAAGTGGATCTCCATCTCCTGAGTCTGAATATTCAGTTAAAACCCCTATAATCTCCAAAGATCATGACAACCAAACAGCATGCTCTTTGAGTATATTTCTCCTAATCTCCTAAATTCATGATCTAATATATCAGAATCTATTAGTTACCAAACACACCTAGGTATCACATATCAAGTTCTCCACAACAGAAACAGCCATGGGATTAACTTCATCATGACAGAAATTCTCTTGCAACAAAATATCTGTTACATTAATCTCAGAAAGCTTCATTGTTTTAACATCTCAGAAATCCACTAAATAATAATCAACTCTTGAAATCAGTCACAATAAAGGTGTAATCAAACCTGCTTTCCTAGATTACCTTCATACAAGTATGACTTCTACAAATATAACCTTGTACATCAAAACATAAATTCTAGAAACAGCCATGCAAAAACGTAAACAAATTCTTAGAGAAAATTAGTATCAACAGCTCATCCTTTAAAATATAACTGATTTGCAATACAATCTCAGTTCTGCATTTCCCATATTTATACCAAACTGATGGGAATTGAATATAAAACAAATGCTTCTCTTTAAACTTGAATTTGACATCAAACTACATTTCCTTAACACAAGATGGGCCCTCGTTAATACCCTCCATGTCATCACCGTCTTCTTGGGCATTAGGACTTTCTAGAGATTTTTTAAGCTCTTCCAATTTCATCAAATAAGAGAAGGTTCCTCTGAATCAAAATCAAACATATTATGTGTACAACCTTTATCAATAATATTGTCACTATTACCTTGAATACTCTCTTCTTGAAATGAACTGGAAAGCTAACACAGTCCACAATCAAATTGTGACACTTATTCACAGTTTTCCATGATGACATCTCTTAATTAGCACTCTAGCAATATGTAGAATTCTCACTTTGGTGCTCTCAATTAACCTTCAAAGTCTCACCAATTTGACTTTCATAAATTTGTGTGATTAAGTTTCTGACCATGCAGATAATAAACTGCAGATATTCTAACCAAAATCTTCTCCCCATAACCAAAATACCAGGATGCCATGGAAATAATGCTAAATATTTAGTGCAGAAGCTCCAACCTTGGGAAAGAAATTTTAAATCTATATCCTCAGAATCATATCAGACCTAATTTTATTAACTGAAATCCGTAAACTGTATCTCAACTTCAAAAAATGAAAAAGTCTCTTCCTTCTAATAAAGAAACTTTGTTAAAAAAATTAAAATCCGGAAGCTCATGTTTCAGTCCACCGACACCATCCTTCGTGTGACCAACACCCTTATAGCTTCCCCTTCTTCAACAACACACTCCTTAACAATCAGGAAGAAATGGTCAAATATTCATTTCAGAACAAAAGAAATGCCAAGGATTATAGTCTTTACAGATAAGAGTTTTACTTTTCTATTATAGAAAGGTTAACTGACAATGGAAGAAAGTGAAATGAGATATATATGCTACTGGGATGTTGAGAGAGTGGGTTTGTCTCTCAGTAATGAAATATGAATCAGAGTTTATTAAAGATGAGATACCCAAAACAGCATTGTCAAATATGCCTTAAAATAGTTTAACGAGATCCTATTTAGTTTCAAATGAAGATAAATGGTGTATGATTTTTTACTAATAAGAAGATTTGTCTGCCATTAGATAGTACTAAAAATCAGACCGATAGTGTACATTAATATTATCTTTTCAAGGGAAAAAATGTTTTGACAGCACTGTGCTCCTCTCATAAGAATGACCTTTATTTGGTTCTGTGCATTATTTGTTATTGTATTGTTTTCTGCAGACAGCATGCAGTGAAGCACTTCAGACTGGATGCTGAACTGGATTGGCCTGAAAGTACAACTTCCATGGAAAGCATGCAAACTGTCTCCTAATTGCAGCGTCTCTAGGAAATCTATGTTTTTCAAGGAGGCATGTTGTTTACTGAAATGCCATGCATACATTTGACAAGATCCTGTCACAGTTGGTAATAGCTCATTGTTGTAGTCACACAATAGCAGTTAAATACTATGGGTGTATGATAGGCAGTTGCCCATAGAAAAAAAAAAGGGTTTTTTTTTTTTTTTTTTTTGACAAATCCAATTATGAATGCCAACCCGAGATAGACAGGATAAATGGCGGTGATGATGATGATGAAGATGATGATGAAACAAAATGTTGAGCTATAGATACAGAGTAGTGCCTTCTATGCATGTGATAGTATACATGATAGATTGACAGCATAACCAACACAAAACTACGAGTATGATAGATGGCCTGATGTTAATGTTCTTAAAGTGAAGTTGCACCTTTAACAATACAAGCATTTGAATGCATGCTATGTGGCCTTTTGTTTCCTTAAGAAGAATGAGTTTCAAGATGATACCTCATTGTTTGCATCACAATATAGACATCAGGAGAGTATCCATCCTGTTTGAGCATCTCCAGAAGATTTTCCATCGTCTAGTCATGAAAGGATCAAACTTAAAAAAAACACTACTTATAGAAATAAAAAAACAGGGCACAACTCTTTCCACATAATGCTAATGAATCACCAATCAATTGGCCATAAAGCAGGATTGTGAACAAACACATGATGATGTAGGCCACATTTTTTAATTTGTGTATGCGTGTAATACCCTGGCCCAAAATTAAGCCTAATTGTATGATTTATGTTAATAAATGTGTTTTGTGATCCGTTAATCATGAAGATTACGGATTGGGCTTTTTGAAAAGTCCAAGATCTGTCCAATTAGAGTTTGGTAGCTCGATGATGCGACTCATTTAAATTGGAGGGGCAAAATGTTAATTTGCCACAAATATTATTATTTAATGATTTTAATTGATTGTTTATATATTGTTTGAGTTAAATTGATTTTCAAGTTTATACTGGTAATAATTTTAAATTCTGAATTTGTATGACCTTTTAACCTATGATTTTGATTTCCAGAAATATTATTTTTTGTAACCCGAAAAGGATCCCTATTTACAAAATACTTATTTTAAATAATTATAGAAGCCAGAAAATTGTAAGAAAATATATTATGTTTAAATCTACATTTTAAGCTATCATTTTGTGTTTTTAGATTTTCAAGATAAAATTTTAAAACCCTTTAGATAAATACAATTTGATTTAAGGAAATTGTTTAAAATGTTGTTTTATTAAAATCAACCAATTTACAAAGTGTATAATTTTCCAAATTTTTATAGTGTATCTAGTTTTTAAAACCCGACGATTTGGACCAGTTGAATCAAATCTAATTAAACTCTATTTTTATCAAATTATTGGTATTTAAATAGAGGGACTAAAATGAAAATAAAAAGAATAAATTTTTTATTCTTAACCGACCCATGCATGTAATGGCCCAGGTCAACAAAATGGTTATGCAAATAAGAGGATATATGAATCGTACGATTTTACGATTTTCGATTCACGATTCACCCCCCTAAAACTAATTTCGATACAATTCGAGTTTGATAACATTGGGTAAAATTGGAAAATGCCATACACTTAGAGCATTGTGAATATTCGTAAAATCCTATGCTCACAAGGTGTGTGATACTATGTTTGAGTGAATGTGACCTTGTGCACATTCCAATGCATAATTGGGTAAAGTTATGGTTTGACCTCTTAATGTCTATGTATGATTGATGTGAATATATTGTATCAGATACATATGTATGAGTTTCCCAAGTTCCCTATGATTATATGTTTACTATAATTGAGAATTCATGCATTTGTGATGTGTTAAAGTATGATAGAATGTATGATAAATCAAGATTGCCCAAGATGTGTAATGTATGGCCTTGATAACTTCTCATACTTGTATATGGTTATGAGTAACGTATGTATCAAATGACTTCTCATGATTGTGAATTCTTAGATGGATAACTCATATAATAAGCATGATGAATGTATTTTAATGCCATGCTTGGATTAATTGATGATATGTACATCACTAGTGAGTACCTATGTTGATAATGGTTTGTGGTGGATTGATCTAACCATGTGTAGAACGAATTTCCATGATTTGAAGAGGAACTTGGTAAAGGGTTAGACTAAGTGATATGGGTGAGTTAAGGTTAAGCATCTTAGAACCCAAGGGGGTTAACTTGTGCTACAATGGGGATGGGCTAGCATGATTGAGAATGCATGGAATGCAATGTAAATGCTAAGAAAGCCTTGTTTGATTTCCCCAAAGTAAAAGTAGACCACTCCACAATGTCAACCCAAATGTGAAAATAATGAATTACGGTTGATCTGATCCACTATGTGGTACGTAGGCAACTGAGAGTATTGTCCCTCAGCTCGATCAAAAGATGCATTGTGTCATCCATTTATATTAAGGATGATGTAAGATGTTGAGCAAATGTGAAGGGTTGAAATCGATTGGTGGGATATACCTTCCCTAATATAGACCCTAATGCAGATGTTGAATCTCTCGAAGGCAGCCCGAAGAGGTTATGATGCCTTGGGAGTTCTGATATGATGAGACATATATGTTTGTTACTCGAGTAAAGCCTAAAGTTGTGAGAGAACTGTGAAAATTCTTAAGATGGACAGATGAGGACTTTGGCACTGAGATGTATGTGACTAAGTCACTTGATTATATTGAGACGTGGTATGGGTGTGTCCCCCAAGTGATATTGATTATATTGAGACGTGGTATGGGTGTGTCACTCACGTGATATTGATGATTGAGACGTGGTATGGGTGCGTCCCTCACGTGATATTGATTATATCGAGTGTGGTATGGGTGTGTCCCTCAAGTGATATTGATTATATTGAGACGTGGTATGGGTGTGTTACTCACGTGATATTGTTGATTAAGACGTGGTATGGGTGTGTCCCTCACGCGATATTGATTATATTGAGACGTGGTATGGGTGTGTCCCTCATGTGATATTGATTATATTGAGACGTGGTATAGGTGTGTCCCTCATGTGATATTGATTATATTGAGACGTGGTATGGTGTGTCCCTCGCGTGATATTGATTATATTGAGACGTGGTATGAGTGTGTCCCTCACGTGATATTGATGATTGAGGCGTGGTATGGGTATGTCCCTCACATGATATTGATAACGTTATGCCTTAGTCCGTTGAAAAATGAAACTGTCCAATCAATAGATCATTATGTCTCACCTTTGTATAGTTAAAAGGATGAGATGAGTATATAGATTCCATGAGTTAGGCCTAGAGTAGCCGTGAGATCGTGGGAGCCACGATATGAACATACGGAGACTGTGGCATTGAGATGTATATGTGACTTGGTTACTTGATATTGAGGCGTGGTATGGGTACATCCTCACACAATTATGATGGTTGACTGACCGTTCCAAAAAGATATTCAGGACGGTGGGGTTGGCTATGGAGACTTGGTCCCGTAGGGTTGCCGTAGAGGAGTAGGTCCCTCACATGCTATGCGCTGGAGGGCGCTCTCACGGCTATTTAGCACACTTGATGTGCGTTGATTCGCAGAGCTAGATATGATTTAACCCCATGGGGGTGGTGCTAGCATCGTTAGATGCGGTCCAACCGCCTTAAAGCTTGACTGAATCACCCATGAGGTGAAGGGATGCAGGGCGAGGTAGACTTGATCATGCTAGTCGTGGGTTTCCCGCTTACTAAGTCATGGCTATAAGTCTTGCTAGGGGTTGTAGTATATTTATGATATGATATGATTATTTGATATTGTTGCCACAGTCACGTAGTGATTCATTCGAGTGTTGTTCCTACAGATAGAAGATCTCATGGTAAATGATGTGCCCCTGGATTAGTTATGCCCATGGATGGATTATACCTATGGAGGGATTATATCCGTGAATGGTTATTACCCATGGATAGATGATACTCACTGATAGAGTGTTACCAGGGATGGATGTGTATACCCATGGATGATAGTTCCCACGGTGGTTTGGATTATGCCCGAATGTTGGTCTTATGGTAGACCTATTGGTCTCATAGTATACGTATTGGTCTTATGTTAGACATGTTGGTCCCATGGTAGACGTATTGGTATTATGGTGGACATGTTGGTCCCATAATAGACGTATTGGTTTTATGTTAGACATGTTGGTCCTATGACAGACATATTGGTTCTACGAATGTATGAGTTATGCCCATTGATGGATTATACCCATTGATAGATTATATTCATGGATGGTTATTACCCATGGATAGATGATATTCACTGATGGAGAGTTACCAGAGATGGATGATGAATCCCATGGATGTTGTTCCCATGGTAGACATATTGGATTCATGCCTAGATATTGATTATATAGTGGGCATATTGACCCCATGATAGATATAGTGGTCCCATGGTCGACGTATTGGTCTCATGGTAGACGTGACGGTTCTATGGATAGATATAATTTTCACATAGATGGTTATTCCCATGGAGGGCTTTGTGACCATGGATGAGTATTGTATACCGTGTGGATAGATATTCCCACGGGGGGCATTAATTCCATAGAGGATTGGACCAATATTTAGAGTAGTGTCCCCGATGAGGGATGTATTTGTGTTCGGGTATAAGTCCCATGGTTGAGGTTTATCCCATGTGTAACATTGACCCCATGGTTGACGGTGTTCTCATGGTTGGTATAGACCCGTGATTGGCTAGATCGTGATAGATAAGATCTATTCTATTGATGAGGCCTACGATAGGGTAATTAGAATGTCTTGATGTGATATCATGAATAGCATGGGGTTAGTGCCATGAAATTATTGAATTGAGAACTACGCAGGATCTGATCTCCATTGGAGTACGTAGGCAGTTGATAATTCAGTTCGATCAAATCAAGGGTCCAATAAGTCCTACGATCCGTAGGGATCTCGCAACACGTGTAGGTCTCACGTGTTTGGACTATGAGTTGTGCATGCTTCAGAGTTAAAAATAAATAAAAATATTATTGTTTCTCACGTGTCCGTTGGGTCGGGCCGTGACAACGCAACAGCTATGTACGCAGCTGCGCATGAATCAGCGAAGCTATGCATCCGTAGCATAGGCTTCGTGTGCCCATTGTGGATCAATTTCACACCATCAGCAACCTACCATGGATTCTTATAAATACCAATGCAAAGGTTTTGAAATTTTACAAACCTTCACCCTATTTTTAACTACTGTCTCTGCTTCTTCTTCTTCCTCTAAACTTCTCTTTCTTCCTGTACGTTCTGTACTTAGCTTGGAAGTGGAAGATTTTCAAAGACTTCAAAACTCAACAGATTTTCAAAGCGAAGGTATCCATTGAATTCCTTTTGAAATTTTAACATGTTTAGGATAAACAGAAGTGAGTTTGGTTTCAAATTGAGCTTCAAAATAAGTTTTGAAATTAAGTGGAAACTGTGGTTTTTTCATGTGCTTTGGTGATTGCACCTTTAAAATCAAAAGTCTTTCTCAATGATTTTGTGTCCAATTGATTTCGAAATTATAAAGGACTGATTTTAGAACACATCTGACCAGATAGATGTAGAAAAAGAATTCAGAAACACCTCTATTTTTGGATTCATAAATCACCCTATCTATCCCGTCACTGCACCCTGCAAGTGACTGACTGAGGAAGACGACTCTCGGAACTACCTCGGAAGTTCTGAGAACCAGCCTTCGGAAGTTCCAAACTTCTATTTGGAGTTCCGAAGGGCACAGAGGCTACCTGTTTTTCCTACCTCTGCTGCTCTCTGTTCGAAACAGGCTCGGAAGTTCCGAGACCTGAAACTCGGAGGTTCCGAAGGAACCAAGCTAGGTTCCGAAGGGTCAGTTGAAACACCAGTATTAAGGACTGTGGCTCAAAAGTTCTGAAGCCATAGTGAAAGGTTCAGAAGTAACCAGAGTTGATTTTTGAAATTAATTTAGGATTAATACTTTAATATTTATGTTTTAATTATAATGACTAAATTTTAGAAGCCTGATTCTAAGTTAAAAATATGACTGACTAACTTTTGTGAGTTTACGTTATCGCATAGAGTGTTCACTTCCAGGCCGATACTCTCTACCTGTAGCGCAACGGAAACGTTGCTCGTAGGTAAAAAGGGATCAGACACTGAGTGATTTATTTTACTTTATTCTCTAGGCCTAACTCAATATGTCTCCATGGTCCTATCCAGAAGACAATACGAGTAGTGGCCAGAGCATTTTACATTTTTGTACTTCTCTAGGCCTAACTCAATACGTCTTCATGGTCCAAATCCAAAAGATAATATGTGTAGTGGCATGAGCACTTTACATTTCTGTATTGTACCCTTGGGCAAAGTCTCAATACTTTCCTAGCGCTGGATATTTACGAGACTGGGCACTGAGTACTTTCATTTTATTTCTATTGAGTGTTTTGAATAGCTAACTCTTCTGACTTGAAATTAAATGAAGTAGTAACCCATAGTGTGGACTCAGCCAATTCATTTAAGATTTTCGGAAAAACTAAATTGGAAAGTTAGATTGTACTATGGATGTGTATTGTATTATCTGTGAATGTGTATTTACTTGTATTCTATTGTGTGTTAAAGATTCCTGTGAAATACCCAACAGTTAATGGTGAAGACTTATTGATGTCAGAATGGTAAAACAGGTTTTGAAAACCTAGACTCTTGGCAATGAGTGGTTTCATGGATATTATATAAGATGGAAAAGACTAAGTGGGCCAAAAAACTAGTCTTGACAATGCTTCCATATGAGGGATGAAAATTGTTCTAACTATTAGAACGGAAGCATAACACGGTATCAAGGAGTCGAGGTCTAATAGTTTATAACAGAGAATGAACCAACTTACATGCCTAGATATTGATGATTTATTAAGATATATGTATGTTAATACATAACGATGATTATTATGCATAGTGTTTATGCTTTGAGAAATTGAGATGATATTCACCGATGTGAGAACCTGAACAATATGATATGGTAAGAGATTTTGGATTATTTCCTGGTAAGGATTTGGTTCTTGGTATTGCTATCACACATTTAGCCAATGAGGCTGTTTTTGGCCGTCGAGATTGGACAGTTGGGTCAGTTAAGCTTTGTTTTTTGCCGTCGAGGTCGGACCATTGGGTCAGTTAAGCTCTGTTTTTGGCCGTCGAGGTCGGACTATTGGGTCAGTTAAGCTCTTACAAGATGCTGCATTTTGACCATGTCGGGACTTAATGCATTTTGGAAGCCAGCATAGTGCTTCGTATGTGTGATAGCAATATGGCAGTTGTGGTAATTTGGTAAAAATGGTATATAAGACCATTAGTGGTATTGAGTAAGATGATTTATGATATTAATGGTAGAGTAGACCATTATTGTTATTATGATATTTGTAAAGTTTGACTGCACTGTCTAACTTGTGATATTATGTTGAGATGCTAGTTAAGTTCTCTTCACTGGGCTAGGAAGCTCACATCCCTTACATTACAGGTTTAGCACATGAGGAGGAGGAACCTCCACCGTTGTCTTAACATGAGGGAGCCTATGCAGTCGCTCGTATTTCCCGATGATGGAAAATAAGTTTATTATATTTAGTTATTTACTTTCATGCAAATGATGTTTTGCTGATTTTAGTACCGCCTGTGGTACTTTAAATCTAATCATGTATTAGCCCATCATGTTTTCGTACGTAACTCTGATGGTATAATGGAAATATTTATTTGCATATAATGTACATATTTGAATCCACGTGTAAAGAGCACGTGTGACATTTTCTATAACGGGCTTAAATGTTAAACTTGAGGATCCAGCCCAATTATGATGATTTGTGATTGGAGATTATTATTAAAGAAAAAAAATTAGCCACATTCCAGGCCCGCACTCAGGTCGGGGCGTGACAGTGTGTGTGTTCGTGTTTCGATGCGATGGTGTTCGAGGTGGTGTTTGGCGGGTGAGGTGGTCAAATTTTGTAGGACTAAAAATCATCAAAGTCTAATGGATCATTTCTTCCCAAGTTTCTCGTCATCGAAGTAAATGATATGCATTGAATGGTGAAATTGTAGATTGAGAAGTAACAAGTTTTGATGGATGAGATACTCAAAGATACGTTCTTAAAGTAGATCATAATATCTATGGAAGGATCTAGTCTCCAAAAAGCAAGAGAGCAAAGAAGAAGATGTTGATATGGAAAGCAAATATGGACCCAAGGAGGTGGATGGCCCCACTATATCGTATGTGATGAAAATGTAAATGCAAACAGATCAAGCAAAGCTCTCTTGGTGGTTTCATCATAGGGGCCAATGGAGGAGAGTGATTTGCCAAAGGTGATGCCTCAATGGTCATTGGATAAAAAGCTTGCAAGCAACAGTCGACCCCCAAATAAGGGTATTTTGGTACTTCTCCACAGTGGTAAAAGAGTAAGAAATTATCTATTGGAAAGGTTAAACTTGACAAAAATCCAATTGAATGGAAATCCCAACCCAATGGCCCAAGTTTATTGCCCGGGCCCCAAATCCAAGCCAAAGTTCATGGGCTCACATTGGCATGCCCATTGACCCAAAATATATTACACATGGCTCCCTTTAATTCAAAGTCTATAGGTCTAAAGGAACTACAACTAGAGATTTCTAAACAAATCACTATTAAAGAAAGACCAAAATGCCTGAAGCAACAAAACAGTAACTATTTCATGTACATACATGATAAATAGATATAGGTGATAATCCCTAACACCCCTCTTTAAACTGTACTTTTCGTGCACGCACCTATGTGGGGCCCACCTATAGTGATGTCTAAATTCATTGGAGACATCAAAGCTTGAACTTGTGACCCACCAAAAATCATCTACAATTAATTGATCAGGCCATTTTTTTAATCCTCAAAAATTGTATCACTTTATTAACCCCTAAACTTTTATGGCTTTGAAAACAATGGCTTCATAGATGAAATCAATATGATTTTTCATGGGCCACCATTCCAAGTTTAGACCTTTACAATGGAGTGAATGGACCCATCACCATGACCATAAGTGAGCTCATGAAGAGTGTGACTCGGAGGGCTGAGGGGAAAAACTACAATAGACATGGGTATAGTCAACACCCCATTCCACATCACATTAAAGAACAAAACACTTGAACAGTCGCCTTGAATAAGCTAAAAGCACCTATGTGATGCAGATGAAGTGGGCACCTACCACTAGTGCAAAAAATGGGGTGTAAGATTCTTTTAACTAAGTTTATTGAATTGTACCCCTAAAAACATTTCTCATGAGACCTTCATACAAACAGCCCGGTGGGCCCCAGTTGGACCTACATGAATGGTGGGTTGAAAAGGTCTTGGCTTGAGTATGGTGCTTATAAAATTTCATCTTGATTGGATAAGTGAAGCATGTTTTTAAAGAACCTCAAAATTCCTTCATCTGATAATGGAAATTTATCAAATTAGATCATGGGCGATTTAAAAAAAAAAAATCAATGGACTTTAAAAGTCATATTACTATCAAATTGGGTACATGTGCAGTTCACAAGGGGTAGGTGGATGTGAGGAGGGAAATGGATCCATTGGGTAAACTTTGGGTCCTAGAAACCAACGTTTGCACAAAAGTCTCATGAGAACTATTCTTAGGGGAAAATTGTTATAATATATATAGGCCTCGCATATAAAATGGTTGTTGGTTTTATTATTGATTCTTAGTGTCTTATTATTTTGAGCACTTCTAGGTGTATGCAACAATGCTTGTCCAGTTTGGTATTTATGTGCTCAAGACGAAATGGGATGTCATAGTAATTTATGGTGGATATACACCTTTTTTGTATTTTCCTAATAAAACATTTGTATCTTTTCTGTTGGAATTTTTTTTTCTAAGTTCTGTTGGATTCTATTGTTGGGTTGCAGGAAATGAGGACTCTCTCTTTCTTTTTGAAATTACATCTTTTTTAATTTTCTTAGTTTCCATGTTTATTTCAAAAAAAAAAAAACAATTAGAAGTTTCCCATGTTGTTCATGTTATTTGGTCCTATTATATGTGTTGCTACTTTTAAGATGTTATATCTTTGATGCAGGTACATGGGCATCAAATAGGCAGTCAGCCACTGGAACAATTTGCAAAATCTAGGTATAAGTGCCAGCCTTAGATAAAATTGGATAACTGACTTCCATGATGACGGCAACAACTATGAGTTAAATCTAATTTTTGCAACATTTCTATTCTATCAAATGTTTTGTGTGCACTATGCTGCAAGAAGCACTGATAGGTATATGACAAAGTAGCATTAGAAATTGATAGTTCAAGAGCATCATTACAAAGATAAATACAAGTTAATACCTCTTTACTTTTCAGATCTGCACAAGCATGAAGTGCCACATGATAAACTGTCAATTGTCTATTCAGAAAACCACGCCTGTTAACAAATTCAGCAGTTGGGATACTATACAATTCTTCCTCAGAAACACCCATCATCACATTTTCCGCATTGTCACTTGAAGCTTCAACAGATGACCACCCTTTGGACTGCTTCACAAGCTCAATGATCTTATCCACAAAGGCAAACCATTAGAAAGAAATATCAATTTGCACCAATCTAATTATAAAAGTAAAATTAATACAACACACTTTTCTTGCTATTTATTTACTTTAACAAAAATATCACATACCTTTGTAGTTGTCTCATCAATTATAGGTGTCTTATTCTTATATGCAGCTATAAGTCCAGCATAGCAGAACTTGTTTAAGCCAAGGCCAGCAGCAGTCATATCTCGAACAATTGCATACCTAGAAATAGGAGGAAAACCAATTAGTTTTGCCAATATATCTTTCAAAAATAAAAAAATAAACATTGTCAATTTCATTCTGCAATGACACCCCCACCCCAACCCGGTTTCCTTTGTTATCCACACCTTCCTTCCCTTACGTCACTTTTTTTTCTAAACATTTTACAAATCAGGGTAAAATGAAGCTGAACCTCAATAAATCATGGAAGCAATGCCAAGCACTACTTACATGCTTCTACTCACTCATTCCCAAACAAACAAAAGGAAAAATGTAAGCCAGAAAAGAAGTAATATGAAATACCTTTTCCTAAATAGCTAACAAAATGAACCAGAAAAATTCAAAAAATTCTGTAATACCTTCAATGCAGGGAAGCATGTGAATACATGCACATGCACAGATCAGCATACAAACAAGATTAAGCAACTAATTAATCAACAACAAGGAAGTTTGAATCATTCAAAGATGAGATAATTATCCATTTTAAAAAAAAAAGGAAGAGAAGAGAAGATGAGATGATCATTCAAAGACAAGAAAAATAGAAGAATGATCTAGTGCTCAACATTCACAACACAAAGCCACCTTGAATTGCATTAATGGTTGAATAGGAAGGGCTTGCAATGCATGGCCTATGCTCCCCTCCAACTTAATTGGATGAAGCCAGTTGTCCAACAAAGTTTGCAAAATGTATAGTAATGCGAATAGCTAGACATCTGATGTAGCCATTGGCAGCTTCTCAATCAACTAGAGTAGCAGAAGTAGGATTTTGTGGAAGAGATATTCTAGATAGTGATGATTTTGAAACAAACGGTAGAGAAATGAAAGGATTACAGAGAAGGATCTTGAAAGGGAGGTATTTGTTGGGGGAATGGGTTGGTTAAGGAGCGAAGGGTTGTCAAGGAGAGCTCAAGTGTGTTGAGTGTTGACAACAGGCTTTGATGCGGATGCTGAGATATATTTAGCAGTTTCTTAATTTATCAGTTACTATTATTGTATTTTCCAATTTAGTCTTTTCATTAATTGGTGCTTACCAATATTGTACTTATCAACTTTAGGGTTTTCCTTCTTTAGTTTATCTTCCATATTTGTAATCCCTTTTTCTCTATAAATATAAATGATAGGGTCTCTCCTTGATTAAGGAAGACACACCATATCTTATTATTAGTGTCTTATTCTACATGGTATCAGCCTAATTCCGTTCCTGTCTTTGAGAGAGAAGACCACCGTTTGAGAGTTCATCTTCTCTCCTTCTGCCCGAGGAATCTCGCTGGCAGAGGGAGGGGACCTTAGACAAGCTATCAGTCTCCTTTTCCAACAGATTCAGATCTGTCAGTTTCGCCTATTCTTAGGCACGATTTGCATCCCCATAGTTCGAGCACCGCTCGTCTTCTCACCAGTTCTAAGATCAGGTTTGGTGGTCTTTCATCCAGGTCTGCCCCTCAAACTAGCGTCTGATCAGGCGCGTATCTAGCCCTTCATCCGTTCAAGTGTTCTGATCCACTGATCGTCTGAGATTGCAACAGTTGCCGCGACTCCATATTGCAGATTTCTCTAAGGATTCTCTATATTTCTCCAAGCATGCCCATAAAAATATTGAGACCCTTGTTGTTTGGCGTGTTCAGATCTGATCCATTCTTGGATTAGCATCTGCATATCTGACTCAAATTTTCTTCAGCTTTCCTCGTGTGCTTTCTCGCTGCCTTTGTTTCCGCCGGTTCTCAGAATTGTTTGCAGATGCCTTGCAGATCTGATTGCAGGTCAGATCTGTTCTTGTTGCCCCTTCTGCTGCTGGCTGCCCCTTCTGATTGCAGGTCAGATCTGTTTTTCACATGTATCTCTGTTGCAGACGAACCCAGTTCTTCCGCCTCTATCACTATGTTCTCATCTCAGATCTGAGATCTGCTTTGTTTCGATCTGCAGCAGACAAGTCACCAGTGAAAGCATCAGCCGTGGGTGCTTGAATTTCCAGATCGGTTTCTCTTTATTCTTGTTCCACTTCAAGTTTTCGGTGTTTGCTTTGTTCGAGCACACCTCGTCTTCCATGCTGGCACACAGATCTGCTTCCGACGATCTCAGCCCCTTCGCCTAATCAGCGATTAAATCGCTACACTATCTTCACTGACCTGCAACACTATCTTCGCCTCTGCTGCCGATCTGCTTGCAGCCAGACGTTTCTTTTCAGTTTCTTCAACACGAGTCGACAGGGGGAGCATCCAGAGCAGCGTTCAGAACCCAATTTCACAGTCAAACCGCAGGGTGCCCTTCTTGAGTTTCACGCAGTTGGGCATATTTCAGGCTTGCATGCGCTATGGTCTGAGACAAGTTTTTTTTGGGATGGATTACAGTTTTTTTTAAACCACGCCATTGACTGCTTGTGTTCGAATCTGAAAAGAAAAAAACAAAAAGGCGTCCAACCCTCTAGTATGCATCTACAAGGCCACTGCTCCGGTTTGTGCTTTGTGGGACCCACTTCTGCAGTTTTTTTTCCTGATCCTTATATTAATAAATAAAATCCTCATTCCCTTCCTTTTATTTGTCGAACGATCCACCATTTGCCTCCAAGATCTGATTCTCCAACCCGTAGACCTCTCCTTTCAGAGATTTTTTTTTCCCTGCATTTTGTGGGTGGTTCATAGGGATATCTTTGTTTGATCCCTTACATCTGTAGTCCTTCTTCAGATTTGAACCTATACTCCCACAACTCTACCATCTTTTTGGCCCTACATCACATCTGTATGATGCAATTTTGAGTTTGAATGCCAGTGGAACCCTCTCTTGTTGAATGGAGGTTTACGTTTTTCTCCGTTTTATTGTTTCTGCCCATGTTATTGTTCCTCACCGAACTTCGGCTACTTTTTTAGATTAATTTCTCTATGTGGCGGACTTCTGTAGTGG
Organism: Chimonanthus praecox; assembly: GCA_022113865.1. NCBI lineage: Eukaryota > Viridiplantae > Streptophyta > Magnoliopsida > Laurales > Calycanthaceae > Chimonanthus > Chimonanthus praecox. The sequence goes on along the minus strand of CM039087.1, from coordinate 55,816,458 downwards.
ATTTTTATGCCTTTTGTGCCTACCAGCAGTTCTTCCCTTTGCAACTAGCACTTTCCGGCATCAGATCCGGCCACCGGAACATTTTCAGCCGGCGGGATCCCCATTTTCCCTACCGTTCCTTGGATACCTATACATCTGTACGGTGGAGTTGCAGTCTTGCTGTTTCCAGCACTGAGTTTCCAGTGTTCTTTCTCCAGTATTTGTTTTGGTACATGCTGCTGCGGGACGTCAACTGGTTCCAAGCTTCGACTAGGCTCTGTTTTTGGAGATTCTTGTTGATTTACTTTCACTCCAATCAAATGGCATCATCATTGGATCATCAAGTTCAATATGTTCAACATTAAGTGGGACCCACTTGAGCTTATGGGGGAGTGTTGAGATATATTTAGCAATTTCTTTAATTTATCAGTTACTATTATTGTATTTTCCAATTTAGTCTTTTCCTTAATTGGTGCTTACCAATATTGTACTTACCAACTTTAGGGTTTTCCTCTTTTAGTTTATCTTCCATATTTGTATTCCTTTTTCTCTATAAATATAAATGATAGAATCTCTCCTTGATTAAGGAAGGCACACCAAATCTTATTATTAATGTCTTATTCTACAGCGGAGCATGCCATATTCTGCTCCAGCTCCATGCTATTTCCATATTCTTTTAATTTGGTTTTAGTAGTTTTATTTATTTAGTTAAGGGTAGTTTAGGTATGCATTGTATTTTTTTTAGCAAGGGCAATTTTGGGCGTGTTTGTGGAACATTACAAAATACCCAATGTAATTCCCATGGAAGATTGATGAATAAAATTGGAATTTTCGAAACCTGTCTTTGCTTGCAAGGTGCGACAGTATTCTTGGTGGAATCCAAGCCTTGGTGGAATCTAAGGGAGGCGCGAAGCTTCTTCTTCTTCCCATATATTTCTGCGTCTTCTCCCTCTCTTCTTCATCTACTCTCTATCCTTCTTTTTTTTCTTCTTTTATTTCCCTCCGCCGTAAACCCCCATATCCATCTCCCATCTTTCCGCCACCCCTAGACCTCTACCTGTTTGCTGCCATTCCCTCCCCTGGACACCTCTGCTGCTGCATGTTGAATTATAAGATAAAAGGAAGAAAATTAGACAAAGAATTCTTTGAATGTTGTATTTATTATTTACCTCTTAGAGGATACAATCTTAAACAGATAAGAATGAGACAATTAAGGTACAACAAAGGAAATACACATCAATACACATTAGTTACAATCTATTGTGATATACACTGTATCTAGACATATACACTGTGTCCTACACCAGAAGTATGGGTCCTACAACACTCCCCCTTAAGCTGGTTCGAAGATGTCGAGTAGACCCAGCTTGCTCACGACCGAATCGAGCTGAGTTCGGGGAACTGATTTTGTGAAGATATCTGCCAGCTGATCCTTAAACTGCAGATGAGGAGTAAAAAGTCGCCCTTCGGAGATATGTTGTCGAAGAAAGTGGCAATCAACCTCAATGTGCTTAGTCCGCTCATAAAAAAAATGGATTAGAGGCAATGTGAATGGCGGCCTGATTGTTACAGAACATAATAAGTGGATTGGCAAAGCTCAATTCAGTAAGGAATTGGCAAAACAATTCAGAAGCAGTATTAGCCATGGCACGATATTCAGCCTCAGTACTGGAACAAGTAACAACGAACTGTTTCTTGCTTCGCCAGACAACTAAATGGGAGCCCAAGAAAACACAATAGCCAGAAGTGGAGCGGCAATCATCTGTAGAGCCGGCCCAATCAGCATCAGAATAACTGTGAACCGGGCAAGTAGGTTGGTGTGCATAGAACAAGCTGCGGCCAGGATAAGCCTTAATATATCGAAAGATTCGGAACACAACATGAAGATGAGTGTCTCGTGGTTCATGCATGAACTGACTGACGACACCAACAACATAAGATAAGTCTGGTGTCGTGATGGTCAAATAGATGAGTTTGCCGACAAGTTTCTGATAAAAACTTGGTGTGTCACGAAGAGTGCCATCAGAAGCAGATAACTTGGTGTTCACATCCAACGGGGTATCCACAGGTTTGCATCCAAAATAACCAACTTCCACGAGAAGATCAAGGGCATACTTGCGCTGAGATAGATAAAGGCCACGAGAGGACCGAGCAACTTCAATTCCAAGAAAATATCGGAGGGCCCCAAATCCTTAATAGCAAATGTTCGTTAGAGATACTGTTTAAAGGAAGAAATAGCTTCATCATTGTTACCAGTGAGGACAATATCATCAGTATAGACCACCAAAATCATCACAACTGAGTGGAGACGGTAGATAAAGACTGAATGATCTGACTGACAGCGGGTGAAGCCATAAGGTAGCAAGGCACTGCTAAACTTCTCAAACCAGGCACGGGGAGACTGCTTAAGACCATAGATAGCCTTCTTAAGTCTGCAAACAGAATGAGGCTCCCCCTGCTTGACAAATCCCGTAGGGGGAAGCATATAGACTTTTTCCTGAAGATCACCATGGAGAAAGACATTCTTCACATCTAACTGGTGCAGGGGCCAAGTATAAGTGGTTGCAAGGGAGAGCAAAATGCGCACAGAGTTAATCTTGGCGACAGGTGAAAAAGTATCTTGGTAGCCAACTCCATAAGTCTGTGTGAACAGCCACAAGTCGTGCCTTATAGCGCGCAATATAGCCATCTGGATTATGCTTCAAGGCAAAAACCCATTTGCACCCAACTGTAGTTTTGCCTGGGGGAAGAGGGATCATCTCCCATGTGTTGTTCTTCTCAAAAGCATCTAGCTCTTCATCCATGGCTGCTTTCCAGGATGGATCTTTTAAAGCCGCATCGATCCTCTTGGTATCTTAATGCTGTGAGAAAACTATGATAGGAAGGTGAAACAGCATGATATGATACAAAATGATCAATGGGATGGCTAGTACAAGAGCGCTAACCTTTGCGAAGCGCAATAGAAAGATCGGACAAGGCAGAAACTAGTGGATCTGAAGCACATGCAGATGGATGAGTGGAGTCAGTTGCAGATGGTACCCGAGACTGTCTGCGTTGGTACACCAAAAGATGTTTAGGTGGACTTGGAGAAGGAAAATCTGCAGGTACAATGGGAAGAACAGGAGAAGGGGAAGATTTAAAGGAGGCTGAAAAATATGAGGCCCGCTCAAAAAAGGTGACATCCATAGATATATATTTTTTTCCAGTGATAGGATCGAGGCACTTATAGCCTTTGTAAAAGGGTGAGTAACTTGAAAACACACACCGCATAGCCCGGTGAGAAAGTTTATGGCCAGAGAAATTGTAAACAAAACAAACACATCCAAAGACATGTAAGGGGATTTTAGGAATGGGTTTATGTAAGGACAGACGATCTATGGGGGACTGATTTTGTAAAATGCGAGAAGGCATTCTATTAATGAGATAACAACTAGTTAACACTGCTTCTGGCCAATAGGACGATGGGACATGCATGGTAAAAAGAAGAGACCTAGCCACCTCAAGAAGGTGACGGTTCTTTCGTTCAGCTACACCATTCTGTTGAGGTATGGAAGGACAAGAGAACTGAGAATCAATGCCATGTTTTTGCAAAAAAGTAAGAAAGGAGTGTGACAAATATTCTCCCCCGTTATCACTCCTTAAAACTTGAATTTGACACCCAAATTGAGTATGAACCCACTGGTAAAAATTTTGGAAGTGATCAAAAACCTCAGATTTTTGTTTCATCAAATATGTCCATGTCATGTGAGAAAAATCATCAATAAAAGTAACAATATAATGAAACCCAGTACGAGACACAGATGGAGATTTCCAAACATCAGAGTGAATGAGTGAAAACAAAGTAGAGGAACTTTTATTCATAGAAGGGGAGAAATGATTTCTAGCATGTTTGCCATATTGGCAATGTTCACATTCAGAATGAGTAAAAGACAAACTAGGAACAAGTTGTTTAAGAACAGAGTCAGCAGGATGTCCTAAACGACAATGCCACAGCCACACATCTGAAGAAGAAGAGGTCAAACAGGCTTCGGAGCTGCCATAGTGAGAATCAAGTTGGTAGAGACCACCTGCTTCACGACACCACCCAACACCTGCTTCGTGGTCAGATCCTGGAAAACAAAGTGAGGGAAAAAATGTGACTGAACAATTCAAATTTTTAGTCAAAGCACTAACAGATAGCAAATTGCTGGATAAATTTGGAACATACAGAACAGAGTGAAGGTCCAAATGAGGAGAGACTGGGACAGTCCCTTTCCCAACAATATCAGTAGATGAGCCATTGGCTAATTTGACCTTACCATGAGAAATAGGAGAAAGGGAAGCAAAGAGGGTGGACATACCAGCCATATGGTCAGTAGCACCAGAATCGTCAATCCATGAATGATGAGAGGCATGATGGGCAGATGAGTCAGTACCTGAAGGAGATGAGATAGCATTGGAAACCTCAAAAGATTGAAGGCGCTCAAGTCGTTGCAATATTAAGTTAAGATCCTGACGAATCACAGGAGCACTATCATGAACCACATCAGATGAAGGAGGAGCAGGAGGCACAGCGGAGAGATTGGCATGCTTAGGGCGCCCCTGAAGCTTATAACAGGAATCAATGTTGTGGTTAGTCATCTTGCAGTAGGTGCAGAACCGAGTACCCTTCTTCCGTGGACCTTTGGTGTCCCTTCGAGGATCAGTTGGGTAATCCTTGCCATGGCAAGCTGGGTGCCCATGAGCCAGAGAAGGCATAGAGGAATCGGTGGTGACAAGGGCAGAGCGTTCCGCGGGCAGTGGAGTCATAACAAGACGACGTCGATCATCTCAAAGTAAGGCCGAGTAAACGGCATCTAGAGAAAGAAGAGGTCGTTGCCCAAGAATCTGGGCCAAGTAGCCTCAAATTCAGGGTCGAGTCCAGCTAAGAAGACAAAAATCCGTTGTTGTGCAACATACTTATTAAACTTTAGAGTATCTTCCGGATCCTTAAAAGTAAGGGATTGAAGATGGTCTAACTCCAACCAACGGGACTGCATAGTCGAGTAGTACTGGATAAGGGACAGCTCCCCCTGTCGGAGTGTAGCAGCGGTCTGAGATAATTCATACATACGAGCGAAGTTATCCCATCAAAATACAGAGTCTTCACAGTGTCCCAAACAGCTTGAACGGTTGGAAGTGTATAAACAAAACGCCATACATGAGCTTCCATAGAGTGAAGAAGCCAGGCCTGGACCAGGGAGTTATTGGCAGTCCAGGTGGAGAATGTAGCATCAGTCTTAGCCGGTTGAGATGTAGTACCATCAATATATGAACAAAGTTGCCTCGCAATGAAGAACATCTTTGCCGAATGGGACCATTCAAAGTAATTGGTTTCATTTACTAACACCGTTGTAATCCGTCCGATCTGTGGAGAGCCAGAAGAGGTCATATCTGGAGGAGCAGACGAAGAAGATGATGCCATGAGACAGAGGTTGTATCCAAAGAAACTATAGAGCCCAGAAATCGCCCCAAGGAGAAAATTCCAGCAAATCTGAGAAGAAAAGGCTGTCGTGGGTCCCACACAGCAGTACCGAAGGCAAAATCCGGACAAATACAATACAGATGCAGTGGGGACAATGTCTGAGAAGAAAACCGATGCGTATGGACCTTATGCGACCAGATCCTGTAGAAAAAAGACCCAAAACTGGGTACCAATATACTTTGGCAGCAAGAAGAAAGCCCAAAAAATGGGTCCCACCGTGGATGGATGGTGGTAAAGCAAGTGCTATGCAAGCACTGACCCATGGCAACCCTAGGAGACGTGGTTGGAAGGAGAAACTTCCCAAGATGAAGTAGATCAAAGCAGAGAAACCCAAAAAGTTGCATTTCAGGCGTGTCAAGCAGCAGCAGCCGTGATGGAGATAAAGGGGCCCACAGTTGTCCGGAATCTAGGGTCCACCTTAGGCAGACATAGGGGGGCCAGAGGCAAACCCAGAGGTGTAGATCCAAGGTCAAAGGAGGTAAATCCGTGAAGATCGAAGGAAAAAGTTGAGATGGCAGATCTGTCCAAGAAAGAAGGAGGTAGGAGATAGTGTGCAATCCTTCAAAACCAAAATCCAACCCTACGGATAGCAAGGGTTGGCAAAAACGGCAAGGGTGGATGGTTCCCCGCCAGCAAAACAGTCGTCGGAAAGTGTGATCCTCCCCGGAAAACAAACTGCCGCAAAGTGGATGCCCAGAAATAAAATAAAATAAAACTATTTAGGGAGCACAGAAACCTTCCTTGGCTGAGATACCATGTTGAATTATAAGATAAAAGGAAGGAAATTAGAGAAAGAATTCTCTGAATGTTGTATTTATTATTTACCTCTTAGAGGATACAATCTTAAATAGAGAAGAATGAGACAATTAAGGTACAAAAAAGGAAATACACATCAGTTACAATCTATTGTGATATACACTGTATCTAGACATATACACTGTGTCCTACACCAGACGTATGGGTCCCACAACACTGCATTGCCTCCTAATCCACTTTCCACTGTGCCGCAAGTCACCATAACCCTTACCTTGCTTGCCGCGACCCACCTAAGCCCATCTCTTAAGTCACCTTGACTCACAGAAACCCCTTCTCTGTTTCCGTTGCTAGATCAGTAGCCTTTTCATCCATCGTCCCTTCAACTGACCCACCTTCCTCCTTCCCTATTGCCGTCGCTACCCTTCCATTGTCCCAACGGAGCCTTTGTGCCATTCCGGTCGTGCCATTTCATTCGTATCCCCTTTATTTCAATATAAAACCCAAGCTAATGTCCCACATGTCTAAGTTCCCAATTTATCGACCCTTCATTACTGTGTAAACAGTCCTTGACTGTTTGGCTCGATATTCGTCAAGATTGATTAATTGTTTGATTTCCATTATTCCCATTGAACACATTAGATTCTTCTTAGTATGTGCATTAAATTTTATATTAATTAATTGCAAATATTAATTGGAATTTAATTTCAACCCATTTTAGATTTAGAGTGCATTATTTTCATCCATTTTAATCTTTAGAGAACCACATTAGGCATTTAGAGTTTCTCTATCCCCTGTCCTGCATCAGGCTTTGGTAGAAAAGAGTGTCAAAAGAGGGTGAGAAGGCATTCAAAAATGAGTTAAGGTTTGTGGCAGGGAAGCGAGAGAGGATCATGTTCTACAAAGATGCTCGCATGAGAGAGGACTTCGGAGAAATTTTTCCCAAGAGTTTTCAAAGTGATAAGGAATGCAAAAATACAGGAGTATGAGTTATTATAAATTGTGGAAGATATCTTCATTGATTGGGAGGAGAAAGAAACTTGTAGCTAGCAATGAATCCATCGAAAGATGTTAGTATGTTGAATTCATATTACACCTAGGAAAACTTGCATCAGCAATCACCTCATATGTGCCAAATCTAAATTTGAATCCAAATTGTATCAAGTTCCCAGAATCGGCATCTAGAGCGAAGGGATCATCTCATATCCAAATTCAAATATGAATCTTATAACATGTTAGAGAGAGAGAGAGAGCTAAGGACCTAGATCATGTAAGATGCATTAAGGATGTAAAGCAAAGGGTCACGGTAAAAAGTAAGGAATAAGAAATAGATGGTTCAAGTATTTTAAAGCAAGTGAAGAGTTCATAAACGAAATATTTGAAATTGAAGTAAAGTTGGTCTCAAGTAAGATGAACAAAAGTAGAGCCTTAGGACCAGACAATATCTCTATAAAAGTATGGATCTTACTGCGTGAAAATGGGACTAGATGGCTAACTAGGTTGTTTAATAAAATCTTTGATTTGAAGAGGATGCCCAAAGAATGGCGAACAAGTACAATGGTCCCTTTTTATAAGAGCAAAGGAGAAATTCAAAATTATGCCCAAGTATCAAGGTGTTAAATATATGAGCCTATTATGGAAGTATGAAACTAATGCAGAAGTGAAGTGTGCCCTAAAATGAGGTTATGACATTCAAAATCCTAGATCTAAGAAAGTAATGAAAGAAAATAAGAAATCTGAATGGCAACCACTGCTATAAGAAATTGAAGGGGACTCAGCAAACACAATTAAATGGGCCAAGGGCTTAAAACGACCTCCCTGGATAATGATTACCATAGCAAAGGAAATTAGGGGTCTAGCAATGGGACTGGATGTTTTCTTTGCTCATGTCAGTCGCACAGCAAATGACGTGGCAAACTTACTTGCCAAAAATGGGATCAACAATTCTGTTTATGGGGTTTTTTGTATTTGAAGAAAGCGAACTTCGGGGAACTACTTGCTTAACGTTTCGATTCTTTTCTGTTGAGCATTTGCTATACAGTTTGTTTTTTTGTCTAACTCTTTAGACCGCTTCTGTTGTTTTCAATTGCTTTGACTCCTTTGTACTTCTCAAATTTTTCAATGAAATTTTAACGTTACCTCTCCAAAAAAAAAAGCAAACAAACAATATGCAACGAAAGTGCTAATTTAAGAAGATAATATTCCGTAGTCAATAACTAAACCAAGATCTATGCAAATAACATCACAAAATCAAGAGATCTAAAAAGATCCATAAATTGCAAACATATTAAATGCTAGAAGTAATCACAAATCAAAATTAGAGCTTCTAAATATCCTAAGATCATATTCAAGGCGCCTAGAATTCCTCAAACAAGAAATAAAGTACAGATTCTCAATTAAAAAATCAACTCCTACTTAAATCCAAACCCAAAACCACTTGAAATAGGTCTAGGAAAGGGGTTATTTGGGAGGGTTTCTGCACAAAATAGTGCATTATAGGGTAGGGAACTAGATTAGAAGTCAACCGGAGCCAAAATAGGGCATATCTTACCCTAACCACACAGTCGTACGGCCAAGTGGGGTTCGGACCGAGGTGGCCTGCATGCCAAGTTCTAACCTTAGTTGGGTCACATTTGGGTTTATTTGGATTTTTTGGCAGTTTAGGGTTCGAAAAACACAGGTAAATTGGGGAAAAGTTGAACAAGGAAGAAAAGGAGAAGGAAGAAGAAGAGATTAGGAGGAGAAAGGATAGAAAGCACCTGATTTCCTTAAAGTCACACCACCAGTCTTCTCAAAGAGTATACAGAAACTTTTCCTCACTTGTATTCTATTGTGAAATAATGAGTTTGTTGTTGTAAATATTGTAGATATTGTGCATGCATTTTTCACATGTTATATTCTATAGTTGACTTACAGTTGTAATTGATTATAAATCATTCTGCTTTCCTTTTTTCCCACCTTGATTGGCTCATTATATTCAATATATACTTGTATCCTCTTTCTTTGACTCATAAGGAATACAACACAAAGAATTTCTCTTTTTTTCTGCCCTTCTCTTCCATTATTTTCCTTCTTTTTCCTATTTTAAACACACGGTCCATGACTTTTCCACAACGACTTTGATTTTTTTTTTCATGAACGGCCCTTGCGGAAAGTTTTTTCTCCATCATACCTCACCTTCTAGGGTTTCTCTACAGCAGCATAAGGGCAGATTTCCTTTCTTGTCGTAACCCAATCTATTTTCGTAACCCAATCTATTTTAGTAACCCAATCCTGTTGTCCCTAGATTTGTGGGTTGATACAGATTTTGACCTGCAACACTAGTATACCCCTGCCGTGTTTTACCCTTCTTCTCATCCGTATGGATCTCATAAGCGTATCCAAGGTGGGGCCACGTTTTGCAGTTTTCTAGATCTGTATCTGGGATGTCAACAAGGTCCTTTTTTGGGTTTTTAGCCAAGATCTAGCTTATGTATTGTTGTATCCTCTTCAAACCACCACTAGTGTAGTCGCCTATAGCAGTATCTGTTCTCCCATCGGATTCTTGGTACTTTTGTGATCGGTGGGGCCCATTTTTACCCCTTTTCTCATATTCGGTCTGCATGAGTACTATGCAACATTCTATTTTTTAAATTGGGGTCTTGGATCTTCTCTTACAGTTTCTAAACAGCTGTTATATTGTACTACTTGTGTTGGTGGTAGATTTCTTAGCATTTTTTCTGCATCTTCACTTCATTATGTCATACATGGACAAGAATGATGATCTTAGTCTCACATTCTGACTCCACCCACATTGGAAAGATTACAACTGCTCTTTTAAAATGAGACCAATTATTTTCAATGGTCACATTCAATGATGCTAAACAAAAGACGGATTATATTGATGGTACGGTTGTGGAGCTTATGAAGGATGATCCCAAATACAAAGAATGGAAAGGCCAATAATCCCTTGGTTCAATCCTGGCTCTTATACTCTATGGAAGAGCATGTTCGAGAACTAGTGAATACACTAGCCACTACGAAAGATGTATGGGATACAGTCCAAGCCTTATATTCTAATGATGATAACTCTGCTTGCATCTATGAAATATATCAAGATGTTGCTCATCTTCGACAAAGGTAGTTATCCCTAATTCAATATTATTCAAAAATGAGGAGTTATTAGTTGGAACTTGATCAGTTGGAGACTATTAAATTTGAACATCTTGCAGATACTTTATTGCACAGGCAATATGTTGAAAAACGGCGCACCTTTGACTTAGTGGTAGGTCTTAATCCTAACTTTGAGTGTACACGCGCCCAAATTTAGAGCAAGCAACCTCTTCCGCTCCTAAATGAGGTATAGTATGCATTGCTTCGTGATGAGAGACATTGCCTAATTATGTCCTCTGCATTTGTGCTTGCTAATCAGTTGGCTCTTGTCTCTAAGGGGCATTCCTCTCTCAAAGGGAAGGAATCAGTGATTGATGCCCAACGGGATACCAAAGGACCAAAAAAGAAGGGTACCCGATTTCTTACGTACTGTAAAATGAACAATCACTATGTGGATTCCTGCTATAAGCTTCATGGTCGGGTCTCCTTTAAGCAGGCTCATCATACCGAAACACTTTCCGCTGCTAGTGACGATAACATCATTCATGTGTCTAAACATGAGTATGCCTTTTTACAGGAAGACAGGAAGCAACTAAAGAATCTTCAATCCTCTGAGATATCCCATGTTGTTACAAATCAGTCAAGTATTGCACCACTTGCCCTCCATGCCTCATCTAATGGTTCATAAATCATTAATTTCGGAGCTACTGATCATATGGCTGGTATGTCTCATCTTTTTCTCAAGTTTTCCCATATTTCTTTTGGCAAGATTAAGTTAGTTAATGGTTTTTTCACTGATATTGCTGGTAAAGGAACTATCACCGTGTCTTCTAATTTTGACTTATCATCTATCACAAATGTTCCTCATTTATCTCGCAATCTCTTATCTGTTAGTACCTTTACTAAGTCATTGAATTGGTCAATAACTTTCTATCCTACCCATTGTGTCTTCCAGGACTTGGCCACGAAGAAGACAATTAGTGGTGGTCGTAAAGCCAACAACTTGTATTTATTCGACCCTCGAGCTAACACCCACTTTGAAACTTGTTCTACCTCCTCCTCCCAGGATTTGTAGCTCTAGCACTGTCGTTTAGGGCACCCATCAAATAAAGTTTTAAAGCAATTGGTTCCTGATGAAGGGATTAACTGCAATAATTCTCAACCAACCGACGAATGCGTTGAAATCCGGCACGCTTCAATTAATTAAGTTCATGATGCCTGACAAGAGATAGGGTAACCCTAAGTGCCTAACTAGGTTCCTTAAAAATTAAAAAGGGATGAAAATAATACACCCTAAGCTAAAATGGGCTAAAATCAATTAATCAATTAATATATACAATTATATTAATATAAAATCTATCACAAATAATCATGCAAAAACTAAGAATTTAATGTGCTCAATAGAAATAAAAGGAAATCAAGCACTAATCAATCTCATCAAATATTGGGTCAACTAGTCAAGGATAGGGTTTCATGGTGCTGAATGATTATTAAGAACTTAGGCACGTGGGTATACTTGGGGCTTTCCATTAAAATAAAGGAAGAAAGGATACGAATGAAGTGGAACGGAAGAGGTAAAAGAAGGAAATAAGGTTACGGCAAGGGCTAGGTATGCGGCGGAAGTCAAGGAAGCCTTGGGAAAGGCGGCGACAACAAGATGGGTCCTAAGAAGGGAACGGCAGCAAGATCTGGACAGGTAGGGAGGGGCGAAAGCTGCAGAGGGGTTTTGAAGTCACTAGCGAAACTAGAGGGGTGGATTTGGGCAGATCTTGGTCTAAGGAAAAGTTCTGGCAGCAAGAGAGAAGGAGAGAGATAGAAGATGGATTATACCTGGAGATGAAAGGATGGTAGCCTCACGCTAGGCTTCATGCCACAAGGGCCTCACGCCAAAATCAATATTTGCGAAAATTTCAAACTTCTATTCATTCAATCATATGTATCTTTGCCTCAAAGGGCTACAACATATATAAACTTTCAACCTACTAAAAATAAATAGCAAATACCTAAACTATTCTTGCTAAAAAAAACAAAAAAGAAAGTTATGGAAATAGAAAACCACGAAAATAGCAACAGTAGTAGATGTACCGCATCACTTCAACTTTAAAATAAATTTTAGATTTGAATTCTATAATTCAAATCAAGGATTTTGTTAATGGAAACCCCCAAAAAAACCAACTCGCAATCCTCTCAATCACTCTCAAGAAAAGAAAAATGAAACTAATTTCAACAGGATAATTTTGAAGAAGTCAAAATTCACCAAAGAAATTAGGTGTTCAATCGGAAGCAACACGAACGTGGAAGCAATGATTTACACAATTAATTGAGATCCACAATTAAATGTAATTAAATATTCGTATGCATGCATGAAACTTTAACTGACACTAATTCGATTCGACATTCATTGCACCCTCTGAGAACCAATTTGATTGAAGAATTGTAATTTAATTAATAAAGGAAAAAATGCAATGCATGAAATTTAAATTCACCATGCAAAAATTCAAATCCAATACTAAATTAAATTCAATTCTAAAACACAAACCCAAATTAAATTCAAAAAACCAAAATAGAACTCACCTCACTAGGTCTAAACAAGCTTAAACCTCAATTAAATTCAACTCAACTGGACTTGGTCTAATGCTTGACCGAAGCCTCAATTTATAGACTTTATTCTAAGAAAAGGAAATTAAAAAAATAAAAAATCCAGACTTAGAATACCGAGTCCAAGTCCGACTCTGGCGCTGCCCGTGGAGTTTCCTGTACGGAAGTTGGGTTCCTTCTTTCTCTTCCTCTCTCTTTGTTTTCTTTCTTCTCCTTTCTCGCCAATCCTAGCACCTAGGTTTTCTCCTTCTTTCTTTCTTTTCTTTTCTCTGGCAAATCACTCGGTCGTCCTCTTTTTTCTTTCCCTCTCTGATTAATCTCTTTCTTTGTCATTCTCTTTGCTATTAAACTGGATTGTTGCCTTACCAGGACTCGATTCACATCCCCAACACAGACTTGGTTGTCATTTGCAATTCCTTCTCTCTTCCTCTCGCCTAGAAGCAGCGTCGAGTTCCTCTCTTCTTCGTCTCGCCTAGTAGCAGTGCCTGAGTGGGTCTCCTTAAAGAAATACACACTCGGCCCAATCTCTGCTTCTTGTTTAGCAGTTGTCCCTGATTCTTGTCTTGGTTTCTTTAAACAACAGTTCCTTCCTGGCAACACCGATTCTCTCACCTCTATTGATCTTTGATCGGCTCCCTTCCTCACTCGACTATGTTCTCTGGCTCGAGATTTAGCATCAATTGATCTCTTCTCGTTCTTCTTCGTTTTCACTCGGCAATTGGATTTCCAAATTTGAGTCTATGTTTTAAACACAATATTGGGTAGAGTTAATTGGGCTTTTGGAGGCCCAACTCATCTCCAAATGGGCCCAGGTCCAATACAGATGCAAGTGGGTCCATTAGGTTGTGTTTGAGGTCTCGTTTTCCTCCATCGACCCAAACATAAATTCGGAGATCAAACTCGTCGATTTTGTCTAATCAGGCCCACTCGTCTTTGATCAGGTTCGCGTCGGGTTTGCTATCCGCATCAGTTCCTTTCTTGTCATTTGATAAATTTGAGTGTGAAAGTAGCCAATATGGAGAACATCATAGACCTTCTTTTCCAATGTCTCTTAATAAAAGTACTTCTACTTTTTGTTCTATTATTCACTCTGATGTTTGGATGTCTCCTCTTGTTTCATGTACTGGTTTTCGTTTACTTTTATTGATGATTATTCTAGCATGACTCAGGTATACATAATGAAATACAAACTGAGGTTTTTAATCACTTCCGGACGTTTTATCAATGGGTCAAGACCCAGTTTGATTGCTATATAAAAAATTTATGAAGGAATGATGGGGGGGTGGCGGGGAGAGTATTTGTCACATCCATTCTTACAATTTTTGTAGGACCATAGCATTGAATCTCAAGTCTCTTGCCCTCTCACATCTCAACAAAATGGTGTCGTCGAAAAAAAAAATTGTCACCTTCTTGAGGTAGCCCGTTCCCTACTATTTTATTTACCATGCATGCACCTAAGTCATATTAGCCAGAAACCGTTTTAACTTCATGTTATCTAATTAATCGGATGCCCTCACTTGTATTGCATAAAAAATCTCCAATTGATATTGTGTCTATATATAAACATGTTTCCACTATTTCTTTATATGTCTTTGGATGTGTTTGCTTTGTCCATTTGTTTTCTGCTGATAAACTCTCCAAACGTTCTCTAAAATGTAGATTTTTTGGATAATCTCCGATGTATGTTTCCTTGGACATCACGTTTTTTGAACATGTTCCCTATTTTGATCAAACTAGTTTTGATTCTTCAGTTCCTTCAGTTCTTCTCATTCTCACAAATGATGTTGCTACTCTTGAAAAATCCAAGCATATTCATGTGTAACATTGCTCGACCATTTACTAGTAGCTCATATCTCTCTCACATTGAACCTGAACTTCCCATTGCCCTTCGGAAAGGTAAACATGCTTGCACCGACCGTTCTATTGATCGATTTGTGTCCAATCACTCTGTCTCTCCTACTTATTGCAGCTTCTTGACTGCTTTTTACAACATGCATATACCTAAAAGGATTGATACGGCTCTTCGGGATCCTTCTTGGAAAGGTATAATGGAAGTAGAATTGGCGGCACTCGACAAAAATTATACATGGGAGATGGTTTCTCTTCCTTCAGGAAAAACTCTCATTGGTTGTAAATGGGTTTTTACACTGAAACAGAATCTTGACAGTTCGATTGCCAGATACAAAGCTAGATTGGTTGCCAAAAGTTTTACGCAAGCATATGGCCTTGATTATCAGGAGACTATCTCTTGTAGCCAAAATCACATCTGTTCGGATATTGATATCTATTGCTACCACGCATCAATGGCATCTTCATCAGTTAGATGTCAAGAATGACTTTCTCAATAGTGACTTAAAAGAAGAGGTTTACATGCTTCCTCCTCCGGAGCAAGGGTTGGTCTGCAAACTTAAGAAGGCTATCTATGGCCTCAAACAGTCTCCACGGGCATTATTCAATAAATTCAACAATGCCTAATTGATATATGGCTTTTATCATTGTCAACTCAAATCATCATGTATTTGTCTATCGTGACAACCAAAACCTTTCACAAGTGTGAACTAGAATCTTTTAGAAACTTGAATGGAACTTGGGAATCTAAACTACACTGGAAAAAGGAGAGGGAGGAAAGATAAGAAACCCAGAGTTTTCCACATCCGAAAAAGTTCTTGAAAGACTCTAAGGTTCACCTCAAAAAGCCTTTAGACCTCAAAAGACCCCAAGTTTGCCTCTCAAATATGCCCTTCCAAAAGTCTCTAAAAACTCCCCCGAGGGCATATCTTGGCCACTAGAAGGAGGGTGTGACTGCATCTGTTGCTGACCCAATTGAAAGACCACACATGTGGTCAAACAACGATCCTCTCATTCTTTCATTTTTTTCTTCCTTTCTTTTTTTTTTTTTAAAGATAACGTTATTATAAATTAAAATAGGTAAAACTTACAAAAAGACTGGCTAGAAATAGCCCCCCAAACGTAGAAAACAAAACCGACCCCAATAGCTAAAATGTGGTAATAATTTCCACGTACAATCTCATCCCTAATCCCTAACATTCGACAGCAAAATGTTCATGCTCCACCATCCCGCACACCCAAAGTCCCCGCCACTACCAAAGAACGATCATAATTAACTGAAGAATGCAAATTCCGAAGCACCCTCTCCCGTTTTCTAGTTCTCCGCAACTATAGCTCCTCCTCCTTATCCCGTCGCTCAGCCTCCCAAAAATCTGTCAAAATTTCTTTCAAATTATCTGATTATCTCAGCGAGGAAATGCCAAGAATAGACCTTACTAGCAGCATCTTCTCGTCGTCGAAGGTTTCCTTTCTAACAGCCAACGCAAGACAATTTGCTTCTTCTGCCTCCACTTCATCCGCCCAACAAATTGGCCCCTCAGATGATGCAAACCCCTCCTGAGAGCTCTGCTCAACCACTTGTTTTCCCATATCGTCGCTAACCCCTCGTATCCCTTGAGTAGGTATGTCCTGCCGAAGAAAAGCACCACGTTCAGAAGCTGCAACCTCCAATGAAGAGGTTCTGTGAACTCGCTAGTACAATGGACAATTCGCAAATTGTCGACTTAAGTATTTAGTAACGGGCCCAACAGAAGAGAAGGACCCATAATGACCTTGAGAAAGGCCTCAAGAGAATGGGCTTAAGTTTGAGCCCAAACGCTGCAGCAAACCCATCGGACTATGGGCATGCGAATGTGGCTTAACTTTGGAATCTGAGTTGGCCTTGCCCGCGTCAACGATAGCCTCCTTAAAAGACTCCCTATCTCTTCGACCAGTTTGCCTAAATCCCCTTTTCTTGCCGCCTCTTTCTCCGTAGATCTAGGGTTGAAGCCTGCCAGAGGAATTCCTGCCGAAGAAACCGAAAAAGGAACCGTTCTTGAAACGACACCCGTAACTTTTGTAACTGCCAGAGGAGAGCCGCTTACCACTACCGGTGGCGTCAACCTCTCAGACTGCCGGGAAGAATGATTTTGGCTAGGTGAAACCTACTGAAAATCAGTCTCCTCCATAGACAACAGCGGCCTTGACTCTACCTCTGTCCACAACCGAAATTGAATATTCCCCGCATCCAACCATAGAGTGTGAGGGACAACAACTGCACATGGCCGAACAATTTTCAACAGTAGAAACTCCACCACCTCCATTTGAATACAACAATCGTCCACCTCTTCGACAACCCCTATCAGTTCTCCCAACTGACACATCACCTCCTTCCTCCAGACATGCAAAGGAACACCAAAAATCTGAACCCACTCCACCACCAAACCAGGGCCCAGAAACTCTGTCCATTTATCAAAACATTTGAGAGAACCATCTGCAAAAGGCGAATCGCTAACCTAAAGCGTTGTTTGTCTTCCTCAGTCGCAAGAACAATCCAGAAAAGGATAGGAGACAACCGGCGAACCATTATTCTCAAATCGAAGTCCCACATCGCCAAAAGCCAATCTTTTATCTCTTGTGCCAACAAATTCAAACGACGAGCCACCCCTATCTAGGTACGAGAAGAACTTTCTTTATTAACCTCCACAAAAGCCTCATTAACTTGCAGAAGATTCTCATCGGGATGAGACACTATGTGATAAATCGGTTGTGGATTGAATCCCACTCCAGAATCGATTTATTGCAACAAATCTTGTCGAGAGTGCTCAACCTTACCATCATCTCAACAACCAGACTTTCTATACTCCAGACCAAAACGAGGCTTATTAACTTGTATCTTTTGTCCATCAAACTCCTTAGCATCCAACAGATTAATGGCATTTGTCATTTCCCTCTCCGTTTTGAAGCGCACGAAAGTAGAGTTCCTCTATTTCCCAGTTTTCCTATCCAAAGGCACAAAATTATCAAAAACGACACCTACAACGCCAAATACTCGAATGAGATCTCCTGCCCCCCAATCTGATATATTTCTCACAAAAACTGCAAAGCTATCTTTCCACCACTGCACCATTGTTGGCTTGTCAGAAATCTGCCAGTCATCTTCTTCCGATCCAAGATCTACATGAATGGAATCAATATTTTTATAAAACGACTTTAATCTTCAGATTTTTTTACAATAACCAACTCAAATTACGTTGAAGAATTGCCTCTCTTTTTTCCTTTTTTCCTTTCTTTCTTTTTCTCTAGTTTTCTCACATTTTTTACCCATTTTAAGTCACTAAGATAGCTAGGCATGGTCTACCTCATCCAACTTTTAATTTTCAATAGCACTTTGCTAACAAAATACTTGATTATAATGGTTCCATGTGATATAATCCATTTAGATCAAACAATTATCATGAACAAGGTTACTACATCATTATAACAGAAAAACAATGTTGTCACATCATAATTTTCATTCACTGTGCTTTACCCTGCCCCCTCCGCCACCCCCCAACCCAACCCAAAATATAAAAAAATATGTACATGCACAATAGATACTTCAAATTATGCAATTAGCGATGGTACCTTTTCACATTGCTAACCTTTCCTTTAGAATTCACATTTTTTTTTTAAGACCAAGGTATCCAAGCATCCCACCTGAATTTTCCAGGCGTCCCACCTGACTAATCCTTGGGGCATGTGTAAACCTCCCAATCCGCACACGCTGGGTACAGAACTAAGGGGAATGGCCTTTTTGTGTTGAGGGAGGCTTGATCCCAAGACCTCCTACAAACAAGGGTGGGAATTCACCATCAAGCTAACCCCTCAGGGTTGAATTCACATATTTTATTCATGAGTAGATAAAAAAAAGAGGTCTAACTTTCTGAAAAATATAGAAGGAGGTTTCATATTACCACCTTTTCGTAATTACTCAATATCATTGAATATGCAATAATAGAAAAAACAAATGTTTAGTAGGAAATGAACATACACTCGATCTATTCGGCCAGTTGTAGCAAAAGCATTAAGAAGACAAATATATGTTTGCCCATTTGGTTTCACTCCGCTTCTTTTCATTTCCTCCAAAAGCTACAATTTCAAAAGGAGCTTCTAAAATGTTAATAATCATATTATTGTGGCAAATGTGAAAAGAAAGTGATAATATAAATGAGATAATAACAAAAAATAATGCAGCGGTAAATACAAAAGTTATTATCAACGGCAAATTGCATTCAAATATAGTAACCAATTAATCACAAATAATAAGAGGGTAAATAGGGTGCTCATGGGCCGGGTTCCAGCCAAGCTATGCTCTGTGGCATGCCAAGACCATTTATATAAATAGAAGCTAGAGCCGACGTGAATGGCGTACGGCTTTGCAAGGTTAGCCCGAGCCTGCCCATTTGAGACCTTTAAAAATGCAACTGTTCAGATTGAAAGTAGACATGATGAAGTACAAGTGAATCAAATTTGAGATCAAAACTAAATTTCTGGCTACTTGATCTTACTGGTCAAAGTCAGCAGGCATTTTTGTCGGTATTTTTTAGGACGTCGGGTGACTTTGTCCACTAAGATCAAGTGGTTATAAATCCACTTGTACTTCATGATGTCCACTTTCAATCTAAAGGATAATTCTTCTAATTAAATTCAAAATAAATTTTTAAAAAGGAAAAATGGACACGGTGTACCTATACACACATATAAAGGCTAAACAGTCGAAAAACCCGACGAGCTTTCATGGGCTTCTTGCAAAAGCCCAAGCCCAACCATCTAGGTAAACGGGCTTAAGAATTTAGCCCAAGCCCAGCCCAACAGGCAGGTATATGTGTTCGAACCCGTTCATTTATGGCGGGTTTCGAGATGGGTCTGAGTTGAGTAACAGCCCTAGGGGTGCATAAGACATGACAGATCAAATTTCTTCTCCCCTTATAATGAATAGTGATTCTATCTATAACAATATAATTTGTAAATGATGGAACGATGGCATGATTGAAGAATAAATGGTGAAAATTTTATGCAGAGATAGGAATTTTTTTTTTTGTTTTTTTCAATGATGAGATATGGATGTTAGTCATATAGCAACAATTAAGCCCTTTCTGCAAGCACCAGTTTTTTAGTTCTATAAGCATCAATTATCTTCTGCATGGTACTCTGCCAAATCTTTCAGAATGAAAAGAAAAGGTTTAGAAAGAAAAGAGTGAAGGTAAAATTACTTGAATTGCAGGA
The DNA here is from genome assembly GCA_022113865.1 of Chimonanthus praecox. Taxonomy (NCBI): domain Eukaryota; kingdom Viridiplantae; phylum Streptophyta; class Magnoliopsida; order Laurales; family Calycanthaceae; genus Chimonanthus; species Chimonanthus praecox. The sequence goes on along the minus strand of CM039087.1, from coordinate 55,796,438 downwards.
TCAGATCTATTGCATTTTCCACATGTAGAGATCAAGAAGTTGTATAAAGCAACCTGTGATAGAAACAGCAAGAAAGGGAAAATAAATTTGAAGCATTACAAGTGGAGTAAACATTTCAATGTGAAAGAAAAATCTCGTAATCTGTAGTTTTTTTTTATTTGAAAGATATTCACCCGCAATTTTAGGCACAGTAAAACATAGTTATGAAAAAAAATCAAAAGCACAGAAGTCATTACTTAAAATGTTCAAGCTCATACTTTTCCTTTCAGATGAGATGTTCAAGTTTGTACTTTGTTGACATGATATTTTCAACCAAAGAAATTATTACTTTAAAAAGTTTAACCTTTTAATCTAAAATTTGCAATGAAGCCAAGTCAACTTGGATAAAATACAGAAGAAAAAACAACAAATAACAAATTGCTAAGTGAAGAATGATTTTTTTTTTTTTTTTTGAAAGGTAACTTCATTAATCAAAAACAAAAAGAGGGATACAAGAGATACAAAAAAGGCAGGCCAAAAGGAACCCACCACACGCATAAAACAACCAAAATCCCTCCCAACCCATTACAAGAATTAGATTACAATTTCCGTAGACAAAGTCAACCCCTAACGCACCATCTCATCAGCGGCTGAGTTAGTTGACCGAGGAGCCCAAGCAATCTTAAAATCTTATGATGCAATGGAATGCCGAATCCTCTCAATTTTATCTAAAAAAATCCATGGACATAAAGATCCCAACGCCCACCCCACAACTACCTTCGAATTGCCTTCCACAAAACTCCCTTGGACCCCTAAGCCTTCCCACTCCAATATGCTTCGCCATAAAGCAAACAATTCCACCTCAATTATCGAGCTATTAAGAATTGGACCAGCAAAAGAGATCACAACAGTCCCCACATCTTTAAAGATGACCCCACCATAATCTGCAAGCCCTATTTCCTACATACAGCTGCCGTCAAAATTGAGTTTGAGAAGCCCAACTGCAGGAAGAGACAAAAAACTTGAGGCCTAGACTCCAAATGTTGCCAGCAGAATCCACTGAAGCCCAATTCCTACATACATCCGAAATAGATAGAACCCGGAACTTCATCGACCCAACCAACCACCAAGCCACTCTAAGCTTAATAACATCAATAAGAATCGCCGAAGAACATTCCTTGACTTGAAAAATTCTCTTATTTTTTTCTAACCAAATGGACCAAACAATGCTAAAAATTGTCGCTTTTCAGAGACTCCGACAAAAATAACTTCCTGTCATCACCACCTCTTCATTGAAGGAAGACAAAAATCAACACCCAACAACTGAAAGAAATGCATCCAAATCTAATAAGAGAACCGACAATGAAGTAACAAATGATTTACCAATTTTGCATCAGCTAAGCACAACGGGCAAGCATTAACAATAATCATCTTTCGTAACCGCAAATTATAAAAAGTCAAAAACTTTTGTAAACCAGCAAGCCACCCAAACACCTTTACCTTAAAAGGAGAAACCCCCTCCCAAATTTTCAGATGAACAAGAGGAACCTCACCTATCCTCATGAGATAATTGCAAAAAGACCTCACAGAAAAGAAGCCATGCGGATCGAGCTCCCAACTTCGCCTATCGTTCCCATTATCCACTACAAAAACACTTTCCAGATGATTCATTAAGGACAACCATCCTTCCACCATCCAGTCTTCCAGCTCCCCAAACCACTTTACTATTTATTAATTCATAACATCTCTAACCGACGCTTCTTTATTCGCTGCGAGAGAAAAGATAGCAAGGAACGCCATAGCCAAAGGAATATCCCCCCACTATTTGTCCAACCAAAAGAGAATATCATCACAAGAATACACACGGTACCGAATATGACAACCAAACACCGATGCCTTAGAGCAAACTCCCTTCCAAAAACTAGAATCCCTCCTATTAGCATTAGCAACCCTCCACCCATATCCCTGCAGCCTATACTTGCAACAAATAATATCCTTCCATAATCCCAATCCCCCAATCACCATAGCCACTTCCCCAGCAGAGCCTCATTAAAGTGACAAATTGACTGAATCCCAAGACCACCTTCCTCCTTTGGTTTACAAATCTGAGACCAACTAACCAAATGGAATTTTTGCTTTTCTCTATCATCATTCCACAAAAATTGCCGCTAAACCCTTTCCAATTTTTCAATCACCGCCGATGGACATTTAAAGAAACTAAGAAAATATACTAGAAGACTCGATAAAACCGCCTTTTATCAAAATGATCTTGCGTCCAATGGACAAATACTTCCCTTCCAAACCAAAAGCCTCCTCTCCATCTTATCAATGACCTTATCCCAACATGCCTTTCTAGGCTTACCTTTACAAAGAGGAATACCAAGGTACGAAGAAGGAAAAGATGGCACTTTACAACCCAACAGAGCCGACAACTCCACATTGCCTATGATCAACATTAACCCCCATCAGTTCGCTTTTCTCAAAATTCATCTTCAGTCCTGAACAAATCTGAAACCACTGAAGTACCGCCCGAACTGATTTCAACACCTCCTCATCCGCCTTAAGAAAGAGAACAGTATCCTCAGCATATTGCAAGTGGAAAATCTCAATATCAGAATTCTCAAAACGGAATCCTTGAATCTCTCCCTGCGACAAAACCACTTGAAGCATAAGATGAAGAACCTCAGCCACAATAACATAGAGATGAGGAGATAGAGGATCCCCTTGCCTGACACCTTTCTCCATTCTGAGAAACCCCTTACGACTCTCATTCACCAACACAGACAAATATGCCGAGTATAAACATGATCATATCCAACTCCTCCAACAATCCCCAAAAACCATTCTCCCAAAACGTAATCTAAGAAAGACCAATCGACATTATCGTAGGCTTTTTGAAAATCCAATTTACAAACCACTCCAGCTTCCCCTAATAAGAATTTAGAGTCCAAACACTCATGAGCCACTACCACCAAGTCAACAATCTGCCTGATAAGAATGATTAATTTTTAATCTGATTTTATTTGACAACTTTAAATCAAATGATTTGGATCAGTCAACAATGTGACTTTGTTTAGCCTCTAATTTCAAAATCATTAATAGAGTCCCAGAATGAGGGGGAACAAGCCTATGCTACAACTCAAGAACAGTAAAGAAAATGAAATAAGTATAGTAAAAACCATATCTATTTAATTGTTGTTTGTTCCAAACAATCTGGACTGTGAAACTCATTAAACAACTGAATGGCATCATTAGCTAATCAAATACCTACGACTGTTACCTTTCAAAATTAAAAAATTAAAAATAAAGGAAAAAGAATATCACCTAACAAAGCAAGAAACCACTGCATTAAGACTGCTCATAGAGGTGAAAGATGATATTATTTGGCAGCAGGTACTGGTGCTACAAATCAACAGTCAATCTCACCGGCAAGGGAGTCTAGAATCAACTGTGAGGACCAAAATTCCAATCTTATGGATGCATATCTAGGTGGAGTAGTGGGTATCGCGGTGCAGTGACTGGTTTCAAAGAGAAAAGGGGAAAGATAGAGTCCATTAGCATGTAAGCTAGAGGGTCTGTTTGCATGCAAGTTCCATGTGCTCCACATTGAGGCCCACAATCAAATTCTAGCAGTTGAAGGAAGAGCAAGGAGTGTCTAGATCCAAAAACTTGAAATGGCTGTAGGTGGAGGGAAATCAATGGAGAATGATGCATGGCAGGTGAGAAGCAGAAAAGATGAGTGGGGAGTTACAACGACAAAGCAATTAAGGTGGAAAACATCCCCAATTTTCAAGAGATGATGGTGAGAAATGGATGAGTTAAGAATGATTTAAGAAGTGATTGATACAAAAGGGAAGACGATGTCTCGATTGGGGATGATTATCTCAGACTGAAAAGGAAATGGAATGGGCTAGTGGAGCAGTTAGGGCCAATGGCGAGGTTGGGATTGGGAGGTGAGGTGGGGTTTTGCAAATAAGGGATTTAAACAGCAGGAGGAATTGAAAATCAACTGATGAAAAGGAAAAGGGAAAAAAGGACAGAAAGGAAAGGTCTAAAGAAGGGAAGTATGGACAACGCTGGTGTTTTTACAAAGGAATGGCAGGGAAAGCAACAAGAGAGGGGGAAAGGAGACAAAGGGCGAAGGAACAGTGATGTGAATACTCAAAAAAATCACATGAGTTGGGAGAGGACGGGTATATAATGGTGGGAAAAGCTCAAGGCAGGCAAGGAGCATTGAGGAGGAGTTAGGTCAGATTAAGGAAGACGGGACAAAAGATGTGAAGCCCAGTGGTGGGGAGGAGGGGCTTGGAGTATAGGCTTTCATAAAGAGGTACCTTCAAGAAGTCATCGAGATCCTGAACATAGGAATCCATTTAAAGCACAAGCAATCAGTAGAACTAGCGATTTGTTAGTCAGAAGACAGGGATAGGGTTTCAGTATTCAAACACCTCACGGGAGAGAAGAAGAATAACTGGAAATGGAGATAAACAGATCTTTGAAGGTGAATGATGAGAATTTGAAGAGCTTAAAAGTTCAAAAAAAATTATCTAAAACGCATATGGATCCCACATTATCAACCTTGGGACCCACCGTAACAGCTACAGCTAGTCCTTTGGAGAGTCATTTAGTGTTGTAAAATTTGAATTCAAGTACCATGCAATAAATTTTGAATTCAGATTTGAAATATAATGTAATCGGGTGGTCTTAATTAGTTTTAGTTTGAATTCAAATTTAAATTATGGTGCATTTAATCTTTTGCTTTTAATTAATCCAAATAAATGTCAATGGATTTCATTGTACTCTTTAACTGTTTTTGATAGTTGGGAACGAAATTTGTATTGAAGCTTTGAGCTCTCTTTGGCTAGTAATGACTCTAACCTCATTAGGAGGACACCTTTTAGTCCTTGGTGATGACTCCAAGGAAAGCCTAGGTGTTGACTCTAGGAGCATTATCCTCCTACCACCTGTCTTAGTTCCCCATTCTCAGGCACAGTCTCTTGTTTCCAATGCTACCCTAAACCAGTCCATCTTGACCAGTAAACAGCCCCTGATCTGTCCATAGTTTCTTATCCCTTCTAAACCCTTGCTCTTTGCTGTTTGCTGTTTGCTGTTTGGACCAATTTTTCCACATTTTGCAGGTCATCCTGCATCAAAATGCTACCAAAACCACGGTTAGCAATCATGTCTACAACAAAATTGCAAATCTTATCATGGGGGGTTCACTAACCATCAACGAGATGAGCTACCGATTCAGATAGCACAGTAATTGTCTTGCTTGACTAAACAAGTGACTCATTTGGAAGAAGTGAAGGTGTTACCATCTCAAGTACCTATCAATCCTAATTCAAATCACATGGAAGAAATTTGTAAACAGTCAGAGATAGATGGGGTAACCAATGAAATCAGCCATGAGCATTTACTGGAGGTTCGAAAGATTTTTGCAGCACCTCAAGAAGAAAAAGAGGAATTGTTAGACCCAATAATGACATATTCCATATACGTGTTTAGTGTGGAGATAAAGCGTGTGACTTGATCATGTATAGTGGTAGCAGCATGAATGTGGCTTGACGAGAAATGGTCAATTTGTTGGTTGAAAATCATCCCCATACATACCAGGTTGCATAGGTTAAATGATGCAACCATTCCAATGATCAAGCAATGCTTGATTACCATCCGTATAGGCAAATATAAGGACTCCATTTGGTGTGACGTGATTCCAACGAACATCTCACATATACTTCTCTGGAGATCATGGCTTTATAATGGAGAGGTGCACAATGAAGGGAGAGCTAATACTTATTCTTTCATTTTCAACGGGGGTCAAATTGTTCTTAAGCCAATGAAAATTAGTAGAACTACAATGAAGAAGTTTGAACCAGTCAAGCCTCAACTGTTCAGTCCATAAAACATATTGAAATTGAGTACAAGGAAAAAGGTGCTGTACATGTCTTGGTGAAACAAGAGAACAAAGAAGAATTACATAAAGGAAACTAAGCTACAGTTTGAGGCAAAAAAGCTGTTTTCTAACAATTCTGCCATGGTATCGGAAGTGTTGCTAATTGATATACCATGCTGGACATCCAACAAGACACAGACTCAATCTCTAGGTTGGTGTCACCAAATTTTCCTTTTTTTCAAATAAATTCCACAGAGCACACAGCACTAGAAAGGAAAGAAGAGAATCTAAACAAGATAGTAAAGTGCAAGATTATAGCTCGCAATGAAAAGTACGAAGCAGAATTGGTGTCATCTTGTGATGATGAGTACTCCAAGCTTCTTGTTGAATGGAAGGATCAACCATTTCTAAAAGCACATGGATCAATAAATCTAATTTCCCATGTTCATATCCCAACTTGTACAAGCAATATCAAGCCATTAACTCAGGAGAGTCATTTAGTGTTGTGAAATATGAATTCAACTGCCATGCAATAAATTTTGACTTCAAATTTCAATTATAAAGCAATTAGGTGGTCTTAATTAGTTCTAGTTTGAATTCAAATTTGAATTATGGTCCATTTATCTTTTGCTTTTAATTAGTCCAAATAAATGTCAATTATATATGCCTCGCACTGAATAGCTCCATTGGTGGACACTCTGGCTCAAGAACAAGAGGTCCCGAGTTCAAGTCCCATAGTAACCTGATGCACGTGCCTTGTGGGGGTCTATGTTCATCTCACCCAAAATTTTACCCAATGCCCTCATACTCAGGGAGAGGTGGGGGTCTTGGGGTTCTCCGTCATTACATGTATAAAATCAGCAGCAGCTAGTAATCCCATCTATCTAACCCTGAGGAGTTGGCTTGGTGGTCAAAACCTGCTCTTGTTTGCAGGAAGTCTTGGGATCAAGTCCCCCTCAACACAAAAGGGTTACTCCCCATTGTTCTATACCTGGCATGTGTGGATTGGGAGGTTTACACATGCCCGAAGGATTAGTAAGGTGAGAAGCCTAGATACCTTGGTCTTCAAAAAAAGGAATCTCATCTATCTGGAGTCGGTTTTATGAGTTCTTCTTCTCCAAATAATCCTATCATAAACCATACCTTCAGTCACTCCACAGTCTAACATGTTCTTTTTTATCCCTTCCCTCCATCTTTTCCAAGGTCAGCTTCTCCTCCTAGTTCCTTCAATCCGTAGCCTCTCCGTTATACATACTGGGGTTGTGCTTGGTCCTCTACTAACACGACCAAACCATTTCAAACGAGTTTCTCTTAATTTGTCATCCAACGGATCTATCTTTAGACTATCCCTAATGCGTTCATTTCTAACTATATCATTTCAAGTTAAACCACTCATCTAACGTAGCATACGCATCTCTGTTGTCATGACTTTGTTGACTTGTCTTTTTTCATTGCCCAACACTTTGTTCCATAAAGCATCGTTGGTCTAATAATTGTCTTGTAAAAGTTTCCCTTTAGGCAAATAGAGACTCTTTTATCTCACAAGACCCTGCTAGCTTGTCTACATTTTGTGCACCCCACTCCTATCATATTCGTTATATCTAAGTCGAAGTCTCCTTGAGATTCTACCATAGAGCCCTATCTGAACTTATCACAATGTGCAACTAGATTGTTTCCTATCTTTACCAAGTTACCCTCATTATTGTCTAACTCACTAAAGTTACATTCCATATATATATAATAGATAGATATATACATACATACACTTGAACCTTTTTTGTAGAAACTTGATAGAAACTTTTTTTATAGTGGGAAATGAAATTTGAAGTGAAGCTTTGAGCTCTCTTTTGGTTGGTAAAGACTTTAGCCTCATTAGAAGGTGAGGGAACCCTACTAGTCCTTGGTGATGATGTAGAAAAAAAGAATAAAGAAAAGAAATTGGAGAAGAAAATCTCTGAATATTGATGTGTTTCTTCACTAAATGGCTACATGTATATATAAAAGAATGAGAGCTAATCTAAGGATCTATATTAGGAAAAGAATAAAACAATGTTTATCTACAATCAATTACACAACTAATGAGATTTTGGTCAACTCTGCTCCAACGCAAGTCCCACAACACCTTACGTGCTGACGTGGGTCCCACAACACTCCCCCTCAAGCTAGTTTGAAGATGTCGAGTAAACCCAGTTTGCTAACAGCCGAATCGAGCTAAGTTCGGGAAATTGACTTTGTGAAAATGTCTGCAAACTGATCTTTAGACTTCAGATGAAGAACAAAAAGTCGCCCTTCAGAAATATGTTGATGTAAAAAGTGGCATTCGATTTCAAAAAAAAAAAAGTGGTTATCGACTTCAATGTACTTAGTCCGCTCATGAAAGACTGGATTGGAGGCAATGTCGATGACCGCCTGATTGTCACAGAACATGACGAGTGAATCGGCAAAAGCAAAGCTCAATTCAGTAAGGAATTGTCGAAACCACAGCAATTCAGAAATAGTATTAGCCATGGCACGATATTCAGCCTCAGCACTGGAACGAGCAACAACTGACTACTTCTTGCTTCGCCAAACAACTAAATGGGAGCCCAAGAAACCACAATAGCCAGAAGTAGAGCGACGTTCATCCCGAGACCAGGCCCAATCAGCATCAGAATAACCGCGAACCGAACAAGTAAGCTAGTGTGTATAGAACAAGCCGCAAACGGGATGAGCCTCAATATATCGAAGGATATGGAACACGGCATGGAGGTCAGCGTCCCGTGGTTTATGCATGAATTGACTGATGACACCAGGGTCGGCCCTAGCTATAGGCAAAGTAGGCCACCGCCTAGGGCCCCCAAGTCCATAAGCTCCTTTATTATGTCTTAAATAGTTAATAATGCATATAAAAACACATATTCAGTGTTGTCTAATTCGGTTAGGATTCTCCCCTTCCAATTAAGGGGCCCGAGTTCAATTCCTGGTTACATATAATAATAATTATTATTTTTATCGAGTTTAACAATAATGATGAAAATAACAATAAATGTATCATCTAGCCAATTTAAAATGAAAAGTGGCATTCAAATCCGAGCTAATTTAATTTATGACTTTTAAGTTACTACCACTTGAAATCATTTGACTATTTTTAATTATTTCGAATTCAAAACACTTAAAATTAGAAATTTATATATTGATAATTTTTCTACTCAATTTAAAACGTGGGTTTCTTAAAAAATTAAAATAATGATAGTAACAATCATAATAATAATTATTATAATTCTCATTTTATTGAGTTTAATAATAATAAAAATAACAATATTTTAATTAATAAAGAATCTTTAAAAATATATGTATCATCTAAATAGAGCGAAAGAGAAATCTATATTGAGTTGATAATTTTGAATTAAAAATAATTTAAAGCTTTTAAAATTTGAAGAGATGAAAAAACATAGCTTTATTCATTTAATCAATGTAAATTTTATTACATGTAATATACAAGTATAAATCATTATAATTAAGATAATGTTTAATTTTTAATTTTTTTAAAAATTTAGATAAATTGAAGAATTAAAATAATAATAATGTCTTCGTTTCAAATGAGAATTTATATTAGTGTCGCACTCGAATATGATAAAAGATGCAGTATTAAAAGAAGTAAAATAAACAATTGAATTGCTAAATTATATAAAAAGAATGAATTGTTGTTTTCCAAATACATGAATTGCTTATAAAATAATGTTGATTATACCAGTTACAGTTACCTCTGCAAAAAGAAGTTTTTCAAAGTTAAAACTGATAAAATCTTATTTCGGTATACAATGTTACAAGAAAGATTGAATGGATTAACTATCTTATCTATTGAAAATAAATGTTAAAAAAACTTGAATATAGTAATTTAATTAGTAATTTTGCATCTCAATATCATAGAAGAATAAATTTTAAATAACAGTTTATTATAAATTTAATTATGATATTTTATTTAGATCTTTCACACTTTGTAAAAAAAAAATATATGATTTTATTTTTTGTGAGTATATAAAAGGCCTAAGGCCCCCGAAATCTCAGGGCCGGCCCTGGACGACACCAACAACATAAGATAAGTCCGGTCTCATGATGATGAGATGAATGAGCTTGCCGACAAGTTTTTAATAAAAACTTAATGTGTCAAAAAGAGTCTCATCAGAGGCAGATAACTTGGTGTTCACATCCAAAGGAGTATCCGCAGGTTTGTAGCAAGAATAGTCAGCTTCCTGGAGGAGATCCAGGGCATACTTCGCTGAGAAAGATAAAGGTCACGAGAAGACCTAGCAACTTCAATTCAAAGAAAGTACCGGAGGGCCCCAAATCCTTAATATCAAAAGTCCGTTTTTGAAAAAAGAAATGGCTTCATCATTGTAACCGGTGAGGACAATAATATCAACATAGACCACAAAAATTATCACAACTGAGTGGAGACAGTAGATGAAGACTGAGTGATCCGACTGACATTGGATAAAATCACAAGGTAGCAAGGCACTACTAAACTTCTCAACCAAGCACGAGGAGACTGCTTAAGACCATAGAGAGCCTTCTTGAGTCTGCAGACAGAGTGAGGCTCCCCCAACTTGATAAACCCCGGAGGAGGAAGCATGTAGACTTCTTCCTGAAGATCACTATGAAGAAAAGCATTCTTCACATCTAATTGGTGCAGGGGCCAGGTATAAGTGGTTGCAAGAGAGAGCAAAATGCGCACAGATGTAATCTTGACAACAGGTGAAAAAGTTTCCTAGTAGTCGACCCCATAAGTCTGCGTGAAGCCTCTACCTACTAAGCGTGCCTTATAGTAGGCAATGGATCCATCTGGATTATGCTTCAAGGCAAAGACCCATTTGCACCCAACTGGAGTCTTACCTGGAGGTAGAGAAACCATCTCCCATGTGTTGTTCTTCTCAAGGGCAGCTAATTCTTCATCCATGGCTGCTTTCCAGGAGAGATGTTTCAAGGCCACGTCGATCCTCTTGGGTATCTTAATGATGTCCAATGCTGTGAGAAAACTATGATAGGAGGGTGAAACAGCATGATATGATACAAACTGATCAATGGGATGGCTAGTACAAGAACGCTTACCTTTGTTGAAGCGCAATAGGAAGATCGGGGTCAGAGACCGATGGATCTGAATCACTGGCAGATGGATGGGTGGAAGCAGCCGCAGATGGAAGTCGAGACTGTCGGTGGTGGTATACCAGAAGAGGCTTAGTAGGACTCGAGGAAAGAAGATCTATAGGGACAAGGGGAAGAACAGTGGAAGGAGAATAGGTATAGGAAGCTAAAAAATAGGGGTCCCGCTCAAAAAATGTGGCATCCATTGATATGTATGTTTTTCCAGTGAGAGGATCGAGGCACTTATAGCCTTTGTGAAAAGGTGTGTAACCTAGAAAGATGCAGCGCACAGCCCGAGGATTAAGTTTATGGCCAAAGAAGTTGTGAACAAAATAAACACACCCAAAGACAAGTAAGGGAATTTAAAGAATGGTTTATGTAATGAGAGACGATCTGGGGACTGGTTTTGTAAAATGCGAGAAGGCATTATATTGATGAAATAACAAGCAGTTAACACTACTTCAGGCCAATAAGACAATGGGACATGCATGGTAAAAAAAAGAGACCGAGCCACCTCAAGAAGGTGACGGTTCTTTCGCTCATCTACACCATTTTGTTGAGATGTAGAAGGATAAGAGAACTGAGAATCGATACCATGGTTTTACAAAAAAGTAAGAAAGGAGTGTGACAAATATTCTCCCCCATTATCACTTCGTAAAACCTGAATTTTACACCCAAATTGATTGTGAACCCACTGGTGAAAAATTTGAAAGTGATCAAAAATCTCAGATTTTTGTTTCATCAAATATGTCCAAGTCATGCGAGAGTAATTATTAGTAAAGGTAACAAAATAATGAAAACCAGTGCGAGATACAGTGGGAGATTGCCAAACATCATAATGAATGAGTGAAAATAAAGTAGATGAATTTTTATTGATAGATGAGGGAAAATGGCATCTAACATGCTTGCCATATTGGCAATATTCACATTCAAAATGAGTAAAAGATAAACTAGGAACAAGTTGTTTGAGAACAGAGTCTGCAGGATGTCCTAAACGACAATGTTGCAGCCACACGTCTGAAAAAGAAGAGGTCAAACAGGCTTCAAAGCTGCTAGGGCGAGAGTCAAGAAGGTAGAGGCCACCTGCTTCACGACTACCACCCAACACCTACTTCGTGGTCAGATCCTGGAAATAGGAAAAGAATGTGACTGAGCAATTCAAATGTTTAGTCAAGCCACTAACAAATAACAAATTGCAAGATAAGTTTGGAACATGCAAAACGGAGGGAAGGTCCAAATGAGGAGAAACTGGAACAGTCTCTTTCCCAACAATATCAATGTATGACCCATTGACTAATTTAACCTTACCACATGAAACAGGAAAAAGGGAAGAGAAGATGGTGGACATACCAGTCATATGGTCAGCAGCACCAGAATCGACAACCAAGAATAATCAGAGGCATGGTGGGCAGATGATTTAGTACCTAAAGTAGAAGAGACAACATTGGAAACCTCAAAGGATTGAAGGCACTCCAGTCGTTCCAGTCTTAAGTTAATGTCATGTTGAGTCACAGGGACACTAACACGAGCCACATCAGAGGAAGGACGAGCAAGGTGCAATGGAGAGATTGGCTTGCTTAGGTCGCCCATGTAGCTTGTAGCAGGAGTCAATATTGTGGTTATTCATCTTGCAATAGGTACAGAACCAGTTCCCTTCTTCCGTGAGCCTTTGGCGTCTTTTCGAGGATCAAAAGAGGGATCCTTGCCATAGGAAGCTGGAGGTCCATGAGTCGAAGAAGGCATGGAAGAATGAGTGGTGACCTGGTTAGATAATTTAGCCGGCATAGGAGTCATAACAAGGCGAATCCTTTCATCACGAAGTAAGGCAGAGTAGACCTCATCTAGATAGGGGAGAGGTCGTTGTCCAAGAATTTGGGCCCGTGTAGGCTCAAACTTAGAGTTAAGGCCAGCTAAGAATGCAGAAACCCGTTGATGTTCAACATACTTGTGAAACTTCAGAGTATCTACAGGATCTTTAAATGTAAGGGATTGAAGTTGATCCAACTCCAACCAACAAGACTACGTAATCGAATAGTACTGGATAAAGGACAACTCCCCCTGTCTATGAGTGGCAGCGGTCTGAGATAATTCATACATACGGACAAAGTCTTCACAGTGTCCCAGACAGCTATAGCAGTTGGAAGTGTATAAACCAGACGTCATACATGAGCTTTCATGGAGTGAAGAATCCAAGCCTAGACCAGAGAGTTATTCGCAGTCCAGGAGGAGAATGTAAAATCAGTATTAGCCAGTTTGAGGGTAGTACCATCAATATACGAAGAAAGTTGCCTCACAGTTAAGAACACCGTGGCAGAATGGGACCACTCGAAGTAATTGGTCTCATTCAGCAACACCGTCGTGATCCGACCAATCTGTGGAGAGCCAGAAGAGGCCATATCTGGAATAGGAACAGGAGGCGTAGAAGATCATGCCATGAGGTTGAGGCAGTATCCAAAGCAAATAAACATCACAAATATCGACCAAGGAGAAGATTCCGCAGTAAGTCTGAGAGGAAGAGGCTCGATGTGGACCCCACACGGCAGAATCTGAAAAAAAAATCTTCACAGATACAATATAGATGCAAGGGCAAAAGTGGAGGAGAAGAAACCATATGTTGACTGGCCAATTGCTCCTAGATCCTGTAGAAAATGAACCAAAACTGGGTACCCAGATGTCTCTGGCAGTAAGAGGAAGAAGCCCCAAAAGTGGGTCCCACCGTTGATGGAAGGTGGGTAGCGAAGTGCAATGAAAGCACAGGTTAGCGGGAGGCTTGATGGAAAGCCTGAAATCTGCAAGAGCAAAGAGATCCAAGCGGAAGAACCCAAAAAAATGGGTTATGGGCATCTGTGGCAACAGCGGAAGAACTGGAGAATGAGGGGCCCACAGTCACCGAAAGCCTAGGGCAACCTGGGGCGAAGATTGGTGGGCCTAGGGCAACCACAGTGGAGCTGATCCAAGTTGCAGAGGAGGAGGATCATGTTGGATCGAAAGAAAAAATTCCAGAAAACAGGGTTTTCAACGTCCCAAGAAGCAATGGCAGAAGCTGGGAGACAAGGGTCCCACACAGTCCAACGAACAAATCCACCAGCACAAATGGAGAGATCGTCAGAATACGGAACTGGTAGGGGTGGTTCCCGCCAGTAGAAGTGACGCCGGAGAGAGGATGTACGGCGAAGACGAAAAGCTGGACAGAAGACCAGCAACAGAAAGGTTCATGAATCGTGAAGGCTGCAAGGGGGTTGTAAACCGTGGAGAAAAAATCCAAGACTGAAGAAGAAAGAAGAAAGGAGAGATTCCACCATAGATCCTCAGAGATCGGGGCCGAAGGGGACACCGGAAACCTTAACCAACTCATATTCATGCAAGTGGGTACATGATATATCTAATGAAGGATGCTTATATTTATAAAGTCAACCAGATGAGAGATTTGATCTCATTATAGTCCACAATATTCACATTTTGTTCTGCCCAGTGCGAGGATGTCAAGGAAATTGAGTATGTAATGATCCTAAACCAACATGCAAATGGAAGCTACTTGTCACAAGACGAGACTCCACGAAACACATATGAGCTGAGGTGGCTAACTTTGGTACGAGCAATGAGCACAAGGTGAAGCCTGACTCGTCAAGATGAGGTTCTTGTGGGTAGAGATTCTGGGAGGTTCAAGATGAGCCCAAAATACTCTAGAACAATGATGAAAGAAGTGCAGATGGATATGGATTGTTCCAGATGTCTCTATAAAGAGTTAATAGAAATATGTGGAGTATTCTACTAGAAAAAAAAAGGCACAAAGAAAAGAAAAATGTATGGAGTTGTGTGGAAATGTTGAAGAGTCTAGAGAGTTTGAGTGTTGTAGAGAGAGTCTAGAATGTTCTAGAGATAAGTCTAGAAGTTTCTTAGGTTGTATATGTTTGACATGTGTCGTGATCTTAGCCATTCATGCACTAGAACCTCAAGTATAAAAAAATTGAAAGGAGTCTCATTTCATACTTGTGTCCTTCATTCTCTCATGCACGTGTGAGAAGAATGTGAGCAGCATCAAGGTGTGACACCTTGGCCCAAAGAAGTGACAAACTTGTATAAGCTGAGTAGCTGACTTAGTGCATGGGGCATGAGTGGGAGTGGCCCAGGCATTGATTCTAAAGGTGATTCTATGGGCCCATGACATGATGATATCCAATGCTACAAGGTGATGAATACACATCGCTAAAGTGGACTGAGGCCTATAAACTAAGCAATCCATGACTGTGAAGTAAGCAATACAAAAAACACAAAATATCTCATCCTACCTAGCAAACAACGATGCATTTTTAATGACGAATAAACCTGGCAAACTTAGAATTGGGTAGAGCATGAATCACAAAATATCAAAATGTAAACCAGGATACAGAGAACTGGTAAGCTTGACTAGAGTGTGTTCTGATACTGTAGAAGGACCTTGGAGGAATTATTAGCAGTTTAGAATCTAAATTCTCATATGTTTCTTAAAACGTTTCAGATGATAATATGTAAGTTCTAGTTAGGTTTCTCTAAATTTCATGTCACATGACTTTATTTCTACAGTTGTGATGTGGAATGAAGAAATTAGAGATGAAAAAGTAAATAAATAAATAAAAGTATGGCTGGTATAGGAGGTTGTTAGTCAAGCTAGCCAAATGTCTAGGAAGAGTACTGAGGGGGGAAGAGGTGGGGGGGGAATAAGACTATTGGAGATTTTAGATTCTTTTTAAATATTAGGCACTTAATGGTTGGTCTTTGCAAATTAGTCCACTTAAACTTCCAAATCAAATAATTAAAGTTCAATTTGATTTACATACTAGAGCAAGTCCACACAAAATAGATGTGCAAAAGATATGAATATAGAGCAAGTGCACAATGTGTGGCGAGGAGATAAGAGGAAATGGAAGATAATAACACAACTATTTTTACGTGGCTTGGCAACCTTACCTACATCCACGCCTCAAGTACATCACTTGAGGATTCTACTAAATTTAAACAAATTACAACTCTTGTGGTCTCTTTCACGGGTAGAGACCTTACTGTTACAACCTTGATCTCTTTCACGGGTCGAGATCGGACCTAAGATACATGAACACCAAAAATAGACTTTCTTGGATTTTGCTAGGGTTACACCAACCCTTTACAAGATTCTCAACAAATGATGGAAAATAGTACCTTTGAGAGTCTTACCAAGAACACTAGCCTCTTGTTACTTGGAGTAGCTTTGGCTTGTTCTTGGATGTTCTTTCTCCACTTAGCTCCTTGGTGATGAAAGGATGCTCCAATTGAATGTCACACCAAAGAATATGAGAAGGTCAAGAGATGTTTAATGGTTTTCCTATTATGAAAATCAATCCCGGTGTTATCTCAAGAACACATTCAATGTTGAGCTTACGATGCTCAAGGATTTGCATATGAGTGTGTTGAATGTGTTTGAGATGAAGTTTGAGAGGTTTGGAAGTTTAACTATGAAGTTTTGTGCTCAAGAGGTGGTTAGGATACTTGGAGATTTGTGGGAGAAAATTCAGCTCAAAAGGATCAACCTTTGCCACTCAAATGGCTTTGGTTTATATAGGCAAGGACTTTCCCAACAGAACAATTCTTTAGAACTTCCTAAGTAAGTTTTGGAACTTCCGAATTCCCAATAGTCAAATTTGCGATGGTCATATTTCAATGGATAGTTTGACCTTGCAACGGATAGTTTGACTATGCAGAGCAGTCTTCGGAACGTTTGAAAAAGCCTACCTCGGAAAGTCCGAGAGACCGTCCAAGAGGCAATATTATAAGAGGAATTAGAGAGAAAGGGGTTTCAGTCTCTTATCTCGAAATGTCTAATGGCACATCTCAGAAGTTCCAAGATGCCTTGTTATGTCAAGATTTCACCAATGTGTAAATGAACTTTGAGTGGTGAAAATTTGGACATGATGGAGAGCACGAATGTGGTCTTTGCAATCAAAAGGATTTAACTATGATGAACAATTTTTAGATTGCAAGGACACAAGAATATATGGAGATATTTAGTAGATAGCAAGAGCTTTCCATAGGCCAGGGTATGGACTTAGAAACCAAATTTGTATTATTCCAATTTTAACCAATGGACTCTAAGGCTTCTAGGTCAGTCCTTTGGTCCATATACTTGTGTTGATTGGCATTTATGGAGATCTTCTGATTTTGGTGCACCAATCTTCTTCCGGAGCTTGAGGCTTGATTTGACTTTGATGGTCTTCCAGATGCGAAGTCTTGGACACACGGACACGGTCACAACTCAGTCAAATAAATTGACAACTCACTCCGACTCAAAGGAGGCAGATTTAACTTTTAGGCCAATAGAGGTCTTTTAGAGATGCAACTGCTTCTAGAATATCCACTTCTTTGTAATCAGATGAAGATCTCAATGCTAACAGAATTGAGATAAAAGTGTTACTTAGCCTGCAACTTGTCAGAGATTCTTGGATTGGCTATTGTGATTATTGAAAGTGACCTAGATGCACAGTTGACTGAATCCAATAAGGTAAACTCTTTTCCTTGAAAACTAGGTCAATTTGATAGATGAAATAGCAGAATGCTCCTTGACAGGATCAAATTGTGCTAAAAAATCATTGGAAAAGCTAATTATCAAGATTACTCCCTAGAAAGAATAGGATCTGACTTCATCTTAAAACATAAAATGAAATGTATTTTCTTTTACAAGTCGGCCTTTGCTTTGAATCCTTCAGGCTGCTCTTTTTACTCTCCATCGCTGAAAGCACTAAGCATAGATAACAACCTTCTCAGCTAATTCCTTATCTAAGATGCCCGGAATGGCATGGATATAGAAAGGACACTCCATTGATACACAGATTTTACACATAAAAATGAAGTGTCTGACACAGACAGTAGGTGTCCAACATGGACACGTTCCTAAATTGAAGTGTCTCTGCAACATGGTTCCTTATCAAAATTGATGGCTATAACTATTTGCTAATCCCTTATGGTTATTTATATAGAAGGATGGCAAGAATTATAGACATAAATAGGGGTCATGGTCACTGTTGTTGATCCCAAAATAGTTGTTTGATGTATGACCCGTACCTCTATGTTGAAAGCATCTTGTTAAAGGGGTAGAAAAAAAAAAACTGAACAAGTATTAATGATTTCAAGGGATTTTGATAGGGACTGGACTACTATAATCGTATGGATCATGGTTGTATGCTATGAGGCAGATCTGCAAAGGAGAAAACAAGCTTAAATAAGTGACAGGTATTCACTACTATTGGTGCTATTAAGTGAAAGGGGTGTCAGAAAACTTCAGCTTTATGATTACTGTAAGTTCCAAAGCTCCACCTTTTACACAATGAGACAGACAATACGTTCTTTCTTTTTCTTTTAAATGTAATCATAGAACAATGGGCTTTAGAGTTAGCTATAAATAAGGGTTTTTAGAATCTTACAAGTTTAAATTCCTTCATTTTTTATTTTGTTTACAAGTTTCTTATCACAGCTCCATTTCTTTCGAGAATTCTGTCTTTCCAATTCTTATGGGTATTATAGCAACTCAGTCTCAGATGAGAGTTACAGCCATTGGCGAGTTCATTGAAACTTTTTCTCGTTACAGAAATTCTTAGATATCTCTATTTCTGTGGTTTCTTCTCTAGCACGCTGATAGGAGATTTCTATACAACACATCCAATGCAACAACAAAGTCTAAACTACTCACTGGTATATTTCCAAATGAAAATTCAAATGACTCACAACTAACCAATCATTCCATACTCACATCGGGCACGAGACCCATCGCCTTCATCTCATCTCGGAAGTAAAAGGCATCCTGCAGACGGGTTCCTTTCATCATCCCAATGATGAGAGAATGGAAAGTATCTCTGGTGGGCTGCACACCATCAAGAAGCATGTCATCATAGACATCTCTCAGCAAGTAATGCCTGAAGCAATTAGCAAAAAACTATTAACCACTGAATTAAATAAAGTAACAAGAAACAAGAAGATGCCAAATTTCACCTCCGCTGAGCAGTGAGAGAACCCAGAACGGTGTTGTACTCGGACACATTGTTCGCGTAATTTCTCCTGGCATATTCGTCAGTCGAAGCAGATGCTGATGAATATGACGCGGAAAGAGGGGATGGAGATCCCAGAAAGCGAATCAATGCACGGCGGTGACCTGAAAGTAAATGATTACCGGATTATGGCTGCATAAACATTCACACATGGTTAGATAGATAGATAGATAGATAGAAAGATAAAGACAGAGAGAGAGACCAGACAAGGCTTGGATGCATCTCATTGTTGAAGAAGAGAGAAATGAAGTAAGGTTAGAAGGGAGAGAAATTGGAAGAAAACCCCCCGATCAGGGTTTACGACAACAGTGAGTTCTTGTTTCACACACGTGTGGAGAACTTCACTTGCTTTTATATTGCGGTAGAAAAGAACCTAACACGTACGACGCCGGCTTTACCGGGTATTTTTTGGACCAACCTACCAAGTGTTGGGGCATTGCAAATGTCTCTCACCGGAAAGGGTGAGGTCCCAGGTTCGAACTCGTTGTTCAAGTTGGTGTATTTTAGAAGTAGTAAATTCATACGTAGGAGTTTTACGTTCGGTATTCTGTGATTTTTACATGTAAATTCAAAAAAAAAAATACACATACTGAATAAATTTATGAAATTTATCCAACTTTAATTTAGTAATAATTTGATAATTTTGTATGACAATATATGGCTGAAGATTTTTTTAGTACACTTTAGTATCGTTTATCATTTTTTATTTATTAATTTTAAATTATTTTAATTAAATTTTACAAAGTTGAAAAATATAATTTATTAACTTAATCAAGACATTTTCTGAAATGTCAATACCTTACCTTTTCTATAGATCAATCAAGTCAATGCAAATATTTAAGAATAAAAAGTTAATTATGTGTAGAATCTACTTTGGCCTATTTGGATGAGTTTCTCTAAAACTTCTTCTGTCCACCGTGTGAAATTAATGAAGACCTTAACAGTGCTTTGTCTAACCTGATGATACCTCACTCAGTGGTTTCATCGTTATTTTCATAGGGATTGCACCTCATCGGTCCAACTCACCTCCCATCCTCACTCACTTGGATTCTTACTGGCTACTTCTCAAAATAGGGAAAGGTAATTCCTCTCAAGCAACGGTCCAAATATCGGCCGATACGATATATATTGATTTTATCATACCGAACAATATCGGCCGATACGATATGTAACGGCCGTACAGAAGTATTATCCGCCGAGATGACCGATAAACGGTCGTAAATATCGGCTACAATATCGGCCGATATTTATAAATATCGGTTTATTACATTTATTTTTTGTTGTTTTTTTTTACAAAAAAAAGAACGATATCGGCCGCTACGGACGATATATCGGCCCGTATATCGGATCAAATATCACCCGATAAACTAATTATCGAGCTGGAAAGAGTGGTTTAAAAAAAAAAACTGTATCGGTAGTGGGCCCCACTAGATATCGGTGATATTATGTACTAATATTGGTCTGTATCGGTCACAGTGAATACCAATAAAATATTAATATCAGCGATATTTTGATGGATTATCGGGCTATATATCACGGCCGATATATCGGTCAAAATATCGCTAGGGAATCCTGCAAGACATCAAGTCCAACAGGCTGTGGGATTCTTGCTGTTTCCCACACCTGAATTTTTTATTAATATTTTGAAAACCCGTGAATCTAAACCAGCCGAACTCCTCTATTATATGAATACCCTATACATCTCTTCATTCAGCCACTAAATCATTTAGAAACTCACTCATCCAGCAGTGGTATTTTCTAACTCCTATCCCCATCTTACAAATGTTCATCCAGCTTGATTGGAAATCATTGTGTATTATTGGCTTATCTTAGAAGATCATTCTGTTCAAAGTATATTTCATAGATTGACCTTCATTTCATGTAAGTTTTTATTCCATTTTTATTTTTAAGCCTTCTAATCTAAATATTTTATGGTTTTAATGTATAGTTTAATATTTAATGCATTTTTTGTAATATATTGTTGTTTTAGAAATATGGATTATTAATTATTGTTTGTGATTTATTTATGCTTAAACATTTAGCATAGAAGTTATTATGAATGTATGTTATTTTTTTCATGCAGATTAGTGTTTTTTTGCATTTTCTTTTATTTTCTAAAGTGAAATGGCCCCTATAATGTACTACAAAACATTATAAGAATTAAGAAATAGTAATTAATGGGAAAAATTGCTGATTTTTTTTATAAAACACCCCTCTGATTTTAGAAAGAAGGTTCTATGAAAAAATATAAATTTCATGCAACGTAATTATTAATTTTAAATGTTTAATCAAAAACCTCGATTTCATGTGATAAATTGCGAAAAAATATGTAAATGTACTGAAAAAGTATGATTTTTTTTAAACCAACCCTCTCAGTGTGTAGTGTTTTTCTACTGTAAAAAAATTCAGTTTGAAAGTAGTTGAGGCTTTTTTTTTCATTTTATCATTTAATCCAATGTTTTCATGTGATAAATTACAAAAAAATATATAAATGTACCGAAAACGTATGAATATTTTTTAAACCAACCCTCTCAGTGTGTAGTATTTTTCTACTATAAAAAAATTCAGTTTCAAAGTAGATGAGACTTTTTTTCATTTTATCATTTAATCCCCCATTTTCATGTGATAAATTGCCCAACAAATATGTAATTGTACCGAAAAAGTATGAATATTTTTTAAACCAACCCTCTCAGTGTGTAGTATTTGTGTACTGTAAAAAAAATCAATTTCAAAGTAGATGAGACTTTTTTTTTTCATTTTATCATTTAATCCAATGTTTTCATGTGATAAATTGCGAAAAAATATTTAAATGTACCGAAAACGTATGAATATTTTTTAAACCAACCCTCTCAGTATGTAGTGTTTGTGTACTATAAAAAAATTCAGTTTGACAGTAGATGAGCTTCTTTTTTTTTTATCATTTAATCCCCAATTTTCATGTGATAAATTGAGAAAAAATATGTAAATGTACCGAAAAAGTATGAATCTTTTTTTAAATGAACCCTCTCAGTTTCTAGTGTGTTAGTACTATAAAAAGTTTCAGTTTCACAACAGATGATGCTTTCTTTTCATTTTATCATTTAATACTCCCATTTTCATGTGATAAATTGCCCAAAAATATGTAAATGTGAATTTTTTTTTTTTTTTTGGCATTTCTTAAACAGCAATGGCTAAGAACAATGAAGATCCAGCATGGTCGTTCGGTGAACGACATAGTAGTAATAAAGTCAAATGCAACTTCTGTGACAAAATGGTATCATGAGGAATAACCCGGTTAAAGGCACATATAGCCGGAAAGACGGGAGATGTAGCCGCTTGCAAACGCGCACCAACACAAGCGCAAATTATTTGCCGGCAACTACTGGAAGTGAATGCCAAAAAAAAGAAAATAAGGACTGAAACAGAAGAGCATGCTATCGATCACATAATAGCCGACTGTTTAGAAAGTGAAAGGGAGAGCCAATACGTGGAAAATGTCTCGTCGTCTTCAGAAGAGGATCTAAATGAGATTGAGGAGGACAAAGACCTGCGGCGTGCAATGCGAATTAGTCGCCGCGAACATGAGATGAAAGGGCATAGTGGTGCAGGTTAATTTCTTTAAATTAATTGTTTAATGTAACAAAAGCAATTTATTTCAAAATTACATTAAAATGCCAAAAACTGAATTTTAATACTCTACATAGGCGGTGCGATGGATCAGGGACTGCGCGTGGATCATCCAGACAAAAATCTGGACTTATGGGCCTAAATAATTCCATAAAAAATGCATTCAGAGGAGGAGAACGAGCAACCACTGAACGCTACGGTGTAAATCCGGATACAGTTGGTGCTGGTGATCCAATGTGGGACAGACCAAATTCCTTGAAACAAGGAAAAATAAATCAAGTAGACAAAGAGAGGGCAAAACAATTAGTTGGGACGGCAGTCACTAAGTTTTTCGCCGACAGCCATCGGCCACCGACGGAAATCTTAAATCCATATTTTAAGTCTGTGTGCTTTGCATCCGCAACTGCTGGACCTAATATCAACTTCTCATCGCCGTATGAGATTTCTACCATGTTCATCCCCCGTGAAATACAGCAAATCCGAGAATGGGTAAATAATTTTAAGTCTTCATGGGAGGATACGGGAGTAACCCTTATGTCGGATGGATGGAAGAGTGACGATAACCGTAGTATCGTTAACTTCCTCATTTATAATCAATGTGGCACAGTTTATCATAATCATACGACACATCAGGCTGAGTAAATGATGGTGACTTTCTTTGTAGCTTGATGGTGTCTGTTTGTGAAGAAATTGGACCTGAGAATGTTGTCCAAATTGTAACGGACAATGGAGCGGGCTATAAGTCTGGAGGGAGAAAGGTCGGGAACACATACCCGTAGATCTTATGGACCCCTGTGCTGCCCACTGCATAGACTTGATCCTCAAAGATTTTGCTAATGTGAGGGAATTTGGGAACCTAATTGACTGGTGTAAGGATGTCACTACATTTATATACAATCATGTTAGAATCTTAGAGGTAATGAGGAAGTACACGAAATGTCGTGAACTACTGCGACCTGCAGTAACACATTCCGCCACAGTATTCCTTACGATGCAGAGCTTCTTAAGAAGCAAGACAGAATTGATGAAGATGGCGAGAAGTAGGTCCTTTGCAAATGCGTTCGACATGAGGAACGCTGAACATCAAAGATATTACCAGAACATTACACACTTGTTTGTATCTAAAGTGTTCTGGGACAGTATCGTATCGGCCATCAACATCTCTGCTCCCATAGTCACAGCACTCCGATTTGTAGACGGAGTAAGAAGCCAATGCTCCGCTATGTATTTGAATGCATCATAAAGGCTAAAACTGAAGTTGTGAAAGTTAATCCTCCGGTTCAATTCATGAAAATCATCAACGACAGGATTAATCAATTTTTCATCTCCAACCCACAGTTCGTTGCAGGTTAGTTTTTTATTCGCTAGGGTGTTTATATCTTATTATTGTGCATATCTTATATTTAGGCTAATCGCGTTGTATTTCACTTGGCAACATATTATTTGAATCCCTTCTCAAAGAAAGCTAATGAGTTAGGTTTAGAACTGTCGACCGACTCAATTCGTAACTGCATAAGACGGACGTTGGAGATTATGGGTGTCATGCATCCTGGTGAACGGGCGGCATGTTTTAGAGATGTATTACTTTTGTTCATTATGACCCAAATATTTTCAATGATTTGAAAGTTGTTCATTATCCGATAATACTAATTGTGTTTCTTTTTGTTTTGAAGTTATAAAATTATGAGAACCGCTTGGAGTCATTTGCAGATGAAGCTACCGATGTTAGGTTGAGAGAGACAGCGACGATGAGTGCTACACAGTGGTGGACATATTTTGGCAACAGCTCACCTATATTGAGGAAGTATGCCATCAAGCTGATGAGGCAGACGTGCAGTGCAACCAACTGCGAGCGTAACTAGTCGACATTTAAATATGTCCACAGCAAGCCTCGAAACAAATTATCATCTCAAAAACTGAATGATTTAGTGTACCTACACTACAATCAGCGGCTAAAGGCAAGGAATTTGAGGAGGTACCCCGAGTTGACACGGGCAGATGCCGATGATTTTTTCGTCCCTATCGACCTCGAGTCTCTATTTACCTATAATGATCCATTAAGTGAATAGATCAAAGAGGAAGAACAACCTGTACTTCATGATCTAGATATATCATTTTTAGATCAAAGTGTAGAGTTGAGAGAATTGCAAGATTCCGAGGAAGAGGCGGAAAATGAAGGTCACCGCCATTCAAGCAGTGTGTCCCGCCCTCCAAATGCGGGTCTAGAACGTCAGACAAGTACAAGGATGGCACCACGTCGTCATTCTGTTAGTGAATGACCCACTGGGACAGATGGGATATCTAGCTCTTCACAGAGGAGGAGATCAATAAGAGGAAAAGAACCTGTTGTTCCGAGCAACCAACCTAGCAGACGTGATTATGGGTCGCTAGATCTGATTCTGATTCATCTACCGATGACGGTAATGGGTCAGATGATGGGTTGGATTTTACTCATCCAAATATTGTTGTGGATGTTGAGCCTGCAAATCCATCGGGGTATTATCCCAACATGAGTGAAGTCCATTACCAACAGGATGATAGGCAACATACACCTCCTCATGGAGGAACAAACTTGCCCGGTGAAGGATATGTATCTTTCGGATATACGCCCAGAGGATATTATGGTCAACCGAGCTATTGGCACTTCGACACGGACTCATTATCCAATAATATGCAATCCCTGTCGATTTCAGATCGTCAGCCGCAACCCTCATCTGATAGTTGGCAGCATCACAATCCATCGTCAACATCCGACTACACGTCTAATGATGAGTAACTTCCGGAAGATACGTATGCAAGATTTTATTTCCACGTTCCGGGTTATCCATATGAAGAGCTGGATCCATAGTAATATTACATTTGTTTTGAGAAAATTTGGTCAAGCTTTGATGTATTTGGTGAAACTCAAGTGATTTCAAGTTTTCAACTTTGAAGTATTAGCACTAATCATTATTATTAGATTTAATATATTATCTTTAAACCCATTAAAATTTCTACCTCTAACATAGAGCGAACTCTTTATATGAAATTCAATTTCATTGAGATCTACTTAAAATGAATTCAAATTTTGATAAATAACTAATTGTCTACTTTGATCTCAATTTTTGTTAGTCTAAGCTAAGATAATCGAAATCCCTTTAAAAAAAAAAAAAATAATACCATATTATTCAGAGGTCTTCACTTATAAATACTATTTTACCTTTTATTACCACTTCTTGAAAATTTTAAAAATATGACTTGAATTTTAAAATACTATTCAATGAATGTGAATTTTTTTTTTCATTTGCATGTACATGTTCCTCTCCATCGATCCGGCAAAGTCCAAACTCAAAACATTTAGGCCCATATTAATCATATGAAAAAAAAATCAAGAAAGGCAATCCTTTGTAAATGTGATAATTGTTTTATAATAAGTGAGACTAATCTCATTAAAAATTATGCTAAGATTGATTAATTATATAATAGGATCTACTTCTTGTTGAGACTTGAGAGGATTGATGGGACATTTTCATGTTTTTATAAGTTAACATCATCTATTGTTAATTTTAATATTAATCGTATTTGAAACTTAAATAAATAATTTGAATATGTATACGACCAATATTTAATGAAAAAATTACATTTTCAAGAAGCCCCAAATTTTCTGACATTACCCAAAAAAATTTGGACAAAAATGCAAAAAAAAAAAAAAATGGATGAGAGAGAGAAACTTATCGGCCGATATTTGCATATCGGCCTGAACAGTATTTGGACCCCTGCTCTCAAGCGGAGCACTAATCAAGTAATGGTCAATTTCATACATTTACATTATCACATGTCACAAGATACTCAATACCCCCATACCATTGTGGCATATCAGTCATACTTTGCATTTCGATTGTCGTTTAGGTTTCATCTCAATTATTGACAAGGTCTACCTTGCTCTGAAATTAATTGGCCGAATTATTTTTCAACTGAGACAAGTGGAACCAGAGTCCGACTTTCCTTGGCCTTTCGAGTTCGCCAAGATGATCGGAAAAGGTTATGTACATAGTCGCGGTGATAAACTTCTGTGAGAATGTGTTTTTCGACAAAAAAAATTAATATGATAAAAAAAAACTTACATAAACTAGAGCGACTTGCGAATTATAATTATTGAGATTATGATGATGATAATCATGTCTCTGAAGATGAAAAAGGAATTAGCCCTTTACCTATTTATACTTTGTAGGATGAGCCACATGAAAGGGTGAATTATCATTTCGTGGATGTATATTAGGATATTAACTCTAATAGTCCATAAAAGGCACAATTTTTTCAAGTTGGGACCCAATAGAGGTAATGGTAAATTGGAATTTATCATCAATTTTGATGAAAGCCTTGATGAGGAAATGGTAAATTGGAATTTATTGATGTACTCCCATGGTAATGTTACAAAATACCTAGCCTCAATTCAAAGATGACAATGCATGAACTTAAAATTTGCATTTTGTATAAAAGTGAAACTTGTTAAACAACAATTAAGGTGATTTCATCCTT
The DNA here is from genome assembly GCA_022113865.1 of Chimonanthus praecox. Lineage (NCBI taxonomy): Eukaryota > Viridiplantae > Streptophyta > Magnoliopsida > Laurales > Calycanthaceae > Chimonanthus > Chimonanthus praecox. Next base: position 55,769,267 of record CM039087.1, on the reverse strand, counting down.
ACGTTATGGATAAAATTGAAAGTGAAGTTCAAAGATTATAAAAGTGTGAGTTGATAGGTCAAGATGTCTGCATCATAAAGTGAGGTCTTGAGTTTGATTCACGTTTAACTCCTCCAGACTACTCTTCATGGGGTTACTCTCCATTAACTAAATCAGTGTATGGATTGGAAGATTTACACATGATGGTGAGATTAATCTCACTTCCAATATAAAATAAAAATACCCATGTTAAAAAAAAATGTGGACTTATTTTGAAAAACCAACAAAAAAAAATCTAAGTTTGTATCCCACGATAGTAACCTTAATGAAACTTGTCCTTGCTCCCAAGGATGAGTTTCAATGATAGATGATACTTTCAAAAATAAAAGAATATCTTCTACGACAGGAATTTTAAGGTATAACCAAAGTAACTTTCTAAAAACTTTTGATATATATTGTTAATAAAATGATATGATTTTTAAATCGATGGTGCAACTTAACAACAGACAAGATGGAATTTTTTAAAGATATGTTATATAAGATTATTGAATATTATATCGATGACCTGACAATAAAAACAAAATAAGTTAAGATTTTCTTAAGTATTTAATAGATTCCATTTTAACTCCTAGGCAAATAAAAATACGTATAAACCATTGAAGTGTTTATTCAACATTTCGTCTGAGAAATTCTTTGGACTTGTATCAAGAAAAGATAGCAAATAAATGAATTCATCTAAAACTAAGTTCATATTAGAATAAAAGCTCACCCACAGAACTCAAAGACTTACAAAGGACAAGTGATATATATATAGAATCTTTCATGATGATTTCGAGAGTAGACTTTGTAATTTTTTTATAATTGAAGGAGTCCAGGCATAGTTTGGACTCCAAACGATGAATGAGGAATGGCTTATAAAGGTTTGAGTGTGAATTGAACTCAAGTATTCCCTTAACGAAGAGCTTCTTAATCGTTAGGTCAACGCCCTCTACTTATAGGTGAAGAAGCATCCAAGAGTACAAAGGAATATCTCACAAAACCACCAATTTAATGACAATAGTACTTAAGAGTTTTGGAATAAAGGCTTACCTACTTCTCTCATTAATATTGTATATATAAAAAATACAACGTCCTCTAAAAGAGAAAGAATCATTCAATAAATCAACTACAATCTCGTAATTAGAAAACTGTCAAGTAAAAGAATACACAATTAAAGAAAGTCATTCTATTGTGGAGAGGAATTGCCTTTAATATTTCCCTCAAACTCAATAGGGAAGAGCGACAAGTTTGGAACTAAGTGTTGACCTTTGTGAAGATATTTACCAGTTTCGCATGTCTGTTTTCTATTCAAAATCTACTAAATTACTTGTTGATCAAAATCTACTAAATTAGTTGTTGACAAATTTAGTTTGTATGATATCGATAATTAATCCATTAAGGATCATGTCTAAAAAATGAATTCTTAAATTTGGACTTTTAGGTCGGATTGGGCCCTTAAAATACATGGCTGGGAACCGACCTAATTTTAAATGGGCCCTTTTTTGAGCCCAAATTGAACTCAGACTTTTAACAAAAATGATCTAAATTTAAGTTTTAAAATCAGATTGAATTAGTGTAAGACAAGCCCGACCCAAGCTACACCTCTAATCTCAAACCATATGCCTTTTGTAGAACCAAACAAATCGTTGTTAGAGATAAGGCTATATAAGAGTCATTATGGTCATTATTACTAAAATTAAAATTTCATTTATATTAAAAAGTATAAAATTCTAAGTTTGGAACCTTTTCGTTGTTGAGCCCATGAAATCACCTTTGTCCTATTTAATTGGAATTATTTTCAATTTATTTTTCACCCAACTCTAATGTTAATAAAGTTTGCAACTAGCTTAGATTTTATTCTATTATATTATATTATTACCTCAATATATGTCATTAATAGCCTGTACTTCCTCTTAATATATTCTACTTGCAATAGAATCGTTTTCTATCTTTATTGATGACTAATATATCTTCAATAATATTTTCTCATCTTTTCTTCTATAGAAACTACTTTAATACTTTATTTGATGCATTTAATGTAGATAAATTACCATTTCTATTATGAATATTACAAATATGCACTTAATGGTAAGATAGATATCTAAATTTAAATTAATTAAATTAAAAATGGTATAATTGTGAAAACAAACTTGTGATATTTTAATAACCGAAATGAAATTATAAAATTTAAGTAACAAAGAATCATCAATATCAGTGAAACAATCATTATCACATCTAGAGTGAATAAAGTTATATTTATATGTATATAGTTTAATCCAATGTTACAAATATCAGCAATATTTTTAAGTTTATCACGTTTTCATCGCCAAAAAACCAATTGTGTTAATATCTCGAGATTTATCGGCATTGCATTAAATTCTTGTTAAATTCTTGATAAATTCACGTTAAAAAAGTGATAAAGGTAATATCGCAATAAATTATCGGTAAATTCCTTTTTACTAAAAAATTAAGATTCAACTAAAAATTTTATCGAGTCGAGTAATTTAATCAACTTTTTAAATTCGACAAAATTTTAACGAGTCAAGTTGTATTTTAAGTATGGTTCCAGGAAGCTCCCTTGTCTTGTGGTAGCTTTTATGTGGCTTTTAGCTTGCCCAAAAGGAAAATGAATGATGTGTTAATTTTATTATTATACAGTATCGCCTAAGCAACTATATTATACTCCCTCTTTTCCAAATTAGTTGTCCGGATTTTGGAATTGTTTTAAAATAGTTGTCTCATTTATATTTGAGTAATATAAAATGTGTTGAAAATAGATGAGATCAAATGAGTGTTAACCTTATATAGAAAGTTCCTTAAAAAAATACAAATATTTCAAATGAGATAACTAAAATAGGACGGAGGGAGTATAATTTTTTAAAAAGAAAATTTGTAGTAAGAGGTCATTTTTAACCATCAAATTTACACAAATCATAATTAACTGTGAGATGATCACTATTATTAATTCATTTGAATTGAATGATTAGCAATAGATTTTCAAAACATTTTTTGTTTTGAATTATTTCATAATTTTGTAGTCAATATGGTGTGATCCACTCATCCATAACACAATGTATAGAAACTATCTACGACTGCTATCATTTTATTATTTATAATTCCTTTATTTACTAATATTATAATGATAACGCTGAACCAAAATAATTTGAAAATAAACATTTTGGATTAGAAATTACTTGATTTATCTAATCTAAGAAGATTTTTTTAATCATATGTAAGCATAGACCTTTCTGGGTATTAAATTGAGGTGATTTTTTATGAGTCCTGCACATATTAAAAATAGTTTAAACTTTAAAGTGAGTTGAACTAATGACTTTTAGAAAAAAAAAATTTCGTTCGAGGTACTTTATAAAATTTTAAGTTTTCAAACTATGATTGAATCTCTATCAAGTTTAATCTCATTTTAAGTTATCTAACTATTTAATTAGACTTGAGTTAAATGAAAAAATAAAACGTTGTAGCCTTTAAATTTAATTTTACAACGATTCATTAAACTATTTTAATATCTCCTATCCAAATACAGACTTTTTCATCAAAATTCCAAGCTTAGTGAAATTTAAATTTAACAAACTAAATTGAGTAAAAATTCCTAGTTCTGCCCTTGATTTGACATTTTAGAGTCCATTGAATAATATCACCACCATAAAAATTGATTAGGTCAATTATAGGCGACGCATATGCACACCATAGAAGCAAATTCCCAAAATTGAATCAAAGCGGTGTAGGCCAAACTTTATGTGATTTTGGAGAGAGTGCAATTGAAGTATTACAATGAGAAAACAAATAAAATAAAATCACATAAACATACCGCAGGATGAGACAAGAAACGTGGTTCAGCGTTGTTGCCTAAATCCACAGGCAAAAGTGATAACATATTCGTTAATAAAAATAAATGAAAAAGAAAAGTAATCGATGAACTAACACTTTTATCCTTAATAAAAAATAAGTGAATTACTTATTTTTATCTATTTTTTTTTTCTATCCCTCTTCTTTTCTTCTCCTTATTTGTTTGGACAAAATAGATATTTCACCTAATTTTAGTGAACAAAGGTAAAAGTGTTGGTCCATAAGGGCTGAAATCGGTTCGGATTTTTTAAGATCCAATTTGACCCGAGTTAATATTTATGGAATCCGACCCGAACAATTGACTTGAAATTTCTGACTCAACCCAAGTTAATATTTATGGAACCCGACCTTACCTGACTCGAACTATTGACTCGAAATTCCTAATCCAATCAAACCCAAATTCTGACTCGACCCATATTCTAACCCATTTTATCCTATTTTTAACTGAGTAGGGTCGAGACGAATTAACTTGTAAATTCTTCAATCTGATTCAACTCAACTCAAATTCCATACAGATTTTGTCTACTCAACTCGAGTTTCACCTCTATGGTCCACCAATCAATTCCCATAAAAAAAGAATGCAAGAATTAAAAGTGGTATACACTCACTGCATCTAGTCCACCGGTGCCTTTAGGGCGATGCAGTAAAGATGAAGCTGGTGACATTGACTCACCTAAAAGTGAGAGGATCTTGCAGTTTGCAAGCAAGGACACTCTCTGAGTGAAAGGTTTCATATTCTTGATCTGAAGAATTGTAATTTTCTCTTGGAAATCAACTTGACATGGCAAACAATGAATTCATACGGGAAAGATAACTACAGAAGCAAATCATATTCTGAAAAAGAAAAATGTACAAAGGGAAGTGGCATCTTTTATTCAGTTCTCTGTACCAAGCAAACACATCTGACCCCACATAAAAACTACATATTATCATGGTAATTTCCTTACAAATACATAGAAACAAGAAAACACATCCACCCTTAGGGGCGCTAAAATCACCATCACCTAAAATCTCATCTGTCCAAAGTCGACTTTTCGAATTTTACTTCGTCCAGAATTTGACATAACAGACATGGAAATAGAAATCTAAAGACAGAAGTCAAGCAACCCTCTTGAGTGAGGGGATGGCATGGTCATGACCCATGAATGATTTCTCCAAAAAACCCAAAGGAGCTGGGCTTACCTGCATAAACATATAATTCCCAGCAAACAGATCCCCCCAATGAGACCTACTCTGCTTCAACCTCTTCCACACCTTAATACAAGAGACAGACAGCTGCCTGGATTTCCTCCTCAACTTGTTCAAGCCCGGGATTCTCAGCCTTCTTCTCCTACTAGAGGTCCTTCTGAACCTCCACCATCTCCTTTTCTGTTTTAGTACTAGTCTCTCTTGTTCTTCTACCTCCTCTCCTTCAATCTCAGCAGCTTTTTTCAACCTGTGGTAGGAGAAACTACTTGAGGCCATTTCAAGAGACATTTTAGGAGGAAACTAAGGTAGATCCAGTGAGAGTTGGGTAGGCAAGAATGGTGGGTTGTCTTCCTTTCAAGGAAAACCAAACAATTTGGTTGTTTTGGATGTCTTTATTATCAATAATGAGAGCTTGAAGAGTTAGCTCCATATTTAATGCAGCGGTAGCTGAACTTTGATGGATATAGCGTGGATCACTTTAGACTTCAGAGTTTGGACAACATTTTAGACAGTAAAAATAAACGACAAAAGAAATTCAGAATTTAAGCGACTAGAATTTTTTTTAAGAGAATATATTGAATAAAATATTCTCACTCTTAAGATCCATTTGAAGGAAGGGAAAGTAGAATGATGTATGAGATTCTATTATTTTTTTTTTCAGAAAATAGAGTTTACTTTTCTTCATTTTCCTTGTAAGTCTAAATTTAATTTCTTTTGAAGAGGGAGGCCTCCTTCCTTGCTCTCTTTTTTTTTTAAATATCCTTTTCTCATAAAATATCAAATAAAGTACAAGAGAATGATCTACTAAGATTATCGACGGGAATTACCTAAAATCATTTGTTCATCTAAACATTATTAAGATTTTCTTATACTTTGTTTGGTAAAGAAAAAAGATACAAAAGAGAAAAGAATGAAAGAGAGGAGAAAAAAAAAAAAAGGAAAGCAATGAGAATTTGATTTTATTTTAGAGGGAGGTGTCAGGTTGGATTTTCCATAATTTTCCACACGTAAATTAAAAAAAAAATTGAGAATTTGATAGATATCAAATAGAAAAAAAATAAAAAAATCTCCTTTATTTTCTTTATTTAAATGTACCCTCACCTCATTTAAATGTGTAATTTAATCATCAAAACTGTTATTGGTTCATTTATCTGAATTTAATATTTAAAATTAAAAGTAATAAAATACTTTTATAAAAGACCCCTCTCTATCTAATATTTTATCTTGAAACCAAGCAGGCCCGTACTATTTAATGTGTGACTATGTAGTTGTAGCGACTAAATTATTTTGATTAGAAACAGGTGGGATACTTTTAACTCACTTTGATGTCCCACCCTCTTATTGAAGTAACAATCCTATGGCTGGGGATAGTACCAGGAAGAGATTGGTCCAGGCTTGTGTAGTGCCCTGCGGCCCAATTTACATAAAAAAAACACTAGCCCGAAACGGGCCTGAAAGAGCAAGTTGACCCAATCCCAATCAGCTCAAAAAGCCCAATGAAACGCCCAAGCCCAAAGTGAATACATATTAAAAAAAAAAAAAATTCTCTATCGAGACACCCAGTAATATGGACTTTTAGGGCCCACTTTATTGTGTATGATGTAAAGAAAATCATATGAATATTTTTGTATGAAAGTTCATTTCCATCTGATAATCGTATTCTTTAATTTTATTTTTAAGAACCAATGACATACTCATCAAAATTCAAACACCAAAATTATATTGCGTAAATCATCACAGTGAAACTTATAATTCATTTAATAACATATGAGAGTATATTTTATTAATAAATCTCACCAGCCTAATAGTGAGCTGTAAGAAGCTGTGGCGTGTGTAAGACTAGCAATGGAACCTAGTAGTCATGCAACCTTGGTCGGTATAATTTAACCAGAGCAAGACAATTAAACAGAGCCCAAGTGGGCCTAGGAATTTAATACTCGGTTAGAAAATAAGAAAATTATATTAACTTGGATCATAAATCTTAGCTCACTATTTAATATATATATATATAAAATATATCAACTTTATTATCTCTAATATTATTTTATAAATTAGACATCTAGTTTATCAAATATAGTATTGATGAGTCTCTTAAAAAGATCTTCATTGTACATATGTTAAAATCATTTTTATTGAATACTTTGCTCCCATCTCTTGTTATTCAAATGGATATGGTTCAATAAATGAAAGCTGTCTAATGGATATTCCTAGTTTTCGAGGTTCCATCTTATGTGAATGAAATTCTGATTAAAAAATAATTTTGTTCATATGAGTGGGCGTTATGTCTGTATCGGCAAAACTAATTGTATTTGTGATAAATTGTCAATTTGATGTTTCTCTTCTTTTGATTTTGATTTTTTATTTTTTTCAAAAAATTCTGAAAAAATTAGAGAAAATTTAGAATTTATCAGCTTCATTTCTATATATTTATATCATTATTTAACATACATTTAGATAACCAAATAAGATGTCCAAGTTAGAATATCAAGACTCTAAAATTTCTGAAAAAAAGGTGGAAAATTTCTCAAAAGTTTTAGAAAAAATGGAAAATAAATTCTAGTAATTTTCTGCTAAGTATTGACGTTGTTAATTATTATGAATAACTACATTTTAAGAAATTTGGTTGAATATTTAACGAAATTTGATAAAACTGTGTAAAAAATTGGTAGAAATTAAAATAATCTTGTAAAATGAATTTCATGCATAAAAATAGATGTGTAATGAAATATTTAGTCTATGGTTTTCCAATTATTCAATTTATGTGTGGTGATTATTTGATTTTATTTTTATTCTTTGATTAATTTTGTGTTATAAGTTAGATTAAAATTATTTTTAATTTTTAGATTAAATCCACAATCTTAATTGAATTTAGTTAAATTTTGATTTTCCTTTAAAATTAGATCTCTTTAATTGTTAAAGTAAATGTGGTTTTTAATTTTAGACCATGCTTTCTATTTTTAGAATGTTTTTAAATTAAAATTAAATTTCTTAGATTAGATAATTAATTCCATATTTAAGATTTATTTCCATATTTTCTAAATTTCTTAAAATATATAATTCAATGGTATGTCTTTCATGGATATATTTTCCTAAGTTCCAATGAGTTCGGCCTCGCACTCCAAAGCTATATTATTAATGGTTTGTGCGCTTGTGAGTATAAATTTAAAACACAATAAGTTTTTTATATGAATGATAAAATTAGATATGTAAATTTTTTTTTTTAATGCAGAATAAATGCAAACACCTTAATCATAAAAAAAAAAGAGATGAGAAAAGGAAAAAAAAATGCTGTAAAAGTGCTAAAAGAAAAATAGTGGAAAAAAATATCCCGTCTATGAATTATTCAAGGCCTCTAACTTTTTCTGATCAAAGTATTATTTTAGAATATTTTATCCTTCTTTGATATGACCCGCTCCTAAGCCACGTTTCGTCCCATAGAAAGTCCTATTGATTCTCAGTTAATATGGTACTACATGTAGAGAATAGAGAAGGAAGAATGATGGTGTATTATTTCAAACATTGTCAAGAAAATGACATCCATTCATGAGGTCTATATTTTTCTTTGTTATAATCCGTTCTTTGGTGATAAATATATGAGATATTTGCATTTGAAAAATTCTTCCGCCCACATACACTTTTGAGATAAAAATAACCCAATCTCTAAGTGAAACTCTTTCTGAGAGATATCTTATAAGATTTGGAGTCGAAGCGCATTTTTAGGTAGTGGTGGCCAAACTTGTGCGTATTTTGAAAAAGAAAGCTATGTTAATATTTGGCTATCACACACTACACTCTAGGTATAAGTTTCGTAAAATAAATCTGGAGTTTTATGATGTTTAAAGTTTTGTTTAGATATTTTTGTTAAAGTCTGAAATTTGATGCCTGTGGGTATCATCACTGGAATCCCTCACAAGAATATAACTCGTCCACCCGTGGTGAGCTAGGGGTTTAAAGGCTTGTTGCATACGCTAAATACAATCGAGAGTGCCAACGAAAATGGTTTACTTTAGGATTTTTATTTTAGTTTTTTTTTTTGTTTTTGTTTTGTTCGAGGACTAGAAAATCTAAGTGTAAGGGTATTTGATGAGCAAATGAAAATGACTATTTTACCCTTATATGTGGACTAGTTAGCCCTTGTTTTGTGTGTTTTAGGATATGCTTAATGGGGTTTTGAAAATTCTGTAGGATTTATAGAGAAATACAAGATATGAGAATTCAAATGGTGAATTTTGCAATTTATAGGCATAAGTTGATATTTTTGGAAAGTTGGAATTTTTAATAAATATTTTACCACAATTTTAGGGGTTTTATGTGTAAACTAATTAATTCAAATCCATTTATGAGAGTTTACATTAATTTAGTACATTTTTTAGAATTGAATGTAAGTGGTAAAATTATTTATTCGATTTTTCATTCTTTGAAAAGTTCAATTATTAATCTTATTAAGAAAAACCCATTAAAAAATACACATGTGTGAAGTCCATTTTCATTATCTCGAGATACATATGAGGAAATTTGAAATTAATAAGTCATTATGAGAATATTTTCGAATTTGCCAATTGGATTAAGGGGAAAAAAAACAAAATAAGAAGTGGAGAAAAAGAAGGAAGGTTTGATATAGTCTCAGTATTTTGACCATAACTTTTCAATCCGATGTCCGATTGTATTACTTGTTTTTAGGTTGGAAACAAGACTTCAAAGGCTATAACTTTGTTGTTTATGATTTTGTGATTCAGATGTTAAATATGTCAAAATTGAGCTGAAAGATGGTACATATGTAAAAAATGGGATTTTCCACCCACTTTCGGTGGTGTGTTCACCCTATGGCCAACTCAACCCTTTTGTGTTCACACCTTGCCTAAAATTTAGTGGTTTTTTCCACCTCTTTACCTTGTTTAAGACATTCCATATTTAGCACAAACCATATCAGCCTTAAAAGTGTCCCTTATTTTATTTAAATGTTTAAATCCAATCCATTCACTCTACCTTCATTTCATCAATAAATACTATCCCTCTCCCATTTAGACAATTGAAATGAGTTAAGGAATTCAAGGTTCCATTGGAGAAGGAATTGAAGACAAGATTTTCAAATTTTCAAATTTCTTTGAGATTGGTGATTTTATTGTTTACATTGTTTTCTTGTATTTTTTTTTTCTTAAAATGCCATTGTTTTTTAATTTCAATTTCATTTTTCATAAATAAAATAGAGGTGTGATGAAATATTTAGTTCAATTTATATGTGGTGATTATTTGATTAAGTTTATGTGTGGATTTATTTTAAGTGTTTCAAATTAAATGTGATGTAAATTTAGATTGAATAGAATTCCTTTTTCGATCTAAGGCTCTTATTAAAAGAGTGTGATGAAATATTTCAGATTTGGAGAAAAAGTTTAAACTCTATTATTCTAAGTTTTAATTTGAGATTCTTGATTTAATGAAATCCATAGATCTAATTCTTAGAATAATTATGGATGAAAATTTTGAGTACATGATTGATGATTTACATGAGCTCCATTTTCTAGGCCTTTATTTTATTTTTAAAATATGGAAAATAATGCCTCATATATTTTCTATGTACATATGTTGTTTTTATTTTTATTTTTGATTTCTTTTGTTTATAAATTCAAAATTCATAAAAATTGGGGAAATAGGTTGGTAAATTAATTAATTGAATGTTAATTTTGTGTTCTAAGTTATATTAAGATTATTTATAATTATTAGATTAAATCCACCATCTTAATTGAATTTAGGTAAATTTTGATTTTCCATTAAAATTAGATCTCTTTAAATGTTAAATTCTATTTTTAGATGTGGTTTCTATTTTTAGAATGTTTTTAAATTGAAATTAAATTTCTTATATTAGATAATTATTTCTAATAAGCACAAGAAAATGACTATTTTACCATTGTATTTGGACTAGTTAGTCCCTTGTTTTGTGTGTTTTTTTTTTTTTATATAATTAATAGAATTTTGGATGTTTTGTAAGATTTAAAGAGAAATAACAGATATGAGAATTCAAATAGTGAATTTGCAATTTATGGGTATAAGTTGATATTTTTGAAAAGTTAGAATTTTTAATAATTATTTTACCACAATTCTAGGGGTTTTATTGTAAATTAATTAATTCAAATTAATTTATGAGATTTTGGATTAATTTAGTACATTTTTAGAATTGATTGTAACTGGTAAAATTAATTATTAGATTTTTCATACTTTGAAAAGTCCAATTATTGAGCCCATTAAGAAAAGCCAATGAACAAATCCACATGTGTGAATTCTATTTTCATCATCTTAAGAGTATTTTCGAATTTGGTAAGTGGATTAAGGAAAAAGAAACAAAATAAAGAAGGTTTGACACATCTTTAGTATTTGTGCTATAAATTTTTACTCCGATGTCCGATTGTTTTGATTATTTTTGAGTTGGAAAGAATATTTCAAGAGTTACAACTTTATGGTTATGACTTTTTTTGATTCGGACATTAATTAGGTCAAAACTGAACTTTAAGGTGGTACATTTGTAAAAATTGGAATTTTGCAACCACTTTCCTTACACGAATTTTACTATTTTTTCCACCTCTTTGCCTCTTTTAAGTCATTTTATATTTAGCACAAACCATATTAGCCCTCTATGTGTCCCTTGGTTTATTTAAATATTTAAATCTAAACCATTCATTTCACCTCCTTTAATCTATAAATACTAACCCTCTCTCATTGAGAAAATTGAACTTGGGCTGCTGATTTTTGGAGCATAGGGAGGAAGGAAAGGAAAACAAAGAGAAGGGAAAACAGTGTAGAATTCAAATTCCACAATGGATTTCAGGTTGGTGTTCTAACTTCTTATTGTAATTTCTTATTCCAAGAATTCCATGGTTATGTAATTTTAATTTTTTGTTTTATTAATAAAATTAAGACAAGTTTTTTAGATCTATGGTTTTCCACTTAATGTTTGTTGATTGTGATAGTTTGATTTGATTTTTATTCTCTTTATGACTGCATGTTTTGATTTAATCTTAGAATTTTCATCTTAAACATCTAATTTTTGGGAAAGTTTAAAACCTCAATTTTCCATTCTAAAGCTCTTTTTAAGAGTAGGTGAAGAATTTAGATTTGGAATTTTATGTTGATTCTCTAAGCCGAAGGTTTATTTGATTATTTCGTGATTAATGAAACTCATGTTTTTCTTAATTAAATTAATTATGAATGAAAATTTTGAATCAATAATCATTAATAAATGTGAGCTCCATGTTCTAGGCTTTGATTTTATTTTTAAAATATTGAAAATAATGCCTCCTTAATCTTAAATCCAAATTCCATTGTAAATATGTAAATAAGTAATCTTAGTTTTCATTTTATTTTCGTAGTTTATAAATTCAAAAACTCTTGAAGTTGATGAAGTAGGTTGGAAACAATTTAATTGCATCTTAATTTTGCATTTTAAATTAGATTGAGATTGTTTATAATTTTATATTAATACCATCATCTTAATTAAAATTAGTTACACTGTTAGATTCTATTTTTAAGTTTAGAATATTTTTAAATTAAAAATAAAATTCATAGATTAGACAAATAATTTCATATTTATGATTTATCTCCGTATTTCCTAAAGTTCTTAAAATAAATAATTAAATGGTATATTTTCACGGATATATTTTCTTAAGTTCCGATGGGTTCGAGGTCGCACTCAATCGCATACTATCTAATGGTTCATGCGCTTGCGAGTTATAAATTAAAAATTTGCACAACAAATTCCATAGATCTATTTCCTTGATTTGTAAATTTCTTAAAATATATAATTCAATGGTATATTTTTCATGGATATATTTTCCTAAGTTCCAATGGGTTCGACTTCGCACTCTAAAGCTATATTATGAATTGTTCCTGCGGTTACGAGTATAAATTTAAAACACAACAAGTTTTTATAGGGTCATGATAGTCAGATCAGCGGGTTGGGTCAGGTTGAGAAGTCATAAACCCGTATTGAATTCCGATCGGGTTGGGTTGAGATATTTTTAAGGTAACTCGACTCGACCCTATCAAACTCGACCTGACACGGTAAAAAGTAGGCTAATGTAGGTTCAAAATGGGGGTCGGGTCGGGTTTCAAGTTGAGTCGGGTTATAATTAAGGTCGGGTTGGGTTGGGTTGGGTTCTATATATTAGTAACTCGGGTCGGGTTAGGTTTTTTAAAATCTGACCCGCCCGACCGAAGTTTCACCCATACACATGTTGATTTCTTCATGGGCTTTTTTTAATGTGCTTAATAATTGGACTTTTTAGAGTATAAAAAATCTAATAAATAATTTAACTACTTACATTCAATTATAAAAATGTACTGAATTAATCTAAACTCTTATAAATGGATTTGAATTAATTATTGTGGTAAAATAATTATTAAATATTTCAACTTTCCAAAAATATCAACTTATGCCCATAAATTGCAAAATTCACCATTTGAATTCTCATATCTTGTATTTCCCCTATAAATCCTGTAAAACTTTCAAAATCCCATTAAACATATTCTAAAACACACAAAACAAGGGCTAACTAGTCTAAATACAAGGGTAAAATATTCATTTTCCTTTGCTCATCATTCAAATCTTTGGCAACGATCTCAGATTTTTTTTTTCTCACATTTTCTACATTAGAATAAGTCTTGCCAAGAATTGGTAGTCCATTTATGATATCAATAAATCTAGTAATCATTTCAGCTATGGACTCATTAGGTTTCATCTTAAACAATTCATAAGAATGGACAGGAATATCAATTTTTGACTTTTTAACTTGACTCTATTGAATTCATTTTGATCAACAACACAAAAAAAATGCTCATTGCTTTGTCATTAATTTGAATGAGTTTACTATCATTGTCATCCCAATCTTTTCGTTCTTGTGGGGTAGGGGCAAATGGTCCATTTACAACTACATCCCATACTTGATAATCTAAGGCTTGCAAGTAAATAATCATCTTAGTTTTCCAATATGCGTAAATTGTGCCATTGAATAAGGTGGCCTATTTGTGGATTGGCCTTCATCCATTGAGGTTTCAATTAAGTTTTTCCATAGATCGATTTCTCAACCAGTGAAGTTTACAGAGAATCCAAGCTTTTGATACCAATTGTTGTTGAGATATCAACTCAAGAGGGAAGGACGTCAATTGGGTCAATGCAAATTCCTTCGTTCTTAATGAAAATTATGCACAATTGAAAAAACAAGATTAAGATATAACAATTAAAACACAAGCAATAAAGGAGATAAGGAGAGAATGAAAAATTGACTCTGCGATTTTAACGAGGTTCAGCTCCCCACCTACGTCCTCGCCTAAAGCTCCTCGCTTAATTATTCAAATCCCTTATTGTTTCTCCTTCTTTGGTTGGAAAAGAAACCACGTACATAGGAGTTCCCAACTCTCTTCTTTTATTTCACCAGAAGAATTCCTTCTTCTATCAAACATGGTACAACCGACCCTTTTACAATCAAGTTTATTAAAGATTAGCAGTAACAACAATGTAAGCACAATGTAACTCTCAATAAGATAAGATTGAAGCTCTCTCTACCCCATTCTTAACCCTTTTACCCTTATTTGTTGAGAGGTAGCTCGAACAATTTCAGGAAAGAAATCAAGGATTGTTTCATATGTAAATAGATACGGCATGTTAGCGTTGGACTGCAATGAAATAAGAAAGGTAGGATGTGTACACGACATTATGAAGTGTTGCATGCAAGGTGCTGTGTACACGACATTATGAAGTGTTGCATGCAAGGTGATGTGTACACGATATTGAAAAAAGGAGAAAATCTTGGTGATTCAGACGACAATTGTGATGTATCGGAAGAGAGAAAATCTCGGGATTTGTCTTTGTCTCCAATGCATGAAGAGATAATCTCGGGATTTGTCTTTGTCTCCAATGCATGAAGAGATAAGGACATGTGCTATGTTTGGTGTTGCAACTTGCAATGTGGAGAAAAGGAGCATGAACCATTCATAGTATGGCAGTTAGAGTGCAAGGTCGAACCCATTGGAACTTAGGAAAATATATCCGTGAAAAATATACCATTAAATTATATATTTAAGAAATTTAGAAAACATGGAGATCAATCGTAAATATGGAATAATCTTAAAATGGTGGAATTTATTTAAAAAAGGTGAATAATCTTAATCTAATTTAGAACACCAAAATTAAGATACAATAAATTAATTTACTAACCTAGTTCCACGATTTTCAAGAATTTTGAATTTATAAAAAAAAATTAAAAACAACTAAAATTACCTCTGTACATATTTACAATGGAATTGGATGAGAGATTGAACGAAGCATTATTATCCATAATTTAAGAATAAAATAACGGTCTAGAACATGGAGCTCATGTAAATTATTTAACACACATTCAAATCCCTAATTCTTTAAAATTCTAAATATGAAATCTACGAAATCCATTTAACAAAGAAAATTCAATTCCAGCTTTAGGCTGAAGTAAAATTTCTACTTGTAATTCCGAATCTAAAATAATATCACTCTTAAAAAGAGCCTTAAATTAGAAAAATCAAGTTCTACCAATCCTAAAATAATCTCATTTACCTTGAATTTCTTAAAAAAAAAAAAAACATATAAAATCATGAAAAGAATAGAAATAAAATTGAATTTTTCATTACACATGAAAGAACAATTGAAAAACCATAATTCTAATTCTCACATTCTCTTATTTAGTCAAGATTTCTTTTTTTTTTTTGAGAGAAAAAGGAAAAAAACGAAATTTAATGGATTCATCAATGATGTCTTGAAGTTTCATGCTGGCGCAGATTTCTAAGAATTGTTTAACATGTAGGTAAGGGTCATTATGATCAAGTCTTTGGAATGTGGGTAAAAGATGTTATGCAAATTTTAAATTTATAACTCTGAAGCGCACGAACCATTAGATAGTATAGATATTGAGTGCGAGATCGAATCTCTCGGAACTTAGGAATATATATCCGTGAAAAATACACCATTGAATTATATAATTTAAGAAATTTTGAAAACATGGAGAAAAATCATAAATATGGAGTTATTTATCTAATATATATGAATTTTAGTTTTAATTTAGCAACATTCTAGACTTAAACATAGAATCTAACAATGTAACTAATTTTAATTAAGATGGTGGATTTAATCTAAAAATATAAAAAAATCTTAATCTAATTTAAAATACAAAATTAAGATGAAATTAAATTATTTCCAACCTAGTTAACCAATTTCAAGAGTTTTTGAATTTTCTTAAGCAAATAAAAATAAAATAACATATAAAATTACCTCTATACATATTTACAGTGGAACTGGCACAAAGAATCAATGACGCATTATTTTCCATATTTTAAAAATAAAATCGAGGCCGACAATATGGAGCTGAATTAAACTATATATCAAGCATTCATATTTTTCACCCAATTCATTATGAATTTTATGAAGTCCATTTAAATTAAGAAAATTTAATTCAAACCTTAGGTAAAGGTGGAATTTACATTTGAAAATTCAAATCGAACTATTTCATATACTCTTAAGAAGAGTCTTAGATAAGAAAAATCAAGTTCTACCTCTCCTAACTATTTCATATGTTTTCCTCAAATTTTTAAGAATAAAATCCAACACAAATTCATGAAAAGAATAAATTGGAATCAAATCATCATCATACATCAACAAATAATTGGACGACCATAATTCTAAATAAATCTGCCTCTTTCTTTTTTATTGAAATATGAATTTGAAGTTACAAAACAATGGAACTAAGAGAATAAAAAAATACAATGAAATTTAAAATTTCACCAACCTTTGAAACCCAATGTGAATAAAAACTAGAAAGCTTTTATCTCCTCTCTTCTTTTCCTTCACCTTTTGCTCTCCAAAAATCCCTACCCAAGTGCGAATTTTGCTATGAGATTGTGCTGGTATTTATAAGAGAGAGAAGGTGTGGATAAAGAACTAGGATCGAATGTTCTATGTAAAGAAAGGGATAGATGTATGACTAGGATGAGCTTTGCTTAACTTAGGAAAGGAGGTTGATTTGGAGAGCTGGGATCGCATAAACTAAAGAAGGAATGGACACTTAGCAGCCGATATTGCTTCTGTCTTGATATGGTGAAAAACGAAAGAGGAGGGAAGTGCAAAGCAAGGTCGGCCAATGGGATAGGAAGGGCCAAGTTCGAATGATCCCTCTGTTAATTTTCCTTATTCTGCCTGCAATGATACATGCGGCTGGATCCCTACAGCAGAGCCATCGTCAACTAGCAACTCAACACATACATGTCCAACTATTTCTCAAACCCGCCTCCAAATTCAATCTTTTATTTTGCCTCTGTTCAACTGCTGTGTGAACTTTGATTCTACCACTCTGCAACTGCTGTTTGGAATGCTGACTGCTCTGTCTTGGCTGTCTTTCTTACAGGAAACGGACCAGCCAAACTACTGCTTCTCTTTCTTCTTTGGTCACCAACGAAAACACCTGCTGCCTTTAATTTCTTTTTGAAATTTTCCTCCTCTCATCTTAAGACACTTGTTGCTGTATTTTCTTTACTTGATTGCATGAAGGCTGCAAGGTGGGTTTCCTCTGCTTGCTAACTGCCAATGCTTGCTAATTCTTTTTACTTCTTGAACCGATCCAGATTTGTTTGTTGGCTGTTTTCTTGTTCCTATAGTGTCTTCCTTCTCTTGAACCAATGCCATGTGTTTCTCTTTATTTGTTTCAGCAAGATCCCATCTCTTTTTTCTTATTCCTGTTAATTATTTCCCAAGTTGTCCTCAGCATGAAGATTTGGGGCCCCTATCTGTTCGCCAACTGCACTGTATCTTTCCTCCTTTCTCTTCTTTTGACTGTTTGCAAAGATTGCACATAGTTTACAGCCAACGCCTCCGCCATCTTTGAACTGCCATGTCAGCAACAATCGTGAATGCTATCCATGTATCTGATAGAATGAAAGAACCAATCACTACTCTGACATATATCTTTGCTGTTGGGCTTTCTTTACTTTCCTTGTTCGGTGCAGCCCAATGTTTGCTACTGTTGCTGCCTCAATGGATTGTTGGCTGTTGTTCTGCTGTCTGAGTGCTTAAGGTTGTTGCCTTGGAACCACCCTTCCCTCACTTTGCATCAGCGATGAAGGTGGAATGTGTGATGGTGAATTGATGGGTTCCACATGGCTGACCACTAACTTATGCTTTCTTTGTAATGCTTGCTATTTGTACTTATTGTCCACCCACTTGAGAATGGCTTGATGCTATTGTTGTCATTAGAAGTGCTTGGAAAATCTATTAGTCCAATCTATTCTTTCCTTTCTGAGCATACATCAAAGGAGAAATCCAAAAGCCCCAAATTCACCAACATGAAATGCTATCTCTGGAAATTGTAAATCCTCCAAGAACCATAACAACCAACAATACAAAAGATCCAAAGGTAGTTACAATTATCAGGTTCCAACCCAACGATGACAATTGTTGTGTCCTCCAACAAACAATGCAACTTTGATTTATTTAAAGCATCTCTTTCCTGGCTTGAGCTTGTACATGGGCCTACTTTTACCCAATGTTTCCAAAAACAGACCTCAGGCAACCCAACGATGGCAATTGTTGTGAGTTCTCCAACGAACAATACAACTTTGATTTATTTAAGGCATCTCTTTCCTGGCTTGAGCTTGTACATGGGCCTACTTTTACCCAGTGTAAAATATGTCGATTTCTTGTGTACATCAAATATCCCCACACTTAGATTTTACTAGTCTTCGAGCAAACTAAAAACTGAAAATTAAAATCCTAAACTAAACCACTTTTGCTGGCACTCTCGATTGCATTTAACGTTTGCAATAAGCCTTTAACCCCTAGTTCAGCACTAGTGGACGAGTTAGTCTCGTGAGGGCTTCCAGTGATGATACCCACAAATATCAAATTTCAGCAAAAAAATATTAACAAAAATTTAAACATCATACAACTCCAAAATTAGTTTACAAAATTTATACTCAGAGTGTAGTGTGTGTTAGCCAATATTAATACAGCTTTCTTTTCAAAATACACGTAAGTTTTGTAACCACCGGTTGAAAATGCGCTTTGACTCCAAATCTCATAGTACATCTCTCAAAAAGATTTTCGTTCAGAGATTGAGTTATTTTTCTCTCAAAAGTATATGTGAGCGGACTAATTTCTCAAATACAAATATGTTACATATTTATCAACAAAGAACAGATTAAAACAAATAAAAATATAGACCTCATGAAAGAATGCCATTTTCCTGAGAACATTGAAATAATACACTATTATTTTTTCTCATCTATTCTCCACTTTAAATACCATATTAACTGAGTATCAATAGGAATTCCTAAAAGGACAAAATGTAGCTTAGGACCGGGTCATATCAAAGAAGGATAGCAATATTCCAAAATTAATAATTTGAACAGAAAAGGTAGAGGTCTTCAAAATTTTCACTGGGATTCATTTTCCTCTATTTTCTCTCAAAACTTCCAAAACATCATTTTTTTTCCAATTTTTTTTTTCCTTTTTCACATCCTTCTTTTCTAATGTATGAACGTTCCCTTTCTTTTTTTTTCTCATTGATGTTTTTTTTTTCTTTCACCATATAGAATTTTCAAAGTATTTCTTTTCTTTTCAAATTCAATTCTTCTTTTTTCATTTTTTTTTTCTTCTTTTTTTTTTTCAATTTTTTTCATGTGCCATATTTTTGTAAGAGTAAAATCCCAATAACAATCATCTCTAACCTTTCCTGGGTCCTTAGAATAGGTCACAGATTTTTCAATGAATGTTCAAACTCTACAACCGGAATTGGGTATGGATAACATGGCTAATCAATAAAAATTTGGCTTAATTTTCATTAAAGGCTCAAAAGTCGGAACTAACAGGATAATATATGACCAAAATAGGTAGGCTTTAAAGGCTCAAACGATCCAAAAGTGGCCTATATCACTTCCTAAGCTTCATTTGAATATTTTCTTTGCCTCAAATAAAATAAGAAAAATTTTCAAGTGTAATAATCCAACTATAATGTCGTTCTCAGTAATTTGACCAAAACAAAGAAATAATGAGATCTTCAACAAAAAAAATGTACAATTCAAAGAAAAATAAGAATGACTTATAACCATAAGAAAAATAGAATGGCTCAAAAGATCATTAGGTATAAGTCTCCACTGGTATTCTCCATGTGATTACTCAACTAATGAATACTCTTCTTTTTCAGACTAACATTAACATGACTGTGTAAAAATATTCCAAGCATAAATTTCATAAAATTCAATTGGAAAAATATGATATAAAAAGTTTCATCCACATATTAATGCTGAAAAACAACTTTTGTTTTTTCAAAAATTTTCAATTTTTTTTTTCAAAGACAAACACAAGAGTGATTTTTTTTTTTTTTTTAAAAAAAATAGACTCTAAAACACACAAAGCTAACAAGTGTAACCCCCAAATACCCCAAAACTGAAATTGAACATTGTCCTCAATGTTCCATAATCTACATGCGCATCAGCAAATTAGAAGAAAATATCAGAATAGAACAACTTGAGTTGAGAAATACCTGAGATTGATTTATTATTTTAAACCTGCAAAACACACAAACACAAAACAAAGGCACTAAATTGACACAAAAACACAAAAATTGACTCAACAAAAACCGAAAACCTAAACTAGACACTGACAAAATGAACATACAAACTGACTCAGCACAGATATACTCATTTAGAATGATGGGCAGATGGATGAATCAGTGAATACGAATGAGCTGATCGTCCTATCAATCCTGGTAGACAGGATTGTCTAGCAGGATCTGATTTTCTTCCTCTTTCTGATTCTAAAGTTCTAAGAATGGTTTAACCTCTGACCATTTACTTTTAAAGCACAACCATTCTTTGGATGCCGAATTTGAACTGCCCCATGTGGGTATACTGTTAGAACAATATACGGGCCTGACCATCTCAATCGAAGCTTACCCGGAAACAGGTGTAAGCGAGAATTGTACAATAAGACCTTCTGACCAACTGTGAAACTTTTTCTCAAAATATTCTTATCATGAACAAATTTCATCCGGTCTTTGTATTTTTTTGTAGTGTCATAGGCATCTCTCCGAATTTCATCCATTTCAGACTACTGGAGCTTTCTATACTGCTCAGCCTTGTCTAGAGCAAGATCCATATGCTTGATAGCTCAATATGCTCGATGCTCTAAGTCAACTGGAAAATGACAGACTTTCCCATATATCATCCTATAGGGTGACATACCAATGGGTGTCTTAAATGCAGTACGATATGCCCAAAGTGCATCTGTAAGTCTCAAAGACCAGTCTTTCCTGGATGGATTAACTGTTTTTTCTAGAATATGCTTTATCTCTCTGTTTGAAATTTCCACTTGCCGACTTGTTTGCGGATGATAAGGAGTAGCAACTTTATGTATCACCCCGTATGATTTCATCAAATTTTCAAATGGGTGATTAGAAAAGTGCTTTCCCCCATCACAGATTATGGTTCATGGTATTCCTAAATCTAGAGAAAACATTCTCTTTAAAGAAATGGAGGACAACCTTATGATCGTTGGTTTTGCAAGCCACCACTTCTACCCATTTATTGACATAGTCGACTCCTACTAAAATGTAAAGATTACCAAAGGAATTAGGAAACGGTCCCATGAAATCAATGCCCCAAACATCAAAAAGCTCAACAGGTAAAATTGGGTTTAGTGGCATCATATTCCAACGAGACAGACTACCTAACCTCTGACTTCTTTCACATGACACATAGTAGGTATGGGTATCTTTGAACATTGAAGGCCAATAAAAAGTACATTGCAAAATCTTCGCAGTGGTCTTTCTGAAAATGAAATGACCTCCATAAGCCTAATCATGACAAACTTAACGACACTGAGTTGATCTGACTTTGGGACACAACGATGAATGATTTGGTCCGAACAGTATTTGAACAGGTATGGATCATCCCAGATAAAGAATTTGACTTCTGCTAGAAATTTTGACTTATCTTGCTTAGTCCAATATTCAGGCATCAGATTAGTGACAAGATGGTTCACAATATCTGCAAACCAAGGTACTTGGGAAATTGACATGAGTTGCTTATTAGGGAAGGATTCAGTAATAGGTATTGGGTCATCAGAAAATTCTGTTACCAATCTAGATAAATGGTCTGCTACCACATTCTCGGAACCTTTCTTGTCCCGGATTTCAATATCAAATTCTTGTAGCAAGAGAATCCACCTGATTAAGCGGGACTTAGCATTTTTCTTAGACAAGAGATGCTTCAAAGCAGCATGATCAGAGTAGACAATAACCTTCAAAACCCACAAGGTAAGATCGAAATTTGTCTAGCGCAAAAAAGACTGGCAATGGTGGAGTAGTGCAGTTGAGCATCGTTCAACATTTTGCTCGCATAATGGATAACATGAGGTAAAATTATTGACCCTTTGACCTAAAACAGCCCCTACTGCGTAGTCAGAAGTAGCACACATTATCTCAAAAGGAACAGACCAATCAGGAGGTTGAATGATCGGAGTAGAGGTCAATGCTATTTTCAATTTTTCAAAAGCGTGGAAACATTCATCATCAAAATCGAAACTAGCATCCTTGGTCAGGAGTCTACAGAGAGGTCTGGAAATTTTACTGAAATCTTTGATAAATCTCCTGTAGAAATTAGCGTGACCTAAGAATGATTTGATCTCTTTAACAGTTTGGGGTCGTGGAAGAAGAGAGATCAAATCGACCTTAGCTTTATCAACTTCTATTCCTTTGTCTGATATAATGTGACCTAAGACTATGCCCTGTTTAACCATGAAATGACATTTTTCCCAATTGACTACCAGGTTCTTTTCTTTTCATTGGACTAACACAAGGGTTAGGTGATGTAGGCATTGATCAATCGAAGAACCAAAAACAGAGAAATCATCTATAAAAACTTCCAGAAATCGCTCTACCATGTCGGAAAATATGTTGATCATACATCGCTGAAAGGTAGCAGGTGCATTGCATAGTCCAAAAGGCATGCGACAGTATGTGAACGTACCAAATGGACAGGTGAATGTGGTTTTCTCCTGATCCTCGGGAGCAACACAAATTTGGTTATAGCCGGAGTAACCATCGAGAAAACAGTATAATGCATGACCAGCTAAATGCTCAAGTATCTGATCAATGAATGGAAGATGAAAATGATCCTTATGAGTAGCAGTGTTCAGCTTTCGATAGTCAATACGAACTCTCCAGCCCGTTTGGACACGAGTTGATACTAGCTCATTTTCCTCATTCTTAACTACCGTCACACCAGACTTCTTTGGGACAACCTATACCGAACTTATCTATTCATTGTCAGATATCGGGTAGATGATACTGGCGTCGAGAAGTTTTAAAATTTCGGCTCTTACCACGTCTTGCATTACTGGATTCAGTTGTTTCTGTGGTTCTCTAGATGTCTTGGAGTTCTCCTCTAGGTGAATTTTGTGCATGACCACTAAGGGACTGATCCCTTTAAGATCGGCAATGGATCATCCAATATAAATAACAAAAAGACACAAAACTAAGGCTAAACAGATCCAAATTCAGGGGTAAAATATGTCAATTTCTGTGTACATAAAAAGAATGTAATAGGCTTGGTTTGAGTTCAAAGGATACATTAGTTGCTAGAGCAACTATGCCCGATGGTGTATTGGTTGTGATTGCTGAAAAGTAGTCTTAGAGGGTTTTCTTTTCGACTCTTTCTCTAGCCATGTTGGGTGATGTGGCGGTGATGAAGGTGGACTGTCTGAGCTATACTGAGCTTTGGACGCAACGATCGGTAAATCGACAGAAAATGTAATTCAAATCAAACGATTGTTAGAGTCACGACACCAATAATTCATACACAGACACAGTCATTCACGTTCAACCAAATTCACACAAGAAAATGCCTAAATCTAAATTTGAATTGCACTATTATAGTAAAAATTTTATTTTGCTAATAGGACCTTAAAGATTGTATCTAGACTTGCTTCTACTTTTCTCTCCAAATAATGTAAGTCTCTAATGAGAGTTTAACCATAAGATGGCCAAGTAAGTTTCCAGGTAAGTGGAGGAGCACACGACATCTCTTTCCAACTTATCCTTAGATCATGCTCGACCTCATGTCTTGATGATAGAACTAGGCTTAGACACCATTCTTGAAGATAAACTATTCACCCGTTAAAAAAATTAATTTATATCGAAAAGTTTCCTAAAGAGATTGAAACCCTAAAACCTAGCTTAATGGTTCCTTAATTTATTTTATTAAGGGAACGCATGAACCAATTTTACTATTTTATTTTTCTAGATATTGTAAAAAATGTAATCCTAAATTATCACACAATATTCAAGAAAATATGCAAACAATAATAAAGCAATCTAAGCTAATGCATGAATGCTAACAACCTAGATGCATGGACAAATTAAATGTAAGCAATAAATTAAAATAAAATAAATAAAGAACACCCTAAATAAATACATATGAATGCATGAGAAAAATAAAATCAAAAGAAAATGATTAGGCACTCACCTTAGCCTATTATGTGTATTTCTAGCGATTTTTAAGCGCGTAATTAAAAGTCCTGTAAAATAGAACAATATAATCCTTAGTGAAGATTCTAATTCAAAAATAAAATGCATGATCCTAGTCTAATTGCATTTGTCCTAAGTTACAACTAGTGGAAGAAATACAATATTTATAACCTAAATAATTTTTTAAAATCAAGTCAAGGCTATGAAAATTGGACTCCACCCCATTAAATCAAAACTTCATTCCACGAGATCCTTTTTTTTTTTTGAAATCATATTTAGAAACTTTCCTAAGTTAGATTAAATTCTAAATTTAGAAACTTTCTAAGTTTGAAAATTATCTAAAATTAAACATCTCCAAAATTAGATATTTTCCAAAAAATAGATTTTTTTTAAAAATAGACCTTCCAAAGAATAGATCATTTCCTAAAAATAAATTATTTCTAAATTAAGACATATCTCCAGTATTAGAAAAGTTCCTAAAAAGGAAAACTATTAAATTATTAAATTTCGAAAAAATAGAAAATCCTAATTACTCAGTTTCTAGATTTAACAAATTTCCAAATTAAAATTAATTACAGAATCGTCGATATTTTTAAACACTTCTAATTTAAGGAAACTTTATGAAATTAGAACTTCTATAAATAAAAATATCTAAAATATCGATCTTTCTAAAAACATATAAATCTAATGGCACACAATTTATTTCGAGATTTCCCCAGCAACGGCACCAAAAACTTGTTGTGTTTTAAATTTAATTCGCACGCACACGAACCAATTAATAGTGTAGTGAATGAGTGCGAGGTTAAACCCAAAAGAAATCAACAAAATATATGTATAGAAATAAAAATGGTACCATTAAATTAATGTGATCTAAAAAATTAAAATTTTGTTATTTAAGTTGAACATGATAAATTTTCTAAAACATGGAGTTATAATCTTAATTTAGCACAATTTTAGATTTAGAAAAACTTGTCTTTAAATAATTATCTAACTTTAGAATTTAAATAAAATACGAGATCTAATTTTATCGTACAAATTTATAGATTTAATTAAAATGGTGGAGTGAATTTAAACAACCTTAATCTAATTTAAAATGCAAAGTTAAGAAACAAATAAAATATTTCTAACCTAGTTAAATCATTTCATGAATTTTTATGAATAAATAAATGAATAAAATAAAAATATTTAATTATTTACATAATTTACAATGGAATCGAGACAAGTATATAAGGTGACATGTTATCCCATTTAAAAATAAAGTCATGGCCTAGACTATGAAATCCTCTAGAATTATTAAATATAAATTCAAATTTATCATTTATTGACATTCTAATTAGAAAAAATTATGACGTCCATTAAATTAGAAATTTTCAATTTAAGACTTAGGCTTGGGCAAAAATTTACCCTTGTCTCTCCAAATCTAAAAAAAGTTATTCTTAAAAAGAACCTTAGGCTGGGTCGATCAAGTTCCACCGATCATTTGGTTCTACTTTTCCTTGAAAAACTCTTAAAATAATATTTTTCATAACATTCATAAAAAAAATTAAAATAAAATTAAACTATCATCATAGAATATTAAATAATTGGAAGACCATACATCTAATAAAGCTACCATGAATTTCATTTAAAAATTAGAATATAAAAAATTAAATTTCTTTGGAACTTCTTGCATAAAAAAAATAAAAATAAAAGACATACAAGAAATCTAATATTTTTTTCTTTGTCTCCTTAGTAGTTCAAATTTCAGCCCTTTGCTTGGATTCAAATTTCTCTATGGAGAGGTGCTCAGTTTGTAAGAAAAGAGGTGAGAAAATAAAGCAAGCAATGGGTCCCTTTGATTTTAGCCTATTCTTTAAGATTTCATTCTATTGGAATGACCACAATTCCGGCTAGCACCTGGATTTTCTCTCTTCTGCGTTGGCATGGGTGGATTAACAAGCAGCTAATACGTGTGGGTCCCTGCTGGCTGCAAGATTTTTTCCAGTGTCTTTCCTCTGTTCTTATCTCATCCTTCTCTATTCGGTCACAACAAACCCCTTCTTCTTCTTTACTCGGTTCAAGATCTTCTCTTTTCTTCATTTCTATTTTTTTTTACTTGTTTTTCATTCTTTCCTGTAGGTGCAAACACAACAACGTGAATGGGCTTTTTTTCCTTTCTTATTTTTTATTTTCTTTTGCTATCTTTCCATTCTTCCATTAATTGCACAGCTGGGCAAAGTGGATCTTGCTGCCAGGCGTTGATCCACCTTCCACTTTCGTTTCATGCTGATTTTTCTCCATTTTCTTCCCTTTTTTTTGGATTTATTTCTTTTCTATCTTCTTATCTTCAGCCACATCACCTTTCCTCTTTCTTTTCATTCACATAGGATTCAAGCTGGCAGCACCAATTGGGTCTATCTTCAGTCGTCCAACACATCACCTCTTTTCTTGGGATTTCGTTTTTTTCAAGATTGAATTGCAATCTTGTGGTGCACTGCTGTCCAAAATCAGCCAGATCTATCTTTGTCAGTGAGTGGTTGTCTCAGGTGTGTGTATTTTCTTTATCGTGGAATTTTTTTCCTCCCTTTTTATTTGCACTTCTGGTGCCTTTCTCTTTATTAATATATTAACCTTTCAAAAAAAAATCAGCCAGATCTCTTCCTTTATTATTTTTTATTGCTCTCATCGATCCCATCTTGAGTGAGAGCAGCTCTATGTTCTTTCTTTCCTTTCAACACCTAGTTGCTTCTTCTTCTTGCTTGGTTTCATGCTTTTCATGTTTGTTTTCTCCGTGATTCCACCATCAGCCATAGTTTGCTCTTGGGAGGTCACTGCTCTGCTTTGTCCTTTCCTCTCTTCATGCTTGCAATCAAATGCTTTTGCTGTATTTTTCTTGGTGGCTGTTTGAAAAACTGCTCCTTCTCAATAACAAGTGTTGTTGTTTGGGACACTTGGCACACAACTCTTTAAGATGGGTCTACATTTGAATGAGTCAGCAAAAAACCTCTTCTTTGTACTTAAAACAGTGTGGTTCTTTCTCAATCTCCACGATGCTAATCTTTCATGGGTTTGCAAATGGGTTTTGACTTTCATACATTGGACTTCAGGATGAAACAGTGGACCCATTGAAGATTTTGTAAAATTAACCACCTTTGTAAAAAAATAGAAAATGTATTATTTTAATTCAAATTCTCATAATGGATTTGAATTAAAATAATTTACAATGAATTCCAAAATTAAGTGGTAAAATTACAAACTTTCCAAATTTGACATTGTGGCCCACTTTCTCCAATTTTTATTCTAATTTCTTGTATTTTTCAGAATATTCTGCAAAACTCAAAAACATATTAAACATATCTAATATTTACAAAATAAACACTAATTAATCTAATATTTAAAGGATAAAAATGTAATTTCTCAGTGTTCATCAAATACTGATGTGTGTGGTGTGGAGAACACAGACGTTGGAGGAGACTTGACGAATGGAGTTTTTGTTGGCCGTATATCTCGCGGAAGTCACATACATCATGATGTGCTTGGATTGAGAGTGCAAGTAAGAGAATGACTCATTCTTCTAGGATTGAGAGTGCAAGTAAGAAAGGATCAACTGGGATTTAGTTGTCGTGGGTAAGCAATGGAGAATCGAGACTTGGATTTTGGGATTTAAACCCAAGTGGTCTATTGTAATTTGTACATATTTTCTCTTCACTTTCATAGTGGATTCACGCTCCGTGGATGTAGGCAAACTTTTCTCAAACCACGTAAATATTGGTGTGGATTTATTTGTGGTTGGTTTGTTTATTTTATTATTCGTGCTATGATTGTTCTGATTCATTGATTTTTCCGCATATTATTCCTACCATTATTTGGGTTTGACCCTAGATCGATTCAATCCATTAGACCAGTTTGACCGTGTTTCACCATTAATTGACATTTTATTGTCCCATAAAATCCTTTTAAATCCCCACTAATCCATTTAATGTCCATTGTTCAGTAACTTAACCAAGTCACATGTCCACCGTAGATCTAATCATGTTCCATAGTACGTCAGGAGATTCCTTGATATAGGGTTCCAAAAGGGTCAAATCATAATCCCTGAATTAAACATTCAAGACCAAACATGTTGTATCTTCCTAAATCACATTGCCTTGGAACAATTCTATAGCCATTACCCCTAATACGTCACATCTTACACCAAATATTGTTAAATTATACATTTTACATAGAACCACTTTGGACTAATTTGATGAGTCTATTGAAAAAAATCTAAACATTTACGTGTCATTGGAAAAATCACCTTGATTAGATAATTGAAGTCATATTTTTAAAATTCTGAAAAATTATTATGAAAGAGTAAAATGGTAAATTTAAATAAAATCAGTTATGATAGATGAGATGTTCACCTACACATTTGGTTGCACGGTATTACTATGCGACGTAAGAGTAGGGCTCACCAAATGGGATAGCTCTGATACCACTCTGATGTAGGCTAAGACAAATAAATTGTCGAAACCCGAATACTACGCGGAAGCTTGATATTAAACGGATCTAAAATGCACTTGATGAATAAGCAAGTACCCAACTAAAGGGGCCTTGAATTGATATGACCTGAGTAACAATAATGGTGTGTGTATCTAGATGATGTCTCCTAAACAAGGAGGCAGAACCACCGTCTGATATTGCATATAATCTGGGACTAAAAGCCGAACTACTTTCAAACAGTTTGTTGGCTTGGGATTAACATCAAACAGCTCATGTACAATCCTGATATTTGGGTGAAAACAAAAAGAAGAATTGCAAAACAGCCTACGATAGAGGCTAATGGAAACCAAATACGAACTGACCTTCCTGGTACAACTTTTGATCTGGAATATATCCCCAAGATCTACGCTGATTGGTACGATCCCCTTCACACCTGCATGGGCCGGAAATCACAAGGAATCTGTCGTCAGTCTGCAGCTTAGTTCTGAAAGATGCACACCCAACTGGGGTGTTGATTCACTGTCCTACCTGGACTGAAACTCCTGCTAAAACTGCAAAGTACTCTCACAGCAATCTCGACCTCTGAGTTGATAAACCGGGGCTGGTTCTGCCGGAATTCTCACAAACACTCCTTTGTTTGCAAAAGAACAAAACAATTGTAATTTTATTGATCAAATACTCGGTGCCTCCAAAGGGCTTATTACAATCCTTTATATAAGAAAATAACTACCGACTGATAACAAGGAAAACCAAAAAAGAAAAACTCCTCATGAGCCGACCCTCACAATCCTAATTGAAAACAAAGACTAAAACTAAAAATAATCCTAATAAAACAAAGTAAAGAGACTTTCCTAATTTAATTAAAATCCTAGCTGATTTAGGATTCTAATTCACAACTGTCTGCACCTCTTTAACCATTGGGCCTGCTCTGCTGGGCCACTCTGTTGGGCCTATTCTTGGGCCGAGTTCCATGGTCCAATTGATAGGATTCATTGTTATTGGACATCCCATAAAAATCTAATGTCAAGGCCAAAATCTCATCTTCTTTGTCATCGATGTCCGCATCATTCTCTCCGTCCTGGAAAGAACTCGTCCTCGAGTTTGTATCACTGAAATCTTCATCTCCACTATAGATGCATAAATCGGACACATTAAAAGCATCGGAAATACTGAGACCTTCTGGTAACTTCACCTGGTAAGCATTATCATTAATCCGCCTTAGAACCTCGCACGGACCTATGTTGTGCATCTTCAGTTTGCCATAGGTACCCGTTGGAAATCGTTCCTTCCGGAGGTGTACCCATACCATATCACCTGTATCAAAACCGGCCCGTCGCCTGTGTTTGTCTGCAGCTTCTTTGAACTTGAGATTGCTCTGTTCAATCTTGTGACATACCTGTTTATGCAACTGTTTGATCTCTGCGATTAAAGCGTCGGTTGCTTGAGATTTTGGTCCTTTTGAAGGTAAGGGCACCAAATCTAACACACTGTTGGGATTGGAACCACATACATCTTGAAATGGACTGTGACCTGTCGTACGACTTGTCGAGCGATTGTAGACAAATTCAGCATGTGGTAAAATCAAATCCCATTGCCTTGGCTTTCGTCCAATCAAACTTCTTAGGAGATTACCCAAAGTCCTGTTAACCACCTCAGTCTGACCGTCGGTCTGTGGATGATAGGCACTACTAAACTTCAACTGTGTACCCAACTGGCGCAAGAGAGAAAGCCAGAAGTGACTCATGAACTTCGTATCTCTATCGGAGACGATAGATTTTGGAATACCATGCAATTTGACGACCTCTTTCAAATACAATGCCGCCACATGTGAGGCATCTGAAGACTTCTTGCACAGAATGAAGTGTGCCATTTTAGAAAATCTATCCACGACAACTAATATACTGTCCATACCTCGTTGTGTCCTCGGCAAACCTAAGACAAAATCCATGGAGACATCCTCCCATGGTGCTGCTGGAACAGGGAGAGGAGTATAAAGCCCTGTATTTTGAGAGTGTCCTTTTGCTGTTTGACAAATATAACAATGGTTGACAAAACTGCTCACCTCTCGCTTCATACTTGGCCAATAAAACTTCTCTTCCAATAGTGCCATGGTCTTATCTCGACCAATATGTCCTGCTAGTCCACCACTATGTAGTTCTTTGACTAACCTCTCTCGTAGTGAACATTGCTGAATACATAGTCTATAATCCTTGAATATGTAGCCATCCTGCATACTATACTCGCCACAGGGTAGAGTTTGGCTAAGCTATTGCCAAATAGGTCCAAAGTAATGATCATGCTGATATAGGTCTTGAAAAGTATCAAATCCAAGCACCTGCACCCGCATCCGAGTCAACAAGGTTGATTTCCTGCTGAGAGCATTTGCGACCTTGTTTTGAACTCCGGACTTGTGTTGTACTACAAAACTAAATGCTTGTATGAGAGAAACCCAGTTGGCATGCCGGGTGTTGAGCTTGTGTTGCACGTTGATGTAACTCAGTGCTTGATGATCAGAGTTAAGCACAAAAGGCTGATGGAGAAGATAATGACGCCAGTGTCTGAGGGCTTGTACAATAGCATAGAACTCTAAGTCGTATGTAGAATACCTCTTCTGAGCTCCGTTCAACTTCTCACTGTAGAATGCAACTGGGCGTTGTTCTTGACTGAGGACTGCACCCACACCAGTATGAGATGCATCACAGTCAACCACAAACTGCTTCTTGAAATCTGGAATGGTTAAGACTGGAGCTTCAGTCAACCGCTGCTTGATAGTCTGAAAGCTCGCTTCTGCAGCTTGTGTCCACTGGAACTCACCCTTTTTCAAAAAATCTGTAAAAGGGGCCATAATCATGCTGAAGTTCTTGACGAATCGTCTGTAGAAAGAAGCCAAGCCATGAAAACTACCCGCCTCATACACATTCTTGGGTGTCGGCCAGTCGCGCACTGCTTCCACCTTTGCTTCATCTACCTTGATGCCATCTGTACTCACGACATATCCTAAGAAAATAACTTCGTTAGTCATAAAAGTACATTTCGTTGGATTTGCATATAGTTGTTCCTTTTTCAAGGTCTCGAAAACTTGGCGGAGGTGATCAATGTGCTGCTGCTCATTCCGACTGTAGATAAGAATGTCGTCAAAGTAGACCACGACAAACTTACCAATGAAAGGCTTGAGTACTTGGTTCATTACCCTCATAAAGGTACTTGGGGCATTGGAAAGGCCAAACGGCATAACAAGCCACTCATATAAGCCTTCTTTAGTCTTAAATGCTGTTTTCCATTCATCACCTGGTCTGACTATGATTTGATGGTACCTACTTTTTAAATCAATTTTGGAGAATATTACTGCTCCTGCTAACATATCCAGCATATCATCAAGTCTCGGGATCGGGAAACGATAACGAATAGTGATCTTGTTGATAGCCCTGCTGTCAACACACATACGCCAACTGCCATCTTTCTTTGGAGTCAATAGTGCTGGCACAGAACAAGGACTCATACTGTCACGGATGAAGCCTCTGTCTATTAATTCATATACTTGTCGATTCAATTCTGCACTTTCTGTGGGACTCATTCTGTAAGCAGCTCTGTTTGGTAAAGTCGATCCTGGAATGAGGTCAATACAATGTTGTATGTCTCTCATAGGTGGTAACCCTACTGGTAACTCATCAGGGAATACATCAGCAAAATCTTACATAATTGGTTGTAGCAGTGGAGGGATGGTTTTCTCAGCTGTGTCCACTTCTTTGGCTACAAGTGCAAATAATTCTCCTTTCTCTTTAACAGTCCATTGTATTTCAGAAAAGGTGATCAAATTAACATTTGCCTTTTTGGGCCGGACTTTCTCTAAGTCTCTCAAAGGTCCCAAAATATGCTTGGTACCATCCTTGTGGAATGAGTAGATATTTTTGCGGCCATAATGATAGGTATCTTTATCATACTGCCAAGGTCTGCCTAATAACAAGTGACAAGCATCCATGGGTATTACGTCACACCATACATCGTCGTAGTATTTTCCCCCAATTTGAAAAGAAACTAGGCATTTCTTATCTACCACAAATTCACCTCCCTTTTTTAGCCATGACATTTGGAAGGGTTTAGGATGTTTTTGAGTCTTCAATTTCAACTTCTCAACAACTTCAAGTGAAACAACGTTATTGCAACTACCACTATCAATAATCAAATGACATACCTTGCCTCCGTTAGTGCAGCGTGTGTGGAAAAGGTTAATGCGAAGCCATTCGTCTTTGATCTCTTCTTTTGGTGTGAACAAAGAATACTGGATCATAAGATTATCCCCAGACTCACCATAATTGATTTATTCTTCGGGGATGGAATCTGACTTCTCTGACTCTATCTCTGCCACTGGTTCCTCTTCTTGGGCCAAATTCACAGCTCGATTGGGGCATTCTGAAGCATAGTGCTAATACCGTTGCACTTGAAACACGTCACTGTGCGCTTGCCACTGGAATTGCTAGGCTTGGAAGATGAAGGCTGAGACACAATTTTTGAAGATGTACCCTTATTGGTACCTGAACTGCTTCCTACAGGCTTGTTAGATGGAGCTTGATAGGTCCTATTTTTGCGACGCTCTACTTTTTCATAGTGTAGTGCTTTCTTAAATGCATCTGATAAAACAAGTATATCAAAGGCCATAACAGCATCTCCTATGGAAGTTCGAAGGCCTTCAATGTATCGTTGGACCAACTGCTCTTCTGATTCATAGAGATTGTTCCGAGATACTAGGAGATTGAATTCCTCAATATACTCTGCTACGGTCTTGTTACCTTGCTTAAGGTTTTGCAGTCTAGAGAACAGTTCTTTCTTATAGTTGGTTGGTAGAAAGGTGTTGAACATCAATTTCTTCATCTTGTGCCAGTCTCGGATTTTAGATTTCCCCTGACTCTGCCTGTCAGTCTTAATCCTCTGTCACCATGATAAAGCTCTGCCCTTCAATTTAGAAGAAACCAACTTAACTTTCATATCATCTGGAACTTCTCTGCAATCAAAAGCATTCTCAATTGCCTCGATCCATTCGACGAACTCATCATGCTCAATACTGCCTGAATAATCTGGAATGTCAACTCGAATGCCATATGAATCAAGGTTTGCCTTGTTGTCTCTTTCGAGACGTCTGTCAACATATCTGTGTCGATGTCTAGGAGGAGAAGGAAAACGAGGTGGTGTCTCGTCTGATGATGATGAATGACTGTTATGAACGGAAGGAATACTAGAGGGACGCTGATCGCGTTGCTTCTTCAAATCTGCTATATCCTGTGCCATATTAGCCATCATCTGAACTATCTGATCCATATTTAGATTCTTATTTTGAGTCGAACTTGGGTGACCACTGCTTGAAGAACTGCCCATCGGATGAGTAGGGCCACTTTCTAGAGCACTTCTGCGCCGAGGAATTGAATTTCTAGGGATCCTGCCATCCGTCCGTGCTTGACTAGGGCGAAAATTATAACGCCGTGCCATAACTCAGTGAAAAGAACAAAAAAGTCTTGCAGCAAAATAATAGTAGTGATAAAATAAGCCACCCACAGGTAAGATCGATGTCGGAGTCTCGATTAACTCAAAAGCTCTGATACCACTCTGATGTAGGATAAGACAAATAAATTGTCAAAACCCGAATACTACGCGGAAGCTTGATATTAAACGGGTCTAAAATGCACTTGATGAATAAGCCAGTACCCAACTAAAGGGGGCCTTGAATTGATATGACCTGAATAACAATAATGGTGTGTGTATCTAGATGATGTCTCCTAAACGAGGAGGCAGAACCACCGTCTGATATTGCATATAATCTGGGACTAAAAGCCGAACTACTTTCAAACAGTTTGTTGGCTTGGGATTAACATCAAACAGCTCATGTACAAGCCTGATATTTGGGTGAAAACAAAAAGAAGAATTGCAAAAAAGCCTACGATGGAGGCTAATGGAAACCAACTTCGAACTGACCTTCCTGGTACAACTTTTGATCTGGAATATATCCCCAAGATCTACGCTGATTGGTACGACCCCCTTCACATCTGCATGTGCCGAAAATCACAAGGAATCTGCCGTCAATCTACAGCTTAGTTCTGAAAGATGCACACCCAACTGGGGTGTTGATTCACTGTCCTACCTGGACTAAAACTCCTGCTAAAACTGCAAAGTACTCTCACGGCAATCTCGACCTCTGAGTTGATAAACCGGGGCTGGTTCTGCCGGAATTCTCACAAACACTCCTTTGTTTGCAAAAGAACAAAACAATTGTAATTTTATTGATCAAATACTCGGTGCCTCCAAAGGGCTTATTACAATCCTTTATATAAGGAAATAACTACCGACTGATAACAAGGTAAACCAAAAAAGAAAAACTCCTCATGAGCCGACCCTCACAATCCTAATTGAAAACAAAGACTAAAACTAAAAATAATCCTAATAAAACAAAGTAAAGAGACTTTCCTAATTTAATTAAAATCCTAGCTGATTTAGAATTCTAATTCACAATCGTCTGCACCTCTTTAACCATTGGGCCTGCTCTGCTGGGCCACTCTGCTGGGCCTATTCTTGGGCCGAGTTCCATGGTCCAATTGATAGGATTCATTGTTATTGGACATCCCATAAAAATCTAATGTCAAGGCCAAAATCTCATCTTCTTTGTCATCGATGTCCGCATCATCTCGTTATAATGACTTTTACTTCAATATCTTGTCCACCAACATTCACTATGATCGGATTAATGAAGTCATGTTTTTAAAGGCCATAAAGTTTAGGGCTCTAAAGATAATTTAAAATAATAAAATTTTGAGAGGTTTAAAATATGACTTGATCAATTCAATTATGATGATTTTTTGTAGGTCACATATTGAATGAAAATCGTTTCAAATATATAATAAAAACAATTGATAATTTTAAATTGAAAATCCCTCACTGCCTAGTTCCTAAAAAGCATCTCTTTATGTTTATGATTAACAAAGGTCTGCTTAAAAAAATTTGTTTAACATAAAAGGTCAAGTGATGGTGGTGAAGTGGATAATAATTCGATATAATTTCAATTGTGGGGACCCTGAATTATAGTGAAAAATCATTTTTCTGAACTCCCCATTCCCTGACTGGCCCTCAGTCAATGATGATACCCTCTTATAATTTATCCAAGTCAAGATTTTTCAAAATTTATTGAAATACCTAGGCTTCTTTCAAAGAAATTCAACAAATCAAAGTTCTTTTAGGAAAAGAACAATTTATTTATTTATTTTTATTGAAGATGGAAACTACATTTTCATATTATTGTCACACATTACTACATACACACTTTACTATCACTGGGTAACTGAATAATGGCAGAAAGACATACATCAACATTCAAGAGAAAATTCATAAGAGCGCATTTTGTGTAAAAGTTGGATTTCCTCAGTCCTTGCAACACTTGTAGAGGGCATACTTCTCCATGGGGCTCTTGCACACGGTGCAAGCAACATGTTTTGGAATTATGCTGCCATTGGTACTGCAAAGGATGAGGTGAGTGCAATGCTCACCAGTATGAAGTGGAGCCAAAGCATTCGACATTGCAGAGATGAAACCACCAGTCTTCACTTGCTCCTTCCATGTTTCAAACTTCTCCAGGCAGTCCATGATTATCTTCCTATTACCCTTAACCATTCCCGTCGATCCATCGCTTATTACGGCCCAACCATTATTGCCCCCGTCGAAGCTAAGCAACGCCATGACCTCTTGCATTATGGTGTCATTCTCAATCGTGTGGCCCAGTTGCATCTTGGAGTAGCACATGCTTTCCAATCGCTTCCAGAAGAACCATATCATCTCTACATCTAGGAATGACGTGCGTAGTTTCTCATTGAGGATTTCCTTCACGATCTTCCTTGTTCGATCTTGCGAGTGGTAGCGCTTTCCCACGTATATCATCTCTAAGGGTTTTTGTGCTTCTTGTGCCACACTATTCATTCTAGGTATGAATTCCTTAATCCAGCCAAGAGCCCCACCTCCATACATGCAGATGATTTTTTTTTCCTCCACCTATAAGAGAAAATAAGGATTCGAATGAAGAATCTCCTTGCGTATTTAAAAATTGACAAATGCTTTTGCAAGTATTAAAATCACAAAGATGAGGTTTGTGTTGGGTTTGGCTCAAAAGGTCTTTATTGGGCCAAGTTCATTATCAGTGAAGCCCAATTGTTTATGTAAAGGCCAGTATAAATAAGGCTAATTTTCTCTCTAGGGTTTCAATAGAGGCTTTCTCAGAGGGAGACAGAAGAGAGAAAAAAAATCAGATAGAGAAGAAATGAGAGAGGACATAGGGTTAAGGTATTGGGAATCCACTGTAACAAGTTGTCCAGAGTATTCTCCATAGTGTAATCGATCAGAATTCGCTATGTGGACATATCCCTGGTGAACCACGTAAAAATCTATGTTATGTGTGGTTTGATTGATCAGTGTATTTTGTGATTTCTTTTCTTTACAGTTTGTGACTCATTCGAAACTATATAAAAATGTCAAGAAAGGTGAAGAAATGTTTTGCAGGCTGTAGAGAGAGATTTGTAATTTGTAATGAGAGCATTAAGACATACCCAATTCAGTATTCGGGAATCAATGTTATCAAACAAGAATTCAAGCTTCCAAGTAACATCCTTCCAAAGGGTTTTCTCCACTGCAGTGAAGGCCCCACATGTCCAAATCATGTGGGATGCATCAGGAGAAACAACCCTTCCCTCTGCATCCAAAACTACAAACAAAGGTTGTTTC
Source organism: Chimonanthus praecox (assembly GCA_022113865.1). Lineage (NCBI taxonomy): Eukaryota > Viridiplantae > Streptophyta > Magnoliopsida > Laurales > Calycanthaceae > Chimonanthus > Chimonanthus praecox. The sequence continues at coordinate 55,731,453 of CM039087.1, read as the reverse complement.
TCGAAGTGCCATATTTCTTTTATGTATCTAATGACAACAGGTTTAAGCAATGAAGGACTGTGTAGCGACAGCCAAGGCATCAAGCGTCTCCGTTCTTCGAACATGTCTTTCCTGGCATCAGACAACCATTCCACTAAATTGTCAATCACTGGGAGCCAAACCACTTCATAAGGTGTTCCTTCCTGTACTTGGTCACAGTGTTGTTGTAGATTATTGTAAGAACTTTAATCTCTCGAATATCAACATCAAGGTCTGAAATGAAGAGGAAAACGTTTTTCCTTCTCAGCATTTCAATGCCAAACTGCGTCATTTTCATCAAGAAAGAAATATCAGAGTAATAGTCCAGTCCACTAAATCCAAACATTATTATATGAATTGGGACTCTTAATTATAAATTTCAAAACTAATGATTTTGAAGCATACCTTTTGCCCTTTGTTATCGACAAGAGCTAGATCATCCCCGGAGAAAATGAGTTCCTTGAGTACTTTAACGTTGTCACTGTGGGTCTTTTCAAAGAGACGTATGAGGAACTGAAATGTCTCATTTTGTTTCTTGTCCTCTGCAGGAATTAGACATCAAACAAATATATAGTAAATATATAGTGTTCAGTGTCTCTTACTAAAGGAGAAACCACATTCAAAATGTAGATAAAAGAAAAAGCAAAATCAAATTCAAAATGTAAATCTGGAGGGATTCTGAATTTTTAAAATGTCTCTTACTTCCTCTGTCACATTTTTAAATTTTGAATTTTTTAAAGAAAGGGTTTTAAAAGTCTCGTGAATTTCTCTCCAATATTTTTTAACTCTTCCAATAAAGAAGAGATAGATAATCAGAGAGAGAATCATAATAACATATTAGACAACTATTTTGGGACAGTCCCAAAATGTATATCAGACAACTAAATAGAAACAGAGGAAGGATTGGGTTTTTCCAGAGAGGAAAACCACTAGTTTTAGTTGGCTATTCTTTCTCACCTATGCAAATGTGGCATTCAGCCAATAGCTTTGTCAGGTGACCATGGATGCTCTTGACTTTATGGGCTAGGCTAGAGAGTTCCAAAGACTCTGTGGTGGAGTTGAGATACCTGAAAGAAGAAAGCCAGTTTAGATTTTTGATTCATTTCATTGAAATCTTGTTATTGCCCTTGCTTGAATTGAACTTACTCGAGACCATTACAAGTGAGACCAGTGATTTGAGAGATACAAGCAACGATACTTGTGATTGTCCAATACACAGCTGTTGGAACATGGTTTATGGCGTCAGAGAGAGGGGTGTTGGCTGAAATGTATTGCGAGGGAAGCTCAGTCAACGTGATGATGGATTCAGTCACATCTATCACGGCCACAATGAGATCATTAATGGCGTCGAAATGGTGCTTAAGAGATTCAGTATGTTCAAGGATATGAGGCAGCTGCATGAGTAGTGCAACTGATTTTGCAAGGGGATTGATGGTATGCAGTTGCGCCGCAAGACAATAGCTCCCATAGCTAACAGCAAAGGCTGAGAGGGACAACACCAACTTAGCATCCCATGAATAACTTCCCAGTGTGCTTAACACGGCGAGCGTCGTAGCTTGTGTATCTCCTCCACCAGTAGTACACTTGCAACACATCTACCCATCAATGCAACCAACATATAAGTAGGAATTAGCAAACTAATAATCAACTATTAGTTAATGAGTCTATTAAGAAATTGATGTGTGTAATTAATTACCTGGCTTCCAACCTTATGTATAGGGAATGCCAGTGCTTCAATCATGGCAGAAATGTTCAAATGATAGGTCGTCTCCTCCATAGCTTCTGTATTTCTTTCTTGGGCCTACATCAGAACACATGATGTTAGTAGATTTCTTTTCTTCCTCTATACATTTATGATATATTTAACGATATTTTTCACTTAATGTTACCACTGCAACATTCAGGGTGGCACAGTGCAAGATGTCCTTAACTACAGTGAGAAGTGGCCGGACATCGACATCGGGACCATGGGGGACATGGGTGGCGAGGATTTGCTTCATCAGTGTGTTGTCGTTGGAAGGACCCTTTATCTGCTGACCAAGTTTGTTCATGGATGATGTCCGTGCAAATAAAGGCCGTTGCACTGGGGCATTTGAACCCATCCGTGCCGAGGTTTGATTCTGCTCCGGTGGTTTCAGGCCAGTCACAGCATTCAAGGCGGTGGATGCGGCTGATTGCACATGATTGGATGCTTGTTTCAAGGGGCTAGCCATGGATAACAACAGCAAGTGCAATACAAAGAGAGTGGGAGAAGAGATGGACTTGTGTGATAAACAGATGCAAGCAAAGCCGCTATTTATAGAGAAATCTCAACCCTAAGTCTACTAATTAGAGGGTAAAAAGATAGAAACAGAAACGTGATAAAAATTAAGGCATTGAAACACCTAAGCCAAAAGTTGTTAAAATTCTGGAATTCCAAATTCTCGTGAAAAAGTTGAAATTTCAAATTATCTTGAAAAGCTAGCATTTATGAAATCCAAAAAGCTGTCCTTTTGTATTATTTTTTCAATTTGATGCTTATATATTTAGTCAAAATTTAAATTAATAATAAGAGCCTTCTAGAGCTCAAATGATATTTTATTTTAATAGTGTCCACGTGCAAATTATTTGGACTTAATGACCTGGCCATGAGCAAGATATGAAGCATTGTTAAACAAATTCTTGTGTTATTTATTTTTGCAAATAAATCTGTTACACTCTTTAAAATTCTAAAATCATTAGAATTTAAAATTCTAATATCCAATTTCAAGACGAACCAAATAGGGAATTTAATCGTTGGAATTTTAATTCTTTTTTTTAAAAGGAAATGGATCAGCTATAAACCATCATTTCTCTATTAGAGGTACTACATTTACCTTCAAATTATATCTTTTTATACTCTCGTCCCATATTTTCTGTCACAAGTTGTTGGACTTTAAATAGTTAATTAAAGTACCAATAAAATGACTTGTGATATCTACAAAAAGTATAAAAACGTACAATTTGAGAGGCATTTTCCTTCATGCATAAGTGCTTACACCAATTCTTCAGTGTACGCAAGTATGAATAACACCATTTCCACTTTTATAACAGTAAAGATACTTGTTTCTTCACTTTACATATTTTACATATAATTTCTATCTGCCAATTGGGGGACTATAGAAGGAGGCATTGTAGGGATTATTCATGATGACTAGTAAGGCCGGTTTTAAAGCCTACTTAGGTTGTCATGCTAAGATAAATTTTAGATTTAGGATTTTAGGCCAAATCAAAGATTTCAATGATAGAAACTTTAAGAAATTCAACTCTCAATCTTCTTGATCACTCTCAAGAAAATAAAGATGACACTAATTTCAACAAGATAAATTTTACCAAGTCGAAATTCACCAAAGAAATTAGGTGTTGAATAGAAAGCAAAATAAACATGAAATTGTATTTTGAATGCAATGATTTATGCAATTAATTGAGATCCACAATTACATGCAAATTAAATAATCATATGCATGCATAAAACTTAATTTGCGCAATTTGGATGTACCTCAACTGGTTGCCTCTCGTCCCAGGAAGCGAGAGGTTGCGGGTTCGGGTCCCCATGACATAACCTTATTGTGCCTTAGGGGTAGTGTGCTCATCCATTGGGATTTTACGCTGGATATCCCGTGGTTTCCCACATGTAAATTCAAAACAATAATCATATGCATGCATGAAACTTAAATCCGATTTGACATTCATTCAACCTTCTAAGGACTAATTTGACTGCGGAATTGAAATTTAATTAAGAATGGAAAAAATGCAAGACATGAACTAAATTCACCATGCAAAATTAAAACTTGAATTATTAAATTAAATTAAATTCTAAAAACACAACCCCAAATTAAATTCAAAGACCCAAAATACAATTCACAAGGAAGACTCTCACAAAGACTAACTTTAAAAAATTCTTCATTTCCTGGTAAGAATTTCTTCTTATAATGAGAAAAAAATTCTCGTAACTTAGACTTGTTTGCATTCAATTTCCATAGCCTATGTTTGTTTTTTTCTTTTATAATGAGCAAAAATTGGGATACCTCTATTTTATTGGAAAGAATAAAAATAGAACTGCATTGTAATTTTCCTTGTCTCCTGTATGATATAAACCAATTTTGTTTTTAATGCATTTGTTTTAGTGCCGATCTTGTGTTTCACGTGTATGGTAGGTTAAATGATGAATATGTTGGTTTGCCGGTGTAAACATATCAGTCGAGCTGGACTCAATTCATTTTTAAATTCCGAGCAGCTAATAATGTTTAATTTTTTTTTAATATGTGAAAAATCTACCGACTCCACTTTATGATGATCATACATAAAACTATGGATCCATGACACCACTCATAAGTACCATGGATCAGGTTAGACATCCTAAGAATTTGAGTGCTAGACTCCCACACAAAATAAGAATACTCAACCACTCGAAAAAATAAAGCCACGGATAACAAATAAATTTTCATATAGATTAGAGAATCTGTACTATCCAATCAAAATCCACCAAGTAACCACATGCGTGAAACACGGGTGCTCCAAGCCAAGGCAATGTAGTATCATGCGGGTGTCTCAAGCCCTATGTCAAATGCGTTTTGAAAAGGTCATCTCATGAGAGAGTGTGGGACGTCACTCGAAGAGGGATTTAATAGTGTTGTGTTCTAAGTTTCCTACTCCATCATAAATAAAGGAAAAAGAAAAGGTCATTAGCATTTAAGTAAGAGTAGAGAAGCACATACATTATTAGTTGGTTTAGTCATTTTAGAAGTATGAGAGTCATCGTGTAAGGTCCCTCTAATGGGCTCAACGAACTGATTAGCCGCTTAATAACGACTATGACATTATCTTAAATTAATTAGAGCAGGTATCATGCCACAATCAAATCAAATCACACCGACGGTGTCAAAATCTTGAGACCTTTGTCTCTTCCTTTAATTACAACATGAAGTTACAATCCCAAGCTTAAACCAACCTATCCTAGCAACCCAAGCTGACCAATGGAAAAAACAAAATAAGAAAATTCCAACCAAGACTCTAATCTGACTAACGCTCTGATCATCTATGCTTTAGAACCAGGGCCAGCCTTAGGCATAGGCTGCGTAGGCTGCCTCCTAGGGCCTCCCACACACTTAAACTCCTTAATGTACCAATAACAAAGGGCCCCTACAATCTCACTCGACCTAGGGTCCGTGAGATTTTAAGGGATCTCAGGGCCGACCCTGCTTCGTGCATCCTAGTGCATGTTGGAGATGGATGGAAAATTGTAGTTAACCAAGGAGTGCTTGAGACCGCCAACGATAAATAAGCATTGAAAAAATCAACCAATCAAAATCCAAATCCTTGTGGGACTGAGTGAGTCTACTTGTCTTTGACATGTTTTTGGAGTGAGTAGCGCATAGGAGTGGGAGAGAAGCGCACGGTGAATAGAGCAGGTGGGTTGAGCCGGATTTTAATGAACCCAATCTCACCCATATCAAAAAAATTTGAATTCGATTCGAATTGTTCAACGAAATCCAACCCAACTTTTGATTAATTGAATTTTCAAAATCCAAAAGAAAATGGTCAATTAAGTCATAATTTTGTAGTCTATCTTACAAAGTATTAGGGATTGAATGGGAGTCTCTTTGACATAATATTGTGCATGTAGTATTTACACTTCCACCCTCTCATGTGCTGTCTAACCCATGAGAGATGGATGAATAAAAATTTAAGTGTTTTTATATGGGGCTTACTAGACCCATATGGGTGTATTGGTTAGAAAGTTTTTTAGTTGAATAGAGTACCAAAAAAATTACTTCTGTAATATAATTAAGCTATTTTTTCAAGTTTTAAATATTCAATTTCATCTTATCATAAAAATTCATGAAAAAAATTCATGTGGTTAGATCAATGATCAATGGACTATATAATTCAAATTAGAATCCAATTGGATAAGTATCTAATTTTCAATATACTCTATCCACATGTCCTTTGCTTATCACACCAAACTATTTAGTGACTTAGAATTCATGTAAGGGATGGCCTCAGCATCGAGCCTCAGTAATGCCACTTTTGGTAGATATTTTGATAAAATTTGTTTGATCCATAAGGTATTTTTTAAAGGTCAGCAAGTACAAAGATTAAATATTAACTGAAAATAATTTATACGAGTTTAAAAAGTCTAATTTGATTGGTCATAATTTTGATAAAAATCACAATGAACTCTTTCAAATCGGCCAATCTCCATCACTCTTGGTGGACCCGAATACCCGTGTATCATGTGCCAAGGTGTATGCATAATCATCTTTTCTTTGAAAACCCCTTTTTCTTTACATTTATTTCTGTAGTTGGGAATACATGGCTGATAGTAGGGCTTCTATGCTTATCTTTCACTTGTTTGCACTAGTTATAAGAGAATTTAAGGTTTTCTTGACTGAGAATAGTAGGGTTAAATCACACCGGTGCATGTCATTTTTGGGTTTAAAAAGTCTAATTTGATTGATCATAATTTTGATAAAAATCACAATGAATTCTTTCAAATCGGCCAATCTCCATCACTCTTGGTGGACCCGAATACCCGTGTATCATGTGCCAATGTGTATGCATAATCATCTTTTCTTTGAAAACCCTTTAATTGTGTGATTTGCGCTCTTAAATATGCTGTGTTCCGTTAATCGTGAAGATTACTGAGCGGGTTTTCTGAAAAATCTAAGTTTGGCATAATCCGAGCTCGATAGCTAATTGATCTGACTCGTTGAAGTTAGAAGGACAAAATTGTTAATATCTAAACTTCATTTATTTATTTTGAAAAATGATCACAAAACTATTTAACTTTGGAAAACCACTCATTTGAAATATTTGCATTATCAAACTCACACGCACTATGATTTCAAATTCTGAATTCATTATACTTTACCGAACAATTTATTGATCACCTGGTTTTCATTTATTTTAACCTCATTAAAAGACCCACCTTGTAAAACCATAATTTAAAAATAATTATTGAACTCTAAAATTTATAGAAAATATTTTGTTTTTAATTTGTGTTTTGACTGAGCATTTCATGTGTTCAGATTTTAGACACCCAATTTGGGCATTGAAGTGTGAACCGTTGATTTAAACAAATCAACGTTTTGCTCCCGATTGATTGGCTTTTATCATTGTTTCTTTACGAAAACAATCTAGACTAACCAATATCTGATATTCCAGACTCATCTGTGGAGTCAAATTTTCCCAAAGATACATCAACTTTTCAATCTTTTAAATAAAGTCAAGTGCCTAAAGTTTTAAATGAAAATTTTAAACTAATTAAAACAGTGTAGCTGTAGGTGTAGAGTGGGCGGTAATCCTACTCTTCCAATTTTATAAATAAGATGCTAGGCGTTCTATTGCTTACCACAGCATCAGTTATCCCTCCAGCTCAACTCTCTCTTACTACTCTCCTCTCCTTGTAATAACCCGACCCTTAAATTAAAAAAAAACAAATTTTTAAACTTATTAACTCGTCTTTGTGACCGGTTAATATGATAGAGTATGGAAAGAGCTTCCCGAAAAGGAATTATATGACCGGATCAGAGCTCGTTTGCTTAGTAATCCAGCCCGACGAAGTTCGGAGGGTATTTTGGACATTACTTAATGTCTTTTATTTTATATATAAAATCATGAATATTGTCTTATAAATCTCTTGGGTGTGAAAAACCACTCTTTTGATATATTCAGAGCTTGAAATTCACACACATATTAAGCTTTTGAGTATGCTAGTCAGTGGTATTTTCCGAATTTCACGAGTATTTCTCGAGACGTGTATTTTACATATGCTTTTATCTAAAAGCTCCAATTTTTAAGATACGCCGTATGCCAAAAATTGGCAAACTCAGGTCATAGTCGATATGTATTTTATCAAACGCTTTGACATATTTAGAATGTCGAAATGCGTATTTTAAACACTTGTTTCGAAGTGTCAAAATCACGGTGATTATAAGCTGTCTATTTTATTAAAACGTTGACTTTGTGAAAAATACCCTATTTTCGTTGTCAAAACAAAAAGGGAACGTTCTATCGTAGGTAAACCCCGTGTTCTCGACACACCTGCTGTATCGGATTTTCACGAATTAGGGTCTAATATAGATGAACAGAAAAATGGTAAATAAATAGTAATTTTTAATGTTACTTGAAGATAAGATTTTTTTCATCTTATCTTCTGCCGACATTATTGAACAAGTAAGATTTTTTCAACCCTCTGCCGACAGATCAAACGGCTAGGGATCATTCAGCAGTTTTCAATAGTATTTTTTTTAACCCTTATAAATAAATGTAGTCAGTTTAAGTTAAAATCACAAATTCACAACAATTTTTTCAGTTTTTTTCATTTGTCTGTTGTTGCTATGTTTACAAGTGCCGTAAACGGAGCTGTCTTAATTTTTTCAAAAGATTTCTGTAAGTATTTATTTTGAGTTAATATTTTTAGTTTATAGACCTCATTAAGAGGAAGCTATGTATTTAATTTCATCAAAAAATATCTTACGGTTTGCTCTATAAAAATCGGAGAAGAAAATACAAAAAAATCTAAAAATCTGCCCATGAACAGTGATTTACGGCGCACTGTGCAGGCCCTAAATTGTCAGAAGGGCATTTTGGTAATTTAGGTGAACAGTGCCCGATGGCATTTTCGTAATTTTTATGAACAGTGCTCGAATGACATTTTCGTAAATTTTATGAATAGTACATGAGTGACATTTTTGTAAATTTCAGTGAACAGTACCCAGATGACATTTTTGTAAATTTTGGTGAACAGTACCCGAATGGCATTTTCTTAAATTTTATGAATAGTGCTCGGATGGCATTTTCGTAATTTCTGTGAATAGTACCTGAATGACATTTTCGTAATTTCAGTGAACAGTACCCGGATGACATTTTAGTAAATTTTATGAACAATAATGTGAATAGTGCCTAGGGGCAGTTTGGTAATTTTGGATATTTTTTGGGGCAAAAACGTAATTTTTGGAAAAATTTCAAAATGAATTTTATGTTGTTTTAGCTTAAAAATATTATGTTAGACCACTTGGGGGTTTATTTTTAGCCCATATTAAGCTCAGAGGCAAAATCGTAATTTTTACAAAATTGTAAGAAAACCCTATAAATGTATTGTCATGATATTCCAAATGGTTAGGAGTATATACTATTGCTATATAGTATTATTATATGTTGTATTTATACTGTTATCCGTTTTAAACAGATTACTGAAAAACACTCAGCAACCGAAGGTGAGGAGATTCAACCACGATATGTGTTTTACTAAAATACATCTTATTGTGCATTTAATACAATGTTTCTTTCACCATTAGCCCTACGGTAATAAGTTGATATCCGTGGTCATCTTTATTTATGGAAAGGATGTGATGGGATTACAATGCGATACCGACACTATTCACACGTAAGGAGGTGATTATGAGTTTCTACATATAAAACGTGAAATTGAAACTGTTTCGGGATGTCGAGATCTAGCCATCCTAAAACTGAGTATGGAACGCACTTATTCCTAGAGACTATATGGTATTATGATAATGGTGATTTGATGATAGATCAGGAATCCAACTGTGATTACGATAGGAATATGCATTTTGTGTATAACTATGTGTATTGCAGGATAATTAATCTATGCAATAAATGATGAGTATAGGGTAGACGTACCCGATTGGAGAGAACGGTAACACTTACTTATGTTATAATGTAACCCGTTGGTGGGCTTTTAATCTGTGTTTAGTTTACCCAGATAGTATAGTTATATACTGATTGCTGATATTTGTATTATGATTCCATGAGTGAGGGTTTAAGAATCTATGTTAACTGAATGAGGTTATTATGATCATATGTGCGAGACATATTATGTGGCTTGACAATTATGTTTAAATCGATGTGTTGATGTGCATATTGATTGGTGTATTTTGCATATAAAATTACCTCACACCAATGTATGAAGTACCTAGCTCGTGGAGGGCACTGATACGAGGTGTATTTAAAATACAGGCTGTGTGAAGCACTGAGCATGAATTTGCTGGCGATGTAGGAAACGTATTACTCGCGGGTAGGGAAGAGCCGTGGATGTTGTTTGACGGGGGTATCTTTTTGAGAAAGGAAGGACATTTTATAGTAGATAATTGTGTTGACATTATTATAAATGATTTCTGAGTGTATAAACTGTTATTTGATAACATGTTTATTATGTTGATAATATGCTTTATTATCCAGAACTTGCTGTTATTTTCTCTTCACTGAGTTTGTATAGCTCACACCCCTTACGTAACAGGAAACCTAGGGGACGAAGGACAGCAGGATCTTCAGCTGTAGTATAGGGTAGAAACCCTTTAGCTATCTACCTAATGTTGAGATTTTATGTTTAACTTAGTAGACATTGTATGTATGAACATGCAATTTAATAAACCCTTTATGGTGTTCGTTTGAAACATTGTAGGATATAATAAAGTCTACTTCGTTTCTGACATGCAATTCTGATGTTCATGGGATTAATTGGTGATAAATGTTAGGTCGACCATTTGTGACATTTTCTATTTGGACTTTCCTAAGAGATCAAGTTATAGATTACATGTTGGTTAGTAGTGTATCCCTATACTATGCATCGAGGTGAAATCTGTCGAGGTTTAGGGTCTTAAGAGGTCCCATGGTGGCCCCTCCATCTACTTGAGATCTTTACCTGCTAGGTATGGTTGGGTCTGAGGCTGACAAATGTTAGATCAAAACTTAGTCATAAGAGATGTTAAGTCCATAAGATGATTTTCGCAAAGGCTCAGTATTATGTTAGAAAAAAAAAAAATCTCACGTCAGTGGCTCGGAGGGTCGGGGCATGACAGCTTGGTATTAGAGCCTTAGTTCAAAACTCGGACTGTATATGGAATTTCATGTCTGCAGTTAGGTGAGACTGACTTAAGTGTTAGCTTGGTGAGACCTTAGTAAGTCGTTGGATAACTTAGTGAGGTGTTTTAATAGCTGAATTTTGATAAATTTCAGACTTTAATATTGTCATTCTCTGTTTTGTGCTTGGAATTATCAGCTTTGTGCAATCTGCTATGTGTTTTATATGCAAATGATATCATTAGTTTCTTTATGGACTGATATCTGTTTTGTTGAAACAGCAATGACTGATAGATCCAATACCGAAGGAGTTAAGGGAAGATAACTACGAGATTTCTGTAATCGAATACAGACATGGTATCGACTTAGTATTCCATCGAGAGTTCAGGGAAGCCCAACTCCCATTGAGATATCATCTGATAGTGATCCAGGTTCTCCATACTATGGACCATCAACACCACCTCCTGATACTGGAATGGATTATGAGGTGCCATCCTCACCAGAAGTGGGAGAAATCTTTTTCCCTACACACCCTACTGAACTTCTGATGTGGGAACCAGTTCCTCCGAGGACAAATGTTGCCAGTACCTCTAGACCAGCTTTGTGTAACTTCTGTGCACAACCGGGACATGCTGAGGATTGTTGCCCTTGTCCGAAGGATCGGGAATGCTACAAATGCAATACTTTGGGTCATGCAAGGAGTAACTGTCCATTTTCCAAGGGGAACGAAATTTATGGATGTCATGCCTGTTGCCAATATGATCATAAGATGAGGGATTGTCCTTATGTCGATAACAAAAACATGTCATTTTCATCAGGGGAGTAGAAGAAGAGGCAGGGGGCAGGAAAGGGGATGATGGGCGGTGTATAGGGTTGGGTCTAGAATCTTTTTGTTGTCTTTGTAGCTGCTTGTGTGTGAAGAGAAGTCATGTAATAAAGACTCCCAACTATGTGTAATAAAGACTCCCAACTATGTATAATGTGATGTAAATTATACGGTTATGAAATAAAATCTTAGTGTTGTAATAGCATGTGTTTCAATATAAAAAACTTTGGTTATCTCATGTGCAATGCTTTGTGATGGGATTCTTTTGATACTTTGTGTATATCAGGAGAAAATGCCACGGAACGAGATAAATCAAGGAGAGGGATCGACACCATCGCCACCTACTCCACGTACTCCAGAGCAGGAAGCTATTTATAAAACACTGCGAATTGCAATGTAAGTATTCAAGGGTATTTCTGGAAATGAACAACCAGCTAGAACTAACGGAGGAAGAGCAAATGCTGCTTTGAGGGATTTCAGATGACTGAATCCTCTATTTTTTTCGGGAGGAACAGACCTAACTGTAGCTGAAAACTGGTTTACTCAAACAAGCCGTATGATCGATACGTTAGGGGTAGACGATGATCTACGGGTAACGTTAGCCACCTACCAACTGACGGGAAATGCTTACAAATGGTGGGAAGTCCAAAATCTCACTAGAGAAAGTGCGCCCATGACTTGAGCTGACTTTTCAAAAGCTTTTCTTGCATGCTACTATTCTTTAGTGGCAAAGGAGGTTAGACAACAGCAGTTCATGGAGATACAACAGGGGAATGATGCTATCTCCCAATACAACAGTAGGTTTATTAACCTTTTGCCGTATGCGCCCAAAATACTGCAAGATAAAGAGTATAAAATTAGACACTATGTGCGTGGACTTCGTTCATTTATCCAGCGACAGATGGTTGTCCAACGTCACGCAAATCTGGAGGACATAATGGAAAAAACTTCTTTGGTAGAAGCAGTGGATGGACCAAATCCTGACCAATGGACATCTCAGCAGAGGAATTCTCAGAAACCACCTCAGTATACAAATAAGAAGAGGAAATTCAAAGGAAATCCTTTAAAAAAGGGTCAATCTTCTGTGTGGCAATCGGGTGGGTTTGATAAGAGTCAAATTATTTGTTATATTTGTGACCAACCCGGACATACTTCAAGTCAATGCCAGAATCCTAAGGCTTATGAGAGCGATTGTGCTACACTTGTAAACAACCAAGACATTTTGCCAAGGATTGTCCAACTCCAATAGGAGCAAGTGAGGTGGGGCCAACCTGGAATAACAGGCCAGCTCAGTCAAGTGTGCAACCACCTTATAATAGAGGTTCGCCGCATGCTTCAAGTGGGTCTTCAACACCCAACTCTTCACAACAGAGGCCCAGTAAAGGGAGAGGACTCGGACGTCCTCAACAATGACTCAGGGGCGAGTCTATACAATTGGGTCAGCAGCAGACGAGCCTGTGGATCACTCAGTGATGGAAGGTACTTTACCACTCTTTAGTTCATTAGCACATGTGTTGTTTGACACTGGCGCATCACATTCTTTCATATCTACTTTGTGTACTGAAATTTTGGATTTAAGATCGGTGGCTGTGGATAAACCACTGAGGGTAAAGTCTCCTTAAGGAAGAGAAGTGATGGTTGATCATGTATGTAAGTCTTGTATAATAAGACTTGGTGGACAAAATTTGAATTGTGATTGTTATTGATAGGAATGACAGGTTTTGATGTCATTTTAGGCATGTATTGACTTTCGAAACACAGGATAGTGTTAGATTGCTATAAAAGGATGGTGTTAGGACATTCCCAGGGGAATCAATTTTTGGAGAAATTGAAACCTTATAAAGGGCTTAGTGTGAGGAACTCTGGTCCAGGTGAGCATCCGAATAGTATGGTAGTTGGTATAGGTTTGGAAAACGTTGGAGGTGTAGACTTAGTGATACCTCGGGTGGTGTGTGAATTCATGAATGTTTTTCCAGACCAGTTAAGTGGTCTACCTCCACGTCGAGAGATTGAGTTTGTAATCAACGGGAAGTGCGAACCCAAGTAGATGAGTTGCTTAAGTTAGGCCTTGTGAGACTAAGTACTTCACCTTGTGGAGCTCCAGTTCTTTTTGCCAAAAAGAAGGATGGAATTTTAAGGATGTGTATAGATTACTGGAAGTTGAAATAGGTAACTATTAAGAATAAGTATCAGTTGCCACGGGTTATCATCAGTTGAGAGTTAGAGATGAAAATATCTCTAAAACTGCGTTTAGAACTCTGTACGATCATTACGAATTCTTAGTGATGCCGTTTAGAGTAACAAATGCACCGGCCACGTTCATGGATTTGATGAACAGAGTTTTCCGGCCTTATTTAGGAATTTTTGTAGTGGTGTTTATTGACGATATTTTGATATTTTCATCAACGGAAGAGGAGCATGAGTAACACTTGAGGGTAGTGTTACAGACTTTAGAAAACCATCAGTTGTACGATAAATTCAGTAAATGTGAGTTTTGGTTGAAACAAGTACAATTTTTGGAACATGTTGTGACGCAAGAGGGAATCACAGTAGATCTTGCCAAAGTTGAGGTAGTGATAAATTGGCAGAGTCCAACAAACGTTTTTGAAATTAGAAGTTTTTTGGGATTAGCTGGGTATTATAGGAGATTTATACCAAGTTTCTCCCAGATTGCTGTCCCAATGACAAGGCTAACAAGGAAGGACGTGAAATTCGAATGGAATAACGAGTGCGAAAGGGCATTCCAAGAGTTGAAGGAAAAGTTAACCATCGCCCCAGTATTGATTATACCGGAGCAAGGTCAGAGATTTGAAGTATATTGTAATGCTTCAAAGAATGGTTTAGGATGTGTCCTAATGCAGGGAGGTAGAGTAGCAGCCTATGACTCTAGACAATTAAAGGGACATGAGCAAAATTACCCAACTCATGATCTAGAACTAGCAGTCGTAGTGTTCGCACTAAAAATCTGGAGACATTATTTGTTTAGTGAGGAATTTAATGTTTTTTCTGATCACCACAGTCTCAAATACTTGTTCAATGAGAAGGATTTCAACTTGAGACAAAGGAGATGGATGGAGACATTGAAATACTACAATTTTGAACTCTTCTATCATCCAAGAAAGGCAATTGTAGTAGCAGATGCTTTGAGTAGGAAAAATCATTACAAGGTAGCTTCTATAATATCGTTACGATGGACTATTTTGAGTACAATAGGTGAATTTGACCTACAATTGGTAGAGTACGATGAATTAGTTTAGGCGCAGAGTGAAGTCATAAAGGCAGAACTTATGAGGCTAGTGTTGGAAAAATAACAAAGGGACCCAGAATCTATCAAGGTACAGACTCAGTTGATAGATGGGATTGACTTGAAGGATTGAAAAATCAGGGCCGATGGAAGTTTAACCTTCAAAGATAGATTATTTGTGCTAGAAACAGAGGATCGTAGAAGAATAGTACTCGATCATTGTCATCACTCTCGTTTTGCAATACATCCTTGATCTAATAAAATGTATCGTGATTTGCAACATCAATTCTGGTGGAGTGGAATGAAGATGGACGTGGTGGATTTTGTATCTAGGTGCTTGACTTATCAACAGGTAAAAGCGAAACACCAGAGACCGAGAGGAAAAATGCAACCTCTCGAAGTGGCTAGGTGGAAATGGGAGCATATCACCATGGATTTCGTTGTTGGTTTTCCTAAATCATCTAGGGGAAACAAATCGATATGGGTGATAGTAGACAGATTGACTAAGTCTGCTCATTTCTTACCGATTAAAATGACACACTGCTTAGTAACTTTGAGTAAACAGTATATAAAGGAGATAATCAGATTACACGGTGTACCGGTAAGCATTGTATCGGATCGTGATCCACTCTTTGTATCCAGATTTTAGCAAAGCTTCCAAAAAAAGCTGGGTATACAGTTGTGTTTTAGTACAACTTTTCACCCTCAAACTGATGGTCAATCTAAGAGGACTATTCAGACTCTGGAAGATATGTTGAGAGCCTGTGTAATGGATATGTAGGGTAGTTGGGAAGATCATCTTCCATTGGTAGAATTTGTCTACAACAATAGTTATCAATCCAGTATTCAAATGGCACTATATGAAGCTCTCTATGGTAGACCATGTAGATCACTGTTATGTTGGGCTGAAGTGGGAGATAAAGCATTGTTAGGGCCAGATATGGCGAGGAAAACATCAGAACAAGTCGAAGTTATCAGACAACGTCTCAAGACAGTACAGAGTCGACAGAAAAGTTATACCGACAGGAGGCGTAGACCTCTGGAATTCTCAGTGGGTGACCATGTATTTCTTCGTGTTGCAACTCGTGATGGTGTTAGACTATTTGGTCGTAAAGGGAAGTTATCGCCAAAATACATAAGACCCTTCGAGATCTTGGATAAGATCGGAGGAGTGACTTATCATTTGGCTTTACCTCCAAGCTTGGCCAAAGTACATAATGTATTTCATGTGTCAATGCTGAGGAAATATGAACCAGATCGGTCACATGTGTTGAATTTTAACGACATCGACATTGTAATACCCTGACCCAAATTAGGCGTAGTTTAGCTTAATAATCTTGCTTGAACCGGTTAATCTCGAAGATTACGATTAGAGCTTTAAGGAAAGCCCAAGTGTGGCCCAATCCGAGCTCGAAAGCTCAGTGATCCAGTTCGTCCAGCTAGAGGGACATTTTGGTAATTTACTACTTATTATTATTATTATATAATTTGTGTTGTTATGTGATTATTATTGGTTGATATTATTCTCCTTAGTAAAGGATTTGTATTTCTGATTTTAAAATAATTTTATTTTTAGAAAATAGTATTTAAAATCGCCCGTCAAAACCCCAAAAGGGAGTAATAATTATTTTAAATGATTTTGGAGATGAGATAAATTTCGAAACAAGTATTTTGTGTTAGACTATTTTAATTATGGTCTAGTTATTCTTTGACACCCCAAAATGATGTTTGTAAATTATTTTATTTAACATTTGTTTAATTAAGTAAATAGTGTTAAATTATGGTTTTTATTTAAATCAATGGGTTTTAGTGAGTTTTAAATCCCAAAATTTTTATGGTGATTAAAGTTTTTAAAACCCAACTTATCTGTAAGGTTGGATTAAGTTTTTGAATTTTCAAAATCTTAGGCTTAGTTAAGAATCCAGTTTTTATCAAACTAGGGGCCTTTTTGCAAACCCAGAAATCCTAGAGGACTTATTTGCAACCACCCAGCTGAATAGTGTTTTCACTGTACCAACGTCCGCACCCGCTGCAAGCAGCGGCATGCAGTGGCCAAAGGCCCCCTTCCTCCGACCAAAATTCTATAAATTGGCCCTCCATCAGCCTGAGCAAACTCGCACTGAAATCTCTATCTCCTTCCCTCTCAGCTGCTCTGAGTTTTCCCCAGGCGAACTCTCTCTTAGCCTCTGTTTTTCTCTTTGTTTTTTCACCGTACGCTTAGAAGGAAAGTTTTTCAAAGAACGGATTTCTTAGTCCAGGAACTTCAGTGAAGGTAACCACTGTGTTCCTCTTTCAATTCCAGTCGGTTTAGAATCAAGAAAAACCGGTTTTGGCCCTGTTTTGAGTAGAAAAATCATTTTACAGTTTCAGAAAAAACCCGATTTTTAGTGTACTAGTGAGGTTTCAGTGTTAAAATCAGATGGTCTACCGAGCTTCAAAGCTCCAAACCATTCCCTATGGAAAGAGGACTCCCAGAGGAGTCCATCGGACCTGTTAGATGTGGAAATCGAATCCAGGAAACCCACTGTTTCTGGATTCGTATTTAGCACTGTGTCTACCATCACTGTCTATTGGTGCAAAGAGTGGAGGAAGACGACCCTCGGACGTTCCGAGCTTCGCCCGAAGCCCAAAAACGCCCGAGGCTGGCTTGACTTGCCCGGATGTTCCGACCAGAGCTCGGAAGGACCGAACCCGACTCGGACGATCTAAGCCCTACTTCGGATGTTCCGAGACAGCAGACCCACCGAGACCTTTTTTCTCTGTTTTATTGGTTTGGAAGGACTTTGGATGATCCGAGACCCGATCTTCGGTCGATCCGAAGTCAGACCAAAGATCCGAGGTCAGTGACTAATTTAGGTGTGGTTCGGATGATCCGAAGCAACATTACTTGGTTCCAATGCATGTTCCGAGGGACCCAGTTTTTAAGTGTCAAATCTTGTTTATTGTTATTGTTTGCTTGTGATGTTAGTACCCACTTGTGAATCTAAAATTGTACTAACCCTCTTCTTTTATTACTATAGTATATATACTATTGTATTCAATTCCAGGCCGACTCTATAAGTCAGGTATTGAGTGATCTCACTTCCAGGCCGACGCTATATTTGTCGGGCACTGAGTGACCTCGAGGCCTTAGTCAAAATGTCAGATCTGGTCCTTTCCAGAAGACAACCGAGAAGCGACCTGAGAATTTAGACCTAACTCAATAAGTCAATTTGGTCAATGCCCAGAAGACAATATGAGTTTTGGATTGAGCACCCTTTTTATTTATTATCTTGTGGATTATTATAATTTAAAAATGATAGAAACCAAGTGGGAGACTCAGTTCCATGTTCCTTGGATATTTTTGGGAAAATAAGTATAATTTCGAAATACTAGTTGTGTGTATGCATTTGATGCTATGTATATTGACGTGATAATGATTGTGCACTTGTTTGTTTGTTTGAAGAGATACTGCAAAACCACTCAAATACGGTGAGGAAACTGAACTTTACAGTAGATGTAAACGTGTCTTGTTATTTGAGATGGATCTTAAGCAATGAGTGGTTTCAGATTGATGAACCCACTCATGTGCTTAGACATGATGCACTGTTGTAGGAAGTGTTTATGGTAATGGTGAATGATCTGATGTTAATCATATAAATTGCATAATACTGCTTCCACGTACCTTTTACTATTGAACCATCGCCGAGCTGAGGGTGTCGGTTACGTCTACTAGACCAGGTGGGTCGACAGTGACTGGCAAGGTGTGTCAGTACCGGTTTTAAGGTGTATACCAGAGATATACTTTTAAGGATGTATTTTGACCGTGTCGGGACTTAATACTATTGGTGTCAGTATAGTATCTAGGGGTTACGTTGGATGACAGCAGTATTGGAAACGAAATGATGAATTATAGGACTGATGATGATATTATGCTTATTTGTTATCAAGCATGAGACGTTATTGCAACTGTTGATTATTGTGCTAACCTGTTGTTTACTTAAAATTGCACTGTTATATTTCCTTCACTGGGCTAGTTAGCTCACCCACTCACCTTTCAAGAGATGAACCCAAGGAGGAGAACTCTCTATTTCAAGTTTAGAGTGGATAAGCTGCGGCGTTGCTTTGGGATTCCCACTGAGGGGAATACCCTTATTTTTGCTTTCTGGTTCTTAGAACCATTTTATTTTGTAAAGTACCAAGTGTGGTACTTAGTTTGTATCAATGTGATGTATTGAATACTACTACGCTTCTGTAGTTACTCTGATGACGTTGTTTTTGAAATAATAATGGTTAGAATTATGTGGTCATGCTATGTGTTATTTTTATGTCTATTCGTTGGGTAGACTTATGGTATATATTTGAGTCCACATGTTGGGGATCATGTGTGACCTTTTGGGCCTAACTGTTGATCCGGCCCAGTTAGAATGCTTATGTTGGTTTAGTCTTTCAAAAAAAAAAATCAGTCGCTTTCCGGGCCTACCCTTCGGGTCGGGGCGTGACAGCTTGGTATCAGAGCTTCGGCTCAAACTTTAGGACTGTGATGGGTTACAACCTACTTAGACTTGTTTTTGACTTACTACTGCAATTGCTTTTGACATTTTCCTATTTTTGTGATACAGACATGTCAAGCAATAGAGAGTACACTGAGTTGTGGGACAGGGGGACCCCTAGCAATCCGATCGATCTGGTTTCTTCTAATTCCAGTATTCTAAACTTTGTCAATGAAGTTGCACCAAATGAGGAAGTGGAAGTAGCTTCGTCTGAGTATCATGTTGGGGTTGATCCTAAAGAGTAAGTGGGAGATGTTCCAAATCTAGAGGAGTCTGTAGGGGAGATAGGCTCGCCTGAATATACTCCGGTTATTCCACCTTTGGATGAGTATTCGGACTATATATGCAAATTATGCAATCAGGATGGGCACAACTACACTTATTGCCCCTACCCAATTGATGTCATCTGCCCTATTTGCGGACGTCGCAGGCATGGGAGCGCGAGGACTAATTGTTCTGATGTTCGACGACCAGGGATCATACCCTGTTTGACCTGTGGAGTGTTCGAGCATAAGTCGATGACTTATTCGGACAACTTCTTTTACTTTGGTGATGATGCAGGATCTTCTTCGGAAGATTAAAATAGGGTTTGTCGGGGGATTGGGGAGATTTTGTTGTGAGGGTTGAATTTTGCTTTGTTGTTTTGAAGGGTTTTCATACCCTACTAACCCTTGTAATTGAAATGCATTTGAATGATTTCTAATGAAATTTTTGCAACTTCTGTGTTTTGCTTTAATAAGTTTCTTAAATGGTTAAGTGATATTTACAGGTGTAAATAACAGATGTCAAGACCCAACGCTCACTCTAACAACTACCGTGGGAGGAGGACTGGTCTTCCACCCTGTAACCTACCCAATGAGGTCGTTCGAGCGACGGTAGAAGCGTTTCAGCAGATGGCTGAAAATATGCGACGTCCTCCTATCCGTACACCAGAGGAGAGAGCCACCTCGGCTCTTAAAGAGTTCAAGCGACTGAACCCGACAAGTTTCTCAGGGACAGAGGACCCTATCGCGGCGAGGAACTGGCTGACTCAGATTAGCCGGATCCTTAACACCTTAGCTATTGCCGACGACTTACGAGTGACCTTTGCGGTGTACCAGCTAAAAGGAAATGCCTACGAGCGGTGGGAAGCGAAGAACTTGGTTCGTAACCACGAGCCAATGACGTGCGAAGCGTTCTATACAGCCTTTCTGGCTCGTTACTTTCCGAAAATCGTGCATGAGGCGAAAAATAGGGAATTCCTCAACATCCAACAAGGTTCCGATTCCGTGGTACAGTATGTCATGTGTTTCATTGAAGTGATGCAGTTCGTGCCTTGGATAGCAGCGAACGAAGAGAAAAGGTCCAACATTTTGAGAATGGACTCCGACCGTTTCTGCAGCAGCAAGTAGCCGGTTTGATCTTCGACACTTTGGAGAAGATCATTGTTTGAGCTTCAAAGGTGGAAGCGGTGGACTCCATAATCCGAAGCGTCGACAACTGCCAGAAAAATTCTTCCAACAAGAAGGCCAAGTTTAACCCGCAGAGACCGTCCTTTTAAGAAGAGCCAACCTAGCAAAGGGCAGTCGAGTCGGTCTGACTCCCGACAATTCGTGTGCTACACCTGCAGCGAGCCTGGGCATACTTCTGAGTTTTGTCCAACCGGAAGAGAAAAGGCGTGTCATCATTGCAAGCAGATCGGACACCTCCTTAGAGAATGCCTTTATCTCGGTAAAGCTGCACCTTCGCAAGGCGCAGGAGTTTCTTTCTCTGTGGCGCAACCATCTGTCGGTCGAGGTTCTCAACAGACCTCCAGAGGTTCGGTGGCACCGAGGAACGGACCACCACGGAATGGTTAGGGGAGAGGACAAGGACGTCCTCAGGGGAGAATCTACATGATTGGGACTTAGAAGGAAGAGCCGATGGAGAATACAGTGATGGAAGATACCCTCAATCTTTTTAGCCTTTTGGCTCGAGTGCTTTTTGGTACCGGTGCTTCGCATTCCTTTATTTCTAGAACTTGTTATGATAGATTGGGTTTGAGACCGGTAGAAGTAGCTAACTCGTTAGTGGTAGTATCACCCTTGGGTAAGAAGGCTTTGGTGAACCAAGGATCTTGTGTTTTGAAGATTAGCGGTGTAGAGTTGTTCTATGATTTTCTTGTTTTGAAAATGATGGACTTTGACGTCATCCTTGGCATGGATTGGTTGTCAGTTTTTGAGGTTCTGATTGATTACTTTCAGAGGAGAATTCGTGGGGTCTCCTCAACCAATGAGAGGTTTATTGAGAAGTTAGTACCCTACAAGAAGATGAGAGTCATTTTCTCTGGCCTTAGGGAGTATCATGGTAGTGTGGTGGCGAGCATGGGTTGGGAAGATGTAGGTGGTGTAGGGTCTGTTACTCCTCGGGTGGTGTGTGAGTTTATGGATGTGTTTCCTGACCAGTTGGCTGGGCTACATCCACGCCGAGAGATAGAGTTTGTTATAGACCTATAGCCAAGAACATCTTCAATTTCCATGGCACCTTATCGGATGGCACCGGCTGAACAGAGAGAGCTAGCTACGCAGATAGATGAGCTTCTTAGACTTGGTTTTATCCGTAAGAGCAACTCGCCGTGGGGCGCACCTGCTCTCTTTGTGAAAAAGAAGGATTGATCGATGAGGATATGTATTGATTACCGGCGGCTTAAATAGGTAACTATTACGAATAAGTATCCGTTGCATAGAATAGATGACCTTTTTGATCTTTTGACGGGATCAAGATGTTTTTCGAAAATCGATTTGAGGTCGGGTTACCATTAGTTGCGGATTCGAGAGGAAGACATTCCTAAGATTGCTTTCCAGAAGCAGTATGGTTTGTACGAGTTTGTGGTGATGCCTTTCGGTTTGACGAACGCACCAACCATGTTTATGGATTTGATGAATCGCGTATTCCGACCGTACCTGCGAGAGTTCGTGATAGTCTTCATAGACGATATCTTAATCTTTTCGTCGTCAGAGGAGGAGCACGATCGTCATCTACGCATTGTTCTTCAGACACTTCGAGAGCATTAACTGTTTGCTAAGCTGAGCAAGTGTGAGCTTTGGTTGATTCAAGTGCAGTTTCTGGGACATGTGGTGTCTCCAGGAGGAATCTCTATAGATCTAGCTAAGGTGGAAATAGTGAAGACTTGGGAAAGTCCCAAGAACGTGTTCGAGATCAGGAGCTTTCTGAGATTAGTTGGATATTATCGAACGTCAAGTTCGAGTGGAGCGAAGCTTGTGAAAGGGTATTCAAGGAGCTGAAGGAGAAGTTGACTACATCTCCAGTGTTGGTGATACCCGAGTAAGGACGAGGTTACGATGTGTATTGCGATGCGTCAAAGTTTGGTTTGGGTTGTGTGTTGATACAAGAGGGGAAGGTAGTAGCTTATGATTTCAGGCAATTGAAGGGATATGAGCAGAACTACCCGACCCATGATTTAGAGTTAGCAGCCGTTGTGACCGGTTAATATGATAGAGTATGGAAAGAGCTTCTCGAAAATGGATTATTTGACCCGATCAAGCTCGTTTGCTTAGTGATCCAGCGCGACGAAGTTCAGAGGACATTTTGGACATTACTTAATGTCTTTTGTTTTAAATAAAAAATCATGAATAGTGTCTTACAAACTTCTTAGGTGTGAAAGACCACTCTTCTGATATATTCAGACCTTGAAATTCACACACATTAAGCTTTTGATTACGCTACTCAGTGGTATTTTCAGAATTTAACAAGTATTCCTGGAGACATGTATTTTACATATACTTTTATGTAAAAGACTCGATTTTTAAGATACCCCGTATTGTGAAAATTGGTAAACTCAGGTCACAGTCGATCTATATTTTATCAAACGCTTTGACATATTTAGAATGTCGAAATGAGTATTTTAAAACGTTGACTTTGTGAAAAATACCCTATTTTCGGTGTCAAAACAAAAAGGGAACGTTCCATCGTAGGTAAACCCCGTGTTCTCGACACACTTGTGTTATCGGATTTTCACGAATTAGGATCTAATATAGGTGAACAGAAAAAAGGGTAAATAAATAGTAATTTTTACTGTTAATTGAAGATAAGATTTTTTTCATCTTATCTTCTATCGACACTATTGAATAGGTAAGATTTTTTCAACCCTCTGCCGACAGATCAAACGGCCAGGGATCATCCAGCAGTTTCAAATAGTGTTTTTTTAATCCTTATAAATAGATGCAGTCAGTTTAAGTTAAAATCCAAATTGAAACAGTTTTCTCAATTTTTTTCATTTGTTTGCTGCTGCTGTGTTTACAAGTGCCATAAAAGGACCTGTCTTAATTTTTTCAAAAGATTTTTGTAAGTATTTATTTTGAGTTAATATTTTTAATTTATAGACCTCATTAAGAGGAAGATATATATTTAATTTCATCAAAAAATGCCTTATGGTTTGCTCTATAAAAATTGGTGAAGAAAATACAAAAAAATCGAAAAAACTGCCCGTGAATAGTGATTTGCGGCGTACTGTGCAAACGCTAAATTGTCAGGAGGGCATTTTGGTAATCTGGGTGAACAGTGCGTGATGGCATTTTCGTAATTTTTATTAACAGTGCTCGAATGGCATTTTCTTAAATTTTATGAACTGTACCTGAGTGACATTTTTGTAAATTTCGGTGAACAGTACCTAGATGACATTTTTGTAAATTTCGGTGAATAGTACCCAAATGGCATTTTCGTAAATTTTATGAACAGTGCCCGGATGGCATTTTCATAATTTCAGTGAATGGTACCCGAATGGCATTGTCGTAATTTCAGTGGAAGTACCCGGATTGCATTTTCGTAAATTTTATGATCAGTACTGTGAATAGTGCCCAGGGGCATTTTGGTAATTTTGGATATTTTTTTGGGGCAAAAATGCAATTTTTGTAAAAGTTTCAAAAGTGAATTTTATGATTTTTTAGCTTAAAAATATTTATGTCAGACCACTTGGGGTTTTATTTTTAGCTCGTATTAAGTTCAGGGGCAAAACCGTAATTTTAATAAAATTTTAAGAAAACTCTATAAATGTATTGTTATGATATTTCAAATGCTTAGTAGTATATATTATGGATATATATTGTTATTATACGTTGTATTTAAATTATTTTCTGTTTTAAATAGATTACTGAAAAACACTAGCCAACCGAAGGTGAGGAGATTCAAACACATTATGCGTTTACTAAAATACATCTCATTGTGCATTCAATACAATATTTTTTTCCCCATTAATCCTACAGCAATAAGTGGATATCTGTGGTCATCTTTATTGACGGAAAGGATGTGATGGGATTAGAATGCGATACCGACACTATTCACACGTAAGGAGGTGATTATAAGTTTCTACATATGAAACGCGAAATTGAAACTGTTTCGAGATGTCGAGATCTAGCTATCCGAAAACGGAGTATGGAACGCACTTATTCCTAAAGACTATATGGTATTATGATATTGGTGATCTAAAGATAGATTAAGTATCCAACCGTGATTCCGATAGAATTATGCATTTTGTGTATAACTGTGTGTATTGCAGGATAATTAATTTATGCAATAAATGATGAGTATAGGGTAGACGTACCCAATTGGAGAGAATGGTAACGCTTATTTGTTAAGTGTTTAGTTGGTGGGCTTTTAATCTGTGTTTAGTTTACCCAGATAGTATAATTATATACTGATTGTTGGTATTTATATTATGATTACATGTGGGAGGGCTTAGAAATCAATGTTAGCTGAGTGAGGTTATTATGATCATATGTGCGAGAGATATTATGTGGCTTGACAATTATGTTTAAATCGTGTTGATGTGCATATTGATTGGTGTACTGTGCATATCAAATTACCTCACACCAATGTATGAAGTACCTAGCTCGTACAGGGCACTGGTACGAGGTGTATTTAAAATACAGGTTGTGTGAAACACTGAGCATGAATTTGCCAGCAGTGTAGGAAACGTATTACTCGAGGCTAGGGAACAGCCGTTGACGTCGTTTGACGGGCGTATTTTTTGGAGAAAGAAAGGACATTTCATGGTAGATAACTGTGTTGACATTATTATATATGATTTCTGAGTATGTTGATAATATGTTTTATTATCCAGAACTTGCTTTTGTTTTCTTTTCATTGAGTTTGTATAGCTCACACCCCTTACATAACAGGAAACTCGGGGGACGAAGTATAGGAGGATCTTCAGCTGTAGTATAGGGTGAAAACCCTTTAGCTATCTACCCAATGTTGGCATTTTATATTTAACTTAGTAGACATTGTACGTATGAACATGAAATATAATAAACTCTTTATGGTGTTCGTTTAAAATATTGTATGATGTAATAAAGTCTATTTCGTTTTTGATGTGCAATTCTGATGTTGATAAGATTGATTGATGATAAATATTAGGCAAACCATGTGTAACATTTTCTATTTGGACTTTCCTAAGAGATCAAGTTATAATTTTACATGTTGGTTAGTAGTGGATCTACATACTATGCTTTGAGGTGAAATCTGTCGAGGTTTTGGTCTTAAGCGGGCCCATGCTGGCCCCTCCATCTGCTTGGGATTTTTACCTGATAGGTATGGTTGGGTTCGAAGCTGGCACATGTTAGATCCAAACTTAGTCATAAGAGATGTTAAGTCCATAAGATGATTTCCGCAAAGGCTCAGTATTATGTTAGAAAAAAACAATCTAACGTCAATGGGCCCGGAGGGTTGGGGTGTGACACTCCTACTCCTCCATCGTCAAATTGAAGAACAACAACTACTTCTGAGTCCAACAATGCAGCAACTTCTTCTTCTTCCTCTGTTTTCTGTAAACTGAAGAATTCTGAAAAGGAAGTTCCCTGAGACTTTAATTTCCATAAAAAAGGTACCCAAACCTTCCCTTTTAACTTAATTAAAAGGTTTAGGATGGATTAGAATCAAATTTAATTAAAATTGGTTAAGAAAAGGGGGTTTTGAAAAAACCGATAAAACTAATTTTTAATTGTTATATGTCAGAATGGGTAATAAAAGTATATTTCTTAAATGAATTGATGTCATGTTTACAATGTATATACAGAGATATACAGCCAAAATACAAAGGATGGAAAGTCCTATTCTAGGAAATAATATATATATATATGGTTGTAAACATAGAGAATAATAATGATCCTATAACAACTCCTTTGATACTCCCCCCTCAAATTGGAGTATATATGTCATCTATGCCCAACCTGTTAAGTGAGCTGTGAAAAACTTTGTCTGTAACTACTTTCGTGAGAACATCTGCAAGTTGATTTTCGGATTTAACGAATGGTACCTCAATGATCTTCGCCTCGAGTTTCTCCTTGATGAAATGTCTGTCAACTTCAACATGCTTGGTTTTATCATGTTGCACTGGATTATGTGCGATGTCTGTTGCGGTCTTGTTATCACAATGCAATTGCATGACACGTTGGGGTTTGAATCCGTGCGCCATACCCCTATATTCTGCTTCAGCACTTGATTTTGACACCACTTTCTGCTTCTTATTTTGCCAAGATACCAGATTGCCTCCCACAAAGGTAAAGTATCTAGATGTAGATCACCTATCAGTAACCCAGTCTGCATCAATGTGACCCTCAACATCTAGATAACCATGTCGTGAGAACATCAAACCTTTTCCATGAGCTGACTTCAAGTATCTCAGAATTCTGGTTATAGCATCCATGTGGACTTCACTTGGTGCATACATGAACTGACTCGCCACACTTACTGCATATGCTATATCAGGTCTGGTGTGAGCTAGGTAGATTAACTTACGCACAAAGCGTTGATATCTTTCTTTGTTGGTGGGTACCTGATCAGGATATTCACCAAGCTGGTGATTCAACTCCATTGGAATATCTGCTGGCTTGCTGGCTAACATTCCAGTTTCAGTCAAGATGTGAAGAATATATTTCCGTTGCGATAGAAATATATTTCTTGTTTTGAACGTGCCATGTCATCAATATACACAACAAGGGCAGTGACCTTACCTTTCTTATGTTTTAGGGTATGATCTGAGTTATTTTGCTTGTAGCCGAAATTCTTCATTGATTTGCTGAACCTTCCAAATCATGCTTTGGGTGATTGCTTTAATCCATAAAGAGACTTTCTCAGTTTACACACCATGTTACTCTGACTGAACCCCATCTTACATCTTGGAGGGGGGTCCATATAAACTCTTCTTCTAGGTCTCCCCATAGTCAATCCCATAAGTTTGAGTATAGTCTTTCGCCACTAGTTTTGTTCTGTATTGTTCAATGATGCCATCTGCCTTGAATTTTACTATATATATCTATTTGCAACCTACTGTTTTCTTCCCTTTAAGAAGAGTATTAATCTCCCAGTTGGAATTTTTCTGGAGGGCCTCCATTTTTTCATTCATTGCTTGAGTCTACTTGGGATGATTTAGAGTTTTCTGCACATTACTTGGAATTGATATAGTGGATAATTGACAAACAAATGATACACATGACGGAGACAACCTATGTAGAGACACATGATTAGCAATAGGGTATTTAACCTTTGCTTTGGGGTCAGGGTCATATTGTTGTCTAGGGATATCTCTAGTCGTACGAGGGGGTAATTGATAACTTGTATTTCATGTATTACTAGACTCAGGTAAAGTGCTTCAGTTTCAAGGTTTAGTTGCCTGTAGAGGATCTTTAGGACCTGATTGGATAAGAGATGATGGTACTGTAGGAGGGAAAGGATCCGAATGAGTCTTTGCTTTTGTTGCAAATGGGTCTCTTGCTCTTATTGCATCACTATAGTTGGTGGGTCAGTAGTCATCACTCCATCCTCAGGTGTTGTCTGAGGCTGCTCTGACACATTTTATGAAACTTGGATGATCTGATTCTGACTACCTTATGCAAAGATAGAACTCTTGCAGGGGATGCTCGAAATCTTCCCCTGAGTAATAGAATTCACTCTCGTGAAAAGTAACATCTGCTGTAACGTACAAAGTCTGAGTAGGGGGATGAAAACGCTTATAACCCTTCTCAGTGATAGCAAACCCCACAAAGACACAACGTAGTGCACACAGATCAAGTTTGCCACGCTGGTATGGATAGACCTGAACATAAGTAACACAACCAAAGACACATGGTTTGAGATTTGGTGTGCACGGCATGGTGAGGAGAGTGGTCAATGTCTAAAATGGAGTCTGATACTGAAGGGTACTGAATGTTGTTCTATTAATGAGATAAGCAGCCGAACAAAGGGCCTCTTCCTAAAAATGATGGGGCATATGGGCCTCAAATAAAGAGGCACGAACAACTTCAAGAATGTGACCGTTCTTATGTTCTGATACACCATTCTGTTGTCGCATATACACACACGTGGTTTGATGAACAACACCATTCTGGCTCAAAAAATTATAGAGGTCATTGTTGACGTACTCTCCTCCATTGTCAGACCTAAGTGTTATGATTTTCTTATCAAACTGAGTAGCAACATATTGATGAAATTGCTTAAATTTCGCAGTGACTTCGCTTTTCTGCTTCATGGAGAAAACCCATGTCATCCTGGTACAATCATCTATAAATGTCACAAACCACTTAAAACCACTAATTGTATAAACTCTTAACGGTCCCCAAACATCAGAATGGACAATCATAAAAGGTATAGAACTTTTATTCAATCTTAATGGATAAGAAATACGATGACTTTTTCGCCAAAATACAAGTTTCACAATGAAAGTCTAATTCAGAAAAATGGGAAAACAAATCTGGAAATAAAAGTTTTAGATAATCAAAAGAAGCATGCCCTAATCGTCTATGCCGCAACCAAATTTTTTTCATCCTGACTGACTCGTCTCCTCTCACATGTTGTGCTTGACCCATTCGCTTACTACAGTCTTCTGTCAAGTTCAGATGGTATAACTTTTCCCTCCTAGTACCATATCCAATTACGGCCCTGGTGAGAAGGTCCTGAAACAGATAATACAATGGCAAAAAACACACAGTACAATTAAGGGAATCAATGATTTGAGGAACAGATAATAAGTCATAATTGAGTGATGGGACAACTAAGACATGATCTAGACTTAATGATGATGTAAAAGATAGGGACCCTTCTCCCAGAACTGGAGAGGTGGTTCCATTGGCACTGGTGACATGTGTTTGGTTTGATGGTTTGGTAGAATGTAACCCAGTAAAACTAGATGTCATGTGATCAGTAGCGCCAGTGTCAATAATCCATGATCTATTATAAGTAATTGAAGATGTGCAAAAGGAGATACCTGAGGTAGCCAAGGCCTTAGAGCCAGATGTATCTGGTGGATGTTCGGATGTAATCTCTTGGGATAACTCAGCGGATGCGACTGAGGCTCTGCTCGACTCCCTCTTTCGCCCTTTGTGAACCCACCCTTCTGGATAACCAGTGATCTCATAGCAGCCCTTAATTGTATGGTTAGCTAAACCACATTTTGTACACTTCATTAGAGGCCAATTACGAGTAGAGTCAGAGTTCAAAGTGGGAAGGCCGAGATGGGTTGAACCTTGTGGCAGCCAAGGCTGTGGCATCAGATGTGACACCAGTTTCAGACATGGTTCCCTGTCGGTTACTCTCTCTTTAATATGTGCATATACTGCCTCAAGTTCAAGTTGTTTAGGTTCCATCCTCAAAATATCTCCTCCAATTTGATCAAAATTCTTGTCTAAACCTGTAAGGAAAATATAAACTCGGAGACGGTCAATCTCCGTGCGTGTAGTTTCAATATCGGCCGGATGCTGCATATGGCTTGGGCATAATTGATCAAGCTCCTGAAATATCTCAGTGAGCTCACTGTAGTAAGTGGCAACAGGCGCTCCATTTTGTGTCATCTTGAATGACCTTCTGTGCAGATCGAAAATCTTCACCTCATCAGAACCATCAGAGTATGTTTTGTTGATTGCATCCCAGACCTGTTGTGTTGTCTCATAACGGATACCGTTTCATCTGATTGGGTTGCATGGCATCGAATAACCAACTCTTGACTTGACAATCCCATGCACGCCATCTATTATATGTCGGGTCTGTGGCTGCAAGTTTGGTCAAATCACCGGTCAAGTGACCATGTTTCTCTCGTCTTGCAATCTTCATCTCCATTGCTTGGTGCCATAGGGAATAATTATGTTCGTCCAGTTTGATGCCAGTAGAGAAGGTGGAATTGTCTCCTTAAACGGTGACAATTTGAGTAGTTATATTTGATCCACCAGCACCCTTGGAAGCGTCCTCATGTGCCATTGTATGGGACCAAATAAAACTAGGCTATCTTTGTTCTGACTACACTGTTGTCGGTGAGCAGAAGACGGATTTTGTTGTCTCCCATGTGTGCGCCGCGTTTGCTGTCGACAGCTACTCCACCGTTGGCCCCTATCTTCACAATCCCAGATCTGGCGCACGATGTTGGGAGGGCCGGTCGGCTATTCAAGTGCCCAGATCTGGATCTGGATGTTGGGAGGGGCTGTTTGCCCTATAGCTTGACCGTCCCGAGAAACCAACCCTTTCTCGCTGAGCTGATGATTTCTGCAACTGCACTCTTCTTTCTTGCTGAAGAGAAATCGTTGCCAGCAATTCCTACAATCCTCTTCGCCGTTGCTGCAAGGGGAGATCTGATGTCCGATCGGAGAAGAAGAAGGGTCCGGCTTGTAGAGTCCTAGCTGCTGTTCTGCTCACCAATAGATCCGTAGATCTATTAGGAGATCTGGTGCTGCCGATCTCTCTTCTTTCTGGCATGTCTGGCGGTGGGGATTCAGATCTGTCACCGGTGTCTGCTTGTTTCCGGCTGAATCTCCACTGCCATGATGATGTTGAAGATTGAAGACTGCTATTTGCGGAAGAGTGTTGCTGTTCCGGCGTCCTCGAATTGCAGCTATGTACGCCGTTCGCAGGCGCTGGTCCCTCTGTTCAGATCTGGCTATGGAACCGATCTGAGAAATCAGATTTGGGTTCGGCCTCTCAGCGTTTCCTCTGTTCAGATATGACTATGGAACCGATCTGAGAAATCAGATCTGGGTTCGGCCTCTCAACACCGGCTCTGGTTCCTTTGGGCGTTGGAGACACTCTTCAATCGTTGTCTAAGAAATCCCCCACCGATCACTGATGAGAAAAAGATTTGGGGGAATCAGATCTGAGAAATCAGAACCGACGGGAGGCAGAACGGACTGAGATCTTCATCTCAAATCAGTCTTTGACCGAAATGGATTGTTTGGAAAAACAATGGATCGAGTTGATGCTCTGATACCATATCAGAATGGGTAAGAAAATTATATTTCTTAAATGAATTGATGTCATGTTTACAATGTATGTACATAGATATATAACCAAAATACAAAGGATGGAAAGTCCTATTCTAGGAAACAATATATATGGCTGTAAACATAGAGAATAATAATGATCCTATAACAACTCATTTGACATTATACGTCAAAGATCAATGGATTTTTCTTAGTCAAATTGTGTCAATTTGATTTCGAAAATGAAGTACACCACATATAGAACTCATCTGACCAGTTGGTGTTTAAAATTGGAATAAAAACCAATCCCTTTTCAAATTCGTAACTTACATTTTCTGCTCCGTCACTGTCTTCAACTGACTATCTGCAGTGCTGGCCCTGAGATTGCCTAAAATTTCAGGGACCCTAGGCTAGATTGTAAGATGGGGCCCTACTTCAATTAGTATCCTTTTTTTTGGGGGCCTTGATATACCCTGAAATTTTAGGGGCCCTAGGAGGCGGTCTAGGCCACATATAACCAGGGCCGACCTTGACTGTCTGATGAAGACAGGTCTCAGAACCTTGATTAGAAGTTCTGAAGTCTAGAGCTTGGAAGTTCCGAAGCCCAGACTTCGGACGTTTCGAAGCTATAAAGGCCTAACTGTTATTTTATTGGAAACCAGTTCGGATGGACTGAGAATGGAACTCAGTCGATCTGAATCATCATATGGCCTTCTATAGTTTCTGTAACACCCCGGATTTTCAAGTTATGAATATATATGGAAATTGTCCATTTAATTTATGAATTAATGGAGATAGACCTTAGATGGGTAAGGAGTTGTGTCAATTGCCCAATTAAGGCCCAACGGATTATGGATAATGATCAATTGAAATCAATGGGTAAGATTTATTTAATTGGGTCAAAGTTGTCAATTGAGTCAAATGCCCAATTGGGACCCAATGGGTCATGGTTGACTTGGTCGACCACCAAGTGAGTTCAAGATTAATTAAATTGTGGCTGAATTAAATTGGAAATGGAATCAAGTAATTGAGTTGATTTTAAGTGAGTTAAATGAGTTGAATTAAAGATATGAGTTGAGTTAAAGAGATGAGTTGAATGGGAAGTTGATGATGGGACTTTCATTTTAAGTGAGTGGAGTGGGAAGATGGAGAGTTGTATCTCATAAGACTAAATCTAAAGTGTACACACATTGGGGACATGAGAGTTCCATCTCATGGGATAAAACTCCAAAGGAAGCATTAAATGAGGAGGTGAAGAGTCATGGGAGTTACAAAAGGGCATCAACCAAAAGACACCACCCTTGGCCGACCACTTTCATTGAACAAGACAAGACTTGGTTATCATCTCACTCTCTCCTTCTCTCACTCAAGGCTGATCCCCCTCTCAAAGACAAAGGAGAAAGGACTTAGAGTTTTCTATCTCAAGCTCCTCTCCCTCTCTCAAACCTACATTCTTTGGCCGAACCCTCTCCTTGGGTTTTCATCTCAAGACCTCTAAAGCTCACTCTCGGCCAAAGATCAAGGAGGAAGAAGAGGCTAAGGAGGGAGAAGATTGGAGGAGCAAGAAGGAGTGAAAGAAACCCAAGGAGTCGCGGAATCGGTAAGTACTTGATAAGATGTTATAAGTAAGAAAAGATGGTCAAGGAACATGGTTCGGCCATTGCATGGCCGAACCCTAATCTTATTATGGCTAAGGACTTTATGCATGAACTTGTATGAAATGGTGGATGATCAAGGATCATAGTTCGGCCCTTGCATAGCCGAACCCTAATTGTTGTGTATATATGGAAAAGATCTCATGCATGCCTAAGATAAGGTATTATGATCAAAGATCATGGGTTGGCCTTGCATGACCAAAACCTAAGGTTGATATGCATGGACCGTTAAGGACAAAAGAAGGGTTAGATGAGGTTCGGCCATGATGTATGGCCGAACCCCATCAAAGGATCAATCATGTAGGTATGATTTATTTTAAAGGAAATAATGAACCATAGGGTTCAGCCATGGTGTATGGCCGAACCCCATGGAAGGGTGTTAATGATTTTAAAGAGGTTCTAATGGATGTATGTTAGTAATTTTAAAGGGTTTAAATAAGGGAAATAATGGAGGAATGTTAATGGTGGTAAATGGGTCTAAATGATCTAAAGGGTGAAGAACCATGGAACATGGGTTCGGCCATGGTGTATGGCCGAACCCCATGGAGAGATTTGATGAACTTGGATGTTTGGACCATGAAAATGATGGGGGAATGTTGGTAATTTTAATAAGTTTTAAATATGGTTAATGATGATCTAAAAGGATGAACCTAAGTGTATGATTAAACCCCCCATGGAGGGACTTGGTTTATGGACCTAAGATTGTAAATGAATTAAAGGAGTAGATGGGAAATAAGACATCATGGGTTCGGCCATGGTGTATGGAGATCCACACTCTGTCGGGGTGTCCGTAAAACATTCGTGAGGATACCTTGATGAGGAGTTTCCATCAAGAGGAAGACCTTGGTGTGCATTATCCACCAAGAGGTAACCGGAGTCCACGCTCTGTCGGGGCGTCCGAAAGGCATTCATGAGGATACCTTGATGAGGAGTTTCCATCAAGAGGAAGACCTTGCTGAGGAGTTTTCCATCAAGAGGATACTATGTGTTTGAGATATGGATGATGGGTCAGACTCATGGCATATGACACCCATGGCATGGCATTGAATCAGCATGATTATGATCTCTATTATCATGCAATGTTTCTGGTTTTTATCTGTATGATTGGATCTCTATTATCATACACTGTTTTAGATACGATACTTTACCAGTACGGTATGATGTATTATATCTGGATTTTTAATACTAACCCATGTGTTTGACCCTACTTGGAGTACTTACTGGGCGCGTTGTCTAACGCCCTACTTCTACCTTAGATGGTGACACAGGAAATGGACAAAGCGAAGGACGTGATCGGAGCCAAGCTTAGGCGCTTGGATGTTTTAGTTTCGTTTTATTTAAGTTACTCATAGACAGTGTAGTTTGAGTAACTAACATTCGTGACTGTAATAACGTAGATATATTTGCTATGGTTTGAATGTTAATTTTGGATATTTTAACTTAAGATAATTATTGAAAAGTGATGGACTTCTTTGCTATCTAAAATGGAATAGAATTATTATTCTATTATAAATTATGCATCTATGAATTATTGCGCATGTTTAACTTGAGTACGTGTGAACCGTTTTAGTGGACTTGGTCCACTCACACGTATGGTTGGCCAGTTAAGGGTCAGGCTTTAGAAGCTTGGACTTAACTCCTATCTTGGCGTCCCGCTCTCTCTCACTCTTCTATTTAAAAAAAAAAAATAGGCTCTGATTTTCGACGAGTGAAAAAGGGCTGGGCATTATAGTTTCTACCTTCGGATGATCCGAACATATAGAACTTCAGCAATTCCGAAGTTAAAGGTGCAGATGTTCCGAAGCCCGATCACTTTATGCTCTCTGGTTGTGGACATCTCCAACGATTCGAGGATGTACCTTAGAAATGTCGGAACCCACTGAAGTTCGGAAGTTCTGAAGGAATAGTAACAAGTTCCGATGGACCCATTTAATAATTTTAAAATTGGAAATCAATGGGATTTAAATTCAAATTCAAAAATCTAATTTTGTGTTTTTACTTTATGCGTTGTGTGCTTATTTCTGCATTTTATATTTACAACATTTATTTACTTTTCTGTCAACCTTCTTAGCCCAAAACATGATTAACTAATAGACTTCTGTTTGGACTAGTCCATGGGCTTTTTGTCATTTTCTTTCAGTTCACCGTCTTGGTCCGCATACCTAACTCACTAACTAGCTGACACTCTAAGTCTATATTCAGACTGGTCCTAAAGGCTATTTACTTTCCTGCAATTTTACTTTACTGTACCTTTTCTTTTAAGCCCTTTCAGTTCTATTTGAACTGGTCCTATAGGCTATTTATTTCGTCTGCTCAGTTTTATTTTGGAACTGTTCAGTGGCCCCCCTTCTAAGAGTTTTTCGTACATACTCGGTTTATTAGAGGCTCAACCTTAGCCCTAATTGAAGAATAGCTCTAAATACTTGTCGAACGGAAGATGCTTATTTACATTCCTGCATTTTACTTATTTATTTACTTTTCTGCAATTTACTTTACTGTTTTGTACCCTTTGGGTTAAACTGTCAATATTCACCCGTGGCTATCGCCCGGGAATACTCGAGACCAGAGACTAAGTACTTTTATTTACTTTTCTGCTTTTAAAACACCATGTCTTGGGTGTTATTTTCTTTTATTATGTGTTTTTTTTACCGAATCACACCTTTTACTGAATTAACTAAAATGGATTAAGTAAGCGTAGTTGGACTCACAACCATTTCCAAGCTTTTCTCATAAATAATCACTAGGATTTAAAACTAATAATATAATCACGTGTATTTTACTTTTGATGATAATTTACACGCCTTTTATCTTTTACAGTTACTTCGTTAAAACTCGTCGGAGTACGGTGAGGAGCTTCAACTACACCTTTTATTTTCAAATGCATTTTATATTGCATCTATACTCAATTTGGAAACCTTTAACTCTATGATAATTGTAGGACCCATGGATATAATAACGATGGAAAAAACTAATTGAGACCAGAATGCGAGATCTGACATAGCTTACTTGAAAGGGATATTGATGTTTTAACTGTTAGAACGTAAGCGTATAATGGTGTCAGGAAGCCAAGACCTATTAGTCTATAAACGCAGTATGGGACCCGGTTATGTGTCTAGAGATTAATAAGTTAAATAAATTTGATGAAAACGCGTAGACATTAGTAATCAATTCAAATTACTGTATATTGTATATTGTGTTGTTATATATAACTTTGTGCAGTGCTTATAAAATTAGTTATACCGGTCTTGAAACCGGTACTGCAAAATTGCTTCATGACCAGATTCAATCTGGTATTCTCCTGTGTGAAACCCTATGCAAAAAAGGCACATGGAATGATAGATGAATGATGTAGGAGCAAACATATAAAACTTCACCCTGGGGGTCGAGTCGTCACAGAACATAGGTTGTGATGTTCTCTCTTATATTTGTCATATTGATTTGATTTATCCTCGGGCTACGGGGAGATTATGTGTAACACCCCGCCCTTTCCGAGAATTTCAGAGTCTAATTTTTTTTTTTTTTTAAATAAACATCGGAAGAGAGCGGGCGGCGTCACAACGCGAGTTAAGTTCAGACTACCCAAGTCTGAACCTTAACTGGCCACCCATGTGTACATGGAATAGACCATAATAGTGAATCACACATGGAACTAACATCAACATGCGGAATAATCTAGATAATTGCGGAATAGAAAGACGAGATAGCAAGTAACAGTCTTAAATATTAAATAACATAGATCAACCATCCACAGGTTATTATCCTAATCAAACCATAGCAAATAACGAATTATTACATGTCCAACAATAGTATTCAAATGACAGTAATATAACGTAATCCAAATCCATCATTAAAGCACTTAGGCTCAGCTCCCTCCTGGTCAATGACCTTTCCTTTCCCCTTGCTTGTACCTGCAATCTCCTCTGAGGATAGAATTAGGGCGTTAGATCAACGCCCCAGTAGTGTTTCCGAATAGGGCTACCACATGGTTAGTCAAAAACATGCAAATAGTATAATAATAAAACATGTGAGACAAAATTCCATAAAACATGCTATGTATGAAATGAACATGTAATGAGTCCCACCCATCACCATTCAACATAGCCATCACTTGACGGGATTCTCATCGTCAAGGTAACCCACAGTGGTCTTTCGGACGCCCCGACGGAGTGTGGCCTCCGGATTCCTCCTGATGGGATTCTCATCATCAGGGTACCCACAGTGGTCTTTCGGACGCCCCGACGAAGTGTGGCCTCCGGTTACAACACCATCATCCCATGCCATGCATGAGATGTCTATGCAAACATGTCATTTAGAAACATAACTTTACAATCATATAGGATATCAAAATCAACATAAAACAGCATATGGAATAGTGGTTACAATAAAGGTAGGAAACCTACTGAAGATTCACTTCAGTACTTGATCTTTCTTTCGCGTCACCCGGTCACGACTCGCACGTCGTTCAACTTCCGGTACCTTATCCATATAACAATCAATAAATCATACTATCACTTACTTGTTCATTCATATCTAAGACCCAACTACATCATGTGAGTCCTTTGATCAATCCCTTCGTTTGACTTGTATTCACAGATTTGCCATTGGTATAACCAATGTCTAATCTTGCTCATAATCAAAGTTCATAAAAGTAATCTACCTTAGTGGCTGGTTATTTACTTATCACTAAGTCCAAAGATAAATCCATATGTTTACTTAATCCAACTCATACAACCAAGTCATAATCTCCAACAAAACAATCTATGGGGTTCGGCCATTCATATGGCCGAACCCTATGATCCTCCTACACAATGATCCCATCATTTGTTTACAAGTTAGGCTCTACCATTTAGCCATATTAACTACAAGGTTCAGCTATCCCATGGCCAACCCAAAACAGCAAGCTTATTTCATTTAACATACATAGGAAAACCCATAAATCTTGGTCCATTCATCCCAAAGCTAGCCCCATGGGGTTTGGCCATGCACATGGCCGAACCCAATGGTTCTCTTGATCTGATTATCACCATGATCACTCATGGTTTAATCATGCTAATTCAACCATGATCAATACATGGTTCAGCCATCCAAAGGCTGACCCAAATCAGTAACCATAACCCTAAGTAAACAAAATAAAAACCATAAAGCAACCCATGGGGTTCGGCCATTCACATGGCCGAACCTCATGGCTCTTTGGGATTCAATTCTTCTATTAATCTTTCATCATTTATCCTGTATCTTAGGCATAAAAACAGCAAACCTAATTCTATTTAAACTCCTATAGAAACCCCATGGTATTGCATGGTTTCTAACTCTTTGATTTCACAACAATCATCAATCTCTTTCATGGGGTTCGGCCATTCAAGTTGGCCGAACACTATGTCCATGAATTGATCCTTCAAACATGCATTAGGTGTTATTTAAATCATGCAATATCAGTACCCTTTTGCTGCCCTTATATCTCTTAGAAACCCTCTAATTAAATTCATCCAAACAGTCCATAAAAGTCCATGGTTTCCATGTTTCCCAACATGAAAACCAAGATTCTTTTACATGGGGTTCGGCCCTCCATGGTGGCCGAACCCAATGGTTATGTTTACTGTTTTTAAACCTCAGATAATCATGTAATAACAGTAAATAAAAATCAGGTTTTACCTTTCAAACAAACATCCAAAATCAACACAACTCCATGGGATTCGGCCATCCAAGATGGCCGATCCCCATGGTCCATTTTTTCCAATTTTAATCCACTGATTTAGACCACATAACTTCCACCTTTTCTGATATCCAAACCCATGTTTTAACCCTCTTTAAAACATGTATTTTAAATCTATTACAAACATCTAACATCAGTCCCAACTTATATGGTTTTAACTTCTAAAAACCATCAAAACTAGCCACTTGTTTTCATGGGGTTCGGCCATGCTAAGTGGCCGAACCCAATGGTCCATTTCCATCTTTTAATCCACTGATTTTAGACCATATAAACTTCAGTCCCTATGTCAATCAGATCCATGTTTTTTAACCATTCTAAAACATGTATTTAAATCTTAAATCAAAACCAAAAACAGTCCACAAAATCCATGGTTTTCATGTTTCAAAACATGAAAACCAAGCCATCTCTTACATGGGGTTCGGCCCTCCATGGTGGCCGAACCCAATGGTTATGTTTTTACCATTTTAAATCCTTCATAATCAAGGTTAAACACTGGTGTATTCGGCCATGACCATGGCCCAATACATACCCCACTTTATTAATCCAAAAGTCCATGAAACACTTACCAAATTCCAAGCTCTTGTCTTGCCTTTTGATCCTTGCTTCCTTTCCTTCTTATTTCCTTCTTCTTTCTTAATTCCTTGCTGGTTTAAGCTTGAATAATTGATGCTAAAAACCTCTGCTGTTCCACTTAAGCAAATGAATTGGAGAGAGGGAGAGAGAGATGGAGAATCTTGGCTTTTCAATGGTGAAAAATGGCCAAGATGGTGTTTGTTTCCTTTAATAATTCAGCCCTCAAAACCCCTCCACTTCCTCATCAATTCTTGCCTAAACCAATGGGACACTTGCTGCCAACAAATGCACCCATTGGCATTCCAACATTGAAGGCTTGGGGTTTCCAAATGGAATAGAAACCCCCCATATTCCATTTAATGTTTTGCATGAAACTCTCCATAACAAGTCCCCAAAGTGTGGGACTTATTTTGGTTTGTTTGAGATCACCACACCTCCTCATATTCCACTTAACTCACTGAATTTTCAGCCCATTTGACTTCCATTTTTGACTCACTCAACTCAATGTCCAACTCACTATAATTAATGCATTTCATTCAATGCACATGAGTTAACTCAACCCTTGATCTAATTCCAACTCACTTCAGTTCCACTCAACTGATTTAACTCGTGTTTTAGCTCCCTAGAGGGTCCACACGGTCAACCATAGTCAACTCGACCCGTTGGGTCCACTTTTAGCTCCTTGACCCGTTTTTGACTCCATGACCCAATTATGGTATTTTGGTCATTTCTAATTGGTTTTTACATATGGATCAAGCCTACCCATTTTTTCTCACTTGATTTCCAATCAAATAGGCTTAACCCCATTTAATTTAAAATCACAAAGCGGTCAAATAATCCAGTAAGACCCGATGGGTCCCATTTGGGCCCTTTGACCCATTTAGCCATTTTCGACCCAATTGATGTAAATTACCCATCCAATCAAACTTGACATTCATAATGTGCTCATATGATCTTAATTTGAGCAATGGGCCATACCATTTCCTTACTTAACATCACAAAATAATTAATTTAAACATCAGGGCATTTTCGTAATTTATCCACTTCATTGAGAAATTACCCATCCAATCAAACTTGACATTCATAATGTGCTCATATGATCTTAATTTGAGCAATGGGTCCCACTATTTCCTTATTTACAATCACATTTATTGAATTCACCAATCCAGGGCATTTTGTAATTATTCCAACCGTTGAGAATTCTTTGACCCAATTAACCATTTTGACCTAATTTGATGTACATTACCCATCCATTATAATTTGACCCTTATAATATGTTCATAGGATCTTAATTTGAACAATGGGCCCCACTATTTTCTCATTTAACATCATAATTAATAAATTTACCAATCCAGGGGCATTTTCGTAAATATTCATCTTATTGAGAAATCGGG
This sequence comes from Chimonanthus praecox, assembly GCA_022113865.1. NCBI lineage: Eukaryota > Viridiplantae > Streptophyta > Magnoliopsida > Laurales > Calycanthaceae > Chimonanthus > Chimonanthus praecox. Next base: position 55,690,438 of record CM039087.1, on the reverse strand, counting down.
GTGTTACAATATAACCCTCTTTTTAAAATTTTCGTCCCGAAAATCGAGCGAAGTAGGGTTCTAAACGATTCCATAAATATCTCAGAGTGTGCTATTCTTATTTCCGATTTCAATTTCCCAAGTGACTTCTTCATTACCATGTCGATCCACACCACTTTGACAAATTGAATCGCTTGGTTCCGTAACACCTTTTGTTCTGTCTCATGTTATATCTTTTTCTCGTGAGCCATTTGTGATCTCACACAGATCAATCTACTTTGTTTCACTTTACCTGTTCTCATAGTATTTTCCATACGTACCTGCTCAATATGTTCTTTCATCTACTCTCCGTGTGAGGTAGTCTGTCAACACGAACCTATGCTCAAAGCTTTTTCTGATTCCATTTTAACTAGGTTTCTAGTTACATTCTCCTGGAATTCCATTAGCTAACTACAGAGCCAGGTGATCAGTCTAACTCGGCAGTCGTCCATAGTTTCCCATTCAAGTTTCACTAGACACCTATATTTTCCGTTGAGTATATCTCCAAATTTAAACACATCTTTCTTTGCACATAAGTCTCTATGTGACTAACAACTTTTGTTCCAACTTCCACGATACCAATTCCCGGCATCAATCCAAACCATCATGGGAATAATCACCCATGGTTAAATACATCCGTCCCTGGTGTTTCGCTTTCAGTAAATATCATCTATCCCTGTTTTATAATCATCCATGAATATAACCCCTATGGGTATAATCCATTCATGGTAACAATCCATCCTTGGTATTACTCTGTCCAGGAGCATCATCTAAACACAGTTACTAACCACCCATGAATATAACCCACCTATGGGTATAATTCATTCATGGAAACCATCCATCCTTGGTATCACTCTGTCCATGAGTATCATTTATGTATGATTAATAACTATCCATGAAATAACCCACCTATGGGTATAATCCATTCATGGAAACCATCCATCCTTGGTATCACTTTGTCCATGAGTATCATTTATGTATGATTAATAACTATCCATGAAATAAACCCACTTATGGGTATAATCCATTCATGGAAACCATCCATCCTTGGTATCACTCTGTCCATGAGTATCATCTATCCATGATTTAATATCCGTAAGAACAACATTCAAATGAATCACTATAAGACTGTGGTAACCATATCAAATCACAATTATATCCTGACCCCTTGCAAGACTTAGGGCTCATGACTTACCAAGCAGAAGACCCACGTCCAACGTGATCCGGTCTACCTCGCCCTGCATCCCTTCACCTCATAGGTGATTCAGTCAAGCTCTAAGACGGTCACTCCGCGTCTGACGAAGCTAGTACCCCCCCACCAGGTAAAATAGTACCTAGCTCTGCGCATTCTAGCACATCTAGTGTGCCAAACAGTCGTGAGAGTGCCCTCCAGCGCGTAGCATGCGAGGGACCCACTCCTCAATGGTAACCCTACGGGACCAAGTCTCCGTAATTCGTATCGAGTTTCCCACAGTCTCAATCAATATCACGTGAGGGACGCACCCATACCACATCTCAATATACTCCAATAACTTATTCACATACATCTCAGTGTCAAAGTCTTCATGAACTCCTAAAGTTGCATACTTTATTGAAAATCATTTAAACTTCCATCACCATACAAGGATTGATAGGGTAAAACAAACCCTTAGAATCACAAAATACACCCTTACAAAATATTTCCATTTCCCTAACCTTTCTTTCTACCTCTTAACCTAGTCTTCCGTAGAAGACCCTGCATCATCGTCAAAGAAATTGTCAGGGCATGTCATCGACACGTGCCCCAACACTCCGCACGTCAAACAGGGTATTTTCCCGGTCCTCCAATGTAAGGACAATTAGTCCTCTCCTTCCCGTGCCCGTGCAGTCCACAAACAGGGCAAATGACCTCAAGGAGGTAGGGGCAGTAAGTACAATTGTGCCCCTCCTGATTGCACAACTCGCACATATACCCGGGCTCTGTCTCCCCTACAAATTCTCTTATGTTTGGGACATATTCCTCATCCTCTTCGGGTACAAAGGCCCCAACATTGTACTCGGGCGATCTTACCTGCATGTCCTGACTGTTTTCAACTTCATTGATGAAGTTTGGTATGCTAGCATCGTCGGAAGAAGAAACTAGGTCTATCGGACAGCTAGGTGTCCCTTTGTCCCACAACTCGGTGTACTCTATGTTGCTCGTCATATCTGTATCACAGCAACAAAAACATATCAATAACAACTATAAATCAAAAAACTAATCATTGTTTTGGGGAATTTTCCCTAATCAACATCTTGTACTTCTTGTTTGGGGATTCTTCCTATGTATCATAAATGTCTCGTGTTTGAGGAATTTTACCAAATAAACATCTTGTGTTTCTTGTCCTTGGGGAAAATTGCCAAATAAGCACTCTTTGTATTTCTTTGTTTTTTGGGGAAACTTCCTAAGTATCATTTGTTTGTTTCTCCATTTGGGGATATCGGGGAAGTGTTTCCTATGTTGCTATGTTTGGTATATCCATTTATATTGACTTTACTTCCTTTGCTATCTTTGTTGTTCTCAGATTGATTGTTCAGTCTGAATCTACGAAGTAAATTAATCCGGCCCCCAGTCAGCGGACTCCGAAGAGTCGGTCAGTTGGGATTCTTATCCGTCAGTGAGACATGAAACCGTCTTAATCTTACTTCGGAAGATTCAACTTCCCGTTTCGCTCTGATACCAACTGTAACACCCCGCCCTTTCCGAGAATTTCAGAGTCTAATTTTTTTTTTTTTAAATAAACATCGGAAGAGAGCGGGCGGCGTCACGACGCGAGTTAAGTTCAGACTACCCAAGTCTGAACCTTAACTGGCCACCCATGTGTACATGGAATAGACCATAATAGTGAATCACACATGGAACTAACATCAACATGCGGAATAATCTAGATAATTGCGGAATAGAAAGACGAGATAGCAAGTAACAGTCTTAAATATTAAATAACATAGATCAACCATCCACAGGTTATTATCCTAATCAAACCATAGCAAATAACGAATTATTACATGTCCAACAATAGTATTCAAATGACAGTAATATAACGTAATCCAAATCCATCATTAAAGCACTTAGGCTCAGCTCCCTCCTGGTCAATGACCTTTCCTTTCCCCTTGCTTGTACCTGCAATCTCCTCTGAGGATAGAATTAGGGCGTTAGATCAACGCGCCCAGTAGTGTTTCCGAATAGGGCTACCACATGGTTAGTCAAAAACATGCAAATAGTATAATAATAAAACATGTGAGACAAAATTCCATAAAAACATGCTATGTATGAAATGAACATGTAATGAGTCCCACCCATCACCATTCAACATAGCCATCACTTGACGGGATTCTCATCGTCAAGGTAACCCACAGTGGTCTTTCGGACGCCCCGACGGAGTGTGGCCTCCGGATTCCTCCTGATGGGATTCTCATCATCAGGGTACCCCACAGTGGTCTTTCGGACGCCCGACGAAGTGTGGCCTCCGGTTACAACACCATCATCCCATGCCATGCATGAGATGTCTATGCAAACATGTCATTTAGAAACATAACTTTACAATCATATAGGATATCAAAATCAACATAAAACAGCATATGGAATAGTGGTTACAATAAAGGTAGGAAACCTACTGAAGATTCACTTCAGTACTTGATCTTTCTTTCGCGTCACCGGTCACGACTCGCACGTCGTTCAACTTCCGGTACCTTATCCATATAACAATCAATAAATCATACTATCACTTACTTGTTCATTCATATCTAAGACCCAACTACATCATGTGAGTCCTTTGATCAATCCCTTCGTTTGACTTGTATTCACAGATTTGCCATTGGTATAACCAATGTCTAATCTTGCTCATAATCAAAGTTCATAAAAGTAATCTACCTTAGTGGCTGGTTATTTACTTATCACTAAGTCCAAAGATAAATCCATATGTTTACTTAATCCAACTCATACAACCAAGTCATAATCTCCAACAAAACAATCTATGGGGTTCGGCCATTCATATGGCCGAACCCTATGATCCTCCTACACAATGATCCATCATTTGTTTACAAGTTAGGCTCTACCATTTAGCCATATTAACTACAAGGTTCAGCTATCCCATGGCCAACCCAAAACAGCAAGCTTATTTCATTTAACATACATAGGAAAACCCATAAATCTTGGTCCATTCATCCCAAAGCTAGCCCCATGGGGTTTGGCCATGCACATGGCCGAACCCAATGGTTCTCTTGATCTGATTATCACCATGATCACTCATGGTTTAATCATGCTAATTCAACCATGATCAATACATGGTTCAGCCATCCAAAGGCTGACCCAAATCAGTAACCATAACCCTAAGTAAACAAAATAAAAACCATAAAGCAACCCATGGGGTTCGGCCATTCACATGGCCGAACCTCATGGCTCTTTGGGATTCAATTCTTCTAATCTTTCATCATTTATCCTGTATCTTAGGCATAAAAACAGCAAACCTAATTCTATTTAAACTCCTATAGAAACCCCATGGTATTGCATGGTTTCTAACTCTTTGATTTCACAACAATCATCAATCTCTTTCATGGGGTTCGGCCATTCAAGTTGGCCGAACACTATGTCCATGAATTGATCCTTCAAACATGCATTAGGTGTTATTTAAATCATGCAATATCAGTACCTTTTGCTGCCCTTATATCTCTTAGAAACCCTAATTAAATTCATCCAAACAGTCCATAAAAGTCCATGGTTTCCATGTTTCCCAACATGAAAACCAAGATTCTTTTACATGGGGTTCGGCCCTCCATGGTGGCCGAACCCAATGGTTATGTTTACTGTTTTTAAACCTCAGATAATCATGTAATAACAGTAAAAAAAATCAGGTTTTACCTTTCAAACAAACATCCAAAATCAACACAACTCCATGGGATTCGGCCATCCAAGATGGCCGATCCCCATGGTCCATTTTTTCCAATTTTAATCCACTGATTTAGACCACATAACTTCCACCTTTTCTGATATCCAAACCCATGTTTTAACCCTCTTTAAAACATGTATTTTAAATCTATTACAAACATCTAACATCAGTCCAACTTATATGGTTTTAACTTCTAAAAACCATCAAAACTAGCCACTTGTTTTCATGGGTTCGGCCATGCTAAGTGGCCGAACCCAATGGTCCATTTCCATCTTTTAATCCACTGATTTTAGACCATATAAACTTCAGTCCCTATGTCAATCAGATCCATGTTTTTTAACCATTCTAAAACATGTATTTAAATCTTAAATCAAAACCCAAAACAGTCCACAAAATCCATGGTTTTCATGTTTCAAAACATGAAAACCAAGCCATCTCTTACATGGGGTTCGGCCCTCCATGGTGGCCGAACCCAATGGTTATGTTTTTACCATTTTAAATCCTTCATAATCAAGGTTAAACACTGGTGTATTCGGCCATGACCATGGCCCAATACATACCCCACTTTATTAATCCAAAAGTCCATGAAACACTTACCAAATTCCAAGCTCTTGTCTTGCCTTTTGATCCTTGCTTCTTTCCTTCTTATTTCCTTCCTTCTTTCTTAATTCCTTGCTGGTTTAAGCTTGAATAATTGATGCTAAAAACCTCTGCTGTTCCACTTAAGCAAATGAATTGGAGAGAGGGAGAGAGAGATGGAGAATCTTGGCTTTTCAATGGTGAAAAATGGCCAAGATGGTGTTTGTTTCCTTTAATAATTCAGCCCTCAAAACCCCTCCACTTCCTCATCAATTCTTGCCTAAACCAATGGGACACTTGCTGCCAACAAATGCACCCATTGGCATTCCAACATTGAAGGCTTGGGGTTTCCAAATGGAATAGAAACCCCCCATATTCCATTTAATGTTTTGCATGAAACTCTCCATAACAAGTCCCCAAAGTGTGGGACTTATTTTGGTTTGTTTGAGATCACCACACCTCCTCATATTCCACTTAACTCACTGAATTTTCAGCCCATTTGACTTCCATTTTTGACTCACTCAACTCAATGTCCAACTCACTATAATTAATGCATTTCATTCAATGCACATGAGTTAACTCAACCCTTGATCTAATTCCAACTCACTTCAGTTCCACTCAACTGATTTAACTCGTGTTTTAGCTCCCTAGAGGGTCCACACGGTCAACCATAGTCAACTCGACCCGTTGGGTCCACTTTTAGCTCCTTGACCCGTTTTTGACTCCATGACCCAATTATGGTATTTTGGTCATTTCTAATTGGTTTTTACATATGGATCAAGCCTACCCATTTTTTCTCCACTTGATTTCCAATCAAATAGGCTTAACCCCATTTAATTTAAAATCACAAAGCGGTCAAATAATCCAGTAAGACCCGATGGGTCCCATTTGGGCCCTTTGACCCATTTAGCCATTTTCGACCCAATTGATGTAAATTACCCATCCAATCAAACTTGACATTCATAATGTGCTCATATGATCTTAATTTGAGCAATGGGCCATACCATTTCCTTACTTAACATCACAAAATAATTAATTTAACATCAGGGGCATTTTCGTAATTTATCCACTTCATTGAGAAATTACCCATCCAATCAAACTTGACATTCATAATGTGCTCATATGATCTTAATTTGAGCAATGGGTCCCACTATTTCCTTATTTACAATCACATTTATTGAATTCACCAATCCAGGGGCATTTTTGTAATTATTCCAACCGTTGAGAATTCTTTGACCCAATTAACCATTTTGACCTAATTTGATGTACATTACCCATCCATTATAATTTGACCCTTATAATATGTTCATAGGATCTTAATTTGAACAATGGGCCCCACTATTTTCTCATTTAACATCATAATTAATAAATTTACCAATCCAGGGGCATTTTCGTAAATATTCATCTTATTGAGAAATCGGGGTGTTACATTATGAATGTCTGTAATAATTTAGTTTCAACACTTTACTTTACCAGTTATGATATTAATATGCTGAAAATGATATACATGACCTATGCTATGCATTTCCACGAGGGGATATAGGAATGCATGATAGATTGAGTAAGGAAATATTATATTGAGTGTATATGGATATATTGCTTAAAAGCTAATTTAATCCATAATGGTAAGTGCTAAGGAGATTGCCTTCATGCACTATGTGGAGTTTGGACCATGTCATGTAGCAATAAAAAGCTCTTGCTATGTGCAATATTTTGACCATGTCGGGACTTAATGCATTATGGACTGGATGAAACACCAGTTTACGTTGTGAAACTAGTGTAGATTGCGTGATGATTAAAGACAAGTCTACATGTTAATGAAAGAAGCATGCATATAAAAATGTTAAAGATTAACCATTTTTAGGGTATTGACCCAGAATATTAGAAAGACATGATAATTGTATGATAATCTGATGATTTACAGTATATGTGATATTATGATTATTGTTGAATACTCTTCATTGGGCTGTTAGCTCATATCCCTTATATTATAGGATTAATGCCTGAGGAGGGAATTGATGAACCCCCACTGCTGTCTTAGGAGATGAACTCCATAAACTCCATTATATTTCCCGCCAACGGGGAATATGTTTATTATGTTTACTTTCATGTAAATGATGTATTGTTAATAATTATGCCTCTTGTGGTATAAAAACCTAAGCATGTAATAACCACTGTGTTTTTAGTATGCTACTCCGATGGTTAATGTGTAAGTATTTATGTAATGTATATTTTTATGTGGGGAGTTACGGTACATGTTTGAGTCCACGTGTGATATTTTCTATTTGGACTTTAGATGAGACTGCGATAGAGGCCCATGGATTATCTCTATGTGTCATTATTTTAAAAAGAAAATGAGTCACGTTCTGGGTCCACTTCGGGTCAGGGACAGTTTTATATATGAACCAATGGGAATAGAATAGGATAGGTTGATTAAGTTCGGGTTTATCTAATTATTTATTATATTTTATTCTTATTTATTTTTAAAATTAAATGAAGTCAAAATGTGAAAATGATCATATTATTTGACAAAAAATAATACCATACCTTAGCATAACATGCTTTATATGTTGTGATGAGCACATGAAAATGACTATTTTACCCTTGTATTTGGACTAGTTAACCCTTGTTTTGTGTGTTTTAAATATGTTTAATAGAATTTTGGAAGTTTTATAAGATTTACAGGGAAATACAAGATATGAGAATTCAAATGGTGAATTTTGCATATTATGGGCATAAGTTGATATTTTTGGAAAGTTAGAATTTTTAATAATTATTTTACAACAATTTTAGGGGTTTTATTTGCAAATTAATTAATTCAAATCCATTTATGACAGTTTGGATTAATTTAGTCACCTTTAGAATTGAATGTAAGTGGTGAAATTATTAGCTTTTCCATACTTTGAAAGGCCAAATTATTAAGCCTATTAAAAAAGCCCATGAAAAAATCCACATATGTGAAGTCTATTTTCATCATCTCAAGATACATATGAGGAAATTCAAAATTTATAAATCATTATGAGAGGATTTTCAAATTTGCCAAGCAGATTAAGGAAAAAGAAACAAAATAAGAAGTGGAGAAAAAGAAGGAAGGTTTGATACAATCTCAGTATTTTGGCCATAACTTTCCACTCAGATGTTCGATTGTATTAATTCTTTTTGGGTTGGAAAGAAGACTATAAGGGGCTACAACTTTGTAGTTTACGATATCTCGTGATTCAGACGTTAACTAGGTAAAAAATGAACTGAAAGGTGATACATGTGTAAGAAACGGGATTTTGCACCCACTTTCCTTGCACTAATTTTACTCATTTTTACACCTCCTTGCCTCCTTTAAGCCATTCCATATTTAGCACAAACTATATCAGCCCTCCAAGTGTCCCTTGCTTTATTTAAATCTTTAAATCCAAGTAATTCACTCCACCTCCTTTCATCTATAAATATTATCCCTCTCCCATTGAGAAAATTGAACTTAGCCAGAGAATTGAAGGGTTGTGAAAAGGAGAGGAATTGAAGAGGAAGAGAGGAAAAGACCTTGGGGAATTTTCCATTGGGTTCATGAGGTCGGTGATTTAAATTTTCATTGTATTTTCTTGTCTTTTTAATTTCAAATTCCTTTGAGTTGTAATTGCAATTTCATGTTTTAATAATAAATTAAAGGTGTGCTAAAATATGAGTCTATGGTTTTCCAATTATTCAATTATTATGTGATGAAAGTTTAATTTTATTTTTATTCTTTTAAGAAGATTATTTGTTGGTTTAATTTAAAGTTTTTCAAATGAAATGCACTTAAATATTTAGATTAAATAGACTTCTTTCTTCGATCTAAGGCTCTTATTAAGATATCTCTTTTTAAGAGTGCACTGAAATATTTAGGTCTAGAGAAAAAGTTTAAATTCGATTTAGTCTAAGGTCTAATTTGGAATTTTTGAATTAATAACGTTCATGGATCTTATTTCTACAATAATTATAGATGAAAAATTTGAATGCATGATTGGTAATTTACGCGAGCTCTGTCGTCTAGGCCTTTATTTTATTTTCAAAATATGGAAAATAATGCCTCCTTGTTTCTTTGAACCAGCTCCACTGTAAATATGTACAGAGGTAATTTTAGATGTTTTTATTTTTATTTTTGTTTATAAATTCAAATTCTTGAAAATTGTGGAATTAGATTGGTAATTAATTAATTGCATCTTAATTTTTGTGTTCTAAGTTAGATTGAGACTATTTATAATTTTTAGATTAATTCCATCATCTCAATTGAAATTAGATAATTTTTTTATTTTCCATGAAAATTAGATCTTTTTAATTGTTAAATTCTATTTTTAGGTGTGATTTCTATTTTTGGACTTATTTTCTATTTTTAGAATATTTCTAAATTAAAATTAAATTTCCTAAATTAGAGAAATAATTCCATATTTGAGATTTATTTTCATGATTTTCTAAATTTCTAAAAATATATAATTTAATGGTGTGTTTTTCATTGATATATTTTCTTAAGTTCTGATGGGTTCGGCCTCGCACTCAAAAGCTATATTATAAATGGTTCATGAACTTACGAGTTATAAATTTAAAAAACAACATGTTGAAGTACATATGTTTAATTTATTGCTTATAAAAAAAATCTAGTTTTTTTTTTTTTATTTCATGCTAGTTTGGCTCAAAATCTTTACTCCAAGCCTACAGGTTTGTCTCTATCAGGTGCATGATAATTCATCGATTATCTCAATACCATGCACTGGTGTGTACAGTATCGCCTGACACACTTAAATATGACCCACAAAATGGGATGGTGGTAGTTAAATGAAGGAAGGATAGTAGTTGAAGATTCAGGTGGTTACTCCACCGCCTGAACAAAGCAAAAATTTATCTGCAACGGGAATATGCTCTGGGACAACAACCATTCAATCATTAAATGGCAATTATGCATTCCTAATTGTTGATCTTCTATATATATATACCCAATATGGACAAATTTGGTAAACAATTGTAAAAATCATTATATATGGACTGATTTTGTGGGTGATAAGTATTAGCAACAAATTTTCAGATCTTTTAACTCACCACTTCGACAAGGTACTCAATTTATCACGGAGATTCAAAACCAGTCAAAGAATAAAAAAAGTGACAGATCGAAGCCTCTACCAATTCTCTTCAAAAATAGGACGAGTTTTTTTTCAGGTGGAGGAAATAATGGTGGCATCAAAGGTTCAATCAAAAGAAATGAAGACAATTGGAAGCAAGTAAGATTTATGATCGAGGGAAGATGAGAGGACATCGATGAAGAGTTTAATGAAGTTGTCCAATTGATGCTCCAATGTGGCGATAAAATTGACGAAGCAAAAGAATCTCAAATTTCCACTCAAAAGCCTATCAAATCGATGAAGAAAAAGCATATGAACCTAGCATATTGACTCAAGGACCCACTTACGGTGTTTACATGCCCATACATCCACTTATATGACCCATATGTTTATGAGAGAGAAAATTTAGAGGATTCCTTGCTAAGGATATGGTCCTAAGGTCAATATAGGTGGCTGCGGTTTAAGTAGGTGAAGAATTCCTAAAAGCAAGTACAATAAAACTCGATAAATAAATGTTTAATAAATTAATAACCTCGTTTAAATAAAAAAATCTTCTAATCCCAACTCGGGCCAGTGTACTAAATTAATAACCTCGCTAAATGCATAAGATAATATTTTTTTGAAATCCTTAAGGGCCCAATGAAATATAAATTAATAATTGATGAAGTACATAAAAAATAGCAAACAAAAATTCATAATAATTTTTTTACTCCTTTCAAATGAGAAGTCATGGAAGAACAAGATCTGGAATTGTAAAGATTTGGAGTCTAAGAGTCTAAAACTAATGACTATTTATAGAGTTTATTTTTTATATACTTGAAACATCTTTATCTTCTACTTAAAACCTCTTTATCTTCTAAGGCACTAAGTTTTGACACCGCATCTTTTCCTTTTAGGAGTCTTTTTATCTTCTACAATTAATAACCATCTCTTCATTTTTAGAGTCTCTTGGGTTTCTATGTATTAACTTTTGACCACATCCATTGTTTTTGGATTTATGAGCCATACATGTACAAATAGTAGAAACATAATACTTACTCAAAATTAATAAATATTCATTAATCGATAAATTAATAAATTATTCATTTATCGATAATTTAATAACCCTGTTAAGATAATAATTTCTCTTGGTCCCAAGAGTATTATTTTATAGGGGTTTTACTGAGAATCTTGCTAAGTAAGTGGCAACTATTTTTGTTGTTTGTGATCAATGGATGAGATGTATTTGAATTTAAGTAGGTGACACATGTCAATCATCTAAAGATGACAATGCTGTAAATAAGTTTTGTAAAAACAATATAAATAGAGATGCATGGGCATCCATAGAGATAATCCCAAGCAAGAATTCTCCAATTGCTTTGAACAAGTTCTAGTTCTCTCCGTTTGTGGTGAGTGTCTTGGTCTTCTAGCTTCTAATTTGATTTTGCTAAGAAATTCCTTAGGGTTCTAGTTCAATTTTTGCTGTCATTGGGTGAATTTTGCTTCTACGTCCTTAGAATTGATTCAAGCAAATCAATTCTAGTTTTCTAGATTTTTTATTTTCTTTGGTAACTTTCACCGTGTTTAATTTTACCTAAGAAAGTTTCGACCTTATTCTTTTATTCGGTGAGAAATTGGGGTTTTAGTTCATCCAAGTGAAGCTCAATTTGCTCATCCAACCGAGGTGAGTGATCAATTGGTGCATCGAGTCGATGAATATTCGAGGATCCTCTCAGAATTTTTGAATTCTATGAGTTTGGGTTCTTTTGAATTCAAATTAGATTTAAGCCAGATTTTGCAAAATTCTATTTTTCTACGTTGGAGGTATAGGTAGGTGTTAAAATCAATCCTACCCTTTATCATTTGGTATATACATCCTCGTTTTCTTTTTTAGTTCAAGAATATCATTTTTAAGATTGAAATGAGAAAATATTCTTTTGAGTCGGGGTGGTAGAGGTGTCTCTGACCTGAACGAAACTCGACCCATATTGGAAATTACTATTTGAGAAATATATAATACACATACACATATATAATCCCTTAGTTTTAGCCCATATACCCCCACCCCAAATTCAAAGATTTTAGCCTATTGCCACTATTTTCCATAACTCAATGGCCCCACATGAAAGGGGAATTTTGTTGTTTTTATTATCTACAAAAAATAATATTTCATATGATTTTTTAAATTATTTTTTTATAAAAATTGGTTCTAATTGAGGCTAGTTTGCGTTGAATAAAATGAAATTTGAGTGAAGTCAGTAACAAAAAAAAAGATGATTCAGGCCAAATACAAAATCTATTATTGTCTATAGACAACGTAATCCGAATCCAATCCAACCTAATCCACTTCCACCCTTAGTGTAGTGGCAATTAGGGGGTGGCAGTTCTAACCCAACCCAAATTACACCTCACCTGTTGAAGGTAAACGGAGCATTACATGAGTCAAATCCAATCCAAACATGGGGACATCCAAATCTTGCCATTGTTCTTCAAATTAATAGTTTTCAATATTTAATCAGAGTTGTGGAAGATCAACAATTAATTTAACCACGATCGAAATAAGCATCCCATAACAGAGTCTCCATTCAACATTGTATAGATTTATCAAGCTAAACAAAACACAATTAAATTCTAAGGAGATAGGCATTCTAATCTCACCATTCACATACCCACAAAACTATCAAGCCTTAAACCAAATAAACAAGTCCCCACTTTCAAAGGCTTCAAACTAGCCAATCATAAAATAGACAAATACTTAATCCAATCAAATTAAAATTCTATCTAACACTTATTGTGTCTCAAAATAACAAAACCATAAATCAAAGTCTAATTGTCTCTAAAAAAAAAAATCAGCTAATTTTTAAATTTAAAAGCTTTAGAAATTTCCTAAGTCTACTTCTGAGCCTTGTGAAGCCCTAACTCTAGGGGATTTCTTATAATGTAAGAGATGAGTTCCAATGCACAGTGAAGAAAACAAATAGCACATAACATGTACCATACCATATTTGAATTTACCAGGCATTATCAAATTTAACATATATCAAATCAAACTATGCAAATAAAATATATGATATACAATAATGCAACGATATGATGCATTCTCCCATCCCATGCATCTCAACAAAACGAATCAAACGAATCAAAGCAAAGCTAAGCATAGCACATGTACATAAGTGGTCAAAGCCCATCGGCGGCTAGTGCATGCAATGGTCCAAAGACTCCCGGAAAGCGCTACAAAGGCTATAGACCTCTCACAAAGGGAAAACAACTACGAACAGAGGCCCATGCGAATCTGCACAATAAACGATCCGATGGCCACACAAAGGAGTGCAGGGCCAATGATACAAAAATAAAGGCTAAGCTTTCACATACCTGAAAGCAAGCCAGATTAGATTTTAGATTCATGTCATTGAAATCTTGTTACGTTATGATGTAACATAATTATTATCTCCCTCGCTTGAAGGAGGAGGGAGTGCTTAGTGCTCTCTGAACTTACTCAAGACCAATATCAATGAGACCAGTGATTTGAGAGAGACAAGTTATGAGTATCTCTAAATCATGGGCCGTATCCTCCATAGCTGGCCTACCTCAAAATACATGATGTTACTAGAGTTCTTCCAGTAACGGTGCCAATATCTCTCTCTCTCTCTCTAAATACTAAGCCCGTTTAGAATAGCATGAGTGATACAAGATAAGAGTAGCAATTCTACCAATTAATAAATTTTCATAGAGTGATTTACAAAAATCAACTCATGGATCACATCATCCTATGTAAAGGATGAAGGGGATAGAGTTCAATTCAGGTTCAACTATCGTCAAATTTGGTCAAACTATTGACATCAACATGATATCATATATAATATAAATTAATTAATAATAATTCAGTTAAAAATATAATAATATGTAAATAACTATAAAATGTAAAATGTTAGAATAATAAAATATTAATAATCACATTTTCATTAAAATATCTTGCAAACAATAATTGAATTTTTTTTTTTTAAACTGGTAAGTAGTATACAAAAGGGGGAGAAACTCCCAAAAGGATTTACAAAGGAGAGAGGCAAAGCTGCCTTAGAAGAAAATTACAAACTAGACGCAGAGCAGTCCAATCCCCATGAAAGACATAGAAAGGAAAAATCCCAGGCTAATCAGTAAGCCCACAAAACTGATCAAGGATCCCATACTTGGAGCAGTTGAGATTAGATTGTTCTCTGCAATGGGCCAAAGCTGTATCAGTACTCGCAGCAGTTGCCATAGAGATATGAATATGGAGCTTCTGGAGGTGTTGAAATATTGCATCAGTATGAATCCAAATGTTCCAGGGTGCATTGGAAGGATTAGACATGAGGACGAAGAGCTCTCTGTTGAAGCAATGCAGATAGTTCATAGACAGGCCAGAGTAATTAGCAACGGATGATACAGACTAACAGAAGACGAGCAACCTCATCATAGTGAGAGGTTTGTGCAAACTGCAAAGTGGTGATAAGCACCATGCCGGTGCTAAGATTTCAGGGGGCATAGGCAAACTCATAAGATGAGCCTTTTATATACTCACAAAAAATAAAATTAAACAATTTTTTTTTATAAAGTGTGAAACATCTAAATAAAATATCATGATCAAATTTATAACAAAGTATTATTTAAAATTCATTTTTTTCAGATTTTAAGGTGCAAAATTACTAATTAAATTACTATATTCAAGTTTTTTTAACATATCTTTTTCAATAGATAAGATAACTAATCTATTCAATCTTTCTCGTGACATCGTAAATCGAAGATAAGATTTTATCAGTTTTGAAAAGCTTCTTTCTGTAGAGACAATTGTAACTGGTATAGTCAACATTATTTTATAAGCAATCTATGTATTTGAAAAACAACACTTCATTCTTTTTATATAATTTAGTACTTCAGTTGTTTCTTTTACTTTTTTGGTACTGCAATTAGCATCCCTATTTTATTTTACATGCCAAATAGGTGAACGGTTGGTCGGTTGAGCTTATTATTTTGAGCCTATTTTACTGGGTTTAATTTCTAATTTTTGGGACCTATATAGAAAGGAGTTTTTGGACTTGGGATCTATCTATTTAGGGGTCTTACGCGACGGCCTAATCCGTCTATAGATAGGGCCGGGCCTGTAAAGCACCCAGAGCAGCAGTTGGAAGACCCATATGATAGGCAGCAAGGATAGTTCTACTATTTAGCAGCAGGTCCCAATATAAACAATGCAGCCACTGCTAGAAGGAAGATTTCTAACAGAGGAGGTAGTTGAATGCCCAGTAGGGGGATCAGGAGGAGGTGGATCGAAATGGGCAAAGAAAACACTACACATCTGATGCAGATCCTTTCTGGATAATAAAAAAAAGCACCCGATACCTGACATCAGATAGGATGGTGAAGGAAATTGCCTCAATTGTCTTCGATGAGTTGTTGAAGATCCTACTATTTCTTTCATCCAAACATGCCAAACGAGGACAGCGACCATCAGGAGGGCAACCAACTTCTCCAGCTGACCATTCCTTGAGTTGGCCAAATCCAAGGAATCACAAAGAATGTCCCTTGAAGAACTATTATGATTGAATTTGCTTTTCAATAGGTCCCATATGCAGTGAACAGTGGTGCAATGCAGAAGATGATTACTGGTCTCCGTTTCAGCATTGCAAAGAGTGCAGATTGGGTCAACTTGGATGCCCAACTTAAGGAGCAGTTGCTTTGTCTTGAGCCCTGAGTTGAGGTATAATCAAATATAAATAGAGTGGTGATTAATGTTAGGACCTGGGCTTTTAGCCAAAAAACTAACATGTTAGGTGGAGTGACCTAAGTCCTTTATAAACTAATAAATCTCCCTCTAAACTTCCAATGTGGGACTCGTTCGCAGCAGCCTCAACAATTCCCCCTTCGAACGAGGACCTCTGGTGGAGAGACAGACGTCGGTTATCTCATTCGCCTGGGGATCACCTGAGCCCACATGAGGTAGCTTCAGACCTGGCTCTGATACCATTTATTAAGACTTAGGATTCCAGCCCAAAAGACTGGCCTGTTAGGTGGAGTGATTCAAGTCCTTTATAAACCCTTAGATCTCTCTCTAGACTTCCAATGTGGGACTTGTTCGCAGCAGCTCCAACAGTTAATACACCCAGGGAATCACAATGGCCACCATTAACGACATCAGGAAGGTGATTGTAGAATGATATAGCAACGGCAATAGAGAGAGAACCATGTTCATTACCAACCCAAAAGAGTATCATTGGAAGGCAGGATTGGCAACTAATGATCCCTAACAAGCTCCCAAATATGCAACAAGGAGTTAAGAGTTTACTGATGGAATAGCCCAGTGGTTGCCCGAGATGAAGTGCCCAACATGAAGGTTGCTGCCAAGCCCCAAATCATATCAAGCCCGGTAGCCAAACTGTTCGTTAAGAATGTAGCCTGGCCGAAGCCATGGGTCCTTCCAGAAGTTAGTGTGCAGATCATTTCCCACGCAGAAGAAAGCATGTCTCTTGACCATGTCACAGACACTGATAATGGATAGCCATGCCCAAGAGGGGTTGGTGTGCAAGACAACATAATGTCTCGGTTCTTCAGATACTTGCATGAACCCATTTGATCCACAAGCCATCCTTGTTGTTAGCAATATTCCATACTTGCACCATCAAGCAGGCTTCGTTTATGATAGAGAGACGCCTTAACCCCAGCCCACCTTTTTTCTTGGGGGTGCAGATTTTTTTCCCAGATTATAGTATATATTCGTCGTTGCTTCTCAGAGCTCCATAAGAAGTTTCTCATCATTTTTTCAATGGACTCGATACAAGCTTTAGAAGAAGGAATGCACTAGCCCAATTATTTGTCAACAAAACAACATAATATGTTCCAAATATTATGTGGGTTTTTACAGATTTCTATCTTCAAAACATTTTAAGCAAGTAGATTTGGCTCAACAATAACAAATTAAGACAGGTCCCCTAGAAAACATTTCCAACCATGGCAAATTACACCTAAGTCTAGGTATTAGTAGTTGCTTATTGGCCGAGTTTCAAGCCTAGGTGCAGCCGTTTCAAACCCGGCAACTGGTAGTGGCAGCAGGAAATAAATAACAGTACTACCTACGACTGAAATAAAAATAATAATAACATTACGTGATAAAATGGATTTCATTAGTCTTACAAAACCTAATAAGCAATAGTTTATGTGAGAATTTAAAAATATATTTTACTAAATATATAGCCACTTGATTTAAAATAAATAAAATATATCGTTAAAGAGGAATTTTATTAACTTAAATGAAAAATTATTTTTCATAGTCAACATAACAATCCGTCAAATGTTAAGAGTTTTTGATACGGCAAACATGAAACACTATGCAAGGATATTATGGACGAAAAGCCTAGTTTTGGAGCCAAGTGTTAAAAGTATGTAAGTAAGATACGACGGACAATGTGATGGAATATATTTAGGTTTTTAAAATGCAGTAGAATTATTATGTAATTAGGATTCTTATCTTATGTAATTAAGATCTCAATTTATAACTCATTGAGACATATTCCGAGATTATAGGTGTTTACATCTGGTGTTTACATCTGAATTAAAGAAATAAAGGTAAGGACAGGTGTTACAGATATGTTAAAAGATAAAAGCAATCACTTCTTTTGTCTGGTATCTTTGACAAATTGGGCAGTAGATGTTGAAATATCAAATCAACTTTCGGTGTAGTGAATGTCGGTGGAGGACAGGTGTCTTCAGATTTAGGAAAGATAAAAGATAAACGAATCAGATGTTGTCGACACATTGAATAGTAAAGCAAGTGGTCGACAAAATAAACATCACTTTTGACTTTTGTTGATGCTTTTGTAGATGAGTCACTTTCATCAATTGTTGAAAGAAATTTCTAGGAAACTTCATGAAAACGGATTCATCATTTGGGTAGGCAGAATTGTCATCTTGTAGAGATATGGTATAAATACAGATTGTAATATTTATATGTATCTACGTCGTCTTCTTGTTCTTGATGGTGATGGACGGATTCATCAGATGTCTTAGGAGATCTTTCGAATTGTGCCAAGACTTTTTTCATCCAACCATCTTTCAGTTTAAGGAGGTCTGAAGTAGTAACCAATGCTTCTTTTGAAATGTAATGAGAAAGTGTAAAAGAAAAGGGAGTTCCTTCAGCTTTTTTAGAAAATGGGGAGACAGATGTTGCAAGTGTTGCAAGTTTTGAAGATACATTAAGTGCTTCAAGAAAATTAGCACTTGATCTTACCACAAGATTAGCAGTTGTTTCAATTGTTGGACAAACTTCAGCTCCATAAGCTATCCTTGCTGCCTATCATATGGGGTCTTTCAATTGCTGCTCTGCAGGCCCGGCCCTTTTTATAGGTGGAGTAGGCAATGGCTTAAGACCCCTAAATAGATAGGGCCCCAAGTCCATAAATTCCTTTGTTATATAAGTTCCAAAACTTAGAAATTAAACCCAATAAAATAGGCTCAAAATAATAAGTCAAACCGGCCAACCGTTCACCTATTGGTCTGTAAAATAAAATAAGGATGTTAATTGCAGTACAAAAAAAAAAGTAAAAGAAACAACTGAAGTACTAAATTATATAAAAAGAATGAAGTGTTGTTTTCCAAATGCATACATTGCTTATAGAATATGTTGACTATACCAGTTACAGTTGCCTCTACAGAAAGAAGCTTTTCAAAGTTAAAACTGATAAAATCTTATCTTCGGTCTATAATGTCATAAGAAAGATTGAATGGATTAGCTATCTTATCTATTGAAAAATATATTAAAAATACTTGAATATAAATTTAATTAGTAATTTTGCATCTTAAAATCCGAGAAGAATGAATTTTAAATAATACTTTGTTATAAATTTGATTATGATATTTTCTTTGAATGTTTCACACTTTGTAAAAAAAAATGTATAATTTTATTTTTTGTGAGTATATAAAAGGCCCATCTTATGAATTTGTCTAGGGCCCCTGAAATCTTAGGGCCGGCATTGGTGATTTATTACCACTTTGCACAAACCTCTCACTATGATGAGGTTGCTCGTCTTCTGTTAGTCTGTATTATCCTTTGCTAATTACTCTGGTCTGTCTATGAACTATCTGCATTGCTTCAACAGAGAGCTCTTCGTCCACATGTCCAATCCTTCCAATGCAACCTGGGACATTTGGATTCATACTGATGCAATATTTCAACACCTCCAGAAGCTCCATATTCATATCTCTATGGCAACTGCTGCGAGTACTGATACAGCTTTGGCCTATTGCAGAGAACAATCCAATCTCAACTGCTCCAAGTATGGGATCCTTGATCAGTTTTGTGGGATTACTGATTAGCCTGGGATTTTTCCTTTCTATGTCTTTCATGGGCATTGGACTGCTCTGCGTCTAGTCTGTAATTTTCTTCTTAGGCAGCTTTGCCTCTCTCCTTTGTGAATCCTTTTAGGAGTTTCTCCCCCTTTTGTATACCACTTACCAGTATTAAAAAAAAAATTGCAATTATTGTTAGCAAGATATTTAATGAAAATGTGATTATTAATATTTTATTATTCTAACATTTTACAATTTATAGTTATTTACATATTATTATATTTTTAACTGAAACAATTTAAGTGTTAAAAGTTTGAAAGTAAGACACGACGGACAATGTTATGGAATATATTTAGGTTTTTAATATGCAGTAGAATTATTATGTAATTAGGATTGTTATCTTATGTTTATCTGATTATTATGTAATTAGGATTTTTAGCTTGTGTTTATTTCTAATAAGAGATGTATTTGCTTTAGGATTAAGTTAAAAGTTTGAGTTTATTTGAAATAGTCTAAGGTTGGCTAGAAAGTATAAATACAACAGCGAGAAGTGACCGGAAAATTAACTTTATGGAATTGAGATACTGCTGCACCTAGGCTTGAAACTCGAAATTGAAAAGTAAATCATTTATTAACAACAGCGAGAAGTGGCCGGACATCGACATAGCGACCAATGGGTGTATGGGTGGCGAAGATTTGCTTCATCACCATTGATCAGCTGACCAAGTTTGTTCATGGGTTATGTTTGCGGATCAGGGGTTCAAACCGATATCTCGGCTGAACTTATTCTCTCTCCTCTTTTTTCTTTTTCCTAATATCGGCCGGTTTATTTTATTTTTTTAATTTTATCTGAATTAAAAAATAAAAAATTCATTTTTTAAATATATTTTTCTGGAAAAAATACATAATATATTGGCCGATATTATGCCGATATGGCCAAATATCAGGGATATATTGGTGGGACTCAGCACCGATTTGATTTTTTTATTTTTAAAATTCAGCCGATATATATCGTAAATATCATTGATATTTTTAGGAATGTCGATATATATCCTATTGACCGATATATATAAGCAAGTGCAATACAAATAGTCACAAAGAAAGAGTGAGTGACAGATGGACTTGTGCGATAAACAAATATAAGCAAAGCCACTATTTATGGGGGGAATAGAAAAAGAAACATGTACACTGTTGTCTATTCCTACAACAATACTGGAGACGTTATGTAATAGCATTTTAACGCATTGCGATAAGTTTGCTTGGTAGGTGCTTATGGTGTAAAACTCAATGGTTGTATACAAAATGTTCGATTGATTAGTTGTATTACCTCTTGAAAGTTAAATAAATTAGTAGCGTCATTTATATTTAAATTCAACAAATTCAAACTCCAGTGGTGTTCCACTTTTATTTGAGCATAAATGTTAGAATATGATGTTAAAATAGTACTTCAATTAACATAAAAATCTAGTTAACATAGAAGTCTAATTCAAATACAAATCAAATCTAAGTACAGTTTTATAGAATGATGTCTCTTTGTACCATTTTTTTTTTTTAAATAAAGGTAAGAACTCACTCAAAGAAGAAAAATAAGCCCAAAGTAACAGCGTACTTCATAGAGCCCGGGCCAGGCAAAAAGGAGTCATGAGAAGCGCAAAGATAGGCAACCCACATCCCAGACAGGGCCGACTCTAACTATAAGCGAAGTAGGCCGCCGGCTAAGGTCCACAAAAAATAGATCTAAAAAATTAGAAAATAAAAGAGAGATAATAATTACATTAGGCCCCATCTTAAGAGTTCTCCTAGGACTCCTCATATGGATTCCCTAAACGAACGGGATGGCCGGCGCTATCTTTCGCCAGAGGGGCTCGTTCGAGGTGGAGATTGTTATGACTGCTACGAATGAGTTCCACATTGGAAGTGTAGAGGAAAATCTAGGGGTATATAAAGGACTTAAGTCACTCCACCTAACAGAATAGTCTTTTGGACTGGAAGCTCAGGTCCTACCATCAAGCGAGAGTGAATATCATTACAAATAGAGGCACTGACATCAATAACAGTGCGTCTCTTTTGCTTGTTGAAGGATGTTGGACTGCGGAGGAGCATCAAACTTCAGCAACGGTACGGTCAGGGGTCGAAAATTCGGCCGAACTGAGATTTCGACCGAATTTTCATATCAAGCGAGATCTCGGGCGAGTTCTTTCTCTCTTCAAATTCTTATTTATTTATTTTTAAATCTCCGTGGCTTTTTTTTTTTTGAAAAAAATCATTTTAAAAAAATTAAAAAAGACCTTTTAAAAAAAAAATTAAAAACTATAAATATCGGCCGATATTGGCTGTCGGCCGATATCTAGGCTGATATTCGTCCAATATGGGCAAATATCAGCCGAGATAGCGGCCTGAGCCTACAACCGATGTTCGTTTTTTTTCCCTATACTGAGTCGGGTACAAAAATTTAAAGCAACAGAGTTAGATAGGCCTTTTTTCTTTTTTGAATTTACGTGTTGGAAACGGTAGGACATCTAGCGTAAAATCTCCACAGGTGGACCTCTACTCCTAAGGCACACTAAGGATAGACGTCATTTTGTATCGCCTTTTAAAGCACCACATTATAATAAATGATTTTGGTTGTTCCACTTTGAACACCTTAAAATTGCCTAGCTTGTCAAAACTCTCGACTACCATTTGAAAATAAAAATAATAGTTCCACCGTAAAAGTATTTTGCTTGTTTATTTTTAAATCTTGTCTCTAGTCTTGAATTTTTTTTTAATCTTTCATGCTGCATATTTCGAAGGTCTTTTCCACTCATAATTGAGGTATTTGAGACTTGATGATTTTAAAGTTTAAACCATTCAAAAATTTCAACTATTCTCAATCATCACGTTATAGCTATCAAAATACAATATAGTTAGGAGAGTTGGGGTTTGTTTAGATTTTTTTTTATAAAAGGGCATGCAATCTGCTAGTTTGGCGGAGAACCGAATGAATAAAATAAGTTTAATTTTCCATAAGAAAATTCGTTGAGACTTGCACAACCTAAGAGTTGCAGGTGAGGCAAACTGCAAGTGTTTATTGAGTCCTCATTGAGTGAAGACGGTGAGGCTGATTTGAATCACTCAAATTTGGGGATAATTTAATCAGATCTTATAGTTAATAAAACACCAAAATTCAGCGAAATTGCTGTAGGATTTTCACCCCTAGTCTTTTCTTAAAATAACCTGATTATTTTGGCCAAGGAATTGGAGATCCAAGTTAGGTTGAAATTTGAAAAAGGTTTTCTTAAAATTCATTGTACATATTTTCAAATCCACTGCGTTCATGTTAATCCAATTAATTTGATTCAATTAATTTCATGGTTATTTGAATTGGATTTTACCATTTAAAGTTCGCAGGTTGTGTTAAACCTATTTGGTTCTTTAACTTCCACAACTCAGAGCTCCTGCTAAGCGATTGAGGTTGGATTCCCTACCCTACCCAGTCTACATCACAGGAATGGATCTTTTGGCCCTGATGATCGGATCGTCCGATCACACAGTACTTCAACTTCAAACGCCCATAACTCAAGCTCTCGAGTTCAGTTTTGGTCAAACTTGGCCTCGTTGGAAATTACACAAAGAGATCCACGCACTTAATCAACTCTTAATCCTAATTGGTAGTCCATAAACTCCTCGATATGCATGATCTCGGGTTAAGTCATTAGGTGGAGAGACGACAAAATTTTCTGTTGGAGTGAGACTCTACCAAGAATCTACTTTGAGCCCATATCCAATTGTACTAATCATTGATAACTTAACATGAGGAATCTAAGTTGAAATGTCACAGTATATGTTTTTTTATGATGATATAGTATTAATTAGTGAGATGAAACAACAATTAAATATAAGATTAGAGTTGTAAAGGATAAATTTGGAGTCACATGGTTTGGAAATTAGTAGAACTAAAATAAAATATATAAAGTGTAACTTTAGTGGATTAGATGATAGTGAGAAGTTTCATATACAAATTTTAAATGAGTTAGCAACATATTGTGAGAAGTTTAGATATTTGAGCTTTATGGTAGAATGCCAAGGAGGTACCAACTTAGATATAACTAATAGGATAGGACAGAGTGGGCAAAATGTAGACAAGTTAGTGAATTTTATGTAATAAAAGAGTGCCTCTTTATGATTTTATAAAACAGTTATCAGACCCACAATGATCTATCAAACAAAGTGGTGGGCAATAAGGAAAAGTAAAATAGAAAAAGTTAGGACTACGGAGGTACGTATGCTATGTTGGATGGGTGGATTAATTATGAAAAATATAGTTAGAAATAAACACATTAGATATAGTTTAAAAATAGCTCCATAGATGAAACATTAATAGATACTCGTTTCAAGTGGTTTTATCATGCTAGTAAAATACTAAACACATGCTCAGTGTGTAGATTGAAAAACTACAAATCATAGGCACAAGGAAGATAGGTCGATGAAGGGTAGGAATAAATAAATATATGTTAGATTTTGGAGTAACTAAAGGTATAATTAACCATAGGGTAAATGGAGGAGAATTTATAAAGACAAACCTAGATAGATGAGATTTTGCGTTACGATGATGATGATAATGATTTTTTGTGGAAATAAAATTGATTTCCATATTAAAATTGTTTTCCACCGTTTCATGTGAAACTTTTACATAGAAAATGATTTTCGAGTTTGATCATTTTCCATAAGAGGTGTGGTAATTGAATTCTAAAGGGAGGGGTTAGAAAGCAATTTTTAAGACTTGTATTTTAGGCATATGATATAACCCATGGATTAATCATGACCTAACCCAATCCATGACCCAAGATCTAACCAGACATGACTCATGACTCGATCCATGACCTATGACCCATTCCAAGATCCAATTGACTTGATCCATTATTCAATCCATGACCCAATCAATCCAACACTTGTCTCATGGCCAACTTAATCTAACGTATAAGCCAATCCATGACTTAAGACCTAGTTGATGATCCAACCAAATCAAACATAATATATATATATATATATATATTATTACTTGATTCATGACTAAACCAAACTCATGTCCCATACCTACACATTGCCCAATCAATGAACTAGCATAATCCCACATAGCTTATGAACTTCTAAATTAAATTGAGATAAGTAAGGCCATGATCTAAATCAATTGTAATCTTTATTACATAATATTATCATTTTAAACAAAATATAGGTTGGATCAACTATACAATGTATATAATTATTATTGTTATTATTTTGATTATTATGATAACTATGATAATTAGTATTATCACCGTCATCATCTAAATTAAGTATGATAGAGTTATAACATGTATCTCATCCACCAAACAATAAAAATAATTCATGAAACATTTTAGCGTACTAATTTAAAGAAATTAATATATGTAAAAAAATAAAATTTATACATTTCATTTTCTATAGAAATAGAAATAATTGAGGAAATCAATTTTCCTGAAAAATTATGAAGTTCATTAAATCTTTTACAATATTAATAATAGTTTAATAGGGTTTTTCCCTCATTGTTCTAAGTTCTAATACAAACAATTGAAATTTACTCCCATTGTTCTAAGTCCACTTGGCCCCTATTTGAACCCTTTACTCCCATCATGTCTTAATCTATTTAGTGAATTAGACTATTACTCAATTTGAATCTATTTTGAGTTGTTAGTCTGAAATTTATACAAAACTACCTTATTTCTACTATTGATTTTGGGGTTCATGAAAATCGTGGCTTTTGAAATTCAATGTACTTAATTTTTTATGAATAACATCATTAAAAAAATACCTTTTAAATAGGCCCAACTTCACTCCTTTGACCCCATAAAAATATGAGATTTTTCATTGGAAAAACCTAAAAAGTTCTCCAATTCATTCGTCCACCATACAAAAGTTGTTTTTGGCAAATCATGCTCCGAGCATCAGTTTGGACATGTTTTTGACCAAATTTCCCCCATTCAACAGAGGCCACCTGTTATTCTTTTAGAACCATAGATGTACCCCACTACAGAGGAATCTGCGTCAGACTTTGCATGTTGTACGACCATGAAAGTGGTGTCCAGCGCTTTCTAAATTGAACATTTTATCAATGCGCTAGCCACACTCGGCACATCAATCACCCCCAATGACGCCAACATCCTTTTTTTACCATGATGCAATTAATGCGTGATATAATTGGGGCTACAGACACCAACCGCACCACCTCAGTCACTTGAAAATGCCACGTGTTATTGTTAGATGTCATATTACGATGAAAAAGTGCTACAATCTCGGACCGGTCTAAACCGAGTCATCCTTTAAATATACCCAACCTAGTCCCAGTCCAAAAGTTTTTCAACTTAACCAGTTGGCCCGTCTCAAGCCTTTTTTAGAACTTTAGTTTAAATTTCTGAACTCAACCCGTAACTAATGTCTTGTGGGTCGGGTCAAGTCGGCTTGAACATATAGGGTTTGGTTTGAACAAAGCGTTCGATTCTGATACCGCTTGGCACCGCTTTCGTGGTCGTACAATATGCATAGTTTGACGTGGATTCTTCTCCAGTGAGGTAGGTATATGGTTCTGAAAGAGTGACAATGTCCTCAATCGAGTATAGAATGGGGGTAATTTGGTCAAACGTATGTCCAACCGACGCTCGAAGGACGATTTGTCAAATATAGTTTTCGTAGGGTCAGCGAATAAATTTGAGAATTTTTCAGAATTTTTCAAAGAAAAATCCCTTTCACTTATCCTAATATTTTATTGACTAAATGTAGTTTTGTAATTTTTAATTTCTGTCTCTTTAGCTCTTCGAGATTTTCTTTTATTTTATCGCACGTGTTTTCAGCCAGTGAAATACGAATGAAATGAAAGGTTGAAGACGGGATACAACCCGCGGTCACTTATTGACTTTCGTTGTTTACTAGTCGTTGCTTTAGCAACTTCGTTTAAAGCCCTGCCCACAAGTTTTCTAACTAAGCCAAATTCAAGTGGCCAAATCTGTGTGGACTCTTCAATCTCATATCTTCACCAAAACCATATTAGTCTATGGAAAAAACGCTTCAGAAACATGATTCCTCCTCTCATGGTAACAATCTTTGCACATTAGCCTCAAAACTTTTTAGATGGAATTGAAATCTGTAGAATTTGCATAATTTTCTGAAGATTCCCAAGTATTTTAAAGAAAGAACTCTACTTTCTAGATTCTAGTGTGAGAGTTAAGAATCCCCACATAATTCTATGTTTAGTAGAAGTACCCAAATTCCAGAATTAGCTCAATTTTCTAATTCCCTGATTTGGGGATTTATATATTCCAATCACTAAACAAATTGAAATTTTCAGTTTTCTTTTTTTAACTTTTTATTGATTGGAACTTGGAATTCATTGTTTTCTTTTTTCCACGCTTTTGATTTTTCATACCAACCAGGCAGATTTCCAATTTTGGGCCTTTTTTTCCACTACTATTATTGAAGCTTTCATGTTTTTATTTTTTTGATAAAGTTGTTTTTTTTCTTTTTGGCTTCGACAGTGCATGATTCTATTGTGCACAGCTCCAATTGCGTTTGTTCTTATTGAAGGTTTCTAACCCATTTAGAGTTTTGATTCCTTCAGGGTTTTCGGATTGTTGGTTTGTTTGCTTTGGATTGGGTTCTTGTGGAGGAGAAGCTTCGAACTTGTTGAGTACTGGGTAATACTTTGCAGATTGTAATGGGGAGTGTTTTCAGTGCAGAGAAGATGAGTAGGTCGCCAAAGTCCCTGTTGCCAACTAGTTCCGGTTCTTCTGACGCTCGGAGGAAATTGCAGAAGTATACGAGGATAGCAGATAATTACAAGTCCTTGGAAGAGGTAACCCTCCTCTCCTAGAGCTTTAATTCCTGTTTCGGGGTTTGTTCTTTTTTGGTGAATATCATGTTGGGACGGTGGCTCAGATTCCACCGTTATTCTCTCCAAAGATTATGGGCTTCTAATTAGAAGGATGAATAAAATTAGAAGTTGCTGATGTAGGTTTTAGCAAGAGAATAGGACACGGTTCTGTTATATTTTGGTTGGGTTTCCTAAGTTTACATCGGCAATTGATATGCTGAGAAATCGAGAATCCTAGTGGGACTTCCTAATTCTATTAGGAAGTTACCTTGTTCGGTGCTTGTATATGGTTATATATACATGAGGTTTTGACGTGAAGAGAGACACACGACAAGATGTAGCTTTGTGCCACATGTGGCTGCATGCAAGAGTGAGGTCACACTGTGGGTGTGAGTCACACCATCATCGGAAACGCTCACGTTTGAGAAGCATATCAGGAGTTGCTCGTAGAACGCATGAAGCGTAGAGGGAGCAACACAGAAGTTGGGTTCACTATTTTGGATATGAGAGAGATTCACATCAACTGAGAGGTGATGTCGGTGTCTTATACTTGGGTGTATAAGGGGCTTGGGACTTCGGGTTTGGGCTCATGACTCAAAGGAATCATTAATATTGTACATGTATTTCTTTCTCATTTATAGTGAATATTTTGTCTCTCCATAGACGTAGGCCAGGTGGGCCGAACCACGTTAAAATATTGTGTTATGGTGTGTGTTTTATTTCCGTTCGATTTTTCTTATTTCCGCGCGTAACGCTAACAAGTGGTATCAGTAGCTTTGGTTAGAGACCAGGGACTCGTGGGTGATCGGAATACAACACAATGGGCATGAGAGGAGTGTCGAGCACAAAGTTTGAGGTGGATTCATCAACAACAGCCAATTCAGGAAGAGGAAGCTGCAAGCAGCGGCGAGCTGCAGATCTGATGTTGTCTGGAGGACAACTAGATGGCCGGAGAGGGGCGGAAGCAACAGTACAGTACCGCTGCAGAACAGATCTCGGCTTGATCTGATCTGATCTGATCTGTGCTCAAAGGTGAGCTTTCTGCAGCATGAAGAAGGTGCATTTGTTGAGACTTTGAGAAGCCTTGCTGAGAGAACACATCAGCATACAGCGTGGTGTGATCCTCTGGATGAAAACCAGCCAGAGGGGCATAGCAGAGGCAGCGCTAATACATGTGTGTGTTTCTAGCATGAGAAGAGGAGTTGCTGCCAATTGGAAGTGAAAAAGCGCAGCAATCAAAGTGGGATAGTTGCTGTGTTTTTTTTTACTTTGCAGTGGCAACGTGTAAGTCTTGCAGCGGGTGCAAACGTGTATGAGGGAAAGCAACTGCAGCGTGAAAGAGGTGATCGGGGCAACATACAGTCAGTGTGAGAGCAGTGAGCAGGTGGGTTCGCTGCATACAACAAAGCTGCTGTTTGTGGACTGGCTGGAAGCAACAAGAAGAAGCTGTCGGGTTTTTCAGTCGGGAAAAACCAGCAAGAAACAGTTCTGCAGATTGAAGTAGATGTATGGTATTTGCATGTGAAGATGGGTGGTATTTCTATATGCGTCATGGAGGGGTGTATATAAACCCCAGAAGACACCACAAGAAAGAGGATCTAGCTGGACAGACAGTGCATGATGAATCTCGACGGTCATGCTCAAGGTGGAGCAGGTGGAGCTGATGCAATGTATGTCAGTGGCCTTAGATCGTCTTTGAAGGTTAGTGGAATTTCTCGCTAAGGTGGAGATTGTTGGGACGGTGGGTCAGATTCCACCGTTATTCTTTCCAAAGATTATGGGCTTCTAATTAGAAGGATGAATAAAATTAGAAGTTGCTGCAGGTTTTAGCAAGAGAATAGGACACGGTTGTGTTCTATTTTGGTTGGGTTTCCTAAGTTTACATCGGCAATTGATATGCTGAGAAATCGAGAATCCTAGTGGGACACGGCTTACTACAAGGCTGGACTTCCTAATTCTATTAGGAAGTTACCTTGTTCGGTGCTTGTATATGGTTATATATACATGAGGTTTTGACGTGAAGGGAGACACACGGCAAGATGTAGCTTTGTGCTACATGTGAAGAGGGCCACATATGGCTGCATGCAAGAGTGAGGTCATACCGTGGGTGTGAGCCACACCATCATCGGAGACACTCGCGTTTGAGAAGCATATCGGGAGTTGCTCGTAGAACGCAGGAAGCGTAGAGAGAGAAACAAAGAAGTTGGGTTCACTATTCTGGGTATGAGAGAGATTCACATTAAGTGAGAGGTGACGTCGGTGTGTCTTATACTTGGGTGTACAAGGGGCTCAGGACTTCGGATTTGGGCTCATGACTCAAGGGAGTCATTAATATTGTACATGTATTTCTTTCTCATTTATAGTGAATATTTTGTCGCTCCGTGGACGTAGGCCAGGTGGGCCGAATCACGTTAAAATATTGTGTTATGGTGTGTGTTTTATTTCCGTTCGATTTTTCTTGTTTCCGCTCGTAACGCTAATATATCATGGGTATCCCCACCCCACAGGTTGGAGGTGAGACTAATCCATGTCTACATGATACTACCCACAAGCCTCATGTTTTGGGGTTTGTTCTTTAGTCACTGTTTATGGAAAAATGTATGGAGAATTGAGAAATCACTTATATATGCTAAAAGAAAAAAGAGAAGAGAATTCATTAATTGAATTACACTATAGATAGAAACTTGTTGGATGTCCAGTTTGATTCTATGACATATAAAAATTCATTTGCTGTGCTTGCCATTTCTTAAGTGAGAAATCTCTTCTGTGCTTCCACTTGAATTTGAGATGAAAGCTCTTTTGATGCTCACAAGGTCACCATAACATCATTATGGTCATCAAGGTCATTTATTCTTGTAGGATTGGCTTTCTAATTTCTTTTTCCACACAACTCTATAAAAAATAAAGTTCATCTCCAGAAAATATTTCTTCAGTCATATGATTCTCTTTTCACTAGCAAATTATTACAATTCTTAGTTAGCTTTATTGTAAGGATCTGGAAAGCTAGGTCAGTAGATTGGGAAAGAAGCCAAGAAACATTACGATGCCCAAACCCTTCTAAATATTCTATTG
Organism: Chimonanthus praecox; assembly: GCA_022113865.1. Taxonomy (NCBI): domain Eukaryota; kingdom Viridiplantae; phylum Streptophyta; class Magnoliopsida; order Laurales; family Calycanthaceae; genus Chimonanthus; species Chimonanthus praecox. Next base: position 55,659,626 of record CM039087.1, on the reverse strand, counting down.
CTTCTGTACAAGACCATGTCTGACACCTCATTCTTATGGATAACATTTCTTTCCTTTGCCATATTCATGGTGTGCCCCTACTTAGGCACCAAAGAGCAAGTATTTTCCTCCAAAGTTTCCTTGTGATTTAACTGCTTTCTAATGTTCAACAGTGAAACAAAAGGTGAAATTCTTAGAAGGGGAGCTGAAGTGAGCAAGCATTAGAATTAAGAAAAGATATTCATATGGAAAACAAAATACATGGAAAAAGAAACATTGAAAACTAATCAAATATAGAAAAATTGAAAAGGTGGTGCTTGGACCTAGAATTAGGTGACCTAGACTGTTATTGTGTTGGTTGTTATCAAATATTGGTGATATGACCCAAAAGCTACCAATGGAACGAGAAAACCCCTAAAGCTACAATTTGAAAGAAACTAGCCATCAAATCATTGTTTTTCTTCTATGTTTTTGTATTTTTGAGAAAGATTTTGTTATGTTTTTTCCCTTTTGGTTTTGAGGTGTGCCCAAATACAATAAAATCCCAATAATATTTATCCCCATCATCCTTGAAGGCATTATGCATTTAAGATCCACTTAAGGTGATTTAAGAGAGATTTAAACAAGAAATTAATTTAAAGGAAAATATATAAAAAGTACACAAGTTTAATTTTTTTTTTCCTTCTTTTCTTGAACCATGACTTCCATAAACCTGAAAAGGAGGGGCGATTCTAGGGAGTTGTCGCGTCTCAATTAGGGAGAATGCTTGCTTTGTTACCTCTGTTCATTTTAGCCATGCCGTTGATTTCAATTTTAATTTCCTTGATTCCAAAAAGAGAGAGAACCTCAGAACTTTCTCATTTCTGGCCTATAAGTCTAGTTGGGTGTGTATACCAATGTTGTGAAAATCGAATCGTATCGTAAATCGTTAATATATCTTGAATCGCAAATCGTGTATCGTAAATCGTAGAATCGTAAAATTCATAAGTGTTTTCCTTCAAAAATATTTAATATATGAAATAATGTAAAATATATCTAAAATGTAATAGCATGAGCAATTATCCAACTTTCTTTCAATAGTAAGTGAATTCTATATAATTAGTTCATTAGAGCTCAAATTTCAATGCTCTAACTCTCAAAAGTATAAGACCAGTATATAATCCAACTATACTGTGAAAAGTCAATAATGAACTAAAAAACCCTCAAAAAATCGAAAGGTCTTAAATGCTTATTAACTCAAGCCTTAAAAACCATTAAAACGAAATGTTTCATATTTTCACACTCCTAATAACCTCATATTTCTATTATTTATACGAATCGTAAGATTTGTTAATAGACGAATCGTTCCTCTTATCATATCGTATGAATCGTAAGATACGAATCGTGTATCGTAAGATTTTAACAACCATGGTGTATACAAAGCCAAAGTGCTTGTTGGAAGATTAAGGACAGTCGTAGGTGAGGTAATATGAGAGACATAGGGGACATTCATTAAGGAGAGACAAATTCTGGACGGAGTTTTAATAGCCGATGAAATCATTCATTCTAGAAGAAAAAAAAAGAGGAGCGGGGTACTACTGAAACTGTACATGGAGAAAGCTTATGACTGTAGAGTGGAGTTTTATAGTTTCTTTTTTTACGCATATGAGTTTTGGCCTTAAATGGAGAAGTTGGATGAGGGCTCGTTTTTAGGGTTCCTCCTACTTTATTCTAGTAATGGGTCACCAATTGAACCAACAATAGCAACTAAGCTCTTAAGATGGGTGATCCGCTTTCCCCATTCATGTTCACTGTTGTAGCTGAAGCCCTCAACAAGTTGATGCTAGGCGCCAAGGAATTGGGGATAGTAAGGGGTTTGGTTTAGAGGTCAGTTTGGGAAACATCTCAATATCCCATCTTTAGTTTGCGGATGAATCTTTTGTTTTGTGAGGCATCTAGGGAGGCGTTATTTGGTGTGAAAGTAGTTTTGAGATGTTCGGGCCTGAGAATAATTCTAGGGAAAAGCAATACAATCGAGTAGGATTGGAGCTAGGAAAGGTGGAATTGTTGGCAAGAGTGATGGGATGTGGTATTGATAAATTACCATTCTTTTATTTGGGCCTACGTGTAGGGGGTAACCCTAGATTTGATTCCTTTTGCAACCCTGTTATAGAGGGTTGATAAAAGACTGAATGCTTGGAGCAAGGATTATCTTTCTTTAGGGGTAGATTAACCCTAATCAAGTCTATTTTGGTCAATCTTTCCATGTACTTCATGTCCCAGTTTGAGTGCCTAAAGGTAGTTGTAGGATGCTATTAGCTTTTTCAGAATCTATAGGGTCATGGAATCAAATGAAGCAGAGTTATGGGCGATTAGGAGAGTGCTTATGATTTGGATAGGGTATGGGAATGGTAATCTCAATATTGAGGGAGGCTGTCAATGCCATTACCTGCGCTAGTGGCAGGAAAGATTTCCCTTTGAAGCTAGTTGACATTGTCAGGGACATTAGGAGGTTGAGTAGGAATGGAGATATCATCTTCACCCATATTGCATGGTCTGTACTTAGTGTCACAGACTTTCTGGTCGAGATTGGAGTGCAGAAGATGTGACCATCTTTGGAATTTTCTGATCTTGAGCTTCTGAGTCGGGGTGATGGGGTTCAGGGCGGTGTTCTTTTATTTTAATCTTACTGTGTTTTTTATCCCGAGGGTTTTGTGCTTACTTGTTTACATGTTACCTAGCTCATAGCTATTCTACTTTGGCCTTGTATAATTCTTTTGTACAAGGCTGCTATTGTATTTGTACTTTACATATCTAATGCAATCTTTTAATGTCTCCGTCTCAAAAAAAAAAAGAAAAAAGGGTACCAACCAGAAGTACTTTCTCATCATCAAAGTCAGTAGTCCTCACCATCACCAGCTGGTTATCCTAGATATCTTTCCCTTCCCCCATCCCCTCGCCTTGCACCACCTTGTTTGCCCATCTGATTGGAGTGATACAACATCTTTCGTCATCTAAGAGACTTCAGAGCTCTGAGCAATACAAATTCCCTTTCCCTTTATTTTCCTGATTTGAATCCATCCCTCTTTAGCGGCAGGCCCAACTGAAATGATGGAAGTCCCCATTTTACTGGGGCCTTCCAAAAATAGAACCCATTCCCACGCTCTGAAACTGAGATCGACTCGAAGAATGGGCCCTAGAGTCCGACCAAGCCATACCCAAATTTATGGGTTTCTCTTCTAGATTTTTCTTGAGAACCCCATTTTTCCCCTTTTCCTACTTCTCCCACGTCAGCCCCATTAGGTTTTATCCCTTCGTTAGGAAGCGGAAAAAGAAAACCAATGCCCCCATTTGGAATATTCGCTTAATATTCCTCAAAAAAAAAAAAAAACTCCTTTCCTCCCCCCACTTCGTTGATCTGGGCTGCGTTTGGATGAGGTGTAAATTTTACCGGAGTTATCCAGGGTTACCCTTGACTAGGGGTTACCCTTGGTATTATAAATACCCCTTACTTGGAAATGATTTTCAAAAGTAGGAGGGGAGGCATAAAAAGTTGATTTTTTACCCCTATCCTTTAGTTACCAAACAAGGGTAATGTGGGGTTACCCCCAATTACCCCCCACCCAAACGCAGCCTTGGAGTAATGACCCCACCCCTAACCATTTGAGGGCCCTCCTATCTTACACAGACCCCTTGAGTTTCCACCAAAACAGATGGGGTTTGGGAAATCACCAATCCCCTCTCCCCACCTGGATCCCGATTTTCTTCCTTATCATCCTCTTCCTTTGTTTCTAAAGCTTTCGACGTGACCAGAACTGTCATCGGCTCCTACGGGCCCCTTCAAGCGAGGATTTTCTCTATGGATTCCATCCTCTTCAGCCCGACCTCTTCTTTGATCATAAATCTCACATCTCCAATGTCCATCCATAGATCCTGGGGAACTTGAGAATCAAGGGACGGATTACTCTTTTCCTTACAAATTCCACTACCTCCAGATTCAAACACCTTTCATCAATTGTATCCACCAAACTGATAAACTCCCCCAGTTTTTGAAATGTCTCCTTTTACCATACATGCAAGGGTATCCCATACAAACAAACCCAGTCTACACCGTGACTGGCCCCAGAGTCTCCGTCCATCTATCTACGCGTTTGAGAGGGCCTTGAGCAAAATGAGATCCACCTTGACTAAGCCTTCTTTTGTCTTCATGAGTCACCAGAACAATGCAGAAGAGGATGGGAGATAAACGTTTTGCCGCCACCCTCGTGTCAAAGCCCCAGGCATCAAGAATCCATTCTCTTACCTTCCTCTCCTCCGTATCAACACAACTTGCCACCCCGATCCAGGTGTCAGCTAATGATTCTTTGAAATTGAGAACAAACTCTTCATTCACTTGCAGCAGATTCTTCTCCAGAACAGCAACAAAATGGAAACAAGGTTGGGGTCTGGACCCCTCCGCTGGATTAGGTTCCATTTCCTTGACCATCCTTCTTTTTGGCACCATCCCACCTGCACTCCCAATCCCCTGCATTCTATTCTCAGGACCAAACTTAACTCGGTTCACCTGAATCTTTCTCCCTTCAAATCCCTTTCCATCTAATAGACTAATGGCCCTATTCACCTCCACCTCCATTTTGAATCTTACAAAAGCAAAGTTTCTTCTTTTGCCAGACCACCTATTCGTCGGAACAGAGCTATCAAACACCGCACCTGTGATACCTACAAACAGGGAATGGCTCTCTCTCCATCACTCCACCATCGCCCTTTTTCCTTGTCTTGTTTTATGTGTCCTTTTTGTTTGAAGAGGAGAAACAGAAAATCTTGTCCAATATCAGGGAATTTCTCTGTTGGTAGAATTATGAAAAATCTCAAAGCCAGGAAGGATTTTCTACTCCTGAAAAAGCAAAGAGCCGACCATAGCCTTAATATGAAATCATGAGGTGGTCCTTACCAATAGAAAATGAGAGAAAGAAGTGAATTCATGAGGCTGAGTGGCTGACCTACCTTTTACATTCGCAGGTTACTGAGGCTCTAACTGTTGCTGGCCTTGAATCCTCCAATCTCATTGTCGGTATTGATTTCACAAAGAGCAACGAATGGACAGGTCTCTCTCTCTCTCTCTCTCTGTGTGTGTGTGTGTGTGTGTGTGTGTGTGTGTGTCTAACTGTCTTGTCTCTTTATCTCTCTGTCTAAATTACTTCTGATAATCAGGCAGAAGATCATTCAACAATCAGAGCTTGCATTACATTGGAAACTCCCTGAATCCATATGAACAAGCAATATCTATCATCGGAAAAACCTTATCTGCTTTTGATGAAGACAACTTGATACCTTGTTTTGGGTTTGGGGATGGTACACTACTGAAAGACTGTCTTTGGTGAATTATTGCATGGTAAATCATGAAGTTGATTTTGTTGTTTTCGTATTTTGGCAGCAACAACGCATGATCAAGATGTGTTCAGCTTCTATCCTGATGATAAGCTCTGCAGTGGTTTTGAGGAAGTTCTGAAGCGATACAGAGAAATTGTTCCACATCTGCGACTAACTGGTTAATATCACACCATTGGCTATTTTAGCACTTAATGAAGTTTCAATTAGTTGGGTTTTATAACATATTTTCCTGTGGCAGGACCAACATCATTTGCACCTGTCATTGAAACTGCTATAACCATCGTGGAGCAAAGTGGTGGCCAATACCATGTTTTATTGATAATTGCTGATGGGCAGGTATTCTGTCCTCAGCCCAGCTTTGCCTGTAGTTTTGTTAGCTGCTTGTGAGTTTGGCTTCATCTCTATGAAAAATTAGAAAGATTTGATGTTCATACTCTCTCTTTTCTTTTGGTTAACATGACCATTGATATGGAAGGCTTTATCTGAATGGGAGATAAAATAAAAAAGTCAAGTATTGGATGGGTTACATTATGTACTTGCTAGTGAGCGGCCAGATAAATAGAATTATTTGACAGGATTGAAATTAGAGCATGCTTCATCTTACGATGGAATCAACAAAACAAACAGGTTAGGTTACCAAATGTTTGGATCACATTTACCATTGTTGATGTGACAAAAAATAAAACTTTTCGCAAAGGCATCATATAGCTGGGTAAAAATCTTGACATTTATTATGTAGAAAATGGAAAATATTTCAAGAGAAAAGTCATGCTTTGATGAATCTGAAAATGATGCCTCTTGTAGGAAACTGGAGAAAATTAGGAAACCTTTTGACATATTATGTAATTTTGTAAATCTTTTCATCGCTTTCTAATTATCAACGTTGTTCATGATATTTCTAATTTTCCTTGTCAAGGTGCAAGTGAAAAGGATAATCTTGTCATTTCTGCTCATTCATATTCTTTTCAATTTGAAAGCATATTGACCTTGGACCTCCTTTTTCATTAATGTATCTAGTTTTCTGTGACTGTTAAAAAAAAGCATATTTCTGGAAAAAATCAAGTGACTAGCGGAAAATAATAAACCATTTAAAATAAAACAAATTAGCTAAGGTAAACACATAGAGAGCATATCCATAGATTTATTTATTTTTAATTTTTGAAATAGTAACTATATTAAAGGGCTCAAGAACTGCTCCAAGAAGAGATGAACAAGACAATCCAGGGGAAGGAACCCAACACCCACAAGGCTAAAGAGCCCAAACCAGGAAAAAAAAATGGGGACCACAAAAACATCAGGAAAAGAACCAGAAAACAAAAAAAGAAAAAACCAAAGGGATATAAAATGGAATGTTGAATCTGGTCTAAAATCAAGGCCTAACCAGCCCCCAGCAATCTTGGCATAAGGATATTTTGAAGAACCTAAAAGATGAGCTTATCTAATTAGGTTGCAACAATCACTATTCTAGGAAATATTCTCTGCCAGTATAAAATCTCAAATGCTTATCTGTTACTTGGATGATCTTTATTGTGTCAGATAATAAAAAATTCTTTAGTCGTGCAGGTCACCCAAAGTGTAGATTCTGAGAGTGGTCATTTAAGTCCACAAGAGCAAAAAACAATTGATGCTATAGTCAGAGCAAGGTATTTCAGTCTTGTCTCTTAGAACCTCTTGGTGCTTGTGGTTTTACCATATGTTTCCTTGCAGTGAGTATCCTCTGTCAATCATTTTGGTTGGTGTTGGTGATGGGCCCTGGGATATGATGAGGGAATTTGATGATAATATCCCTACTCGAGCCTTTGATAATTTTCAGGTAAGAAATGGAATTTACATCCAAGCAATGAAGAATCATATGATGTATCATCCAAGTTTGTCCATAGCATCATCAATCTTCTAGTATGTGCATGTTGGTTACCATTCTTTTCTTCATGATCATTGACCCATTGGCGCTGCCCCTAGTTGGGTGCCTTGCGACGTATAATTATTTATGCTGCTTCAGTGGTTGTAGAACCTTGGCAACCATCTGTATACTGGAAGTTTAGAATTTCATGTTAAGTTCTCTGATTTCTTTTCATCTTGTCTGGTTGGTGGCAAAGAGCTTAGCAGGGTCCTTGGTCAAGATGTTGCAAGGAAATTAATCCCCATTTCTGATGCAAAATTTCCTCTCATGTCTAGAGTTTTTATTCGCTGCTAGACCATGTTGGTATATACTATAAAAGTATCTCTATAATTACCTCCAAGTGACAGTCTGGTGTTTTTCTCACCATAGTCGATAAAGACCCATCTGACATGATCATAGGCCTTCTCCATATCAATCTTTAACAGCACACCCCTTAGACCGCCCTTGCGTCTTGCATGGATTAACTCATTTGCTATCAACACTCCATCCAGGATCTATCTTCCCCCGATGAAAGCCCCCTGCGACTCCCTGATTAACCCCTCGGGGACCGAGCTAAGCCTCGCAACTAGGACCTTGGCCAACAACTTATACGCACACCCTACTAGGCTTATAGGTCTATCTATAGTGAGTCAATTCAGATGCCCCTTCTTTTTTGGGATTAATGCTATTAGTGCCCCGGCTTTGCCGAGTTCCTAAGTTTGTCAATTCCATGACTCGTGAAGAAGCACTTGTTAGAAGTTTGAAGACTCAAGGTGATCAAGATTGAAGATCATACTCCACCAGATTAAAGCTCATCGTTATGGCAATCACAAAACAAGTATTTGGCCATAGATGACCTTAGAAGCGAACTTGGAAATATGAATTAAGTTCACCATCAGCTCGGCCAGTCGTTCTCACCGACCCCTCGGTGGAGACAGGATCGACCCATCATGGTCAAAGACTGGTCAGACAAATTCACAAAGGTTCTGGAGCATTGAACTGTCATTCTGGATATGCCTCTGATCGAGAGTCTTGTATGCACCGACCCCTCGGTGATGAACTTAACGACCCCTCGCGGTCAACGACTCGTCGATGATAACTTATAAGTTCTAGAACTTAGAACTCAAGTGGACTCTCGAGAAAGCAGACATCTCGGTAATTCAAGACCTATCGAAAATACCAGGACCTACCCCTCGGTAAAGGGTGACAGGTCGTTTTGGGTAAGATAAGTTTCGGGACATGAAACTCTGTCTGCATGGTGTTGCCCCAGATCGAGACCCTCGTATGGACCGACCTCTCGGTGCCATGACTGTCGACCCATCGGTGACACCGACCTGTCGACCGGGAATTAATTGTGCCGTTGGGAGTGCATTTAATGTGCACCGGTCGGGTGGTTGAACGATAATAATGCCCTCGACCTGTTGGTACTGGACAATTTGAAAACTGTGTTGACTCCTCTATAAATATGAGAGTTGTGTGATCATTTAATTATTTTCCTTGAACTGAAAAAATTCACACACTCTAAGGAACGATGAACTCTCTTGTGCCTACACTTGAGAATCAAATACAACCAATCTATTGATTGAGTTAGTAAAAGAGAGAGAGAGGAGAAAAGAAAAGATACAAAGTAGGAAAGATGTTGGTAGAACCAGTTTCCTAGTCATCCTGAAATTGTGATTGCCCAACGACGGCTACAAGGCAGAGCGTCGGGATTAACTTGGGCACACATTGGGTGGATCTTTGAGAAGCACACATCTTCGAGAAAGAGCTAAAAGACAAGTGCTTCTTGGTTTTAATTTTGTTTTAAAACCTTTTGTCCTGTGAAAGTGGATTAAGGAGGTTTGGCTCCTGAATCACTGTAAAAAATCTAGAGCGTAGTCTCTGACACACGTGATGGGTGGAATTCCCAGCCAATTCAAATAGGTGGAATTCCTATGTTACATGTGGTGGGTGAAATTCCCAGCCATTTGAGTTAGGTGGAATTCATGCTCTAATTGTGAAGGTGTAAGTCTCCACTTAGTGAATTTGAGGATAGCTCAAGGTTGAGCTAGTCCTAACAGTGGATGTAGATTGGCTAACCGAATCATTATATATCTTGTGTCCTTGTGATTGTGGTGTTAGAGCTAATTCCTTGTGTTGATTGTTTAATCACATTTGCTAACACATACTTGATTGTTATATCCGCTGAACTTAATTAATCAATCAAGTACTTTTTAAAAGGACCAACGATTTCTAGATTGACCTATTCAGCCCTCCCTCCTTCTAGGGTTAATCGTGTTCTAGCACCAAAGGGAGAACTTTCAAATGCTACCAAGCAATGTTTAAGACTCTTGTTCAATACCCCTCTCCTATGAAACTCCCTGGAGAATTTTAGGAAATCCTCCCTAATAATATCCCAACAACTCCTAAGGAATTTAAAGTTGAAACCATCCGGACCCAGAGCCTTGAAACCATCCACACTGTGTAATGCCTCCATCACCTCTTTCTCCTCAAATTCTCTTTCTAACCATGATGCCTCTTATGTTGGAAGAGGACCAAAGGTAACCCCCTCTAGTACTGGATACCCCAACTCCGACCAATCTCCAGACCTAACACTCACGGCAAAACTGGGATTCAGTGGGAAAGGTGTAGGTAATGGTCTAAGGTTAGAAACAGTGATCCCCTGTCTAAATGGATCAACCTCAGGGCCCCCACTAGTTCTAGGCCAAACTCCCCCAAAGGTGTGGTATGCATTAGAAGGAACTGAATGGAATAGTCCAGAAGTAAGGATAGCACCTGGTCAAGTATAGGTGTCACCATGAGATGTTGCTGACTAATCAGGCCCTCGCCAGACACTGGAGGAAGTGGCCGAACATGCGAGGGCCCCTGCTGGTGAACTGGTACCTAACGCATGCCTCCCCTGCTATGTAGAGCCGTAGTGGTCGGCTCCAAGAGCAGATGATGTGGCCAAAGACATCAAGTATCCTGCTACTGATCTGAAAAAGGCCGTGAACAAACCTCACCATGGAGCGATCCCGCCGAAGCACCATGCTGAAAAGGATAAGAAGCAGCCCCCAACTCGGAAGAGCCGAGGATAAGAGGTGCATAACAATAAAGAAGAGCATATGAGACGGGAGGGAAGGAGCACTTGAAGGAGGAGAGGTCCTGGCCTCTAGATCCGAATGATGTGACAAAGCATGGGGCTACAAATCAGACACTGTCATTGGCAATGTAGCAGGAGACTCTGTGTTCAACCTGGACGAGTTACCTTCACCATTTGGAGCAAAAATGGAGACAAAGTGACTCCTGACTGCTGCCCTAATCTCATTTTTTCTTTCCAATCTTCTCCCATTTACCATGACAACTCTCAATGTATTTACCATAGCTCTTGCTTTAGCCATTCGGTGGAAGAATTTTGTGTTTCTACCCCTTCTTTCAACCATGTAGCCCTGGACTTCTATCTCCACTCCCCTTCCTCCCTCCTTAGTAGACCCCATAATTTTGACATACATATGTATTTCTTTTGTTATTTTTCCTCAAACAAATCTCTTTCTTCCTCCAAACTCTCCCAATCCCCCAATAATTCCAAAATATGGTCCCTCTCCTTGTGCATACTACCCATCTCCTCCTTGAACCACTCTTTAATTTTGGGCTTTAACAATTTCCATTTTCTCTGTAGGCAAAGACCAGCCCAAACCGCAACCTCAAATGGATTGACTATTCACTATTGAATCTTAAACTGTTGAGAATAGAAGCGCACAAAACAATGAACGGAAAAACGAAACCATAGATCAAACACACACAAGACACATATATTTTTATGTGGTTCTCTTTCGGTATGTCCACGGGTTCAAATCAGATTCACTATGCTCAAAGGCAAAAAGACGAAGAAGATACAGTCTTGCTTGTTACAATTTTTAATCTCACACTTCTCTTACGAAAAGAAACATTATACTGCCCTAACCGAACAAGGTCAGTGGGAATGGGATCACTAGTAAATATCTCACAATCAGGCTCTACAAACCTAACATAAACACCCCGATCATTTCTATACCAACTTGATTCATTTATTAAACAAGTTCAGAGAACTTGCCGAAGCTGAAATGGATTGACCCAGCCTACCTCAACCCACTTTAAATGGGTCGATCCGATCCAACCCATTTATGAAATTGCGTTACCCAATTCGACATATACCTAACTCAATCCATTTACTCAATGGGTTGACCCAACTCCATCAATCTTAAATGTATCTTTTCGATCCTTACTTAGGATGACTCATTTATTAAATAGGTTAACTGACTCAAATAACAAATAATTTTTAAATGGGCTAACCCAGCCAAATCCATTTATTAAACGATTGCCCTGCACACCAAATTTGACCCATCTATTGAAATATTGGCCCAACTGACTAGTGTGAAAGTCGAGTTGTTTACTAAATTGGTTAATGTTACTAGTCTTGATCCACATATTAAATGGTCTGACCCCACTAGAATAATCTTGAATAGGTTGATTTGACCCATCCCTGGCATTACTCTTTAACTAAACTAGGTTGACCACACCCTAGTACCCAACCTAGCTTAAATGGGTCAATCCAGTTTGTCCCATTTATTAAAAAATTGATCCAACCTAAATCGTATCAAACCCAACGCAAGTACTCGACCAAGCTTGTCAACAACTCAATCCATTTATTAAAAGGTTGATCAATCCAACTCTATCAAATTGACCCATTTATTAAATGTGTTAAACCAATCCAAACAATCTTAAATGGGTGTATGCCCATGCCTAACATAATTCATTTACTAAATGGTTCCCTACTTGGTTACCTAAGCAAGCTTAAATGTTTTGAACCAACTTGACCCAATTATCAAATGGGTAATGCAATTTGATCCCCAACTATTTATTAAATGGGTTGACTTTGACTAATCTCGTGATTAATGAGGCCCAGACATGGTGGGGACATGTCTTGGATTACGAAAATACAGAGACTTTAATCATAAAAATGAAGTACCAACATAACATGATGCAGGAATGTAACGTACTTTGAAGTGCCTGGGTATCATAGCTTATGACCGTGATCATTCATTTGATTGTCACAACCATCAGATTAACAATATGGATCACTAAATTGGGGGTTTTGTAGTCCATGTATCATGCATGATGTATGCATTACTTTTTTTGTTTTGTTTTTTCCTTTGCCATGTTTGTACTATCTTCAAAAGTAACTGGGAAATTTGTTTTGTTTGTCAAGTTTGTGAATTATACAGATATTATGTTGAAGAATGTTCCTGAATCCAGAAAGGAAACTGAATTTGCTCTTGTGGCACTGATGGAAATACCTTCACAGTATAAAGCGACATTAGAGCTTAATATTTTGGGGTATTAATGCCTCTCCATTCTATTTTTGGCATGTTGTTGTATAGAGACTTGCAACCAATTTCATCAGTTTTCTGCACATGCAGGCGCCGCAAAGGATCATCTCCACATAGGGTTCCCCTTCCTCCACCTCTTGATGGTCATGGTATGCATTCCTTCAGCTCAAAGCGGTCAAGACCCATCACATTCCAGGCGAGTGCACCTACTTTTCGTGGACATGACTCAGCAATGGGCACAGTTCAACCTGCAAGTTCTGCATTGATGAATGACAGGGTAAGTAAAACTTGTATCTCAAGTGAACTTGTGGCCTGTCTTGCCCAATGTATCACCATAGGAATTGATTTATGTGCTAGTCTTGAGAGTCTTGTATACAAATATGGCAGCAAAGTAGAATCTTTGTAGCACAGTTTCCAAAACAACCTACAAATGTGGTAGTGAATTCTATAAAATTGTGGTAGTGAAGAAGAATTATTACCACTTTTTTTTGTCCCCACTTCCAAACAAATGTTCTGATGAGGCCAACTCCAAATACCTTGAGATTAATTTCAACCAATGTTCTAGTGCTTACTAGGGAAAGGACAATGGAACAGTTCCTGCACCAGTCCCAAAGACATGCTTTGCTATGATGAGAAGTTGCAGGCCACCAGCAGAAAACACCCAAACCAAATACAACCAAATTTTATCTTTTCATGCTCATGAAGAATATTCTACTGTCAAAAACTGGTCAGCAGAATTTTTTATGTCCTTCAAATAACAAATACTAGTTTGATGCTGAATATGAATAGTAGAGAACCATTACATGGGGGGTTCTAGTTCTTTGTCTGTTGGTAGTAAAGTGCACTTTTTTTTTTTGGAGGGGGGGAGGGGGCAAGAATGTTTACTACACTTGGCCTAGTATCTTGGTTGGGTGAAACCAGGTAGACCTTCGTTCAGGCCCAACTTGTTCGTTTGATTCACCAAGCTGGGTAACTTGTTCATTTGATTCACCAAGCTGGGAAAAGCTCAACCTGGAGCAAAACTTTTTGGAATTTAAATCTGCATCCACTCAAATTCATTCCTTAGTTATGATTGCTCATTCATTTGAACTCCCCCATGTCCAATGCTTCTATTGGTACAAAAATGTAAAAGAGTGGGTTGTCGGCTTTAGTTTAGAAGTTGACAGGCATAAAACAATGAATAGTAATATGTGTAGTACAAATTTGTAAGGATTATAGATTTCAGGTTCTTTTTCCATTTTTTTTGTTGACAACTATATATAGATATGTATAAAATGACTGACCATGTCACCTTGACAACACATTGAGTTGTCCAGCCAACCTGCTCCATTAATTAACTGAGTCCGAGTCCTGTCCTTTTTAGGAATATTGTGCTGATAAGTCTGTTGTCTTTGATGAATTTGTACAGGCTTGCCCTGTTTGCCATGTTAATTCAAAAGACATGGCCTTCGACTGTGGGCATCAGGTAATCTTTGAGTTCTTTTCAACTCTACTTTGCTGTTTATACTGTCTTTTCTTTCCCATATTTTTATTAGACAAGCTCTGTAAATCTGTGGCTGAAGAACATAACTCAGTCATTTATGTTTCATGATGTTAAGAAGCTGGATATTGGTTTTGCAGACATGTTGTGATTGTGGGTCGGGTCTCCTTAGATGTCCCATATGCCGCAGCCACATCAAGACTAGAATAAAGCTATATTAAATGTTTCTCTGTAGTATCGGTGAGCCTGCAATATAGAGTGGCTTTGAAGTTCTTTCTTCTTTATCATTATAAAAGTAAGAGAAAAAAGAAACGAAAAGAAATATATGGGTGAGTCTGGTTTTTTATCCCTTCGATCTTCCTTACAGATTTTACTTTTTCACCTCCGTTGGAAAGCAAGAATCCTAAAGGCACTTCACGTGGATGTAAATAGTTGTTTCAATTCCAAGTTCCATATTGTGGATGTGAGCTGTTTACCGCCTTCTATTGTTTAATTGTATAAAAGAAGAAAGAAAGCAAAATATGTTCAAGATGGTTTCGATGGAATTGTAACTGACTGAGCTTGAATTATCATTTGTTGTTGGTGCTTGCTAGTGTTCATTTGTATGAAAGAAGTGAGAGATTTCAAGATGGTTTACTTTGTAATTTTTATATATTTGAGCTTAAATTATGATTCTTGTGGACTTTTTTATTGATAAAATATATGGAGATCGGGGTGGGGATACTCATATTATCCAAATATATTTATATACCTGGCATAGCAAGGGAAGAAACTGATACGAATGTCGCAGTGGATGAGGCGGTTAATATGAGTACGTTTTTCGCCAACTATGATCAGATGTTTCAATAATAATATTAAAATTGTCATCAGGGTAATCGTTCAATTAAAGGATGGTCAACCATCTTAACACGGGCAAAATTTGTTAAGAGACACGGGATAGAGTGAAATTTTTATTTTATCCTTGCCGATCTACCGCTCATCAAGTACCGGTGAACTGATAACTCATTGCTCTATATTTATATTATTTGCATATCGGTTCACCAGTACTTGATGAACGGTACACCGGTGGGGATAAAATGGGAATTTCATTTCATCCTGTGCCTCCTAATAAATTTTGCCCGTATTAAGATGGATGTCCTTGAAGGATATGTAGAACTTTTTTGTTTGTCTTCTTGCAACGACTTAGTAGAGACTGAGTCCCGACAAATCTTAAGATTTTAAGTGATTTTTTTTTCATTCAAAAATTAGATTTCACAACCCATTTAGACTCTTAAAAAACACCATCCAATCGGTGACTCCAACCAAAAAACAATTAGAGAGTCAGGTGCATGAAATTATTCCACAATCAGATTCTTCAATTCTGACAATCCATTTAAGGATTTCTCTAATACACGGAGTTTAGAGCAAGATCAATTGAAAGCGCCTACTTGAGGGGGATTTGCCACCACAAACTGTGTGAAATTGTGGTATAGGAAGTGATCTAGCAAAACAAATTGAATGTTCTAATACCATCAAAAGTACTTTCAAGAAATTATATGCCCCACCTATGACTATCATGGATGAAAATGTCGGATTATTTGTTTTGAAACTTGAACAAATGTTTTTTAGTGGTGCCTAAGGTATTTTAAATCCCCACGTTGATAAGAAAGAAAATTGAAAGGCTCTTTTTAAGTCTTAAGTGACATCTTAAATGTAAAACTATTAGAAGTGCTTATGGACCATGTGTGACGTTACAAAGATTCAACACTTGTGATCTATGTTTAATTGTTACCTATTGGTGCTAAATGAGTCTTCTTGAAACATCATTCCAATTGCATCGTTCCAAATTTGATTAGTTGATGACAATTATCAAGATTGTTAAAAGTTATATTCCACTAAGGATTACTGACTGGAAGGTGTCTCTTACAGGGGTTGGATCCAGGATCTAATAAGGCCTAGCTTAAAGGTCTGAGAATGATGTCGTGTTTGCATTGATATATTAAGTTTGTATTATGTGCCTCGTGGGGCTTAACTTGGGTTATTGGCATTGGGTTGGGCAAGTTTAGTATGTGGGATAGGCTTAACACGGTTTTCTCTATTTCATCTAGCTTAGTACATTTGGTATCAGAATAGGTACCATGTCCCATATTTGAATCCTTAAGGAAGTGATCTATTGAAAGAGCTACCTAGTGCCAAAATGAAAGCTGCAACAAGGTGGGTCATTGGAGAAATCAACACGGAAGTGTGGTGGTTTGTTATGTGTCCATCAGGGCCTAACTTGGGGTATGAGCAACAGGGTGGGCCAACCGAGTACGAGACAAGCATAAGAGCTTGATTTTCCACATTCCATTAGCACTAAAGTTTTGGTGTATTTGTTGAAAGAGCTACCTAGTGCCAAAATGAAAGTTGCAACAAGGTGGGTCATTGGAGAAATCAACACGGAAATGTGGTGGTTTGTTATGTGTCCATCAGGGCCTAATTTGGGGTATGGGCAACAGGGTGGGCCAACCTAGTATGAGACAAGCATAAGACCTTGATTTTCCACATTCCATTAGCACTAAAGTTTTGGTGTATTTGTTGAAAGAGCTACCTAGTGCCTATAATAACCCGACCTAGGGTAACGGGTCAGTTGTGACGGGTAAAATTAATTTAGAAAATGATTATATTTTAAATTGATTTGTTAGTTTAATTTGATAATTTTATTTGGGAAAAACATAATTGAATTTAGGGATTTAATATTAGACCCCAATTTCACATTTTGTCCCCAATAAGAATTTACAAATTTATCCCCTTCGAATTAAAATTAAGGGAATGGAAAATAAATTATCAACTTAGATTTTAATTCCCCTAAGTTAGAATCTCAATTGAAAATATTCAATTAAGAATGTTAAATCAATAAATAAGTTTCAATTTTAAGTGTATAGAATTTAATCGATGATTGACAAAATTAATAAAAGAGAAATAAAGGACAATTTATTAAAATCAATAATTTAAAGGGACCTACCTTCCCTGGTCGAATTTAATTGTCCAAAATCCTTTCACTGATGGGATTCCTTATTCAGATTGGACTCTTCTTCTTCCTTGTTTGTTTGGGACTCAAATCCCTACTTAAATGGAAACTGTCCAAAATCCTTTCACCGATGGGATTCCTTATTCAGATTGGATTCTTCTTTTTCCTTTTTCGTTTGGAACTCAAATCTCTACCTAAATGGAAACTGTCCAAAATCCTTTCACCGATGGGATTCCTTTACCAATAGGACTCTCTTCCCTTTAAGAGACCTGGGAACCCTTCCCTTCTTTTACCCATTTCGAAACAGCAACTAAATCTCAACGGAATCGCAGCGGAAATCTCAGCGGAAGAAGGGAAAGAAAAACCCCAAATCTCTCTTGAGTTCTTATTCCTCCTCTCCTCTTTGAAGACCAAGTTTCGGTTCAAGCAGCAGAGTTTGGGACCATCGTGTAACCAGCTTTTGTCGTCTTTGTTCCCAAATTACAGCAAGTAACAGGTATGTCCCTCTAATTTCCTCTATTTTCTTCTTCTCCCATGGGTTTCTTCTTCCTCTTCTCCCCTTTTTAAATTTCGAGCCAGCCAACCAGCCAATCCTTGTTGGATGGTGATGATTTTTCCCTTCTTCATTCAGCGGTAGGATCAAATAAATTGATGACTCAGATCTGTCCCCAATTTCTTATCCGTGAACAGTAATCACTCAGCCTTTCTCTAATAAAAATATCCTAAGTTGGGGACCGATTTCTAACCCTATATCAGCCAAGTTCAGCCCTAGAAATATTGATATTAAGGACTGTTTTCAGCTCCTAGCTGGCTGATTTCAAGGCTGATTTTAATCTTAGTGTGATGAGTTACAGAGAACTCTTTCTCCAGCCGAGATGGACGACACAACCAGCCTGAAACTACCTGCAAGTGAGACTGATCCAAGTTCCCTTTCTACCAGCACCATACGTTAACATCTTTCTTTGTTTTACCCGTGGCTTAGTTACAAGTTAAAACCCGGAACCTTATTACCTTGCCCTCTTACAGTGGTAATTTCAAGATAGTACCCACTGTATTCAATTGGTCTGATTTAATATGCTTTGCTATAATTAATTACTTATTAAATTAAAAATACTTAGAGTTATTGTTATCTTTCCTAAAGGCAGCCAACCTCTAAACTGCTCTAAGTTTAGGACAGTTTTTATAATAAATAAATAATACAGTCCTAAAGTAATTATTGTGTTATGTTGGCAGCAAATTTGGAAACCTTCACTTCTAACCTTGGACCCTAGTGTAACCTATAAGGCTAGAGTTGGGACAACAATCCACCTTACTTGTAATTAAAAGTACTTTCCCAAAGAGACTTAATAATCCTCATATTATTAATACTTGGAACTTTTAAATCGTATTCACACCAAACTTGGGTTCTCAAGGCTAGTTATCTCTTGGAAAGCGTTTTGGTTCATTGTTTACACTTCACAAACTTCTAGGTGAGGGAAACAATTCACTATATACTTTGAAACATGATTCCTTATATTATTATGTGTTTAGGCAATGGAATATTGTATTTTGTTATGTGATTAGAATATAACTGTTAGATTTAAAATAGACTGGGTGTATGATAATAATGGTTGAGATCCGGTGTTCACTCACAGTAATGTAAGGGAGATTTGGCTAAAATTTTATTGGCCGTGAGGAGACTCAATCCGCCCGGATTGTGGAGTCTAACCATTAATATTATTGAAAGATCCAATGATTTATATTCGTATATTGATGGTTATTTGTATGTTATTGTTTGATTATTAACCTTGATTGGATATGGTTGAATGTTGGTATATATAATCCAAATATTATGACGCATAAACTATTATTACGTTTATTTCAAGGTTTATGCATGCCATGGCAAATGAGATATTTAGTATGATGCTATAATCTGCTTACATTGAGATTTATAATTTCATAGGCATGTTATGAATATTTAAGCATATTTGTCGGCATTGAGCATAGCATTCTCATATTCATAGCATTGAGTATGAGGGTGTCACGAGGGCTGTTATTTGGTGGTAGGTTGTATTATCCTCACTTTATGTGGGAAGGCCATTAAGGCGATGTTGTGTTATCATCGATTCGTCGGGAAGGCCACCAAATATCAGTAGATGTAATAATGGGTTGGAATATGGCATTTGGCATTGAGCATTACATTTTCAAAGGCATGAGTATGAAATAAATTGTTATTCTTTCTTATTTGAAATATCATTGAGGAAGTAAGGATATCATGTGCTATATTTGTGTTATTATTTCTTCACTGGGCATGGAACTCATCCCTTATATTGCAGGCACTCCCTTGAATTTGGGTCTGAACGATAATCACAATTGAGCTTAAAAGGCGAGGAGTCGATGAAGAATTCGTAAAAACGCTTAGTTAGTGCAGAAGTTATTATTTAGATTTTAAGTTGGTTGTTTATTTGATTTGAGACTTTAAGAAAGTTGTTTATTCTTTTATTTTTAATTTGTGGAGACTTGGATAATGAATTCAAGTATGGATTAATTTTTGAAAACGCTTTAATTTGATTGTTGTGAAAATGTGAGTAAGTGATGCGTTTAGGAATCCTTATGTGAGTGATATTTATCCCTTTGAGTTATTTGGCAAGCTCAAATGAGATGTTATGTCTTCGAGCAGGTTGTGGGCTTGAGGAATCTTGGTGGCTTATGAATGTAATTATGTTTGTTTGAATTTAGCCACAAATTTTGATGTAAGACCCATTTAAGGCAGCAGGTTAGGTAATTGTGTACAGTCAGATCACGCACGTCTAGGTGTTGGAAGGCAGGGCGTGACAGTGCCAAAATGAAAGCTGCAACAAGGTGGGTCATTGGAGAAATCAACACGGAAGTGTGGTGGTTTGTTATGTGTCCATTAGGGCCTAATGTGGTGTATGGGCAACAGGGTGGGCCAACCTAGTATGAGACAATCATAAGCGCTTAATTTTCCACACTCTATTAGCACTAAAGTTTTGATGTATTTGTCCATGTATATCATTGTTGATTTTTTTGGAATTGATTCTTTTTACTCATTAAGATTTGTTTTTTTTTTTAAATACTTTTTCACTTGAATCATATCAATATAACATATATAGACCAAACTATCTAATTTTACGTGTTGACTTATTTTTTATATATAGACCAAACTATCTAATTTTACGTGTTGACTTATTTTTTCAGATGCTTCTTTACTTGAAGCATATCAATATAATATGTATAGAACAAATTATCTATTCAATTCTGCAAATTGGCATGTGACCTGGTTTAACCTCACCCGAATTTGTTGACCCAAATTGAAAATGGGCTGGGGTTTCAAAATTTAGGTAAGAATTGGTTAGACGCTAAAATATGAGTTGAGTTGAAGAATATACGAGTGAGTTAAAATTTGACAGTCAACACCTTGCTCACCCACTCAACCTTTTTAAGTGTTTCTGGCTTCCTTGTTAATCAAACTTATCATCCCTCTTAGCCAGAGGTGGTGTTTCCACGCTTGTTTGCCTTGGGTCTCAATCACGAGAGAGAATGGATGATTCATTTTGATCTTCAAGATTAGAAGATAAGCCTCTGGAGATCAATGATGAGTCTCCTCAAAATGCATAAGCTTCTGGTCTGAACATAGAGGCATCGTCATATATTTTTAAATTTCATTAAAATCTAAAGATTAAAAAATAATTTAAATTGTTTTAAATTTGTGTTGAGATTAAAAAATGTGGTTTGGTTAATTTAGTTAAGGAAATTTTTTTTTTAGAATATAATGGCAACCAGAATTTTTGGATTCTTTTTCCTTAAAGAGAAAAACACAGGATTCGGCCAAAGCAGATGATAGATAAGATAAAAGAGCTCAGTACAAGCAGGATGTTGGGGCTGCATCTAGTCTCACATTTGAAGTATAGAAAGAGATTTAGGAGTTTATAAAATATTTGGGTCGCTCCACCTAAAAGACTAATCTTTTGGACTAGAAACCCAGGTTCTAACAAGTGGTATCAGAGTTAGGTCTCAGGGTACCCTCATGTGGACTCAGAAGATCCCTCAGATGAACAGATGGCCGGCGTCGCTCTTTCCACTGGAGGGTCTCATTTCAGCGGGATTGTTGGGGCTACTGCGAATGAATTCCACATTTGAAATATAAATAGAGATCTAAAGATTTATAAAGGATTTGAGTTACTCTATCTAACATGCTAATAATACAGTAAGAGACGGTAGCAGTGGACACTGGACCAGTTGCTATTGAATCAGAGAGCAGTTGTACGAAGAAATAGAGATAAGATTAAGAGAGACGAGTAAAGAGATAAGGAGAGATTAAAGGCTGAAATCCAGGGACCACCATCGGACGAGATAAGAATAAGAGAGACGAGTGAGATAAGAAGAAGAGATTAAAGGGACCACCACAGTATGAAGAAAGGAAACAAAGAAAGAGAAGAAGATTAGAAGGCTTGACCGAATTAACTTAGTGGTATTTTAGTTTTCTTTCTTTCTTTTCTTTTTTTAAGTTATTTTATTTTTAAAGGCCTTTAAATACATGTGGCCAGGCTTGTAATTAGGCAGACTTTGTTTATTAAAATTATTCTAAAGCTTGAAGCTTTTATCTTCTATGGTTTGGTGAGTTATTTTCCTTTTAAATTTAATTTTATATTGTGTTAAATTAGATTTTAATTTCACATGTAAACTAATTTATTAAAAGGTTCTTCGATTTAGATAGTACTTAGAACAATTCTTCGAGCTTAGATTATATTCAAGTCTGGAAACATTCAATTTTCGAATTTCTTCAGTAAAACCTGTGATTCAACTTAAAAAATAATCATAGATCACTCTAATCAGTGATGTAAATACCTCTATTTTCAACTCCTAAAATAATAAATCATAACTAAAGTCTAAGGTGGCATTGAAGACCACATCTGCTGATGCTAAACCTTGCTATTATTTTTTATTAGGGCGGCTCGTGTAATTAATTTATTTTTGTCTTTATTATTATATTTTTAGTAGATAATGCCTTACACTATCATAAAGAAACGAGTTCTTTGACTTGTCACGTCTGTGACACGATTAAAATCATAAGATATATAATTATTTGAAGTGAATAATTATTTTTTTTACTTTGAAATTGAGCTTTGTCATAAATATTTTAGAAATTCAATTTCCATACATGTTATCATACACCTTACGTGTATCTTTAATTTCAATATAATAGGCACAAATCTGTGAATATGGAGTCAGTCTGTTAAAAAATGAATTGGATTAAATTAATCAAGCTTTTATTTTAAAAATTATATAAGGATTAAAGAATAATTTAAATTGATTGAAATTAAATGTTAAAAATAGAATTTAATTACTTTAATCAAGATTAATTCCTAAGTTATAAATCTAACTATAGATTTTTCGACAAACTCATTGTGATAAGACAAAATAAGCTCTATAAATGTGGAATAATCCATGATAGTCATTCACATATTTTTATTTATTATATTATTAGTTTAATAATGAAAATGAGTAAAATAGATATTTTTAAATTTAAATAGATATTCTTTGCTCCTTTAGGTGCTTATCACTTGGTTTGACGTAACCCATCAACTAGCTAAAAAAAAATT
Organism: Chimonanthus praecox; assembly: GCA_022113865.1. Classification (NCBI taxonomy): domain Eukaryota; kingdom Viridiplantae; phylum Streptophyta; class Magnoliopsida; order Laurales; family Calycanthaceae; genus Chimonanthus; species Chimonanthus praecox. Next base: position 55,636,978 of record CM039087.1, on the reverse strand, counting down.
TCATTAGAATTTTTTTTCTCAAGATCAGAGTATTCAGACGTTCCACTTGACTTAGTTAGACATTCAACCCGTCAAGTCTTTGGAGATGTATAAACTTCTTTATCCGCATACGTCGAGTACAAACTATGAGGAATGGCTCTTTTTGTTTTTGGAAACTTAATCCCAAAATCTCTCAAATACAAATGTGAGAATATGACCATCAAACTAATCCTTTAGAGTTTTCATTAGATATTAATTTTTAAAAAATAATTTTTGTTTTTTTTTAAACAGCAAAAAATAATCAATTTAGATGAACACTTCAATTCAAATTTGACCACTTGTTTCCATCGATACAAAGGTGGTCATTTCATGAGTGTGGAAAAAGAGGCAGCAAGGCATTGGACTTTTCCTCTTCTATATGATTAATTTCCATAAGAGGTGACCGAAAATTGTTGAAATTTCTTAAATTATTATATGTAACAGCGACATGTGGTGATTGATGACACAGTAAATAATTTATACTAATATTTAATTCATCTTAAAATATTATATACAAGAAATGTTTTGATGATATACATTATTTAAAACTACAGCACTAATAATTCAAATTCAAGTTATGTCTCTATTTTTTAATCTTACATTGTGAAACCCTACCACCGATGTGGAAAGAGTCCCACATCGGTAGTGGAGGCTAAATGGAGGGGGGTATTTAAGAGGCCAAAACCCATTAAACTAGCATGACGTATTTTGGGCCAAGCCAGATGGGCCCGGGCCCAAAGGCAAAACAGTGTGGGCTCGCTTGTGTGCGAGGCCCAAAGCGGACAATATCTTGCTGAGTTGGAGCACTAAGCCCTGTATTCGGGTCGGGTCGTTACAAATGGTATCAGAGCCTCAGTTCAACTCTCGAACTGTATGGGCCTTTCCTCCTTCCCTAGTGTTGTTGAGCTAAGTCGGGTCGAGGCTTAGTGGGGGTGATTGTGAAACCCTGCCACCGATGTGGGAAGAGTCCCACATCGGTAGTGGAGGCTAAATGGAGGGGGTATTTAAGAGGCCAAAACCCATTAAACTAGCATGACGGGTTTTGGGTCGGGCCAGATGGGCCCGGGCCCAAAGGCAAAACCATGCGGGCTCGCTTGTGTGCAAGGCCCAGAGCGGACAATATCTTTGCTGAGTTTGAGCACTAAGCCCTGTATTCGGGTAGAAAGAAACTTTCATTAGAAGTTGAATGTATTATTTAAAAACTTTAGAGGTTGTTATTTATTTGAGATTTCTATTTGGAAGATAGAACAGTCATGCTACATGTAAAATAATATGAAAAAAATTATTATACTTGTCCTATAAATATTTTGGGAATTGTCCAAATTACTTGTCCGATTTATCTAATTTCAGCTCCAAATTATATTATGGGGAAGACGATATTCTTTTATAAGTTTTGACTTATCCAAATAATAAAATATCAATATCGAAAAAATAATATTTTATAAAATGATTTTTAAGAAATAAAAAATTCTAAAATAAGACAAGAATTTTGGGAGGGAAGGAGTATCACATCAAAATTGGTCGGTATAGAAAGTATGGACCCAAGGGACGTGAGTTGCGTTCAATATTGGTTGGTGTGGATTAAGTGATTTAAATATAAAATATTTATAAAATAATTACTACTTTAATAATTAAGTTTAGTTTTAGTATTTATAAGATTTCATTTACAGTTAAAGAATAATTTTTAAAATTCTGAATTATATACTCTGAAAATTCTATTTAGTAGATGACATCGGTCTATCACTGTTATTTTGGTTATGTGCCTTTTAATTTTTTGAAAATAATTTTTTAGTCTTAAATTAATGCTTTAACATTTTCAATAAAGCCTTGTAGGCTTGTACAAAGTGACTCCGCTTATTTGTAAAAGTTTAAAAATTAAAAATTGATTTAATATCATCAAATTTAGAGAAATTAAAAATGTGACTTTATTCATCTAATCAATGTAGTTTTTAGTTTATATCCATGATTAAACTTTTATAATAGACCCATCAAATTAGACCAATGTAGACCATAATTGAAGTATAAAATTTTAAAGATTGAGAAAAGAATACAAAACCATCAAGCCTAAAATATAGCTTCATTAATCTAATACGATTTTTTTAGTGTCATATTCATATCTAGAATTTTCTAATAAACCTATCATTTTAGACAAAAGTGGTCCATAATTTAAATACAAAAGTTTAAAATTTAAAAAAAAAATTAAAATGTGTAGGGCTATCTCAACACAAAAAGATCACTCATCTTAGTTATATACTAAATGTGTAGGGCTGCAAATAAGGTCAGACGGGTTGGGTTCCTTAAAACCCAACCCGCCCCGAGTTGATATCTATCGAATTTAATCCAACCGATCTGAATTTTCAACCCGACCTGATCCAAATTATAACCCGAATCAACCTGAATTCTATAGAAAAAATGTCTCACTCAAAATCTAAAGAAAATTCGAGAAAAGGGACCACTTTCAGATGCAGAATATAAGCAACATTCCACTATAAACAGTCGTATGCTTTGAGGATTGGATGCTGGAAAGAATTAACACCCAGAGTAAATGGCTTCCTTCTACCTTTGGTTTCAACAACATGATTTGAACCTCCTAACACTTCTCTTCAATCCCCATTTCGTTCTTCTACTCGTTCTTCTCCCTACTCTTCTTTTTCTCAGTCGGAGAAGGAATGAGGAGAAGGAGAACAAGAACAAGAACAAGAGAGAAGAACATGAAACATGGAAGCTCCCTCCTGGCCCAACAAAGCTTCCTCTTATTGGGAACTTGCACCAGCTCGGCAAGCTCCCACATGTGACCTTCCAGCACCTATCCAATCACCATGGACCACTCATGTCTCTGCAACTAGGCCATGTATTCACCGTCGTGGTCTCATCCGCCGACATGGTTAGAGAGATCTTCAGAAATCATGATCTTGTCTTCTCCAGCCGACCGGTCATGTATGCGGGGAAGAAGTACTCTTATGGGTGTTCAGGCATGGCTTTTTCTCCTTATGGAGAGTATTGGAGGCAGGTCAGGAAAATTTGCATATTGGAGCTGCTCAGCCTGAAGAGAGTACAGTCCTTCAGAGAAGTGAGAGAAGAAGAAGTGAACCTTGCAGTCGATTTGATCGATAGACGAAGTCGATCTTCTCCTCTGCAGCCTGTTAACCTAAGTGAGATGATGCTGTGTCTAATTAACGATGTTGTTTGTAGGACAGTTTTTGGTAAGAAGTATGGTGGTGTGGGGGAGGGAGAGTGTGGGAAGAGCAGATTTGATGAAATTCTAAAAGAGGCCCAAGATTTGTTGGGTGGGTTCAGCATAGGAGACTTGTTTCCATCGTTGGAGTGGGTCAATTCGATCACAGGACTTAGAGGAAGGCTAGAGAGGAATTTTCTGCAGCTGGATCGTTTCTATGATGAGGTTATCCAGGATCATCTCGATCATGATCATGATCAGCACCAATCTGATCACGAAGATTTTGTTGATGTTCTGCTTCGAGTTCGAAAAGATCCTACTCTTGGAATTGAACTCACTATGGATCAAATCAAGGGGATCCTCACGGTATGTTTTTGGCCTTCATTTTGTTTTGTTTCTATCGGAGGTTTCTTAGTAGCGACAAGATAATTAAGAAAGTACACTCTTTCTTACCACCAGCAGTATGTATGTGGGGATTGGACGTCCAACCGAAAAGAGTAAAATAATTGGTGAAGTCATCCAGTCCTGAATAAGTCCTTCGATTTTTCTACGGGTGACACTTGGGTTGGATTTTGGCCCGAACCTGAATGACCCGACCCGAAAATCATATGGGACGGGTTATGAAAGTTGAGTCAGCCTGTCGGGTTGAGTTGGGTTGAGAGATTTTTAAGTTAAACCGATCCGACTGGGTAAAAAGTAGGCTAAAGTAAGTTCAAAATACGAGTCGGGTCGGGTTTCGGGTTGAGTCGGGTTATATTCGGGTAGGGTTAAGGCATCTGGGTCAAAAGTTTGGGTCAGGTCGGGCCGGGTTCTATATATTAGTAACTCAAGCCGGGTTGGATTTTAAAAAATCCGACCTGACCGAGCCCGATTTCAGCCCTAGATTTTTCCATTTACAACTAATGTAGGACTTCTTGTTTGTACCCCAACACAGTAGTCTTAGGAAGTGTGTTTTTTATCGAGCTATTCAAATAGTTTGAATTAAAACATGATACTCAAACAACTTAAAGAAATTGGAATGATACTTAAAAACCTGTCTCAAAAAGTAAAACTCGCTCGATTTTCACTCCACTCCAAAGCACCACTTCCTCTAAAGTTATCCAATAAGGTTTGCACATACTTTAAAACTCAGTCGGATATTCTTAAAAACTTGATCATAAAAAACATAATAATTAAACTTCTTAATCTTAATTCTAATTGAGAATTTAGGTCAAAGGTTCCGGCTGTCAAATGACAAATTTACCGGATAGCCTACCATTCCAAGATGGGTTATAAGATCAACAGTATGGATTATCGCAAGAATTTCTTGGATCAAAGGGCTTTCTTTCTAATGCGCCGGCAGAGGCCCACTTTCCTAATGAAAAATAGAAGGCAGATTTCTTTTAAAAGAAAAATGGAATGGAATAAGATTCTTTGCACCCAAAGTATTAAAAAAAAAAAAAAAGAATAACATTGCGAGAAAAGGGCCGTCTTGATGAGACAATACAAGTCAGTCCTTAAGAGTTTCACTTCAATTTGCATTTCTCCTCTCAGCTACAGTTTTTAAAATAAAAAATTAAATAAAAACTATTCCTAAGGCTGATAGAGTATATTTGGGCAAGTTATTAACTTGTTTGCTAGTATAGTGAATAAATTTTATGGGAAAAGATTTAGAAATTTATAAAGTAATAAAGTCACTATTTATTAAGTTACTTTCTTGGACTAGATATTTGTTCTAACAAATATTATTAGATCCATATCTTCAAGTCAACGTACGAAGACTCAAGAAATCTCTTAGTTAGACGGAACAGGCAACGATGTTTTATGTGTTGGAGAGTCTCGTTCAAGTGAGTGATTGTTGGGACAACGAAGGAATTCCACATTGATTGTAAAGAGAGATTTAGAAACTTATAAAGAATTTGAGTCACTCCACCTATTAAACTAATCTTTTAACTGGATACCAAAGTCCTAACATTATTTCTCACCTGATCTCAATGAAATTTCAGTCCATTTTCTCAAGTATAGTAAAAATTGATAGCATGTGATTTTGCAGGACATGTTCATCGCTGGAACTGATACTTCGTCTGCAACATTGGTGTGGATAATGTCCGAGTTGGTGAAGAACCCGACAAAACTGAAAACAGCACAAGAAGAGGTGAGAAGAGTTATGGGGAAGAAGCAAAGGGTGGAAGAAAGCGATGTTCATCAGCTGGAATACTTGAAATTGGTAGTGAAGGAAGGTCTTAGCTTGCACCCTCCAGCTCCTCTTCTTGTTCCTAGAGAAACAACAGATGAATGCAGGGTTGGGGGGTACCTTATTCCTGCAAAGACAAGAGTGTTCATCAATGCTAAAGCCATATCCACTGATCCCAAATATTGGAGAAATGCACAAGAGTTCTGGCCCGAGAGATTCTTGGACAGCCCAATTGACTTCAAGGGCCAAGATTTTGAGTTCATACCCTTTGGGGTGGGCCGGAGGGGTTGTCCAGGTGTGAATTTTGCCATGTCTATGACTGAACTTGCACTAGCAAATCTTCTGCACCACTTTGACTGGGACTTGCCTCAAGGGATGAGAAAAGAGGATTTGGATATGGAAGAAGCTTTCGGGATTACCATGCACAAGAAAACTCCACTTTATCTGTTGGCCACTCCCCATCCTTGTCATGCAAGTTGACTTTTAGGGTTTCTCTAAAAGCCTTTTTATCTTTTATATTTGTTTTAAAAAGTCCTTACATGTTTTATAATTTAAAACTTTTGTTGAAAATACTTAAAATATCATTTGATCATCGTCATCATGATCGATTGATATCTGCTTTATTTTTTTTTTAGATATATTCTGTAGAGACTCGTGGAGGTCACGACTATAGTATTTAATTTCTATAAATTAATAAATGATAAAAAAATCAATTAAATTATATAATCAAATAGATTTTAAAATTTAAGTACTGTTCAATTGTTGTAATTTCTTTTAGAAATTAATATGAGTTAAGAGGACTCACCATTTGATATTTCGGGTAATTTTTTTATTTTATTTGACTGATTGTATTTTGATTTGTGATTCATTAAATTTTAGATTAATTAAATCTTAAATTAATCTAAGAAAAGTAATTTTAACTTGGGAATTAAGTTTTTAAAACACATTTGAGAAAGGGGTGGCCATTTAGGCACCGTGTTTTTCTGCCACTAGACATTGGATTTCAAAATCCAGTGTGAAATTACAATTTTGCCCTTCTATTTTTTAAAAAACTGGAATCTCCATATCATCCGAACGTAAAATGCAATCTTTCGAGTAGTCTTAATGTATATGAGATCGTTCGAAAGGTGAGCATCGAGTGGGTTGTGGAGAGAGATTTTCAAACGAGGCATTTTCTCAACCGATTTCTACAAACAATATATAACACTTCATATACTCTTAATTTTATAAACTTCAGAACTGGTTTTAAGGGAAAAGGATATAGTTTTGAGATTAAAAAATCGTACCCAAAGAATTAAGAGGGAATGTCATTTTTCCTTAATTCTTTAAGTACGATTTTCGAAGTCCAAAACTTTATAATTTTCACTTAAAATCAGTCCTGCATTTCATAAAATTCAGAGTAGATAAATTTTGAAACCTTTTTTATATAAATCGGTCTGTAAAGCCCCGTCCCACTACGGGCGCGTTATCTCCGAAATATCTCATAAAGCTCCCAATGAATAGATATCGGGCTATTATTTTTTTCAACGGATGGCTATCTCTTGCTCAACTAACATACGACAAATCTCATCATACTGATAAAGATAACGAGACAATCAGTAACAGTTAAAAAGATATAATTATACAGTTGTCCCAAATAGACAAGTGATAATAACGAGATAAACATATTTCTCTCAATCAAAATGCATTATGGAATACGACTACTGCTCACTCGCGACATCTGTTTGAAGGGCCCAGTCGACACCTCCGCCATCAGGGTGCCTGAAAGGTAAGAGGGTGAGCTAACCACCTTAGTGAAGAGAAAAGCATATCACATGTCAGCAATATATATATCATATGCATGATGCAAGAACATCATGATAACAAATGTTCTCATGTACATGCAAAACCCAACAACATCACCAACTAATGATCTACCGACCAAATCCGAGATATCATCTCGGTAGCCCACACCGGGTCATCTCACAAACTTCGGTCTCCCTACCAATGCCATCGGGAGACTACTCAATACAACCAGCCCAGTGAAAAGATAATGCATATCACATATAAGCAACATATATATCATATGCATGAATGCATGAACATCATAATAGAATGAATGTCTCTATACATAAGTGCTCAACCATATTACTAACCAATGGTCCCACTGACCAATACAATCGGGAGACCACAAAATACACAACCGCCTCAACCTCTATAATGCAACGGGGAAACCCACATCTGTAACGACCCGACCCGCTACGAGTACGTTAAACTGATACAAAATCTCAAAACACTGATCTAATTCTATTTCAGGGGCCTTTTTTTTTTTTTTTTTAATAAAGGGGAGACACTGCTCCCGCAATTCAAAGCAACTACGGGCAACCCACCATTAAACCAAAAACTGCAAGCATCAATCATGATTACAAATTGTAGCATCGCCCCATTATTACCTTCATCCATCTTAAAGAAATGTACACATAATTCAAATACATCGGAAAGTCCTCAATTACAAGATGGGACCCTTACAAATTACAAAACTGTAACTCTACGCCCAACGTCCAGCTGAGGGTCCCTCCAGCCCTCCCTCTATGAAGTACCTGTGAGGCAAGGGGTGAGCTCTACATGCCCAGTGAGGGTAACACATGCATCATAAGTCATCAAGCATATACTGCACATAATCATATGGACACATCAATGTCTAGGATGTCTACCAGCATGACCATACAAACGTGTGCCCTACCCCTAGCACATGGGCTCACGTCAACCGGGCCTCTAGGACATCCTCTAACCAACCCAACGCAACTCCCTTATGTGCCCTACCGCAACAGTCCACCCATCCACAGGTACACAGACTGATCCTCAGTCAGATCGGGGTCTCTAGTCATCAACTAGACCTATGACCCTCTGATGACAACCCGCACACATACCACGACCAACCCAAGAGTCGGACTCACTAAAGTCCCAAACTGATCACCGCACGGGAGTAACCACCTCACCAGTCATCAACGAACTACCAACCAGACTCATCTATGGTCTCATCAACCACACACCAGAGTCTCGATAGTCAAACCTATAACCTTGGAACCCATATGCTGGTCTCCACGCGACTGGTGTATCCACCTCTCATATAGCTCTATATGTCTTCTATCGAGTGAGCCGGCCGAACTCACTCGTTAGGTACCCATAAATTCCTGGTGAGTTAACCCACACAACACAAATCTCAATAATGAACCCCAATACCATAACCGCGGGGGTAAACACACTACCACATCGCACCACAGGTTGTCCCCACCATACAGGTGTCCTAGCCTGGAATATTTCATCACATCACATCGTACCATCCCTCGACCAATGAGAGGCCGAGCACATCCTCAACCTACTTTATCATCCGGGGAATCACAAACTATACCAGCGGGAGCTGTTCCTCACCGCATCGTCCTTTGACCTAGGCGAGCACCTCCTCAACTTAGTCGGTCATCTAGGGATCACAAACTATACTAGCGGGAGCTGTCCCTCACCGCTCCGTCCCTCGACATAGCGAGCACTTCCTCAGTCAGTATACTCGGTCATCTAGTGATCACAAACCATACCAGCGGGAGCTGTCCCTCACTGCATCGTCCCTCGACCTAGGCGAGCACCTCCTCAGCCTACTCGGTCATCCAGGGATCACAAACTATGCCAGCGGGAGCCGTCCCTCACCCCTCCGTCCCTCGACTTAGGCGAGCACCTCCTTAGCCTACTCGGTCATCCAGAGACCACAAGGCATGCTGGCGGGAGCCGTTCCTCACCGCACCATCCCCCGGCCAATGAGCGGGCGAGCACCTCCTCAGCCTCCTCGATCATCCGGGGATCACCTCACCCGTCACACATTTAGGTATCGGAACCGCAAGGGGCTTCTAAGGTTACCTTGGGTGAACCAACTTTCAGCCTGATGTCCTATCTAGGGTTAACCTAATTACTTCTCAATTAGTCCTTATTTGGGACTCCCAGGCACCTTGTTTTCTAATCAGATCACGCCTCTCTCATAGGCACGTCCAGGAAATACAAGATGGACCGACCATTTGATCTATGCAAGGGGTTACGACTTCCCATTTCCAATCACAAGGGAGTTCGAATGTAATACCCTACCCCAGATTAAGCGTGTTTTACCTTGTTATCGTGTTTTAACCGGTTGATTTCGAGGTTTTCAGTCAAGGCTTTAAGGAAAGCCCAAGTGTGGCCCAATCCGAGCTCGTGAACTCAAAGATCCAGCCCGTCGAGCTGGAGGGGTATTTTGGTAATTTGCCGCTTGTTGTGTATATTTTCATAAATGGTGTGATTTGGTGACTGTTATTGATTGATAATATCCTCCTTAATGTAAGATTTGCATTTATTATTTTAAAATGATTTGATTTTCAGAAAATGATATCTAAATATCGCTCGTCTAAACTCCGGAAAAGGGATTTTAATTATTTTGAATAATTTCGGAAAGGAGATAAATTTTGAAAATGGTATTTGGTGATAGACCATTTTAAGAATAACCTAGATATTTCATTTCACCTGAAAATGAGGTCTCTAAAATAGTTATTTTTACATTTGTTTAATTAAGTAATTATGGGTAAAATATGATTTTTATTTAAATCAAGGGTTTTTAATAAGAGATAAATTCCGAAAATTTTATTGTGACCAAGGTTTTCAAAACCCAACCCATCTATAAGGTTGGATCCAGTTTTTGAGGTTTTAAATTATCACCTTTAGTTTAAAAAATCAAATTTTTATATAAAACTAGGGCTAATCTGCAATATGGAGAATAGTGGAGGGTTTCTGTAGCAGCATCAGCCACCACCGCGTGCAGGCATGCTCTGTCGATCGGCCAAAATCCCGGCTGATCATCACCTCCCCGACGTGTTGTCCCATCCCCCAATTTTCGGCCAAAAATCTATTTAAATCGGCCCCTTTCAACCGTTTGAATTCTCAGCATTCTTCTCTTCTCCCTCTCTGCTCTCTTTGTAATTTCTTTTCCGGCCGACTGTTTTTGCAAAACCGAAGCTTAAGTGGAAGATTTTCCAAAAACCCGATTTTCAACCCAGGAATCGAAACCAAGGTATCCAATGTATTCCTTTTGAAATTCTAACCAGTTTTGAATCAAATAAAACCGATTTTGGATTAGTATGGAGTGAGAAAAACCAGTTTTAAAACTAAGGAAAACCATGGGTTTTATGTACCCGTGAGGATCTATCCTCAAAATCGGATGGCCTTTTGAGCTTCTGAGCTCTAAACCAATCCCTGTGGAAAGAAGACTCCCAGAGGAGTCCATCAAACCAGACCGATGTGAAAAACGAATCAGGGAAGCCCTCCCTTTCTGGAGTCGTATTTTACTATGTATCCGCCGTCACTGTCTGCAGTTACAGACAGTGGAGAAGACGACTCTCGGAAGGTCCGAGAGCCGTTCTTCGGAAGGTCCAAACCTTCGGACGGTCTGACCCTCGGACATTCCGAGCTTCACCCCGAAGCCCAGCACGCCCGAGGCGAGCCTGATCTTTCGGATGCACCGAGCCGAGCTCGGAAGGACCGTCAACCTTCGGACTTTCCGAGCTTCACCCGAAGTCCAGAACTCCCGAGGCGAGCTTTCGAACAGACCGAGCCCAGCTCGGAAGGACCGACCCTCTCGGAAGGTTCGAGATCCAATCTTCGGACGTTCCGAGCTCTGCAGACCCACCGAGACTACTGTTTTCTGTTTTTACCAGTTCGGAAGGACTTCGGAAGGTCCGAGACCCAGTCTTCGGACGATCCGAAGTCAGGCCCCAAGTTCATAGGCCAGTGACTCAGTTTAGAGTGGTTCGGATGATCCGAAGCCACTGCACCCTGTTCCAAGGTGATGTTCCTAGGAACACAGTTTTTAAATGATAAAATGTTGTTTGATTAGTGTTTTTGTCTAATCTTGATTATCAGTTAATGTGTTTGATTATTTGTGATGATTTATACCCTTTGATTAAATTAAAATTATACTAACCCCTTTTCCCTTATTATTTATAGTGTAAATACTATTGTATACGCTTCCAGGCCGACCCTATTAGTCGGGCACTGAGTGATTTACTTTCAGGTCGGCACTATAGTCGGGTACTGAGTAACCTCGAGGCCTACTCAAAATGTCAGTTCTGGTCCATATCCAGAAGACAACCGAGAAGTGATCCGAGGATCTAGACCTCACTCAATAAGTCAATCTGGTCAATGCCCAGAAGACAATATGAGTTTGGACTGAGCCCCTTTTATTATTATATTATTATCTTGTGGATGATTTAAAAAGGCTAGAAACCAAGTAGGAGACTCATTTCCATGAACCCTGGATATTTTGTAGGAAAACGTGTGATTTCGAAATACTACGTATGTGTACATATTTGTTATGTATATTGATTGAGCACTTGTATGTTGTTTGACAGAGACCGCGTAAACCACACAAAACGGTGAGGGAACTTAACTCTTCAGATTTTGTAAACAGGTGTTATATTGAGCAATGAGTGGTTTCGATTTTGAAGAACCCACTCATGTGCCTATACATGGTGTACTATGGTAAGAGTGCTGTGATGATTATGGTATTACGATGTTGATCGTATGTGTATATAAGACTGCTTCCACGTACCTGGGCTATTGAACCAATATCGGCCATATGAGAGATGGTTTATATCTACTGGACTATGGGCGGACCATGCTGTCGTCAGTTGCTGACTTAAGGGTGTCGGTATCGGCTACGTTTAAGAGCCGGAGATGTACTTCCAAGGATGTATTTTGACCGTGTCGGGACTTAATACTGGTCTTAGTGTAGTCGGCAGGCGTTACGCTGGATAATGGCAGTGATTGATGGTTTAATGATGTTGATATACTATTGAGATTTTGCTTATTGTTATCAAACATGTGCCTTTGAACTGTTGCTAACCTGTTTTATATTTACTTAATGTGCATTGTTAATTATCCTTCACTGGGCTAGTTAGCTCACACCACTCACCTTTCAGGCAATGAACCCGAGGAGGAGGACCCTCTTTATCAGGCTTAGGTTGGATAAGCTGAAGCAGTGCTTTGGGATTCCCCCGGAGGGGAATGCCCTGATCTTTTCCTGTTGGTTCTTGGAACCGTTATCTTTTATTAAGTGCCGGATGTGGTACTTAATTAATGTTTATTTAATGTACTAGGCTATGTTGCCTTTGTAATGGTTGAGACAATGTTTGATTTGTAATAATCAATGATGGTTGATTTTGATTATACTATGTGTTGATGTTGTTTATGTCTTGGTTTTTGGGAAGCATATGGTACATGTTTGAGTCTACTTAACGGGCTAATGTGTAACCACTGGGCCTAACTGTTGATCCGGCCCAATAAGAATACTTGTGGTTCAGTTTCTCTTTCAAAAAAAAAAAAAAAATCATTCGCGTTCCGGGCCCACCGGTCGGGTCGGGGCGTGACATCGAATCCCAACCACGCGTCCACTGTGCGGTCCCACATAACATCTCCACCCTAACTACCCGACAAGCTAGGGGAGTCTCTAGAACCTGATGTTGCTTAGTACCCATGCCCCCACCGACATCCCACATACGTCAGTTATATGTATGCACAATTAACTCTACACTTACACATGCTTTTAATATAGTTCGTCACATAATAATCAGGTATATGCATCACTATTCGTCACAGGTTGACATGTTAACATCCAAGCATGTTACAACGTCTAGCAGTCCAAACTAATTATCACATGATCACATGGTATATTATCAACAAAATACATCGCACCATAATCAGACACATACCACTACATACTACATGTTCACATGCTGGCATCTTAGCATATTACGAACTAAGATAAACTCCAATCATGTCACCACACAATTAATCAATTATGACCTTAAATAATCAATTCATATATGCCTCTGCGGGCATCGGATACGAATACATCCGGATGGGGACCCGCCACATAATAGTATCAACAGTTCCCTTGCCGAGTGGCTCATAATACTAGGGACCCCCATTCGCCGCATTCCGTACCCGCACATCTGATATAGTATAAGATGCATAGATGCATGCCAAAAGTGGTGATAAGTTCCCTCACCTGTGTGTGTCCTTGAAATCTAATGCGAGAAAACGAGTCCGGGGGTTGAAGGGGCTCAATCTGTTGAAACAAGAACACAAGGATAAGTAACCGGACAAAACGGGTCAAACTAAGTCTAGACTACAAACGGGCCCGAAAGCGAGTCGGGTCCAAATCGAACTGAAGTGGGCCCGAAATTAAAAACTGGGTCCAAAATTGGGCTGGGCTCAAAACTGAGCCCAAAACTGGAAACTGGGTTTGAAATTGGGTCGGGCCCGAAACTGGGCTGGGCCTGAATCGGGCCGGGCCGAAGGTGGGCTGGGCCGAACCAAGTCTGGAGAGCCAGGTCGAGCCCCTAGGCCCACTGGGCTACACAGCGGACTGGGCCTGGGTTGCCCAGATCTGAACTCAGCGAAGTCAACTCGATGACCCGACCGAGTCGACTCAGCAACCCAGTTTGGAAAAACTGAGGGAAAGAGAAGGAAAATCAGGGAAAATGAAGAAAAAAATGAGAAAAGGGAAGGAGAAGAAGAGGAGGGAAAAACCGAAGAAAATCAAGAGAAAGGGGCAGGGATTGGCATAGAGAGAGGATAATCGGAGAGGAGAATCGGGGGGTTACCTGATCCCCGTCAAAGAAGGAGGAGATCCAACTTGATCGAGGCCCGGAAGCTTGAACGGAGGCAGCAAGGGCCTCTGATTCAGGTGCAGGCAGCGGTTGGAGAGAGACACGTTAGTTTAGGGTTAGAACGAGTGGGAGAGAAGAAGAAGACAGGGGGAGAGATGGAAGAGGGAGAGGGATGGGAACGGCGGTGGCGGCGGCTCTGAAGGGGGAGAAGGGAGTTTAGGGTTAGGGTTAGAATAGGAGGAGGGGAGAAGAGGGATAGAAAGGGAGCGGAAGAGAGGAACCGTGGCACTGTAGCTGCGCTACAGTGCCGCGTTGGATGGGGAAAGAAAAGGGAGGTTAGGGTTATGTTTAGGGTTTTCTTCTTTTCTTTTTTCTTTTTTCTTTTTTTTTTATTTTAATAAAATAAATATCTCCAGTTTTCAAAATATTTTTAAAAAAGCTCGAAGAAGTCAAACGACAAACGTCGGGGGAAAATGTGTGATTTTCAAACTTTTAATTATGAAAGAAAATTCAATAATTCAAAATTACCAAATTGCCCTCTGAGTTTCCGAACTCAAAATCGGGCAAACCAGGACCCACCACAGCGCCCACACTCACCCCACTGCTACCAAGACCCTAAAACTCCGAAAAATCAGGTCAGGTCATTACAACATCTCCTATGGGAGTCTCAACCACCGGAGTACAACACAAATCCCCATACTCATCATAATCTCATTCATATATTATAAATAAACACACATGTTTTCATCTCAAGTCTCAAGCACCATGCTCGACATCCAACACATATCTTATTCTCATTATAAATTCATTCACATGTTATTGTTAAATACACAACATGTTATTAGTAAGTTTCAAGCATCATGTTCGATATCCATTCGTCTGATCAATTTTTTTTTCCATTTAATCGTATATAGTTGACATGAGTTCACCCGAATGATCCCTTGCCACAGATTCATTCAACGGTTACCTTACCGATTTGTTTAATAAACGAAGGGCCCCATTCAAGTCACTCAATGTCCAAGGTTAAAGGTTAAATAGATGCGAATGCGTGCTAAAACAGTAATAAGTCCCCTCACCTGTATGCATTTTGAAATCCAAGCGATGAAAACAGGTTGAAAGATTGAAGTGACGCACGAGCTACTGGGCCTAAGAAGTTGGGGCGGGCCTACAAAAAACTGGGATGGCCCTGTAAAACTAAGACGATCCCTCAAATCTGGCCCGAAATAAGCTAGAAACGATCCAAAAGGGGCTAGAAGTGCCTCAAAAGTGATCTCAAAACAGGCTAGAAACAGCCCAAAACTGGGCCTGAAATGGGCCCAAAACGGGCTTGGGTCGAGCATGAAACTGGGTCGGGCTGCTGAGCTGGGCTGCTGGATTGGGCCTTGATCTGATGGGCTCAAGGGGTCAAAAATTCAACTCCACCGAATTTTCGGCCAAGATACCGAGATCTCGACAGAATTTTTTTTTTTGAAAAAAATCATTTAAAAAAAATAAAAAGGTAGTTTTTAAAAATAAAAAAAATTAAGAAATATAAATATCAGCCGAAATATCGACTGGCCCTGCAACCGATATGTGTTTTTTTTTTAAAAAAAAGAAATCGACTAAGATCTCGGCCGTATCAGCCAATTTTTTTTTCTCTGGCTGCTACGCAGAATATCGGCCGAGATTTATACCCCTCGTGGGGTCAGAATGAACTGGGCTTAGAGTTGGTGGGCCTAAAGTGGATTGGGCTTGACTGGGTTGGGCTTGGAACAAACTGGGCCCAAGTGGGCTTGAAGGAACTAGGCTTGAGCACGGCTCGGGTCTGCCAGACCACAAGCTGGGCTCGAGTTGCAAAAAGCCCAAGAATGAACAGGGCGTGGAAAAGGGGGTGAAGGACTAGGGATTAGGGTTTCTTAGAAAAGAGATGAGAGGAAGAGAGAAAGAGGGAAGGGCATGGGGCGGCGGCTAAAGCAAGGGTGATGGTGGTGGCGGTTTGAGGGTAGGGATGAGATGGGTTAGGGTTTGGACTTCTGGAGTTAAGGTGAGGAAGAGAAGATGAAGAAAAGAGAGGAAGGAGGCCGAGAGAGGGCAAGGAGGGGGCGGCGGCACAACACTTAGGTTTCGAGATTTGCAACAAAGGAAGAAGAATAAGAAGATAGGAGATGAGAGGAGAGGGAAGAGAGGAAACAAAGAGAAAGGTGCTGCAAAGGGGCGGCGGTGAGGACATGTCTTGGATTACGTAAATACAGAGACTTTAATCATAAAAATGAAGTACCGACATAACATGATACAGGAATGTAACCTACTTTGAAGTGCCTTGGTATCATAGCTTATGACCGTGATCATTAATTTGATTGTCACAACCATCAGATTAACAATATGGATCACTAAATTGGGGTTATGTAGTCCATGTATCATGCATGATGTATGCATTACTTTTTTTGTTTTGTTTTTTCCTTTGCCATGTTTGTATTATCTGCAAAAGTAACTGGGAAATTTGTTTTGTTTGTCAAGTATGTGAATTATACAGATATTATGTTGAAGAATGTTCCTGAATGAAGAAAGGAAACTGAATTTGCTCTTGTGGCACTGATGGAAATACCTTCACACTATAAAGCGACATTAGAGCTTAATATTTTGGGGTATTATTGCCTCTCCATTCTATTTTTGGCATGTTGTTGTATAGAGACTTGCAACCACAATTTCGTCAGTTTTCTGCACATGCAGGCGCCGCAAAGGATTATCTCCACATAGGGTTCCCCTTCCTCCACCTCTTGATGGTCATGGCATGCATTCCTTCAGCTCAAAGCGGTCAAGGCCTATCACATTCCAGGCGAGTGCACATACTTTTCATGGACATGACTCAGGAATGGGCACAGTTCAACCTGCAAGTTCTGCATTGATGAATGACAGGGTCAGTAAAACTTGTATCTCAAGTGAACTTGTGGCCTGTCTTGCCCAATGTATCACCATAGGAATTGATTTATGTGCTAGTCTTGAGAGTCTTGTATAC
Source organism: Chimonanthus praecox (assembly GCA_022113865.1). Taxonomy (NCBI): domain Eukaryota; kingdom Viridiplantae; phylum Streptophyta; class Magnoliopsida; order Laurales; family Calycanthaceae; genus Chimonanthus; species Chimonanthus praecox. The sequence goes on along the minus strand of CM039087.1, from coordinate 55,619,954 downwards.
AAATATGGCAGCAAAGTAGAATCTTTGTAGCACAGTTTCCAAAACAACCTACAAATGTGGTAGTGAATTCTATAAAATTGTGGTAGTGAAGAAGAATTATTACCACTTTTTTATTGTCCCCACTTCCAAACAAATGTTCTGATGAGGCCAACTCCAAATACCTTGAGATTCAATTTCAACCAATGCTTTAGTGCTTACTAGGAAAAAGACAATGGAACAGTTCCTGCACCAGTCCCAAAGAAATGCTTTGCTATGATGAGAAGTTGCAGGCCACCAGCAGAAAACACCCAAACCAAATACAACCAATTTTATCTTTTCATGCTCATGAAGAATATTCTACTGTCAAAAACTGGTCAGCAGAATTTTTTATGTCCTTCAAATAACAAATACTAGTTTGATGCTGAATATGCATAGCAGAGAACCATTACATGGGGGGTTCTAGTTCTTTGTCTGTTGATAGTAAAGTGCACTTTTTTTGCAGGGGGGGAGGGGGCAAGAATGTTACTACACTTGGCCTGGTCACATACTTAGTATCTTGGTTGGGTGAAACCAGGTAGACCTTCGTTCAGGCCCAACTTGTTCTTTTGATTCACCAAGCCGGGTAACTTGTTCATTTGATTCACCAAGCTGGGAAAAGCTCAACCTGGAGCAAAACTTTTTGGAATTTAAATCTGCATCCACTCAAATTCATTCCTTAGTTATGATTGCTCATTCATTTGAACTCCCCTATGTCCATTGCTTCTGTTGGTACAAAAATGTAAAAGAGTGGGTTGTCGGCTTTAGTTTAGAAGATGACAGGCATAAAACAATGAATAGTAATGTGTAGTACAAATTTGGAAGGATTATAGATTTCAGGTTCTTTTTCCATTTTTTTGTTGACAAATATTTATAGACATATATAAAATGACTGACCATGTCACCTTGACAACACATTGAGTTGCCCAGCCAACCTGCTCCAATAATTAACTGAGTCCGAGTCCTGTCCTTTTTAGGAATATTGTGCTGATAAGTCTGTTGTCTTTGATGAATTTGTACAGGCTTGCCCTGTTTGCCATGTTAATTCAAAAGACATGGCCTTCGACTGTGGGCATCAGGTAATCTTTGAGTTCTTTTCAACTCTACCTTGCTGTTTATGCTGTCTTTTCTTTCCCATATTTTTATCAGACAAGCTCTGTAAATCTGTGGCTGAAGAACATAACTCAGTCATTTATGTTTCATGATGTTAAGAAGCTGGATATTGGTTTTGCAGACATGTTGTGATTGCGGGTCCGGTCTCCTCAGATGTCCCATATGCCGCAGCCACATCAAGACTAGAATAAAGCTATATTAAATGTTTTTCTGTAGTACCGGTGAGCCTGCAATATAGAGTGGCTTTGAAGTTCTTTCTTCTTTATCATTATAAAAGTAGGAGAAAAAAGAAACGAAAAGAAATATATGGGTGAGTCTGGCTTTTTATCCCTTCGATCTTCCTTCCAGATTTTACTTTTTCACCTCCGTTGGAAAGCAAGAATCCTAAAGGCACTTCACGTGGATGTAAATAGTTGTTTCAATTCCAAGTTCCATATTGTGGATGTGAGCTGTTTACCGCCTTCTATTGTTTCTTTTTGAAAAATTACCGCCTTCTATTGTTTAATTGTATAAAAGAAGAAAGAAAGCAAAATATTTTAAGATGGTTTCGATGGAATTGTAACTTACTGAGCTTGAATTATCATTTGTTGTTGGTGCTTGCTAGTGTTCATTTGTATGAAAGAAGTGAAAGATTTCAAGATGGTTTACTTTGTAAATTTTTTATTTGAGCTTAAATTATGATTCTTGTGGACTTTTTTATTGATAAAATATGTGGAGATTTGGAGTGGGGATACTCATATTATCCAAATATATTTATATACCTAACATAGCAAGGGAAGAAACTGATACAAATGTGGCAGAGGATGAAGCGGTTAATGTGAGTACGTTTTTCGATGTTTCAATAATAATATTAAAATTGTCATTAGGGTAATCATTCAATTAAAGGATGGTCAACCATCTTAACACAGGCAAAATCGGTTAAAAGACATAGAATAGAGTGAAATTCTCATTTTATCATAATTGATCTACAGTTTATCAAGTACCGGTGTACTGATAATATATCACTCTATATTTATATTGTTTGCATATCGATTCACCGGTACTTGATGAACAGTACACCGATAGAGATAAAATGGGAACCGTGCCTCTTATCAAATTTTGCCCGTGTTAGGATGGATTGTCCTTAAAAGATACGTAGAACTTTTTTGTTTGTCTTCTTACAACGACTTAGTAGAGCCTGAGTCCCTAAGAGAGGTTCTTTTTAAGCCTTTATTGACATCTTAAATCTAAAACTATTAGAAGTGCATATGGACCATGTGTGACGTTACAAAGATTCAACACTTGTGATCTATGTTTAATTGTTACCTATTGGTGCTAAATGAGTCTTCTTGAAACCTCATTCCAATTGCATCGTTCCAAATTTGATTAGTTGATGACAATTATCAAGATTGTTAAAAGTTATATTCCACTAGAGATTACTGACTGGAAGGTGTCTCTTATAGGGGTTGGATCCAGGATCTAATAAGGCCTAGCTTAAAGGTCTAAGAATGATGTCGTGTTTGCATTGATATATTAAGTTTGTATTATGTGCCTGGTGGGGCTTAACTTGGGTTATTGACATTGGGTTGGGCAAGTCTAGTATGTGGGATAGGCTTAACGTGGTTTTCTCTGTTCCATCTAGCTTGGTACATTTGGTATCACAATAGGTACCGTGTCCCATATTTGATCAATTAAAAGAGCAACCTAGTGCCAAAATGAAAGCTGCAACAAGGTGAGTCATTGGAAAAATCATTGAAGTGTGGTGGTTTGTTATGTGTCTATTAGGGCCTATTTTGGGGTATGGGCAAGAGGGTGGGCCAACCTAGTATGAGACAAGCATAAGAGCTTGATTTTCCACATTCCATTAGCACTAAAGTTTTGGTGTATTTGTCCATGTACATCATTGTTGATTTTTATGGAATTGATTCTTTTTACTCATAAAGATTTGTTTTTTTTTCTTAAACACTTTTTCACTTGAATCATATCAATATAACATATATAGACCAAACTATGTATTTAATTTTACGTGTTGACTTATTTTTTCAGATGCTTCTTCACTTGAAGCATATCAATATAATATGTATAGACCAAATTACCTACTCAATTCTACAAATTGGCATGTGACCTGATTTAACCTCACTCGAATTTGTTGACCCAAATTGAAAATGGGCTGGGGTTTCAAAATTTAGGTAAGGATTGGTGAGACGCTAAAATATGAGTTGAGTTGAAAAATATACAAGTGAGTTAAAATTTGACGGTCAACACCTTGCTCCGCTACTGAACTCTTTTAAGTGTTTTTGGCTTCCTTGTTAATCAAACTTATCATCCCTCTTAGCCAGAGGTAGTGTTTCTACGTTTGTTTGCCTTGGGTCTCAATCACAAGAGAGAATGGATGATTCATTTTGATCTTCAAGGTTAGAAGATAAACCTGTGGAGATCAATGATGAGTCTCCTCAAACTGCATAAGCTCTTGGTCTGAACATAGAGACATCGTCATATATTTTTAAATTTCATTAAAATCTAAAGATTAAAAAATAATTTAAATCGTTTTAAATTTGTGTTGAGGTTAAAAAATGTGGTTTGGTTAATTTAGTCAAGGTAAATTTTTTTTTAGAATATAATTCCAACCAGAATTTTTGGATTCTTTTTCCTTAAAGAGAAAAACACAGGATTCGGACAAAGCAGATGATAAATGAGACAGAAGAGCTCAATACAAGCAGGATGTTGGGGCTGCATCCAGTCTCACATTTGAAGTATAGAGGGAGATTTAGGAGTTTAGAAAGGAATTGGGTCGCTCAACCTAAAAGACTAATCTTTTGGGTTAGAAACCCATGTTCTAACAAGTAGTATCAGAGTCAAGTGTCAGAGTACCCTCATGTGAACTCAGAAGATCCCTCAGATGAACAGATGGCCGGAGTCGCTCTCTCTACTGGAGGGCCTCATTTCAAGGGGATTGTTAGGGCTACTGCGAATGAATTCCACATTTAAAGTATAGATAGAGATCTAAAGGTTTATAAAAGATTTGGATTACTCCATGTAATCAGAGACAGTAGCAGTGGACACTGGACCAGTTGCTGTTGAACCAGAGAGCAGTCGTACGAAGAAATAGAGAAGATTAAGAGAGACGAGTAAAAGAGATAAGAAGGAGAGATTAAACGCTGAAATCCAGGGACCACCACCGCAGGAGATAAGAATAAGAGGGACGAGTAAAGAGATAAGAAGGAGAGATTAAAGGGACCACCACAGCATGAAGAAACGAAGCAAAGAAAGAGAAGAAGATCAGAAGGCTTGACCGAATTAACTTAGTGCTATTTTACTTTTCTTTCTTTCTTTTCTTTTTTTAAGTTATTTTATTTTTAAAGGCCTTTAAATACATGTGGCCAGGCTTGTAATTAGGCAGACTTTGTTTATTAAAATTATTCTAAAGCTTGAAGCTTTTATCTTCTATGGTTTAGTGAGTTATTTTCCTTTTTGAATTTAATTTTATATTGTGTTGAATTAAATTTTAATTCTACATGTAAACTAATTTATTAGAAGGTTCTTCGATTTAGATAGTACTTAAATCCGAGAACACTCAATTTTCGAATTTTTTCACTAAAATCTGTGATTCAATCTAAACAATAATCATAGATCACTCAAGTAATCAGTGATGTAAATACCTCTATGTTCAACTCTTAAAATAATAAATTATACCTTAAGTCTAAGGTGGCATTGAAGACCACATCTGCTGATGCTAAACCTTGCTATATTTTTTATTAGAGCGGCTTGTGCAATTAATTTATTTTTGTCTTTATTATTATATTTTTATTTTGAAATTGAGCCTTGTCATAAATATTTTAGAAATTCAATTTCCATACATGTTATCGTACACCTTACGTGTATCTTTAATTTCAATATAATAGGCACAAATAGTGATAATTATGAGTATATTGAAAAGTTAAGATTGAATATGGAGTCAGTCTGTTAAAAAATGAATTGGAATAAATTAATCAAGCTTTTATTTTAAAAATTATATGAGGATTAAAGAATAATTTAAATTGATTAAAATTAAATGTTAAAAATAGAATTTAATTACTTTAATCAAGATTAATTCTTAGGTTATAAATCTACCTATAGATTTTTCGACAAACTCATTGTGATAAGGCAAAATAAGCTCTATAAATATGGAATAATCCATGATAGTCATTCACATATTTTTTATTTATTATATTATTAGTTTAATAATGAAAATCTGTAAAATATATATTTTTAAATTTAAATAAATATTCTTTGCTCCTTTAGGTGCTTATCACTTGGTTCGACGTAACCCATCAACTAGCTAAAAAAAAAGCTCATTAGAATTTTTCTTTTTTCAAGATCAGAGTATCTAGACATTCAACATGTCAAGTCTTTGGACATGTATAAACTTCTTTATCCGCATACATCAAGTACAAACTATGAGGAATGACTCTTTTTGTTTTTGGAAACTTAATCCCAAAATCTCTCAAATACAAATGTGAGAATATGACCATCAAACTAATCCCTTAGAGTTTTCATTAGATATTAATTTTAAAAAAATAATTTTTGTTTTTTTTTAAACAGCAAAAAATAATCAATTTAGATGAACACTTCAATTCAAATTTGACCACTTGTTTCCATCGATACAAAGGTGGTCATTTCACGAGTGTGGAAAAAGAGGCAGCAAGGCATTGGACTTTTCCTCTTCTATATGATTAATTTCCATAAGAGGTGACAGAAAATTGTTGAAATTTCTTAAATTATTATATGTAACAGCGACATGTGGTGATTGATGACACAGTAAATAATTTATACTAATATTTAATTCATCTTAAAATATTATATACAAGAAATGTTTTGATGATATATACATTATTTAAAACTACAGCACTAATAATTCAAATTCAAGTTATGTCTCTATTTTTTAATCTTACATTGTGAAACCCTACCACCGATGTGGAAAGAGTCCCACATCGGTAGTGGAGGCTAAATGGAGGGGGTATTTAAGAGGCCAAAACCCATTAAACTAGCATGACGTATTTTGGGCCAAGCCAGATGGGCCCGGGCCCAAAGGCAAAACAGTGTGGGCTCGCTTGTGTGCGAGGCCCAAAGCGGACAATATCTTGCTGAGTTGGAGCACTAAGCCCTGTATTCGGGTCGGGTCGTTACAAATGGTATCAGAGCCTCAGTTCAACTCTCGAACTGTGTGGGCCTTTCCTCCTTCCCTAGTGTTGTTGAGCTAAGTCGGGTCGAGGCTTAGTGGGGGTGATTGTGAAACCCTGCCACCGATGTGGGAAGAGTCCCACATCGGTAGTGGAGGCTAAATGGAGGGGGTATTTAAGAGGCCAAAACCCATTAAACTAGCATGACGGGTTTTGGGTCGGGCCAGATGGGCCCGGGCCCAAAGGCAAAACCGTGCGGGCTCGCTTGTGTGCAAGGCCCAGAGCGGACAATATCTTTACTGAGTTTGAGCACTAAGCCCTATATTCGGGTCGGGTCGTTACATACATGCAGTAGAAAGAAACTTTCATTAGAAGTTGAATGTATTATTTAAAAACTTTAGAGGTTGTTATTTATTTGAGATTTCTATTTGGAAGATAGAACAGTCATGCTACATGTAAAACAATATGAAAAAAATTACTATACTTGTCCTATAAATATTTTGGGAATTGTCCAAATTACTTATCCGATTTATTTATTTTCAGCTCCAAATTATATTATAGGGAACACGATCTTCTTTTATAAGTTTTGACTTGTCCAAATAATAAAATACCAATATCGAAAAAATGATATTTTATAAAATGATCTTTAAGAAATAAAAAAATTAAAATAAGACAAGAATTTTGGGAGGAAAGGAGTATCACATCAAAATTGGTCGGTATAGAAAGTATGGACCCAAGGGACGTGAGTTGCCTTCAATATTGGTTGGTGTGGATTAAGTGATTTAAATATAAAATATTTATAAAATAATTACTACTTTAATAATTAATTTTAGTTTTAGTATTTATAAGATTTCATTTACAGTTAAAGAATAATTTTTAAAGTTCTGAATTATATACTCTGAAAATTCTATTTAGTAGATGACATCGGTCTATCACTGTTATTTTGGTTATGTGCCTTTTAATTTTTTGAAAATAATTTTTTAGTCTTAAATTAATGCTTTAACATTTTCAATAAACCCTTGTAGGCTTGTACAAAGTGACTCCGCTTATTTGTAAAAGTTTAAAAATTAAAAATTGATTTAATATCATCAAATTTAGAGAAATTAAAAATGTGACTTTATTCATCTAATCAATGTAGTTTTTAGTTTATATCCATGATAAAACTTTTATAATAGACCCATCCAATTAGACCAATGTAGACCATAATTAAAGTATAAAATTTTAAAGATTGAGAAAAGAATACAAAACCATCAAGCCTAAAATATAGCTTCATTAGTGTCATATTCATATCTAGAATTTTCTAATAAACCTATCATTTTAGACAAAAGTGGTCCATAATTTAAATACAAAAGTTTAAAATTTAAAAAAAAAAATTAAAATCAACAAATTCTGCCAAACTTAAAAATATAAATTTATTAATTTAATCAAAACATTTTTCTTAGTCTTGTATGTCTTCTTGGAATATGGAGATACATCCAATTGAATCTAAGTACTTTCAATGTAGAACTCTGTAGTTTGATCATCAATTCCTATATTTATTTCTAAGGAGCTTTGGAGTCATGCCCATCTCAACACAAAAAGATCACTCATCTTAGTTCTATACTAAATGTGTAGGGCTGCAACTAAGGTCGGACTGGTTGAGTTCCTTAAAACCCAACCTGCCCCAAGTTGATATCTATGGAATCTAATCCAACTAACCCGAATTTTCAACCCGACCTGATCTAAATTCTAACCCGAATCAACCTGAATTCTATAGAAAACAATGTCTCACTCAAAATCTAAAGAAATTTTGAGAAAAGGGACCACTTTCAGGTGCAGAATATAAGCAACATTCCACTATAAACAGTCGTATGCTTTGAAGATTGGATTCTGGAAAGAATTAACACCCAGAGAAAATGGCTTCCTTCTACCTTTGGTTTCAACAACATGATATGAACCTCCTAACTCCTCTCTTCAATCCCCATTTCGTTCTTCTACTCGTTCTTCTCCCTACACTTCTTTTTCTCAGTCGGAGAAGGAATGAGGAGAAGGAGAACAAGAACAAGAACAAGAGAGAAGAACATGAAACATGGAAGCTCCCTCCTGGCCCAACAAAGCTTCCTCTTATTGGGAACTTGCACCAGCTCAGCAAGCTCCCACATGTCACCTTCCAGCACCTATCCAATCACCATGGACCACTCATGTCTCTGCAACTAGGCCATGTATTCACCGTCGTGGTCTCATCCCCCGACATGGTTAGAGAGATCTTCAGAAATCATGATCTTGTCTTCTCCAGCCGACCGGTCATGTATGCGGGGAAGAAGTACTCTTATGGGTGTTCAGGCATGGCTTTTTCTCCTTATGGAGAGTATTGGAGGCAGATCAGGAAAATTTGCATATTGGAGCTGCTCAGCCTGAAGAGAGTACAGTCCTTCAGAGAAGTGAGAGAAGAAGAAGTGAATCTTGCAATCGATTTGATCGATAGACGAAGTCGATCTTCTCCTCTGCAGCCTGTTAACCTAAGTGAGATGATGCTCTCTCTAATTAACGATGTTGTTTGTAGGACAGTTTTTGGTAAGAAGTATGGTGGTGTGGGGCAGGGAGAGTGTGGGAAGAGCAGATTTGATGAAATTCTAAAAGAGGCCCAAGATTTGTTGGGTGGGTTCAGCATAGGAGACTTGTTTCCATCGTTGGAGTGGGTCAATTCGATCACAGGACTTAAGAGGAAGGCTAGAGAGGAATTTTCTGCAGCTGGATCGTTTCTATGATGAGGTTATCCAGGATCATCTCGATCATGATCATGATCAGCACCAATCTGATCACGAAGATTTTGTTGATGTTCTGCTTCGAGTTCGAAAAGATCCTACTCTTGGAATTGCACTCACTATGGATCAAATCAAGGGGATCCTCACGGTATGTTTTTGGCCTTCATTTTGTTCTGTTTCTCTCGGAGGTTTCTTAGTAGCGACAAGATAATTAAGAAAGTACACTTTTTCTTACCACCAGCAGTATGTATGTGGGGATTGGTCGTCCAACCGAAGAGACTAAAATAACAGGTGGAGTGATACAGTCTAATAAGTCCTTAGTTTTTTTTTTAGAACTGAAACTTGGTTAGATTTTGGCCCGAACCCGAATGACCCGATCCGAAAATCATATGGGTCGGGTTATGAAAGTTGGGTCAGCGGGTTGGGTTGAGAGATTTTTAAGTTAATCTGATCGACCGGGTAAAAAGTATGTTAAAATAGGTTCAAAATACGAGTCAGGTCGGATTTCGGGTTGAGTCGGGTTATATTCGGGTAGGGTTAAGACATCTGGGTCAAAAGTTTGGGTCGAGTCGGGTCGGATTCTATATATTAGTAACTCAAGCCGGGTTGGATTTTAAAAAATCCGACCCGACCGAGCCTGATTTCAGCCCTAGTTTTTTCCATTCACAACCAATGTAGGACTTCTCGTTTGTACCCCAACACAGTAGTCTTAGGAAGTGTTTTTTTTATCGAGCTATTAAAATAGTTTGAATTAAAACATGATACTCAAACAACTTAAAGAAATTGGAATGATACTTAAAAACCTGTCTCAAAAGTAAAAGTAGCTCGATTTTCACGCCACTCCAAAGCACTACTTCCTGTAAAGTTATCCAATATAGAAAAGTTTGCACATACTTCAAAAATTAGTCGGATATTTTAAAAAAATTGATCATAAAAAATATAATAATTAAACTTCTTAATCTTAATTCTAATTGAGAATTTAGGTCAAAGGTTCCGGCTGTCAAATGACAAATTTACCGGATAGCCTGCCATTCCAGGATGGGTTATAAGATCAACAGTATGGATTATCGCAAGTATTTCTTGGATCAAAGGGCTTTCTTTCTAATACGCCGGCGGAGGCCCACTTTCCTAATGAAAAATAGAAGGCAGATTTCTTTTAAAAGAAAAATGAAATGGAACAAGATTCTTTGCACCCAAAGTATTTAAAAAAAAAAAAGAATAATATTGCGAGAAAAGGGCCTTCTTGACGAGACAATACAAGTCAGTCCTTAAGAGTTTCACTTCAATTTGCATTTCTCCTCTCAGCTACAGTTTTTAAAATAAAAAATTAAATAAAAATTATTCCTAAGGCTGATAGAGTATATTTGGGCAAGTTATTAACTTGTTTGCTAGTACAGTGAATAAATTTTATGGGTAAAGATTTAGAAATTTATAAAGTAATAAAGTCACTATTTATTAAGTTACTTTCTTGGACTAGATATTTGTTCTAACAAATATTATTAGATCCATATCTTCAAGTCAACGTACGAAGAATAAAGAAATATCCTAGTTAGACGGAACGGGCAACGATGTTCTCTGTGTTGGAGAGTCTCGTTCAAGTGAGTGATTGTTGGGGCAGCGAAGGAATTCCACATTGATTGTAGAGAGAGATTTATAGACTTATAAAGGACTTAAATCACTTCACCTATTAAACTAATCTTTTAAACTGGATACCAAAGTCCTAACATTATTTCTCACCTGATCTCAATGAAATTTCAGTCCATTTTCTCAAGTATAGTAAAAATTGATAGCATGTGATTTTGCAGGACATGTTCATCGCTGGAACTGATACTTCGTCTGCAACATTGGTGTGGATAATGTCCGAGTTGGCGAAGAACCCGACAAAACTGAAAACAGCACAAGAAGAGGTGAGAAGAGTTATGGGGAAGAAGCAAAGGGTGGAAGAAAGCAATGTCCATCAGCTGGAATACTTGAAATTGGTAGTGAAGGAAGGTCTTAGATTGCACCCTCCAGCTCCTCTTCTTGTTCCTAGAGAAACAACAGATGAATGCAGGGTAGGGGGGTACCTTATTCCTGCAAAGACAAGAGTGTTCATCAATGCTAAAGCCATATCCACTGATCCCAAATATTGGAGAAATGCACAAGAGTTCTGGCCCGAGAGATTCTTGGACAGCCCAATTGACTTCAAGGGCCAACATTTTGAGTTCATACCCTTTGGGGTGGGCCGGAGGGGTTGTCCAGGTGTGAATTTTGCCATGTCTATGACTGAACTTGCACTAGCAAATCTTCTGCACCGCTTTGACTGGGACTTGCCTCAAGGGATGAGGAAAGTGGATTTGGATATGAAAGAAACTTTCGGGATTACCATGCACAAGAAAACTCCACTTTATCTGTTGGCCACTCCCCATCCTTGTCATGCAAGTTGACTTCTAGGGTTTCTCTAAAAGCCTTTTTATCTTTTATATTTGTTTTAAAAAGTCCTTATATGTTTTATAATTTAAAATTTTTGTTGAAAATACTTAGAAAATCATTTGATCATCGTGTAACACCCCAATTTCTCAATGAAGTGGAAAATTACCAAAATGCCCCTGAGTTATTAAATTAATTATTTTGTGATGTTAAGTAAGGAAATAGTAGGGCCCATTGCTCAAATTAAAATCATATGAGCACATTATGAATGTTAAGTTTGATTGGTTGGGTAATTTTCATCATTTGGGTCAAAAATGGCTAAATGGGTCAAAGGGCCCAAATGTGACCCATCGGGTCAAAATTGATGATTTGACCATTTTGTGAATTTAAATTAAGGGGGGTTAAACCTAGTTGATTGAAAATCAAGTGGAGAAGAAATGGGTAGGGTTGATCCATATGTGAAAACCATTTACAAATGACTAAAATACCATAATTGGGTCATGGAGTCAAAAACGGGTCAAGGAGCTAAAAGTGCACCCAACGGGTCAAGTTGACTATTGTTGACCGTGTGATGAGTTGGGTTGGAATAAAAATACCTTGAGTTGGGTGAGTCAAAATGGAAACTCAAGGGGCTGTAAATTTAGTGAGTCCAAGGGGAATTGGAAGAGTTTAGCTGGTCTCAAACCAACCAAAACAAGTCCCACACGTTGGGGACTTGTTTTGGTGAGTTCCATGGTAAATATTAAATATAAGTGCATGGGTTTGAGGTGGGTTGCTTGGGGATTTGAATGGCTGCATTGGTAGCTGCCAAGGGGTGCCTTGGATGGCACCCAATGCCCACTGTTTTGAGCAAGAAGTTATGAGGGAATTGAGAAGTTTTTGGGGCTGAACTACAAAAAACAATAAACACCCATGGTTGGCCGTTTTTGTCAAAGGAAACCCAATTGTTCCCATCTCTTTCTCCCTCTCTTCAATTGGTGTTCTTGGCTGGAACAGTAGAGGTTTTTGGTACCAAATAGTCAAGCATACAACCAGCAAGGAGTTAAGGAAACAAGGATTAAAAGGCAAGAGCAAAAGGCAAAGGAAAGTGGTAAGTTTTTCCCATTGATTTATGTTTAATAAAATGGGTAAAATAAGACATGATTCGGCCATGTGATGGTCAAATCTGTCAAAGGGTTACAATATGATTCCTTTATGCTCAATTAGATGGAAAACATGGACATAGTGGCCGAACCCCTTGAAATTTTATGGTTAGTGTTGAGGGTTTTGTAAGGATTAAATCTGCAAGAATAGGATCGATTTTGGAGGTTTAAGATACATGCTTTGGAAAGATTGAAAACATGGATTTGCATGTCATAATTTGGCCATACCATGGCCGAATTTGACAAGGGTCTAAACCATGGAAGATGGTGTCAAAAAGAAGTGAAATGAACCATCAAAGTGGCCGAACCCCATGGAAAGAGTTGGTTAATGGTTATGGTTTTTGAAATTTAAAACCATCCATTTGGGGACTGTTTTTACATATTTTATTAAGATTTAAAATACATGCTAACATGGGTTTGGATATCAGAAAAGGCTGAAGATATGTGGTCTAATCAGTGGAGAAAAATTGGAAAGGATGGACCATGGGGATCGGCCATCTTGGATCGCCGAATCGCATGATATGGTGTTGGTTTTTGGATGATTTCTTTGAGAGTTAAAACCTGATATTAATATATTGTTTATACATGTTTATATGAGGTTTAAAAACAGTAAACATAGCCATTGGGTTCGGCCACCATGGAGGGCCGAACCCCATGTAAAAGAATGTTGGTTTCATGTTGGAAAATATGTAAACCATAGACTTTTTATGGACTGTTTTGGATGATTTCTTTGAGAGTTAAAACCTGATATTAATATACTGATTATACATGTTTATATGAGGTTTAAAAACAAGAAACATAGCCATTGGGTTCGGCCACCATGGAGGGCCGAACCCCATGTAAAAGAATGTTGGTTTCATGTTGGAAAAACATGTAAACCATAGACTTTTTATGGACTGTTTTGGATGATTTCTTTGAGAGTTAAAACCTGATATTAATATACTGTTTATACATGTTTATCTGAGGTTTAAAAACAGTAAATATAGCCATTGGTTAGGCCAACATGGAGGGCCGAACCCCATCTAAAAGATGGTTAGTTTTCATGTTAGAAAACATGGAAACCATAGACCTTTGTGGACTGTTTTTGGGAGGTTTTTATGTAATAAGGTTACTGATTTTGGGTTGGCCATGGGTTTGTTAAACCATGGGTTTAACATGACTAAGGGGTAAAACCAGTTACTATTTAAATAAAGGACATTATTGAGCAAAGGAACCCCATGGACCATTTTCATGGGTCATTTTATGGATGTAGGTGTGATTAAAAATGGGAATCAAATAAAGTAAGGGATTAAAAGTTGGTCCATGATTTATGTGAATAAGGTGACGGATATCTGTGACGGTGCACGACTGCGAGCGGTGACCAGATAAAGCCTAAGAAAGAACAGACACTGAAGTGATTCTTCAGTAGGTTTCCTACCTACTTGTAACCACGGTTTTTACCCAGTTTTTCTTATGATACTCTTGTTTTAATATATGTGTTTCAAATGATAAATTATGCATTAATAAATGGCATACATGCATTAGCATCTCATACATAGTCATGGGATAATGAATGAAGTTCTACAGTGATGGCTACGAATGTACATGATGGGGGTTGCTCATTGCATGTACATGTTTTATAGAGGAGATGAAAGTGTGTTGCAATTTACCTTGTCGGTGCAAGGCACGTCAAGTGATGGCTACGAATCGTACATGATGGGGGTTGCTCATTGCATGTACATATTTTATAGAAGAGATGAAAGTGTGTTGTAAATAACCTTGTCGGTGCAAGGCACGTCAAGTGATGGCTATGAAAGTACATGATGGGGGATGCTCATTGCATGTGCATATTCATAGCATTGTTTTACCTGTTTTTATTGATCATGTATTATGATATGTATATGCATATTTTATATGCTAACATGTGGTAGCCCTGATTCGGGAACCTACTAGGCGCGTTGATCTAACGCCCTAATTCTATCCTCAGAGGAGATTGCAGTACAAGCAAAGGGAAAGGAAATGTCGTTGACCGGGAGGGGAGCCAAGCCTAAGTGCTTGAATGAAGGACTGAACTACTTTATATTACTGTCTTTTGAATACTTTTGTGGGACATGTAATAATTCATTACTTGCTATGGTTTGATTAGGTTGATAACATTTGGATGGTTGATCTATGATAAATAATGTTTAAGACTGTTACTTGCTATCTCGTCTTTCTATTCCGCAATTAATCTAGATTATTCCGCATGTTGATGTTAGTTCCATGTGTGATTCACTATCATGGTCTATTCCATGTACACATGGGTGGCCAGTTAAGGTTCAGACTTGGGTAGTCTGAACTTAACTCGCGTCGTGACGCCGCCCGCTCTCTTTTGATGTTTTATTATTACTTAAAAAAAAAAATTAGACTCTGAAATTATCGAAAAGGGCGGGGCGTTACACATCATCATCATGATCGATTGATATCCGCTTTATTTTTTTTTAGATATATACTGTAGAGACTCGTGGAGGTCACAACTATAATATTTAATTTCTATAAATTAATAAATTATAAAAAAAATCAATTAAATTATATAATCAAATAGATTTTAAAATTTAAGTACTGTTCAATTGTTATAATTTCTTTTAGAAATTAATATGAGTTAAGAGGACTCACCATTTGATATTTCGGGTAATTTTTTTATTTTATTTGACTGATTGTATTTTGATTTGTGATTCATTAAATTTTAGATTAATTAAATCTTAAATTAATCTAAGAAAATTAATTTTAACTTGGGAATTAAGTTTTTAAAACACATTTGAGAAAGGGGTAGCCATTTAGGCACCGTGTTTTTCTGCCACGAGATATTGGATTTCAAAATCTGGTGTGAAATTACAATTTTGCACTTCTATTTTTTAAAAAACTGGAATCTCCGCATCATCCGAACGTAAAATGCAATCTTTCGAATAGTCTTAATGTATATGAGATCGTTCGAACGGTGAGCATCGAGTGGGTTGTGGAGAGAGATTTTCAAACGAGGCCTTTTCTCAACCGATTTCTACAAACAATATATAAAAATTCATATACTTTTAATTTTATAAACTTCGGAACTGATTTTAAGTGAAAAAGATATAGTTTTGGACTTAAAAAATCGTACCCAAAGAATTAAGAGGGAATGTCGTTTTTCCTTAATTCTTTAAGTACGATTTTCGAAGTCCAAAACTTTACAATTTTCACTTAAAATCAGTCCTGCATTTCATAAAATTCAGAGTAGATAAATTTTGATACCTTTTTTTATATAAATCTGTCTGTAAAGCCCCGTCCCACAACGGGCGCGTTATCTCCGAAATATCTCATAAAGCTCCCAATGAATAGATATCGGGCTATTCTTTTTTTCAACGGATGGCTATCTGTTGCTCAACTAACATACGACAAATCTCATCATACTGATAAAGATAACGAGACAATCAGCGACAGTTAAAAAGATATAATTATACAGTTGTCCCAAATAGACAAGTGATAATAACGAGATAAACATATTTCTCTCAATCAAAATGCAATATGGAATACGACTACTGCTCGCTCGAAATATCTGCTTGAAGGGCCCAGTCGACACCTCCGCCATCGAGGTGCCTGAAAGGTAAGGAGGTGAGTAACCAGCCTAGTGAAGAGATAAAGCATATCACATGTCAGCAACATATATATCATATGCATGATGCAAAACATCATTATAACAAATGTTCTCATGTACATGCAAAACCCAACAACATCACCAACTAATGATCAACCGACCAAATCCGAGACATTATCTCGGTAGCCCACACCGGGTCATCTCACAAACTTCGGTCTCCTTACAAATGCCATCGGGAAACTACTCAATACAACCAGCCCAGTGAAAAGATAATGTATATCACATATCAGCAACATATATATCATATGCATAAATGCAAGAACATCATAATAGAATGAATGTCTCTATTCATAAGTGCTCAACCATATTACTAACCAATGGTCCCACTGACCAATACAATCGGGAGACCATAAAATACACAACCGCCAGAATGCAACGGGAAAACCCGCATCTCCTACAAGGGTCTCAACCACCGGAGTACAACACAAATCCCCATACTCATCATAATCTCATTCATATATTATAAATAAACACACATGTTTTCATCAACTCTCAAGCATCATACTCGACATCCAACACATGTCTTATTCTCATCATAAATTCATTCACATGTTATTGTTAAATACACAACATGTTATCAGTACGTTTCAAGCATCATGTTCAATATCCATTCGTCTGATCAATTTTTTTTTTCCATTTAATGGCATACAGTTGACATGAGTTCACCCGAACGATCCCTTGCCACATATTCATTCAACGGTTACCTTACCGATTGGTTTAATAAATGAAGGGCCCCATTCAAGTCACTCAATGTCCAAGGTTAAAGGTTAAATAGATGTAAATGCATGCTAAAACAATGATAAGTCCCCTTACCTGTGTGCATTTTGAAATCCAAGCTATGAAAACAGGTTGAAAGATTGAAGGAAGTGACGCACGAGCTACTAGGCCTAAGAAGTTGGGGCGGGTCTACAAAAAACTGGGATGACCCGTAAAACTGGGACGATCCCTCAAATTTGGCCCGAAACAAGCTAGAAACGATCCAAAAGGGGCTAGAAGTGCTCCAAAAGTGATCCCAAAACAGGCTAGAAACAACCCAAAACTGGGCCTGAAATGGGCCCAAAACGGGCCTGGGTCGAGCATGAAAGTGGGTCGGGCTGCTGGATTGGGCCTTGATCTGCTGGGCTCAAGGGGTCGAAAATTCGACTCCACCGAATTTTCGGCCAAGATACCGAGATCTCGCCAGAATTTTTTTTTGAAAAAAATCATTTAAAAAAATAAAAAAGGTTGTTTTTAAAAATAAAAACCATTAAGAAATATAAATATCGGCCGAAATATCGACCAAGCATGCAACCGATATTTGTTTTTGTTTTTAAAAAAAAAAAAAATCGACCAAGATCTCGGCCGTATCGGCCAATTTTTTTTTTTTCTCTGGCCGATACGCACAATATCGACCGAGATTTATACCCCTGCTGGGCTCAGAATGAACTGGGCTGGGAGTTGGTGGGCCTAAAGTGGATTGGGCTTGACTGCACTGGGTTGGCCTTGGAACAAACTGGGCCCAAGTGGGCTTGACGGAACTAGGCTTGAGCGCGGCTCGGGTCTGCCAGACCACAAGCTGGGCTAGAGTTGCAAAAAGCCCAAGAATGAACAGGGCGTGGAAAAGGGCGCGGTGGATTAGGGATTAGGGTTTCTTAGAAAAGAGATGAGAGGAAGAGAGAAAGAGGGAAGGGCATGGGGCGGCGGCTAAAGCAAGGGTGATGGTGGTGGCGGTTTGAGGGTAGGGATGAGATGGGTTAGGGTTTGGACTTCTAGAGTTTCAGGTGAGGAAGAGAAGATGAAGAAAAGAGAGGAAGAAGGAGGCCGAGAGAGGGCAAGGAGGGGGCGGCGGCACAATACTTAGGTTTCGAGATTTGCAACAAAGGAAGAAGAATGAGAAGATAGGAGATGAGAGGAGAGGGAAGAGAGGAAACAAAGAGAAAGGTGTTGCAAAGGGGCGGCGGCGAGGACATTTCTTGGATTACGAAAATACAGAGACTTTAATCATAAAAATGAAGTACCAACATAACATGATACAGGAATGTAACCTACTTTGAAGTGCCTTGGTATCATAGCTTATGACCGTGATCATTAATTTGATTGTCACAACCATCAGATTAACAATATGGATCACTAAATTGGGGTTATGTAATCCATGTATCATGCATGATGTATGCATTACTTTTTTTATTTTGTTTTTTCCTTTGCCATGTTTGTACTATCTGCAAAAGTAACTGGGAAATTTGTTTTGTTTGTCAAATTTGTGAATTATACAGATATTATGTTGAAGAATGTTCCTGAATCCAGAAAGGAAACTGAATTTGCTCGTGGCACTGATGGAAATACCTTCACAGTATAAAGCGACATTAGAGCTTAATATTTGGGGTATTAATGCCTCTCCATTCTATTTTTGGCATGTTGTTGTATAGAGACTTGCAACCAATTTCATCAGTTTTCTGCACATGCAGGCGCCGGAAAGGATCATCTCCACATAGGGTTCCCCTTCCTCCACCTCTTGATGGTCATGGTATGCATTCCTTCAGCTCAAAGCGGTCAAGACCTATCACATTCCAGGCGAGTGCACCTACTTTTCATGGACATGACTCAGCAATGGGCACAGTTCAACCTGCAAGTTCTGCATTGATGAATGACAGGGTAGTAAAACTTTTATCTCAAGTGAACTTGTGGCCTGTCTTGCCCAATGTATCACTATAGGAATTGATTTATGTGCTAGTCTTGAGAGTCTTGTATACAAATATGGCAGCAAAGTAGAATCTTTGTAGCACAGTTTCCAAAACAACCTACAAATGTGGTAGTGAATTCTATAAAATTGTGGTAGTGAAGAAGAATTATTACCACTTTTTTTTTGTCCCCACTTCCAAACAAATGTTCTGATGAGGCCAACTCCAAATACCTTGAGATTAATTTCAACCAATGTTCTAGTGCTTACTAGGGAAAGGACAATGGAACAGTTCATGCGCCAGTCCCAAAGAAATGCTTTGCTATGATGAGAAGTTGCAGGCCACCAGCAGAAAACACCCAAACCAAATACAACCAAATTTTATCTTTTCATGCTCATGAAGAATATTCTACTGTCAAAAACTGGTCAGCAGAATTTTTTATGTCCTTCAAATAACAAATACTAGTTTGATGCTGAATATGCATAGTAGAGAACCATTACATGGGGGGTTCTAGTTCTTTGTCTGTTGGTAGTAACGTGCACTTTTTTTTTTTTGGAGGGGGGGAGGGGGCAAGAATGTTTACTACACTTGGCCGAGTATCTTGGTTGGGTGAAACCAGGTAGACCTTCGTTCAGGCCCAACTTGTTCGTTTGATTCACCAAGCTGGGAAAAGCTCAACCTGGAGCAAAACTTTTTGGAATTTAAATCTGCATCCACTCAAATTCATTCCTTAGTTATGATTGCTCATTCATTTGAACTCCCCTATGTCCAAATCTTCTATTGGTACAAAAATGTAAAAGAGTGGGTTGTCGGCTTTAGTTTAGAAGTTGACAGGCATAAAACAATGAATAGTAATATGTGTAGTACAAATTTGTAAGGATTATAGATTTCAGGTTCTTTTTCCATTTTTTTGTTGACAAATATTTATAGATATGTATAAAATGACTGACCATGTCACCTTGACAACACATTGAGTTGTCCGGCCAACCTGCTCCATTAATTAACTGAGTCCGAGTCCTGTCCTTTTTAGGAATATTGTGGTGATAAGTCTGTCGTCTTTGATGAATTTGTACAGGCTTGCCCTGTTTGCCATGTTAATTCAAAAGACATGGCCTTCGACTGTGGGCATCAGGTAATCTTTGAGTTCTTTTCAACTCTACCTTGCTGTTTATGCTGTCTTTTCTTTCCCATATTTTTATTAGACAAGCTCTGTAAATCTGTGGCTGAAGAACATAACTCAGTCATTTATGTTTCATGATGTTAAGAAGCTGGATATTGGTTTTGCAGACATGTTGTGATTGCGGGTCGGGTCTCCTCAGATGTCCCATATGCCGCAGCCACATCAAGACTAGAACAAAGCCATATTAAATGTTTTTCTGTAGTATCGGTGAGCCTGCAATATAGAGTGGCTTTGAAGTTCTTTCTTCTTTATCATTATAAAAGTCGGAGTAAAAAGAAACGAAAAGAAATATATGGGTGAGTCTGGTTTTTTATCCCTTCGATCTTCCTTCCAGATTTTACTTTTTCACCTCCGTTGGAAAGCAAGAATCCTAAAGGCACTTCACGTGGATGTAAATAGTTGTTTCAATTCCAAGTTCCATATTGTGGATGTGAGTTGTTTACTGCCTTCTGTTGTTTTTTTTGAAAAATTACCGCCTTCTATTGTTTAATTGTATAAAAGAACAAAGAAAGCAAAATATTTTAAGATGGTTTCGATGGAATTGTAACTTACTGAGCTTGAATTATCATTTGTTGTCGGTGCTTGCTAGTGTTCATTTGTATGAAAGAAGTGAAAGATTTCAAGATGGTTTACTTTGTAATTTTTTTATTTGAGCTTAAATTATGATCCTTGTGGACTTTTTTATTGATAAAATATGTGGAGATGTGGAGTGGGGATACTAATATTATCCAAATATATTTATATAACTGGCATAGCAAGGGAAGAAATTGATACAAATGTGGCAGAGGATGAAGCGGTTAATGTGAGTACGTTTTTCGATGTTTCAATAATAATATTAAAATTGTCATTAGGGTAATCGTTCAATTAAAGGATGGTCAACCATCTTAACATGGGCAAAATCGGTTAAGAGACAGAATAGAATAAAATTCTCATTTTATCATAATTGATCTACGGTTTATCAAGTACCGGTATACTGATAATATATCACTCTATATGTATATTGTTTGCATATCGATTCACTAGTACTTAATGAACAGTACACCGATAGGGAAAAATGGGAATTTCACTTCATCCCGTGCCTTCTATCAAATTTTGTCCGTGTTAGGATGGATGTCCTTAAATGATACGTAGAACTTTTTTGTTCGTCTGTTTGCAACTGACTTAGTAGAGACTGAGTCCTAAGAGAGAGGCTCTTTTTAAGTCTTTATTGACATCTTAAATGTAAAACTATTAGAAGTGCCTCTGGATCATGTGTGACATTACAAAGATTCAACATTTGTGATCTATGTTTAATTGTTACCTATTGGTGCTAAATGAGTCTTCTTGAAACATCATTCCAATTGCATTGTTCCAAATTTGATTAGTTGATGACAATTATCAAGATTGTTAAAAGTTATATTCCACTGGAGATTACTGACTGGAAGGTGTCTCTTACAGGGGTTGGATCCAGGATCTAATAAGGCCTAGCTTAAAGGTCTAAGAATGATGTCGTGTTTGCATTGATATATTAAGTTTGTATTATGTGCCTGGTGGGCTTAACTTGGGTTATTGACATTGGGTTGGGCAAGTCTAGTACGTGGGATAGGCTTAACGCGGTTTTCTAATAGGTACCGTGTCCCATATTTGATCTATTGAAAGAGCTACTAGTGCCAAAATGAAAGCTACAAGAAGGTGAGTCATTGGAGAAATCATTGAAGTGTGGCGGTTTGTTATGTGTCTATTAGGGCCTAATTTGGGGTATGGGCAACAGGGTGGGCCAACCTAGTATGAGACAAGCATAGAGCTTGATTTTCCACATTCCATTAGCACAAAGTTTTGGTGTATCTGTCCATGTATATCATTGTTGATTTTTTTGGAATTGATTCTTTTTACTCATAAAGATTTGTTTTTTTTTTTTTTTAAATACTTTTTCACTCGAATCATATCAATATAACATATATAGACCAAACTATCTATTTAATTTTACGTGTTGACTTATTTTTTCAGATGATTCTTCACTTGAAGTATATCAATATAATATGTATAGACCAAATTATCTACTCAATTCTGTAAATTGACATGTGGCCTGATTTAACGTCACCCGAATTTGTTGACCCAAATTGAAAATGGGCTGGGGTTTCAAAATTTAGGTAAGGATTGGATAGCCGCTAAAGTATGAGTTGAGTTGAAAAATGTACGAGTGAGTTAAAATTTGACAGTCAACACCTTGCTCCTCTACTCAACCTTTTTAAGTGTTTCTGGCTTCCTTGTTAATCAAATTTATCATCCCTCTTAGCCAGGAGGTGGTGTTTCCACGCTTGTTTGCCTTGGGTCTCAATCACGAGAGAGAATGGATGATTCATTTTGATCTTCAAGATTAGAAGATAAACCTGTGGAGATCAATGATGAGTCTCCTCAAACTGCATAAGCTCCTGCTCTGAACATAGAGACATCATCATATATTTTTTAATTTCATTAAAAATCTAAAGATTAAAAAATAATTTAAATTGTTTTAAATTTGTGTTGAGGTTAAAAAATGTGGTTTGGTTAATTTAGTTAATGTAAATTTTTTTTAGAATATAATGTCAACCAGGATTTTTGGATTCTTTTTCCTTAAAGAGAAAAAGAGAAAAAGAGAAAAATTCGGCCAAAGCAGATGATAGATGAGACAAAACAGCACAGTACAAGCAAGATGTTGAGGTTGCATCTAGTCTCACATTTGAAGTGTAGAAAGAGATTTAGGAGTTTATAAAGGACTTTTATCGCTTCACCTAAAAAACTAATCTTTTGGGCTAGAAATCCAAGTTCTAACAAATAATATCAGAGTTAGATCTCATGGTACCCTCATGTAGACTCAGAAGATCCTTCAGACGAACAAATGGCTTACGTCGTTCTCTTCACCGGAGGTGCTCATTTCAAGGGGATTATTGGAGCTACTATGAATGAATTCCACATTTGAAGAATAGATGAAAATCTAAAAATTTATAAAAAATTTACATCACTCCATCTAACGCCCTATGAGACGATGGCAGTTGACATTGGACAAGTTGCTGTTGAACCAGAGAGCAGTCGTATAAAGAAATAGAGATAAGATTAAGAGAGACGCGTAAAGAGATAAGAAGGAGACGACACGTCCACATCTGCTGATGCTGAACCTTGCTATTTTTTTTTATTTGGGCGGCTTGTGTTTGTCTTTATTATTATATTTTTAGTAGATAATACCTAACACTATCATAAAGAAACGAGTTCTTTGACTTGTCACGTCTGTGACACGATTAAAATCATAAGATATATAATTATTTGAAGTGAATAATTATTTTTTTTACTTTGAAATTGAGCTTTGTCATAAATATTTTAGAAATTCAATTTCCATACATGTTATCATACACCTTACGTGTATCTTTAATTTCAATATAATAGGCACAAATAGTGATAATTATGAGTATATTGAAAAGTTAAGATTGAATATGGAGTCAGTCTGTTAAAAAATGAATTGGATTAAATTAATCAAGCTTTTATTTTAAAAATTATATGAGGATTAATGAATAATTTAAATTGATTAAAATTAAATGTTAAAAATAGAATTTAATTACTTTAATCAAGATTAATTCTTAGGTTATAAATCTAACTATAGATTTTTCGACAAACTCATTGTGATAAGGCAAAATAAGCTCTATAAATATGGAATAATCCATGATAGTCATTCACATATTTTTATTTATTATATTATTAGTTTAATAATGAAAATCTGTAAAATAGATATTTTTAAATTTAAATGATTGAGTAAAAAAATTAAATTTAAACTTAATCCAATTAAAAAAATTCATATTTATTTATCTTTTTATCATCATCATATGGGTCATTTATCTTATTAATTTAAAGTTGATTTTATATTAGATTTAACAAATTATTTTTATAAACTGATTATCATGAAACTTAAACCTATAATTTTAAATTTTAATAATGAGTTTTAACTAATCATGATATAAATTCTTAATACAATTCTGTATCTATTTATCATGCCGGCAATGATCTTCTTTATCTTTTACATCGAAGTAGATACGACAAACTAAGAGACAACAAACTAACATTAAATGTGCAATCCTCTTGTCGTCTTTATTTGGAAACGCAACAAACTACGGTCACTTTAAAAAGGAATGTGGATATAATTTTTTGCTTATCACTTCATTGTATTATTTTATTTTATTAAATAAATCATATAATATTAATAATTTACAATATTATAATTTTTGAAAGTCAAGATTGTAAGACTAAAATAATCAAATTAAGATTATTTCATATGTATTTTATTCTTATAACCTCATGTATACTAATTGATTAATGATTATGTGACTTTCTAATTAATTTTTAAAGTGATTATCCCTAATCCTAAGGTCGGCCTAGGCATAGGCGGCATAGGCCACCGTCTAAGACCCCCAGACAGAAGGGATCCACACACTTAAACTCCTTAATAAACCAGTCAAAGAGGCCTCTGAAATCTCACTCTGCGTAGGACTCCTGAGATTTTAGGAGATCTCAGGGCTGGCCTTGCCTAACCCTAACGTCAGGTGCAATAATATTCTTATATTATTTGCTCCTTTACATGTTTATCACTTGGTTTGACATGAGCATTTGGGAATTTAACCCATCAACTAGATAAAAATAATATTCATTAGATTTTTTTTTTCAAGACCAGAGTATTCAGACGTTCCACTTGACTTAGTCAGACATTCAACCTGTCAAGTCTTTGAGCATATATAAATTTCTTATCCTCACACGTCGAGTACAAAATATGAGGAATGAATTTTTTGTATTGTGGGAGACTTGTTCGCAAGATCTCTCAAATACAAATGTGAGAATATGACAATCAAACTAATCCCTTAGATATTAATTTTGAAAAAATAATTAAATTTTTTTAGCAGCAAAAAGTAATAAATTTAGATGAACACTTCAATTCAAATTTGACCACTTGTTTCCATCGATACAAAGGAAAAAGAGGCAGCAAGGCATTGGATTTTTCCTCTTCTATATGATTAATTTCCATAAGAGGTGACAGAAAATTGTTGAAATTTCTTAAATTATTATATGTAACAGCGACATGTGGTGATTGATGACACAGTAAATAATTTATACTAATATTTAATTCATCTTAAAGTATTGTATACAAGAAATGTTGTGATGATATTTAAATTATTTAAAACTACAGCACTAAGCAATTCAAATTCAAGTTATGTCTCTATTTTTTAATCTTACATTCAGTAGAAAGAAACTTTCATTAGAGGTTGAATGTAGTATTTAAAAACTTTAGAGGTTGTTATTTATTTGAGATTACTATTTGGAAGATAGAACAGTCATGCTACATGTAAAATAATATGAAAAAAATTACTATACTTGTCCTATAAATATTTTGGGAATTGTCCACATTACTTGTCGATTTATTTATTTTCAGCTCCAAATTATATTATGGGGAAGACAATCTTCTTTTATAAATTTTGATTTGTCCAAATAATAAAATATCAATATCGAAAAAATAATATTTTATAAAACGAATCTTTAAGAAATAAAAAATTCCAAAATAAGACAAGAATTTTGGGAGGGAAGGAGTATCACATCAAAATTGGTCGGTATAGAAAGTATGGACCCAAGGGACGTGAGTTGCCTTCAATATTGGTTGGTGTGGATTAAGTGATTTAAATATAAAATATTCATAAAATAATTACTACTTTAATAATTAATTTTAGTTTTAGTATTTATAAGATTTCATTTACAGTTAAAGAATAATTTTTAAAATTCTGAATTATATACTTTGAAAATTCTATTTAGTAGATGACATCGGTCTATCACTGTTATTTTGGTTATGTGCCTTTTAATTTTTTGAAAATAATTTTTTAGTCTTAAATTAATGCTTTAACATTTTCAATAAACCCTTGTAGGCTTGTACAAAGTGACTCCGCTTATTTGTAAAAGTTTAAAAATTAAAAATTGATTTAATATCATCAAATTTAGAGAAATTAAAAATGTGACTTTATTCATCTAATCAATGTAGTTTTTAGTTTATATCCATGATTAAACTTTTATAATAGACCCATCAAATTAGACCAATGTAGACCATAATTAAAGTATAAAATTTTAAAGATTGAGAAAAGAATACAAAACCATCAAGCCTAAAATATAGCTTCATTAATCTAATCACGATTTTTTTAGTGTCATATTCATATCTAGAATTTTCTAATAAACCTATCATTTTAGACAAAGGTGGTTCATAATTTAAATACAAAAGTTTAAAATTAAAAAAAAAAATTAAATCAACAAATTTTGCCAAACTTAAAAATATAAATTTATTAATTTAATCAAAACATTTTTCTTAGTCTTGTATGTCTGCTTGGAATATGGAGATACATCCAATTGAATCTAAGTACTTTCAATGTAGAATTCTGTAGTTTGATCAACAATTCCTACATTTGTTTTTAAGAAGCCTTAGAGATTAAGCCCATCTCAATACAAAAGATCACTCATCTTAGTTCTATACTAAATGTGTAGGGCTGCAACTCAGGTCAGACGGATTGGGTTTCTTAAAACCCAACTCGACCTGAGTTGATATATATGGAATCCAATTCAATCAACCTGAATTCTCAATCCGAATTTTACAACCCGACCTGATCTAAATTCTAACCCAAATCAACCCGGAAAAAATGTCTCACTCAAAATCTATAGAAAATTCGAGAAAAGGGACCACTTTCAGATGCAGAATATAAGCAACATTCCACTATAAACAGTCGTATGCTTTGAAGATTGGATGCTGGAAAGAATTAACACCAAGAGAAAATGGTTTCCTTCTACCTTTGGTTTCAACAACATGATATGAACCTCCTAACAGCTCGCTTCAATCCCCATTTCGTTCTTCTACTTGTTCTTCTCCCTACTCTTCTTATTCTCAGTCGGAGAAGGAATGAGGAGAAGGAGAAGAAGAAGAACAACAAGAGAGAAGAACATGAAACATGGAAGCTCCCTCCTGGCCCAACAAAGCTTCCTCTTATTGGGAACTTGCACCAGCTCGGCAAGCTCCCACATGTCACTTTCCAGCACCTATCCAATCACCATGGACCACTCATGTCTCTGCAGCTAGGCCATGTATTCACCGTCGTGGTCTCATCCGCCGACATGGTTAGAGAGATCTGCAGAAATCATGATCTTGTCTTCTCCAGCCGACCGGTCATGTATGCGGTGAAGAAGTACTCTTATGGGTGTTCAGACATGGCTTTTTCTCCTTATGGAGAGTATTGGAGGCAGGTCAGGAAAATTTGCATATTGGAGCTGCTCAGCCTGAAGAGAGTACAGTCCTTCAGAGAAGTGAGAGAAGAAGAAGTGAATCTCGCAATCGATTTGATCGATAGACGAAGTCGATCTTCTCCTCTGCAGCCCGTTAACCTAAGTGAGATGATGCTGTCTCTAATTAACGATGTTGTTTGTAGGACAGTTTTTGGTAAGAAGTATGGTGGTGTGGGGGAGGGAGAGTGTGGGAAGAGCAGATTTGATGAAATTCTAAAAGAGGCCCAAGATTTGTTGGGTGGGTTCAGCATAGGAGACTTGTTTCCATCGTTGGAGTGGGTCAATTCGATCACAGGACTTAGAGGGAGGCTAGAGAGGAATTTTCTGCAGCTGGATCGTTTCTATGATGAGGTTATCCAGGATCATCTCGATCGTGATCATGATCAGCACCAATCTGATCACGAAGATTTTGTTGATGTTCTGCTTCGAGTTCGAAAAGATCCTACCCTTGGAATTGCACTCACTATGGATCAAATCAAGGGGATCCTCACGGTATGTTTTTGGCTTTCATTTTGTTTTGTTTCTCTCGGAGGTTTCTTAGTAGCGACAAGATAATTAAGAAAGTACACTCTTTTTAACCAGCAGCAGTATGTATTTTGGGATTGGGCTTTCAACCGGAAAGACTAAAATAATAGATGAAGTGATTCACTCCATATAAGTCCTTAGGTTTTCCTAAGGGTGAAAATCGGGTTGGATTTTGGCCTGAATCCGCATGACCCGATCTGAAAATCATACGGGTCGGGTTATGAAAGTCGGGTTTAGAAGTCAAAAACCCGCATTGAATTCAAGTCGGGTTGGGTTGAAAGATTTTTAAGTTAACCCGACCCGACTTGGTAAAAAGTAGGCTAAAGTAGGTTCAAAATATAAATCACGTTGGATTTCGGGTCGAGTCGGGTCAAGACATCTGGGTCAAAAGTTCGGGTCGGGTCGGGTCGAGTTCCATATATTAGTAACTCGGGCTGGATTGGGTTTTAAAAAACCCGAACCAACCCGGCCCAGCCCGATTTCAACCCTAGTTTTTTCCATTCACAACCAATGTAGGACTTCTCGTTCGTACCCCAACACAGTAGTCTTAGGAAGTGTTTTTTTAATCGAGCTATTCAAATAGTTTGAATTAAAACATGATACTGGAACAACTTAAAAAAATTGGAATGATACTCAAGAAACTGTCTCAAAAAGTAAAAGTCGCTCAATTTCCACTCCACTCCAGAGGGCCACTTCATGTAAAGTCATCCAATATAAAAAGGTTTGCACATACTTCAAAAATTAGTCGGATATTCTAAGAAACTTGAACACTTTGATCATAAAAAATATAATAATTAAACTTCTTCATCCTAATTCTAATTGAGAATTTAGGTCAAAGGTTCCAGCTGTGAAATGACAAATTTACCGGAGCCTGCCATTCCAAGGTGGGTTATAAGATCAACAGTATGGATTATCGCAAGAATTTCATGGTTCAAAGGGCTTTCTTTCAAATATGCCCATATTTGAAAAATAGAAGGCAGATTTCTTTTAAAAGAAAATTGGAATGGAACAAGATTCTTTGCACGCAAAGTATTTTAAAAAAAAAAGTGAATAATATTGCGAGAAAAGGACCTTCTTGACGAGACAATACAAGTCACTCCTTAAGAGTTTCACTTCAATGTGCATTTCTCCTCTCAACTACAAATTTTAAAATAAAAAATTGGTGGGGGCGTGCTTTCGTAGGAAAGAAAAATTATTCCTAAGGCTGATAGGTTATATTTGGGCAAATTATTCACTTGTTTGTTAGGACAGTGAATAAGTTTTACGGGGAAAGATTTAGAAATTTATAAAACAATAAAGTCACTATTTATTAAGTTAATTTTTTAGACTAGATATTCAGTTCTAACAAATATTATTAGATCCATATCTTCAAGTCAACGTATGAAGATTCAGGAAATCTCCTAGTTGGACAGAACAGGCAACGATGTTCTATCTGTTGGAGAGCCTCGTTTAAGTGAGTGATTGTTGGGGCAACGAAGGAATTCCACATTGATTGTAAAGAGAGATTTAGAGACTTATAAAAATTTTGAATCACTCCACCTACTGAACTAATCTTTTAAACTGGATACCAAAGTCCTAACATTATTTCTCACCTGATCTCAATGAAATTTCAGTCCATTTTCTCAAGTATGCTAAAAATTGATAGCTTGTGATTTTGTAGGACATGTTCATCGCTGGAACGGATACTTCGTCTGCAACATTGGTGTGGATAATGACCGAGTTGGCGAAGAACCCAACAAAAATGAAAAGAGCACAAGAAGAGGTGAGAAGAGTTATGGGAAAGAAGCGAAGGGTGGAAGAAAGCGATGTTCATCAGCTGGAGTACTTGAAATTGGTAGTGAAGGAAGGTCTTAGATTGCACCCTCCAACTCCTCTTCTTGTTCCTAGAGAAACAACAGATGAATGCAGGGTTGGGGGGTACCTTATTCCTGCAAAGACAAGAGTGTTCATCAATGCTAAAGCCATATCCACTGATCCCAAATATTGGAGAAATGCACAAGAGTTCTGGCCCGAGAGATTCTTGGACAACCCAATTGACTTCAAGGGCCAAGATTTTGAGTTCATACCCTTTGGGGTGGGCCGGAGGGGTTGTCCAGCTATGAATTTTGCCATGTCTATGACTGAACTTGCACTGGCAAATCTTCTGCACTGCTTTGACTGGGACTTGCCTCAAGGGATGAGGAAAGAGGATTTGGATATGGAAGAAGCGTTCGGGATTACCATGCACAAGAAAACGCCACTTTGTCTCTTGGCCACTCCCCATCCTCGTCATGCAAGTTGACTTCTAGGGTTTCTCTAAAAGCATTTTATCTTTTATATTTGTTTTAAAAAGTCCTTATATGTACTATAATTTAAAACTTTTGTTGAGAATGCTTAAATAATCATTTGATCATTGTTATCATGATCGGTTGATATCTGCTTCTTTTTTTTTTAGATATATAATGTAGAGTCTCGTGGAGGTCATGACTATAATCTGTATTTTCTATAAATTAACAAATTATAAAAAAAATCAATTAAATTATATAATCAAATAGATTTTAAATTTTAAGTACTGTTCAATTGTTGTAATTTCTTTTAGAAATTAATATGTGTTAAGAAGACTCACCATTTGATATTTCGGGTAATTTTTTTATTTTATTTGACTGATTGTATTTTGATTTGTGATTGATTAAATTTTAGATTAATTAAATCTTAAATTAATCTAAGAATTTTAATTTTAACTTGGGAATTAAGTTTTTAAAACACATTTGAAAAAAGGGTGACCATTTAGACACCGTGTTTTTCTGCAAGGAGATACCAGATTTCAAAATCCGGTGTGAAATTACAATTTTGCTCTTCCATTTTTTAAAAAACCTAGAATCTCCGTATCGTCCGAACATAAAATGCAATCTTTTGAACCGTCCTAATGTATATGAGATCGTTCAAACGGTGAGCATCAAGTGGGTTGTGGAGAGGGATTTCCAAACGAGGCATTTTCTCAACCGATTTTATAAACAATATATAAAAAATCATCTACTCTGAATTTTATAAACTCTGGGACTGATTTTAAGTAAAAAGGGTATAGTTTTGAGCTTAAAAAAGCGACCCAAATAATTAAGAGGGAATGTCACTTTTTCTTAATTCTATGGGTATGATTTTCGAAGTCCAAAACTATACCATTTTCACTTAAAATCAGTCTCGGAGTTTATAAAATTCAGAGTAGATGAATTTTTTTTTTCAACGAACAGACTGAAATTGTAACGACCCGACCCAAACACACAGGGCTTAGGGCTTGACTCAGTGTGATATTGTCCGCTTTGGGCCTCGTACACAAGCTCGAACCCGCACGGTTTTGTTCTTGGGCCCAGGCTCACGTGGCCCAGTCCAAAAGGCCTCACACTAAGTTACACATGGGTGACTTTCTAATAAACCTACTCCCCTCCTTTCTCTCCCACCGATGTGGGACTCTAGGGGAGGGAGGGGTATCACAATCACCCCCCCTAAAGTCTCGAGCTGTCCTCGACTCGATCCGGTCCATCTCAACAACTGCAGGGAAGGAGGAAAGCCCACACAGTCCGAGTGTTGAACTCGGTTTTAATACCATTTGTAACATCCCAGCCCATAAAAAGGGCTTGGGGATCGGCCAACAAGATATTGTCCTCTTTGGGCCCACACGTGTACACACGTGCACACGCGCGAGCCCCCACTGTTTTTGGATCGGACCCGGCCCAAGTCCGGGTCCAAAACGCGTCTTGTTGGTTTGAGGGAGAAAGGCTACTTATAAACCCCCTCTCAAACTCCTCAACTTCCGATGTGGGACTTTCCACAACTCCCACCCACTACTGGGCTGTCGGATCCGACCGGCCCATTCTGCTGGCCCGTTCGACAGGGCCAGTTTCACTTGAATCAGCCTATCTAGGGCCTGGCCTATGGCTCATGGGTCAGGATATCACAATCCACCCCCCTAAAGCCCAGAACCGCCCTCGGCTCGACCCAATAAACCCAATGGAAGGTAGTAAGCCCACACAGTCCGAGTGTAGAACCTGGAGCTCTGATACCATTTGTAACGACCCGACCCGAGCACACAGGGCTTAGGGCTTGACTCAGTGTGATATTGTCCACTTTGAGCCTCGTACACAAGCTCGAACCCACACGATTTTGTTCTTGGGCCCGGGTCCACGTGGTCCTGCCCAAAACGCCTCACACTAAGTTACACATGGGTGGTTTTCTAATAAACCCACTCCCTCCTTTCTCTCCCACCGATGTGGGACTCTAGGGGAGGGAGGGGTATCACAGAAATATCTCATAAAGATCCCAAGGAACAGATATCGGGCTATCTTTTTTTTCAACGGATGGCTATCTCTTTCTCAACTAACATACGACAAATCTCATCATACTGATAAGGATTATGAGACGACCTGCGACAGTTAAAAAGATAAAATTATATAGTTATCCCAAATAGACAAGTGAATAACCAGATAAACATAGTTCTCTCAATCAAAATGCAATATGGAATACGACTATTGTTCGCTCCCGATATCTGCTCGTGGGGCCCGCCCAACACCTCCTCCATCGGGGTGCCTGAAAGGTAAGGCAGTGAGCTAATCAGCCCATTGAAGAGATAAAGCATATCACATGTCATCAACATATATATCATATGCATGGACATCATGATAACAAAGGATCTCATGTACATGCAAAACCCAACAACATCACCAACTAATAATCTACCGACCAAATCCGAGACATCATCTCGGTAGCCCCACCGGGTCCTCTAACAAACTTCAGTCTCCCTACCAATGCCATCAGGAGACTACTCAATACAAACAGCCCAGTGAAGAGATAATGCATATCACCTATCAGCAACATATATATCATATACATGAATGCAAGAACATCATAATAGAATGAATGTCTCTATACTTGAGTGCTCAACCATACTGCTAACCAATGGTCCCATTGATCAGTCCGAGACATCACCTCCATAACTCACAATGGTCCTCCAACAACTCCAGTCTCCTTACCAATACAACCTGGAGACCATAAAATACACAACCGCCTCAACCGCAAGAATGCAATAAGGAAACCCGCATCCCTTATGGAGTCTCAACCGCCGGAGCATAACGAGAAAGTCACTCTCAAGGGCAGACACCTCAACCGCCGAAATGCAACGGGGAAACCTGCATCTCTTATGGGGTCTCGACCATCGGAACATAACAAGGAAGTCCTCCCAACAACCAAACTCATCACATCATCATAAACATATACACATGTAAACAATTCCTCCAATGTATGCACATGATGTCATGATGATGTATAAAAATATAAGTATATAACAAGATCTCAAAACACAAATCCCCATACTCATCATAATCTCATTCACATATTATAAATAAACACACAACATGTTATCATTAAGTCCTAAGCATCATGTTTGACATCCAACACATATCTTATTCTCATCATAAATCCATTCACATGTTATAGTTAAATACACCACGTGTTATCAATAAGTTTCAAGCATCATGTTCAATATCCATTCGTCTGATCAAATTTTTTCCATTTAATCGCATATAGTTGATATAAGTGCACCCGAACGGGTCCCTTGCCACAAATTCATTCAACGGCTATCTTACCGAGTGGTTTAATAAACGAATGGCTCCATTCAAGTCTCTTCATGTCCAAGGTTAAAGGTTAAATAGATGCAAATGCGTGCTAAAATAGTAATAGGCCCCCTCACCTGTGTGCATTTTTTAAATCCAAGCGATGAAAACATGTCGAAAGATTGAAGGAAGTGACTCACGAGCTACTGGGCCTGAGAAGTTGGGGCAGGTCTACAAAAAACTTGGATAGTCCCATAAAACTGGGACAATCCCACAAATCTGGCCAGAAATGAGCTAGAAACGATCTAAGGACAATCCAAAAGGGGCTAGACGTGCTCCAAAAGTGATCCCAAAATTGGCTAGAAACAACCCAAAACTAAGCCCAAAACGGGCCTAGGTCGAACCTGAAAGTGGGCCGGTCTACTAAGCTGGGTTGTTGGATTGGACCTTGATCTCCTAGGCTCATAGTTGTAACACCCTGTCCCGCTACGGGCACGTTTTCTCCGAAATATCACAAACATAACCAAAAGAAATGGATATTGGGTACTTTTTTTTTACTATTATTTTGG
Source organism: Chimonanthus praecox (assembly GCA_022113865.1). NCBI lineage: Eukaryota > Viridiplantae > Streptophyta > Magnoliopsida > Laurales > Calycanthaceae > Chimonanthus > Chimonanthus praecox. Next base: position 55,585,923 of record CM039087.1, on the reverse strand, counting down.
GAAACGGGGTAACTACCTCCCGTTCAACAACTACCAGTCCATATTACTAGGAAACATAACAAGCAATCATAAACTGCTCAAATATGTTTATACAGTCACACGAACAAACAACATACAAATAAAGTTCATACGAACAAGTATCTCAACTAAGAATAAACAAGATTTGTAAATATCTGCTGTTACTGCTCTCTCTAGGTGCCTGCTTAAGGGACTTGCCTTGTCTCTCGGTGTTCGGGGTACCTGAAAGGTAAGGGGTGAGCTAACTAGCCCAGTGAAGAGATAATGCATATCACATGTCAACAACATATATATATCATATGCATGAATGCAAGAACATCATGATAACAAAGGTTCTCATGGACACGCACAACCCAATAACATCAACAACTAATAATCTACCGGCCAAATCCAAAACATCATCTCGGCAGCCCACACCGGGTCACCTAGCATCTCCGGTCTCCCAGCCACTGCCACTTGGAGACTACTCAATACAACCAGCTCAATGAAGAGATAATGCATATTACCTGTCAGCAACATAAATATCATATGCATGAATGCAGAAATGTCATAATATAATGAATGTCTCTGTATATGAGTATATAACTATACTACTAACCAATCGTCCCACTGACCAATCCGAGACACCACCTCCATAACTCTCAATGGTCCTCCAACAACTCTAGTCTCCTTACCAAGACAACCGGGAGACCATACAATACACAACCGCCGGAATGCAACGGGGAAACCCACATCCCCTATGGGGGTCTCAACCGCCGGAGCATAATGGGGAAGCCAATCTCAAAGGCAAGTGCCTCAACTGCCAGAACGCAACGGGGAAACCCGCATCTCCTATGGGGGTTTCAAGTGCCAGAGCGTAACGAGGAAATCCTCCCAACAACCAATCATCATCTCATCATAAACATACACATATAAACAATTTCTCAACCTCAACACCCAATGACACATTGTCCGTTGCGGTGTACTTCCCTTTCATGTACATAATGTTAGGAACAAGTATAATAGTATAAACATGTTTTGTCCTCCCAACGACCAAATCATCTCATCGCTATGAATGTATACACATAAACAAATCCTCACATGCATGCACATAGTAGCATAATCATGTATGACGACACCAACACGTTCTAACATAGTATCATTATCAACAACATATCACATCATACGATCAATAACACATGACAATGCTTAAACACATACCTCTATATTCAACTTGATTTCATTCGCATCCATTGCATGGATACACAATGTATAATCAGCATAATCCAAGTATCATATATAATATTTACTTGTTCGATTAAAATTTTCTGTAATTACAATATAATTGATAGGAGTGCACCGAACAGATCTTTTGCCAAATGATCATTTCAACAGTTTACCCTTACTGAGTAGCTTAAAATAATAAAGGATCTCATTCAAGTCACTCCAAGTCCAGGAATAAGTATTTGTAGATGCAAATGAATGCTAAAAAGGTGACAAGTCCCCTCACCTGCGGGTATTTTTGAAATCCAAGATGATGAAAACAGGCCGACAGATTGAAGGAAGCGACACACGGGCAACCAAGCCTGAGAAGCTGGGGCGGATCTACCAGAACTGGGACGATCCCGCATAACTGAGTTGATCCCACAAACTTGGCCGGGGATGAGCTAGAAACGATCCAGGAATGATCCAAAAGGGCCTGGAAAAGCTCCAGAAGTGATCCCAAAACAGCCCAGAAGTAGCCTAAAACTGTACCTTAAATGGACCCAAACGGGCCGGGCCCGACAGTTGGGCGGGGTCTGGAACTAGGCCGGGCTGGGTTGCTGGATCGGACTTGGAAACGGGTCGAGCAGGGTCTGGAACTGGATCGGGTCACAGGATGGGCTGAGCTGAAAACCGAGCTGGATTGGGCCTGGTCTGCTAAAGTGGGTTATGCTTGTTGGGCTGGAGTTGGGCCAACAACAGGTTGGGCTTAGAGGAATGGGCTTGGATCTGCATTGAATTGGGCCCCAACTGTTGAGCTCGCTCTGACATTCCCATGATTCAACTCAGTGACTCAACTGAGTCAACTCAGTGAACCAACTGAGCTGAGTCGGCGACTCAGTGGAGAGGGAAAAAAGGGGAAAACCAGAGAAAGGAAGGGAAAAGAAGTGAAGAAGGAGAACCCGAGAGAGAGAGGGAAAAGGATGGAGAGGGGCGAATTTAGGGAGGGGCGGCAGCTAAAAAGAGTGAGGGTTTTGGTAAGGGTTAAAGATAGGAGAAAAGAGGAAGAGGAGGAGAGGAAGCTATGGTGGCGGCGGTGCATAAGGGGTTAGGGGAGTTTAGGGTTTTCGAAATGAGATGAGAGATGGAGAAGGAAAGAAGAAGAGAAAAGAAAAAAGATCAAGAGAGCGGCGGTGGCAAGGGAGGGCCGACGGCTTGGGGAAGGAGATGAAGAAGATGAAAGAAGAGAGAGATTAGGGTTAGAGAAAAAGAGGAAAAGGATATGAGAGAGGAGGGGAGAAGTGAAAGAGATGAATTTATAGTTAGGATTAGGGCTTTGAATATTTATTTATTTTTTTTATTTATTATTCTTTTTTACAGAGATAGAAATCTCTAAGGTTTTCAAAGCCAATGAAAAAATATTGAAATGTGTGTTTTCAAGCATTTTTTTTTCAAAAGAACATATAATAAATCAAAATTACCAAAATGCTCTTCAAGCCTCCAACCTCGAAATCCGACAAATCGGGGCCCACTGCGGAGCCCACACTCTCTCCACTGTCACTAAAACGCCTAATCCGACACGGAGATCTGAAAAATCTCCCACAAAACCCAAAAGGTCCGGTCAAGTCGTTACAACACTATCCCCTTTAAGGAAATTCGTCATCGAATTTTAAACTGAATTCATACCTCTAGTCTCAAACAAGGCTGGGAACTCCTTCCGCATTGTTGACTCGTTAACCCAAGTAGAAGACTTTCTACCCTTGCACTGCTAAACCATCAAAACCAAGCATATTGCCTTGCCACAAAGCTTCTGTTTCCTGAAATCCTCAATCTGTAGTGGTCCATCTTACGACGGTCACCAAAGCCCTCCTATCGACCGTGGGCAGTCAACAGCTTCTATCTAATCAGTCTCACAAGCTCAATAATCTCCCTAACCACATCTGGTTCTGACATCACTGTATCACTGCTCTCAGCCCATACAAGGGCGATTAGTATGGTCTGACCCACAAGGCCCCATACGGAGTCATCTTGATGCTGGCCTGGCAGTTGTTGTTGTAGACTAACTCAACCAAGTGTAACTAACTCTCCAAACCACCGCCACAATCCAAAACACAATCTCGGAGTATATCTTCTAAAATCTAAACGGTCCACTCCGACCGGCTATCTGTAAGTGGATGGAACACTATATTGAAACACAGCTGCATATTTAACTCTTCCTACAAGCTCCGTTGGAACTGAGAAACAAGTCTCGGGTCTCGATCTTAAATAATTGACATAGGCACACCATACAGCCTTACGACCTCCGTCACAACTCGCTCAAAGTCTCTAGAGAACCCGTCATCTTCATACCAATACAATGGGTCGACAAAGTCAACTGATCCACTATGACCCACACTGTATCATTCCCTCGAAGGGATTTCGGCAAACCCGCCATGAATTCCATAGTAGTGTAATCCCACTCCCACTTGAGGATGGGAAGGGTCTGCAATCTATCAGCGAGTCTCAAATGCTCTACCTTGACTCGCCAGCAAGTCAAACTACAAATCTCAACTCAGCCATTGACCTCTTTATGCTTCTCTACCAAAATTGTCGATGCAAATCGTGCATATGTCCGGATGCAAGGAAAATCTTGAGTGATAGAAGTGTCGTAATACCTCCTCGCGGCACTGCCCTTACATGGGTACATACATCTAACTTGAAAGATCAAGCCACCATCTCGTCTCACAACCCGTCCAAAGGATCCACTACCACCGACCACAACACTCCTCAATGCGATGCACTATCATCTGTCTACTGAGCTCTCAAAACTCTATCATAAAACTCTGGCTGGACAACCGTGCTGCAAAAATCTAGATGCTCTAACCTCCGATCAAACTCAACAAAGCTCCTCTCGTCATCTGCAACTACGTTCGTCTTATTGGGTGGTAAGACAACACAAAGTCATAATCATTAAGATACTCCATCCACCGTCTTCGCCTCATGTTCAGTTTTTTTTTTTTTTATGCAATACCACAATCATTAATTCCAAGTCGTAATTAGGATAGTTTGGCTCTTGGGTCTTAAAATGTTTCAAACCATAAATTATCTCTCTCCATCCTACATCAGTTAACAACTCAAACCATTACCTGAAGCATCGTAGGAAATCGTATAGCCGTGGCCTCTTCCTAACACAAACCACACTGAAGCAGAACTCAGACTCTCCTTCAGTCTCCGAAAGACTGTCTCACAAGCTTCGTCCCAAATGAATGGCACATTCTCACAGGTCCAACTTGTCATGTGTATAGCGATCTTGGAGAAATCTTTGACAAACCGCCGGTTGTAACCTGCAAGACCAAAAAAACTGCGAATTTCAAGCACACTCTGTGGTCGCTCCCAACTCAGAATAATCCTTAACCGGATCCACGGCCACACCTCCAGCTAACATCATGTGCCCAAGAAACTGAACTTCTAGTAATCAAAATTCACACTTGAAGTATTTCACACAAAGCTTGTGATCTCTCAAGACATGAAGTATGGTTCTTAGATGCTGCTCATGATCCTCCTCTGATATTGAGCATATCAAGATGTCGTTGATGAACACCACTACAATCGGTCCAGGCATGGTCTAAATATCCATTTTAATTAGGTCCTTGAATGGCTCCAGACATTAGTTACCCCAAACGGCATTACCTCAAACTCAAAGAGTCCAAAACGAGTGCGGAATGTGGTCTTCTCAAAGTCACACTGCCGCACCCTCACCTGATGGTAACCCCGAACAAAGGTCTATCTTGGAGAAGCACTTAGATCCTCTCTACTGGTCAAATAGATCGTCATCCTTGGTAATGGTTACTTGTTCTTCACTAGAACTCTGTTCAACTGCCGAAAGTCGATGCACAGTCTCACGGAGCTATCTTTCTTCTTAGCAAATAACGCCGGTGCACCCTAAGATGAAGTGCTAGGCTGAATGAAGCCAAGGTTTTCTAACTCCCTGGACTGTTTCTCCAACTCTAAAGTCTCTATCGGTAATCAAAGTACAAACTCCTAGAGTCATCCCTTTTCTTGGTCAACAAAGCCGATGCGCTCCAAAGAGGGCGCTGGGTCAATTGTAACCAAAAGACTCCAATTCTCTGAGCTGATTCTCCAGCTCCAATACCTCTGTTGAGGCCACGTAAATAAATAATCGAGACAAGCACCGCACCGGGGAGCAGATCCACAACAAACCTTATCTTCCGACGTGGTGATAATCTAAGGAGCTTCTCGGACCACACCGGACATCTCAACATCCACTAGCCTCAACTCTCCTCCAACTCAAGGTAGCCACCAAACTATATAACTCATCCACGTCTAAACCATAAACTGTAAACCTCTCGATGAATGCACCTCAGCAAGGGACTGACCCATCACCCGCCTACGGTAAGGGTCCAAGGTAAGCTGATGGGAGGACAATCAACCCATTTCCAAGATGACAACAAACTCTGGCATCTCCAAAACTCGTAAATCAACCTCAAACTCTAAGCCCCAAAGATCAAAATGCACAACCTGTAGATCTGGTCCACCACAAGTAAAACTCAAGGCATAGAAAAGAAAAAGAAAGAGTGAGACACACTGGAATTAGACACTACACGAGTTAAAGACCAAGAAGCATCCTCGTGTCCTGCTCAAAGCACCGAGTTCCCAACTCACTCATATATCGAAATCAGACCGTACGCCGGTCCCACCTGAGTCTCAACGGTCAACCCTATCAATTTAGCATATAAAAGCTCTTAACAAAGCCACTACTACTCTAGCCATAACACTGGACCTACGAGAGTCCTAGAGCCAAACACACAACCACTGGCTCGGCCCCCAGGCACTCCCCGCAGTCCTAAGCTCAAAACGGGCCTAACTATCAACTCAAAGATACCAAGCCCATCAACCTCTTAGGGAATTCCATCGGCCATCCACATAGTTAGCCGACCGGACTCACTCGATAAATGCCCATAAATTTCCAATGAGTCTATCTCCATACTATATAGTCACAAGCGATGCCTAAAGCGGTGTCCTCGCTCTCTAAACACGAGCCCCCGTGACTCCATCGCGATATTTAAACCACTCAGAAATATCACTGACACGCCTCCAAGGTGAGGACCTCCCCTAACGTGGGTCTCACCAAGGAACACCTCTAACTACCGTAGGGAGTAGAACCAAACTGACTCAAAACCAAGATATTCGCGTCCCACAATTCCCGTGACCACCTCAATGCGCACCACACACTCACACAAATGATCGACCTTGCCACCGACTCATAGACGAATCAAATGTCGGTCAATCTCAAATTGAGCGAAAATCCACCACTATATACGACTCTAGCAAACTAACTGAAAGGTCACGTACTAAACACACTATACAAACTTAAGGAGTCTACGCACTACCCTAGACCTCAGTTCAATAAACCCCATCACCCAGCGGATGAATATAATATCTAGTTATCATCACATCAATCTCTGTCCCATGCACAGTCTGAGAGTTGAACCGTGCTCTGATACCAATTGTAACACCCCGTCCAGGTACGGGCACATTATCTCCGAAATATCACAAACATCACCAAAAGAAATGGATATCGAGTACTTTTTTTTACGATTTTTTGGGAATCGGGGTAACTACCTCCCGTTCGACAACTACCAGTCCATAATACTAGGAAACATAACAAGCAACCATAAACTGCTCAAATATGTTTATATCGTCACTCAAACAAACAACATACAAATAAAGTTCATATGAACAAGTATCTCAACTAAGAATAAACAAGATTAGTAAATATTTGTTGTTACTGCACCTCTCTAGGTACCTGCTCAAGGGACCCGCCTTGTCTCTCGGTGTTCAGGGTACCTGAAAGGCAAGGGGTGAGCTAACTAGCCCAGTTAAGAGATAAATCATATCACATGTCAACAACATATATATATCATGTGCATGAATACAAGAACATCATGATAATAAAGGTTCTCATGGACACGCACAACCCAATAACATCAACAACTAATAATCTACAGGCCAAATCCGAGACATCATCTCGGCAGCCCACACCAGTCACCTAGCATCTCCGGTCTCCCTACCAGTGCCACTGGGAGACTACTCAATACAACCAGCTCAATGAAGAGATAATGCATATTACCTGTCAGCAACATAAATATCATATGCATGAATGCAGAAATGTCATAATATAATGAATGTCTCCGTATATGAGTATACAACTATACTACTAACCAATCGTCCCACTGACCAATCCGAGACACCACCTCCATAACTCCCAATGGTCCTCCAACAACTCCGGTCTCCTTACCAAGACAACCGGGAGACCATACAATACACAACCGTCGGGGAAACCCACATCCCCTATGGGGGTCTCAACCGCCAGAGCATAATGGGGAAGCCAATCTCAAAGGCAAGTGCCTCAACTGCCAGAACGCAACGGGGAAACCCGCATCTCCTGTGGGGGTTTCAACCGCCGGAGCGTAACGGAGAAATCCTCCCAACAACCAATCATCATCTCATCATAAACATACACATATAAACAATTTCTCAACCTCAACACCCAACGACACATTGTCCGTTGCGATGTACTTCCCTTTCATGTACATAATGTTAGGAACAAGTATAATAGTATAAACATGTTTTGTCCTCCCAACGACCAAATCATCTCATCGCTATGAATGTATACACATAAACAAATCCTCACATACATGCACATAGTAGCATAATCATGCATGACGACACCAACACGTTCTAACATAGTATCATTATCAACAACATATCACATCATACGATCAATAACACATGACAATGGTTAAACACATACCTCTATATTCAACTTGATTTCATTCGCATCCATTGCGTGGATACACAATGTATAATCAACATAATCCAAGTATCATATATAATATTTACTTGTTCGATTAAAATTTTCTATAATTACAATATAATTGATAGGAGTGCACTGAACAGATCTTTTGCCACATGATCATTTCAACAGTTTACCCTTACCGAGTGGCTTAAAATAATAAAGGATCTCATTCAGGTTACTCCAAGTTCAGGAATAAGTATTTGTAGATGCAAATGAATGCTAAAAAGGTGACAAGTCCCCTCACCTGCGGGTATTTTTGAAATCTAAGATGATAAAAACAGGCCGACGGATTGAAGGAAGCGACACACGGGTAATCGGGCCTGAGAAGCTGGGGCGGATCTACAAGAACTGGGACAATCCCGTATAATTGGGTGGATCCCACAAACTTGGCCGGGGATGAGCTAGAAACGATCTAGGAATGATCCAAAAGGGCCTGGAAAAGCTCCAGAAGTGATCCCAAAACAGCCCAGAAGCAACCAAATTGGGCCTTAAATGGGCCCAAACAGGCCGGGCCTGAGAGTTGGGCCGGGTTTGGAACTGGATCGGGTCACAGGATGGGCCGAGCTGAAAACCGAACTGGATTGGGCCTGGTCTGCTAAAGTGGGTTGTGCTTGTTGGGCTGGAGTTGGGCCGACAACAGGTTGGGCTTAGAGGAATGGACTTGGATCTGCATTGAGTTGGGCCCCAACTGTTGGGCTCACTCTAACATTCCCATGATTCAACTTAGTGACTCAACTGAGTCAACTCACTGAACCAACTGAGCCGAGTCGGCAACTCAGTGGAGAGGGAAAAAAGGGGAAAACCAGAGAAAGGAAGGGAAAAGAAGTGAAGAAGGAGAACCCGAGAGAAAGAGAGGGAAAAGGATGGAGAGGGGCGAGTTTAGGGAGGGGCGGTTGCTAAAAAGAGTTAGGGTTTTGGTAGGGTTAAAGATAGGAGAAAAGAGGAAGAGGAGGAGAGGAAGCTATGGCAGCGGCGGTGCATAAGGGGTTAGGGGAGTTTAAGGTTTTCGAAAGGAGAGGAGAGATGGAGAAGGAAAGAAGAAGAAAAAAGAAAAAAGATCAACAGAGCGGCGGCGGCAAGGGAGGGCCGACGGCTTGGGGAAGGAGATGAAGAAGATGAAAGAAAAGGGAGATTAGGGTTAGAGAAAAAAAGGAAAAGGATATGAGAGAGGAGGGGAGAAGTGAAAGAGATGAATTTATAGTTAGGGTTAGGGCTTTGAATATTTATTTATTTTATTTATTTTTATTTATTATTATTATTATTATTTTTATAGAGATAGAAATCTCTAAGGTTTTCAAAGCCAATGAAAAAATATTGAAATGTGTGTTTTCAAACATTTTTTTTTTAAAAGATCATATAATAAATCAAAATTACCAAAATGCCCTTCAAGCCTCCAACGTCGAAATCCGACAAATCGTGGCCCACCGTGGAGCCCACACTCTCTCCACTGTCACTAAAACACCTAATCCGACACGGAGATCTAAAAAATCTCCCACAAAACCCAAAAGATCGGGTAAAGTCGTTACAATAGTGAACTAGGCTTGGAGTTGCTGGGCCTAAAGTGGATTGGGCTTGACTGCATGGGTTAGGCTTGTAACGAATTGGGCCCAAGTGGGCTTGAAGGAACTAGGCTTGATCTCGGCTCGGGTCTGCCAAACCACAAACTGGGCTCGAGTTGTAAAAGCCCAAGAATGAACAGGGCTTGGAAAAGGGGGTGGAGGATTGAGGATTAAGGTTTCTTAGAAAAGAGATAAGAGGAATAAAGAAAGAGGGAAGGGCGGTAGCTAAAGCAAGGATGATGGTGGTGGCGGCTTGAGGGTAGGGATGAGATGGACTTAGGGTTTGGAATTCTAGAGTTTCGAGTGAGGAAGAGAAAAGGAAGAAAATAGAGGAAGAAGGAGGCCCGAGAAAGGGCAAGGAGGGGGCAACGGCACAACACTTAGGGTTTCGAGATTTGCAACAAAGGAAGAAGAATAAGAAGATAGGGATGAGAGGAGAGGGAAGAGAGGAAAGAAAGAGAAAGGTGTTGCAAAGGGGCGGCGGCGGTGGCAACTTAGGGCTTTAGGGATAGGATTTCAATAGGAGAGGAAAGAATGAGAGAGAAAAAGAACTAAGAGAAGGGAAGGAAAGGAGAAAGAACACCGAGAGAGAGAGATGCATGGAGGGAGCGGCGGCTAGGGATGGTAGGATTTGGGTTTTGGTGCAAAAGAGAAGAAATGAGGAGGATGAAGGCCAGGGTTTTGCAAAAGGGAAGGGAAAAGAGAGAATATTTATATGGGTGACTTAGGGTTAGGGTTGAGGTTAGGATTTGGGTTCTATATTTTTTTTTTTTAAAAAAGGGTTTTAAATACGAACAAAAAAAAAATTAAAAAAAACAAAACCCACAATCTTTTGTATCATCAAATTTATTTATTTATTATTATTACATTATTATTTTAATATTTTTTTTGAACCTTGAAATGAGTGAAATCAAATTTTCAAAAAGAAAAGACATTGCATTTTCAACAAAGTGAATTAAAAATCCGGAAAAAAAAAAATCGAACGTTGGGACAAAAAAACGTGTGATTTCCAAATATTTTTCGTGACAAAACGTATAATAATTCAAAATTACCAAATAACCCTTCGAGTCTCTGAGCTCGAAATCAGATAAACTGGGGCCCACCACATGACCCACACTCTCCCCAATGCCACCAAAGTCCCGTAACAACTCAGAGATCCGAAAATCTCCTCAAACAAAATCGGGAAATTTCAAAACGAGTCATTAGATGGTCGAGAAAAGGCCTTGTTTGGAAATCTCTCTCCACAACCCACTCGATGCTCAGACCGTTCGAACGATCTCATAAAAGTTAGGACCATTCAAACTATTGCATTTTACGTTCAGACGATTCGAAGATTCCAGTTGTTTAAAAAATGGAAGGGCAAAATTGTAATTTCACACTGAATTTTGAAATCCGGTGTCTCCTGGCAAAAAATCACGGTGTCTAAATGGCCACCCTTGAAAAAGTTAGTTAAAACCTTGTTTGAATGGGTGGGAGGCAGCAGGTTGTAATGTAGTATGTTGTTGAATTGCAACACATTGCAACAACTTGCGTTGTGTCGTAAAGTGTAAACACTGAGTTAACACGATGAAAGGGCCTGGTTTCATCACATGCAGAGTGTTTTTAAAAACACTAACCAGAGTCTGCATGTGAGTGGGTTGTAATCAACCCATGCAAATGATCAACATGAGTATGTTGTTGAATTGCAACACGTATGCACTGATGCATGTTATCAAATCATGCACGTAATTGACTCATTTGAGGTGGATTCTTTTATTTAATGATTAAATTTTACCCTTCATCTTGCCATACAGATCATTTAAAAAAACGAACTCCAAAACGGCTAGCCATTCTGTTTTCTTCTTCTTCGTTCAACATCAACAGTAACCTTGGGGTTTTTCTCGCGTTTGACTTGGGTTTTCAAACAAAATCGTTTCTCGACCGATTTCTACAAACAAGGTTTTAAAATTCATTTACTCTAAATTTTATGAACTCCGGGAGTGATTTTAAGTGAAAAATGTATAGTTTTGAGCTTAAAAAATTGTCTCCAAAGAATTTAGGAAAAATGGCTTTCCCTCTTAATTCTTTCCAAGGATGAGAATGTGGGAATGCTCTAATGCACTAAGATATACACATGACATATCAGCAAATAGGCAGCGTGAAGTTCTTGTATGGGTCACTGACTAATACACATATCAAAGGTAAGTGAGAGTAAGTGGGACAAGCAACAACCACTTCATATAAAACCAGAGAGAAGTGTTGAGTGGGTGGACTGTATGTGATATGAGCACAACATAGGACTGTCTTTACATACAGCAGAGGCGTCAAGCACAAGTGCGGAGGCGACAGAGAGAGGACAATCTACTTCTATTGATACGCACGACATCAAGAGCGGGTGTGTGTTGGAAGAAGCAATACAGTTCCAAATACCATCCCATGCCATGTACATGATGTGCATGTAAGTGTTATGATGATAACCACATTGCATCATATAGTTTCAAATACTTTATGGCACGTACATACTATCCCATTATCACATCATGTAATAATTTTAAAACATGTCATATTGTCTCATCAAATGCATTAAATAACTCAAATAGTTCAAGGACTTAACTATTTCACATTTTCATATAAAAATTAATCATAATATTCAAAACATGAATTTAAATCAATTTATAATTTCATACTAATAGTGAATATTGGGTCGCAACCCTAGTGCTTCAACGAAGTAGGAAAACCTACCAAATCAACGGTGAGCGGTGGAGGAGAAAGGATTGCGAGGTGACGTGAACGATGACGGAGAGCATCCTGTATCTTTGTTCGGTTTCGTATATATCAAGGATAGTAATCATAACACTAAGTTAGAGTCTTAGAATACCAAAACTGCCCTCACACATCCTAAGGTCACTATGACTGCGCTTAGTAAACTTTGGTTTATATTTGTGATCTTTTAATCCTCTAAATTATTACCCTGTACTAAAACTAATTTTAAAACACTACTTTCTTGCATAGATTTTTATCAGAACCTTATTCATAAAAATCCAAATTATTTCAAGTCATTTATATATCCTTCAGTGAATCTTAGGAATAAAATAACTTATTATTAGAAAATAAATTTTCAGATTTAGTAAAGATGGTAAAAACTAGTCTTTCTTGTTTTGAAGTACAAACTGCATAACGTTTTTGTAAAGATCATTTTGGGTTCTTCCCGGTATCGGAATAACTCGAATAAATATTTTTTGGAAAGATATTTGAAATACTCTCCTTACAAAAATTATTTCGAGTACTTTCCGATGCCCAAAAATTACAAATAAATACTTTTTGGAAAGTTCTCTCCTAGTAGAAGAACAAGAATTTTTTTACAAATGTTTAGAAAATCAATTTGAGATAGATACAACTCCATCTTTAGGACGGATTTGTAAAAACAGTATCTATTTTAGAACTGTACCATTCTTACAAAAATAATTTGGGTATTTTCCGATGTCCGACATTTACAAATAAATACATTTTGGAAAACTCTCTCATAGTAGAAGAACTGAAAAATATTTATAAATTTCCAAAAAATCAATTTGAAATAGATACAACTACATCTTTGGGACTAATTTGCCGAAACAATTTTACCATGAATCATTTTTCCAAAGTTCATCATAAGCTATCATTTTGTTAAACCCTTCTTCTTACACAAACTAGTAAATAAAATACATTAAAATATTATAATGGAGTTCTAAAAACACACTAAAAGGAGATATCTAAACATCAGGGCATTTTAAGTAGAACTTTCATGTAAGTGTCCATTACATCAAAATACCTATTATTTTCCATTATCTCTTCACTCAACTCAATTTCTTAGATTCTCTCTATGAATCTCCATTTTGTAAGTCATTAGTTGATATAAGTTCATTTTCAGAGGTAAATCAAAGTCCATCATAACATTTAAGACTTTCACAATACAATTTTGTTAATCAAGCTAGCCCGATGTCTAGAATAGTCCTAGAGGGGGGGGGGGGGGGGAGGGGAATAGGACTATGGAAGAATTTTAAATTTCTTTAAAATTTGAGTCAATTAATTTATTGGTCTTAATAAATTAATCCAATTTATCCCCAAATTGTGCAATTAAGATACAAGATAAAACACAAGTACAATAATGAGAGGAGATGGAATATCTTGACACGGAAATTTTTACGTGATTTGACAACATTACCTACATCCATGCCTCAAGTACATCACTTGATAATTCCATTAACCTTCTCATTCACGTGTGGAGAAAAAACCTATTATAACCCTTGATCTCCTTCACGGGTGGGGATTGAACCTTTACAACACTTGATCTTCTTCACAAGTGAAGATCTGACCGATGACACAAGAGAACGCCTCTCTTGAGATTTCACAAGGGTTACACCAACCCTTTACAATTTTTTCAATAAATAATGGAAAGAATAGTTTTTGAGAAATACCAAGAACACTAGCCTCTAGTTGCTTAAAGTAACTTCGACATGCTCTTGAATGTCATTCTCCTTGCTATGCTCCTTAGTGATGAGTAGATGTTCCGTTGAATGCCAAACCAAATATTAGGAGAAGAGGTTTGGGGAAGATAAATGTTTCTATGAGAATAATCTATCCCTCAAGGTTCTCTCAAATAATACTCAAGAGTGAGCCTAAGATGCTCAAGAATTGCCTATAAGAGAATTGAGTGTGTGAGAGATTGAGTTCAAGAACTTTGATAATCTAACTATGGAGTTTTAGTGCTCTTCAAATGATTGGGAGTCTTGGAGAATGTTAGAGAGGGTTTTGCACATCAAGAATCAACCTTTAGAATGCCCTAAGGTCATGTATTTAAAGCTCTCTAAAATATAATCGTTGGAGGTCAAACACGAAAGAAAAAAGTTGTTAAAAACTAGCCGTTACATTTTCAGTCAACTGAACTTGAAAATTCAGTCGATTGAAAAGTCCAAAAATAACCATTGAAACAACTGGGCACAATTCAGTCGACTGAATCTCATTAGATGCTGAAAAATCCATTCAACAGAACTTTTAGTTAACTGAATCTTACAGTTCAGTCGACTGAATTTGTACACCTCCACTAAAACGACCATAACTTGGGCTCCCGAACTAGATTTTTGGAGTTTTTGGGCTCTTTAAGAGATATATCTACTCAAAAAATTTGATCCAATTTAAATTCCATTTGATACGTCAAATAAGACCTCCAAGTGAGGGTATATGACAAAAGTATTTTGTTCTGTTTTGTATCATTTTATTGAAATGCTCATAACTTGAGCTATACATTTCAGAATTGAGTGTTCTTGGACTTTTTGGAAATCTCTTTGAGTGCTCTAGTAAATCATAAATATTTTACTAATACTAGAGCACATTTGATAAGAGCAAAAACTTCTCTAAAATAGAGCAAATTTCAATTAACTGAGAAACCCAATTAAGTTCTACCAAATTCTAAGTCATGGATTCTAAAGTTTGTTCCAATGGTGAGTCTAGGTCTTCTAAGCCAGTCCTAAGGTTAAAATACCTATGTTGGTTGGCATTCATAAAGTCTTTCAGGTTTCGGTGCGATGCCTTCCAAATGACACGTCTGTTGGATCAAACTTGATTTAAATATGCAAGTCTTCCAGAGGTGAGTTCATGGACACACGAAAAAGGTCACGACTCAGTCATACAAATTAACAATTTATTACTCATTCGTAATCAGTCAAAGAATTGACAACTCAGTATAACTCAGGGGAGACAGATTTAACTTCTAGACCAACAAGTTTCACATTTGATCAAAATGGAGATGCATGGGGATAACATACACAAAAAAAAAAAATGGAATATTGGCATATGGTCTGCATAAAATCATTCCCTATAAAAATGTATTGTTTTGCACCAAGATTTCAATGTTTTAGGTTCAGCCCCAATACCATGATTGAACTGTGCATGATGCCCAATATGTCTTTGAAATATTTTTTGTATGAATTTTATGTTAACCATATTTGCAAGGATCTTCTTATGGATTTAAGATGCCCAACATTTCCATCTTTCCACCTTGTGTTTTGGTGTTCTTCTAAGTTCAAAATTCATGACTTTTATAGTTTCTCTATGCAAGAACTTAGATGAAGAGATAAATATTTTAACATCCAAATCAATTAACCAAGAGGGTTAGGAAACATACATGTTCAATCTCTAACAAAGTCTTCAAGTCATTCCTTCCACTTCCAAGCTCCAAGTCCTTCTTTCTTTTTTCCAAGTGTCTAACCTTCCAAAAGAGATTTGTACCAAAGAGACAAAGAGGGAGAGAGAGAAATTCATGTAGAGAGAAAGAGAGGGAGACACACAAATTCGAGTGGAGGGAAAGAGAGGTAGAGGGTTGTGGGGTTTTTTGTTTGCAAATGGAGAGAAAAGATGGATGGGATGGGTCTTGTCCAATGATGGTTTGCATGTGGGTCTAAGCCTTGCATGTGAGTCTTGGGTCTAAGTGGATGCCATGTGTCACTCCTTTGGGTCCTTTCCATGCAAGTTTGTCCCAACTCTCACTCAACCTCAACCCACACTCCAAACCATGATAGCTTATCTTGGCCCTTTGTTTCTTCCATCTTTAAATCCTAGCCTTTGGTTGTTTGAACTAGAGTTCCATATGTGGTTGGGGTATATATGTGATTTTCCACTTGGCCTTGGACTTGATGGGAAAAGAATATTTTAATCCAAGTCATCCTATCATGACATGTGTCATGCCATGTGGCATGCCACCTTACCTAGGTCTTGCCATGTCAATGACATGGCACACTTGCCACCTCATCATGGACCTTTATGTAGAAAATTCCATTTTATTAGATAGTTTGTAATTAAATTATTAATTTAATTTAATCACCTCCAATTCCATTTAATTTATCAATTAATTCTCTAATTTTGCTAATTAACATCAAGATTTCCATCAAATTCTAAATTGGGTTTGAAATTCCAAATTTCATTCTAATGTGCTTCTGGAGAATTACATTAGACAACGGAGTCGAATCTCCGGGTCGTTACAGAACAAATTAAATAGTTTAAATTATTTATATTTTTATGAGTAATTTTAGACAAACTAACATAAATATTAAAGAGTTTGGCTTTGGCCACTTATCATTGATTGTACAATACAAGATCATGTAAATTTGAAAAAGCCCATATGAATAGGTGTTTAACAATTCTCCAACTGATCATCTAATCTAATTTTATGAGATGAACTAGAAGAAAAAAAAATCGGTAGTTTTCAAAAATCAATTTCCAATGTTGTAATCATATAATTAAAATAATCAAATGAGAACTAATCAAACATGTCAACAAGTTTTATCAAATTTTTTTTTAGTCTAGTTGAAAAACTCATTCTAATTGCTTTATATAATTTTAAGTCTAAGTCTTAGTTTTCAATTTTCAAACTATATCCAAAATTTAAAGAAGAAATAGAAGACAAGCTGTCGTTAGGAAGAATTCGACAAGCCCATTCGTTTATTAATCCAATTTGGGAAGAATTCTTGAAAAGTCCTTGGATTTAAACCTTATTTCTTGGCTTTAAAGAATATTCAAGACAATCTAAAATGCCTTTCGATCATATCATTTCTTTCCTCCATACTTTCATCACTGAAAGTCTAGGTAACCTCGGGTTTGGAAGACAAGGTAAAAATGAAAATTAATGAAGATGAGAACTCGAGGTGAGTTTTCTCATAATTAATGAGGATGATGCAATGCATCTTGGAAACTCGAGATAAAACATTGATTTTTTATCCTTTCCTTTTAATAACCAAACAAAAATAACCCTTCGTTACCTTTGCACCCCTCATCCAAACACAACCTTAATAACTTAATATAGCTTTGGATTATTATAACAAGTTGGATTGTTAAAATATTCATTACTTTGGAGAGTATCAAATGGAAAAATTATTGAAGTAAACTATTATAGGTCATAGGTATATAGCTTCATGTTTCGTTTTCACCAAACATAGTTTAGGATCAAACTCCTATGTGTCTAGAAAAATTTGGCAATACGAAAATGATGGAAATTGTTTTTAAGAGAATGAATTTGTTTTGGCTTATTCTTCAAGAAGACCAAGAAAAAATAAGAGGTGAATCTTTATCAATAAATAGATCTTTAATTTTAGTTATGTTTATCTTATTTACTTATGTGCAATAATTTTATCATGGAAAGTATTTTAGTAATGATGTATAAATCTAAGATTGAAAGATAAGACTGTGATTAGGATTGATGATGTGATAGTTGTCAAGTAAATGAATAAATTATGAATGTTTAAGTTAGTTATTTCTAACTTGTGTTGCTATTTATCTCGTTGAATTTACTCAACAAGTTTGTGAAATCAATTTTATTTTCAATAAATGTGTGTACTTGTCAATGAGTGATTCAATATTCAAATTTCAAAGTGTCTTTGGTGGCCATAGTTTGAATTATCAATTTTTGGAGAGAAGTTCATTCATCCTTTACCGTAGAGTTTGAACTACCTCATTTTGATTGAATCAATTTATTATATATTTCCTTGAGACTGATTTTAAGAAAATCATCTAAACCCCAAACCTGTAGGGTCTCCTTTTGATTATTCTTAGATTTAGAAATCCTATTGAGGTCTAATTTCTTTTCATGCTTTGAATCTTTGCCTTTTCATCATAAAGAATGTACAATCATTGAATTTAAAGTAAATACATGAATTGAAATGCCTTGTCAAGCATGAACTTTATTTTCTTTTTTTCAAATGAAAATTGTTTTCCTTTTCATTAATTTATTCAATATATAAAAAGATTGTTTAAGGTGATTGTCAAATAAGTTTTGATTGTTTATTTATTCAACTTTTGTAATTTGATTCTCAAAAAATATGCAAAATTCATAAAAAAAGCTAAAAAATGAAAAAGAAATGTAAGGTAGAATTTAGAGGGTTAGAAGGATTTGGTCTAAATTTATCAATATTAATATTTAAAAATAAAGAAGTTCAAGCTAAATTGACCAAAACTATAGAAAGAAATTTTCTGATTAAAATTTGATGAATTTGAAAGATATAGTCAATACTTTTTATTTTAGTATCTAAAAATTTTTTTAAAAAAAATTATAAATTAAAGAAAAGTTATTTATTATAAATTTATTTGCTATAATTTTTTTACTTATGTCACTCATTTGAAGAGCATGCCTCTAGCTAATAATCATAATATTAAGAATTTATAATTATTTAACTAAAGTTATTTTTATGAGCAATTAGTACAATTTTTTTTATTTATCTAAGTGAGGAGAACTTGTGAGTCAGTTACGTGAGATGATAATTTGATCATTTGTGACGAAGAAGTAGCAGTGAAAGAACTAAAATTACATTTTATATAAAAGGTATATATTTGATTTATTTTGATGAAAAAATTCCAAACTTCTTTCGGTCTGTCAGGATTCAGGGGGAGAAAAGTGGGACAATGGTCGGATCAAGTGGGCATCCTCCCCGCCCATAAAGGCCATCTAATATCATCTACCGTCGCAAAAAGCCACTGCAGCCCTGAAGAAGATAATGCGACAGGCAGAGAAGCTTTGGACAGCTTCCTCTCCTTCTTATCTTATTTCTAAGCTCGTTTGATAACTGAAATTCAATAATTTGCCCTTTCAAAAATCGAGAATTCGAGAGATGGAAGCCCTTGGACTGCCATGTCTCAACCCTCTCACCGTTAGAATGGAAACGGTTACCAGAATAAGTTCTAGAAGATGCAGAAACATGAGCCTCAGCTCCTCCAAACTCAACACCAAAGCATGCAGAAGTCATTTCTATGTAACCCACTAACAAACTTTCAGTATTTCCATGTTTCCTTTCATGGGTTTTCTTTATTTGGTGTGATTTCGATACTTGGGTGCTCTACTAAGTACTACCCATTTCTTGAATTTTTTTTTGGGTTCTTGGGGACCTTAGAGGAGATTGATGGTTAGGATGCAAGGGGAAGAGGAAGGGGACTACTCGGTGAAGCAGGTGAAGGAGATGGCTGCAGCCAGGAAGAGATGGGAATCTCTGGTATATGACTGATTGCTTGTGGTAATTGTTTGAAATGTTATTGAATTCAGAATTGGGTTTTAGTTTTTCCAGTCTTCTGATTTCATCTGCATTGTCATTTATCTAAGGAGTTGTTTATCATTTTTCAGGAATGGAAAATGAGAGTGTAGGAATTGAGATTCTTCCCTCTTCTTTGATGGAATAAGGCTCTTTGCCAAGAGGTTCTGAGACCTTTCTATCTTTCTCTAAGGAATCCATTTTTCCATGGGAAGAGTTAAGAAAATTTAATGAGGAAAAGAGGGAGGTTTTCACACTTGGCAAGACAATGTATCTAAGAGGTTGTTTATCTATTTCCTTGAGGAAAAAGGATTTCGTGGGAAAAATTATGTTAAGAGTTCTATTCATATCATCCAACAAGTGCTATGGAATCCCGCCTCACGTCAGGTGGTGAAAACCCAGGGTTTTGGTTGTTTGCGTCAAATTTCTTATTTTCATTAAAAATGAATGAAACATTGTCTCGGCGAGAGAGAAAAACCTCTTTATTTTCCTCAATTAATCTTCCTATCCTCCCTATGGGAAATGGATTCCTTTGAATGAGAGGAAAATGTCACATTTCTTGTAGTCTTAGGAAAGAGCCCTCGTTCTGTAGAAGAAGAAAGAAGGGTCTCATTTTTCATATTCCTTATTTTTATAGCTGGAAAATGACATACAACCCCTAGGTAAAGGAAGTGCTAATGTGGTGTGACCATATTGTTACTCAGGTAGTCATGATAATCGTTTTCTATTTTAATTTTGCTTGGATTTGTCATCAATAGGTATATATCTTGAATACTTAGCCATTCTATTTGGGATTGGTTCTGTCAGTTCAACTTCTTGTGCTAACCTCTATCTAGAGCCATGTTCTATTTTGTGTTAACCTCATTTTCTTCCTTTTTGTATTTTGGGGAAAGACCGATCAGAACTTTGGAAAGGGCAAAATATAAGAGAACATAATTTCAAAAATGTATCACAAGACGCAGCTAAATTTATTGTGTAGTTCATCGATGACGCTTATGTCTATGGGGAAAAGTGAAGATGGCTTTCCACAATGTCAAATAGAGGAAAGGAATGCGATAATTCCCATTTGCCTACTACAAAACCTAGAAGGCAAATCCACTCTTTTGGCCTCACTTGTCAAGGGTTTTTCAATCCTTTTTCTCAAGTACAAGACCCACAAAAATACTGTCCTTACTCCTTACCCTCTCTGTGACGCCAAAGATTCTAGGTATCCTTCACACATGGTTATCTCCTTACATATAGAAAGGATCTTTCTGAAATCCTTCGCACCACATACCAAAAGTAGAATCTAGAATCACTATAAGAGGTAGCCACCTAATTGGATTTGGCTTTCCTAAAAAAGTGATACTCCTACCAAGACTCTTTCACAGAATTAGATATTGAGTCACACAAGGAAAGGATCACTATTTTGGAGATTGTGGGTATTTCTAACACTTTCTTGTTCCTTGTACTAGGAACTTCAGTTCTTCTTAAGCAATCACCTCTCTTCATACATAGGCAATAGATAAATGAACTTTCTTGATGTAATGCATGATATTTAAATTGAGGAATGGTCTTATACCAATGACCAAAATGTCGTATCATTCCAAGTCTTTATCGACTCCCCTCCCCATTCATTGTACTTTCACCCTTCCAATTCTCCGTATCTCTTCTCTTCATATACAGGAAACACATAAATGAACTTCTGATATATTGCATGATGTTTAAGTTGAGGAATGGTCATATGCCAATTATCAAAATGATTGTTTCATTCCAAGTCTTTGTTTGATGCAGATCAGGGTAGGGTAGGTAACCCAACCTCAATCGCGTGCGGAATACTTTGACACGATCTAGATACCTTGATCGTGGAAATAAAGAACGAAATGGATTTAACGCAATCCGTGGAATGTTAGAGTAGACCCAACTCAAAATAAAAGAAGAATTGAATCAATTCAATTCAATTAGTGTTGATGCCACAAAATTAAAAGAACTCGTTTATCAATGTCCACACTAAATTCAACCTTAAATTGATGCAAGCCTAGCGTTGGATCTATGAAAGTCCGCCAGTAGACTCGCAGTTTCAGAGTATGATCTCTGAAGGACCGACGCAGCCGATTATGGTTTGTAAAAGCATTTTGCCTTGGTAAGGGTTTGCTCAGACAACGCCCCAACCGAAAGAACAAGTTTCCCATAAATTCAATTTAATCTATGAAATTCTCTAGATTAGGCCTCATCATGCTCAAAATTGACAGGAAGTAGCCCAGTCAGAAAGAGCAACCCGAACCAAGCCACACCACAAAAGGCCCAAGAGCCAAGAGCTCCACACGTGTGAGCGCTGGCTCCACACGTGTGAGGAGTCCCAACTGAGTTTGACTTGTTAGTCAAGCTAGATAAATGTCAAGAATAGTCCTAAAGGGGGGGTGAATAGGACTATGAGGAATTTTAATTTCTATTTAAAATATTGGGCAAATTAATGATTAGTAGTACAAATTTGTCCAATTAGTCTTCCAATTTGATTTTCATGCAAGATTAAGTTCACTTAAATAATATGTGCAATAAGATATGAGATGATGCAAGTGCACTAAATGAGGTGAAGGAGATAAGAAGAAATGGAGGAATGTGACACAAGTATTTTTACGTGATTCGGCAACTTTGCCTACGTTCATGCCTCAAGTACACCACTTGAGGGATTTCACTAAACTTCTCCTTCAAGGGTGGAGAAGAAACCTATTACAACATTTGATCTCTTTCACGGGTAGAGATCGAACCTTTACAACATTTGATCTACTTCGAGGGTGTAGATCAAACTTGAGTTTTACAAACACCAAGAAAACACCTTTCTTGGATTTTACAAGGGTTACACCAACCCTTAACAATTAACACAATAATAAAAAGAATTTGTTTGAATATTACCAAGAACATTAGCCTCTAATTACTTGAAGTAGCCTTGGCTTGTCCTCGGATGTCTTTCTCCACTTAGCTCCTTGGTGATGAGAAAATGCTCCAATGAATGTCAAACCAAAGATTAAGAGAAGAGGTTTAGGGAAGATAAATGGTTTTTCTATAAGAACAATCTATCCCTAAAGGTTCTCTCAAATACACACCCAAGAGTGAGCCTAAGATGCTCAAGATTTGCCTATGAGAGTTTTGAGTGTGAGTGAGATTGAGTTCAAGAACTTTGTTAATCTAACTATGGAGTTTTTGTGCTCTTGAAATGATTGGGAGTCTTGGAGAATGTTAGAGGGTTTTGCTCATCAAGAATCAACATTTGTAATGCCCTAAGGTCATATATTTAAAGCCCTCTTGAAGATATGACCGTTGGAAGTCGAAATCAGAAGAATAGGGCCGTTAAAAACTTCCTGTTGCAATTTCAGTCGACTGAATTTGAAGATTCAGTCGACTGAAATGTCCAGAAATGACCGTTGAAACATCTGGGCACATTCAGTCGACTGAATTCTAAGATTCAGCGGACTGAATCTCATCGAAGGCTGAAAAATCCATTTAGCAGATGTTTCAGTCAACTGAATTGTAAGATTCAGCCGACTGAAAACTTGACAGTTTTGCATACCTCCACTAAAATCACCATAACTTGAGTTCCCAAGCTCGGTTTTGGGTGTTCTTGGGCTCGTTGGAAAGATAACTGAGAGATCTATCTACTCACCAAATTTGGTCCAATTTAAAGTCAATTTGATACCTCAAATGAGCTCTCCAAGTGAGGGTATATGACAAAACTGTTTTGATCTGTTTTGCACCCTTTCGTTAAAATGCTCATATCTTGAGCTATACATTTCCGAATTGGGTGTTCTTGGGCTTTTTGAAAACCTCTTTTAGTGCTCTACGAAATCATGAAAATTTTACTAATACTTGAGCACATTTGATAGGAGAAAAAACTTCTCCAAAACAGAGCAAAACAAAACTAACCTAAGAAATCCAATTTAGTTCTATTAAATTCAAAGTTATGGATTCTAAGGTTTATCCCAAAGGTAAGTTTAGGTATTCTAAGTCAGTCCTAAGGTCCAAATACCTATGTTGGTTGGGATTCATGAAGTTCTTCCTGTTTCGGTGTGATGCCTTCCAAATGACGCGTCTTCTGGAGCTTCAAACTTGATTTGATTATGCAAGTCTTCTAGAGGTGCGGTCTTGGACACGTAGACGGTCACGAATCAGTCAACAAAATTGACAACTCAAGACTCAGTCAGACACAGTCACGGAATTGACAATTCAGTCTGACTCAGATTAGGCAAATTTAACTTTTAGGCCAACATGACTCATTGACCAACTCAATTTGAAATTCAAATTGAGTCCCCATCGTGTGGAACTCAAGAATCCACAAGAATCGGTTGAAGTTTAGCCTAGTTTGAGGTCTCTTTTAAGACCCATGTTCGAACCGAATCTGTGCTTGTTTTGTTGTCTGTTTTTCAGTCTAAAGCCCAGCTGTATTCTGGGCCTAAAAATAATAAACAAGCCCTGAAAATGGACCATAAACCATCTGAAATTGGTGCTGAATTCATTTCAGAAACTGTCTGAAACGGGATCTGCAGTAACTCCAAAATTGCATCCAGAACTAGCCTGCAGAACCAGTCCATAACTCACCGAACTGGGCCTTTAAACCCAGTCTAGTTTTCTGTTCAAAACAGGCCTGTAGGTACAGAACAAAATCCGTTTATGCATTACTTTTGGGCCTGTATTACAGGTCTGTTTCTAGTTTAAACGGGCCAGAATTATAGCCCAGAACTGCTGTTAATTGGACCTGTTCAAACAGGTTCCAACCATGTTTTAATGGGCCAGAAACTCAGTCAAACGGACCTGTAACTTCATATTGCAGTACATGTATTTGGACCTGAATACTCAGTCCATCAAATACGGGCTTGCTTAGCAGTCATTAAGGCTAGTGAAAGTGGGCCCAATCCACCCACTTATTGGGCCGCGCAATTGGTCAAGTGGATCCGATTTGGGTACCCGAGTTTGTGTTAAAACTCGGTGAATTTAAAGGATTGTTTGGACTTGATTCAGCAGCGAGTTAATTTCTGTTTGCAACCATTCAACATTGTTTAATTGAATGTTCAATTCATCCTCTTTAATTGAGATTGGGATTACTTTTAGATCCAAGGGTTTTTAGACATCCTTTTTGGTTCTTTTCCACTATTAGGGTATCCAAATCGTGTCAGAGTCTTCTGCGCGGTTAAGGTTAGACACCCTACCCCTCCTTGATCTGCATCATTGTTGCTTCCCTCCAAATTTATTGTGCTTGCAACATTTAAATTCTCCTTATTCTATTTCCATTCATCATACATGGGCAACACATAAATGAACTTCTTGAGGCACTGCATGATAGTTAAGTTGAGGAATGCTCTTATATGGATGACCAACCCTGACACAATTTATTTCTCAAACTATGGGATCATCTGGGTCCCACCTTTCATGAATCCAAACCCTACACCTGCCATTTCTCTCATGAATTGGTACTCATTGATATTGTCTAACTGGGAGATCCAATATTTAAACTCATATCCAAGATTGTTAGTAATGTAGAATGACAATATAATGGGCCTTAAAGTTCAAATGTAGTACAAGTTGGCCCGAGTTGTGCAAGCTAATAAAGTCGGGTTGATTACTGTATGCAATAGAGTCTATATTAGACTTGGTTTAATCCAAAATTCAATTCTAAAACCATCATCATCAATTCATCATCCTTCACCACTTTCCATCTATCTAGGATCGACGTTTTTGGGCTCTACTTTTTCATTTAACCTTATCATAATTCACAACCTCCGCCATTCAATAATCTATCATGTCTCTATATCCCTTCCCCCATGTTTTTTTATGGCCTTCCTCTCTTCCTTGTATCTTCGATTCGTAACTTCTCAACTTTATGTATTGGTATTGTTTCCAACCTTCTATGAAAGTGACTGCTCTAACTTAAAAGAATTTCTCTCATTTTGTCATCTATTGGGACTACATTAGGCTCTTTGTAATGTGGTCATTTTTAATTCTATCTTTTAACATTATTATGCTTGTTCATTCTAGAACGTGCATCTTTTTTGTCATTACTTTGTCTATTTGTCTTTTTTATCACTCAACACTTTGCTCCATAATACATTCAATCTTGATAGTCTTTTCATAGATTCACCCTGTTAAGCGATATGGGATTCTTTCAGCACACAATACTCCTTTTAACCAGTTTATACGTCACCCACCCCTCTCTTTCTTGTTGGTTAATGCAAGTTCTCCCTTAGAGTCTACAATTGAACCCATGTTTCTAAACTTAGAAATTCAATACCAAGTCATTTCCAATTTTAATTGGATTATCCTCCATAACTTTTTTAGTGCTAAAGTTAAACTCCATATATTGTGTCTTTGTTTTACCTAAAAATCTTTTGTCTCAAAAGCTTTCCTCCATAATTCTAGCTTATTATTTAACTAGTACAATTCATGTGCTTTGCACATGAGGACAACTTAAAATTTTGAATGACCCATCATTCATGTTTACATTTTTATCATGCACCATTCAATGGAAAAGCATGACTACCTCATGCAAGCATTCATTGGGTCCATTGTGGGCCCCACAAACTAAGGTTTGCATAAAATCTCATGGAAATTGGTCTTTAGGAAATTTGTTATATTTAGAGTTGTTATTCGAGTTTCACATTGCCCTTTGCAAAGCCATTGGTTAGCAGCCGTTTCTTCCAAAATCCAAACTCTATATCTCTAGTCAATTTCTTCTTCTTTTTTCCTTCTTCAAATAAAAACGACAAACATCTTACACTAATTTTGTTTTTCCTGCAGGAAATGCAAGCTATAAAAAATTGTAGGCACGAAACATCAAATTGAAGCATTTTTTTAAGCAAAAGCAAAGAGAATAATATATTAAATAAAAAAGAATCTGGTACAAATACCATTCCACCCCGTACATGAGGATTATATGAGAAAAAATAAAAAGGAAAAGCAAAATATCAACACTGAAACTAAGCAAAAGATGCAAAAGAATATCAACCTCATAAATAAAATAGAGGGAAAAAATAAACCCTCAACCCAATACACCCAATTAACCCAATACAACACTTCTACTAGTGCCTATAGTCTATCAACACTTGACTTTGCAAGAAAATTTGCTACACTGTTAGCCAAACCTTTGACATGTTTGAAGTTTACTACTTTGCTCCTACAAATTGTTTTGATGCCCCTCACAGCATGAATGAACCTCCAAGGGGGTTTCTTCCTGCCAAGCTAGAGCATTACTGGAATCCTCTTCCACTATTACCACTCCCAAGCTCACTCCAGACTTGTAATGTCCTCCTAATCCCCAACAATTCTTCCTCGTTAGACTCCTTTGTCCCCACTAATTGGGAAAAAAGGAATGGTTTTCTCCTGTTATTGTGAACTAAACCACCAATTCCCACTGGTCCTTGCTTACCCTATCTGCCCCATCTACATTGAACTTATGGAACCCTATTTATGGTTTAAACCAAGATTCATAGACAACTTCCTTTCTCCCTCCTTCCATGCATTCCTCCCACAATTGCAAATGATCAGATAGTGAGAAACCTTCAAAATCCCTCTATAATGAAACCAACAGATCAACCTCCACTTTGCCTCATCTAAGATCGCCCCGCTTTCTTTACTTCTTTTGCCTTACAATCTTTTGGTTCCTCTCCTTCAAAATCGACCATTAGATAACCGCCATAATTAATGGCCAAGTTGGATTCCTTTTACCCTTTAAAGGACCCCCTGCCCACTCTTCCATCACTTTATCCAATCCTCCATTTAACACCCTTAAGCACCCCATGAACCTTATAAAAAAATCCCAAAGCCTTCCAAGCAAACTCAGACCTACAAAATAGCTGATTGATAGTTTCCTCCTCCAAACCTCAAAGCACGCAAGAGAGTAAAGCCCCAAGGGAAATCTGGCCCCTAAAAGCAACTTTATTATTCCAAACTAATTCACAAGGCAATCTGGCCACCATCCAATGTATACACCACTCTCAAGGTGCCTTTGAAGGCTCTGAAAGGATCTCCGGATCATACTACTTGATCCGTTCGATTCAATCTTAATCTTCCCACCTAAATACACAAATATTTAATACTGGAATCAACAAGAGAAGAAAAAGAAGAAAAAATATCAGGATGCATAGAAGAAAAAATAAGAAATGAGAGGAAAGAACTCAAGTGAAAAAGTAGCCTTTTTTTTTTCTAATTTTCATTTATCCTATTAAAAATCAACCATGTGGATAGAAAATAGACTTGTTGATCTATAAGTGGACCAAATTTTTTGTCACTTGATCTTAATGGTAGAAACTTATTCTCCAATCCTGGTAGGAGATAATGCCACTCCAAACAAAGCTTGTAGGACTGTAGCTCTTTAAGAGTAAGGACCAGACCTATGGCAAGCCATGGCCAAGGTATTGAATCATCCAATGGTACAAAGGTAGATGGGTATTCATGTATACACAGAACTCTGTTTTCTTATCAAAGAAAATCCTCAAAAACACAAAAACGACCATCCATCCATGTGTTAGTTCCATGGTTGTTAAAATCTTACGATACACGATTCGTATCTTACGATTCATACGATATGATAAGAGAAACAATTCGTCTATCAACAAATCTTACGATTCGTATAAATAATAGAAATATGAGATTATTAGGAGTGTGAAAATATGAAACATTTCGTTTTAATGGTTTTTAAGGCTTGAGTTAATAAGCATTTAAGACCTTTCGATTTTTTGAGGGTTTTTTAGTTCATTATTGACTTTTCACAGTATATTTGGATTATATACTGGTCTTATACTTTTGGGAGTTAGAGCATTGAAATTTGAGCTCTAATGAACTAATTATATAGAATTCACTTACTATTGAAAGAAAGTTGGATAATTGCTCATGCTATTACATTTTAGATATATTTTACATTATTTCATATATTAAATATTTTTGAAGGAAAACACTTATGAATTTTACGATTCTACGATTTACGATACACGATTTGCGATTCAAGATGTATTAACGATTTACGATACGATTCGATTTTCACAACATTGGTAATTAGTTCATTTTTATAGGAACTTGCCACAAATAAAGTAAGCAAATCCTAGAGAAACTTTTAGAGATCTTTCAAAAAGAAAAAAAAAATCTTAGTTATGCTAGAACTCTTGAATAAATTCAATCCTAAATAATCTAGAAAAAAGGCATCATGGGCCTCCAAAGATATATGATGGACCAGGAAATGGCCCAAGACCCACCATTAGGCCCTAGAACTTAGCTTGGTTCTCTGCTTGTGCAGGCTGGATCTAGTGGACCTGAATCTTGTCCTTAGCCATCCACTATTAACCCCTGCATCAGTTAGCATTTCACCTTCCTTCCAATTAGTCATTTCTATCCTCTTCAAAGTACCTGTACTCCAAGAGACCGAATGAAACTTATTGGCCAACATCTTTATTTACACGCATCTTTGAAAATGCATGAACTTGCTAATTGTTGCATATTTTTCAAAGCAACTTGATGCCTCCCCTATCTGTTTTTTGGGGCATCCTCAAGCCAACCCCTTTTTTCACTTTTCTTTTTTTCCACAGTAAGACTCCACCATAGCACATGGCTTCTGGAGAACACCCATGCTTTTGAATTTGTTTTTGAAGTGAAATTTATATATGAGTGGGATTTAGTACATTAGAATGAAAGCACTTTGAGCTCTAGGTGTGTAATGTTGTGGTTTCTGCTTTACTTGTTTTGCTCTTTTATTTTGTTATGATTGTCATTTATGCATGCAGATCATGGAAGGAAAAGTTAAAGTCTTGACACCAAAGGAAGCTGGGTATGCAGTTCAACTCTCAAACAAGACACTCCTTGATGTTCGCCCCTCCATAGAACACAAAAAGGTGATCAATATCTATTTGTGATTTATATACTTGAACCCAATATTTTTAGACACCAATAATATGGGAACATTTGGCTAACTAATTCTTACAAAGTAGTGAAACCTTTCTAAACCATAACCTATTTGTCATATAAGGTTGTTATTTTTAATGGCTTGCTATTTTGTTAAGGATGAATGAAGGGTCTTGCACCTTGACAAATGATGTTTTCTGTAGAGTCCATGAGCATGGCAATAGACCTTTTATTTGATGGGGAGATGCTATGTAACGACCCGTCCTGCTAGCACAATATTGTCCGCTTTGGGCCTACACACGGACCCGCACGGTTTTGCTTTGGCGAGCCAACCCACTGTTGCTCCCAAAAGGCCTTATGTTAGAAGGAGGAATACTACTACTTATATATACCAGGGAATTTCCAACGCCACTAGAAATGTGGGACTTTTTGGGGCAGGGTATTACAATCGACCCCCCTTAAAGCCAAAGCTGTCCCCGGTTCTACACACACAACAACCAAGCCCACACCCTCAGGCAAAGAGTTGAACTGTCGATTCACCCACACTTCCATTCCTTGTAGAGGAAGGCTAACTGCTTGCTGGCTGGGAGCTGTATGAGCGGTAACGTCCACGTACGGCTCCGTGAGAAGGGCAGTGGACGGAAATGGCCTTGTTGTACCTCACTCCCGTCTTCAATGGGGTCTGCTCTTTCTTTTTTGGGAGAGTATGCCAATATGATCTTATTGAGGTGCGGGGCTTTGCATTTGACATTCGTTGGGCTTCCCTCTGCGGGAGCCAACGTCCCGGCGTTTTTGTGCAATAAACCCCTTCGGCCGAAGACTAGTGGTAGGTGGTCCCGCGGAGCTTTCGGAGAAGGGTAGCCTATTGTGTAAGCACAGCAATGAACCGCGGCGAACCGGGCCTAGATTAGATGTTCGCCTTTTTTTTTGATAGAATAGAAGGAGAAGGGAAAGGGGGGTTGTTCTCCTTTCCTTTGTCAACTCCTTGTGTCGTTTCCAAAGCCAACCTCCGCCTTTGTCAATCTACAACACGTTGGCAAAGCAACCAAACCATCATGACATAATCAAAAGGTTGCCTTCGGAAACGCGCTAAAACAAGACCGGGGCTTGTTGCGTTAGTTGTAGCCTAGTTGTAGGCTAGGCCTTTTTTTCTTTCATTCGAGAAGCGGTAGCTTCCGCGCCAGAAATAAGGCCTCCTTCCTTGGCCGCATAAGCGACACCCGGAGGGTGAGCTTCACTAGCCTCTACCAAGGAGGCATTCTGGGAAGCGAAGCTTAGCGAAGCTTCTAGAATGCCGACTACAGAGACTAAAAGAGGAAGCAAAGCTTCTGGCAAAGCTTCGTAGACTCGACAAGCCGCTTCTAGTCTTAAGCTTCTTCTGTTGTGATAGTCGTAAGGCATTCGGGTAGGAATGCCAACCACTATGCCAGTGCAGTGGCTTGAAAAGCGAAGCGAGCCAGAGTAGCGCGAGCGCCCTATTATACAGGTGCGCTACTCTTCCTTGATGAGCGAGACTATCCAGATCTATAGATCCACTGATCTAAAGAACTCCGCGAGCGAACTGAGCGAGCCATGAGCCGCCTATCGGCAAGGCTTGGAAAAGCCGTAAGGCTCCCTTACTTTACTGAACTGATTCACGCAGGTCCAAACCAGCTGGCTCATTTTTCCTTTACGAGATCTCGGCTCTTCGGAATGGTTGGAGAGAGCCCTGCCTCCTCTTGTCAGGCGCCGGGCCCGAGGGTGGTGGGACTACTTCCTGAAAGATCGTTTCGTTCCGGCCTGCAGGAGGGCCCCTGATCTATCAATAGAGGGAGCAAAAAACGGGCTTTGCTCCCCTTTACAATATGCAGAAAGATATAAGGGTCGAAGTTTAGCCCGCTCACAGTAGTTCTACCTATAGAAAAGATCATGAAAGAGGCGATCAGAATGGTACCCGAATCCATTTACGATTCCGAGTTTCCAGACACATCGCACTTCCGCTCGGGTCGAGGCTGCCATTCGGCCCTAAGACGGATCAAAGAAGAGTGGGGAACCTCTCGCTGGTTTTTGGAATTCGACATCAGGAAGTGTTTTCACACCATCGACCGACATCGACTCATCTCAATATTTAAGGAAGAGATCGACGATCCCAAGTTCTTTTACCCCACTCAGAAACTGTTTTCCGTCGGACGACTTGTAGGAGGTGAGAAGGGCCCTTACTCCGTCCCACACAGTGTACTACTATCGGCCCTACCAGGCAACATCTACCTACACAAGCTCGATCAGGAGATAGGGAGGATCCGACAGAAGCACGAAATTCCGATTGTTCAGAGAATCAGATCGGTTCTATTAAGGACAGGTTGTATTGATGACCAAGAAAACTCTGGAGAAGAAGCAAGCTTCAACGCTCCCCAAGACAACAGAGCCATCATTGTGGGGAGGGTAAAGAGCATCCAACGCAAAGCGGCCTTTCATTCCCTTGTTTCGTCGTGCCCCCCCCCCCCCCCACCCCAAAGCACCCCCCGGCGAAGGGGGGACCAGAAAACGCCTTTCGTTTTCCCCCCTTCGTCAGCCCTTGCCGCCTTCCTTAACAAGCCCTCAAGCCTCCTTTGCGCCGCCTTCCTCATAAAAGCCACCGGGTTGGCCCCGAAGACCGAATTCTATGGTAGAGAACGCTGTAATATTCATTGGGCCATGAGAGACCTTATTAAGTATTGCAAAAGAAGGGGCCTGCTGATAGAGCTGGGTGGGGAGGTGATACTAGTTATCAGGTCAGAGAGACGCCTGGCCCGTAAGCTGGCCCCCTTAAAAACCCATTACTTATTAAGGATTTGTTACGCGCGATATGCCGACGACTCACTACTGGGAATCGTGGGTGCCGTAGAGCTTCTCATAGAAATACAAAAACGTATCACCCACTTCCTACAATCCGGCCTGAACCTTTGGGTAGGCTCTGCAGGATCAACAACCATAGCTGCGCGGAGTACGGTAGAATTCCCCGGTACAGTCATTCGAGAAGTCCCTCCGAGGACGACTCCCATACAATTCTTGCGAGAGCTGGAGAAGCGTCTACGGGTAAAGCACCGTATCCATATAACTGCTTGCCACCTACGCTCCGCCATCCATTCCAAGTTTAGGGACCTAGGGTTTAGTATCCCGATCAAACAGCTGACGAAGGGGATGAGCGGAACAGGGAGTCTACTGGATGCGGTTCAACTAGCGGAGACTCTTGGAACATGCTCTGATACCATTTGTAACGACCCATCCCGCTAGCACAATATTGTCAGCTTTGGGCCTACACACGAACCCGCACGGCTTTGCTTTGGCGAGCCAATCCACTATTGCTCCCAAAAGGCCTTGTCCGGGTATCAGAGTATACAACGGCACAATATTGTCCTCTTTGAGCCCTCGAGTAGAGCCTCGCTCCATACCCGGCAACCCTCAAGATTTTGTTCCTAGCACATGGCCCATACACGTCCATTCTCGCCTAGGAGGCCTTGTCCGGGTATCAGAATATACAGTGACACAATATTGTCCTCTTTGGGCCCTTGGGTAAAGCCTTGCTCCATACTCGGCAACCCTCAAGATTTTGTTCCTAGCATATGGCCCATACACGCCCATTCTTGCCTATGAGGCCTTGTGCTAGAATGAGGAAGACCACTACTTATATACCAGGGAACTTCCAATGTCACTAGCAATATGGGACTTTTTGGAGCAGGCTATTAAAATCTACCCCCCTTAAAGCCAGAGCCGTCCCCGGCTCTGCACACACAACAACCAAGCCCACACCCTCAGATAGAGAGTTGAACCATTCTCTAATACCATTTGTAACGACCCGTCCCGCTAGCACAATATTTTCCGCTTTGGGCCTACACACGGACCCGCACGGCTTTGCTTTGGCGAGCCAACCCACTGTTGCTCCCAAAAGGCCTTGTCCGGGTATCAGAACATACAGCGGCACAATATTGTCCTCTTTGGGCCCTTGGGTAGAGCCTCGCTCCATACCCGGCAACCCTCAAGATTTTGTTCCTAGCACATGGCCCATACACGTCCATTCTCGCCTAGGAGGCCTTGTCCGGGTATCAGAGTATACAGCGGCACAATATTGTCTTCTTTGGGCCCTCGGTTAGAGCCTCGCTCCATACCCGGCAACCCTCAAGATTTTGTTCGCTTAGGAGGCCTTGTGCTAGAAACAAAATCTTGAGGGTTGCCGGTATGGAGCGAGGCTCTAACCGAGGGCCCAAAGAGGACAATATTGTGCCGCTGTATACTCTGATACCCGGACAAGGCCTCCTAGGCGAGAATGGACGTGTATGGGCCATGTGCTAGGAACAAAATCTTGAGGGTTGCCGAGTATGGAGCAAGGCTTTACCCAAGGGCCCAAAGAGGACAATATTGTGTCACTGTATATTCTGATACCCGGACAAGGCCTCCTAGGCGAGTTAGAATTTTCTTAGGGAATACCTTTGCATGGACTTGAAGGATAGGGAATTTTCTGAGGGAATTAGATCTACCAAAAGGTAGGTGTGGAGGGAAACTACATTTTAAGTTCGTAATTGTATTGTATTTTTTATCAAACCTAAGGACTTCGGGTGTGGATCACACCTATGGACATCTCAACCAAACGGATCAAGTCCTTGGAGACCCTGCTCAGACATGGCAGGAGGATTAACTATTCCAAAGGCATCCTAATCAAGTGAACTTAAGTCAGTGAAGACCCCTCTAGGGCATCTCGCCACCAAGATTAAGAAACTTTGAACAATTTCTTGTTTTGGATGTATTAAAAGAAATTTCTAAAAGTTCTTGATTCCTGTACTTGTTCACAAGGGTGTCGGATTGGTCTTCAGTTGAGTAGTAGTTAGTTCACAATAATTAAGAGTCTTTATACAATGAAGATTACATCAATTCAAAATTTGTGGATACTCGTTTCACCTAAAATTTCTGTGTATGATAACAAGATGGCATTGTTCTTCACATTGAAGTAACGAGTATGTAGCCTGCTAGGAAGGAAGAGAATCGCAGGCCAATTGAACCCAAAAAGGATAATAATCAAGTTTCAATCCATCTAGGAGTTAGAAATGCGACAAATTTCTTGTCGTGTATGCTGAATTTTGCCATCTTGTATACAAAGAGAAGGATACGTTCGTAAATGTCAAATTTTCCTACGAAGCTATTAAAGAGGATTAATATTGACAGAGTAATCAATCCCCCTGTATATGCCTAGCAATTGATTGACATAATCCATAGATGTTGGCAGTATTATTTTTTTGATAATAGGAGTTAATTATGTCCCAGACTTCCATAGTGCTATCACTGTCTTTGATTTTAAGATTGTTTGGTTTCCTCGATTAGCTAACTCAGCTGCAAATTCTTTGGCTAAGCAGGGAGCTTTGCTAAATGTGGAAGTTGTTAATAGATTGATGTAATTTTGTTTTTTTTCTCTTTTGGAGGGTCTTTATAGACCTTTTCTTATCTGTTCGTGCTTAATGAAGTTACCTTTAAAAAAAAAAAAATCCTCTTCCATGGTATTTAGATGCCAACAAAAGTAAATGGTTGTTGGCTTACCATTCTGCATGTTTAAGATCAGATGCAGAGGATTCAACAATAGTGCCAAGTATCCTAGTTTGCCTTGACATCCACATATTTATTAACAGCTTGTAACCAACATAGAAAATTTTTGCCATCAAGGAAGTGGTGATACTAAGAATATGAGATTCATAGAACAAAAGATGCTTTTAGTCATCATCTCGAGGGGGATCCATTGACAAAGAACTCGAAGTCAAAGATATTTAGTATCAAAGATATTAAGTATTAGAGTAAAATAGAGACAATGCATAAAATTTTGATTTAGAACAAAAAAAGTTGAGCAGGAAAGATACCATGAGAAAATCTGAATAAATAACATCAAAAGGAAGCAAAACGTAAAACGATAACAACAATATAAGAAGCAAAGCACATCACTCTAAAGAAATACAAAGCATAGATTAGATGATAGCAATATGAGAGAAAAAATGACATCAAATAGAAAAAAAAGGCAAATAAGTGATTAGAAATGCAAAGGAACACAATAGGAGACATGTATTTAATTAATAAAGAAGAAAGACATCTTAAAATTATCAAAAGAGAACGAAAGACAAACTGTAAATGGAAACAAGAACGGGGCCTGGGTGACAAATTGCTATAGAAAAATAAGTAGATGCATGAAAAGAAGCCAAATACAAATGTTGGCAGAGATTGAGATTAAAAATATCTAAAAGATCATGGATTAGAGGAAAAAATAGAGGGACAAAAACAGATACAGAACCCAGCCAAACAAGGCCATATTCAGATTCAGAATTTCTGAGAATCCCTTTAAAAAGAAAGAAAGAAGAAGAAGATCTAGAATAACATACCTTGAACAGTGGCAAAATACAAAATAAAAATACCAAAACTCTTCTACAATCACAAGCTATTGAACGGTGGGATCCACGGAAGCAAGAGTGGGACCTTGTCCAAAGGTTGCTAACATCAGCTGTATGGACAGGTAGGGTGGGCTGTACAGATGAAAAGAGCATTCAACACCCAGGAATCTGCTCTGCATACCATGATGAGTGAGAGAGAGAGTAATCCCTCAACAACTCTTTCACATGTACTCATTCTTCTATTTTTTTTGAGAGAGAGTAATCCCTCAACAACTCTATCTTATTTCAACACATGTACTCATTCTTCTTCTTCTTTTCTTTCTTTTTTGAGGGAGAGGGAGAGAGAGAGAGAGAGAGAGAGAGAGAGAGAGAGTAATCCCTCAACAACTCCATCTTATCTCAACACATGTGCTCATTCTTCTTTTTTTTTGGAGCAGTAATGACAGAATAATTCATTAATAAGAAAATATGAGTACAAAAAAAAGGAAAAATGAGGGGGTTTAGAAGACATAAACCCTAACATTTTTATTGTGCATTTTGGTGAACTAATCACAAGGCCCCAATTGTTATTGAGGAGATTTGCGGCTTGTTGGTTTAAGGGAATTAGTTATTAGGTATGTCTTCAGATATTCTTATCATTTAGCCGATGGACTGGCCCAAAGGAGGCCTTCTGGAAACTGAGACTGACTCACATTTGATGTGGCCTCAGCCTTCGTGTTCATGTTCTTCTCTTGTAAGTCACTCCCTCGAAAAAAAAGAGTCAATTGCCCATGTGTAAGACAAGGCTTGATGGTTACAAATTCAGAATCTTCTGATCTGGAACTTCCCCCATGGCCCTATCCATTGTGGAGGAGCCAACGAGAAAACTATTTAATAAACTATGAGAACCACATATATGGTATCTTCCCCTTTTTCAAACTACAATACACATCATTTATGCTAAAGACCTTTAAAATTCTATTATTTAGAATATTGATGATTTATTATTGGTTTTAATTGAAGAGCTTAACAAATTTCATTGTTTTAATTCAAGTCTTATGTGCTCTCTCTCTCTCTTTCCCCAAGAGGAACAAAGTAAAAAATATTTCTTTTGTGTCTAGATGTGTTCCCATAACCTTCTACCGCCTTCTCTTTTATAATAATATTGATAATAATAATAATAATAATAATAACAAAAGAAACTAGAATAATCATCATCTACCTCACACGGGGTAGCTCAGCTGGCAAGCACTTTGGCTCAGGAACCAATGGTCTCAGGTTCGAGTGTTGTGGTCACCCGATCTCCGTGGCTTGTTGGGGCTGCGTGCATCCGGAGTTTTATCCAATGCTCTCATACTCAGGGAGAGATGGGGGTCTTGGATTTCTTCGTCATTTAAAAAAAGAAGAATAATCATCTTCCAAGATCTGTTATTATTTTTTACATTTTTCTTATCAAATACCTTTTTGTTGTGTCAGGCATGGGTTAAAGGCTCTATCTGGATTCCAATCTTTGATGCAGATAACAAATTTGATGTTGGAACAGTTAGCAAAAAGATCACAAATTTTATGATGGGTAATAAGATTATCATTTTATGAGTTATTTGGCTTCATTATGCAGTTCAGAATTCTGTAATATTTCTTTCTACTAAACAATATGGAACCTTCCTTTTTTTTTCTTTGTGAATGATATTTCTGTTGATTAATCAATATCAGTATGCTCACTTTTCTTTGTTGCAGTTGGCATAAAAAGTATTAGGTCACTCATTAGTGCTGGATGGTCTGACTGGAATGGTTATCAAACCATGAATCATTTCTCTTTTATAATTTGGTATATGTTGAACTTCAAAGAACAACACAGATTATGTTTGTGTGAGAAAGAGGATCATATGATTCCAGCTACATGAGAGAGAAGTGTATGATGCCTTCTTGTGCATCACCTCACCTTCCACTTAATTTTTTCCAGTTATGGTCTCCTCCCAACACGGATTGTGTTTTTGTGTGAGAAAGAGGATCATATGATTCCAGCAACATTAGAGAGAAGTGTATGATGCCTTCTTGTGCATCACCTCACCTTCCACTTAATTTTTCCAGTTATAGTATCCTCCCTTGGATTGGTAAGTTGGCAGAGGCGTAATTCAACTCAAACAATGCCTCTCAGGGTTTGAAAAATCAGCAGAGTGTGAGTTGAGCCCCATTGCCACTTGCAGTCCAACTATGATCTGCAAAGTTGGTTGATAAGATGGGAGGGGATCTAAGTTTAATTTGGGGCCCGTAATGGCCCACGGATAAAACTAAGCCTGTGAATGAAAGTCTTGGCCTACATGTTACAAATGTATCAGAGTCATTCGACTCTTTTTTTTCATCCCACTTGTCTTGCTTAAGGAAGCAAAACATAACAAACCACATATCTTCAGCATTCACTTCTATTTTGAGAGGATTTGATTAGGTTTTCTTCAGTTAAACTTTTAAGTGATCTTGGGTTTTGTCATTCACACACAAACACATTTACAAACACACATTTCTTGCTTGTAAATGTGTACAGATTTGAAGGTTTTTTGGCTTGGGACTGTGGAGAGATTTGAAATTTCATGATCAATCTAAACAAAGGGTTGAAGGTCTGAAGTCCTAATCAAAGCTATTGCTTAAACCCTTATGAGATTTATGAACTTTCAATAAGAAAATCAATTTTTGCATGTTTGGTCGAAATGGTAGTGTAACAATAACATTACTGATTATTTTCAATATTTTTTTCCAAGTTAACTTTGGGGTGGAGGGGAGAAGATAACTAACCTTTTTAATTGATTGGAGTTCATACAGGAGGTTGGTGGAGTGGCATACCTGTTTTGACCTATGACAAGTATGTCCCATGATTCCCCCCTTCCCTCCCTCTTTTTCTTGTATATTTGTTTTAGTTTTATGTAATAGTAGGTAATGTTGTTATATTCTTATTGTCACCATTCCCACAGCCAATTCATATCAAAAGTTCAAGAGAGGCTACCAAAAGATGTTGACCTCATTGTTGCATGCCAAAAGGGATTGAGGTGAACTGTACTACTCTCTCACGCACACTCACTCAGACGCACATGTGCGCACATACAGTTAATTGATTTAATTTATTTTACTCTGTCACTCGTATATGCTCACTGTATCGTGTCAGCCACCTGTACCCCTGTTGGGTTACCCACACAGAGACACGTACAGTTAAACGAGTTAACATATGTTGCTTTGTCACTTGTATATGCTCACTTTATCATGTCAGCCACCTGTACACATATCGGTTACCCTCCCCCAACCACACACATGCGCAGACAGTTAAATGATTTTACATATGTTGCTCTGTCACTTGTATATGCTCACTGTATGATGTCAGCCACCTGTCCCATGTCGACTACCCCAATTTTTGTAAGATACTTCATAAAATATGATTAAGGGTATGAGTGTTCCACCGAAAGTAGGATTTCCCATGAAAGGAGTGTACTGGTTGATTTAGCCTTTTGTCTTTATGCCTCCCTTTGTTTTTGTGTCCTGTTGTTGTTTGGGATGCTCTTTGGGTGCCTCCTTTTTTCAGCTGTTCTTTTCCTTCTGGCTCTCCTTATGTTCTCTCCCCTTGGTAACGTTTCTTGTGCTTTTCTCTGATGAAGTTATCATTTAAAATGATGATAACAATAATACAAGAAGCAAAGTGATTTTCAACCCACTTTTTATTTTCCCATTGCTAAAAGTTAGGATTTTCAATGAAAATGTGCATTAACACTTGTGCAAAAAGGTAATTTTCCTACCTAAGAACCCTTTCAAGGAAACCACTTTCCTATGGAGGAGATAAGAAAATTGGATTCTCTCCACTTCTTATGTGTGGAAACACACAAAAATACCCTTGGTGATTTTATAATACTTTTGTCATAAAAGATATACAGAAGAAAAGATAAAAAGGATCTTATTATGAAAATTTAAAAAGCTTTACAAGATAGTATCTTATGTGGCATTTAACATACTTGAAAGACTAACTCATTTAGTAAAATTGAAAGAAATAATAGCATAGGTAAAATATTTCAAGTGGTAGTTGATATAAGTAATTGAAACAGAATTTCCAAAATACTAGTTAACAAACGCTAAGATAAAGATCATATTTCTGTTCAAAACTTTGGCAGAAATCCAAGCTATAACCCCATCATAGAGATCCAATGAAAAAGAAAGGAAAAAAGAAAGAAAAACTTTGTTTTTTTAATTGACTAGGGAATGGACTCCCATTTGGTTTTCCCATGAAACGACCTTCCTTTTTTGAACCCATTTTTAAAGAACTCAAAAAAATTAGAAAAGAGAAATAATGCTTTTTAGTTCTAAAGATTTTATAAGAAAGAAAAAATGGTTTCTATACGCCTCGAAAGAAGAAAAAAAAAACAAGATTGATTAAAAAAAATAGTTTTATTATAAAAAATAATAGAAGAGTTTGCGAAAGTAACCCAAATTTCTTATTTAAATTTAGAAAAGTATATGAATTGAATGAAAATAGAAAAGATAACATCACCATAATCAGTAATAAGATTGTTAATGAATAAACCACATATATTTTGAACATCATACTTGCATCAGTATCCGTGCCTTGGACTTTGGAAAATGGAGTGTTGTATCCCCACTTCGTATGCTGATATATACCTTTATTTGTTTCTATCCATCATGGATTTAACATTAAAAATTCTTTAAATGTTCTATACCGAAAACACCTCTTAGTCCAAAAGCTTTGTTTTATACTCTTCGGTAGTTATTAATATTATACATCATGACCCACAATTTCCATTTCTGCCAAAGTTCCAACA
The DNA here is from genome assembly GCA_022113865.1 of Chimonanthus praecox. NCBI lineage: Eukaryota > Viridiplantae > Streptophyta > Magnoliopsida > Laurales > Calycanthaceae > Chimonanthus > Chimonanthus praecox. Next base: position 55,545,249 of record CM039087.1, on the reverse strand, counting down.
ATATTTTCTTGAGGTTGGTATAGATTTATGTTCTATAATCCTTGGTCTCAGTAAATCATTGTCATAAAACCCCTAGCCTTGATAAACATCGTATAATAAGTTAGATATAGTGGGATATTATACTATTTGGATTTTGGGAATTCATAGTTGCACAGGAGACAATTTTGTGGGAAATGTCGTAGTTTTTTCATGCTTTTCTGTTACATGTCTTGTTGTAAACTGAATCTTTAGTATAGAATTATTTGTCCCTTTCCTCCCACAGGTCTCTTGCTGCTTGTGAGCAACTGTGTAATGCTGGCTATGGTAATATTTTTTGGGTTCAGGGAGGTCTAGAGGCAGCCGAGGAAGAGGTAAAATTGTGTTTCACTAGAATTATCTTTTCCTTCAATTTAACTTGAGATATTACTACCGTAGTCAATTATTATTACTTATATTTGTTTTTCGGACTAGGATTTTGAGAGGGAAGGTCCTCAACCTTTCAAACTCGCTGGAATTGGTGGAGTTTCCGAGTTCCTTGGGTATTATCTTGAACATGATTCCCATTCTCAGAAACATTTCTCACTTGAACTGAATAGTAGTCTGCTTCATTAATACACCTGCTTGCAATGAATTTGGTATTATGCTTAAATATTCCCATGAGACATAGTATGCAAGAAATACTAAGAAGAAGAAATGCCTGTAAAGTAGAATGATATACAATATACTTGTTTCTTGTTAGTATGAAGTTCCATGAAACCTCATATATACAAGAACTCTCACTATTACAAATTATGCCCCTCAATTTTTATGTTTAAAATTGGTTTGTCCTTTCTGAGCAATATTCTACGAGGAGATCCACCCTATATGAGCACAAGAGCAGAAACTTGACTGACTGAGATCTGAAATCAAGTAAAATTGATTGAGTTCTAATTTTACCTCTGTTTTCATGAAAATTTTACTTGATTTCATAGTTGTCCTTGAAATTCTGATGAACTTACGCATCTCTATTGTTCTCTCTGCACATTGTTGAACTCAATGTTATTTCACTGATTTTTTCCCCTCTACTTTTGGTAGTTGGACTGATCAACAACGAGCTGTTTCTGTCAAGGAAGGCTGGAGTTATCGATTAGTGTTCTCTGCTCGTTTGGTATGCACGTTGGTGTTCTTGCTGCACTTGGTTCAAAATAACTCGCCTAACTAGAGTGGTATTCTCAGAACAAAATACTAATCATTTGGAATGTTGGGGAACAGGTAGGACTTGTTCTCATTGCAGATGGCTTGTTTATTGGGGCTCAGCAAGTTGGTCATTACCTTCAAGACCTGAGGTCTCACTAATACACTGTAAGGAGGGATCATAAATTGCAGTAGCAGATTTGAATGTTTCTGTCATTTCCCAAATTCCCGACTGCTGAGAGATGTATCATTAGATTCTGAATCGATGTTTACTACAAAAAGTAAGTATCTTGATTGTCCAAGTGGTTCTGTTTATGAATGCCACTTGTCCAACGGCTGTAAGTTTGTAAATCAGGTCCCTTCGGGCCTAGCACTTTTTTGGGTCTCTGTTATTTCATTCCTGCTAAGTAGAATTTGTGCAGTATAATGACTTCCCACCACGTTCTAATAAGAGAGATTACACTATGATTTTGTTTGAGTGCTTCTTACAGGTTTGCAAAAGTTCACCATTCCCTAGAGCTTATTTTACTGTCTATATTCATTGGACATCTTAAACTTGATGTGTTTGTTGGAAACCGCTATGTTGTAGAAATTTCTTGATACGACATGAATCTTGTTGTAGTTTGAGAGAAGTGAACCACAAGCGTGAAAATTTGTAGTGATTTTAAATACTGATTTCAGATGCCAAATTTGATCATGCAGGGGCGTCAGTATACTTCGGCTTCCACGCTGTCATCAGCTTGATGGCTTCTTCCACCTCATTCATTTCAGCGGTAACACTACTAGAAATCTAGAAACTTAGACCTAATTGCACACGAAGTGGACTAGCTTTAGGTCATGCCCAATCTGAACAAAAAATGGAAGATGAAGCCTACTCAAACGTGATCTATGTTTGAGTAGATACCTGATTAGACTGGGTATTACGGAATGATGCCTAAATCAAAGCTGATTATCATCTACTGTCTAGTTAGGGGTTCATGGACTATTTCCTTCCTTTTTGGGCTGGTTGTGGGCGAGGAGGGATTCGAACCCCCGACATCATGGTTCGTAGCCACGTGCTCAATCCTTTGAGCTACATGCCCCACCCCGTCTTCACTGCATTTGTTTCCAGGAGTACCCTCAAAAAGAAACCTTTCCTTTCAGCTATTTTGGGTTAAGAAGACGTGAAAGCGCGTTTCTCTCTATAAAAACAATGCGTTCTGGGGTGTGAAGTAGGAGAGAAGGGATGTCATAATTGGGGTTTTGAACAAGACGACCTTTTCATTTTTTTTCTTTTTGATTTTTAAAAATAGGAGGTGTTAAGCTTTTTATCATTATGGTGTCGAGCTATTTTTCTGCAGAACATCCTCTTCAGTATTGTCACCGCAATAGAGTTTAACCACTAAGTTTGGGATGGATTTGTGTAGTTTCTCTACGCCTAGGACACTAGAATATCTAACCATGAAGGAAGAAAGGCATGAGAGAAATATTGGCTAGTGATTGGGAGGTTATTAGGTTGATTGGGCCATTTTTCAAGGTTATGATTGTAACATTGTAGCATGGAAAAGTAGAAATCAAAAGATTGACCTTAAATGGAAAGTGGAAATAACGAGGTTGACAGTAATCACACACAATTTTATTTTACTTTCCCCTGATTGTAATCCTTGTTCTCTGTGTTGGCATATTTCTGTTCTTCTTGCATCTTTCCTTGTTTTTCTTTTTGTTTTGTTTTACGAAAGCAACACTGTTGATTTCACAACAGTTTGCGGCTTCATCAACTTGTCTATCTTTCACCTAACTTGCAATATCTATATTTTTTCTCCAGTTGCACGAAAATATGAATGTCTACTATGTATCACCTTTTCATGTAACATTTATCAGACTTAAATACAGGATACTGTCAAATTAGACTCTTGGCCTTTTGGAACTAAGACTTGACCCTACGTACTTGAAGCTACAATTGAGATGAACCATGTACATCCATGTGGGACTTCACATAGAGCCATGGAGATAGTTGGAAACCTATATTAATATGAGGTTGAGAGATGAATCTTCATTAAATGTATTATGATTCATCTGATGAATCGGTGCACGCAATGAAGGAGCTGGATCGGTGGGACCTATCTAATTAGGTGGATCTTTCTTAAATTACAAATAGGTGCCTTCGAAACTTATTTGAATTAGGACTATATATGTTTAGAAGGCCTAGACTAATAATAACTGGAAAAGTCTTATTGGTGAAACTCGAGGCAGGTTTTGACCTGGCCCGCATGACCCGATCCGAGAAATCATGTGGGTCGGGTCATGAGAGTTAGGTCTGTGGGTCGGGTCGAGAAGACAAAAACTCACATTGAATTCGGGCCGGGTTGAGGAATTTTCAAGTTAAACTGATTCAACCTAGCTAAAAATAGGTTAAATTCGGGTTGAGTTGGATTAGAATTTAACTCGAGTCAGATCGGGTCAAGAATTTTGGGTCAATAGCTCGGACGACCCGACCCAATTTCAGCCCTACTTATTATATTCATTGGCTAGATATAATTTCATGTGTAGAGGTAAATAATAGATTTTTTACTACTTGACTATCGAAACATGGGTAATTAAGGGAAACACCTTCTCTTTACACCCCCTCGTCCAAATACAGGTTTGATCATAAAAAAAATCTACTTTTATTATTTTTTTAAGTCAACAAATCTAATAAGCAAGAAACTTAAATAAACTAGTAGCTCCTACTTCCTATTAATTAATGGTATAAAACAGAGGTCTAAATATCAATTGATACATATTGTACCAGCCGATATGATACGGTTTCTATCGTATTGGTCGATATTGAATTTTGGACCCTTGATATAAAACTTAATGGACACATTGAGTAGGGTGAGGGAGTTGGATATAAAGATTATTTTGCCAGCCTTTCTATGTTATATAGAATGCAAAGTCAACTTCATTTAGTCATTCTCTAACTTCCAAAATCTAAACACACCCTCTGCAGATTTATTCATTTAATTGATGAAGAGTATGTAAATGTAGAAACTTCTCCTTTCAAGACCAAAGGTTCAAATATCGGCCGATACATATCGTATCGGCCGATACATATCGGTTTTTTTAAATCGAGTCATATCGGCCGATATGATAAGTATCGGCCGTACATATTGGCCGATATTCGGTCCGAAATATCAGTCACAATATCGGCCGATATTCCTAAATATCGGTATTTAATTTTTATTTTTATTTTTAAAACACCGATACGATTTTTGACGGTTTTTACACGGTTTTTCGTGGTTCAGGATTTACGGTTCTCACGGGTGCTCACGGTTTTTTGCGGTTTTTCACGGTTCGTTACGGTTTTTTACGGTTTTTTCACGGTTCCGATATCGAAGGAGAGAGAAAATGCCGATATCGGTACGAGAGATAAAATTATCGGCCGATATATTGGCCTAGTCGATTTTTTAACCTCTGAATCAAGACAATTCAATACACATTTGTTTATTTTTTAAAAAAAATAAAGTTTGAAATTTTATAAAAGTTTCATTGAAGATAGAGATGAGAGTTCTTAAAAAAACTGTTTTTTATACATCTTTTTTAATATGGAAATGGGTGTGCACCAATCAAGTATGAAGAAAATAACTATATCTACGGAGAAACAATCTTACACTGTTTTCTTAATGACAAGGATAACTTTAAATGCTCCCATTTGGATCATATAAAGTCTATCTTTTAAATATTCAAATCATTTGTTAAATTCTAAATGCAAAAATATGTATCTTTTTAGATTTGTGAAACATTTGAATTCACCATTGAAGAATCAAATAAAAAGTACTTCGATTATAAAATCTCTCATTTGATTTATTCAATGGTGGATATAATAGTTTCACAAAATCTAAAAAAAATAAACATCTTTGCATTTAAAAAGTAATAAATAGATTGAATTTTTAAAGGATAACCCACATAATCCAAATGGAGTCTTTGAAGTCATCCTTACAATATAGTTCACAGCATAAAATCATTTCTCTATCTACTCATCCATTTCACAGCATAAAATCATTTCATTTGATTTATATGAGAGGGACCTTACTTGTACTCATTAAAAAGTTAATGAGGAGATCATATGATTCAAAGCATATTCCGAATCTATTCATGTGATACCCCTCCCCCTCCCCAAAAGTCCCACATCGGTGGGAATGAAAGGGAGGGGTGGGTTTATTAAAAGCCCACCCAAGTGGAACTCATGTAAGAGGTCTTTTGGGCCGGGCCATGTGGGCCCAGGCCCAAATGCAAAACCATGCGGGTTTGAGCTTTGTGCGAGGCCCAAAGCGGACAATATCTTACTGAGTCAAACCCTAAGCCCTGTTGTCGGGTCGGGTCGTTACAATTCAAGATATTTAAATAATTTTAAAAAATATTAAAAATTTCACCCATATGGGTATAGTTCGACTGCTAGTTGCCTCCTGCTTCAGGAAGTGGGAGGTTGTGGGTTCGAACCCCATGGCCTAACCTTGGTATGTCTTAGAGGTAGTTGGCTCATCCTTGGGGGTTTTAGTGGGTCTATCCATGGGGGAGTTGAGTAAAACTGTATCTGTATTTTCCACACGTTAATCCAAAAAAATTATTAAAAATTTAAAAGAAAAAAATCAATAATCAATGAAAAATCAATCTACTATATAATCAAATTTAAAGCGTGAAGGCTCATTAAGTGCTCTTAGAATTGTCCTTTTGAGATCAAATTCAAGTTAGACTTAATTATTCAAGTGGTGTGACGCTGAAGTTAATTTGAGTTATAATATTTATTATGTGGATGAAATCTTATTTTTCTAGATTGAGTTTGGGTCAGATTAGGTGGTTAGGTTATATCATGCTAGTATGAGATTTGGATTAAGTTAGGTCAAGGGTTTGGTGGTTAATTGGTTATCATATTGGGGCTAGTTTGAGAGTTGGGGCGTATTCAAGCTAGTATGTCACTTGGTTCGAGTTCATCTTGAGTCGAGGGCTAAGATGAGGGTTTTTGTGGATTGGATTGAAATATGAGATAGGATTGCAAATCTAATCACCAATTTTAATGCAATTTTTAAACAAGAAATACATAAAAGTAGTCTCTCTTTACTCATTTAAAATTGGTTTCTTATGGAATTAATTCTATATTTGAGCAACTAGGAAAATTGATATAAAATCTTATAGGAATAAATATGACTCCAGAGAATCTTATAAAAATATTTTTTCAGTAGCTCCTCGTATATTGTATACAACTGATTCTACTAATATTAAACTGAAATATTGTCCAAATGGTACATATTGTTAATATATTAATGATATGATAAAAAAAAATTAAGCTGATATAGATGAATATCGGTGATATTATATATGGCATCAATATATTGATATCTAATTATATTAATTTCAAATTAATATTTAAATCTCTATTAATATAGCCTAATTAAAAAAAAAAAACACTAACGCAAGAGCTTAAATCTAAAAATGAGGATTAATAGCTAATTTTAAATTTATGAGCTAACTGAATTACAATTGTAAGTCATCAACTTTTAAGCTTCGACCAAGTTGTGTCCTTGGTGCAAGACGCATACAATAAGAGTAATCCTCCGAACAAACTCAACCACGATTTACAAAGAAACCCAAGTTAACCAAGAATAGGGTTAGGGCCAGTTGTATCAACCCTTTAAAGGAGTTTTACCGTTCACGTCACATGTCGTCGAGACGATCGAACGACTCACTTCCAACTGGCCACGTAGCCAGTTTTCAACACCAACCACCAAATCAGTCCCACCAGCTTAATTGGAATAGTTAGCCACGCTTTTTTCCAGACTTTTAAATAAAGGGGTAATATAAAAATATAGAATCAAAATAAAAGTCTATTTAAACAACAAAGTAATGTATAGAATAATTTTAAATTAAATAAATATATATGGCATAGCTATAAACTATATTAATATCATTACTAAAAATTATCAGACATTTGTTTTTGTTTAAACTATGCTAAATTAAAATTAAATATTAACAAATTGTATTTTGTAGACCAATAACCTGTACGGCACCACTCAAAAGCGGAGTTAATTTTTACCCTAGAGTCCTTGTAAATTTCTAATTTTAACTCTAGACTTTCTTTGTCGTGTAGTCGTCCCAAGAACTGGTCGTGCAGCAACTTTTTGGGCCTTTTTTCTCCCTAGGGTTTCAACTTTCAACAATAATAAGAGGCAGATAGAGTTGGATCAACCTTATCAACAACAAAGCCTCATCAACTTCTTCCTCTTTATTGCTAGGGTTAGGGTTTCGGTTTCATCATCTTCTTCGTTTTTTCTGCTTCTTGCGACCATGGAGATGGAGTGCGTGACGGAGTTTCCTCACACTCACATGGATCGGCGCCCCAGAAAAAGGCCGAGGTTAGCCTGGGACGTTCTGCCTCATAAGGTATCCGCTTTATTCACCCTTCGATCTTTCTTGATATTTCTATTCAATTTTTTTCCTTGATCAGATTCTGTTTCTGTTGGTTAATTTCAGTAGATCAGGTGAGACGTTGTCTTCTTGTCAGTTTCCTTGTATTTAGTATCTATTTTGTAGATTTGGCTGGTTTTGGTGCGTTTTGTAGGGTCGGGTAAGATCTAATGGTGGTTTGGTTTTGTAAATATGATAGGTTTTTGTACGATTATTGTAAGTCCGGTAAAGATCTGATGGATTTTAGGTTAGGTTAAGTTTTTGGTCTATTTCCTTATTTTCTTGATTTCTCGCTATTTGATTTGTGGTTCTAGTAGGTTTTGAGAAGTTTCTGTAAATCTTCGATTTGGTAAAGATCGGCTTTATGGTTTTTCTAATTATGTTTTTCTTAGCATGTTATGAAGATGAATATGAGACGTTCAAATGGATTTTCACCCTTTTGAACGAGATTTCAAATTTTATGAAATCGAATAAGCTTTTTCTGTAGAATATGTTTAGCACTCTGGTTCTATTAGAAGAAACAAAAAGAAATAGAAGAAGGATTTGCTAAATTCGTGATATTTTAAAGCTCCAAGATGATGTTGCATATATGAGGAGACTTGCATGATGAACGGATTTATGGCTTTTCTCGGACATTGGGTTTTTCTGAATGAGTTTTTTTTATCAGAAAGATGGTCCGAGTATCTTGCAATTCACGGAAATTTGTGAACTTTCAATCACTACCCTCGGATGAGCATAACTGTCATGTTTTATTTTTTAAATTCTTCAAAAAAAATTAATGCAAGGGTTGTGATTGAAAATTCACACCAATTTGTTGTGAACCACTACATTACGGATAATTTCTCTACATATATTATGTTTAGAATCTGGAAAGTTTGGGATTGGGGTGGCTGGAGGAGCTCATTATTTCTGCCATAATTAGTATCTGATGGACCTTTGTGTTGTCACTAGAATATATGCGATGTTGACACTTGGTTAATCCTTGTGTCATATTGTTTATGCATGATTGCATTCAGCATCTTAGTGCCCCCCCAGACATTGGAATCATTGTCATATATTATGTCACAATATCCTGACCCATCAGCACTTTTGGAAAAAATCTGAATTGCTAGTGGGAAGGAAAACTTGTTCCTTGTTTTTGAGTTTTTAGTTTTTTAATGTTGTATTACTGTGGGTGCTATTAGAGTCATACTAATCTTGGGCCAAAAAACCCTGTATGTCTTGCTGTAAGTTTCAAATATGATGTCAGTAGTTTATCTTTGTTGTAGGACTTAATTTATTTACTGAGAGATAAAATCAATCAATAGCAAATTATTGATGGATCATAAATTAAGTATAAAATGTCCTTTTTGTTGAGAAGGAAGTATAAAAATGTACATAGCTTGTTGGATCTCTTTGTATTTTAAAACTAAATTGCAATTTTGTGAAATGGAATTTTTTTTTACCCCTTGATTATGAGATATTGATGATCACCGAGAGAATACCTGATGACGGGGCTTGGCTCAATCAAATCATTGATTGGTAATTGGTATAAAATTCTGATTATGTTTGTTGAGTGGAAAATGAATGAATGGCTGTGTGTAGGCTCAGCTAGGAATGTTGTGTGGGCAAGAGGTTGGGAATGTTACAAGCTTTGCACCTACAACGCAACCTACTATCTCTCTGAATGTTAAAGAAGTCGCTCGAAATGGTTCTCCCCCTTGGCGAGATGATGACAAAGATGGCCATTACATGTTTGCACTGGGAGAGAATTTAACTCCTCGCTGTAATTACACTTGATCACAGTTTGGAATCCTTATTTTGTTATGTGGTTTGATTTTTATTTTCTTGAAAGGGTCAGAAAAATATTTCATGGAGGGTGTTAATAAGACTTCTGGTTTGCTTACGAGCATACCTATAATCATAATTGACTGAGCAGCTTGGTCACCTGTTTAATTAGTTGCCTTATGCTTTGTGGTCTTTTATGTTATCTTTCCTTTTTCAGCTTCTCATATCACTTTTCTTCATCTTTCCAAAATATTTACTCTCGCTTCTGATTTTTGAGTTTTGATTGATGCTCAACAGTTTGTTATGTGACCGTGTCTATTCATTAATTTAATAAATTGGGCGGCTCATGTTGTCTTTCCTCATTCTGAAGTTTTTCTACGGTTAGATTTTTCAAACTGAATAGTAGCTTCTGATTTTGTAGAATATGTTTGATGGCTGGTATATGTATTTCAACCTTTATTTATCAATAGATCTTTCCATTTATCCGTACTGTGTCCATTTTAAATGTACCCAAAGCTTTTCTTCTTCCAACTTGTATTTTTTTTTAATAACATGGGTATCCTCATCCTACATTGGAGGTGAGACTAAGTCCATGGATACATGAAACCACATGCAAGTCTCGTGTATCAATTAAGTCTGGGAAGAGTTGAACCCAAGAACTCTTTTTTTTTTTGAAAACTCTTATTCTTTGATTACTAGTCCATGATGTGATGTATTTTAGTTACTTGTTGGAATCCTGTTCTACCATTTTTGAAAATCAGTTTTTGTTTTCAATTGGCAGTTCTGGTTGTAATGGGTCTGGGATTTTTACCTGTTAGAATTCCTTGCTTCCTGCATTTATCTCTTCGCTTGATTCTTATATTTGTTTGATTGTCCTTGCAGATAGGATCCACAGCAAAATGGGTGAAGGTATGTTTCTTTTTACCTGAAATATATCTTATATTCCAGTTAACAAGCATCTCTATGTTTTCATTTTGTTTTTTCAATCCATGCTATTTGTATGGTCATAAGCAATTTAGTAGCTTCTTGACATATTTTTTATGGCTGTATTCTTCTATTTTCAGGGACCTTTGGCCAGGTTTTGGAATGCTGGGACAGGGAAAGAAAAGAAATGGTTGCCATAAAAATTGTTCGTGGTATTAAGAAGTACCGGGAGGCTGCAATGATTGAAATTGATGTACTCCAGCAGCTTGTAAAGCATGATAAGAATGGGAGCCAGTTAGTACCTTTTTCTTTGTCTTACATTGTGTTTAACTTTTACATTTCTCTTTGGGATTCTAGTAGATTTAAAAAGCTTGCATTGAGTGGGTGTATTCTTTGCAGTTGTGTGCAAATACGGAACTGGTTTGACTATCGTAACCATATCTGTATAGTAAGTATATGATTGATTTATGATGACTTGATTTCCTCAATTTCCCAAATCCTCTGGGAGTTGAAACCTTTGGGTGGATTTAAATGGTTTTAACAGGTATGTGAGAAGCTTGGGCCAAGCTTATACGATTTTCTACGGAAAAACAATTATCGCTCATTTCCAATTGATCTAGTCCGCGAGCTTGCAAGACAACTGTTGGAATGTGTAGCATGTGTGTAGACAATACTTCCATAAGTTAATTTATTTATTTGCATTTAAGGGTAGCTGTTTCTGCCATCGTTCAAGTTCTCTTTCCTATGTTTCAATTCCAGAGTAACTTAACTGCTTTTTAGGTCTTTAACTGTTCATTGAACATGCTCACTGTTAGGCACCTACATCTAGCACATGCTGTGGAATTGTTTACGAGTCACCATGTTTTAGTTGGGTAACAAATCGTCAGCATGTATTCTGTTTTGGTTTATTGTTAGTTTTCATTGATTTTATTGCAGTTATACATGATTCGCGTCTCATTCATACTGACTTGAAGCCAGAGAACATACTTCTTGTGTCATCAGAGTATGTGAAGGTGCCAGACTACAAGGTATGGCAGTTTCAGTTCTTGAAACTGTGAGGTTTTTGCAGGCATGACTTGATTTGATGATCTTATTTTGCCTACAGGTTTCATCTCGATCCCCCAAAGATGGATCTTACTTCAAGAGATTGCCCAAGTCTAGTGCCATTAAGGTAATTGATTTTGGTAGCACAACTTATGAGCATCAAGATCACGGGTATGTTGTATCCACACGGCATTACCGGGCCCCTGAAGTCATTCTAGGTATGCATTTGTCACAGTCCATGGGTTTTGGTTTTGTATTCTGATGTTTTAATACTTATTTTACCTAGGGTAGGTTATGTTGATTGTTAATTGGTGATAATGATAAACATTGGTATTCTGAGATGATTACTATGATGAATACCATTGGGGATTGATGTTGTATGTTGTGTGCTTAAATAGGTCTTGGGTGGAGCTATCCGTGTGACATATGGAGTGTTGGTTGCATTTTGGTGGAGCTTTGCTCGGTATGCTTAGTTTTTATCCCTTGCATTCTTGCCTCTTGCGTTTCTCATTCTATAGGGTACTAAGTATGTGTTCATTTATTACTGTATTGCAGGGGGAAGCACTGTTTCAGACCCATGAGAACTTGGAGCACTTGGCCATGATGGAGAGGGTGTTAGGCCCACTGCCTCCACACATGCTTAAAAGAGCAGAGTGAGTCTCGGATGGTGTTTTGGACTTTTTGCCGTAATTGGTCCCTTGTATGGTGTAAAATGTGATGACTTGCTATTGCTTTGATTTTGATTCCAGCCGACATGCTGAGAAGTACATGAGGAGAGGTAGATTGCACTGGCCTGAGGGTGCAACATCAAGGGAGAGCATTAGAGCTGTTCTTAAGCTGCCGCGTCTTCAGGTGTGTAGAATAAACTTTGTTTGGATTGTCTTGAGTGTGAAGAGAGTTATTACATTGTGCCTGAAGATGATGACTTTTTATTGGATTGTTGGCAGAACCTTGTAATGCAACATGTTGACCACTCAGCAGGGGACCTCATTGATCTCTTGCTAGGTCTTCTGAGGTACGATCCATCGGATAGATTGAATGCTCGAGAAGCCCTACGGCACCCATTCTTTACGAGGGATCATCACAGGTGATAACAGAGGAGGAGGGTGATCCATTTCATTTCAGCTTTTGGTCATGTGAATGGGCATCATATGATCGATCATCCTTTTCATGCATGGCTTGGCAAATAAAGCCATTGTTCTGCATGCATGAGGAGCTGTACACTGATGTATGTATTTATAGAGGAGGATTTTGTTTTTACTGAATTCAGTGTCGAATCTATTTTTGCATTGATGTCGTTTCAACTCTCTCTCGCTCTGTCGTTCACCAGTGAATTAATTGCATCCAACGCCGACCTTGTACCAACCTTGCGTTTGTTGGCTGGCACCACAGAAGTTGGTTTATTGAGTAGTAGTCTCATATAAGATGATATTTTTAGGCGTTATTGTTATACAAGATTGCCTTTCGAAGGCACCCATTTTGGTGGGCCATTGAGGAGTTTGCCACCAAACTGGTTTAGGGCTTATATGGCATTTTTTCCACCACCTCAGGCACACTTCAATAAGAGGCACTCTGAATAGACGCACCTCTGTTGGCCTGACGGTTAAGAAGCCTGTATTAAGAAGTCAGTTTTTGAGTTCAATTACTTCAGTCAGTCCCTCCCCAGTTGTGGACTCGTGTGTGGTATTCGGAGGATTATAAATACTTCAAAAATGTCCTCTCCCAAGAGAGGTGAGATGTCTAGATGAGCTATATAACTTTCATAATTTATAACTATTAATTGAACATACAAAATGGTGATTTGAAAGATCTATATAGGAAGTATTTTTTTAACGGAGGTATCATCACTACTGCATATTCGAAGCAAGTCTAATTCTACACGAATGTATTAATCTCTTAACCTGCGTATACTGGATATGTCAACTACTAAAAAAACTTTTCTCTAGTAAAGATTCTTGACTGGCAGGGCAACTCCTTGTGCTTTAAGGGATTGAAGCCCATAAAATCTTTTGCGTCAATTGTTAGAAGAATATTCCAAAATTCCTTTTAATCATGAATCCATAGCTAGAAGACGTTTAAAATTCCAAGTTTTGAATGTCATTTGAGCCAATAAAGCCTCGTATCCAAAAGCCGGTTGAAGCTATAATAATCTTGAGGTCTTTTCCACTGACGCTCAATTCCAAAGACCCATATGTCTAGTCTACAATTGTAAATTCTCTCTCTCCAAATGTCTAAAACTTAATCTATAGACAACCAACGTAAAATGTTTTATTTGGACAACTAGTTTGATATAATTCAGGACTCTAGAATGAAGCCCAGTTAAATTATTCCAATATGAAAAAAGAGGTCCTTGCAATGGTCATGTGTATTAGTAACTTCCAGCATAACCTATTGAATAAAAAGTTTTTGTTAAGGATTGATCGTCGCTCAACCAAAGACATTTTAGAAAAAGATGTCAAAATTTTAAAATCGTCGATTATCTCTATATGACTATGGTTACTTCTCCTACCATGCATATCAAACAAAAGAAAGGACAAGGATTGGTACATCAACATCTCTAGGAATAATAATGTGGAAATAATTAACGGAACAATCCACAACATGATAAAATAAATAAATGCATCATAATTTTGAGATTTACGTGGTTGGGCAAAATCATGTCTACGTCTATATAGCTAATAATCCACTATGAGAGTAAAGAGATAATACTCGTATAAGATATGAATGACCTTATCCCAAACTCAAAATTCCAGGTCTATTTTACTCCTCTCTTCTTACCACTCTTAAATTCAAAAGAATGAACCATCCTTCGAATTTGCTCTCTGGTGTGCTTCCTGTGCTCCTTCCTCCATACACCTAAACCTCTTAGTCTTGAAGCATAGACTCATAAACACACGTTCAGTCACCACCATGCATGGTCGTCACCATGCATACAAAGACATCTCTTCCGTATGACCATTCCATGCATATGCGCACCCCAAGGCTTCTTGTGTCTCGAGCCTCCATCGCATGCCCGCACTACACCATGTGCATGCGAACACTGTATTGTGGCATCTTATGTGGTGTCTCTTGTGGTGGCTAAAAGCCCCTTCCTACAACCCAGGGCACTCAATCTGAAGCCATTCCCAATGTATATAACCCTTCCATAGTTTAGCATATCAATGAGAGATTCTAGAAAAAAACACATGGCAATGGAAGACAAGTGTAGGAATCGGGCTTGTGCTACAAGATTTGTCTACGACTCTCTGAATAGTTTTAAACTCATTAATCATCTTTCTTATATTTTGTGACTGATTGATTATTCCACATATTATTCTTTACACATGAATAGATATCGAATGGCAAAAAAGGGAGTTACAAGCCAAGTGTCAACCGATAGAGATGACTCTTGAGGCCACTCTTTCATTCAACTAAACTTATAAACAAAATTATGAAAAGAAGGAAAGCCTTTTTGTCTTGGGAGAAATCTTAGAAAGGCTTTGCTTTAGGAGAATAGAGAGTGAACCTTTTTTTTTTCATTCTTTTATCCAAATACACTTTGTTAAATGAACGTAATTTGATCCTTGTTAACCTATGTTTATCACCTTTTCTATTACGCTGCATGCTTTTGATAATCCTAATATTAATGCTATTATATTTCATTCAGTCAATGAGGGAAAATCATTGAGTTAAACATAAGAATCTAGATATTTTGTAATCAGGCGTATTTTTCTTATTTTAACATTTTGTGATTTTATTTGTAATTCTATTTTTGAAGACATTTGCTTGTTTGTATGAATGTGTCCTTCAAAACTTAAGTTACACTTGGATGTGTTGACTAGGTGATTACATAAATATACAGTATATTAAATTTTAATACTTATAACCCACGTAATCTTGGATTTTAAATTTCTAAGAATATAAAATATTAATTTTAAAATTTTAAAATCATGAGATAAATGAACAAATGAAAGTAAATATTTTAGGGTAGCGATCCTCCCACAGGCATTTTGTGTAACGAGACATGTGATTTAGGGTATTGTCCATTTTACCCTTCCACTGTTGTACGAAAGCATTTTAAAAAAATTCAGTGAGCCGGTCATTGATTCGATTTGCTATTCTGTATAAAAAAACAGTCTCACTTAGATAAATTTCAGTGAGCCGGTCAGTGATCCGATTTGCTGTTTTATATGAAAAAACAATCTCACTTAGATAAATTTCAGTGAGTCGGTTAGTGATCCGATTTGTTGTTCTGTATGAAAAAACATTCTCACTTAAATAAATTTCAGTGAGTCGGCCCGTGATTGGAATACCCCCACCTACCTCAAAGAAAGTCCCACATTGGTAGTGAGGTGGGTGGGTTGAGTATTAATATGAGGGAAGCCCCCCTCTCCGATGAGTGAGGCCTTTTGGGCCTGGCCATGTGGGCCAGGGCCTAAAGCAAAACCGTGAGGGTATGGTGGGCCCAAAGTAGATAATATCACATTGGAAAGTTAGGGTAGGGTCATTACAAGTGGTATCATAGTACGGTTCAACACTCGGATTGTGTGTCCCTCTACCTCTCTGATGTGACAAAGCTGGGGACGACCTTAGTTTTAAGGAGGGTAGATTGTAATACCCTTACTCACCTTAAAGAAAGTCCCACATCGGTAGTGAGGTTGGTGAGTTGAGTGTTAATATTAGGAAAGCCCCCCTCTCCCATGAGTGAGGCCTTTTGGGCCTGGCCATGTGGGCCAGGGCCCAAAGCAAAACCATGAGGGCATGGTGGCCCAAAGCGAACAATATCACACTAGAAAGTTGGGGGTAGAGTCGTTACGATCCGGTCAGTGAGCCGATTTATATCGGAGTAGAAAGGTCAGTGGTTTGGTCAGTGATCCGGCGAGTTAGTCAGTGATCCGGCGAGTTAGTCAGTGATCCGGTGATTCGATTCGAAGGGTTCGGCGAGCCGATTTGAAGAGTAAAATGGACAATACAGTAAAACTCATGTTAAGTTACATAAAATACCTGTGGAAGTATCGCTACCCATATTTTATGGTTGCACTTCTCTACGAGTTAATCATGATTTTTTTATTAAAAAAACACGATATCTTCGATATATCGTATTGGTCACTCACTCGAATGGAATTGATACAGTAACACGAAGAACCCCATTTTAGGGTTTATATTTACTCCTCTTTCTTCAGCGAAAACCAAACAGAGGAAAGCTCGCCTAAACCCGAAGGGGTGGCAGCAACTGGTGACCATGATTTCCCTCCTTCTTCACTTCCCGTTCCCTCTTCCTACATTAAATTGCATTGTTCACTAGAATCCCAACTTTTCACTGAACCAAATCAAGCAAAAGAATAGAAGAATTCGAGAAGGCATTTCCAAACAAGAAGAAGAAGAAAGAAAGAAAGAAAGAAAGAAAAAGACTTGAAGAAGAAGAACAACAACTCATTTCAATATTTAAGAATAACCATGAGAAAGGATTTTATCTCCATTTCCAAATTTTTCTATTCCAGAAGTTGCAGTGTATCTTCCCCCTATTTGCCGTCAAAAGCCCATCTCCAGAATCAGAAGATCTCCTCGTCCCTAATCCAAATCCAATCCCACCGTTCATTTTCCGTTCCATCAAAAGCCGTGCTCCAGAATCATTTGGTCTCACCTTCTCCGATCCAAATCCAATCCAGCCGTTCAATTTTCATTTCCTCAAAAACCGATCTCCAGAATAATCCGATTTCACCTCCTCCAATTCAAATGCTATCCGATCGTCTGTTTTTTGCCCGCAGATTTACTGCAGAGGCCACTCCTTCACCCACCCAGCAATCATCACTACCAGCCCCCACCGAGAAGGTGTCTGCCATTGTTGATGAGATGACCAATCTCACGTTGCTTGAAGTTTCTGATCTCACTGAGCTCCTCTGTAAGAAACTTGATGTGGGGGAGATGCCAGTAATGGCAGTAATGATGCCTGGAATGGGTGCGTCCGGCATTGGCCGGGGCAGCGCTGCTGCAGGGAAGGGTGGTGCCAAGGCAGAGGAAAAGAAGGCCGAGAAGACAGCATTTGATTTGAAGTTGGAGAGCTTTGATGCTGCTTCAAAGATTAAGATCATCAAAGAGGTTAGAAGTTTTACTGATTTGGGACTCAAGGAAGCCAAGGACTTGGTGGAGAAGGCACCAGCTCTATTGAAGAAGGGTGTGACAAAGGAAGAGGCGGAGAAAATCATTGACAAGATGAAGGGCGTCGGCGCTAAAGTGATCATGGAATGAGGTAGGATTTTTTCCCTGTTCTAACTTTTTTTGGTCCCCTTTTACATGTTGGGAGTTTTTAATAGAATTTTGAATTTTCAAGAGAGTTTTAAGTGATTGATTCTGTTCCTAATGCTTAATTTCATAGAATGTTTTAACCTACGCATGAAAAACTGTGGAAATCAAAACTAAGAGAAACTTTGATATTATAATAAGGTTTAGAGAACTGGTTTATTTTCTGAAATATCCAAATTCACTATTCTTGGATTGAGTGCAATTTAATTATTTCCAATGAATGTTGTTAGGCTGGAAATTGTTGGGATTATGGCTTAAAACAGATATCCTTATCTCTACATCTTCATCATAATCTAATCTCTTTGAAGTGATTGCTTTGCAAATTTACTTGATCACCTTGGAATGGGAGTTACAATCCCAATTGAAACAGGTAATCTAATGTCCAGATTTGTAGCAGTTAGTGATTGTGGATGAATAGCATTGGCCATTGATCTAGAATGAATTCGTTAGTGAAGCCAGTTAAAAATGATCATCAACCCTTGAGAAATGTAAAGAAAGAGAATAGTTTTGAAAGATCCATGATGAATAGCTAAGTAGTCTGTCTCCAAATGGAACCGGAACCTCCAATGCTGCCCACTGCATTTAGGCTAAGATGTATGGACACTTGAACAAGGACAACATATTGGCTGTGTTTGGATGATCTGAACTTAAGCTAAGAGATTCTCTCGAGGTATAAGAGAAATCAGGAGAAATATACCCTTTTAATTGTACTATTTCTATCACTATCAATAGAAACGTGACTCTGATACCATTACTACCCAAAATGGGCCCATGACAAGACTCGTCACTAGTTGTTATGCTCCACTCTCGTTTTTTCATCTTGGGTAGTAATGGTATTAGAGTCACATTTCTATTGGTAGTGGCAGAAATAGTACAATGATGGGATGTCGGCAATGTTGGCAAGGCATCTTTCTACAGTAAAGCAAAACTTTTGTCACTCTCATGTCACCTCACATTGCATTATTCAAGGAATCTGCTTTTGGCATGGAAAAAAGGATGCTTGGTAATTTTTTATCACAAAGATCAAGTGGTAATTTTGAATTTTGTAATTCATTAAGTGAACTTTCAATCTCACAAGTTAGATTTTTATTGAACTCCAATAAATGGAAAAAGAAAAAGAGAAAACATGGCCAAGTGCAATCTGAATGGCAGGTTGGACATGCAATCATCTTCTCTGCAACAAGAGAAGATGGTGCTCTCCTGCCAAAGGTGGAGAACACGCAGGAGAGCACCATCTTCTTTTATAGAAGGAGAACTTATCCATTTTGTTAGCCCCACTTTCCTTGGAGATAGGATTCAAACAAGATAACTTGAACTTCTCCACTAGAAGTCTCCCCATTTCTCTCCATCCAAACACAACCATTATGTTAGCACCCATCTTCATGTGAGATCCTCCAATGGTTATGGTAGACGCTTATACACTGTAAAGTTTGCTTTAATCAATCATGTCATCTTGGGCCTTGTTATAGTTGAGCTTGTAACATTTTTGTATGCATTTACAAAAGCTAACTACAAAAGATATAATTGTTTTATGCTTAGCGTGCTTGAATGATTGGTTCATTCTTTTCTTTTTTGTTTGAAAAATTGGACTAGTTCATTCAATAGAAGTATGTGAAGTAATGCATGGGTAAAATGCTTCAAGAAAAAAAAAAAAAACTAATGTAAAATCATGATGTAACTGACTCCTGTATTTACATTTACATCCTGGATTTTGGGAAAAAAAGTTGGATTAACATATCCTTCTGCATATTCATACTCACACTTGCATTTATATTTGTAAATCATACTCCCTCCGTCCCAAAATACTTATCCTATTTCGAAATTTTTTATTTCTTAAGGATGTTTTTGTGCGGAGCGCACCAAAAGCCTTGTAATAGATTCTCTGAGTCAATACGAATCTGATATGAATGATTTTACGAATAACCCTTAATAAACTTAATTTAGTATTCATGAGCCTTTCCTAACTATGTAGCAATGCATGATTCCAGACGATGAGAGTCGGAGGTAGAAATAATTACAGAATGTTGTATATGGGCAAGTCAAAGCTTATAAAAAAAAGTCGTCTTTCCATCACATTAGAAGGTGATTTGGAGCTCATCGAAAATGTTAAAGCTTTGATTTAATGTGAAGAGAAAGGAATATGACAAGTAATTTGGGACAATGTCAAAATACATATAGGACAAGTATTTTGGGATAGAGGTAGTAACATTTAAGACACTCCAATATCTTCTTCCCATAAATTTGTAAATTGGATTTTATCACTTATTTTTTCCATTTTAAGTCACCATTCTTGTCTTCACGAAAACCATTTACCCCATCTACCTGGGTTGGCATTCTAATCCATTTGGGAATTATTTGCCATGCTTTAATTGCCTCTGTTATACCAAGATAACTCAAACCCACAACCTTTATGGTGGCGGCAATGAATAGTTACCAACTTTTTTCCATCCTTACTTCTTGCAGGCACATCACATACTTTGCACCTTTTTTTTCCATGTAATAGTAACTCATGTATTTTTCTTGTCATCACCCCAACCCCCCCACCCCAGCCCCCCCCCAAATTTTTTTTTTCTGTGGCTGCGTTTGGAAGAGGGGTAAATTTACCCTTATAAATACCCTTTGCTGAAAAAAGGTTTTCAGATGTGAGATTGGAGGGGTAAAATCTAAACTTTTTACCCTTACCCTTTGGTTATTAAACGAGGGTATTACCCATGAAACAAACACAGCCTACGGGTTGGCATTCATAATGCATTTGGGAATTGTTTGCCATGTGTTGGTTGCCTCTCTTATGCAGTTATGCCAATATAACTCAAACCTACAACCTTTATGGTGGCTGCAATGAATAGTTACCAACTTTTTTCCATCCTTATTCTTGCAGGCACATCACAGGCTTTGTACCTTTTTTTTTTTTCATGTAATAGGAACTTTTTTTTTTCTTGTCATGGCCCCTCCGAATTTCTAATGTTTCATTTATGGATTTCATTGGTTGCTTGATTGAAATCTCCTCGTGTCCTTTAGATTCACTCATGGGAGTTGATGTTCTCACGCTGCAGTTCAACTTTTAACATTAGATCTTTAAGCACCATGTGACCTTACTCTACTTGAAGATATTTGCTTCTTTGCTCACCTTCTCTAGCCTCCAGTCATAAATGATTAAATGGCCTTGCAAGGGTTTCCATCTATGGTCAACCTAAGGATTGCTACCATGATATCACCTCCAGCCAAAGGCATCCACTCCCCCTTGTTATAAATTCAAATAAAGTGTAACTACTGAAGGCCTTCATGTATCCATCAAGTTTCTTAGGTGGACGAAATAATAAGATTTGGAATTTGATGCAAGGGAATCTATAATTGTCAAAAGTTCTAATTCTTGCTCCAGTTTTAGTTGTTGGCAATTTGATTCATAATTCACATCCTTCACTCAAGAAGGACCACTGATGGAGGGTTGTTAACAGTTTTTACCTTCCTCTTCTTCCCTCAAGAATGCTCCCATCCTATTAGTTATCTTTGTGTAGACCTCCATAAGATTCTATCATAGATCCTAAATATCTAAACTTGATAAAGGACTTGTGTCAATTCACTTAACATGCTAGTCTTTTGGGCTGGAAGCCCAAGTCCTAATAAGTGGTATCAGAGTTAGGTCTCAGGCTACTTCATGTGGGCTCAGGAGATCTCCCAGGCGAACGAGATGGCCGGCGTCGCTCTCTCCGCCGAAGGGCCTCGTTCGAGGGGGTGGGGGGATTGTTGGGGCTGCTGCAAACGACTGCCACATTGGAAGTTTAGAGGAAGATCTAGTGGTTTATAAATGACTTGGGTCACTCCACCTAACAGGTTAGTCTTTTGGGCTGGAAGTCCAAGTCCTAACAAACTAGGTGTCTTTTAATTTCTATATAAACTAAGACCAATAGCTGGTTTTGAGCATTTTATCTATGTAAGAACAATAGTAGTTGTTCCTCTAAAGAAACACTAAAAATACTTTTTTTTATAAATCCTTTTGTCATATTACATCCTTCAATTGTAAGAATACATCCAACTTGGAGTGGTTGGCCTAATGGTCAAGAAGCTCTCCTCATGAAGGGATGTGTTGAGTTTGATTCATGTTCAACCTCTTCGGACTGCATAACAATAAAAATAATGTACATGCCTAACAATGAAAACAATGTTTTTCTCGTCCACCATACAAAAACCTATTGTAACCCAACATATCATGGAATGAGTCACAATCTAATCTCTTGTGCACCCTGTGTACTTTGTAAATATAAAATTAATATTATATTTATCAAATCAACGACACTGGAAAATGTAACAAGCACACGCCTAATGGTAAACACAATACAGATAGGCATTGAAGCCTTACCATTTAAATGCCTATAGACCTTATTTACACGAGATGATTTTTATTCATAAATTCATATGATAATTCTTTGAAAGATCTCCAGTTCATCCATCTAATCATAGAATTCTAACACGAGAACTAAGCAAAAATATGTTGGGTCACAATGCTCCTGAGTGAGCTAAAGCTATTATTTGAGTCTTGCTATGCTCTTTCCAAATTAGAAATTTTATATAATCCATTGGAATAAAGAATAAATAACAAAAAGGAAAAGAACTTATGGGTAACTAAGTTATAGACAATGTATAGGCAGAGCATTCCAGCATCAAAATAATGGTAAAAGCAACCAAAGGAAGGGTATAGACTGAAACAACTGCTTCTTTGTTCTTCTGCAGAAGATCTGGGTTTGGCCCCTTTTCTGCTGGTTCCGTGGCCGCATCTGCTGGTTTTGCCTCTGACTTCCCTGATCTGTTGCAGGTCTCGCCTTGACCTTGCTTCGGGTTGCTGCTTCCCGAGCGACGATTGTTACCCTTTCCGGCCAGAGCCAGAATCCCTCTCTTTATTGTTCTGGATCAAATCCTCAGATCAGTTGTAACTGATTTTTCGCCGGCTTCTAACCCAGATCTGAGATCTTCAAGGAGGAAAGATCTGAGATCCATATTTTCCATAGAGGAAGTGCTTAATGACCCATTTGCAAGTCCAGTTTCTTGGAAAGCAAACCAGTTTGAGTTTGTAAACAGACAGCTGCTATCCTGGTCATCTCCAAGCCTTAGTGATGATATTACAACTTCAGCAGATTCATCATCAAAGTAAGCATCCTCATCATCTCGTTCAAGTGATTCCCATCGGCTCTTTTCAATGTTTCTGTGCATCTAAGTCACCTTCCCAAAGCATTTTTTTTTTTGCTGGATTCCCTGTGTTCTCCTGCCCTTCTGCATTGTCTTCTTTGTTCAGATCTCGCCTCTATCCGATCTGATATTCCCGTCGTTCTCTGTAATGGGCAGAGTGGATGAAGGTAAAGATAATGGACAGTTCTTTGTAACTTCACGTCGGAGATTTGATGTGCCTGCAAGACCATCATCATCCAGTCTTAGAACAATTCTCTACTGGATTTGGACTGTCACGATATTTCTCAAACTGTATATTTGCAGGCCAAGGATCAAAGAGTTTGGATGCCTAACTAGAAAATCTAGAGACATAACCAATCCATATTCAAGACCATATGCGCTTCTTGTATAGAGTAAATGATCACAATTCTTTCCATATCTAGTGGATTTCCCAATGAAAACAGATAGCTGCTTGCCGTTGCTACTCTGCCTTCTCTCGATATGCCTTCTTCGCCTCTGTTGCCATTCATCTGCAGCAGTTCTTCATCTTGAGGCATAAAAAAAAATACTGTCCAGATCTCAGATCTCAGATCGGCAGCATCAACAAAAGAAAAAAGGGGGCTATATTGTCTCGCAGCTGCTGCTCTCAGCTCTGTGATTTTCTTCTCTGCCGCCGGGAGATTGCATAGAGTTGTGGGGGAATTGTATGTCTTGATCGCTACTTCTCTCACTGTATTCATTGTGTTCGATTATTCCATGGCAGGCCTGGATTGCAAATTTATGTGCCACAAAAGGATTCATGGAATGAAGGCCATTATGCAACTTTATTGGCCTTGTGAAATATTTTTCAGCCTTATGAATTGCTGCCGATTCCGTAGCTGTTTGCAACCTCTGGTCTGCCTTCTCTGCACTGATTTTGTGTTCTCCGTGTCGTCGTTCTAGTTTTGTTGTTTCTTCTCACCATGCTCTGCGAGATCTGTACCAAGAAGAAAGGGGGAGAGCTGAAGAAAAGGATACAAATTGCCATTCTCCTCCTACTTTGCTGTCAAAGAAAGGGACATAAATTTCCCTTTGTTCGAGCATGCCTTGTTTTTTGTCGTTTCTTGAAAATGAGACGAAATGTTTTGGACACATGTCCATTTATTGTGGAATTCATCCACTCTTTTTATTTGGAGGACTCTGATTCGTATTCACTTTTGCTGGCCTATCATGGCTACCGCCTGTTTGCTGGCCTTTATGGTTACAGCCTTTGCTGGCTTTTTATAGCTACAGCCTTTGCTGGCCTTTTATGGCTACAACATTTTATTTGCTGGTCTTTATGACTTCAGTCTTTATTTGTTGGCCTTTATGGTTACAACTATTGTTCGCTGGCCTTTCCGATCTGATTGATCGATGTGATGGCTTCAACCTCTTATTTTTTTGGCCATTCATCACCTGCATTTATCGCATATTGCGATTATTGTTTGCCGGACAATTGTCTTACGACCACTGCCGTCGTCTGAACATCTTTCTCTATTCAGGCCGCCATTGGTGTTCGCCGCCTGTAGTTTTGCAGCCAATCAACGTTGCCATAGAAACACATATTTGCAGCCAGACAACACTGTCACTTCAACAAATTTTGCAGCAAATCAATGTGCTGCTTCAACAAATCTCTCTAGCCAGTCGGTGTGCCACTTTTGCAGTTCACCTGTCGTTTCTTCACATTCCAAGCTTCGTGTTCATCCACGCTTCAGGTTGTGGGGGCGTGTTAGAATATATTTAGAGTTCTAATATTAATAGAATTATTGTGTGATTAGGAGTCTAAATTGGACTTATCTCTACTTAAGAGATGTATTTGATTTATAATTAGATTAAGAGTTTGAGTTTGATTGTGATAGCCTTAAGGTCAGCTACAGACTATAAATACATGCAATATCTTAGTTTATTAAATACAATACATAAATTATAATTTCTACAGTAAGCAATCTAACTAAAGCCAACTTCAGTCACTTCCCCCTTTAAATGAATGCTTGGAACTGCAAATGCATGAAGGATGGCCTAAATTGAATTTGAGTTCATTCATTGTTCTTGATTTTCATGGAGAATGAATACCATCGTTACTTGATTTCAACACAATCATCCATTTTACCAAATTTACAATAAATACTTTTAAATATGAGGATGGATGAACTCAAAGGGTTGGAGTGATAGTCAAGAACTCGCCTAAGGAAGCAGGAGTTTTGAATTCGATTTTCACTTCACTTCATAATAAAAATAATAGAATTCTGAGGGGTTATCTTAATGGTCATATTCATACTCTTGTATATAGGAGGTCTTGAGATCAAGCTCTCTCTCAACATAAAAATGCTATTCTACTTAGTTTGTACTCAGTGTGTGTGGATAGAGAGATTTAAATTTTGACTTTGAGAAGGTTGTGCACTCGAATGAGAGTAACAGGGAGGGAAATGATAGTGAAGGAAACCAATGTTTACCTTGGAAGATAAGGGGAAAGCATATACTCGTTTGAGAATGGAAAGGAGAGGAAAAGTGGGTACCAAACGTGGCATTAAGATCATTATATAAGCTAAAAGGCTGTTAAATTATTCAACAAGATTGAATTGCAAATAAAAATAAAACTTTGGTGTTCAACCTCTAGTTTTAAATCACGACTTTAATCATAAATACGATTACAAAGAGTCAATCTTCATAGTCTTTGATTAACACTAGTTCAATCAATATGACTTCAAATTGTTTTCTGAATTGAATAACACGAGATGTTAAATATCAGATTTTAACATAAAAATAATTAGAAATTCAAATGTACAACCTTAAAAATATTTAGTAATTGTCTTTTATTTTGCAAGAATAGTACAAAGTTAAAAACAGAGGAACATTGTTCGTGAGCCATTTTCACTTTCTCATCAAATGTCTCTTAATTTTCTTCATTCGGGCTAAACCATCATCCCCATATATTAGACCCCACCCTATGGGTCTAGAAGCACTAAATGAAGAGCCCATGTGATAGAGATATGGGTTAGGGTCTGATCCAACAGGTTTTGGATCTTTAAAGCCCACATTTTTTGGTCCATTAGTAAGGGACAAGATATAGTGATGGAAGAGAAAAGAAGGATAGAACTCCATATCATGATCATAGTCACAAATACCGTTCTTGGAATATTAACGGCAATTGGTAATATTAGGATATTTTTTAAATTTTACCGGAAAGTTAATGGGAAAATCTCGTGGAAAATATAATATTTAAAAATAATAAAAATATAATAAATGAAAATATTAATAAAATAAGAAACTAAACAAGGAATTTACTGGAACTTTATCGAGATATTATCGCGATATTACCATTTATCGCATTTTAATGCGATTTTATCGAGAATTTACTGTGGCGTCGATAAATATGCGTATTAATGAGATAATGGTATTTTGTCAATAAAAACGTGGTAAATTTGAAAATATCGTTGATATTTGTAATTGAGATCATGATAACATGACATTCTTATCTCTTTATTCACCAATTTAGAGGAAGAATGCTCTCTCATAAGAAGGATGGGCACCTATATCTTTCTGAGATAGAAGGGTATCATCTCGGTTGGCAAGTTTTGGTCACCTACACCACAATGGGGTTAATCCCAAATTCGTCCAATGCCATTTTCTTTTTATTTTCTTTTTCTTTGTTGCATAATAAAGCCACATACCAACATTAGATTGTGTTGTGTGAAATGTAATGAGCAAACCCTAGGATTAGTAAGCCATGTCTGATCCTTTGCAACGAATATCTTTTAATTTTTTTTCTGACCCTAGACCTTTATAAATTCGTCCATTGTAATTCATAAGTTGAGTGAAGAAAATTTCAAACAATTTAAAATGGAAGGGCAAAATCATAATTTTACATTATTTTTTAAATATCAGTGTCTGCTAACATAAAATAGTGATGTCTAAATGACCAGCCTTTATCTTAATGCCAGTATATAGTTGTTTCTTTACCGTTTTAACAGGAGTATCCTTACGGAAAAAACAGGGAATGCTACAATAAGCCCAAGTGAACAGTCCAGCTAAGTGTATGGGCATGTTGTGAGATCGATTAAATGATGAAGTTAAATATCAAAAGCTATTTCCTTTTTTAGTTTAAGATTTAATCAAAATTGATATTCATTTAGTGCATCCTCACCATTAAACTTTTTTTTTTGGAAAGGTCTTCACCATTAAATTATTACGAAAGGTAAAAATATTTATTTAATAGTTCATTAAATAGATTTCATTTTAAATAGTTTTAAAGTCCTATGATAATTTACTATTAAGCTATTTTTTTATTATAAGGTAAGACTCACTCTTTGATATGAGTATACGACTGATCAAAGAACTTGAACTTACCTGATACATGTAATACGCTGACCCGATTTAGGCTTAAATAATATTATTTAACCTAATTGATCGCATAGATTACAGTGAGGGATTAGTGAAAATCCAATTTTGGTTCAATCGGAGCTCGATAGCTCATTGATCCAACTCATTGAAGTTAGAGAGGCAAAATGGTAATTTACCATTAACAGTGTTTTTCTCGTTTGAATAATTGTTTGGTTATTATTATTTGAATGTTATTGATCTTTCTATTAGGGATTTAAATTCTAAAATTTATAAGTATCTTTATTCTATTATTTCAGAAAATTATATTTAAAAGTTACCCGAAAACTAAGAAGCACTTATTTTAATGATTTTAGAAGTTTGAAAATTTAGAGAAAAATATGTATACTTAGATTGTATTTTAATACATTGTTTTATTTTTCCAGATGTTGATAGAGAGTTTAAACTCTTAAAATAATTACAAATTTAGTTAAGTGAATAGTGTCATAAACATGAATTTTGTCTAAATCAAGTAATTATAATAAAATATAAATCTCCAATTTTTTATAGTACCTTTAGATTTTAATACTCAACATTTTGGATGTGATGGATTAAATTAAATAAATATTTAATAGCTAAATCTTTAAAATATGAAAATTGAATTAAACTACAAATAATTTTTAGAGGACTAAAATGCAATTACCCTGAACTTCTGCAAACACCTGCATAACAGGTGATGCGATGAAGCAGCTGCATGAGCGTCTACTCAAGCAAGCTATGATCGTAGGTTACAGAGGTGATGTGGTCACCTCTCAGCCTTGCATCGTACCTACCACCCTACCCTTCCTTTGGCTATAAATTGAGGTCATTTCCAGATGAATTTCCCACTTAAATCTCACTTGAAAACCAGTGTTCTTCTCTATCAGTTTTTACCGTTAGCTTAAGTGGGAGATTTTTTCAGTTGGTGATCTTCAACCCAAGAACGAAAGTGAAGGTAACCATTGTTTTTGTTTTAAAATTTCAATCAGTTTAGAATCAAATAGAAGTCATTTTGGTTAAGTTTTGAATTCAAAAATCGAATTTGAAATTTAGTGAAAAACATGGATTTTCTTGTGTCTAACTGATTTTTCATTTTAATCTAATGTTTTAATCAATTTAAGGACTTCAATTGAATTCTGAAGTAAAGAGGACTCACTGTGGAGTCCATCTAATCAAGAGGATGTGAAAAACGAATCTAGGAAACCCACTGTTTCTGGATTAGTATTTCATACTGTCCCGCCCATTACTGCTCTGTTGCAGGTGACTGATGTGGAAGACGACTCTCGGAAGATCCGAGAATCGGTCTTCGGAAGTTCCGAACCCAAGTTCCGAAGGTACAGAGAGCTAGAGAGTAGCCATTGAGCTCTCTGTTTCTGCTGTGACGTTTCGAGACCCTCTCAGATAATCTGAACTGTTCGGAAGTTCTGAACAGTACTCGACATGTTCCGAGACCAACAGACACAAATGTTTTTCCTATTTTTGTTCGGCAGCAGGCTCGAAAGTTCCGAGACCTGAACTTCGGAAGTTTTGAAGGATAAAACCCAGATTCCGAATGTTCAGTAAAGGCCCAGTTTAGGCAGTGGCTCAGAAGGTCCAAAGCCATAGTACCAGGTTCCAATGCATGTTCCGAAGAACCCATATCAGATCTTGAAACTTAGTCTAAAATTGGATTTTGTGATTTGGATCATGGATTTTAATGTGATGTTTATACCCACTTAATTAAAACTAATACTAACCTCTTTTTGTTGGTATTATCAGGTAAACCTATATTATGTATTCACTTCCAGCCCGATGCTCTCTATCTGTGGCTGACTCAATCTGATAACTATCAGTAGTTGATTGATTAACTTCGCCGCTCGGTAGAAAAGAAAGTTCGGGCACTAAGTGTACCTCTAGGCCTAACTCACTATATGAGTAGTAGCCTGAGCACACTATATTTGTATCTTTAGGCCTAACTTGCTATACAAGTAATGGCCTGAGCACCCTATATTTGTATATGTAGGTCTAACTCACTATACGAATAATGGCCTGAGCAAACTATTATAATGTTGATTATTGTAATATAAAATGGATAGTAACCCATTTAAGACTCATATCCATTACCCTTGAAATTTTTCGGAAAATAAGATAAAATGATTTGCAACACTATGATTATGTGTATTATGTTTAATTGATAATTGTATAATTCGTTGTATTCTTGTTTTCATGTTTTGGCAGATATCTCTATACCCCACACATACGCTGAGGAAACTTAACATTCTAGTAGGAGTAAATTAGGTTAAGAGGCTCTAGTGCAATAAGTGGTTTCAAGGATCAGATTTGATGAACACACTTATATGCCTAGACATGATGCACTACTGTGAAAAATGCTTATTGATATTTATAATGTTGGTCATATATTGTGATTACGATGCTGAAATGCTTATGAATTATATTGCTTCCACGTGCCCTTAACTACTGAATTATTATCGGCCCAGGTGTGTTGATAATCGGCCCAGGTGTGTCTATTTGCTTCTACTGGCCCAAGTGTGTCAGTTGCTGGCCTAGGTGTGTCAGCACCGGCCCTAGTGTGTCAGAGATGTACATGCAAGATTCTGTATTTTGACCGTGTTGGGACTTAATGCTTGTAGTCAGTGTAGTGTCTAGGTGTTGCGTTGGATTTCAACAGTAATTTGAGAATGAATTGATATTTTGGCTGACAACCATATTATGATGAAAATGTTGATTTTGGCTAATCTGATAATCATTACACTGGATTGTTATGTTCTTTTTACTGGGCTGGTTGGCTTACCACACTCACATTTCAGGACATGTACCCGAGGAGGAGGAAGCCCCATTTCAAGCTTAAGGATGGATTAAGTTGATGCGGTTTCTTGGAATCCCATGGAATAGTTTTTCTCCCTCCTTTTGAAGGACTCAAAAACCTTTCACCATCAAGTGAGACTATTTATTAAATAGTAGATATACCCCCATAAAAGGGGGAAACTAGTTCAAAAGAGAGCAAAAGAGGGTCTCCCAACGATGCACAAAATCCATTACCCCTAAAACAACCCACCGTCATCACCTCTATCAAAAAAAAAATAATAAATAAATTAAGAGAAACGTAGAAACACTTGGCATTTTTGTTTAGGCTACCATTCATGGCTTCTATGTAATTATGAATGATAATCTGGTGATATTCAGAAGATCTTTTCCTTTTTTCTTTTGAAAGAGATATTCAGAAGAATGTTCACATACCACATTACACCAGGCCTTACAACGTGGCCTTCGATGCCATCGATGGTGGGGATTTTCGGTGGCTGCACTTTGCAAAATCGCGGAGGAGGAGAAAAGAAGGATAGAATCAAAAGGCTTCCAGAAAGGGGAGAAAGAGAGAAGGTAGAAGAAGATTGTTGTTGCCGTTCGTCTTCCTGTGGTGTTTTCCCTAATTAAGAGAAAAAGAAAAAAAGTTAGAATAGAAAAATGTAAATGATTTGTCTATGATCTTTCTTTTGAGATATAAAAGATCCAATCGCAAAAAAAAAAAGAAAATTAGAGAGGGGCGTCTTGGCTGATTGGCCAACGAGAGGAAGAAGAAGAAAGAAAGAAAAGGAGAAAATTTTCAGAAGAATACTTGGGAGGCTTGTAGGGGAGAGGGAGATTTGCAGAGGAGATGCCTGACTTAGAAGAGAGACATTAGAGGGAAAAAAAAAAAAAAGATCGTTTGAAAAGAGGTCAAGAAAATGTGAAAAATTAAATGATCTGCTCTGGGAGTCGGCCAATAATACTGTGCCACATGGCAATAATTTAATTTAAAAAAAATAAACTTCTGATTATCAACAAGGTAAAACTAGGGTAGTACCCTTATCTCTTTATTAGGTGGGACGAGTGATGGACGGGTGTAGATGGTAGATTTTGAATTTAAACTGAATAAAATTTAAAAAACTTAAAATCTTATACTGAAGTATGAATTTTTTTTTTATAGATTTATTGCATAAAATCAAATAAAATTCTGTATACTGCAAAATATTCCAGATCTAAAATAAAATAATTAATAAAGAGTTTAGAAAATAATTTTAGAAATAATTTTAGTATTTTTTAAGAGATATATGATTTTAGTAATTTGATAATTTTATTTTTTAGATCTTAAAATTCATGGATGCTACATTCAATGGACCAATCAAATGGGGTAAAATTGAAAAGTTTATAAATTAAAATATGAATTTTAAGATTAAATCTTGAGTAGCTTAGAACAAATGGATTATTCATCTAACCTTTTTAAGTCTCAATTACACTAATCCTTCAAATTAGGGCTAAAACTTAGGTCTAATGTCAAAATTTATTAAATGTAACCCGACCTGAATGCATGACCCAAATTACTCAACCCAATTTGACCCAAATTTTTTACCCGAGTCAACCTGAGTGTTATTTTCTAACTTGATGCAATCAGGTTGATTTTAAATTTCTTAATCCATCTTGACTCGAATTTCGTATGGGTTTTTATTTTCCCAACCCAACCTGATCCGAAATATACAAATGCTTAACCCACTGAACTTGTCACATAAGGCCAAAGTTGGCATCACATTATATACAAAAGTTTAGTAATTAAAATAATTACAATAATCAAAATTTAGAAATATTAAAAATACGGTTTCATTCATCCAGTAGAGATATTTTTTACGTCATATTCATGTATAGCCATTTTTAAGACATCTATCACATAAGTTCAAGTTGGATTCATTATAAAAATTTAAAGATCAAAGTAATAATTTAGAGATTAAAGTTATCAAAAACTTAAAAATATACTTTTTAATTTAATCAAAATAACATTTTTAGTGTATTGATCTTTTTAATATATGTATTGATCTTTTTAATATACATAATGATGTAGGTAAAATAGAACCCAATTCAAGGAGAAATCGAAGCACTAGAAGCACACACTTGAAAAAAAAAAAAACCTGATCCAAGTGTTCAAGACGTTTTAATGTATTTATTAAAATTTAAAGTAAAATATGAAATTCCATTACTAGAGTAATGCATGACCTAAAGGGGAGTGAATTGTAATATCCTGCCCCAGATTAGGCGTGTTTTAGCTTAATAATCTTGTTTAGCCGGTTAATCTCGAAGTTTACAGTTAGGGCTTTGAGAAAAACCCAGGTGTGGCCCAATCCGAGCTCGAAAGTTCAGACATCCAGCTCGTCCAGCTGGAGGGGCAATTTGGTAAGTTACTGTTTATTGTTATATTTTTATAAATTATATTGTTATATGATTTTTATTGGTTGATGATGTTTTCCTTAATAAAGGATTTGTATTTCTAATTTTAAAATAATTTTATCTTCAGAAAATGGTATTTAAAAATCGCCCGTTAAAGCCCCAAAAGGGAGAAATAATTATTTTAAATGGTTTTGAAAATAAAATAAATTTTGAAATAAGTATTTTATGGTAGACCATTTTAAGTATGGTCTAATTATTATTTGGCACCCTAAAATGAGGTCTCTAAATTGTTTTATTTAACATTTGTTTAATTAAGTAAATAGTGTTAAATTATGGTGTTTATTTAAATCGATGGTTTTTAGTGAGAGATAAATCTCCAAATTTTTATGGTGATTAAAGCTTTGAAAACCCAACATATCTGTAAGGTTGGATTAAGATTTTGAGTTTTTAAAATCATGTTTTTAGTTAAAAATCGGCTTTTATAAAAAAGAGGGACTTATTTGCAAAATGGAAACTTGAAGAGGGCTGATCTGCAACCAGTCAAAACAGTACGGGTACTGTTTTGAACGTAAGCAGGCACTGCATGGAGCCTCATGCAGTGGCCATCCGACCAACTTTTCCGACTGATTTTCTATAAAATGAACCCTCCTCTGCAGTTCTAACTTCCAACAACTTCATCTCTTCTCTTTTCCCTTAGTCTTAGCCCTTTGTGAAACCAACCAGCCGACCCTTAGCCTCTGTTTCCCAGTTTTAGCTATCGTAAGCTTAAGAGGAAGGATTTTCAAAAGACCGGATTTTAGCCCAGAAACTCCAGTGAAGGTAACCACTGTATTCCTCTTTCAATTTCAGTCAGTTTTGAATCAAGAAAAACCGAATTTGACTATGATTTGAGCAAGAAAAACCATTTCAAAGTTTTAAGAAAATCTTGGTTTTAGTTGTATCATTGGGCTTTTGGGATTAAGATCTCATGGCCTACTAAGTTTTAAGACCTTAAACTATTCCCTATGGAAAGAGGACCCCCAGAGGAGTCCATTGGACCGGCTAGATGTGAAAATCGAGTCCGGAAAACCCTCTGTTTCTAGATCCGTATTTCACATAGGGTCTGCCCGCTGTCTGTTGTTGCAGACAATGGAGGAAGACGACTCTCGGAAGGTCCGAGAGTCGAGCTTCGGACGTTCCGAGGGTAACACCCTTCGGACGGTCCGAAGTTAATCCCTCAGACATTCCGAGCTTCACCCAAAGCCCGAACGCGCCCGAGGCTAGCCAAGCTCAGCCAAACGATCCGAGCAGAGCTCGGAAGGACTGAACCCTACTCGGACGTTCCGAGCCTCACTTCGGATGTTCCGAAGTGCTTAGACCCACCGAAACCAGTTTTCTCTATTTTTCTGATTCTGAAGGACTTCGAAAAATCCGAGACCCGATCTTCGGACGATCAGAAGCCAGAACCATGATCCGAGGTCAGTGACTAGTTTAGGTGTGGTTCGGATGATCTGAAGCCACAGTACCTGGTTCCGAGGCATATTCTGAGGGACCCAGTTTTTGAAGTGTAAAACGTTGTTTGATTATTATTGATACATGTGATGTGATGTTAGTACCCATTGTTAATCTAAAAGTGTACTAACTCTTTTCTCTTATTATTATAGTGTATCTACTATTGTATTCACTTCCAGGCCGACTCTATTGGTCGGGCAGTGAGTGATCTTACTTTCACGCCAACGCTATATTTGTCGGGCACTCAGTGACCTCGAGGCCTTACTCAAAATGTCAGATCTGGTCCTATCCAGAAGACAACCGAGAAGCGACCTGAGGAGCTAGACCTAACTTAATAAGTCAATCTGGTCAATGCCCAGAAGATAATATGAGTTTTGGACTGAGCACCCCTTTTTATTATACCTTGTGAATTATTATAATTTAAAAAGGATAGAAACCGAGTAGGAGACTTAATTCCATATACCTTGGATATTTTAGGAAGACCAGTATGATTTCGAAATACTGCTTGTGTGTGTAGATGCTATATATGAATGATATGTATATTGATTGTGCACTTGTTTGCTTATTTGAACAGAGACCGCGAAACCACATAGTCACGGTGAGGGAACTTAACTTTGCAGTTAAAATGTAAATAGGTTTGGTTATTTGAAATGGATCTTGAGCAATGAGTGGTTTCAGATTTGATGAACCCCTTCATGTGCCTAAACATGATGCACTATGGTAAGAGTACTTATAATGTGGATAAATGCTATGATGTTGATCATATGAAATGTGTAAGACTGAATTATGAAATATTGTTTCCACGTACCTTTTACTACTGAATTATCACCGAACTGAGTGTGTCGGTTACGTCTACTAATCATGGGTGGTGACAGTTGCTAACTTAAGGGTGTCGGTACCGGCCATGGGAGTGCCAGAGATGTACTTGTAAGGAGGTATTTTGACTGTGTCGGGACTTAATACTAATGTTGTCAGTATGGTATGTAGGGGCTACGTTGGATAACAACAGTACTGGAAAGATGATGATGATGGAAGTGATTATGACACTTTATTTGATATTGTGAATTTTATTATCAAGCATGAGACATTATATTGCAACTGTTGATTATATACTAACCTGTTATTTACTTTAAAATTGCACTGTTATATTTCCTTCACTGAGCTAGTTATGTCACGCCCCGTCTTTCAACACCTGGACCAGCGTGATCTGACTGTACAAAATTACATCACCTGCTGCCCTAAATGGGTCTTATATCAAAATTTGTGGCTAAATTCAACAAACATAATTACATTCACAAGCCACCAAAATTCCCCAAGCCGACAACCTCCTCGAAGACATAACATCTCATTTGACCTTTCCAAATAACTCAAAGGGACAAACAACACCCACATAAGGATTCCTAAATGCATCATTTAGTCACATTCCCATGACAATCAAATTGAAGCGTTCTCAAAATTAATCCATAATTAAATTTATTATCCAAGTTTCACAAATAAAAATAAAACAAATAAACAACTTTCTCAAAGTCTCAAAACAAATAAACAACCATCTTATAACATAAATAATAAATTCCGCACTAAGCGTTTCTACGAATTCTTCATCGACTCCTTGCCTTCTAAGCTCAATTATAATTATCGTCGAGAACCAAGTCCAAGGGATTGCCTAAAATATAAGGGATGAGCTCCATGCCCAGTGAAGAAAACAATAACACGATCATAGCATATGATATTTCTACTTCCTCAATAATATTTCAAATAAGCAAACATAACAATTTATTACATGCTCATGCATTTGCAAAATATAATGCCCAACGCCAAATGCCATATTCCAACTCATTATTACATTTACTGATATTTGGTGACCTTCTCGAGGATAACACATCGCCTTAATGGCATTCCCACATAAAGTGAGGATAACACAACCTACCACCAAATAAAAGCCCTCATGACTTGTCACGGATATCACATCTCATCTACCATAATGGTTTTCCCACATAAAGTGAGGTTAACAATACTACCACCGTCGTAGTTTTCGTGACAATCATGGATCGCACCCTCATACCCAATGCTATGAATATGAGAATGCTATGCTCAATGCCGACAAACATGTTTAAATATTCATAACATGTCTATGAAATTATAAATCTCAATTTAAGCAGATTATAACATCATACTAAATATCTCATTTGCCATAGCATGCATAAACCTTGAAATAAACGTAACAATAGTCCATGCGTCATAATATTTGAATTATATATATACCAACATTCAACCATGTCTAATCAAGGTTAAAAATCAGATAATAACATACAAATAACCATCAATCTACGAATATAACTCATTGGATCTTTCAATAATATTAATGGTTAGACTCCACAATCCAGGCGGACTGAGTCTCCTCACGGCCAATAGAATGTTTAGCCAAATCTCCCTTACACTACTGTGAGTGAACACCGGATCTCAACCATTATTAATATACACCCAGTCTATTCTAGATCCAACAGTTATATTCTAATCACACAACAAAATACAATATTCCATTGCCTAAACACATAAGAACATAAGGAATCATGTTTCAAAGTATGTAGTGAATTGTTTCCCTCACCTAGAATTTTGTGAAGTATGAGTGATGAATTCAAACGCTCTCCAACTCGTGGTCAGGTAGTAAGAATTTCGGGGGTGTGCTGTACATCATTTATTTGAAGGTTCCAAGAACAATTAATTAGATGTCTAGGCAAACTTACATTAATAAAAATGAAGTAGGTTGCTGCCCCAACCATAACCTACAGTCAATCCTAAAGTCCAAGGTTGAAGGTGAAGGTTAAGTCCATATACCACATGACTTGACCATGCCCAAACCAACTTGGTACTCACTGGACAATGGAAACCTTGCCTAACTACTAAGGGGTTTGGGTTTATGAAATACTCATTTGAAAAACTCACAATCTAATTATAGGGTCATAGTGTTAAATCTTATAAGGTAACATAGTAACAATGATAAAGGTACAGTAACTACTTACTG
The DNA here is from genome assembly GCA_022113865.1 of Chimonanthus praecox. Lineage (NCBI taxonomy): Eukaryota > Viridiplantae > Streptophyta > Magnoliopsida > Laurales > Calycanthaceae > Chimonanthus > Chimonanthus praecox. The sequence continues at coordinate 55,508,420 of CM039087.1, read as the reverse complement.
AAGTTGGTTCGAAGATTCACAACATTGTTACTATTGTTAGCCTACTATTGTGTCCGAAATAAATACTAACTCAATAATAGTGACTTTAAACCATCTTTTTCGTAAAATAAAGTGAAAGGCACATTTTAAAACTATCATTCAATTACTTTGTAAATAAGACAAAATAGGATGAGAAATCTTGTAAATACTGTAACATTTGTAATATTTACAGTCTCAGATACTTCTTAAATAAAACAATTAAAATATAGGTGAGATCTGAAGAATTCCAAAGCATAATAATACATAGGTCCTTTAAAACAGTTCAGGTACATATTTCTATCTATATTTGAAATCCTTTTTTGGTGATTTAAAGTAAAGGAGATAACTATATAACCAGGTAAAGATAAAGTTTGGGCATCACATAAGTAAAAGGATTTTAAATAAAAATAATATTATGTGGTAACATTTAAAATAGATTATCAAAATGTTGTGTTTAAAAGTCCCCATCAGTCCCCAAGAATCGTTGTAGACTGAGAATTCAGTCCCCGATATTGCCGGTTATCTCAATGGTTTGGCTGAAGACAAAGTTCTCTATAGTTCAACACCCTAAGACTAAAACCCATCTAAAGGCCTTGCCGAGAGTAGTATGTAAACATTAGGAGACCAAAACATCACCAAACCGCCAATGAAGTAAAGTATTGATGACATTATCATCATTGGACGCCGGCCAAACCAATCTGATATGGGCTCGGAACAAGTTGTAATACCAGTAGTTCCAATAAGTACCATGTAAACAGGAACAAGTGTCACTGCCAAGCCAATTCCAAGCCCATCTAAAAATCAGCCAGCTAGGGGCTGAAAAGAGGTCTCTTCCCAATAATCTAAAGACTGAAACCCATTCCCAACATCAGCCGATCTTAGACTGAAAATCAATCCTCAAACAAGGTCCGGCTAAGTTGTAAAAATGTCAAGAAGGGATCAGTTTAGCATGGGCTGGTTTGGGGCTTTGGTACCATAAATCTAACCGAAAATCAACCAAGTGGGAAGAGGGGAAATATGAATAAAATGCGATTGATAATTACCTGTAGAATACGGATGAAGCTAATTGGGAACGACCGCAATGGCTGTCCCGGCTCTTCCTCGAGTAGTTGTCTGTTGGGTTCCAGTGGACTCACCGTTACAACAGCGGAAGAGGAGAAAGAGAAGTGAGGGAGATGCCGAGAGCAAGAGAGAGAGAAAGCTGTGCTAGGGATCGCAAAATCGCCGTTTTCCCTCTTCCGCTTGGGTTTTTAATGGCTGTCGGCTGCCCCAAATTCGGGAGGGAAGATCGGGAGGGGAAGAGAAAGAGGAAAGGGATTTGATTAAGGAAGGATAAGAAGGAAGGGAAGGAGTCTTACCGTTCTTTCCATCGGGATTTAGGGCTTTATCAAAGAAGGCGGAAGGGAGGAAGTCTCACGGTAAAAGGAAACATAGGAAATTAAAAGGGAAAGAGCAGTCTAGAAACGTGTGGGTTCAAAAGACCCACACGATAAAGGTTAAGCTATCTCACCTCTATTTGATATTTTATTTTATTTTAATTTTTAAATATAACTTCAACTAAAAACTTTCAAACTGAATTTATTTATTTATAATATTCACTCCTATGGTTAGTTCAATTTTAAATGGGGAGTTCCTTTAAATTCTTGATTTTAATAAATTGTCCTTTATTAATTTTGTCACTCGTCAATTAAATTCTAGACACTTAAAAATTGGAATTTATTTATTGATTTTGAACTTTTAAATAAAATATTTTCAAATGAAATTCTAACTTAGGGGAATTTAAAAAAAATCTAAGTTGATAATTTATTTTCCATTCCCTTAATTTAATTCAAAGGAGGTAAATTTGTAAATTCTCATTGAGGGAAAGTGTGTGAAATAAGGGTCTAATATTAAATCCCTAAATTCAATTATATTTTCCCCAAACAAAATTATCAAATTAACTAACAAATCAATTTAGACTAAAATTAATTTTACCCGCCACTACTGACCCTTCACTTCGAGTCGGGTCATTACAAGTTTGCTCATCCCACTCACCTTTTAGGAGATAAACTGGAGGAGGAGAACCCTCTCTTTAAAGCTTAGAGTGGATAAGTTGCGGCGTTGCTTTGGGATTCCCACTGAGGGGAATACCCTTGTATTTGTGCTTTCTGGTTATTGGAACGATTTTCTTTTGTAAAGTACCGAGTGTGGTACTTAGTGTGTGTTAATATTATGTATTGAAAACTACTACGTTTCTGTAGTTACTCTGATGATGTTGTTTGAATGATAATTCAATGGTTGGATTTTTGTGATCATGTTATGTGTTATATTTTATGTCTATTTATTGGGTAGACTTATGATTTATGTTTGAATCCACATGCTGGGATCATGTGTGACCTCGGGGCCCAACTGTTGATCCGGCCTAGTTAAAATGCTTGTGTTGGTTTAGTCTTACAAAAAAAAAAAAATTCAGTCGCGTTTTGGGCCCACCCTTCGGGTCGGGGCGTGACATGAATAGGTCAGTTTTCAATTTTAATTCCCTTTTAAAATTTTCTCAACCAATTTATACTTTAAGTAAATAAAATATTCAATGAGTTATATGCACCTTTCAAATTAACCGTTGTTCATAAAATTTACCGATACATCTATATGTGTGATATGTGAACAAGTATTCAATCAATGCATTCAATCACATATAAACACATATATTTTATAGTGGTTCGGTTTCAACAAACCTACATCCACTGTTAGACTTCCCAACTCTAGGGTCGTCCCAAGTATACTATGTAAGGGTCTCACACCCAAATAGTACAACCTAGTTTTTTATAGAGGTTCAACCCAATCGGTCTAATCATCTACACATATTTTTTAGAGTAGTTTGAACACACTGTTCTAATCCACTTTACAATGTTTAAAATAAAAACGAAGAAGAAAAACTTGCTTTGGGCCTTAACCATTTCCTTTAAGCTCTTCCTTCTTTATTGAATCTGTGTGCTCCTTTCCATCAAATCAGCATCATCAACGTATACATCGGCACAGCAGTAGGACTCGAGTATGATTGGTTTTATAGTCCTATATTTACTCTTTATCAAGATTGGGCTATTGATTATCCAAACATTCACTAAGGAAGAGGATGAAGAAGGTGCAAAGAGGGAAGACTGAATGATCTGACACACTGTAATACTTTTCCTGTTTTTCTCTCTATATTCAGTCCCTCTTACAAACATCTTACTGTTGATTTATAAGACTGTCTGCAGTATTGTAGTACTTCACGCCCACGAAGCTCGAGGCTTCCAATGAGGCCTTGTGGCGGTAAGTCTGTAAAGACAACACATAATGTATAAGTTAATCTGTCTATTTACCCAGTAAGATTCCAGCCACCTCATATCCACCGTGCATGATTTGCAGTAGATATATCTCAGCCATCAATCAAGGATTAGATGGAAATATTTCAAATGAATTTACAACTCATGGAGGAGCCTTTCCATTCTTGTCTACATGGCTAGCTCTCCAACGGTATTCAATTTCAAATTGAGTGAGGGGGCAGCAACTCACCATGAGGATACATAACCCTTTACCATAAGTAACTTCCAATCAATTGTATTCAATTTCAAATTGTGTGACGTGGCAGCAACTCAACATGTGGATACATATCCTTTTACCATAATTAACTCTCAATCAAAAGGACACAGATTTTAACTTCCTAAATCTGTAGGAGACTGAGTCAGCAAGATAAAAGGTCAGCTGGACTCAGCACAGCTCAGTACAACTGGCTGCAAGGCCTCAGCAGACTGCATGAGGCCTCGAGGCTGAAAGTCACTTATTATATTATTTTCGAGTTTATAACTAATTTACTTCTAAGGTATTTGACTTAGCATAAGGTCTCCTACGATTCACTTACATGTGTGCCAATACCGTATTTGATGTAGACGCTTCAACTTCATAGTAGATCTTCTTATACATCTAAGGCAAGTCCAACTGAGTCACGTAATTGACAATAAGGGTGACTCGGACGAACCGGAACACTTACAGAATATATATATATATATATATATATATAATTGAATTTATTAAATAAAAAATAGTTAAAACAATAAGTGAGTAAATTTTGAGTCTTATTTGATAATCTCTGAGTGAACTATCCAACAAAACAAGTTTTACCCAATTTATAGCTCATTTGACCCCTCTAATAAGCAGGGTCGTCTAGACCATAAGGGGAGTGAGACGGTCATCTTAGGCCCCTGTAAAAAAGCCACCCGCGTTAAGCCGTAGAAAAGCCACTTGCGTTAACACTTAGGCCCACTCGTGCATCTCATGCCCTTTCAAGGCTTTACGGTTTTTGTAGTGGAGGAATTTTGACACCATATAGTAACGACTGCAGTTGATGCCCTAAGGGCTCTATTTATTGTCAAACTTGTTAATTATTGAGAAGAACATTGTAATTACATATTTTTATATGGTGGAAAATTTTTCCTTTGGTGATGGGAATTACATTTATGTTGTTTATTGTTTTTTGGAACCATGTTTTGTAGGGTACCTCTTTTGGTACCTATTTTGTAATCATATATGAACCACTATGTTAGTGTTAGTAAATCTATTAGTAAATCTATTATGAATGAGATTATCCTGTTATGATGGAAATATTTGTTTGTATGTTATATGCTTGAAAAAGTGTAGACATATGGTATATGTTTGAGTGCACATGTAAAGAGCATGTGTGACATTTTATTTCTGGGCCTAACGTTTGTTCAAGCCCAGTTCGAGGTTGTTAAGAAAAAAAAAAATAGTAGCGTTCCAGGCCTACCTTCGAATCGGGGCGTTACACTACACGTAGTCTGTGGCTGGTTTTATATATCTATAGGGTTAGTCTCATCTCAAATGTGGTATATGGATGTTCATGTTATTTAAAAAAAATTTAACATACACCAAAATTATCTTTGTTGAACATTGTTAGTTGTAGTTAGTGATTAATATGATGATGAATGCAATAATTAATCTCGAAAACATAACAAAGAATATATTCAAACAATTATGATGGTAATAATTTAAATTAGAATTTTAACACGTAATTGATTTTTAAAAATTTAAAAATATAATTTAATTTATTCAACTTAGATATTTTTTCTAAAATAATAATTAAAAAAATGAAACCTTAAACCTTTTTAATGAAATTTCCCAAGAAAACTATAGCTTCAAGATTTATACCAATAATCATCATTCAATATTAGAGTTTACAACTTTACATCCCCTTACCAATTATGAATGAGGTTGTTCACGGACAGGTTTGGGCAAAAAAAGCCAAAGTCTGTCTATATCTAGAAAAGCCTAAACTTGCCTATCCAATTAAAATAAATTAATTCTTATCCAACCATTTGAAGTCCATTTATTTGTAACTGGTCATGTAGTTATAAAGTTTCACTTGATGTTACTTTTATTTTTAAAATTTATATTTTAACTTGAAAATATAATTGTACAAATTGATTGAAAGTAGACTTAAATACCTATTTGTTAAAATTTCAGTACGAAAATCAAATTTTAATAACTTGATCTTATTTGTAAAAGTTGATATAACATCTTTGAATTTTTTTTTAAAAAAGTCTAGTGATTTGATTATTAAGATAAAATTGACTTTTGGATTGAAATTTTAAGTGGTGATAAATATTTAAGTATACTTTTAAACTGTACAATTATATTTATATTTAATAAATAAATAAAGTAAATAATTTTAAAATTACAATAGATTTTGACGCCATTCATGAATTTTACACAAGGCTTGATTCATCAAAGAGAAATAATTTAAACATGTTTATTTAACTCAGATTTATTAGTCCGGTGGTGGTCTTAAAAAAAATATAAATAATTGAACTAAAAAAAATTATTCATGAAAATGCTTATTAGATGAACTGAATTCCGATTGCCTCGGCGAAAAGGTTGAAATTTAAAGACCGGAATATCGGGCCTAGCAAAAGAGCCGGTCGGCCGAAGCGGCTCATCCCACCGCAATTCCCCGCGTGGAATTCCCACCCGAAACTCTCCCAACGGCTCTTTCTCAGACAAAACTGGCGGAAAATGCTCTCTCTGAAAACTGAAAATCCCTCATACGTATTATCTGCAATCCACTGCCAACAAAACGGATGGAAATTCATTTGTAAGAAAACTGCAGCTGTCTTCTTCATCATCATCATATTCGTCTCCTGGAAGGAAAAAGAAAAGCCCATCCAAACTATTGCATTTTTATCTGCACACGCAAGAAAGAAAAATGTACAATCACTTATCCTCATTTGATTTTCTGCTTACTTTTCTCGTTTTTTCTCTATCTTAGTATCTGAAATCCAATACCCATTTGTCAAAATTGCATATTAGGCTATGAGAGTATCCAAATTGCAGCTTTTCTCTCGAACTTTTGTTTGTAATTTGAAATTTCTTTGGGTTCCAAATTTAATTTAATTTTTCTTTTGTGTAGATTTAATGGAATGAAGCCTGTTTTTAAGATTTTAAGGTCTTGCTTGTGCGTGTTTAAGATGCAGTTGGCCAAAGAAGAGAGAGGAAACAGGAATTTTCTGACACATACAATTTCCTATCCCAATTCCCCATAGGAAAATCGTTTCAGTGGAAATCAAGGAAAAGTGATGGAAAATCAAAATTTTGTATTACCTCCAATTTGATTTCTTTGTGAAATTGGGTAGTCTCTTAATATAGGAAAATCAAAATCAAACCGCCTCTGTTTGTGTGGAACCCTTATTGACAAGAAAGATAATTTCCTAGGGAAAATGACAGAAAAAGGAAACTCACAAATACTGGGTTGTCAATGGACCTGGTTCAGGTGGTCCCTCAGCTTATCGTACACTAAGTAAATGATTGGGTCAGGCTGACCCTACAAGCAAAACGGGCCTTAAACTCATGTCCAACGCTCCTGAAAAGAGAGATGAATAAGGTCGTGATGATATGCAAGTATCTTGTTAATGATCAATCGGTGGATTGGATTCACGAACTCCATTGAATTGGAGAGCAATTAGACAATTTAATTAGGAAAAAGAGGACATTTTCCTTCCTCAACGAGACAATGTTCTATTCATTTTCAAGGAAAAAAAAGTTTTGATGCAAAATAAAAACAAGGGGCTTCCATTCTAGGGCCTGACATGACCTTCACAAAGCTTATTGACTGACGTGGATCCAAACACTATTTTTTTGCAGAACTGATTTCCTCGGGGAAATTGACAAACAACCACCAAATGATGAAAGCAAGAATGAGATACTCATGGAACCTATACTAGAATAAATGAATATGCGACATTTTGGAAAAGTTATCATGCAAAGGTTTATAAATTTAGAAACATCTCGACCATTTGTATCCTCATTTCTTTGGGGTAGGGGTGGTAAGTTCAGCCCCCATAATTATAGTCTAGACCTTTAAGACTATTGGGCCTTAAAGTCCAAGTCATATAGGTCATTGACCCACCCATTTTACCAAATTATTGGGATCAAGCATGGGTAAGACTTGGATTGGGTCTAGACCTTGTAGAGAGACATTATGTATCATCATGTGTGAAAAACACACAAAACACGTGTAGGGACTATTGTAAATGTGTTCATGAAGAGTACATAAAATATTTTATGTTTGAGAAGGTGGGATATCACTCGTTGAGATAAGAGAAAGATTGGAGGAATTAGTTCCTAGGGTTTTTATTTTTTTGAGATATTGTAGCCAACAAGAGATAGCAACTACGGGCTATTACTACTTGGGAATTTGCACAAAGAGAAACAAAAAATTTCTTTATGCCCAATGGAAACCCCTTACCATGTTTTTATTCTATTGGGGGGGACTTATTTTAGAAATGGAAGCCTGGAAACATGAAACTATTTTTTTTTTTTCAGAAATTATCTGACAAGGGTATCATCTGCCTGTGTCAAACAGAGCATCGCCCCTACCTCCCCAACACACACACAAACACGTCACCCACCCACCCAACTTGGATGCATGCATAACCTTTTCTTGCCTTCTTGGATCTAACACTTGGATTAATTTTTGATGTTAAATTATTTCTGCCAGTGGAAACACTTCCCTGTAAATTGTTTCTGTATATGTTTAGAAGCAACAACATATCTCTTGTTCTGCCCCTTTTAGCGGCCTGAGGCTCTCACTCAAAGCCTAGCTGTTTCTTTTGCGTCTTTTCTATCTGTACAATTGTCATCCTTTTTTTTCTTCAAAAGAAGTGGGGGTGGTGGGGGGTTAAGGTTTCAATGATCACAGATATAGGTGATAATGCAATCAGATGTTATCTAAATATTTCGGATTACAATCTAAACTGAACCCTATGGAACAAACAGTTTGAATCTTATGCTTGAATCCTGCTTGTAGAATCTTTAAATTTTTGGTGGCTATTTTGTTACAGTTTGAATCATAAGTTACTCTAACCTTGTGATTACTTCAGAAGGAATGTGTCATTGACTTCATATAAAAACTATAACTAAGGAATCTGTTCTTGTTTTCCTTTTTTATTTTTTAAATATTTTATTTTTCCTTTCGATGCTTTTTAATCCTAAATAGTATCTTCTAAATCTTAAAAAAGAAATGATCGAATGTATCTAGAAACCAACAATCTACCCTTTGAAAATTTTGAACTCTAGATTTTGGCCCAACCTTTCATGGGGGCAAGCCTTTTGACCTCGATCTGGTAGGTAAGTGGCCAAAATATAGCTTAGATTGGAGTGTATAGTCTAATGGACAAGAATATCTTGGATAGTTGACATATTTACTTTACAGTTTAAGGTTGATATAACTACGGTCAATTGATGAAGGAGGCTTAGGAGTTGTGCCTTTAGGTCTCTTTTTTTTTGAGAGGTAGTTGTGCCTTTAGGTCTTAGGAATCAGGTTTTACTGTGTAAATGAAATTGTAGGTTTGGTAGGGAAAGGTCGCAATTTCATAGTGCATTTGTTCAGATTTATGGTGTCTGAGAGCCCACGCAGCTGTTCATGGTTCGTGGAAGGATTTTGCCTTGGTAAGGGATTGCCAAACAATACCCGACCGAAAATACAAGTAACTGGGAATTCAATTATGCCTTGTGGAATCTAGATTAAGGTCTCCTTTAATTCAATGGATTGAATGATGCAGAAGCAAATAATGAAAAGAGATATGAAATTCAAAATTGATAATTCTTAATCTAGAACCCATAAAACACAATTGAATTATAATCGCTAAGATTTACTTGCAAAAGAACGATCCTAATCCAAGGACCACGGCTTTCGCTAAGGGCCCAAGCCCGGTGTGTATATTTCACAACACAATTGTAATTAGATATAGATTTTATTATTTTCCCTTTTTGCCATCATGATTGGCTCCTCATACCCTATTTATTCATGTACAATGTAAAGTTGATAGACATTGGAATACAATTCAGAAAATGAGAGGATTCTCTCAATAGATCTTTCATCTCCTTTTCTTTCCTCAATATATTTTTCATAGTTTTATTATAATATTCAACATGGTATCAGAGCCAGGTTCTGATCCTCGGACCTGTGGGTTATGTTCTGTGATAATCAAGCGGCCATCAACATCGCCTCCAATCTGGTATTTCATGAGAGGACCAAGCACATTGAGGTCGATTGCCAGTTCATTCGCCAACATATTTCTAAAGGTCGGTTTGTCACTCCTCATCTAAAGTCCTCTGATCAACTTACCGACGTTTTCCCTAAGTCAGTTCCTCGAGCTCAACTTGACTCTATTGTTAGAAAGCTGGGATTACTAGATATCTTCGAACCAGCTTGAGGGGAAGTGTTGTGAGACTCGACCCATTTCATGTTAAAAAGGTGTTTGCATTCAGTGTATATTGCACAACACAATTGTAATTAGATTTAGATTTATTATTTTCCTTTTTTGCCATCATTATTGGCTCCTCATACTCTATTTATTCATGTACAATGTAAAGTTGATAGACATTGGAATACAGTACAGAAAACGAGAGGATTCTCTCAATAGATCTTTTATCTCCTTTTCCTTTCCTCAATATATTTTTCTTAGTTTTATTATAATATTCAACAGTGTGCACTGCACTTCAACTCCAAGAGTCTTTGTTCCAAAAATTCAAAGTATATTATTTTTGATTTCTACACCAATATTTATAGGAAACAAACTGAAAAAGACAAACAAATCCCTGCCATGGTTGACTAAGCCATGAGGATTTTATGAGATTTTTTTTAATCTAAAATCTAGAAAATAACGGGATAGAAAACTATCTCTGAGATTGTCTGTCTCATGTGGGACCAATCTAGAGATTTATTTCTAAAATACAAAAAAAAAAAAAAAAAAAAAAAAAATCCCTATAAGATAGAATTCACCCATGTGGAGTGATCTTTTGTGATCTTCTAAAAATCTATATTGCAAGGCCTTCCCTACATAGGGATTTGCGCCACCTCTCTCCATTATCCTCTCACACTTCATTCCAAATTAAGACTGCGCATTTTGGATCGTACACTTGTCATCGTAGGAGAGGCTTTAGGAGATGGGCTTATGGAGTGGACTTAGATATGAGTCTGGCCTATTTAGTGTATGGACTTGGGCTTGCAAGGTTAGTTGGACATTAGGCTTGATGCCTCCGTCATAAGGAGTTTTAAGGGTTTTTGAACAAGGAAGTTATGTGGAATTCTTAGCTTTTGTGGGTGATCTGCCTATTTTCTTAGGCGAGGAGGATGAACGTATTTGGACAGGTGATTCATCGGGATCATTTTCGGTCAAGGCTGTTAGATTGGCGCTCAAAGGTGATGTAGTGCTTCTAAGATTGGCTGTGAAGCTTGGAGGGGAGTAGCTCCTTCGCCTGTTCAGGCTTTCGTTTGGTGTTCTCTTAAGGATAAAATTCTTTCCAAGGTAGGTGTTTACGATATGGGCCTTCTGAATCAGTATAGTGATTTGTCTTGCATTTTTTTTTTTGGATATCTTGAGGAGGATGTTGATCGCTTAGTTTATAAGTGTCCGATGTCTTATCATTTGTGGTTTGGTTTTTTAAACTTAATGAGGGTTTTGTGGGTTTTCAAGGAATCCTGCCCTAAGAATTTCGAGAGTTGGTACATTCAGAAAGTGGGCAAAGTGTCTTGGAACACCATCCCAGATTGGGCTAGTGGTAGGAAGAGTCTCCCATGGAGGTTGGTTAACATTGCAAGGGACCAGAAGGATGAGGAAGAATAGAGGTATTCTTTTCAGACATGTTGGACGTTCAACGAACAACATGGTAGATTTCTTAGCAAAGGTTGGAGTAGAAAAACGGATGCCAATCGTAGGAACTCCTGTCCCTTTGGATTACTGGATAAGGGTGTACTGGGATTAGGCTCTTCTTTATTCCCTTAGGATCTTACTATATGTTTCTCTTTGTTTGGATGTATTTTGTCTGGGTGTATGGTCTTGTGTAGGTCTTTTATACAAGGCCTAATTATGCTAATGTATTTTAGATATTGCTATTAATAGAATACAATAGCCAGAGGTAGATCGTCGATCATTGGGAGAACCAACCCAGTTAGCAACAGAGTACCTGCGAATATTAAACTTAGATTGGTTCTTATAAAAGAGTCCACGACTAGGATGGGCCTTAATGTATCGTAAAATGTGAAAGACCGCATGATAATGAGCATCCGTATGAGCTTGCATGAATTGACTAACCATACTAACAACATAAGCCAAGTCTGGTCGGGTGATGATAAGATAAATGAGTTTACCTACCAACTGTTGATAAAATCAAGGATCAGCAAGAAGAGTCCCATCAGATGCAAAAAGTTTTGAATTAACATCAAGTGGGGTATTTGCAGGCTTGCATTCAGAATATCTAGCATTTCTAAAGCATATTTCTGTTGGGAGAGTACAAGCCCTTTAGATGATCGAGCAACTTCAATTCCCAATAAATAATGACGATAGGTCGTAGAATCAGAACCTGACTTGATACCATGTAGAATAATAATATTGGGAAAAGAAAATATTAATGAAAAAAAAAATAGTGGAGGAGAGGAATTTTTCTCTTCTCAATGTATTGTATTCTACTCTGAAGAAAAGGAGTACACAAGTATATATAGATTACAAGGAGTCAATAAAGGCGACGAAAAAGGAAAGAAATATAAATTACAAAATATTACAACAGATGGTGCTACAAGAAGAAAATTCGGACTTGCAGGGATAGGTGGGGTATTGCTGGAAGTGAAAGGGTCCCTTCTTTATTTTTCTTAGAATCAATTGGCATGAGAAATTAGAATGAGGTGAAATTATTAAGAATTAGGAAAGCTTTGATTATGTGGGCAAATGATGGCCAAGGAAAGGTAATCATTGATGGGGCTTCAGTGAACACCATTAATATTGGTAGGAAGAGACCACCATGGAAACTCCTAGGGAAATTAGGGTATCATGCTCATCCTTGGATGTCTCCTTCAGGCTTGTACGTCATTCAATGAACAAGGTGGTGGATTTCTTGGCAAAGTAGGGTGAAAATGGAGCAAGAGTAATCTTTGTTTGATTAGTTGTTGTTGGGTTGGGTACAGAGTGTTGTGGGACCAATGGGACCCAAATTGACTCGACTATGCCTATTTTGGCAAGTCAACTGTACATGTGTATGATTGAGTGTAGATACGAATGACTGATTGCATTTTCCTTTTTTAGGCCACTTTAATTGTCACTTTCTCTTATTTATACTTGTATCCTCTAAGAGGAAAACCACATCAAGATAATATACATAGAGAAGAATTCTTCTCCGCTCTCTTCTTCTTCTTATTTTTCTTATATCTATATTATAATTCTACATGGTATCAGTCAGAACGAGTCTCTGGACGCTTTAGGGAAGAATTTTGTTTCCATTTTACTGTTCCTTGTCGGATTCCGGAGTTCTCTTTTGACTCTGATCTCTAAGGACATCTGTAAAGGACCTCATCTTCCTTATACCTCGTTGTTTGGAAGGCCTTTCCAAAGTTTTTTCCGGCAGTTGAAGGTTCTACAAGCATCCGTTGTGCCTTATGCAGCGCCCTTTTCTCGGTCTTACATTTTTTTCTTGGCGAGGTATTTTCTAATGAAAACCCACCATACCCTTGTCGTTTTTCAAGTCTTTCCATCCGTACTGCTGGATTTGGATTTTGGATATCGTGGGACCCCCTTTCTGCTGCGCCTTCTCCTCTGCATGCAGTGACCGAAACCTTGTTTTGTGGTTTTTTTTCCTTCGATCCATGTGGATCTTGCACCGTTGCAACTGGGATCGGCACCACTAGCTTCGCCCCTGGGCCACCTTTTCACGCCTACGGTGGACCTAGCATTTCGGTCAAAGGTGGGCCCCTTTTTCCTGGTCTTCCTTTCCGCTGTTTGCAAACTAGGACCAGCTGGTTGGAGTTTTTTGGCTTGATCTGCTCCATTCTGCTGCCACGATCGTTCTTCCTTCTACTACAGGTGTCGCCCCTCCTTGGTGATTCAACCTCACCTGACTGATCTTCTAGTCATCACCACTGGGCCTAGTTTTATATCAGATTTCTCTTCCAGCACTACACTACAGGGGTCTGTTTGGCCCTGTGTCTATTGCTACAACCATCTTCCATGACTTGGGCTCCTTTCACAGGTTTTGCCCCTTGCTGCTCTCCTCATCTGCAGCTTTTTGATGCCGGACTGTCTTTTTGGGACCCAATACAACCCTTTCACCTGTATCATCTTCCATCTGCACCCTGTTTGAGCATTTTTGCTTCTGCATCATGGTTTCCTCTGCTGATTCTTCTAAGATACCGCCGTCTAGGGCTTCTTCTTCGGCTGCTTCTATTTCCATCATGGCTTCATCTGGGTCCATCCATATTGGCAAGATCACAACAGTGTTGTTGAATGAGACCAATTACTTCCAATGGTCTCACTCTGCCCGAATGCTGCTTGATGCCAAACAACTATCTGACTATATTGATGGCACTGTCACTGAATCGGCCAAGTCCGATTCTACATATCACACTTGGAAAGCTAATAATTCTTTGATCCAGTCATGGCTACTTCACTCCATGGAAGAACATGTTCATGGTATGGTCTATACTCTTCTAACTGCTCGGGATGTTTGGAAATCCATTAAAGCACTGGTATTCTGATGGTGACAATTCCGCCCACCTCTATGAGTTATATCAGACTGCATCTCATCTCCAATAGGGGGAGCTCTCATTGATTCAGTATTATTAAAAAATGCGGCATGTTGATTGGAGTTGGATCAACTTGAATCTGTTAAATTTGCGCTTCCTGATAATGTCTGGTGCCTCTGAAGCTTTCTCAACCTCGTCTTCGCCCGATGTGTAGCTTTGGCATTGCCGGCTAGGACATCCTTTTGATTCTGTGTTAAAAAACTTGTTCCTTATTTATCTTTTAGCAAGTCAGTGTTATTAAAAAATGCAGGCATGTTGATTGGAGTTGGATCAACTTGAATCTGTTAAATTTGTGCTTCCTGATGATGTCTGGTGCCTCTGAAGCTTACTCAACCTCGTCTTCACTCGATGTGTGGCTTTGGAATTGCCAGCTAGGACATCCTTCTGATTCTGTGTTAAAAAAAACTTGTTCCTTCTTTATCTTTTAATAAGTTTCAGTGTGAACATTGCCAATATGGCAAATATAGTAGAACTTGTTTTCTTTCTTCAATAAGTAAACGTGCATCTGCATTATTTTCTGTTATACAATCTGATGTTTGGCAATCCCCCTCTGTCTCTCGAACATGTTTTCGTTATTTTGTTTCTTTTATTGATGATTATTCATGCATGATATGGATATATATGATGAAATGTAAATCTGAAGTGTCTGATCATTTTTGTACATTTTACAAATGGGTGGAAACACAATTTGCCTGTAAAATCAAAATTTTGCAAAGTGATAATTGTAGTTGGGGGGGGGAGAGGGGAGGAGGGAATATTTGTCACATTCATTTGTTCAATTCTTACAAGACTTTGGTGTCAAATCCCAACTCTCTTGTCCATCTACACCTCAACAAAATGATGTAGCTGAATGACAAAACCGACACCTACTTGAGGTCGCCCGCTCCATTATCTTTACCATGCATGTCCCGTAGTCATATTGGCCTGAAGCCATCTTAACATCATGTTATCTTATCAACCGCATGCCATATCAGGTGCTTCTAGAGAAGTCTCCGCTTGACCTTATTTCCCTACATAAACCCATCCACAGTCCTCCTTTACATGTTTCTTCCCACTCTCCTGTTCTACCTCTCCTCCCTACAGATATTGTTCCATCTTGCACTACTCCATCTAGCATTGCCAAGCCCACTCTAGTGTATCGACGCAGGTAGACCAGGCCTCCACCTCCAGCAGACGCCACTACCTCATCTGCCTCTGGTCCAGATCCATCCACCACTGCTGAGTCTGAACTTCCTATTGCTATTTGGAAAGGTAAGCGCACTTGTACCTCTCATCCCCTTGACCATTTTGTGTCTTACCATGCTATCTCCCCTGCCCATCACAATTTTCTTACATCTTTGGACAACATTACGATTCCCAAGTAAATTGACACTGCCCTTCGTGATCCCCTCATGGAAGGAAGCCATGGAGGAGGAACTCGCAGCCCTTGAGAAGAATCACACATGGGACATGGTTCCTTTGTCTCAAGGAAAAACTCTATTCGAGAGTTTTCTCTTTAAAACATAATCCGGATAGCTCCATTGTTCGATATAAAGCTCGTCTCGTTGCCAAAGGCTTCACACAAACTTACGGGGTGGACTATCAGGAAACCTTCTTCCCTTGGCCAAGATTACTTCTATTCATATCTTGATTTCCATTGCTGTAACGACTCGTCCCGCTAGCATGAATTGTCCGCTCTGGGCCTCACACACGGCCTACACGACTTTCAATTGGCGAGCCAACCCACTGTTGCTCCCAAAAGGCCTTATGCTAGAAGGAGGAAGACTACCACTTATGTACCAAGGAATTTCCAATGCAACTAGCAATGTGGGACTTTTTGGGGCGAGGTATTACAATCTACCCCCATTAAAGCCAGAGCTGTCCCCGGGTCTGCACACATAACAACCAAGCCCACACCCTCAGGCAGAGAGTTGAACCATTTTTTGATACCATTTGTAACGACCCGTCCTGCTAGCATGATATTGTCCGCTTTGGGCCTCACACACGGCCCGCACGACTTTCAATTGGAGAGCCAATCCACTATTGCTCCCAAATGGCCTCATGCTAGAAGGAGGAAGGCTACCACTTATATACCAAGGAATTTATAATGCAACTAGTAATGTGAGACTTTTTGGAACTGGGTATTACAATTGCCACCATTCATGACTGACCGCTGCATTAGTTAGATGTGAAGAATGCCTTCCTTCATGGTGAGCTCAACGATGAAATTTATATGCTCCCACCACCAGGGTTTGTTAATCAGGGGAGCCGCACTTCGTCTACAAATTTAGAAAAGCTTTCTATGGTCTCAAACAGTCCCCACGGGCGTGGTTTGAGAAGTTAAGCAGTACACTGTTGCCTTATGGTTTCTCCAGATGTCAGAAGGATCACTCAGTTTTTATCTACCGTCTTCACTCTGTGGTCATGATTCTAGTGGTATATGTTGATGACAATGTCCTCACTGGTAATGACACTATTTGTAGTGCACATTTGATATTAAAGATCTGTGGCCATTGCGTTACTTTTTGGGTATTGAAGTCACTCGTTCTTCTCGATGACTCGCTTTATCTCAGTGCAAGTATGCTCTTGATCTCTTTCAGACTGATGGATACTCTGGGTGCAAACCTGCTGACACTCCATTAGATGTCAACACGAAGCTCTCCGCATCAGATGTGACTCCTCTTGATACTCCTTCATTCTATCAGAAGTTGGTGGGGAAATTGATTTATCTCACTATCACACGACGAGATCTCTCATGTGCAGTTGGTGTGATTAGTCAGTTCATGCACGAACCACGGGATATCCATCTTCATGCTGTCTGCCGCATCCTTCGCTATCTTAAAGCTCATCCAGGCAGGATTTTGTTCTTCACACGACAATCTTCACTCTCCGTTTGTGGATATTCAGATGCTGATTGGGCATGATCTCCTGATGATCGCCGCTCAACAACTGGTTATTGTATCTTTTTGGGTTCTCATTTAGTCGGTTGGTGTAGTAAGAAACAGTCTGTTGTTGCTTGCTGCAGTGCTGAAACTGAGTATCATGCGATGGCCAATACTACGGCTGAGCTTCTTTGGGTCCATCATTTTCTTATAGAGTTGGGTTTTGCTCCGGGTGAACCACTCATTATGTTCTGTGACAATCAGGCGGCTATCAACATCGCCTCCAATCCAGTCTTTCATGAGCGGATCAAGCACATTGAGGTTGATTGTCACTTCATTCAACAACATATTTCTGAAGGCTGACTTGTCATTCCACACGTGCAATCTAACGATCAATTGGCAGATATCTTGACCAAGTCTGTTCCTCGTCATCAACTTACTTCGGTTATTGACAAGCTGGGTTTGTTAGACATCTTCGAGCCAGCTTGAGGGAGAGTGTTTTAGGACCCAATGGGACCCAAATTGACTCAACTATGCCTGTTTTGGCAAGTCAACTGTATAGGTGTTTGAGTGTAGATAAGAATGACTGATTGTATTTTTTTTTTTTTAAGCCACCTTAATTGGCTCACTTTCTCTTATATATACTTGTATCCTCTAAGAGGAAAAACACACCAAGATAATATACACAGAGAAGAATTCTTCTTCGCTTTCTCTTCTTCTTTTTCTTATTTCTATATTATAATTTTACACAGGGTTCTCTTGTATTTCTTTGAGGAATGATGCTATGGAGGATGTTTTGTATTTGTTCCTTTTTGGGGATGATGGTGTTTCAGGGTTACTGTTTTGCTCCTTGTTCCCTGGTTGGTTGGTACAACTCTCTTGTATCAGGATGTTTGTATTTTTCTTTTTGTAGTAATTTATTTTCCTGCTCATTGTGATTGCTATAAAAAAGAACTATGGTCAAACTAATATTCGGATCTTTCACCTACCAAAGGGCGCAACGCAGGGATTAAGTGGTCTGGATGCAGGTCATGTCTGGTTTATATCTGCATCTGGATATCATTGACCTTTATCTGCACTCACATCTACATCAGATGTTAGATCTGTGATCTTCATCCGCATATGCAACAAAGATAGGACATGCACGCCCAATTAAGACCCAGTGATGTAAGTGGCTTGGGTGTGGGTTGGATCTGGGGCATTATCTGCACTTGCTTCTACATATTATTTGAGGACCTTGATCTGCACCAGCATCTGCATCGTATGTTAGATGTGTGATCTACATACATGTTTGCATGTTTGCAACAGAGAGAACATGCACAGCCGTGCCCGAGATTTAGGGAGATATGACCATAGTTTTACTGCATTCAATTGAAAAAGCATTTCTACCATTTTTAAGACATTCGAGTACAAAACATGATCTTTACCTTATTCAGTATCAAGGCTCCTGATGATGTTTTTTTGTTTTGATCAGCACTAAAGGTATGGACTCTCAATTGTGGGAGCACAATAATGAAAGTTTTTTTGGGCTCCAACCACAGCAGTTGGATATGAAATCTCCAGATGCTGAATCTCTAGAAACCTCGACAGATAACCTATCACATAAGCAACCTTTTGTGATTGGTAATAATATTTTCATTACTTCTGTTTGGCATGTTTTCACGATTAAATATTTATGCAAAAGGAATAAAACCTTCTCTCTTTGTTATAATGATGGCATTTTACTTCTTGTAAGGACAGGTTGACTGTTAAAACCCTGGTTGCATGGAAAATGGACACTTATGATTCATTTTATTTGTTTGCAATCCATTCTTGTCAGGAAATATTTAGGAACCTGCAAGTTTAAATGGAAATTTGTGGTGTTATCATTTACTTCTTTTTGAAATTAATAATCATGAAGTAATGGAGCTTGTTTTGCATTTTTACCAATCTACGGTGGTGAGAAACTTGTTGCAACTAATCATTCTATGTTTCTGTACTCCCTAATTAACTACTTTGACAAATTTAAGGTGTTGCTGGTGGTACTGCATCTGGGAAAACTACTGTTTGCGATATGATTATTGCCCAGCTCCGAGATCAACGTGTTTCTCTTGTCAATCAAGTATGTTTTTCTTGCATCCTATATTACTTGTTGAAATAAGCATCAGCCTTCTAAATCCACTTGTTTCAAACATAACTTTACTAGTCATAGCCGAAGTAGATAGATGGGATAACTTTACTTGTCAATCAACATGTTCTTGGTTCTTGATGCTATATTTGTATCCCTTTTTCTCTATAAATATAAATGATAGGGTCTCTCCTTGATTAATGAAGACACACCATATTCTTTGTGTCTTATTCAACATGGCATCTGCCAGAACACGATCATAGTGATCCTCCAGTGACTACGTCTCTTCTTCTCTCCCTCTGCCGGAGGATACTACGTCTCTGGTGCTTTTTTTCTATTAATATATGAACCATTTCAAAAAAAAAATATCAGACAAAGGATCCACTTGGATTATTCTTCAAAGCAAAGACCCATTCGCAGCCAACGGGAGTCTTCCCTAGAGGCTGAATGATCTCGAAAGTGTGGTTTTCTGGATTGGAACAAAGGGTGCAAAAGGATCGGTGGTAACCTAGATCTGGGGAAGGCAAAGTAGCAAATCCATCTTACAGATGGAAAGCTCCGCATCAGACAGGCCTTCCAAAAACAGTAGCGAAATAGGAGGGTCCTGCCAGTAGAAACTGCTCTTGTGGCTGGATTGGAGGACAGAAAGTCCAGGTAAAGGAGGATCGACGACAGGACTTGCACAGATCCTTCAGCCTGTTGAAAAATTGAAACTACCCCCAAACAACGAGAGGGAGAACAAAGGAGAAGATCCGCTACAGACGTCCTCAGAGATCAGTGTCGAAGATGACACTGGATTCCAACGAGGAACAGTAAAATGAAAAAAAAAACTTCTAAAGCATCCAGAAAATCGTTCTGGCTGATATCATGTAGAGAAAGAGAAATTGTGGAGAAGAATTATCTCTCTCTATTGTATTGAATCGCGTTTCTAAACTGTAGAGATTACATGTAAAAATAATACAAAGGGAGCCATTCACAGTGGCAAAAAAAGAAAAGAATAAACGAATGATCAATTATAATAAATTAGACAATTAACTAAGTTGACTTTTCAAAATAAAGTGATTCTGGACACTGTCCAAAAATGGGTCCCAATGGTAATTGTGTCCTGAAGTGGGTCCCACAACAGATCCGTCTGTGACTAAATTTTGGATGACTGGAAAATGGCAGAGAAGTGTCTCCCAACTGCTTCCTTGATTCCTTCTTTGTCCACCACCCTCTCTTCTGCCATTAGCGACTTTATGGAAAAAAATTAGTATTCTTGTCTTCCTCCTTTAACCATAAAACTCTAGGTTTCTGTCGCCACTCGATTTCTTCCCAATGGAGACAATCCCAAAGAAGAGCCTTACAACTCTTTCTAGGAGCCAATTCCTTTCCTATAAATCCCTTTCCTCCTCCAACTTATTCCATCCTTCAAGTTCCCTTAGTGCAACCCTTCTTCTCTCGACAACGGGGTCCCCATTAGATTTAACCCATTCTTTGATCTTTGATTTCAGCAGAATGAGTTTCCTTGATAGTACAAAACCCACCCATCCTTGAATTGAGAATCCCTCCCACCACTCCTTAATCCGGTCCATGAACTTGGGGTCTTCCAGCCAACCAATGCTGAATCGAAAAGGCTTTGGGCCCCAGTTTGTCTCATCTGTAACTAAAAGCCACTGGGCAATGATTTGAGATTGGGCTGAACAATTTGATCTGGCTTCCATTTAAGAAGTGAGTGTCCCACTCTGGTGAGATAAGGAATCTATCCACCTACTCATTGCTGATCTCGATTGGCTGTTAGATCAAATGAACTGCCCACCGATGACGAGTAGTCAATTAAGTTATTTCTCTTGTTAAAGTCGGAGAAATCCTCCATTGCCTTTGTGTATCCCCTTCTTCCTTTCCTTTCCGATGGATATCTCACTACTTTGATGTCGTCACCCTTGCACCAAAGGTTAGAACTCCAAGCTTTGATATCTTCCAACTCCAACCAGAAGTTGCCTCTGTCACCATCCAAATTTGGCCTGTAGATGTTGGTCAGACACATTTCCATGCCCTCATTCAGCAGCTGTCCTTTCACTGAAATTGATCTTGAGTCCTTTCTTATTGTTGAGACTTGAGACCATCAAGAAGGACGAATTCCAAAGAGTTATCAAATCCCCTGTCTGTCCCTCGAAAGGTTTGCTGAAGAAATCACATTCATTTTTGCCCCAAATATCTTGTTTAAGAGTAGGATAGCTCCTCCTTTTTTGATTCTTGGATGAACAAAATGCTAATCTTGTGCTTTCTGATGAAGCTCCCTATAGCTCCCCTTTTCTCCCGGAGTTTGAGACCCTTGACGTTCCATGTGAGGATCCTCATTGGCAACCGTGTTGAACCCCGTTTCTGTTGGCTTTGCAAAGCCTTTAAGAAAAAACTTTTAGAGTATCTTGAAGATGGCAACACTACACAAAATTTATGGAATTCTTTATTGCTGAAATTACAGGAATTCCAATTCACTGATTAGATTGCCATACAATGGGCTACACAACACACCTATTTATAGACTTAAAAAATACACCTCTTCAGAAGGAACACACCTCTTTGTAAAGACACGTCCCTTTGAAAGAACACATCCCTTACAAAGACACATCCCTTTGAATAAAGACTTCTCTTTAAAAAGACATACCCTTTCGAAAGAACACTACTTTTTTGAAATTAAAGGTTGCATTGGTTTGCAACTTCCAACAATTTCTCCTTCCAAGCTATTTTTTCCTGCTGTAATGAATTTTAAAGAATCAATTCCTCCCCATTAGCAAATATGCAGCAATACTCCTTTTGGATACTCTGGAGGAAGCAAAAGAAGCTCTGTCCCTCTCATTATGAAGAGTTCCCTCCAGAAGCTCTGTCCCTCTCATAATGAAGAGTTCCCTTTAAGTTTTATCCAACATATTTGACACTTTTTGTCCCTCACAATTTTGGTATTTTTTTAGAGATAATTAAGCTTAGATGGTAGATGGTGGCAGCCAGATTATTGGCTGCAGTTGCATACATTTTGATGCCTTTCCTATTGTGAGCTTGAGTCTTTACCTTTCCTGTGGAACATTGTGAACAAATCTCATTTAAAGGGACACTTCAAGCTTGTTTAAAGATCGGCAAACATCGTAGTGGATTTTTAGCAAAGTTTGGGGTGGATAGGCAGCTAGGAAGTTTCTTCTTTGGTTGATCTCTATGTAGTTTGTTTTGGGGTGTATCCGTTGTCTTTAGTTTTGTCCTTGGAGATGATTTTTGTTACCGGGTTGACTTCTTTGTAGCCTGTTTTGGGTTGTTTTTCTGTATGATTGGTGGGTATACGCCTTTTATACCTTGTTTTTTGTACTTCCCTTTCTCTATGAATATAATTTTCTTTTGTTGTGACTGTTAAAAAAGGACCCCTTTTGGTTATTCAAAAAAAGGGATCATTTTTCTAGGTTTATATAACATGTTTGGTTGGATGTCATTGGCTTTTCAACCATTAAATGGAAGTACTTACATTTTTCTTTCGGTTGCTATGCTTATGTAGGATTCTTTTTATCGCACTTTGAATGACAAGCAATTGAGGCAAGTTCATGAATATAACTTTGACCATCCTGGTACATACTCAAGGAGACTACAGTATTTGGATTTTCATTATAATAAAATGAATTGTTTGGAATTTATATTTCCATATTTTCTATAGTTTATCTTTCTTTCTAGTGACAATGAGATAAGATTGGACTATTTTTTGCATGTGGGTAAAATGTACTACAAGGAAACTACATAAGATTGTTGATCAAGTTGATTCTTATATAAGCATTTCAACTAGTCTAAGAAAGTTTGTAATTCTTTTTTGAAAATGTAACAAATAATTACTATGGGAATTTAGAATAAGCAGATTCATCTGTAATATACCCAATGGGTTAACACCACAACAAGTGTGATCGTTTTCCCTGATTAACAAATTGGTTATCTTGTAGAATTTTAATAATGAGAAAAGGGAAAAATAAAAAGAAGAGGAGAAGATGTAGAGAAGAATATCTCTATATTGTATTGATTTATGTTCCTCTTAGAGGATACATGAATAAATAGGAAAAAGAGAGCCAATTTAGGTGGCAAAAAGGAAATACAATAAAGGGATGTTTATCTACAAATTAAACCATACAACTATACAATTGACTTTCCAAAATAAGATTAGTTGTGTCAATTATCCTCTATTGGGTCCCACAACACATCTTTCAAATAAATAAATAAAAGGAATGTTTGAACAATTACTTATTTATTTTTTCAAACAAACTTAACAGAATATATTGTATTAATGAAAGAGATAGAAGAATACAATGTTAATAAGCTTTGTGTAAGAGATGTATGCTGGAGAAAAGCAAAAACAAAAATAAAAAAAACAACTAGAGTAAGACAAAACACAAATGAAAATGAACAACCCTTACCCTAGTAACGCAGGACAAAAGTGAATGTGTGAATGTGCCTTAAAATGAGGTTGTGTCATTCAAAACCTTAGATCTAAGAATGTAATGAAGGAAAATAAGAATTGTGAGTGATAACTACTGCTATATGCTCACAATATGCAATTAAAACCCTGACTTAAGAAGTTAGCACTCTGTAGTCAATGATTAAAACAAGATCCTAGGCAAATAATATTACAAAATCAAAAGAACTCAAGATCCATGTCATGCAAAAATATTAGAGCCTCCAAATATCGTGAGATCAAATTCAAGTTGTCCTAAAATTCATCAAACAAGTGAAAAAGTACAGTTTCGTAATGGATGATCGAGTCCTATTTGAATCCAAACCCCAAAAACAGGGTGGAATACCAAAACATAAGGCAAACAGTCATCCCCTTGACGGTTATGATCTCCGATGGGGCTCTTTTGAGCTCTCTCCTTTTTGATACTGTTGAAAGTGTCAATTACTGTTTCTGTGAGCGCTGTTACTATGGAGAAGCTTATGTAAGGTTCATAGGTTTGATGAAATGCCTATGGGTGTTGAATGGAGGAATAGTATTTTCGTCTGTTTAGAGGAGGGGGAGTCATGTGGAATTAGATCCCAACATTAGTGGTTTGATCAGTTTGGGAAGTTAGGAATACAAGAATATTTGAAGGAAAAGTGGGAGATGGGGGAAGTGGTTGAGGAGGCTAAGTGGAGATTAGCGGGATGACTGGTTCTTTGCAAAGAGTTTGAGAATTACTTTATTTTAGATTTGTACTCTTATTAGGATGGGATAAGGGTAGTGTAAAAGACGTTTGGTCTAGACCTTCAGTAGGTTATAAGTTTATTGTGCATGGTGCTGCTAGAGGTAACCTTGTTCAATCGTCATTTGGGGGTGTGGTGTACTATGATAGGAACGTCATTTTAGTTTTCTCAGAGTTGGTGGTGTTGAAGGAATCTAATGAGTCGGATTTGCTAGGAATGCTAGGATTTAGGGGGGGACCTAGAGTTATTGACGCAGAACAAAATAAAGGGGTACCCTTAATGCCTAAATGCAACTAAGATGTAATTAGAAACCAATGTAAAGCAAAATATGAGGCTGAAATTAAAATTAAAATTAATAATGACAGTTAAAATAATAAAATCTACCACAAATAATCAAGAAATTTAAGGAATTCAATGTAAGTAATTATATCACAATCCAAATCATGTTATAGCTCAAAATAGAAGACTCTCAAGACAAAGAGGATTGTCAGATCTCACAAACATATAGATTCCACATCAAATAAGGCTAAGTTTGGTTGTTTGGTCTCAAATTTATGATGAAATCTGGATATGACTGTAATACCCCCACCTACCTCAAATGTCACGCCCTGCCTTCCAACACCTAAATGGGCGTGATCTGACTGTACAAATTTAAATCACCTGTTGCCCTAAACGGGTCTTACATCCAAAATCTGTGGCTAAATTCAAACAAACATAATTACATTCACAAGCCACCAAAATTCCTCAAGTCCACAACCTGCTTGAAGACATAACATCTTATTTAAGCTTCCAAATAACTTAAAGGATAAATATCACTCACATAAGGATTTCTAAATGCATCACTTACTCACATTCCCATAACAATCAAATTAAAGCGTTCTCAAATTTAATCCATACTTGAATTTATTATCCAAGTTTCCACAAATTAAAAATAAATGAATAAACAACTTTCTCAAGGTCTCAAATCAAATAAACAACCAACTTATAATCCAAATATTAATTCTACAATAAACTAAGAGTTTCTAAGAATTTTTCATCGACTCCTCGCCTTCTAAACTCAGTTGTGATTATCTTTCAGACCTAAGTCCAAGGGATTACCTGCAATGTAAGGAATGAGCTACATGCCCAGCGAAGAAAACAATAACACAAACATAGCATATGATATCCCTACTTCCTCAATGATATTTCAAATAAGCAAGAATAACAATTTATTTCATGCTCATGCCTTTGCAAAAAATGTAATGTTCAATGCCAAATGCCATATTCCAACCCATTATTACATCTACTGATATTTGGTGGCCTTCCCGACGAATCGAGGATAACACAACATCGCCTTAATGGCCTTCCCACATAGAGTGAGGATAACACAACATCGCCTTAATGGCCTTCCCACATAAGTGAGGATAACACAACCTAGACCAAATAACAGCCCTCATGACTTGTCACGGATATCACACCTCTTCTACCATAATGGTCTTCCCACTTAAAGTGAGGTTAACAACACTACCACCGTCGTGGTTTTCGTGACAATCATGGATCGCACCCTCATACCTAATGCTTATGAATATGAGAATGCCATGCTCAATGCTAATAAACATGCTCAATTATCATATTGTGCTTACAGAATCATAAATCTCAGTCTAAACAATTTATAACATCATAGCGAACATCAGTTTGCCATAGCATACATTAAACATAGCAATAGTCTAAGCATCATAATAATTTGAATTACATAAATCAACATTCAAACACGTACAATCAAGATTGAAATTCAATAATCATATACAAATAATCATCAATCTATGAATATAAATCGTTGGATCTTTCAATAACATTAATGGTTAGATTCCACAATCCGGGCAGACTGAGTCTCCTCACGCCAATAAAATATTTAGCCAAAATCTCCCTTACATTACTGTGAGTGAATACCGGATTTCTACAATTATTAATATACACCCAGTCTATTCTAGATCCAATAACTATATTCATAACATGCAACACAACGCAATATTTTCATGGCACAATCAAAATAAAAGATTATATGAATACATGGTATGTAGTGAATTGTTTCCCTCACCTAGAATCGCATGAAATGTATGGTGCTAGCAAGGAATCGAAAGCTTTATACACAAGTCTTTACTCCAAAGTTGCTGCAAATTAATTTAAATGTTCTAAGCCATTAAAAACTGATGTTTGTTAATCTAAGTTTCTTTTGTTTACAAAGTGGAGGATTATATCCTACTGCCCCATCTAAGGTAAATCTAGGGTCAAAGGCTTAGAGTGAAGGTCTTGAGTCTATACCATGCCTAATCTCACTTAATGCTCCTAAGACGATAAAACCTTATTCATAAAAACGATGGGTTCTCCTTTAAATTACTAATAATTTTAATCAAATCCTATAAGCAAATAGACAGTTGGAGTCATAACTTTTAAAAATATACTAAATACTTTAACTAAATAAAACCATAACGATTACAAGGGTAGTAATACCGTTGAAGCGAAGACCATATATGTTTTGAAACAAAGGTCATTGCTAAAGTCTAAAAATACATTTCTTTAACCCTTATAAAAATATATAATGATAATGATGCCGTTGAGAAAGACAGAGAGATAATAAGTTCAGGTTGTAGTTTAGTAGATTTATCATACATATATATGTGTACACATACTGTCGGTTTTATACTTATGACTCAAAACAAAAATAGGGGTTAGACATATAAGAGGTAGTCATAAATCTGGCCCATGTAACAGTCAAAAGACTGAACTGGGTTTGCTGGCCCATTTCAGAAGAGTTATGAACTTTATGCAGGCATAGATTGCAAGCAGTTTCTGGGTCACTGCAGGCAAAGGGTTTCCAACGGTCTAAGAGCTTAACCAGATCTGATTGCAGGACTATTCTGCTATTTCCAGGTCCAGAACATGCTGGTTTTAAACTGAAAACAGAGACTTAGAAGCAGCCACTGAGTTGGCTCAACCCGGAAATATATATATCCATACATATCTATATATACTTAATAATAACTGTGACCATATACTGCAAATATTATATAAAAGAATATGTAAAACTGATTGAAGATGGGAGAAATCTGGGTATTTATTTAATTCACAGGTTTCCAACTTGCTTACTTAATTTAAACAAATAAGAGGAAATTTTGGGAGGAGAAGGCATGGCCAACATATAAATCGAACAAGGTGGCTGACTGGTTTGGGTGAAAACCAGAGAGGGTAGGGGCAGATTCTACAGAGGTTGAAATCAGACCATACTTATAGTTATTTAGGGAAAAACTGGGTAGGCACTGTTCACGGATGAGGGATTGGGGACTGATCTGAGTCACTCCTTAAATCAGTCCTATAACCGCGCACTTGTTAAGGCCGAGATAAATAAATTTAGCAAGGTGGCTGGCAGCAAGGGAACTAAGATCAGTCCCGATTGCTTATAGTTTTCGGCTGGTTGACTGGTTTGATATTTACGAAGGGAGAAGAGGAAGAAGAAACGCAAGGGAAAGAAGAACATAGAGGAAATTAGAGGGATATACCTGTTACTTGCTGTAACTGGGAGCAAAGAAGACAGAGGGCCAGTCACACGGTGGTCCTGAGCTCTGCTATTCGAACCGGATCTTGGTCTTCAAAGAGGTAGGGAGAACACGAACTCAAGAAAGAGAGAGATACCGATGAAGATCAAAGGTAGGAGGAGAATCCGGCAGCCATTGCATGAATTTGTAGTGAATCGAGTCGGCTTGTTTCTTCGGAGTAGGATTCGGATTCGAGGAGTTAAAAACGGAAGGTACTCCATGGAGAGAGAGGATTCCTTTCCGTTTTGGAGAGGTAAAAGGGATTTGGGGTAAGGAAGGAAGGAAAAGAAGGAAGAAGTAATTGCATTAGGGAAGGAAAGTCTTGCTGTTCTTTCCCTTCGAAGGTTTAGGGATTTGGGGAAATAAGGGGAAATCAACGGAAAGGAGGTGTGGGTTTTAAGGACCCACGCGACTTACCCAACTCGGGTTTTTAGGGTCGGGTTTCCCCTTTTAATTAATTTGTCAATCACTTATTAAATTTAGTTAATTAAAGTTGGAATAAAATACTTGCAATTGAAATTCTAACTTAGGGAAATTTAAAAGTCTAAGTTGATAATTTATTTTCCATTCCCTTAATTTAATTCGAAGGGGATAAATTTGTAAATTCTTATTGAGGAGAAAATGTGTGATACCAAGGTCTATTATTCAATCCCTAAATTAAATTGTGTTTTCTCCAAATAAATTATCAATTTAAACTACGATAATTTTCTAAATCAATTTTACCCATCACATCTGACCCGTTACCCCGGGTCGGGTCATTACATCAAAAGAAAGTCCCACATCGGTAGTGAGGTGGGTGGGTTGGGTGTTAATATGAGGGAGCCCCCCCCATGTGTGAGGCCTTTTGGGCCTGGCCATGTGGGCCAGGGCCCAAAGCAAAAACCGTGAGGGCATGGTGGGCCCAAAGCAGACAATATCACATTGGAAAGTTGGGGTAGGATCGTTACAAGTGGTATCAGAGCACACTCGGACTGTGTGGGCCCTCTACCTCTGTGATGTGACAGAGCCGGGGACGGCTCTGGTTTTAAGGGGGGTAGATTGTAATACCCCCACCCACCTCAAAAGAAAGTCCCACATCGGTAGTGAGGTGGGTGGGTTGGGTGTTAATATGAGGGAAGCCCCCCTCTCCCATGTGTGAGGCCTTTTGGGCCTGGCCATGTGGGCCAGGGCCCAAAGCAAAACCGTGAGGGCATGGTGGGCCCAAAGCGGACAATATCATATTGGGAAGTTGGGGTAGGGTCGTTACAATGACATTGTTAGGAAGGGTTAATGGGGTTAAGAAAGGGCTGGATTTATGGGACAACAATAAGAAAAAGGGAAGGACAGGTAGGAAAGACTAAGATAAGGACTGTATGAAGGTTTAGGACAGGTAGTAAGGACTGTGTGAGGCTTGGGAAGGATGGGCTGCAGTAGGAAAGACTATAGGAGAGGGTGGAGAGGTTAAGGTAAGGTCTGGAAACACAGGACAGGTGTATTGGAGGGTTAAAAGGGCTAAGGAAAGCAGGGCAGTTGTGGTGTAGGGACTGTATGGGTTTTTTGGTGGCAGATCTGGGTTCAAAAAGGGTTATGGTGATTGTAGAGGCTGTAGAAAGAGGGAAAGAAGGCTGCAGTACAGTGTTTGGGGCTGGGCGAAAATCCAGATGGGGTTAGGCTGGGAAAACGAGAACAATAGATGGGAGTTTTGGGTCTAAATCAGTTCTGGGGAGGTTTAAAGTCCTTGGGACAGCAGTTTGATGGCTGTATGGTGAGAGATTGGTTTGGGAAAGGGGTCCAAAAGGCTTGGGGTTACAGCTGGAAGGTTATATGGGAAGGGCGAAAGTTTAGAGGGGAGTTGGGAAGGGACAGAAACAAAATCTGGAGAGGGAATAGGCAACGGCAGCAACTGGGGGTGTGGAAGGGGCTCGCGGTAAGAACAAAAAAGAAAAATAAAGAGAGAAGAAGAAGAAGGAAGAAGAGAAGAGAGAAGAGAAGAGAAGATGAAGATCGTACCAAGGAAGGAACGAGGGCTTCTCTCCGAGATCAGGGATTTGCGAAATCTCCAAAAAAAATTATTTCATCACCGTATGTAAATAAGTTACAAGTGAGTGGCTTTTATAAGCTTCTACATTACTTAAATAAACTAAAAGCAACAAGGACTAAACTACCCTTACTAAAACACAAAATAGCAACGGAAAAAAAAATAGAAAGAAACGAAAAGAAAACTCATGGCATGGCAATGGATGTGCTGCATCAGTTATAGCCAGACATGGTTGTGGTAGCTTGGTGTTTGAGGGAGATTCTGTTAATGCTAATTACTTGAGCTAGTGGTAGGAAGAGAACTCTTTGGAGGTTGGTCCATGTTAATATTAGTCTACAAATATTTGGAAGCAACCTCTTTGGAGGTTTGTTCATTTCTACACTAAGGTTTGCAGGTGTGCTATTTCATATCTTTGAGCTTGTGATTCCAAGTCTTCAATAGCAAAATTGCATGTTATTTTGTTTCAATCACCCTTTGTACTTGTTTGCCTGAGATTTGGTGGGTTTTCACATCTTCTTGTTTCTGTCTGGTGATAAGAAAATTAGTTATGATTGAATCATAGAGGTAATGAATGAGGATGGAAGGGTACTCATTCTCCATTCCTATTTGTTATGTGCTGGTGCTACTGATGCAAATTCCTAGAATGGACCCTTTGGAGCATATCCTATCCTTGGCTATGATTTTGTCTTTTTTTTTTTCCCTTAGAGTAACAACTGACAGTCATGTGATTTTTGTTTTGTTTTACTGCTTTTCCGATTGTGCAGTTTGGAGGATTTGGAGGATAAGATCTTTTTTTGGATCCTAAAACTCTCTTGCTAGGTTGTGCCAATGGATCTTGGGATTGACCACCCCTATCAACTTCACCATCACTTTTAGCACTAGCATCAAAACTAGGATTTGTAGAATAGAAAGTACAAAGTTGTCTTGTTATGAGATGAATGAATGAATAATTTGTAAAAATCAAATTTAATCCTTTGTACTTTATATACAATTTTTCACATTACAAAAAGCTTTTGTACTTTCTTAGTGTCCCTTGACATTATTTTGTTTTCATATGGTTGCTTCCGCAGATGCCTTCGATTCAGAGCTATTGCTCTCTTTCATGGAAAAACTGAAACAATGGCAAGCAGTCGGCATTCCAAACTATGATTTCAAGACTCACAAAAGCTATATGTCGGCAAGCCAGGTACTAATTTGTATTTGTTAGAAGGGTATCCACATTACTCATATAAGGGCTTCCACATCTTAGGAGATTGTATACCTTTTGGTTTAGTTTTGATGGGATATTTTCTCTATTCACTTCTCTTGTTGTATATATTTTATATGATGAAATCTGAACCCATCTTCTGGAGCCTTGATGGATAATGCCTATTTACCCGATGAAGATCGTAAAAGTCAGAACAGGGGCTTGTCATCAATTTTTGGGCCTAAAACTAGGGTACAAACTGTTGGGTTCCACCATGTAGTGAAATCACATGCCCATTAGGACTATTTCATAGTTCCATCATAGTAGGTTGTTTCAACAATATTTTCATTTCTCGTTTCCTTTTTCAACAAAGAAAAGATTAGGAAAAAAGAAGGAAAAAGAAAAGAGAGGAGAATGAGAAATATTTGTTCCCATCTGTTCTCCTATGGGCTGCTTAAATGTATTCTTTTTCCACGTAATTTATCCTGTTATTCTAGAAAATGAGATCTCTATTTTAGTGCATTTTTTTGTGTACTTGTCATTTTCCATCAGTCGTCCATTCATCCATTTATGGATTATCCAATGGGGCGCATCACATGGGACCACCATTCATGATCTAGCCCGTGTGGATGGTCTAGATTTGTAGCATAAACATCCATGCATGAGGAACTTTTTTATTAATTGTTCAAAAGATTTTGGATACCTTAGTGAAGAATTAGAAATCAGGAACTACATATATACACTGGCCTTGGGGAAGTGCCACAATTGCACAACCGTATTGATGATGATCTTGAAAGTGCTTGATTGATATTTTAAATGTAATATTAGCATTAAAATAGTCATTCAAAATATGGCAAGATTTTTTTTCCTTGAAATCAAGATCTGCATTTGATTGGAACAAATCTAGAGTTGTGTAGTGCTATTATGCA
This sequence comes from Chimonanthus praecox, assembly GCA_022113865.1. Classification (NCBI taxonomy): domain Eukaryota; kingdom Viridiplantae; phylum Streptophyta; class Magnoliopsida; order Laurales; family Calycanthaceae; genus Chimonanthus; species Chimonanthus praecox. Next base: position 55,476,442 of record CM039087.1, on the reverse strand, counting down.
ATTGGATCAAACCTAATCCAATGTATTTGTTTATGCCATTGGATCAAACCTAATCCAATACATTTGTGTTGTCTTATTAAATATTTCTATATTTTTATTTGTTTCTGCTAATGATTTGATTCTGGCTAATATATATATGTAGGTTAACCCTTCAGATGTCATAATTTTAGAAGGAATACTTGTTCTTCATGATCCTCGTGTCCGTGATCTCATGAACATGAAGATCTTTGTTGATACAGGTTCTTGTTACCCTAACTTTGAGTTCAATAAAATTTTAAATGTATTTAGTTCCTATAGTTCAGTGAATTTTAAGGAACATTGTACTAGAAATTTTTGAGTAAACACTACTTGTTTTTTTGTCTGTAGATTCCTGTTTCAATGGATGAACTAGCTTCTACCTTGTTTCCCATTTAGGAATCTGGGGAGCTAAGATTTGTGCATCACTAGCATAGCTTTTGAATATCGTATAGTTTTATTTAGTCAAATGGATTTGACTTCATCTTTCAAAAAAGGTCCAATGTGTACGATGGAAAAGGCTTGGGATCTAGGCACTTTTAGGGGATTCACTAGAGCAAAGGGAGGTCTAGTGATCACACACTTGCAATTCGCAATGACACATTATGTTTTTAAATGCTACTAGGGAGGAGCTGATGGGTTTCAAAGCCATACTTGGATGTCTTGAGATGGTGTTAGGACTTAGGGTCAACAAGAGTAAACATACATTGATTGGGGTGGAGGTGGAGGAGAATGTACTAAAATTCCTTGCATCAGATCTAGGATGTGGAGTTGGGAGATTGCCCCTTATATATTTGGGTCTGCTGACAAGGGAAAATACGAGATCTAGAAAAGTTTGGGCACCTGTGGTGAAGGTGAAGAGAGTTTGGCTAGTTGGATGAAGAGTTACTTATCCCTCGGAGGGAGGCTGGAAAGACTTTCCTTTTATATTACATGTAATTATTTTATGTACCAAAATGAATTGCGTGTAAGTTGGAAAGACTCCCCAGGGATTTTCTATGGAGTGATGGGGGGAATTTTCTATCGTAAATTTGAGAGTTGACCTTTTTATTTTGCCTTTTTTCCCTTTTTTGCTACAGAAACTTTGTATTTAAGAGATTGTCCTATTCGTTGTAAATACACAATTGAAAATACAAAATTCTTCATTTTATTCTCAAAATTCTTTCTTTCCTTACGTTGCAAACATGATTAGATCATTGATTTGGTTATTGGTGGCTCCGCCAAGGATTAGCATTTGTATGCTGTGCTTTAAGGGATAAATTTTGACTGGAGTTGGCCTTAATCAGAGAAGCTTGCTATGTTAGGATAATGATTTGTTGTGCCTTTTATGTGGTCAATTAGAGGACATTGATCATTTGTGCGGTGGGTGTGTGGTGGTGTCTGAAATTTGGTCTAGATTTGTTGAGATGACGGGTCTCTCATGGGTCTTTGTCTCTAGTTGGAATCTTTAAGAGTTGGAAAGCATTTCAGCAGCAGAAGGAAAGTAGCTTGGGATACAATCCCAGCTACAATTTTGTGGTCTAGTGAGGTGCAATAATTTTTTGAGTGCACTAAATGGAGGTTGTGTCCTTGGCTTTCTATAAGAAAGGAGTTTAGAGGGGTTTCAGTGTCTGATTTCTATAGGTCTTGGGATGGTTGTATATGCTTTAGGAAGGAGATGAGGATTATACTTTAGTCCCCTTCCTCCAAGGGCTGTTTCAAATTTAACGTTGATGGGGCAGTGGGGGAAGCCAGGCCTAGCAAGGACATGAGTGGTGCATAATGGGAAAGGTGAGATTTTTTTTTTCTTTGTTTTTCTCAAAGTCTGTAGGTATTTAGTGTAACGACCCGACCCTTAAAACAAACTTTCTATATCTCATGCACACATCTTCCCATTTTAGGATGTATCGTATGAGTCTACGATTTTGAAGCTTGAATCGCACAATTTGCGATTCCAGCCTAGAATCGTGCGATTACCTTCACTTTTGCAAGTTTACCTACGGTTCATATTGCTTTACCTGACGATTCGAGTTGACTCGTACGATTCGACTCACGAATCATTCGAGTTTGACAACATTGTCGAGGAGTACCCGAAGGCACTCTAGGACCCCAAGGTGAGGGGCCTATGCACATTTTGGTTGGTTTGAATGACTAATTTCATACAATTGGTAGAATTTCGGTGATTGTGATGAGTACGGAAGGATGATAAAAAATTGCATGTAAACTATGCTTAGATGATGCATTGTAGTGTAAGCACATTGGATATATTCTCATGCTTGAGTGTTGTACTGTATAGTGTGTTGTAGAATGGTTATGAAGTACGGTTGATTTGATCCACCATGTGGGTACGTAGGTAGTTGAGAGCACTGTGCTTCAGTCCGATCAAATTGTATGAATTGCTAATCATGTTTAGATGTAGAAAATTATATATGCAGTGTAGAACGTATAAATGGGTGAACTTGGGAATGATCATGCCTATGGGTGAAGTAAGTAGGGTTACGACGGCGAATGTGGAGTGTGGTGGAATGTGTGGGATTGATGCTTGATATGGGTATGGAAGAAGGGACAATACCAAGCGTAGAAGAGCACATGAGTTTGTGCCGCGCTATGGTATGGAGATGATAAACCAAGCGTAAGAAGAGCACATGAGTTTGTGCCACGCTATGGTATGGAGATAATAAACCAAGGGTAGATGAGAACATGAGTTTGTGCCGCGCTATGGTATGGAGATGATAAACCAAGTGTAGAAGAGCACATGAGTTTGTGCCGCGCTATGGTATGGAGATGATAAAACATGCGTAGAAGAGCACATGAGTTTGTGTCGTGCTATGGTATAGAGATGATGAACCAAGCGTAGAAGAGCACGAGTTTGTGCCGCACTATGGTACGGTGATGAGGAGATGCTAAACCATAGAGCTGACATGGTTGGGCAATCAAACCCATAGTCGGGTACTAGAGCCATAATTAGGTAATTGGACCCACAATAGGATATTGGACTCATAGTAGGGTATTGGACTCATGGGTTGGTTGGAACCATGGTTGGACATGTGGATTTACGTAGTGGTGTGTTGTGTATCTGTAACACCCCGCCCTTTTCACTCTAATTATCAGAGTTTATTTTTTATTTTTAAATATAATAATCAACCAAGTGATCGGGGCGGAGTGTCACGACGCGAGTTCAGTTCGGACTTCTAAAGTCTGACCCTTAACTGGCCAAGCCCATGTGCGTATGGATTAAGTCCATAAGAATCGATCCACACATGGTACAATAAACTTGCGGAATATACTTAGTCTTAATCTAACTGAGGTTTTAATAGATCCTAAGACTAATCCATTTTATAACTTAAGATAGCAAAGTACATGATCATATTCTCCAATATTATTAAATAACCTTAGTTTACCATTCATTCCAAACCATCCAAATAAATCAAACCATAGTAACTAGTTAACTACATTATTACATGCCGACATCAACTAATTACCAAATTACATTGTCCATATAAAAGTCCATAAGTCAATCCATTAAAAATCCACTCAAAGCCCAAGCTTCTAGGCTTGGTTTCCTTCAAGATCCTCGTTCTTTTCCTTTCCTGCATCATCCACTAAGGATAGAGATAGGGCGTTAGATCAACGCGCCCAGTAGGTCTCCGATTAGGGCTACCACACGGTTAGTAACAAAACATGCAAGTAATAGAATATTACATGTTCATCAAAATCACAAAAACAATGCTATGTATGAAATGCACATGTAATTAGTCTCACCCATCACAAACATACATAGCTTTCTCTTGACAGGATTCTCATCGTCAAGGTACCCCACAGTGGTCTTTCGGACGCCCCGACGGAGTGTGACCTCCGGATTCCTCTTGATGGGATTCTCATCATCAAGGTACCCCACAGTGGTCTTTCGGACACCCCGACGGAGTGTGGCCTCTGGTTTCCATAATCACCACCCCATGCCATGCATGAGATGTCCATGATGTCATGCCATTTGAAATTATACATCACCATATAAAACTACTTTGAAACATGATAACTTAGCACATAGCTCATCAAATTACGATAAACATCATATATAAATGTGGTTCAAAAAGGTAGGAAACCTACACAATAATCACTTAGTTTGGCTCTTCTTTTGAACCGTCTCTTGTTTACAACTTGTACGCTGTTCAAGCAAATCCCGTGGCCCTATTTATATAACAGAAAGTCAAGCTTTTAACCATAAGATTTCAACCTAGTCTAAGTCCCAAAAATCCATTATGGGGGTTCGGCCATACCCCATGGCCGAACCTCACCTATTTTCAATTTGTCTCTCTTTCATACAACCATACAATTTAACCAACCTCCAAATAAGCCTTGGTAGGGTTCGGCCATACATTATGGCTGAACCTTACCACTTTGGTTTTGGCCCATTTATTCAATCACATGATCATTTTATCTTTGATCATTTCATCCATAATTTACAATAATGCCACCATACAACTCTTTGCTTAATTTTCCTTAAAATTCAAAGTCCAACACCAAACCACCTTAGTGGGGTTCGGCCATACATATGGCCGAACCTCACCATCTTTATTTGGTCCTTTAAGTCCATCATACATGTATCTCATTTCTTTAATTTTATCAAGTCCGTCAATTGACAATTGGTGGGGTTCGGCCCCACACATGGCCGAACCTCACCCTAGAGATTTTAATCCCAAGTCCCATCCTCTTTCATGTTTAATCTCCTTAGTACTAAGTCCATAATTGAGATATGTAATTTCGAAATCATAAACATATATCATACATTAACATAATCCAATTATCCAACAAAACAGTCCATGGGGTTCGGCACACCCTATGGTTCTCTTGGTGTAATCCTTCCAACATTTGTCCATGTTTTCAATTCATAAATTAACTCATAACAATAATTTGTTTCAGCCAAGCCATAGCTACTCAAAAACAGTAAGCTATCTTCACTTTAAATCCTTTAAAAATCTTCATTACCCAATATCAACTTTATCCCTCAAACACCATTAAAATCACCAAGTTTTCTCATGGGGTTTGGCCATCCAAAGGGGCCGAACCCTATGGTCCATATTTTGTTATTTAAGACAGCATAATACCTAATCTAAACCATTGATGGATCTGGCCACACAATGGCCGGATCACATCCCTTAACCAACTTATTTGACAAGGTTCATAGTGCACTTACTAATACCGCGTCTCCTTCGGTTCTTTGACTCCTTCCTTGATCCTTTACTTCCCTAGCCTCTCCTTCTTTCTTCTTGTTCTTTGGCTGAGACAAACCTTGCTGCAACCTCCTTGGAATACTTCAGCCAGGTGATATGGATTTGAGAGTAAGAGAGAGAGAAAGGAAACTTTGATCTTAAACCTTGGTGCCAAACTTCTTTACTCAATGTGTGCTTTTGTCTTGGTGAAAGAAATCAACTTAGGACTGATTGCAAATCAGTAACCAGCTGCTATTCTTGATCTTGGAATGTAGAAGACGGCAAAGAGAGAGATAGAGAGAGTGAAATGAGAACTCTTTGTTTAATCAAAACCAGCCCAAGTTTAACCTCACATGTAACTCTCATTGCCTTTTACTTCCATAATTTATTCCATGTGGGGGTTTCATCCTTGAGATGAAACCCTCCAACAGTTTCTTGGCTTTTGATTTTCCATCTAAGATGGCAATCCACATATTTCCAACGTGTGTATAATTGAATATGAACTTTGTGTAACCTTCACTTCTTAATATCTTCCTTGGGGGTTTCATCTTTGAGATGAAACTCCAAGGGTACCCAACGGCTTCCCATTTGTTATCTTGCTGTATGCATTGGTGTAACCTCCTTCTTACCTCCTCCTCTCATTAACAATTCAAATGGGGGTTTCATCTTAAGATGAAACTCTTCCCCTTCCTCCAACGTGTAGCCTAACCATTGAATTTGAATATTATAATCTATTATGTAACTCCATAAAACAGCCAGCCCATTCATGCTCCATCTTTGGGATTACATGCATGAAATAATAATCCCTTGTATTCCCTGTGGCCATTGTTGAGCTTAAGTAACAGCCACCTCTCAATATGTAACTCCATGAAACGGCACCCCATTTTATCTCCATCTTTGGAGTTTTCAAGCATGAGGTAAACCCCCATGCAACCAACGTTGATATGTTTGAATTTAAAACATAATTCCTCCCCTTTTGTAACTTCCAAACTGCCATTCATTCATCTCTTTTGTAGAAGTTACATGCATACAATAACATTCCCATGTACTCCAACGTTGTGAATGTTCAACTTGGGTTAAGACCATGTGGCCGTTCATCTCCCATTTGTTTCTCATTAAAGACTTTGTGGGGGTTTCATCTTTGAGATGAAACTCCCCCACCCCCTCTAGCTGCCCTCCAACGTGTGGAGTGGTGTGAGTTTGAAACATCAACTCTTCCACTTCACACACCACTCATTTAAAACTTATTAACTCCTCACTCACTTAAATTTATTTCAATCCACTCACTCACTATAATTATTCTAAATCAGCTCACTTATTTAACTCAACTATATAATTTTATTTCAAACTCCAAACAGCCCCAATTTAATCAATCTTGGACTCACTTAGTGGTCAACAATGTCAAACCCGACCCATTGGATCCAAATTGGCCATTTTGACCCTTTTATCAAATTATGACCCATTTAAAATTCTTGACCCACTTGAGTATACATTACCCATTTATTTAATTTCCAACACATAACCCATAAATTCAACTCAACTAAACTCCATCATTTATTTCAACTTAATCTTCAATTTGAGTTATCTTAAACACTTGTTAACATTCCATTCAATTCATTTAACTCAACTCACCTCCTTTAATTCAACTCACTTCTAAACTCAACTCATCCCTTTAATTTGAGTTAACTAAATACTTATTGGCACTCCCATTTAATTCAGCCTAACCCAATTAATCTTAAGCTCACCCAATGATCACTTATGTCCACAACGGCCCATTTGGTCCCAATTGGGTCCTTTGACCCATTTAATCACTTTGACCCAAATAAATGTACCTTACCCATTTAACTTAATTTACTCCTTATACAAGTACATTGAGCCTTACTTGAGCAACTGGTTCCACCATTTTTCTCATCCATGATCATAACCCTTTAATTCATAAATCCAATGGCATTTTCATAAATATTGCTATATTGAAAAATCTAGGGTATTACAGCATCAAATTGGAGTTATGATATAATTGAGAACTTGTAGTTATGGGGAGAACATGGTGGGAATGTGAGGAGAATTCCTCATTTGATTGTGAATATCTTAAATGTGTGCGGTGTGTAATGTAATGCATGCACCCGCTATGAAACCGGTGAATGATTAATGGTAGAACTACGCGTGATCTGATCTCGAAAGAGTACGTAGGTAACTGATTGTTCAGTTCGATCACAACAGGGGTCAAAGAGGTCCTAGGGTTCATGGGAATCCTCTTACACGTATGAGTTCCACGTGTATGTGGACTTGGTTGTGCTAATGCTAAAAAAAAAAAAATCTTCTTCACGTGCTCGAGGATCGGGGCATGACAATTAGAGACTCCAATGAGGCAAAGTTGTTGGGGGTCCTATAGGTAAATCACAGGCAAGGGAAGTTAGTTGTGGAAGTGGACTCTCATGCAATTAAGTGGGCAATGGTATAAGGAGGCCTCCTTGGAAATTAATATCAGTGGTTAGGGGAATTCGGGATCTGTGTGTGCCAATGGATTTCATCTTCAAGCATGTTAGGCAATCAATGAACAGAGTGACAGACTTCTTGGCTAAGATAGGGGTGGAAAGGGAACAAGCTATAGAATTCTTTTAATGTATTTTATGGGTTCGTACTAATAATGAGTGTGTGGGCTTATTTGTTTGGATTTGTTATTATGTTTCTTGTTGTGTTTTTTTGGTATAAGCCTTTTTCCCCTTTAATAATATTTTTTGTGATTGATTGCAAAGAAAAAGATTCATCCTCTCTCTGTTTAGGATTTTGACTTTGATCAAACTGTGACTGTAACTGTTAATTATTTTTTCCAGTGCAGATCCTGATTTGCGGTTAGCAAGGAGGATAAAGCGTGATACCGTTGAGAGAGGCCGCGACATTCAGTCTGTGCTCGACCAAGTTAGGGGACCATCTTACTCTTCAATGTGTAGTATGCTATATGAAAATCTTTTGCTTATGTTACTATCAACATTTTGTTCAGGGAACATGTTGAAGTTTTATGATTATTTCTGTGCATTATTTATTAGCACTAGTCAGAATATTTTGGTAGCCTCAAGTTCTTGCAAAAGAATGGTCAAAGGGAAACTATGAAAATCCGATACCAGCTATATATGGCTGAATAATTCATTAATAAGCTGAAGTTAGATGTACAGAAATGCATTACTGGTACCACCATGATATTAGTTTTGGCCTACCAAGGCATATACATTTGAGTAAAAAATTTAGTTTTGTTCATGTATCCATTCCATTTCAAATCTAATAATGAGACTCTGATTTGAATGTTGAAATCTTTTTCAAAATGCCCAAATACCATTAAATACAATTCCATAAAAGGTGGAAGGCTAGAAGTGTCTTTAACTAGTTGGTGCAAAGTGCAAACTATCTAGTGGATTCTATAAATTATTGGATCCTACTTTTAGGTTTTCCTACTAGCAAATGGCATATTTTATAGGAGTCTTGGCGTTCTATATTGAGACTAACTAGTAGGAAAGAATCCCAGAATACTCTAACCCTTAATTATTTATTTCAAGTGCTTCGAAACCATGCACTTGGATAAATTTATACCATGTCGTGCTAAAGGAGAATCCGTAACTTCTACAAGGATTTATTGGAGGTAGAGTTTGAGGAAAGAATATTGGGATACTAAAATCCTTTATTTAGTTATTTCTAGAGATTAGAAAAGAATGGAACGAGTGACCTCAAGAAGGTGACGATTTTTCCGTTCAACTACACAATTTTATTGAGGTGTAGATGGATAAGAAAGTTGAGACTCTATACCATGGTCTTGAAAAAATTGGGCAAAGGAGTACGACAAATATTCTCCCCTATTATCACTACTCAAAATTTGTAGTGAACCCAGTGATAAAATGTGCGAAAGTGATCAAAGACCTACGACTTGTGTTTCATCATATATTGTCCATCTACCATAATATTGTCCGTTTTGGACTCAAAAACCTACACGGCTTTGCATTAGCCCAAGTGTCACACTAGAGCTCAAAACGCGTTCTGCTAGAAGGGAGGAGAAGTTTGTTGTGGGACCCAATGTGACCATTGATGTCTTTTTCAGCAAGTCACTGTATAGGTGTATGGTTGAGTGTAGATAACAATGATGATTATATTTTCCTTATTTAGCCACCTTAATTGGCTCATTTTCTATTATTTATACTTGTATCCTCTAAGAGGAACAACACATCAATATACAATTCAGAGAAGAATTATTCTCCCTTTTTCTTCTCCTTTTTCTTTCTTTCTTTCTTTATTATTAAAATTCTACATGGTATATACTCTGCCGTGCTTCGAGATGGCTCCTATGCTAGTTGAACGGTCCGCTTGGTGACCACTCATCCTTACGTGCCTCCTCTTGCTCGTGGTCTTCTGGTTCTCATAGAAATGATCCTACTTCTGACTTCGCCGTGACACCAAAGGTCCCCGTAAGAAGGATTGTAAAATAACGAACTATTATGTTGATTCATTCTACAAACTACATGGCTGTCTAAATCAAGCAATTGTCTCGACGCCTCGCCTGTTACCTCTTCTTCTGATGTGGTTAGTGACGGTACGCCTGTTACTCGTCAGGACTTCAACATGTTGTTACAACCAAGGTTGTCGAAATCGTGCAATTCAAGATATGAATCGCACGATTCGTATTGAATCGCATGGTCATGTGACACGAATCGCATATATTATCGAAAAGGGTTAAAACGTGCGGGTTTTGCTTGACTCACAAATTGCACGATTCGAATCGTGCGACACATTGGCGAAGGAGAGGAAGAGGAAAAAACAAGACTTACAAAAAAAAAAAAATCGAAAAATAACACCTAGGTTTTTGCATACTGTTAAATATCGCTTGGCCTTCCTTCGAGCCTTCTGCTTCTACAAGTCTTCATTCGAACTCCGGTATGTTTTTTTCCATTCTTCTTTTCTATCTCTTCTTCTTCTTCTTCTTCTTCTTCTTTCTTTGTTTCCGTCTCCTCTTCTTTTTCTTCTTCTTCTTCTTCGTTTCCATCTCTTCTTCTTTTCTTCTTCTGCGTTTCCGTTATTCTTCTTTGATTCCGCCCCTTTTTTCTCTTCTTTTCTTTCTTCCCCTGTGTTTCCGCCTCTTTTTCTTTTTGTGCTCCTTCGTTTCCGCCCCTTTGTCCATCTATTTCATTCGCAACTTGCCCTTTTTTTCCATTTATTTCATTCGCAACTTGCCTCTTTTAAAATAAGTCTATTTCATTTGCAACTTGCCTCTTTTTCCATTTATTTCATTCGCAACTGGCCCCTTTTTCCATTTATTTCATTCGCAACCATATTCTAATAAAATAAGTAACGAAATAACTAATAAATTAATTATTTTCTTCGAAATTTTTTTTACTGTTTTCATTTTTAGTGATCTGTTTCTAACTTATTATTTTTGTTGGTATTTTTTTATCATAATTTCACAAATACTATTTTATTAACCGATACTTTTTTATCATATTTTGTAATATAATAACTTCATAGTTACTATTTTATTAACTAAACAGTATTCTAACTATACTGTGTATACAGATACAGTTTCGGCCATAGTATACTTATGTTTGAAGTTTATTTAAATGACATTCATTTAATTATTGATGTCTTGAAATTATTAGTACTTAATATCTATGTTTAAATCTCATATTAATAAATTTTTATGTCTTTCTTTGGATGATTATTTCTGATGGATTATAAATGTCAAATTTATGATGTGGGTTTAGAAATTTCTAAAGATTGTGAAAATGGTCGGAGGTTAATGATGACAATGACATTCTTTAGAATCTTAGATGTTTTGTAATTTTGGATAATAGAATTTGATGAATTATGATGATCTAGATAAAAACTTGAGTTCTAATGTATTTTGATTTAATTTTACATGTGTACATTTTGTTATATATTCATGTGTTTGCATATATACTTATATATTATGAAAATTGAACAAAACTTTATGAATCTTACGATTATACGATTTAGGATTCACGGTTCACCCCCTTGACCGATTCACGATACGATTCGATTTTGACAACCTTGGTTACAACGACTAGATCGCCTTCAACCCACAGAGGTTTCCAATGTTGTCTCATCTACTTCAGGTACTGAGTCCTTTGCCAATCATGCTTCTTCCCATTCTTGGATCATCAATTCCGGGGCAACTGATCATATGGCGGGTATGTCTAACCTTTTCTCTTCCATTTCTCCTGTCTCTTATGGTCAAATAGCTAATGGCTCCTCTACTACCATTGCTGGCAAAGGGACCATCCCTCTCTCTTCCGCCATGCACCTTCCCTCTATGTTACATGTTCCTCATTTATCCCGTAATTTACTTCCTGTTAGTGGCCTCACTAAACAATTTCATTGCTCAACCATCTTCTTTCCATCTCATTGTGTCTTTCAGGATCTAACCACTAGGCAGGTGATTGGTGGTGGTCGTGAAGCTGGAGGCTTA